>OZ004713.1:12287072-13651239 GCA_963924515.1 Vespertilio murinus
ATCTAAATGGGAATAATTCTCGATGTGTTCACATTGTTTTGGTATGAAACAGAGGGATTTCAAACTCATCCTTTCTTAAGAGGCTGTTTTGGATGCACAAGGATTATCAGTGAGCAGTGCAGGTAGGCTATCCTGTTGCAGCAGTGAGAAACATACCAGGAAGTGTCCCAAGGTCTTTGAACAGGAGCAGGAGTTAGTTGTGGATGCGTCAAGTTGTCAGGGAGCTTGTCATTAGGGTAGAGGAATAAGGAAAACCGGCTCCCAAACTAATAAAAATTCTCATTTAATCATTTAACACATTGACATTGAAAAATAGTCTAAGGCATCAGCTCCTAGTGCAATATACTGAGTGTACTGGTTAATAACGCAGATTTTGTAATAAAAAATAAAATATCATTTCAAGAGAAATATTAAAAGTGCTTTATTCAAAGTAATGTCCATCGCTAGCTACACATTTCAACATCTTTCAGGTAATTTGTAGATACTGTCCCAGCAGAAGTTTTCTTGTTTTGAAGCAAACCATTCAGAGAACTAATTTCCACTTCTTAGTATGTTTTGAAGTGCTGCTAAGAAAATGCCTGTGCCATTGATCAGAACAAGTGCTAATCTGAAGGAGTGAGGTCTGGTGGATGCATTGAGTGGGTTAATACTTCCCAGGCAAGATCTTTTAATGTATCTTTAACTGGTTTAGAAGTGTGTGAGGTGTGTTATCAGGAAGCAAAATTGCATTGCCCTGTCTTCCGGAACATTCTGGTTGTTTCACTATCAAGGTGTGGTTCAAATTGAATATTTGTTATCAGTAGCAATTGGTATTAATGATTTCACCTGGTTTGGGAGCTCATTATACACCACCCCTTCCTGATCCCTCCAAACTAAGAGCATTGCCTTCTTTCTGAAGCGATAGGAATCTCAAAATAAATATACTTTTCATCGCCAGTCAATGCTCAATGCAAAAAAGACTTTTCTTTTGTGCCACTGAAGCAACATTTCACTGATGACTTTTTAGTTTTCCATTGGTCTTCTGTTCAGTTGAAGTGGCACTCATTTTCCTTCCTTTAAGATCTTTGCCATTGCTTATGAACAATTGGAAATTGTTTGCTGAGCAATGCTTAATCTTTCTCAAAGTTGTTTTTGAGTTTGATATGCATCTCCAGCCAATAATGCTTGTAATTGGTCTTCAAACTTTTTCAATTGACCTGGACATTCTTTGTCTTTGACATCAAAATCATCTCTGGTAAAGCCTTTTAACCAGCTTTCACAATTATCTTGACATGGAGAATGTTAATCATAAGCTGCTGGAAGTTTTCAGCAGCACTTATCTTCAAAATAGGATAATGAATTAACATTTCCCACAAATGCTCTTTTTTTGGCTTGAAATTTTATATTTTTAAGGGTAAAATGTCTATGTTATGTTAATACCTTCAGCAAATTTTACTTATGAAGTTTTGAAGGTTGCTGTCCATACAATAAAATAGCATACATATCAAATCGCTTAAATATATGTGTAACTCTATCTGTTTTAAAAAAATCTGCATCATAAACTTGTACGCTTAGTAGTATCCTCCTCACGTGCTCAGAAAAGCATTGGCTCAAGCATGCCACTAAATGAATTAAAGAGAGTCAGAGCATAAGGGTTCACTGAGTAATGATCCTGGTTGTGCCTTGTGTATTGTTTCCAGCTCTCCTGGGCAGGACAGGACTCTGATCTCACAAGAACATGTAGCTAATGGAGTCCTTTGTTGTTATTCATTTCATTTATTTGCTGTTTTGTTCTGTTTTTTCCTTCCTCTCTTGGGTTATCCATGGGATAACAATTTAGCAACTCAGCACAAAAAGAATCGCTTTTGGAGAAGGGGGAAAGAGGACAAGGACTAGTCTCCCTTGGCCCACCGGATTTCTGAAAAGGCATGCAGCTCTGATCTTCCTCTGACATCGAACCTGCTTCTGACTAGGCCCTTGCTTTCTCAGACACTGGAGATTCCTACTCCTTTCCCTTCACCAGTGTGTTTACAATGTGCCCTCCTTATTGCTTGAAATTCAATCAAACAAGCAGGAAAACACTACATTCCAGATGATGCAAAGAGTACCCCTCCTCTTGACCCAAATTCCAAGCCAAGCATCAAGTACCAACATGGATTCTGACTGCAAAAGAGACCAGTTGTCAGAGCCTCCACACAGCACTCCAGCCCACCCAGTGTTAGGGGAGCCCTGGGCATCCACACCCAGGTCCCTGGGCCAGGGTGTCCATGCTGAGTGAGTCTGGGGCCCAGTGCTGCCCCCTCTCTCACACCTGCAAACTTAGAGACCCTGCCCTTCTACAGTGCATAACGCATCAGCAGTTGCTTGGCTTCAGAAACTGTGTGGTCCCGGTCAAGTGAGACATTTTTTTAAGACTCGTTTTTGGGCATCTAACTTTAAATCTGCTGCCCTTTTCTCCACTTCCTGTGTCAGCACAGAATCTTGGCTTTTGTGGAGCAGTCCCTTTTTAGATGTGCTGTGTGTTCTGAAGAATTTACTGCTGCACTCAGCATCTCAAGTGCCTGGATATATTTTGCTGGACCAAGCTTCAGCCCAGAGTGACTTTGTAGGACTGTGCTGAGGTCCTCTGAGGTCTTGGATGCTGCTGGGAGGGCAGCCATGCACAGACAGGAATCAGCTCACAGTCACCATCAGCCGGGAGCACTGGTCCACAGAGGCCCTTAGCTACCGCATTGTTTTCTGTCTGCAGCCATCCTCGTATCATCTCCATGATTTTACAAAGTCTGTAGCACTAGTGTGCTTATTACATACTTTCACTTGAATGGACCTGCCATTTCCACTTTATTTTAAAAGGGAAGATGTTTATCAGTACTATGAGTGGAAAACCACTGTCACGATAAACACAAGGTCACCGTAAAAGTAAAGAGGTGACTCTCCCAACGTTCCCGTCACTTAATGTGGCACTGACTTCAGAGCATGCACTGCTCTGCCTCCTGGGCTCCCATGTGCTGGTCCCCGCCTGCCTGCCCAGCATGCTGTTGGAAACAGGGTCTCTCCGCCCTGGCTGCTGTCTGGCACCTCCACCTCTCCGCTGCTCCTCATGCTGACTTCATGCGGTGGACGCCTGCCAGAATCATCCCACCAGACTTGAATCCTGCCTCTCATCAAGGTTATCCTTCAGAATTCAAATTTCCCCTTGATTTAAATTTGCAAGGCTTGGGTACTTACAACTTTCCCGTGAGTCCAGGCACTGGGTGGTGTGGGCCACGGGGGGTCAGGTCCTGGGAGAGTGTGGTGAGGCCCAAATACCCACAGTTGGCGTGGTTCTGGGTCCTTAGGCCTCCAGCTGTCTCGAGCAGGACACAGCAAAACAGCCTTGTCCTGATGCTTCCAGGACCTGCAAAAGCATTCTTTTTTCACTTGTATTTGCAGAGCCCATCCCCGCTCCTACTAGGAGGTCATTGAAGGTCTTTTAGGTGTGTTTTATACCCCCAATGTTGTTGTTTTTATCCGGACTTTATTTTAACTTTTCCAAGAATATATGTTCACAGTAGAAAATTCAGACATTGCATAAAATGGAAGGTAAAAATCATTCTTGACTCACCATGTAGAGATGAAGACCTCTTAAACAAATGACTCTTAGGGTGACAATGAACTTCTTTCCGATATCATAAAGGAAACCTGTAGGCAGGGTGCACATCCTGGAGCTTGAGGGCCTGGAGCACAGGTTGGGGGTGGTCTGGAGCAGCCACAGGCTGGGTCTCCTTACATCAGAGATTGAGTGACACGGCACGAGGACCCAGTAGTTAGTGTGTTGAACTTTGACCAACATTTTGTTGAGCTGCCTGAGCTCATCCTTTATTTTTTTTCCCATTTGCTCAGGATACACACTGTGAGCCATGCTCAAAGCCAGGGCTAGCTGCACGGGCTGTCCAGCTCAGGCAGCTACCAGGGCCTCCCCTTAGATCCCAGTCCGTGAGGCACACAGCCCAGCTCTTGTCCCTGGGCTCCCTGGGCCCTGCTGCCTCTGCTCCTATGCCTCATTGTGATCACCCCACTTCGGCATGAGATTTTGTAGCCCCATTTCTCACTGTCCTTCTCTATCCAAGGCCCTGGGGACCTCATATCAAAGAAAGTGACCCCACCCAGAGGCAGCCCTGAGCACACGGACGCCTCCGCTGACCCAGCCACCAAGCCCAGCCCTCAGAGCTGGGCTCTGGGGCCTGTTCATCCTCAGCCATCACTACAGCCCCTTCAAGCTCCACCTCCATGTCCATGTCCAGGCACCCAGGCCAAACCCACGGTGAGTCATGGGTCCCTCTAGAACCAAGAAGGATGAGCATCTCGGCCCGAGGTCCTTCCCAAACACAGGGACAAGAGCGCCGCTCAGAATGAGAGGTGGTCAGCAGATGGGTGAAGCTGTGGACAAATTTTGGTGTTCCACAGACACAGTTTCAGAGCTCAGCTCCGCCTACAGCTGTGAGACTTTGGAAGGTTAACTCCACCATCTAGAGACCTGGGCCTGAGCTCTGGAACACACACCACTGGTCAGGAATTGGTGGCACCATGTGGCTCCTGAACATAGATGAGCCAGAGCTTGGGCTAAAATCAGGCATCATTGTTGGTTTATTATCCAGGCAGGAGACTTGACACGGTCCCTACACTGGAGGCCGGACCATGAAGTGGAGGGCAGGAGTCCTAGACTGAAAAACAAGGGGGTTCAGAAGGATGGACAGGCTGGATGTCTCCCAGATGCCAGTAGCCATGCGTGTTCACACCTTAGATGGGACATTACATCCTCTTCAAGGCATCTGATTAGCAGGAGACATTCCCAGTAGATCAATTGGGTCACATCTTGCCAGGAGGAGTCCATGAGAGGTCAGGGTCCCCGGACACCTGAAGAGCGCCTGCAACACCAGAGACAAACCAATATGAGAGCAACAGAGTCAGTTGGCATTAGGCACAGAGACAAAAGCTTTAAAATGTACATCATGACCTCAGAGTAAGCCACTCTGCACAGTGAAATCCCAGCAGGATGCTATGAAAAGGAGCATCTGGGGAAGAGTACCCGGAAATTTAAAATATGCAACAGAAAGGGAGAAATAAAGCTCAAAGCTTAAAAAGACATTCTGCTTCTAACCTAGAGATGAAATATCTGAGGACAGCAGAAAGAACTGAAAATGACTGTCCCAGGATGTTAGAACCAGACGAGAAGACACTGGGTTATGATTTTTCATAATCTTTCCTCCCACAGGCCCTGGAAGCTATGGCATGCATAACCGTGGTTTGACAAGCCCAGCAAAGACAGACAGGGTTCTGCCCTCGAGGCTGCCTGGGGCAGCTTCAGGACCTGGCCCTTTTTACAAATCAGAAGCACCCCTGGGAGCAGATGAGGTGAGTGAGACAGGGCAGGAGGCTGTCCCTCTGTGCTCCTGGCCAGACACTGAAACAGCAGCCACTCACTGATGGGGGTCAGGGGCACAGTGCCCTGTGTGGCTGGGGCGGGCTTACTTCCTGTCCCTTGTGGGCACTCAGCAGTCGGTCAGGTCTCCCAGGCTCTGCAGAGCAGAAAGCCCTGTCTGGGCTCCAGCAGGAGCCAGGAGCACCACCTCCCCTGGGCCTGCCAGCAGCCTATGAAGCAATAGACCCAACCCTCCAGGCTAATCCTTGGGCTGACTCAGCCTGGATCCCACCCTGAGCAAGAGCCCAGGCCTGTTCAGACACCTGTGGAGCCTGCTCGAGAGCCCCTCACACTGCACAACCAGCCACGCACACCGTGATTCCCTGGAAGCACAGTGCTCACGCTCAGGTGAACCTAGAACTGTCTGCATGATAGAGACCCTGGTGTCACTTTGGAGGAGGTCCAGGGCTGCTGTCAGAGAGCAGCTGGCAGGTTTGAGGCACAGGACATCTTAGTCCTTCTCAGGGAAGAGCAGTGATGGTGGCCCATGGATACTGCATGTTGCTGGGAGGAGCTACGGAGTCTCTGGGGAGCCCGCATCCTCCCTCAGGTGGTGGTTCTTTCCTTTTCCTTCCTCCAGCCCCTGGAGAGCCCAGGCCCCTGGGAGAGAGCTGCTTTTGGTCCAGCTGGCCCTGGAGGTGGGACGGGCTCCCGGGATACTAGGTGTCAGCTGCCTGTGCTGCATGGCCCTTAGGCCAGGACACTGCTGTCCTTTGGAGTGCCAGTTATTGTGCAGGCGGAAGTGTGACTTAAAGTTAAGTCAGATAGAGTCCTGAGTGTAAGGCTGTCCCAACAGGAAAAACAGAGGAAAGATGGGACATGGAGACACCTGCTCCCTATGGGCACAGCTCACCTGGCTCCCTCCCTCTCTCCAGGAGCTGGACACGACCACGACTCAGAGTCTGGGCCAGAGTCAGAGTTGGCCTCTCCCAAAAGGCCCAGGATTCCCCTTGGATGTTTCAGGTCTGCAACTTTCATGACTTCTGTTCTACTCGGGCTAGAATACAGATGCCAGCCCCTGTGAGCGGTCATCGGAGCTCGAGTTCCCAATCACAGGCAGCATGGGGAGTGGGATGTGTGTGGTGCCCTTCAGGCTGGGCTCTCACACCTGTTTCCATCAACAGTGCTTTTCCTTCAAGTAAGGCCTGTGTGCAAGTTCCACACCCACAGGAGGTCAAAGTGGAGGTGTTAATGCTGAAGCGGGATGGGGACCCACGGTTCCTCAACACCCTTCCCTACTCCCTGAGGGGCCTAAGCATGCAGCTCCTGCTCACATCCTTCCAGTGAAGGGGAGTCTTTCCTCCTGAGGCCCCCGCACTCACCCCCTCAAATCACCAAGGTGAAGCGGCCTCTAGAACAGGTACTGGTTCTATTGTGCACTCATGGGCGCTCACACTCTGCCCTGTCCTGGCTCCCGCGCTCACCATGTGCCACTGTCCTGGTCTAGGCAGCGTGTTTCCACATATTCTACAAGCTCCATGTATCCTAAGGGTGGGCCCCCCACCCCTCCAAACCTTCCTTTTCCAGAGCCGCCCTGTTCGGTCTCTACTGGAATTCTGTGTGAAATTTCCTCTGTTAACAACACTGTTTGAGCCCCAGCCCTCAAAGACACAGAAGCACAGGCTGTCATCCTGCACAGCCCATGCCCACTGTGCACGGGGCCCGGCACTCATGGAAGGCGGGATTCCTCCTGGGTCATCTCCAGAACCCAGGTCCGTCCTGCTGAGGGCACTCCCTAACTGTGGCAGAATCGATCTGTTCTGTCCTCTCTGCAGACTGGATGGCATAGTCTGGGCTAGACTAAGTCAGCGGCTCATTTGGTTCAGGTGGTCCTTTCCTCTCAGGGTCCCAGCCGGCAGCTTAGAGTGCTGCAGGGAAGCTTCCAGTGACCGTCCACCTGGCGGCCTGAAGGGTAAGTCAGACTTCTTCTGGGCACTTTCCAGTCCTCTTCGATCTCAGCTGTGGGCTTGATGTTATTTGTGTGGTTTAAAAAAGACAATTAGTAAGTTTTTCAAAGCTTGATGGGTTGGCCTCCATAGGGCACATCATGATGTTTCAGGCTCAGGACTGGGAGTTTTCATGGATTTTGGTACAGATCCCTTCTCCTCACTGACCAGCTCTGAGCACCTGGGCACACGGTATCCTGGGACACTCGGCTGAACCAGGGCACTCGGCCCCCTGGGACACTCGGCTCACCCGGGGCACTCAGCCCCATGGGACACACGTATCACCAGGGACACCCTTCCACTTTGGGGGGTACGGCTTACCAGGGGCACTCGGCCCCTTGGGACACTAGGCACACCCGGGGCACTGGGCCCCCCTGGGACACTCGGTTCACCCGGGGCACTCGGCTCAACCGAGGCACTCGGCCAACTGGGACGCTCGGATCACCCGAGGCTCTCGGCCCCCTGGGACGCTCGGCTCACCCGGGGCACTCGGCCCCCTGGGATACTCGGCTCACCCGAGGCAATCGGCCCCCTGGGTCACTCGGCTCACCCGGGACACCCTTCCTCTTTGGGGGGTACGGCTTACCCGAGGCACATGGCCTCTGGGACACTCTTCCCACCCGGGGCACTGGGCCCCCTGGGACACTCGGCTCACCCGGGGCACTCAGCTCACCTGAGGCACTCGGCCAACTGGGACGCACGGATCACCCGAGGCTCTCGGCACCCTGGGACGCTCGGCTCACCCGGGACACCCTTCCCCTTTGGGGGGTATGGCTTACCCGGGGCACATGGCCCCCTGGGACACTCGGCTCACCCGGGGCACTTGGCCCCCTGGGACATTTGCCTCACCCGGGGCACTCAACCCCTGGGAAACTAGGCTCACCCGGGGCACTCGGCCCCCTTGGGACACTCGGCTCACCCGGGGAACTCGGCACCATGGGACACTCTGCACACCCGGGGCTCCCGTCCCCCTGCGACACTCGGCTCACCCGGGGCACATGGTCCCCTGGGACACTCGGCTCACCCGGGGCACTCGGCCCCTGCGACACTCGGCTCACCTGGGGCACTGGGCCCCCTGGGACACTCGGCTCACCCGGGGCACTCGGCCCTATGGGACACTCGGTTCACCCAGGGTACTTGGCCCCCTGGGACACTCGGCTCACCCGGGGCACTCGGCCCCCTGGGACACTGGATTCACCCGGGGCACTCGGCCCCCTGGGACACTCGGCTCCCACGGGGGTCTCGGCCCCATGGGACACTCGGCTCACCCGGGCTCTCGGCCCCATGGGACACTCGGCTCACAAGGGCACTGGGCCCCCAGGGTCACTCGGCTAACCAGGGGCACTCGGCCCCCTGGGACACTCGGCTCACCCGGGGCACTGGCCCCCTGGGACACTCGGCTCACCCAGGGCACTCGACCCCTGGGACACTCGGCTCACCCGGGGCACTCGGCCCCCTGGGACACTCGGCTCATATCGGGGCACTCGGCCCCTGGGACACTTGGCTCACCCGGGGCACTCAGCCCCATGTGACACACGTCTAACCCGGGACACCCTTCCTCTTTGGGGGGTACGTCTTACCCGGGGAACATGGCCCCCTGGGACACACGGCTCACCAGGGTCACTCAGCCCCCTGGGACACTCGGCTCACCCAGGGCACATGGCACCATGGGACACTTGGCTCACCCGGGGCTCTCGGCCCCCTGGCACACTCGGCTCACCCGGGGCACACGGCACCATGGGACACTTGGCTCACCCGTGGCTCTAGGCCCCCTGGGACACTCGGCTCACCCGGGGCACTCGGCCTCATGGGACACTCGGCCCCCAGGGACACTCGGCTCACCCGGGGCATTCGGGCCCCATGGGACACTCGACTCAGCCGGGGCACTTGACCCCATGAGACACTCCACTCACCCGGGGCACTCGACCCCATGGGACACTCGGCTCACCCAGGGCACTCGGCCCATGAGACACTAGGCTCACCTGGGGCACTCAGCCCCATGGGACACAAGTCTAATACGGGACACCCTTCCTCTTTGGGGGGTACGTCTTACCCGGGGAACATGGCCCCCTGGGATACTCGGCTCACCCTGGGTACTCAGCCCCCTTGTACACTAGGCTCACCCTGGGCACTCGGCCCCCTGGGACGCTCGGCTAACCCGGGGCACTCGGCCCCCTGGGACACTCAGCTCACACGGGGCACTTGGCCCCCTGGGACTCTCGGCTCACCCGGGGCACTCGGCCCAATGGGACACTCGGCTCACCCGGGGCACTAGGCCCCATGGGACATACGTCTCACCCTGGACATCCTTCCCATTTGGGGGATACGGCTAATTCGGGGCACTTGGCCCTTTGGGACCCTCGGCTCAACCGGGGAACACGGCTCCAAGGGACACTCAGCTCACCCGGGGCTCTAGAACCCCTTGGAAACTCGGCTCACTCGGGGCACTCGGCCCCATGGGACACTCCGCCCCATGGGACACTCCGCTCACCCTGGGCACTGGGCCCCCTGGGACACTCGGCCCCATGGGACACTCGGCTCACACGGGGCACTCGGCCCCATGGGACACTCGGCCCCATGGGACACTCGACTCAGACGGGGCACTTGACCCCATGGGACACTCCACTCACCCGGGGCACTCGACCCCATGGAACACTCGGCTCACCCGGGGCACTCGGCCCCATGAGACACTATGCTCACCTGGGGCACTCAGCCCCATGGGACACACGTCTAACCCGGGACACCCTTCCTCTTTGGGGGGTACGTCTTACCCGGGGAACATGGCCCCCTGGAACACTCGGCTCACCTGGGGCACTCGGCCCCCTGGGACACATGGCTCACCCGGGGCATTCGGCCCCATGGGACACTCGGCTCACCCGGGGCACTAGGCCCCATGGGACACACGTCTCACCCGGGACATCCTTCCCCTTTGGGGGATACGTCTTATCCTGGGAACATGGCCCCCTGGAACACTCGGCTCACCTGGGGCCCTCGGCCCCTGGGACACATGGCTCACCTGGGGCACTGGGCCCCCTCTGACATTCGGCTCACCCGGGGCACTCGGCCCTATGGGACACTCGGTTCACCCAGGGTACTTGGCCACCTGGGACACTCGGCTCGCCCGGGGCACTCGGCCCCCTGGGACACTGGATTCACCTGGGGCACTCAGCCCCCTGGGACACTCGGCTCCCCCGGGGCTCTCGGCCCCATGGGACACTCGGCTCACCCGGGGCTCTCGGCCCCATGGGACACTCGGCTCACAAGGGCACTGGGCCCCCAGGGTCACTCGGCTAACCAGGGGCACTCGGCCCCCTGGGACACTCGGCTCACCCGGGGCACTGGCCCCCTGGGACACTCGGCTCACCAGGGTCACTCAGCCCCCTGGGACACTCGGCTCACCCAGGGCACATGGCACCATGGGACACTTGGCTCACCCGGGGCTCTCGGCCCCCTGGCACACTCGGCTCACCCGGGGCACACGGCACCATGGGACACTTGGCTCATCCGTGGCTCTAGGCCCCCTGGGACACTCGGCTCACCCGGGGCACTCGGCCTCATGGGACACTCGGCCCCCAGGGACACTCGGCTCACCCGGGGCATTCGGGCCCCATGGGACACTCGACTCAGCCGGGGCACTTGACCCCATGGGACACTCCACTCACCCGGGGCACTCGACCCCATGGGACACTCGGCTCACCCAGGGCACTCGGCCCATGAGACACTAGGCTCACCTGGGGCACTCAGCCCCATGGGACACAAGTCTAATACGGGACACCCTTCCTCTTTGGGGGGTACGTCTTACCCGGGGAACATGGCCCCCTGGGATACTCGGCTCACCCTGGGTACTCAGCCCCCTTGTACACTAGGCTCACCCTGGGCACTCGGCCCCCTGGGACGCTCGGCTAACCCGGGGCACTCGGCCCCCTGGGACACTCAGCTCACACGGGGCACTTGGCCCCCTGGGACTCTCGGCTCACCCGGGGCACTCAGCCCCCTGGGACACTCGGCTCCCCCGGGGCTCTCGGCCCCATGGGACACTCGGCTCACCCGGGGCTCTCGGCCCCATGGGACACTCGGCTCACAAGGGCACTGGGCCCCCAGGGTCACTCGGCTAACCAGGGGCACTCGGCCCCCTGGGACACTCGGCTCACCCGGGGCACTGGCCCCCTGGGACACTCGGCTCACCTAGGGCACTCGACCCCTGGGACACTCGGCTCTCCCGGGGCACTCGGCCCCCTGGGACACTCGGCTCATATCGGGGCACTCGGCCCCTGGGACACTTGGCTCACCCGGGGCACTCAGCCCCATGTGACACACGTCTAACTCGGGACACCCTTCCTCTTTGGGGGGTACGTCTTACCCGGGGAACATGGCCCCCTGGGACACTCGGCTCACCCGGGGCACTCGGCCCCCTGGGACACTCGGCTCACCCGGGGCACTCGGCTCCATGGGGCACTCGGCTCACCCAGGGCACTCGGCCCCATGGGACACATGTCTCACCCGGGACACCCTTCCTCTTTGGGGGGTACGGTTTACCGGGGAACATGGCCCCCTGGGACACACGGCTCACCAGGGTCACTCAGCCCCCTGGGACACCCGGCTCACTCAGGGCACATGGCACCATGGGACACTTGGCTCACCCGGGGCTCTCGGCCCCCTGGGACACTCGGCTCACCCGGGGCACACGGCACCATGGGACACTTGGCTCACCCGTGGCTCTAGGCCCCCTGGGACACTCGGCTCACCCGGGGCACTCGGCCTCATGGGACACTCGGCCCCCAGGGACACTCGGCTCGCCCGGGGCATTCGGGCCCCATGGGACACTCGACTCAGCCGGGGCACTTGACCCCATGGGACACTCCACTCACCCGGGGCACTCGACCCCATGGGACACTCGGCTCACCCGGGGCACTCGGCCCATGAGACACTAGGCTCACCTGGGGCACTCAGCCCCATGGGACACAAGTCTAACCCGGGACACCCTTCCTCTTTGGGGGGTACGTCTTACCCGGGGAACATGGCCCCCTGGGATACTCGGCTCACCCTGGGCACCCCCGGCTCACCCTGGGCACTCAGCCCCCTTGTACACAAGGCTCACCCTGGGCACTCGGCCCCCTGGGACGCTCGGCTCACCCGGGGCACTCGGCCCCCTGGGACACTCAGCTCACACGGGGCACTTGGCCCCCTGGGACTCTCGGCTCACCCGGGGCACTCGGCCCAATGGGACACTCGGCTCACCCGGGGCACTAGGCCCCATGGGACACACGTCTCACCCGGGACATCCTTCCCCTTTGGGGGTACGGCTTATTCGGGGCACTTGGCCCTTTGGGAGCCTCGGCTCAACCGGGGAACACGGCTCCATGGGACACTCAGCTCACCCGGGGCTCTATAACCCCTGGGACACTCGGCTCACTCGGGGCACTGGGCCCCCTGGGACACTCGGCCCCATGGGACACTCGGCTCACACGGGGCACTCAGCCCCATGGGACACTCGGCCCCATGGGACACTCGACTCAGCCGGGCACTTGACCCCATGGGACACTCCACTCACCCGGGGCACTCGACCCCATGGGACACTCGGCTCACCCGGGACACCCTTCCTCTTTGGGGGGTACGTCTTACCCGGGAAACATGGCCCCCTGGAACACTCGGCTCACCTGGGGCACTCGGCCCCCTGGGACACATGGCTCACCCTGGGCACTCGGCCCCATGGGACACTCGGCTCACCCGGGGCACTAGGCCCCATGGAACACTCGGCTCACCCGGGGCACTCGGCCCTATGAGACACTAGGCTCACCTGGGGCACTCGGCCCATGAGACACTAGGCTCAACTGGGGCACTCAGCCCCATGGGACACAAGTCTAACCGGGGACACCCTTCCTCTTTGGGGGGTACGTCTTACCCGGGGAACATGGCCCCCTGGGACACTCGGCTCACCCTGGGCACTCAGCCCCCTTGTACACTAGGCTCACCCTGGGCACTCGGCCCCCTGGGATGCTCGGCTCACCCGGGGCACTCGGCCCCCTGGGACACTCAGCTCACACGGGGCACTTGGCCCCCTGGGACTCTTGGCTCACCCGGGGCACTCGGCCCAATGGGACACTCGGCTAACCCGGGGCACTAGGGCCCATGGGACACACGTGTCACCAGGGACATCCTTCCCCTTTGGGGGATACAGCTTATTCGGGGCACTTGGCCCTTTGGGACCCTCGGCTCAACCGGAGCACACGGCTCCATGGGACACTCAGCTCATCGGGGCTCTAGAACCCCTGGGACACTCGGCTCACTCGGGGCACTCGGCCCCATGGGACACTCGGCCCCATGGGACACTCCGCTCACCCTGGGTACTGGGCCCCCTGGGACACTCGGCCCCATGGGACACTCGGCTCACACGGGGCACTCGGCCCCATGGGACACTCGGCCCCATGGGACACTCGACTCAGACGGGGCACTTGACCCCATGGGACACTCCACTCACCCGGGGGACTCGACCCCATGGAACACTCGGCTCACCCGGGGCACTCGGCCCCATGAGACACTAGGCTCACCTGGGGCACTCAGCCCCATGGGATCATGTCTAACCCGGGACACCCTTCCTCTTTGGGGGGTACGTCTTACCTGGGGAACATGGCCCCCTGGGACACTCGGCTCACCCTGGGCACTCAGCCCCCTGGTACACTAGGCTCACCCTGGGCACTCAGCCCCCTGGGACACTCAGCTCACCCGGGTCACTCTGCCCCATGGGACACTGGGCTCACCCGGGGCACTTGGCCCCATGGGACACTCCGCCCCATGGGACACTCCGCTCACCCGGGGCACTGGGCCCCCTGGGACACTCGGCCCCATGGGACACTCGACTCAGCCGGGGCACTCGACCCCATGGGACACTCGGCTCACCCGGGGCACTCGGCCCCATGAGACACTAGGCTCACCTGGGGCACTCAGCCCCATGGGACACACGTCTAACCCGGGACACCCTTCCTCTTTGGGGGGTACGTCTTACCCGGGGAACATGGCCCCCTGGGACACTCGACTCACCCGGGGCACTCGGCCTCCTGGGACACTCGGCTCACCCGGGGCACTTGGCCCCATGGGACACTCCACTCACCCGGGGCACTCGACCCCATGGGACACTCGGCTCACCCTGGGCACTCAGCCCCCTGGTACACTAGGCTCACCCGGGGCACTCGGCCCCCTGGGACGCTCCGCTCACCCGGGGCACTCGGCCCCCTGGGACACTCAGCTCACACAGGGCACTCGGCCCCCTGGGACACTCAGCTCACACAGGGCACTCGGCCCCCTGGGACTCTCGGCTCACCCGGGGCACTCGGCCCCATGGGACACTGGGCTCACCTGGGGCACTCGGCCCCATGAGACACTAGGCTCACCTGGGGCACTCATCCCCATGGGACACACGTCTAACCCCGGACACCCTTCCTCTTTGGGGGGTACGTCTTACCCGGGAAACATGGCCCCCTGGAACACTCGGCTCACCTGGGGCACTCGGCCCCATGGGACACTCGGCTCACCCGGGGCACTCGGCCCCCTGGGACACATGGCTCACCCGGGGCACTCGGCCCCATGGGACACTCGGCTCACCCGGGGCACTAGGCCCCATGGGACACACGTCTCACCCGGGACATCCTTCCCCTTTGGGGGATACGGCTTACTCGGGGCACTTGGCCCTTTGGGACCCTCGGCTCAACCGGGGCACACGGCTCCATGGGACACTCAGCTCACCCGGGGCTCTATAACCCCTGGGACACTAGGCTCACTCTGGCCACTGGGCCCCCTGGGACACTCGGCCCCATGGGACACTCGGCTCACACGGGGCACTCAGCCCCATGGGACACTCGGCCCCATGGGACACTCGACTCAGCCGGGGCACTTGACCCCATGGGACACTCCACTCACCCGGGGCACTCGACCCCATGGAACACTCGGCTCACCCGGGGCACTCGGCCCCATGTGACACTAGGCTCACCTGGGGCACTCAGCCCCATGGGACACACGTCTAACCCGGGACACCCTTCCTCTTTGGGGGGTACGTCTTACCCGGGGAACATGGCCCCTGGGACACTCGGCTCACCCTGGGCACTCAGCCCCCTTGTACACTAGTCTCACCCGGGGCACTAGGCCCCCTGGTACACTAGGCTCACCCGGGGCACACGGCCCCCTGGGACACTCAGCTCACACGGGGCACTCAGCCCCCTGGGACACTCGGCTCACCCGGGGCACTGGGCCCCCTGGGACTCTTGGCTCACACGGGGCATTCGGGCCCCAGGGACACTCGACTCAGCCGGGGCACTTGACCCCATGGGACACTCCACTCACCCGGGGCACTCGACCCCATGGGACACTCGGCTCACCCGGGGCACTCGGCCCATGAGACACTAGGCTCAACTGGGGCACTCAGCCCCATGGGACACAAGTCTAACCCGGGACACCCTTCCTCTTTGGGGGGTACGTCTTACCCGGGGAACATGGCCTCCTGGGACACTCGGCTCACCCTGGGCCCTCAGCCCCCTTGTACACTAGGCTCACCCTGGGCACTCGGCCCCCTGGGATGCTCGGCTCACCCGGGGCACTCAGCCCCCTGGGACACTCAGCTCACACGGGGCACTTGGCCCCCTGGGACTCTCGGCTCACCCGGGGCACTCGGCCCAATGGGACACTCGGCTAACCCGGGGCACTAGGGCCCATGGGACACACGTGTCACCAGGGACATCCTTCCCCTTTGGGGGATACAGCTTATTCGGGGCACTTGGCCCTTTGGGACCCTCGGCTCAACCGGAGCACATGTCTCCATGGGACACTCAGCTCATCGGGGCTCTAGAACCCCTGGGACACTCGGCTCACTCGGGGCACTGGGCCCCATGGGACACTCGGCCCCATGGGACACTCCGCTCACCCTGGGTACTGGGCCCCCTGGGACACTCGGCCCCATGGGACACTCGGCTCACACGGGGCACTCGGCCCCATGGGACACTCGGCCCCATGGGACACTCGACTCAGCCGGGGCACTTGACCCCATGGGACACTCCACTCACCCGGGGGACTCGACCCCATGGAACACTCGGCTCACCCGGGGCACTCGGCCCCATGAGACACTAGGCTCACCTGGGGCACTCAGCCCCATGGGATCATGTCTAACCCGGGACACCCTTCCTCTTTGGGGGGTACGTCTTACCCGGGGAACATGGCCCCCTGGAACACTCGGCTCACCTGGGGCACTCGGCCCCCTGGGACATGCGGCTCACCCGGGGCACATGGCCCCATGGGACACTCCACTCACCCGGGGCACTCGACCCCATGGGACACTCGGCTCACCCGGGGAACACGGCACCATGGTACACTTGGCTCACCCGGGGCTCTCGGCCCCCTGGGACACTCGGCTCACCCGGGGCACTCGGCCCCATGGGACACTCGGCCCCCTGGGACACTCTGCTCACCCGGGGCATTCGGGCCCCTGGGACACTTGGCTCACTCGGGGCACTCGGCCCCATGGGACACTCCACTCACCCGAGGCACTCGACCCCATGGGACACTCTGCTCACCCTGGGCACACAGCCCCCTGGTACACTAGGCTGACCCGGGACACTCGGCCCAATGGGACACTCGGCTCACTCGGGGCACTAGGCCCCATGGGACACACGTCTCACCCGGGACATCCTTCCCCTTTGGGGGATATGGCTTACTCGGGGCACTTGGCCCTTTGGGACCCTCGGCTCCACCGGGGCACAAGGCTCCATGGGACACTCAGCTCACCCAGGGCTCTATAACCCCTGGGACACTCGGCTCACTCGGGCCACTCAGCCCCATGGGACACTCGGCCCCATGGGACACTCCGCTCACCCTGGGCACTGGGCCCCCTGGGAGTCTCGGCCCCATGGGACACTCGGCTCCCACGGGGCACTCGGCCCCATGGGACACTCGGCCCCATGGGTCACTCGACTCAGACGGGGCACTTGACCCCATGGGACACTCCACTCACCCGGGGTACTCGACCCCATGGGACACTCGGCTCACCCGGGGCACTCGGCCCCATGAGACACTAGGCTCACCTGGGGCACTCAGCCCCATGGGACACACGTCTAACCCGGGACACCCTTCCTCTTTGGGGGGTACGTCTTATCCGGGGAACATGGCCTCCTGGGACACTCGGCTCACCCTGGGCACTCAGCCCCCATGTACACTAGGCTCACCCCGGGCACTCCGCCCCCTGGGATGCTCAGCTCACCCTGGGCACTCGGCCCCCTGGGATACTCAGCTCACACGGGGCACTTGGCCCCCTGGGACACTCGGCTCACCGGGGCACACGGCACCATAGGACACTTGGCTCACCCGGGGCTCTCGGCTCCCTGGGACACACGGCTCACGCGGGGCACTCGGCCATATGGGACACTCGGCCCCCTGGGACACTCGGCTCACCCGGGGCATTCGGGCCCCTGGGACACTCGGCTCACCCTGGGCACTCAGCCCCCTGGTACACTAGGCTCACCCTGGGCACTCAGCGCCCTGGGACACTCAGCTCACCCGGGTCACTCTGCCCCATGGGACACTGGGCTCACCCGGGGCACTTGGCCCCATGGGACACTCCGCCCCATGGGACACTCCGCTCACCCGGGGCACTGGGCCCCCTGGGACACTCGGCCCCATGGGACACTCGACTCAGCCGGGGCACTCGACCCCATGGGACACTCGGCTCACCCGGGGCACTCGACCCCATGAGACACTAGGCTCAACTGGGGCACTCAGCCCCATGGCACACACGTCTAACCCGGGACACCCTTCCTCTTTGGGGGGTACGTCTTACCCGGGGAACATGGCCCCCTGGGACACTCGGCTCACCCGTGGCAATCGGCCTCCTGGGACACTCGGCTCACCCGGGGCACTCGGCCCCATGGGACACTCCACTCACCCGGGGCACTCGACCCCATGGGACACTCGGCTCACCCTGGGCACTCAGCCCCCTGGTACAATAGGCTCACCCGGGGCACTCGGCCCTCTGGGACGCTCCGCTCACCCGGGGCACTCGGCCCCCTGGGACACTCAGCTCACACAGGGCACTCGGCCCCCTGGGACACTCAGCTCACAAAGGGCACTCGGCCCCCTGGGACTCTCGGCTCACCCGGAGCACTCGGCCCCATGGGACACTGGGCTCACCCGGGGCACTCGGCCCCATGAGACACTAGGCTCACCTGGGGCACTCAGCCCCATGGGACACACGTCTAACCCCGGACACCCTTCCTCTTTGGGGGGTACGTCTTACCCGGGAAACATGGCCCCCTGGAACACTCGGCTCACCTGGGGTACTCGGCCCCCTGGGACACATGGCTCACCCGGGGCACTCGGCCCCATGGGACACTCGGCTCACCCGGGGCACTAGGCCCCATGGGACACACGTCTCACCCGGGACATCCTTCCCCTTTGGGGGATACGGCTTATTCGGGGCACTTGGCCCTTTGGGACCCTCGGCTCAACCGGGGAACACGGCTCCATGGGACACTCAGCTCACCCGGGGCTCTAGAGCCCCTGGGACACTCGGCTCACAAGGGGCACTCGGCCCCATGGGACACTCCGCCCCATGGGACACTCCGCTCACCCTGGGCACTGGGCCCCCTGGGACACTCGGCCCCATGGGACACTCGGCTCACACGGGGCACTCGGCCCCATGGGACACTCGGCCCCATGGGACACTCGACGCAGCCGGGGCACTTGACCCCATGGGACACTCCACTCACCCGGGGCACTCGACCCCATGGAACACTCGGCTCACCCGGGGCACTCGGCCCCATGAGACTCTAGACTCACCTGGGGCACTCAGCCCCATGGGACACACGTCTAACCCGGGACACCCTTCCTCTTTGGGGGGTACGTCTTACCCGGGGAACATGGCCCCCTGGAACACTCGGCTCACCTGGGGCACTCGGCCCCCTGGGATACATGGCTCACCCGGGGCACTCGGCCCCATGGGACACTCGGCTCACCCGGGGCACTAGGCCCCATGGGACACACGTCTCACCCGGGACATCCTTCCCCTTTGGGGGATACGGCTTACTCGGGGCACTTGGCCCTTTGGGACCCTCGGCTCAACCGGGGCACACGGCTGCATGGGACACTCAGCTCACCCGGGGCTCTATAACCCCCGGGACACTCGGCTCACTCGGGGCACTGGGCCCCTTGGGACACTCGGCCCCATGGGACACTCGGCTCACACGGGGCACTCAGCCCCATGGGACACTCGGCCCCATGGGACACTCGACTCTGCCGGGGCACTTGACCCCATGGGACACTCCACTCACCCGGGGCACTCGACCCCATGGAACACTCGGCTCACCCGGGGCACTCGGCCCCATGTGACACTAGGCTCACATGGGGCACTCGACCCCTGGGACACTCGGCTCACCCGGAGCACTCGGCCCCCTGGGACTCTCGGCTCACCCGGGGCACTGGGCCCCCTGGGACTCTCGGCTCACCCTGGGCACTCAGCCCCCTTGGACACTAGGCTCACCCGGGGCACTCGGCCCCCTGGGACACTCAGCTCACACGGGGCACTCGGCCCCCTGGGACTCTCGGCTAACCCGGGGCACTAGGGCCCATGGGACACACGTATCACCAGGGACATCCTTCCCCTTTGGGGGATACAGCTTATTCGGGGCACTTGGCCCTTTGGGAACCTCGGCTCAACCGGAGCACACGGCTCCATGGGACACTCAGCTCATCGGGGCTCTAGAACCCCTGGGACACTCGGCTCACACGAGGCACTCGGCCCCATGGGACACTCGGCTCAGCCGGGGCACTCGGCCCCATGAGACACTAGGCTCACCTGGGGCACTCAGCCCCATGGGACACACGTCTAACCCGGGACACCCTTCCTCTTTGGGGGGTACGTCTTACCCGGGGAACATGGCCCCCTGGAACACTCGGCTCACCTGGGGCACTCGGCCCCCTGGGACACATGGCTCACCCGGGGCATTCGGCCCCATGGGACACTCGGCTCACCCGGGGCACTAGGCCCCATGGGACACACGTCTCACCCGGGACATCCTTCCCCTTTGGGGGATACGTCTTATCCTGGGAACATGGCCCCCTGGAACACTCGGCTCACCTGGGGCACTCGGTCCCCTGGGACACATGGCTCACCTGGGGCACTGGGCCCCCTCGGACATTCGGCTCACCCGGGGCACTCGGCCCTATGGGACACTCGGTTCACCCAGTGTACTTGGCCCCCTGGGACACTCGGCTCGCCCGGGGCACTCGGCCCCCTGGGACACTGGATTCACCCGGGGCACTCAGCCCCCTGGGACACTAGGCTCCCCCGGGGCTCTCGGCCCCATGGGACACTCGGCTCACCCGGGGCTCTCGGCCCCATGGGACACTCGGCTCACAAGGGCACTGGGCCCCCAGGGTCACTCGGCTAACCAGGGGCACTCGGCCCCCTGGGACACTCGGCTCACCCGGGGCACTGGCCCCCTGGGACACTCGGCTCACCTAGGGCACTCGACCCCTGGGACACTCGGCTCACCCGGGGCACTCGGCCCCCTGGGACACTCGGCTCATATGGGGGCACTCGGCCCCTGGGACACTTGGCTCACCCGGGGCACTCAGCCCCATGTGACACACGTCTAACCCGGGACACCCTTCCTCTTTGGGGGGTACGTCTTACCCGGGGAACATGGCCCCCTGGGACACTCGGCTCACCCGGGGCACTCGGCCCCCTGGGACACTCGGATCACCCGGGGCACTCGGCCCCATGGGGCACTCGGCTCACCCAGGGCACTCGGCCCCATGGGACACACGTCTCACCCGGGACACCCTTCCTCTTTGGGGGGTACGGTTTACCGGGGAACATGGCCCCCTGGGACACACGGCTCACCAGGGTCACTCAGCCCCCTGGGACACCCGGCTCACTCAGGGCACATGGCACCATGGGACACTTGGCTCACCCGGGGCTCTCGGCCCGCTGGGACACTCGGCTCACCCGGGGCACTGGGCCCCCTGGGAGTCTCGGCCCCATGGGACACTCGGCTCACACGGGGCACTCGGCCCCATGGGACACTCGGCCCCATGGGTCACTCGACTCAGACGGGGCACTTGACCCCATGGGACACTCCACTCACCCGGGGTACTCGACCCCATGGGACACTCGGCTCACCCGGGGCACTCGGCCCCATGAGACACTAGGCTCACCTGGGGCACTCAACCCCATGGGACACACGTCTAACCCGGGACACCCTTCCTCTTTGGGGGGTACGTCTTACCTGGGGAACATGGCCCCCTGGGACACTCGGCTCACCCTGGGCACTCAGCCCCCTGGTACACTAGGCTCACCCTGGGCACTCAGCCCCCTGGGACACTCAGCTCACCCGGGTCACTCTGCCCCATGGGACACTCCGCCCCATGGGACACTCCGCTCACCCGGGGCACTGGGCCCCCTGGGACACTCGGCCCCATGGGACACTCGACTCAGCCGGGGCACTCGACCCCATGGGACACTCGGCTCACCCGGGGCACTCGGCCCCATGAGACACTAGGCTCACCTGGGGCACTCAGCCCCATGGGACACACGTCTAACCCGGGACACCCTTCCTCTTTGGGGGGTACGTCTTACCCGGGGAACATGGCCCCCTGGGACACTCGGCTCACCCGGGGCACTCGGCCTCCTGGGACACTCGGCTCACCCGGGGCACTTGGCCCCATGGGACACTCCACTCACCCGGGGCACTCGACCCCATGGGACACTCGGCTCACCCTGGGCACTCAGCCCCCTGGTACACTAGGCTCACCCGGGGCACTCGGCCCCCTGGGACGCTCCGCTCACCCGGGGCACTCGGCCCCCTGGGACACTCAGCTCACACAGGGCACTCGGCCCCCTGGGACTCTCGGCTCACCCGGGGCACTCGGCCCCATGGGACACTGGGCTCACCCGGGGCACTCAGCCCCATGAGACACTAGGCTCACCTGGGGCACTCATCCCCATGGGACACACGTCTAACCCCGGACACCCTTCCTCTTTGGGGGGTACGTCTTACCCGGGAAACATGGCCCCCTGGAACACTCGGCTCACCTGGGGCACTCGGCCCCATGGGACACTCGGCTCACCCGGGGCACTCGGCCCCCTGGGACACATGGCTCACCCGGGGCACTCGGCCCCATGGGACACTCGGCTCACCCGGGGCACTAGGCCCCATGGGACACACGTCTCACCCGGGACATCCTTCCCCTCTGGGGGATACGGCTTACTCGGGGCACTTGGCCCTTTGGGACCCTCGGCTCACCCGGGGCACTCAGCCCCATGTGACACACGTCTAACCCGGGACACCCTTCCTCTTTGGGGGGTACGTCTTACCCGGGGAACATGGCCCCCTGGGACACTCGGCTCACCCGGGGCACTCGGCCCCCTGGGACACTCGGCTCACCCGGGGCACTCGGCCCCATGGGGCACTCGGCTCACCTGGGGCACTCAGCCCCATGGGACACACGTCTAACCCGGGACACCCTTCCTCTTTGGGGGGTACGTCTTACCCGGGGAACATGGCCCCCTGGGACACTCGGCTCACCCGGGGCACTCGGCCTCCTGGGACACTCGGCTCACCCGGGGCACTTGGCCCCATGGGACACTCCACTCACCCGGGGCACTCGACCCCATGGGACACTCGGCTCACCCTGGGCACTCAGCCCCCTGGTACACTAGGCTCACCCGGGGCACTCGGCCCCCTGGGACGCTCCGCTCACCCGGGGCACTCGGCCCCCTGGGACACTCAGCTCACACAGGGCACTCGGCCCCCTGGGAATCTCGGCTCACCCGGGGCACTCGGCCCCATGGGACACTGGGCTCACCCGGGGCACTCAGCCCCATGAGACACTAGGCTCACCTGGGGCACTCATCCCCATGGGACACACGTCTAACCCCGGACACCCTTCCTCTTTGGGGGGTACGTCTTACCCGGGAAACATGGCCCCCTGGAACACTCGGCTCACCTGGGGCACTCGGCCCCATGGGACACTCGGCTCACCCGGGGCACTCGGCCCCCTGGGACACATGGCTCACCCGGGGCACTCGGCCCCATGGGACACTCGGCTCACCCGGGGCACTAGGCCCCATGGGACACACGTCTCACCCGGGACATCCTTCCCCTCTGGGGGATACGGCTTACTCGGGGCACTTGGCCCTTTGGGACCCTCGGCTCAACCGGGGCACACGGCTCCATGGGACACTCAGCTCACCCGGGGCTCTATAACCCCTGGGACACTCGGCTCACTCGGGGCACTGGGCCCCCTGGGACACTCGGCCCCATGGGACACTCGGCTCACACGGGGCACTCAGCCCCATGGGACACTCGGCCCCATGGGACACTCGACTCAGCCGGGGCACTTGACCCCATGGGACACTCCACTCACCCGGGGCACTCGACCCCATGGAACACTCGGCTCACCCGGGGCACTCGGCCCCATGTGACACTAGGCTCACCTGGGGCACTCAGCCCCATGGGACACACGTCTAACCCGGGACACCCTTCCTCTTTGGGGGGTACGTCTTACCCGGGGAACATGGCCCCTGGGACACTCGGCTCACCCTGGGCACTCAGCCCCCTTGTACACTAGGCTCACCCGGGGCACTAGGCCCCCTGGTACACTAGGCTCACCCGGGGCACACGGCCCCCTGGGACACTCAGCTCACACGGGGCACTCAGCCCCCTGGGACTCTCGGCTCACCCGGGGCACTGGGCCCCCTGGGACTCTTGGCTCACACGGGGCATTCGGGCCCCAGGGACACTCGACTCAGCCGGGGCACTTGACCCCATGGGACACTCCACTCACCCGGGGCACTCGACCCCATGGGACACTCGGCTCACCCGGGGCACTCGGCCCATGAGACACTAGGCTCAACTGGGGCACTCAGCCCCATGGGACACAAGTCTAACCCGGGACACCCTTCCTCTTTGGGGGGTACGTCTTACCCGGGGAACATGGCCCCCTGGGACACTCGGCTCACCCTGGGCCCTCAGCCCCCTTGTACACTAGGCTCACCCTGGGCACTCGGCCCCCTGGGATGCTCGGCTCACCCGGGGCACTCGGCCCCCTGGGACACTCAGCTCACACGGGGCACTTGGCCCCCTGGGACTCTCGGCTCACCCGGGGCACTCGGCCCAATGGGACACTCGGCTAACCCGGGGCACTAGGGCCCATGGGACACACGTGTCACCAGGGACATCCTTCCCCTTTGGGGGATACAGCTTATTCGGGGCACTTGGCCCTTTGGGACCCTCGGCTCAACCGGAGCACACGGCTCCATGGGACACTCAGCTCATCGGGGCTCTAGAACCCCTGGGACACTCGGCTCACTCGGGGCACTGGGCCCCATGGGACACTCGGCCCCATGGGACACTCCGCTCACCCTGGGTACTGGGCCCCCTGGGACACTCGGCCCCATGGGACACTCGGCTCACACGGGGCACTCGGCCCCATGGGACACTCGGCCCCATGGGACACTCGACTCAGCCGGGGCACTTGACCCCATGGGACACTCCACTCACCCGGGGGACTCGACCCCATGGAACACTCGGCTCACCCGGGGCACTCGGCCCCATGAGACACTAGGCTCACCTGGGGCACTCAGCCCCATGGGATCATGTCTAACCCGGGACACCCTTCCTCTTTGGGGGGTACGTCTTACCCCGGGAACATGGCCCCCTGGAACACTCGGCTCACCTGGGGCACTCGGCCCCCTGGGACATGCGGCTCACCCGGGGCACATGGCCCCATGGGACACTCCACTCACCCGGGGCACTCGACCCCATGGGACACTCGGCTCACCCGGGGAACACGGCACCATGGTACACTTGGCTCACCCGGGGCTCTCGGCCCCCTGGGACACTCGGCTCACCCGGGGCACTCGGCCCCATGGGACACTCGGCCCCCTGGGACACTCTGCTCACCCGGGGCATTCGGGCCCCTGGGACACTTGGCTCACTCGGGGCACTCGGCCCCATGGGACACTCCACTCACCCGAGGCACTCGACCCCATGGGACACTCTGCTCACCCTGGGCACCCAGCCCCCTGGTACACTAGGCTGACCCGGGACACTCGGCCCAATGGGACACTCGGCTCACTCGGGGCACTAGGCCCCATGGGACACACGTCTCAGCCGGGACATCCTTCCCCTTTGGGGGATATGGCTTACTCGGGGCACTTGGCCCTTTGGGACCCTCGCCTCCACCGGGGCACACGGCTCCATGGGACACTCAGCTCACCCAGGGCTCTATAACCCCTGGGACACTCGGCTCACTCGGGCCACTCAGCCCCATGGGACACTCGGCCCCATGGGACACTCCGCTCACCCTGGGCTCTGGGCCCCCTGGGAGTCTCGGCCCCATGGGACACTCGGCTCCCACGGGGCACTCGGCCCCATGGGACACTCGGCCCCATGGGTCACTCGACTCAGACGGGGCACTTGACCCCATGGGACACTCCACTCACCCGGGGTACTCGACCCCATGGGACACTCGGCTCACCCGGGGCACTCGGCCCCATGAGACACTAGGCTCACCTGGGGCACTGAGCCCCATGGGACACACGTCTAACCCGGGACACCCTTCCTCTTTGGGGGGTACGTCTTACCCGGGGAACATGGCCCCCTGGGACACTCGGCTCACCCTGGGCACTCAGCCCCCATGTACACTAGGCTCACCCCGGGCACTCCGCCCCCTGGGATGCTCAGCTCATCCTGGGCACTCGGCCCCCTGGGATACTCAGCTCACACGGGGCACTTGGCCCCCTGGGACACTCGGCTCACCGGGGCACACGGCACCATGGGACACTTGGCTCACCCGGGGCTCTCGGCTCCCTGGGACACACGGCTCACGCGGGGCACTCGGCCATATGGGACACTCGGCCCCCTGGGACACTCGGCTCACCCGGGGCATTCGGGCCCCTGGGACACTCGGCTCACCCTGGGCACTCAGCCCCCTGGTACACTAGGCTCACCCTGGGCACTCAGCGCCCTGGGACACTCAGCTCACCCGGGTCACTCTGCCCCATGGGACACTGGGCTCACCCGGGGCACTTGGCCCCATGGGACACTCCGCCCCATGGGACACTCCGCTCACCCGGGGCACTGGGCCCCCTGGGACACTCGGCCCCATGGGACACTCGACTCAGCCGGGGCACTCGACCCCATGGGACACTCGGCTCACCCGGGGCACTCGACCCCATGAGACACTAGGCTCACCTGTGGCACTCAGCCCCATGGCACACACGTCTAACCCGGGACACCCTTCCTCTTTGGGGGGTACGTCTTACCCGGGGAACATGGCCCCCTTGGACACTCGGCTCACCCGTGGCAATCGGCCTCCTGGGACACTCGGCTCACCCGGGGCACTCGGCCCCATGGGACACTCCACTCACCCGGGGCACTCGACCCCATGGGACACTCGGCTCACCCTGGGCACTCAGCCCCCTGGTACAATAGGCTCACCCGGGGCACTCGGCCCCCTGGGACGCTCCGCTCACCCGGGGCACTCGGCCCCCTGGGACACTCAGCTCACACAGGGCACTCGGCCCCCTGGGACACTCAGCTCACAAAGGGCACTCGGCCCCCTGGGACTCTCGGCTCACCCGGAGCACTCGGCCCCATGGGACACTGGGCTCACCCGGGGCACTCGGCCCCATGAGACACTAGGCTCACCTGGGGCACTCAGCCCCATGGGACACACGTCTAACCCCGGATACCCTTCCTCTTTGGGGGGTACGTCTTACCCGGGAAACATGGCCCCCTGGAACACTCGGCTCACCTGGGGTACTCGGCCCCCTGGGACACATGGCTCACCCGGGGCACTCGGCCCCATGGGACACTCGGCTCACCCGGGGCACTAGGCCCCATGGGACACACGTCTCACCCGGGACATCCTTCCCCTTTGGGGGATACGGCTTATTCGGGGCACTTGGCCCTTTGGGACCCTCGGCTCAACCGGGGAACACGGCTCCATGGGACACTCAGCTCACCCGGGGCTCTAGAGCCCCTGGGACACTCGGCTCACAAGGGGCACTCGGCCCCATGGGACACTCCGCCCCATGGGACACTCCGCTCACCCTGGGCACTGGGCCCCCTGGGACACTCGGCCCCATGGGACACTCGGCTCACACGGGGCACTCGGCCCCATGGGACACTCGGCCCCATGGGACACTCGACGCAGCCGGGGCACTTGACCCCATGGGACACTCCACTCACCCGGGGCACTCGACCCCATGGAACACTCGGCTCACCCGGGGCACTCGGCCCCATGAGACACTAGGCTCACCTGGGGCACTCAGCCCCATGGGACACACGTCTAACCCGGGACACCCTTCCTCTTTGGGGGGTACGTCTTACCCGGGGAACATGGCCCCCTGGAACACTCGGCTCACCTGGGGCACTCGGCCCCCTGGGACACATGGCTCACCCGGGGCATTCGGCCCCATGGGACACTCGGCTCACCCGGGGCACTAGGCCCCATGGGACACACGTCTCACCCGGGACATCCTTCCCCTTTGGGGGATACGTCTTATCCTGGGAACATGGCCCCCTGGAACACTCGGCTCACCTGGGGCACTCGGCCCCCTGGGACACATGGCTCACCTGGGGCACTGGGCCCCCTCGGACATTCGGCTCACCCGGGGCACTCGGCCCTATGGGACACTCGGTTCACCCAGTGTACTTGGCCCCCTGGGACACTCGGCTCGCCCGGGGCACTCGGCCCCCTGGGACACTGGATTCACCCGGGGCACTCAGCCCCCTGGGACACTCGGCTCCCCCGGGACTCTCGGCCCCATGGGACACTCGGCTCACCCGGGGCTCTCGGCCCCATGGGACACTCGGCTCACAAGGGCACTGGGCCCCCAGGGTCACTCGGCTAACCAGGGGCACTCGGCCCCCTGGGACACTCGGCTCACCCGGGGCACTGGCCCCCTGGGACACTCGGCTCACCTAGGGCACTCGACCCCTGGGACACTCAGCTCACCCGGGGCACTCGGCCCCCTGGGACACTCGGCTCATATGGGGGCACTCGGCCCCTGGGACACTTGGCTCACCCGGGGCACTCAGCCCCATGTGACACACGTCTAACCCGGGACACCCTTCCTCTTTGGGGGGTACGTCTTACCCGGGGAACATGGCCCCCTGGGACACTCGGCTCACCCGGGGCACTCGGCCCCCTGGGACACTCGGCTCACCCGGGGCACTCGGCCCCATGGGGCACTCGGCTCACCCAGGGCACTCGGCCCCATGGGACACACGTCTCACCTGGGACACCCTTCCTCTTTGGGGGGTACGGTTTACCGGGGAACATGGCCCCCTGGGACACACGGCTCACCAGGGTCACTCAGCCCCCTGGGACACCCGGCTCACTCAGGGCACATGGCACCATGGGACACTTGGCTCACCCGGGGCTCTCGGCCCCCTGGGACACTCGGCTCACCCGGGGCACTGGGCCCCCTGGGACTCTCGGCTCACACGGGGCATTCGGGCCCCAGGGACACTCGACTCAGCCGGGGCACTTGACCCAATGGGACACTCCACTCACCCGGGGCACTCGACCCCATGGGACACTCGGCTCACCCGGGGCACTCGGCCCATGAGACACTAGGCTCAACTGGGGCACTCAGCCCCATGGGACACAAGTCTAACCCGGGACACCCTTCCTCTTTGGGGGGTACGTCTTACCCGTTGAACATGGCCCCCTGGGACACTCGGCTCACCCTGGGCCCTCAGCCCCCTTGTACACTAGGCTCACCCTGGGCACTCGGCCCCCTGGGATGCTCGGCTCACCCGGGGCACTCGGCCCCCTGGGACACTCAGCTCACACGGGGCACTTGGCCCCCTGGGACTCTCGGCTCACCCGGGGCACTCGGCCCAATGGGACACTCGGCTAACCCGGGGCACTAGGGCCCATGGGACACACGTGTCACCAGGGACATCCTTCCCCTTTGGGGGATACAGCTTATTCGGGGCACTTGGCCCTTTGGGACCCTCGGCTCAACCGGAGCACACGGCTCCATGGGACACTCAGCTCATCGGGGCTCTAGAACCCCTGGGACACTCGGCTCACTTGGGGCACTCGGCCCCATGGGACACTCGGCCCCATGGGACACTCCGCTCACCCTGGGTACTGGGCCCCCTGGGACACTCGGCCCCATGGGACACTCGGCTCACACGGGGCACTCGGCCCCATGGGACACTCGGCCCCATGGGACACTCGACTCAGCCGGGGCACTTGACCCCATGGGACACTCCACTCACCCGGGGGACTCGACCCCATGGAACACTCGGCTCACCCGGGGCACTCGGCCCCATGAGACACTAGGCTCACCTGGGGCACTCAGCCCCATGGGACACAAGTCTAACCCGGGACACCCTTCCTCTTTGGGGGGTACGTCTTACCCGGGGAACATGGCCCCCTGGGACACTCAGCTCACCCTGGGCCCTCAGCCCCCTTGTACACTAGGCTCACCCTGGGCACTCGGCCCCCTGGGATGCTCGGCTCACCCGGGGCACTCGGCCCCCTGGGACACTCAGCTCACACGGGGCACTTGGCCCCCTGGGACTCTCGGCTCACCCGGGGCACTCGGCCCAATGGGACACTCGGCTAACCCGGGGCACTAGGGCCCATGGGACACACGTGTCACCAGGGACATCCTTCCCCTTTGGGGGATACAGCTTATTCGGGGCACTTGGCCCTTTGGGACCCTCGGCTCAACCGGAGCACACGGCTCCATGGGACACTCAGCTCATCGGGGCTCTAGAACCCCTGGGACACTCGGCTCACTTGGGGCACTCGGCCCCATGGGACACTCGGCCCCATGGGACACTCCGCTCACCCTGGGTACTGGGCCCCCTGGGACACTCGGCCCCATGGGACACTCGGCTCACACGGGGCACTCGGCCCCATGGGACACTCGGCCCCATGGGACACTCGACTCAGCCGGGGCACTTGACCCCATGGGACACTCCACTCACCCGGGGGACTCGACCCCATGGAACACTCGGCTCACCCGGGGCACTCGGCCCCATGAGACACTAGGCTCACCTGGGGCACTCAGCCCCATGGGACACAAGTCTAACCCGGGACACCCTTCCTCTTTGGGGGGTACGTCTTACCCGGGGAACATGGCCCCCTGGGACACTCGGCTCACCCTGGGCCCTCAGCCCCCTTGTACACTAGGCTCACCCTGGGCACTCGGCCCCCTGGGATGCTCGGCTCACCCGGGGCACTCGGCCCCCTGGGACACTCAGCTCACACGGGGCACTTGGCCCCCTGGGACTCTCGGCTCACCCGGGGCACTCGGCCCAATGGGACACTCGGCTAACCCGGGGCACTAGGGCCCATGGGACACACGTGTCACCAGGGACATCCTTCCCCTTTGGGGGATACAGCTTATTCGGGGCACTTGGCCCTTTGGGACCCTCGGCTCAACCGGAGCACACGGCTCCATGGGACACTCAGCTCATCGGGGCTCTAGAACCCCTGGGACACTCGGCTCACTTGGGGCACTCGGCCCCATGGGACACTCGGCCCCATGGGACACTCCGCTCACCCTGGGTACTGGGCCCCCTGGGACACTCGGCCCCATGGGACACTCGGCTCACACGGGGCACTCGGCCCCATGGGACACTCGGCCCCATGGGACACTCGACTCAGCCGGGGCACTTGACCCCATGGGACACTCCACTCACCCGGGGGACTCGACCCCATGGAACACTCGGCTCACCCGGGGCACTCGGCCCCATGAGACACTAGGCTCACCTGGGGCACTCAGCCCCATGGGATCATGTCTAACCCGGGACACCCTTCCTCTTTGGGGGGTACGTCTTACCCGGGGAACATGGCCCCCTGGAACACTCGGCTCACCTGGGGCACTCGGCCCCCTGGGACATGCGGCTCACCCGGGGCACATGGCCCCATGGGACACTCCACTCACCCGGGGCACTCGACCCCAAGGGACACTCGGCTCACCCGGGGAACACGGCACCATGGTACACTTGGCTCACCCGGGGCTCTCGGCCCCCTGGGACACTCGGCTCACCCGGGGCACTCAGCCCCATGGGACACTCGGCCCCCTGGGACACTCTGCTCACCCGGGGCATTCGGGCCCCTGGGACACTTGGCTCACTCGGGGCACTCGGCCCCATGGGACACTCCACTCACCCGAGGCACTCGACCCCATGGGACACTCTGCTCACCCTGGGCACACAGCCCCCTGGTACACTAGGCTGACCCGGGACACTCGGCCCAATGGGACACTCGGCTCACTCGGGGCACTAGGCCCCATGGGACACACGTCTCACCCGGGACATCCTTCCCCTTTGGGGGATATGGCTTACTCGGGGCACTTGGCCCTTTGGGACCCTCGGCTCCACCGGGGCACACGGCTCCATGGGACACTCAGCTCACCCAGGGCTCTATAACCCCTGGGACACTCGGCTCACTCGGGCCACTCAGCCCCATGGGACACTCGGCCCCATGGGACACTCCGCTCACCCTGGGCACTGGGCCCCCTGGGAGTCTCGGCCCCATGGGACACTCGGCTCCCACGGGGCACTCGGCCCCATGGGACACTCGGCCCCATGGGTAACTCGACTCAGACGGGGCACTTGACCCCATGGGACACTCCACTCACCCGGGGTACTCGACCCCATGGGACACTCGGCTCACCCGGGCACTCGGCCCCATGAGACACTAGGCTCACCTGGGGCACTCAGCCCCATGGGACACACGTCTAACCCGGGACACCCTTCCTCTTTGGGGGGTACGTCTTACCCGGGGAACATGGCCCCCTGGGACACTCGGCTCACCCTGGGCACTCAGCCCCCATGTACACTAGGCTCACCCCGGGCACTCGGCCCCCTGGGATGCTCAGCTCACCCTGGGCACTCGGCCCCCTGGGATACTCAGCTCACACGGGGCACTTGGCCCCCTGGGACAATCGGCTCACCGGGGCACACGGCACCATGGGACACTTGGCTCACCCGGGGCTCTCGGCTCCCTGGGACACACGGCTCACGCGGGGCACTCGGCCATATGGGACACTCGGCCCCCTGGGACACTCGGCTCACCCGGGGCATTCGGGCCCCTGGGACACTCGGCTCACCCTGGGCACTCAGCCCCCTGGTACACTAGGCTCACCCTGGGCACTCAGCCCCCTGGGACACTCAGCTCACCCGGGTCACTCTGCCCCATGGGACACTGGGCTCACCCGGGGCACTTGGCCCCATGGGACACTCCGCCCCATTGGACACTCCGCTCACCCGGGGCACTGGGCCCCCTGGGACACTCGGCCCCATGGGACACTCGACTCAGCCGGGGCACTCGACCCCATGGGACACTCGGCTCACCCGGGGCACTCGACCCCATGAGACACTAGGCTCACCTGGGGCACTCAGCCCCATGGGACACACGTCCAACCCGGGACACCCTTCCTCTTTGGGGGGTACGTCTTACCCGGGGAACATGGCCCCCTGGGACACTCGGCTCACCCGTGGCAATCGGCCTCCTGGGACACTCGGCTCACCCGGCGCACTCGGCCCCATGGGACACTCCACTCACCCGGGGCACTCGACCCCATGGGACACTCGGCTCACCCTGGGCACTCAGCCCCCTGGTACACTAGGCTCACCTGGGGCACTCGGCCCCCTGGGACGCTCCGCTCACCCGGGGCACTCGGCCCCCTGGGACACTCAGCTCACACAGGGCACTCGGCCCCCTGGGACACTCAGCTCACAAAGGGCACTCGGCCCCCTGGGACTCTCGGCTCACCCGGAGCACTCGGCCCCATGGGACACTGGGCTCACCCGGGGCACTCGGCCCCATGAGACACTAGGCTCACCTGGGGCACTCAGCCCCATGGGACACACGTCTAACCCCGGACACCCTTCCTCTTTGGGGGGTACGTCTTACCCGGGAAACATGGCCCCCTGGAACACTCGGATCACCTGGGGCACTCGGCCCCCTGGGACACATGGCTCACCCGGGGCACTCGGCCCCATGGGACACTCGGCTCACCCGGGGCACTAGGCCCCATGGGACACACGTCTCACCCGGGACATCCTTCCCCTTTGGGGGATACGGCTTATTCGGGGCACTTGGCCCTTTGGGACCCTCGGCTCAACCGGGGAACACGGCTCCATGGGACACTCAGCTCACCCGGGGCTCTAGAGCCCCTGGGACACTCGGCTCACACGGGGCACTCGGCCCCATGGGACACTCCGCCCCATGGGACACTCCGCTCACCCTGGGCACTGGGCCCCCTGGGACACTCGGCCCCATGGGACACTCGGCTCACACGGGGCACTCGGCCCCATGGGACACTCGGCCCCATGGGACACTCGACGCAGCCGGGGCACTTGACCCCATGGGACACTCCACTCACCCGGGCACTCGACCCCATGGAACACTCGGCTCACCCGGGGCACTCGGCCTCATGAGACACTAGGCTCACCTGGGGCACTCAGCCCCATGGGACACACGTCTAACCCGGGACACTCTTCCTCTTTGGGGGGTACGTCTTACCCGGGGAACATGGCCCCCTGGAACACTCGGCTCACCTGGGGCACTCGGCCCCCTGGGACACATGGCTCACCCGGGGCACTCGGCCCCATGGGACACTCGGCTCACCCGGGGCACTAGGCCCCATGGGACACACGTCTCACCCGGGACATCCTTCCCCTTTGGGGGATACGGCTTACTCGGGGCACTTGGCCCTTTGGGACCCTCGGCTCAACCGGGGCACACGGCTCCATGGGACACTCAGCTCACCCGGGGCTCTATAACCCCCGGGACACTCGGCTCACTCGGGGCACTGGGCCCCCTGGGACACTCGGCCCCATGGGACACTCGGCTCACACGGGGCACTCAGCCCCATGGGACACTCGGCCCCATGGGACACTCGACTCAGCCAGGGCACTTGACCCCATGGGACACTCCACTCACCCGGGGCACTCGACCCCATGGAACACTCGGCTCACCCGGGGCACTCGGCCCCATGTGACACTAGGCTCACCTGGGGCACTCGACCCCTGGGACACTCGGCTCACCCGGAGCACTCGGCCCCCTGGGACTCTCGGCTCACCCGGGGCACTGGGCCCCCTGGGACTCTCGGCTCACCCTGGGCACTCAGCCCCCTTGGACACTAGGCTCACCCGGGGCACTCGGCCCCCTGGGACACTCAGCTCACACGGGGCACTCGGCCCCCTGGGACTCTCGGCTAACCCGGGGCACTAGGGCCCATGGGACACACGTCTCACCAGGGACATCCTTCCCCTTTGGGGGATACAGCTTATTCGGGGCACTTGGCCCTTTGGGAACCTCTGCTCAACCGGAGCACACGGCTCCATGGGACACTCAGCTCATCGGGGCTCTAGAACCCCTGGGACACTCGGCTCACTCGGGGCACTCGGCCCCATGGGACACTCGGCTCACACGGGGCACTCAGCCCCATGGGACACTCGGCCCCATGGGACACTCGACTCAGCCAGGGCACTTGACCCCATGGGACACTCCACTCACCCGGGGCACTCGACCCCATGGAACACTCGGCTCACCCGGGGCACTCGGCCCCATGTGACACTAGGCTCACCTGGGGCACTCGACCCCTGGGACACTCGGCTCACCCGGAGCACTCGGCCCCCTGGGACTCTCGGCTCACCCGGGGCACTGGGCCCCCTGGGACTCTCGGCTCACCCTGGGCACTCAGCCCCCTTGGACACTAGGCTCACCCGGGGCACTCGGCCCCCTGGGACACTCAGCTCACACGGGGCACTCGGCCCCCTGGGACTCTCGGCTAACCCGGGGCACTAGGGCCCATGGGACACACGTCTCACCAGGGACATCCTTCCCCTTTGGGGGATACAGCTTATTCGGGGCACTTGGCCCTTTGGGAACCTCTGCTCAACCGGAGCACACGGCTCCATGGGACACTCAGCTCATCGGGGCTCTAGAACCCCTGGGACACTCGGCTCACTCGGGGCACTCGGCCCCATGGGACACTCGGCCACATGGGACACTCCGCTCACCCTGGGTACTGGGCCCCCTGGGACACTCGGCCCCATGGGACACTCGGCTCACACGAGGCACTCGGCCCCATGGGACACTCGGCCCCATGGGACACTCGACTCAGCCGGGGCACTTGACCCCATGGGACACTCCACTCACCCGGGGGACTCGACCCCATGGAACACTCGGCTCACCCGGGGCACTCGGCCCCATGAGACACTAGGCTCACCTGGGGCACTCAGCCCCATGGGATCATGTCTAACCCGGGACACCCTTCCTCTTTGGGGGGTACGTCTTACCCGGGGAACATGGCCCCCTGGAACACTCGGCTCACCTGGGGCACTCGGCCCCCTGGGACATGCGGCTCACCCGGGGCACATGACCCCATGGGACACTCCACTCACCCGGGGCACTCGACCCCATGGGACACTCGGCTCACCCGGGGAACACGGCACCATGGTACACTTGGCTCACCCGGGGCTCTCGGCCCCATGGGACACTCGGCTCACCCGGGGCACTAGGCCCCATGGGACACACGTCTCACCCGGGACATCCTTCCCCTTTGGGGGATACGGCTTATTCGGGGCACTTGGCCCTTTGGGACCCTCGGCTCAACCGGGGAACACGGCTCCATGGGACACTCAGCTCACCCGGGGCTCTAGAGCCCCTGGGACACTCGGCTCACACGGGGCACTCGGCCCCATGGGACACTCCGCCCCATGGGACACTCCGCTCACCCTGGGCACTGGGCCCCCTGGGACACTCGGCCCCATGGGACACTCGGCTCACACGGGGCACTCGGCCCCATGGGACACTCGGCCCCATGGGACACTCGACGCAGCCGGGGCACTTGACCCCATGGGACACTCCACTCACCCGGGCACTCGACCCCATGGAACACTCGGCTCACCCGGGGCACTCGGCCTCATGAGACACTAGGCTCACCTGGGGCACTCAGCCCCATGGGACACACGTCTAACCCGGGACACTCTTCCTCTTTGGGGGGTACGTCTTACCCGGGGAACATGGCCCCCTGGAACACTCGGCTCACCTGGGGCACTCGGCCCCCTGGGACACATGGCTCACCCGGGGCACTCGGCCCCATGGGACACTCGGCTCACCCGGGGCACTAGGCCCCATGGGACACACGTCTCACCCGGGACATCCTTCCCCTTTGGGGGATACGGCTTACTCGGGGCACTTGGCCCTTTGGGACCCTCGGCTCAACCGGGGCACACGGCTCCATGGGACACTCAGCTCACCCGGGGCTCTATAACCCCCGGGACACTCGGCTCACTCGGGGCACTGGGCCCCCTGGGACACTCGGCCCCATGGGACACTCGGCTCACACGGGGCACTCAGCCCCATGGGACACTCGGCCCCATGGGACACTCGACTCAGCCAGGGCACTTGACCCCATGGGACACTCCACTCACCCGGGGCACTCGACCCCATGGAACACTCGGCTCACCCGGGGCACTCGGCCCCATGTGACACTAGGCTCACCTGGGGCACTCGACCCCTGGGACACTCGGCTCACCCGGAGCACTCGGCCCCCTGGGACTCTCGGCTCACCCGGGGCACTGGGCCCCCTGGGACTCTCGGCTCACCCTGGGCACTCAGCCCCCTTGGACACTAGGCTCACCCGGGGCACTCGGCCCCCTGGGACACTCAGCTCACACGGGGCACTCGGCCCCCTGGGACTCTCGGCTAACCCGGGGCACTAGGGCCCATGGGACACACGTCTCACCAGGGACATCCTTCCCCTTTGGGGGATACAGCTTATTCGGGGCACTTGGCCCTTTGGGAACCTCTGCTCAACCGGAGCACACGGCTCCATGGGACACTCAGCTCATCGGGGCTCTAGAACCCCTGGGACACTCGGCTCACTCGGGGCACTCGGCCCCATGGGACACTCGGCTCACACGGGGCACTCAGCCCCATGGGACACTCGGCCCCATGGGACACTCGACTCAGCCAGGGCACTTGACCCCATGGGACACTCCACTCACCCGGGGCACTCGACCCCATGGAACACTCGGCTCACCCGGGGCACTCGGCCCCATGTGACACTAGGCTCACCTGGGGCACTCGACCCCTGGGACACTCGGCTCACCCGGAGCACTCGGCCCCCTGGGACTCTCGGCTCACCCGGGGCACTGGGCCCCCTGGGACTCTCGGCTCACCCTGGGCACTCAGCCCCCTTGGACACTAGGCTCACCCGGGGCACTCGGCCCCCTGGGACACTCAGCTCACACGGGGCACTCGGCCCCCTGGGACTCTCGGCTAACCCGGGGCACTAGGGCCCATGGGACACACGTCTCACCAGGGACATCCTTCCCCTTTGGGGGATACAGCTTATTCGGGGCACTTGGCCCTTTGGGAACCTCTGCTCAACCGGAGCACACGGCTCCATGGGACACTCAGCTCATCGGGGCTCTAGAACCCCTGGGACACTCGGCTCACTCGGGGCACTCGGCCCCATGGGACACTCGGCCACATGGGACACTCCGCTCACCCTGGGTACTGGGCCCCCTGGGACACTCGGCCCCATGGGACACTCGGCTCACACGAGGCACTCGGCCCCATGGGACACTCGGCCCCATGGGACACTCGACTCAGCCGGGGCACTTGACCCCATGGGACACTCCACTCACCCGGGGGACTCGACCCCATGGAACACTCGGCTCACCCGGGGCACTCGGCCCCATGAGACACTAGGCTCACCTGGGGCACTCAGCCCCATGGGATCATGTCTAACCCGGGACACCCTTCCTCTTTGGGGGGTACGTCTTACCCGGGGAACATGGCCCCCTGGAACACTCGGCTCACCTGGGGCACTCGGCCCCCTGGGACATGCGGCTCACCCGGGGCACATGACCCCATGGGACACTCCACTCACCCGGGGCACTCGACCCCATGGGACACTCGGCTCACCCGGGGAACACGGCACCATGGTACACTTGGCTCACCCGGGGCTCTCGGCCCCCTGGGACACTCGGCTCACCCGGGGCACTCGGCCCCATGGGACACTCGGCCCCCTGGGACACTCTGCTCACCCGGGGCATTCCGGCCCCTGGGACACTTGGCTCACTAGGGGCACTCGGCCCCATGGGACACTCCACTCACCCGAGGCACTCGACCCCATGGGACACTCTGCTCACCCTGGGCACACAGCCCCCTGGTACACTAGGCTGACCCGGGACACTCGGCCCAATGGGACACTCGGCTCACTCGGGGCACTAGGCCCCATGGGACACACGTCTCACCCGGGACATCCTTCCCCTTTGGGGGATATGGCTTACTCGGGGCACTTGGCCCTTTGGGACCCTCGGCTCCACCGGGGCACACGGCTCCATGGGACACTCGGCTCACCGAGGGCTCTATAACCCCTGGGACACTCGGCTCACTCGGGCCACTCAGCCCCATGGGACACTCGGCCCCATGGGACACTCCGCTCACCCTGGGCACTGGGCCCCCTGGGAGTCTCGGCCCCATGGGACACTCGGCTCACACGGGGCACTCGGCCCCATGGGACACTCGGCCCCATGGGTCACTCGACTCAGACGGGGCACTTGACCCCATGGGACACTCCATTCACCCGGGGTACTCGACCCCATGGGACACTCGGCTCACCCGGGGCACTCGGCCCCATGAGACACTAGGCTCACCTGGGGCACTCAGCCCCATGGGACACACGTCTAACCCGGGACACCCTTCCTCTTTGGGGGGTACGTCTTACCCGGGGAACATGGCCCCCTGGGACACTCGGCTCACCGGGGCACACGGCACCATGGGACACTTGGCTCACCCGGGGCTCTCGGCTCTCTGGGACACACGGCTCACCCGGGGCACTCGGCCATATGGGACACTCGGCCCCCTGGGACACTCGGCTCACCCAGGGCATTCGGGCCCCTGGGACAGTCGGCTCACCCTGGGCACTCAGCCCCCTGGTACACTAGGCTCACCCTGGGCACTCAGCCCCCTGGGACACTCAGCTCACCCGGGTCACTCTGCCCCATGGGACACTGGGCTCACCCGGGGCACTTGGCCCCATGGGACACTCCGCCCCATGGGACACTCCGCTCACCAGGGGCACTGGGCCCCCTGGGACACTCGGCCCCATGGGACACTCGACTCAGCCGGGGCACTCGACCCCATGGGACACTCGGCTCACCCGGGGCACTCGGCCCCATGAGACACTAGGCTCACCTGGGGCACTCAGCCCCATGGGACACACGTCTAACCCGGGACACCCTTCCTCTTTTGGGCGTACGTCTTACCCGGGGAACATGGCCCCCTGGGACACTCGGCTCACCCGTGGCACTCGGCCTCCTGGGACACTCGGCTCACCCGGGGCACTGGGCCCCATGGGACACTCCACTCACCCGGGGCACTCGACCCCATGGGACACTCGGCTCACCCGGGGCACTCAGCCCCCTGGGACACTCGGCTCACCCAGGGAACACGGCACCATGGGAAACTCGGCTCACCCGGGGCACACGGCTCCATGAGACACTCGGCTCACCCGGGGCTCTAGGCCCCCTGGGACACTCGGCTCACCCGGGGCACTCGGCCCCATGGGACACTCGGCCCCCTGGGACACTCGGCTCACCCGGGGCATTTGAGCCCCTGGGACACTCGGCTCACCCTGGGCACTCAGCCCCCTGGTACACTAGGCTCACCCGGGGCACTCAGCCCCCTGGGACACTCGGCTCACCCGGGGCACTCGACCCCATGGGACACTCCACTCACCCGGGGCACTCGACACCTTGGGACACTCCGCTCATCCGGGACACTCAGCCCCCTGGGACACTCGGCTCACCCAGGGCACACGGCACCATGGGACACTTGGCTCACCCGGGACTCTCGGCCCCCTGGGACACTCGGCTCACCCGGGGCACAGTGCTCCTTGAGACACTCGGCTCACCCGGGGCTCTAGGCCCCCTGGGACACTCGGCTCACCCGGGGCACTCGGCCCCATGGGACACTCGGCCCCCTGGGACACTCGGCTCACCCGGGGCATTCGGGCCCCTGGGACACTCGGCTCACCCTGGGCACTCAGCCCCCTGGTACACTAGGCTCACCCGGGGCACTGGGCCCCCTGGGACCCTCGGCTCACCCGGGGCACTCCGCCCCCTGAGACACTCAGCTCACACGGGGCACTCGACCCCTGGGACTCTCGGCTCACTTGGGGCACTGGGCCCCCTGGGACTCTCGGCTCACCCGGGGCACTCGGCCCCATGGGACACTGGGCTCACCCGGGGCACTCGACCCCATGGGACACTCGGCTCACCCGGGGCACTCGGCCCCATGAGACACTAGGCTCACCTGGGGCACTCAGCCCCATGGGACACACGTCTAACCCGGGACACCCTTCCTCTTTGGGGGGTACGTCTTACCCGGGGAACATGGCCCCCTGGGACACTCGGCTCACCCTGGGCACTCAGCCCCCATGTACACTAGGCTCACCCCGGGCACTCGGCCCCCTGGGATGCTCAGCTCACCGTGGGCACTCGGCCCCCTGGGATACTCATCTCACACAGGGCACTTGGCCCCCAGGGACACTCGGCTCACCGGGGCACACGGCACCATGGGACACTTGGCTCACCCGGGGCTCTCGGCTCCCTGGGACACACGGCTCACCCGGGGCACTCGGCCATATGGGACACTCGGCCCCCTGGGACACTCGGCTCACCCGGGGCATTCGGGCCCCTGGGACACTCGGCTCACCCTGGGCACTCAGCCCCCTGGTACACTAGGCTCACCCTGGGCACTCAGCCCCCTGGGACACTCAGCTCACCCGGGTCACTCTGCCCCATGGGACACTGGGCTCACCCGGGGCACTTGGCCCCATGGGACACTCCGCCCCATGGGACACTCCGCTCAACCGGGGCACTGGGCCCCCTGGGACACTCGGCCCCATGGGACACTCGACTCAGCTGGGGCACTCGACCCCATGGGACACTCGGCTCACCCGGGGCACTCGGCCCCATGAGACACTAGGCTCACCTGGGGCACTAAGCCCCATGGGACACACGTCTAACCCGGGACACCCTTCCTCTTTTGGGGGTACGTCTTACCCGGGGAACATGGCCCCCTGGGACACTCGGCTCACCCGGGGCACTCGGCCCCATGGGACACTCCACTCACCCGGGGCACTCGGCCCCATGGGACACTCGGCCCCATGGGACACTCGACTCAGCCGGGGCACTTGACCCCATGGGACACTCCACTCACCCGGGGGACTCGACCCCATGGAACACTCGGCTCACCCGGGGCACTCGGCCCCATGAGACACTAGGCTCACCTGGGGCACTCAGCCCCATGGGATCATGTCTAACCCGGGACACCCTTCCTCTTTGGGGGGTACGTCTTACCCGGGGAACATGGCCCCCTGGAACACTCGGCTCACCTGGGGCACTCGGCCCCCTGGGACATGCGGCTCACCCGGGGCACATGACCCCATGGGACACTCCACTCACCCGGGGCACTCGACCCCATGGGACACTCGGCTCACCCGGGGAACACGGCACCATGGTACACTTGGCTCACCCGGGGCTCTCGGCCCCCTGGGACACTCGGCTCACCCGGGGCACTCGGCCCCATGGGACACTCCACTCACCCGGGGCACTCGACACCTTGGGACACTCCGCTCATCCGGGACACTCAGCCCCCTGGGACACTCGGCTCACCCAGGGCACAGGGCACCATGGGACACTTGGCTCACCCGGGACTCTCGGCCCCCTGGGACACTCGGCTCACCCGGGGCACAGTGCTCCTTGAGACACTCGGCTCACCCGGGGCTCTAGGCCCCCTGGGACACTCGGCTCACCCGGGGCACTCGGCCCCATGGGACACTCGGCCCCCTGGGACACTCGGCTCACCCGGGGCATTCGGGCCCCTGGGACACTCGGCTCACCCTGGGCACTCAGCCGCCTGGTACACTAGGCTCACCCGGGGCACTGGGCCCCCTGGGACCCTCGGCTCACCCGGGGCACTCCGCCCCCTGAGACACTCAGCTCACACGGGGCACTCGACCCCTGGGACTCTCGGCTCACTTGGGGCACTGGGCCCCCTGGGACTCTCGGCTCACCCGGGGCACTCGGCCCCATGGGACACTGGGCTCACCCGGGGCACTCGACCCCATGGGACACTCGGCTCACCCGGGGCACTCGGCCCCATGAGACACTAGGCTCACCTGGGGCACTCAGCCCCATGGGACACACGTCTAACCCGGGACACCCTTCCTCTTTGGGGGGTACGTCTTACCCGGGGAACATGGCCCCCTGGGACACTCGGCTCACCCTGGGTACTCAGCCCCCATGTACACTAGGCTCACCCCGGGCACTCGGCCCCCTGGGATGCTCAGCTCACCGTGGGCACTCGGCCCCCTGGGATACTCATCTCACACGGGGCACTTGGCCCCCAGGGACACTCGGCTCACCGGGGCACACGGCACCATGGGACACTTGGCTCACCCGGGGCTCTCGGCTCCCTGGGACACACGGCTCACCCGGGGCACTCGGCCATATGGGACACTCGGTCCCCTGGGACACTCGGCTCACCCGGGGCATTCGGGCCCCTGGGACACTCGGCTCACCCTGGGCACTCAGCCCCCTGGTACACTAGGCTCACCCTGGGCACTCAGCCCCCTGGGACACTCAGCTCACCCGGGTCACTCTGCCCCATGGGACACTGGGCTCACCCGGGGCACTTGGCCCCATGGGACACTCCGCCCCATGGGACACTCCGCTCAACCGGGGCACTGGGCCCCCTGGGACACTCGGCCCCATGGGACACTCGACTCAGCCGGGGCACTCGACCCCATGGGACACTCGGCTCACCCGGGGCACTCGGCCCCATGAGACACTAGGCTCACCTGGGGCACTAAGCCCCATGGGACACACGTCTAACCCGGGACACCCTTCCTCTTTTGGGGGTACGTCTTACCCGGGGAACATGGCCCCCTGGGACACTCGGCTCACCCGGGGCACTCGGCCCCATGGGACACTCCACTCACCCGGGGCACTCGGCCCCATGGGACACTCGGCCCCATGGGACACTCGACTCAGCCGGGGCACTTGACCCCATGGGACACTCCACTCACCCGGGGGACTCGACCCCATGGAACACTCGGCTCACCCGGGGCACTCGGCCCCATGAGACACTAGGCTCACCTGGGGCACTCAGCCCCATGGGATCATGTCTAACCCGGGACACCCTTCCTCTTTGGGGGGTACGTCTTACCCGGGGAACATGGCCCCCTGGAACACTCGGCTCACCTGGGGCACTCGGCCCCCTGGGACATGCGGCTCACCCGGGGCACATGGCCCCATGGGACACTCCACTCACCCGGGGCACTCGACCCCATGGGACACTCGGCTCACCCGGGGAACACGGCACCATGGTACACTTGGCTCACCCGGGGCTCTCGGCCCCCTGGGACACTCGGCTCATCCGGGGCACTCGGCCCCATGGGACACTCGGCCCCCTGGGACACTCTGCTCACCCGGGGCATTCCGGCCCCTGGGACACTTGGTTCACTAGGGGCACTCGGCCCCATGGGACACTCCACTCACCCGAGGCACTCGACGCCATGGGACACTCTGCTCACCCTGGGCACACAGCCCCCTGGTACACTAGGCTGACCCGGGACACTCGGCCCAATGGGACACTCGGCTCACTCGGGGCACTAGGCCCCATGGGACACACGTCTCACCCGGGACATCCTTCCCCTTTGGGGGATATGGCTTACTCGGGGCACTTGGCCCTTTGGGACCCTCGGCTCCACCGGGGCACACGGCTCCATGGGACACTCAGCTCACCGAGGGCTCTATAACCCCTGGGACCCTCGGCTCACTCGGGCCACTCAGCCCCATGGGACACTCGGCCCCATGGGACACTCCGCTCACCCTGGGCACTGGGCCCCCTGGGAGTCTCGGCCCCATGGGACACTCGGCTCACACGGGGCACTCGGCCCCATGGGACACTCGGCCCCATGGGTCACTCGACTCAGACGGGGCACTTGACCCCATGGGACACTCCATTCACCCGGGGTACTCGACCCCATGGGACACTCGGCTCACCCGGGGCACTCGGCCCCATGAGACACTAGGCTCACCTGGGGCACTCAGCCCCATGGGACACACGTCTAACCCGGGACACCCTTCCTCTTTGGGGGGTACGTCTTACCCGGGGAACATGGCCCCCTGGGACACTCGGCTCACCGGGGCACACGGCACCATGGGACACTTGGCTCACCCGGGTCTCTCGGCTCCCTGGAACACACGGCTCACCAGGGGCACTCGGCCATATGGGACACTCGGCCCCCTGGGACACTCGGCTCACCCGGGGCATTCGGGCCCCTGGGACACTCGGCTCACCCTGGGCACTCAGCCCCCTGGTACACTAGGCTCACCCTGGGCACTCAGCCCCCTGGGACACTCAGCTCACCCGGGTCACTCTGCCCCATGGGACACTGGGCTCACCCGGGGCACTTGGCCCCATGGGACACTCCGCCCCATGGGACACTCCGCTCACCCGGGGCACTGGGCCCCCTGGGACACTCGACTCAGCCGGGGCACTCGACCCCATGGGACACTCGGCTCACCCGGGGCACTCGGCCCCATGAGACACTAGGCTCACCTGGGGCACTCAGCCCCATGGGACACACGTCTAACCCGGGACACCCTTCCTCTTTTGGGGGTACGTCTTACCCGGGGAACATGGCCCCCTGGGACACTCGGCTCACCCGTGGCACTCGGCCTCCTGGGACACTCGGCTCACCCGGGGCACTGGGCCCCATGGGGCACTCCACTCACCCGGGGCACTCGACCCCATGGGACACTCGGCTCACCCGGGGCACTCAGCCCCCTGGGACACTCGGCTCACCCAGGGCACACGGCACCATGGGACACTCGGCTCACCCGGGGCACACGGCTCCATGAGACACTCGGCTCACCCGGGGCTCTAGGCCCCCTGGGACACTCGGCTCACCCGGGGCACTCGGCCCCATGGGACACTCGGCCCCCTGGGACACTCGGCTCACCCGGGGCATTTGAGCCCCTGGGACAACCGGCTCACCCTGGGCACTCAGCCCCCTGGTACACTAGGCTCACCCGGGGCACTCGGCCCCCTGGGAGGCTCCGCTCACCCGGGGCACTCGGCCCCCTGGGACACTCAGCTCACACGGGGCACTCGGCCCCCTGGGACTCTCGGCTCACCCGGGGCACTGGGCCCCCTGGGACTCTCGGCTCACCCGGGGCACTCGGCCCCATGGGACACTGGGCTCACCCGGGGCACTCGACCCCATGGGACACTCGGCTCACCCGGGGCACTCGGCCCCATGAGACACTAGGCTCACCTGGGGCACTCAGCCCCATGGGACACAAGTCTAACCCGGGACACCCTTCCTCTTTGGGGGGTACGTCTTACCTGGGGAACATGGCCCCCTGGGACACTCGGCTCACCCTGGGCACTCAGCACCCATGTACACTAGGCTCACCCCGGGCACTCGGCCCCCTGGGATGCTCAGCTCACCCTGGGCACTCGGCCCCCTGGGATACTCAGCTCACACGGGGCACTTGGCCCCCTGGGACACTCGGCTCACCGGGGCACACGGCACCATGGGACACTTGGCTCACCCGGGGCTCTCGGCTCCCTGGGACACACGGCTCACCCGGGGCACTCGGCCATATGGGACACTCGGCCCCCTGGGACACTCGGCTCACCCGGGGCATTCGGGCCCCTGGGACACTCGGCTCACCCTGGGCATTCAGCCCCCTGGTACACTAGGCTCACCCTGGGCACTCAGCCCCCTGGGACACTCAGCTCACCCGGGTCACTCTGCCCCATGGGACACTGGGCTCACCCGGGGCACTTGGCCCCATGGGACACTCCGCCCCATGGGACACTCCGCTCACCCGGGGCACTGGGCCCCCTGGGACACTCGGCCCCATGGGACACTCGACTCAGCCGGGGCACTCGACCCCATGGGACACTCGGCTCACCCGGGGCACTCGGCCCCATGAGACACTAGGCTCACCTGGGGCACTCAGCCCCATGGGACACACGTCTAACCCGGGACACCCTTCCTCTTTGGGGGGTACGTCTTACCCGGGGAACATGGCCCCCTGGGACACTCGGCTCACCCTGGGCACTCAGCCCCCATGTACACTAGGCTCACCCCGGGCACTCGGCCCCCTGGGATGCTCAGCTCACCGTGGGCACTCGGTCCCCTGGGATACTCATCTCACACGGGGCACTTGGCCCCCAGGGACACTCGGCTCACCGGGGCACACGGCACCATGGGACACTTGGCTCACCCGGGGCTCTCGGCTCCCTGGGACACACGGCTCACCCGGGGCACTCGGCCATATGGGACACTCGGCCCCCTGGGACACTCGGCTCACCCGGGGCATTCGGGCCCCTGGGACACTCGGCTCACCCTGGGCACTCAGCCCCCTGGTACACTAGGCTCACCCTGGGCACTCAGCCCCCTGGGACACTCAGCTCACCCGGGTCACTCTGCCCCATGGGACACTGGGCTCACCCGGGGCACTTGGCCCCATGGGACACTCCGCCCCATGGGACACTCCGCTCAACCGGGGCACTGGGCCCCCTGGGACACTCGGCCCCATGGGACACTCGACTCAGCCGGGGCACTCGACCCCATGGGACACTCGGCTCACCCGGGGCACTCGGCCCCATGAGACACTAGGCTCACCTGGGGCACTAAGCCCCATGGGACACACGTCTAACCCGGGACACCCTTCCTCTTTTGGGGGTACGTCTTACCCGGGGAACATGGCCCCCTGGGACACTCGGCTCACCCGGGGCACTCGGCCCCATGGGACACTCCACTCACCCGGGGCACTCGGCCCCATGGGACACTCGGCCCCATGGGACACTCGACTCAGCCGGGGCACTTGACCCCATGGGACACTCCACTCACCCGGGGGACTCGACCCCATGGAACACTCGGCTCACCCGGGGCACTCGGCCCCATGAGACACTAGGCTCACCTGGGGCACTCAGCCCCATGGGATCATGTCTAACCCGGGACACCCTTCCTCTTTGGGGGGTACGTCTTACCCGGGGAACATGGCCCCCTGGAACACTCGGCTCACCTGGGGCACTCGGCCCCCTGGGACATGCGGCTCACCCAGGGCACATGGCCCCATGGGACACTCCACTCACCCGGGGCACTCGACCCCATGGGACACTCGGCTCACCCGGGGCACACGGCTCCATGAGACACTCGGCTCACCCGGGGCTCTAGGCCCCCTGGGACACTCGGCTCACCCGGGGCACTCGGCCCCATGGGACACTCGGCCCCCTGGGACACTCGGCTCACCCGGGGCATTCGGGCCCCTGGGACACTCGGCTCACCCTGGGCACTCAGCCCCCTGGTACACTAGGCTCACCCTGGGCACTCAGCGCCCTGGGACACTCAGCTCACCCGGGTCACTCTGCCCCATGGGACACTGGGCTCACCCGGGGCACTTGGCCCCATGGGACACTCCGCCCCATGGGACACTCCGCTCACCCGGGGCACTGGGCCCCCTGGGACACTCGGCCCCATGGGACACTCGACTCAGCCGGGGCACTCGACCCCATGGGACACTCGGCTCACCCGGGGCACTCGACCCCATGAGACACTAGGCTCACCTGTGGCACTCAGCCCCATGGCACACACGTCTAACCCGGGACACCCTTCCTCTTTGGGGGGTACGTCTTACCCGGGGAACATGGCCCCCTTGGACACTCGGCTCACCCGTGGCAATCGGCCTCCTGGGACACTCGGCTCACCCGGGGCACTCGGCCCCATGGGACACTCCACTCACCCGGGGCACTCGACCCCATGGGACACTCTGCTCACCCTGGGCACTCAGCCCCCTGGTACAATAGGCTCACCCGGGGCACTCGGCCCCCTGGGACGCTCCGCTCACCCGGGGCACTCGGCCCCCTGGGACACTCAGCTCACACAGGGCACTCGGCCCCCTGGGACACTCAGCTCACAAAGGGCACTCGGCCCCCTGGGACTCTCGGCTCACCCGGAGCACTCGGCCCCATGGGACACTGGGCTCACCCGGGGCACTCGGCCCCATGAGACACTAGGCTCACCTGGGGCACTCAGCCCCATGGGACACACGTCTAACCCCGGATACCCTTCCTCTTTGGGGGGTACGTCTTACCCGGGAAACATGGCCCCCTGGAACACTCGGCTCACCTGGGGTACTCGGCCCCCTGGGACACATGGCTCACCCGGGGCACTCGGCCCCATGGGACACTCGGCTCACCCGGGGCACTAGGCCCCATGGGACACACGTCTCACCCGGGACATCCTTCCCCTTTGGGGGATACGGCTTATTCGGGGCACTTGGCCCTTTGGGACCCTCGGCTCAACCGGGGAACACGGCTCCATGGGACACTCAGCTCACCCGGGGCTCTAGAGCCCCTGGGACACTCGGCTCACAAGGGGCACTCGGCCCCATGGGACACTCCGCCCCATGGGACACTCCGCTCACCCTGGGCACTGGGCCCCCTGGGACACTCGGCCCCATGGGACACTCGGCTCACACGGGGCACTCGGCCCCATGGGACACTCGGCCCCATGGGACACTCGACGCAGCCGGGGCACTTGACCCCATGGGACACTCCACTCACCCGGGGCACTCGACCCCATGGAACACTCGGCTCACCCGGGGCACTCGGCCCCATGAGACACTAGGCTCACCTGGGGCACTCAGCCCCATGGGACACACGTCTAACCCGGGACACCCTTCCTCTTTGGGGGGTACGTCTTACCCGGGGAACATGGCCCCCTGGAACACTCGGCTCACCTGGGGCACTCGGCCCCCTGGGACACATGGCTCACCCGGGGCATTCGGCCCCATGGGACACTCGGCTCACCCGGGGCACTAGGCCCCATGGGACACACGTCTCACCCGGGACATCCTTCCCCTTTGGGGGATACGTCTTATCCTGGGAACATGGCCCCCTGGAACACTCGGCTCACCTGGGGCACTCGGCCCCCTGGGACACATGGCTCACCTGGGGCACTGGGCCCCCTCGGACATTCGGCTCACCCGGGGCACTCGGCCCTATGGGACACTCGGTTCACCCAGTGTACTTGGCCCCCTGGGACACTCGGCTCGCCCGGGGCACTCGGCCCCCTGGGACACTGGATTCACCCGGGGCACTCAGCCCCCTGGGACACTCGGCTCCCCCGGGACTCTCGGCCCCATGGGACACTCGGCTCACCCGGGGCTCTCGGCCCCATGGGACACTCGGCTCACAAGGGCACTGGGCCCCCAGGGTCACTCGGCTAACCAGGGGCACTCGGCCCCCTGGGACACTCGCCTCACCCGGGGCACTGGCCCCCTGGGACACTCGGCTCACCTAGGGCACTCGACCCCTGGGACACTCAGCTCACCCGGGGCACTCGGCCCCCTGGGACACTCGGCTCATATGGGGGCACTCGGCCCCTGGGACACTTGGCTCACCCGGGGCACTCAGCCCCATGTGACACACGTCTAACCCGGGACACCCTTCCTCTTTGGGGGGTACGTCTTACCCGGGGAACATGGCCCCCTGGGACACTCGGCTCACCCGGGGCACTCGGCCCCCTGGGACACTCGGCTCACCCGGGGCACTCGGCCCCATGGGGCACTCGGCTCACCCGGGGCACTCGGCCCCCTGGGACACTCAGCTCACACGGGGCACTCGGCCCCCTGGGACTCTCGGCTCACCCGGGGCACTGGGCCCCCTGGGACTCTCGGCTCACCCGGGGCACTCGGCCCCATGGGACACTGGGCTCACCCGGGGCACTCGACCCCATGGGACACTCGGCTCACCCGGGGCACTCGGCCCCATGAGACACTAGGCTCACCTGGGGCACTCAGCCCCATGGGACACACGTCTAACCCGGGACACCCTTCCTCTTTGGGGGGTACGTCTTACCCGGGGAACATGGCCCCCTGGGACACTCGGCTCACCCTGGGCACTCAGCACCCATGTACACTAGGCTCACCCCGGGCACTCGGCCCCCTGGGATGCTCAGCTCACCCTGGGCACTCGGCCCCCTGGGATACTCAGCTCACACGGGGCACTTGGCCCCCTGGGACACTCGGCTCACCGGGGCACACGGCACCATGGGACACTTGGCTCACCCGGGGCTCTCGGCTCCCTGGGACACACGGCTCACCCGGGGCACTCGGCCATATGGGACACTCGGCCCCCTGGGACACTCGGCTCACCCGGGGCATTCGGGCCCCTGGGACACTCGGCTCACCCTGGGCACTCAGCCCCCTGGTACACTAGGCTCACCCTGGGCACTCAGCCCCCTGGGACACTCAGCTCACCCGGGTCACTCTGCCCCATGGGACACTGGGCTCACCCGGGGCACTTGGCCCCATGGGACACTCCGCCCCATGGGACACTCCGCTCACCCGGGGCACTGGGCCCCCTGGGACACTCGGCCCCATGGGACACTCGACTCAGCCGGGGCACTCGACCCCATGGGACACTCGGCTCACCCGGGGCACTCGGCCCCATGAGACACTAGGCTCACCTGGGGCACTCAGCCCCATGGGACACACGTCTAACCCGGGACACCCTTCCTCTTTGGGGGGTACGTCTTACCCGGGGAACATGGCCCCCTGGGACACTCGGCTCACCCATGGCACTCGGCCTCCTGGGACACTCGGCTCACCCGGGGCACTCGGCCCCATGGGACACTCCACTCACCCGGGGCACTCGACCCCATGGGACACTCGGCTCACCCGGGGCACTCAGCCCCCTGGGACTCTCGGCTCACCCAGGGCACACGGCACCATGGGACACTCGGCTCACCCGGGGCACACGGCTCCATGAGACACTCGGCTCTCCCGGGGCTCTAGGCCCCCTGGGACACTCGGCTCACCCGGGGCACTCGGCCCCATGGGACACTCGGCCCCCTGGGACACTCGGCTCACCCGGGGCATTTGAGCCCCTGGGACACTCGGCTCACCCTGGGCACTCAGCCCCCTGGTACACTAGGCTCACCCGGGGCACTCGGCCCCCTGGGACGCTCCGCTCACCCGGGGCACTCGGCCCCCTGGTACACTCAGCTCACATGGGGCACTCGACCCCTGGGACTCTCGGCTCACCCGGGGCACTGGGCCCCCTGGGACTCTCGGCTCACCCGGGGCACTCGGCCCCATGGGACACTGGGCTCACCCGGGGCACTAGGCCCCATGGGACACACGTCTCATCCGGGACATCCTTCCCCTTTGGGGGATTCGGCTTACTCGGGGCACTTGGCCCTTTGGGACCCTCGGCTCAACCGGGGCACACGGCTCCATGGGACACTCAGCTCACCCGGGGCTCTAGATCCCCTGGGACACTCGGCTCACTCGGGGCACTCGGCCCATGGGACACTCGGCCCCATGGGACACTCCGCTCACCCGGGGCACTGGGCCCCATGGGACACTCCGCCCCATGGGACACTCCGCTCATCCGGGGCACTGGGCCCCCTGGGACACTCGGCCCCATGGGACACTCGACTCAGCCGGGGCACTCGACCCCATGGGACACTCGGCTCACCCGGGGCACTCGGCCCCATGAGACACTAGGCTCACCTGGGGCACTCAGCCCCATGGGACACACGTCTAACCCGGGACACCCTTCGTCTTTGGGGGGTACGTCTTACCCGGGGAACATGGCCCCCTGGGACACTCGGCTCACCCGTGGCACTCGGCCTCCTGGGACACTCGGCTCACCCGGGGCACTCGGCCCCATGGGACACTCCACTCACCCGGGGCACTCGACCCCATGGGACACTCGGCTCACCCGGGGCACTCAGCCCCCTGGGACACTCGGCTCACCCGGGGCACTCGACCCCATGGGACACTCCACTCACCCGGGGCACTCGACCCCTTGGGACACTCCGCTCACCCGGGACACTCAGCCCCCTGGGACACTCGGCTCACCCAGGGCACACGGCACCATGGGACACTTGGCTCACCCGGGACTCTCGGCCCCCTGGGACATTCGGCTCACCCGGGGCACAGTGCTCCATGAGACACTCGGCTCACCAGGGGCTCTAGGCCCCCTGGGACACTCGGCTCACCCGGGGCACACGGCCCCATGGGACACTCGGCCCCCTGGGACACTCGGCTCACCCGGGGCATTCGGGCCCCTGGGACACTCGGCTCACCCTGGGCACTCAGCCCACTGGTACACTAGGCTCACCCGGGGCACTGGGCCCCCTGGGACCCTCGGCTCACCCGGGGCACTCGGCCCAATGGGACGCTCGGCTCACTCGGGGCACTCGGCCCCATGGGACTCTCGGCTCACCCGGGTCACTGGGCCTCCTGGGACTCTCGGCTCACCCGGGGCACTCGGCCCCATGGGACACTGGGCTCACCCGCGGCACTAGGCCCCATGGGACACACGTCTCATCTGGGACATCCTTCCCCTTTGGGGCATACGGCTTACTCGCGGCACTTGGCCCTTTGGGACCCTCGGCTCAACCGGGGCACACGGCTCCATGGGACACTCAGCTCACCCGGGGCTCTAGAACCCCTGGGACACTCGGCTCACTCGGGGCACTCGGCCCCATGGGACACTCGACCCCATGCGACACTCCGCTCAACCGGGGCACTGGGCCCCCTGGGACACCCGGCCCCATGGGACACTCGGCTCACACGGGGCACTCGGCCCTATGGGACACTCGGCCCCATGGGACACTCGACTCAGCCGGGGCACTTGACCCCATGGGACACTCCACTCACCCGGGGCACTCGACCCCATGGGACACTCGGCTCACCGGGACCACTCGGCCCCATGAGACACTAGGCTCACCTGGGGCACTCAGCCCCATGGGACACAAGTCTATCCCGGGACACCCTTCCCCTTTGGAGGGTACGTCTTACCCGGGGACCATGGCCCCCTGGAACACTCGGCTCACCTGTGGCACTCGGCCCCCTGGGACACACGGCTCACCCTGGGCACGTGGCCACATGGGACACTCCACTCACCCGGGGCACTGGACCCCATGGGATACTCGGCTCACCAGGGGCACACAGCACCATGGGACACTTGGCTCACCCGGGGCTCTCGGCCCCCTGGGACATTTGGCTCACCTGGGACTCTCGGCCCCCTGGGAAACTCGGCTCACCCGGGGCACAGTGCTCCATGAGACACTCCACTCACCCGGGGCACTCGACCCCTTGGGACACTCCGCTCACCCGGGACACTCAGCCCCCTGGGACACTCGGCTCACCCAGGGCACACGGCACCATGGGACATTTGGCTCACCCGGGACTCTCGGCCCCCTGGGAAACTCGGCTCACCCGGGGCACAGTGCTCCATGAGACACTCGGCTCACCCGGGGCTCTAGGCCCCCTGGGACACTCGGCTCACCCGGGGCACTCGGCCCCATGGGACACTCGGCCCCCTGGGACACTCGGCTCACCCGGGGCATTCGGGTCCCTGGGACACTCGGCTCACCCTGGGCACTCAGCCCACTGGTACACTAGGCTCACCCGGGGCACTGGGCCCCTGGGACCCTCGGCTCACCCGGGGCACTCGGCCCCCTGAGACACTCAGCTCACACGGGGCACTCGGCCCCTTGGGACTCTCGGCTCACTTGGGGCACTGGGCCCCCTGGGACTATCGGCTCACCCGGGGCACTCGGCCCAATGGGACACTCGGCTCACCCGGGGCACTCGGCCCCATGGGACTCTCGGCTCACCCGGGTCACTGGGCCTCCTGGGACTCTCGGCTCACCCGGGGCACTCGGCTCCATGGGACACTCAGCTCACCCGGGGCTCTAGAACCCCTGGGACACTCGGCTCACTCGGGGCACTCGGCCCCATGGGACACTCCGCTCACCCTGAGCACTGGGCCCCCTGGGACACTCGGCCCCATGGGACACTCGGCTCACACGGGGCACTCGGCCCCATGGGACACTCGGCCCCATGGGACACTCAACTCAGCCGGGGCACTTGACCCCATGGGACACTCCACTCACCCGGGGTACTCGACCCCATGGGACACTCGGCTCACCGGGGGCACTCGGCCCCATGAGACACTAGGCTCACCTGGGGCACTCAGCCCCATGGGACACAAGTCTATCCCGGGACACCCTTCCCCTTTGGGGGGTACCTCTTACCCGGGGACCATGGCCCCCTGGAACAATCGGCTCACCTGTGGCACTCGGCCCCCTGGGACACACGGCTCACCCTGGGCACGTGGCCACATGGGACACTCCACTCACCCGGGGCACTGGACCCCATGGGATACTCGGCTCACCAGGGGCACACGGCACCATGGGACACTTGGCTCACCCGGGGCTCTCGGCCCCCTGGGACACTCCGCTCACCCGGGGCACTGGGCCCCCTGGGACACCCGGTCCCATGGGACACTCGGCTCACACGGTGCACTCGGCCCCATGGGACACTCGGCCCCATGGGACACTCGACTCAGTGGGGCACTTGACCCCATGGGACACTCCACTCACCCGGGGCACTCGACCCCATGGGACACTCGGCTCACCCGGGGCACTCGGCCCCATGAGACACTAGGCTCACCTGGGGCACTCAGCCCCATGGGACACACGTCTAACCCGGGACACCCTTCCTCTTTGGGGGGTACATCTTACCCAGGGAACATGGCCCCCTGGGACACTCGGCTCACCCGTGGCACTCAGCCCCCTGGGACACTCGGCTCACCCGGGGCACTCGACCCCATGGGACACTCCACTCACCCGGGGCACTCGACCCCTTGGGACACTCCGCTCACCCGGGACACTCAGCCCCCTGGGACACTCGGCTCACCCAGGGCACACGGCACCATGGGACATTTGGCTCACCCGGGACTCTCGGCCCCCTGGGACACTCGGCTCACCCGGGGCACAGTGCTCCATGAGACACTCGGCTCACCCGGGGCTCTAGGCCCCCTGGGACACTCGGCTCAACCGGGGCACTCGGCCCCATGGGACACTCGGCCCCCTGGGACACTCGGCTCACCCGGGGCATTCGGGCCCCTGGGACACTCGGCTCACCCTGGGCACTCAGCCCACTGGTACACTAGGCTCACCCGGGGCACTGGGCCCCTGGGACCCTCGGCTCACCCGGGGCACTCGGCCTCCTGAGACACTCAGCTCACACGGGGCACTCGGCCCCCTGGGACTCTCGGCTCACTTGGGGCACTGGGCCCCCTGGGACTCTCGGCTCACCCGGGGCACTCGGCCCAATGGGACACTCGGCTCACCCGGGGCACTCGGCCCCATGGGACTCTCGGCTCACCCGGGTCACTGGGCCTCCTGGGACTCTCGGCTCACCCGGGGCACTCGGCCCCATGGGACACTGGGCTCACCCTCGGCACTAGGCCCCATGGGACACACATCTCATCCAGGACATCCTTCCCCTTTGGGGCATACGGCTTACTCGCGGCACTTGGCCCTTTGGGACCCTCGGCTCAACCGGGGTACACGGCTCCATGGGACACTCAGCTCACCCGGGGCTCTAGAACCCCTGGGACACTCGGCTCACTCGGGGCACTCGGCCCCATGGGACACTCCGCTCACCCTGAGCACTGGGCCCCCTGGGACACTCGGGCCCATGGGACACTCGGCTCACACGGGGCACTCGGCCCCATGGGACACTCGGCCCCATGGGACACTCAACTCAGCCGGGGCACTTGACCCCATGGGACACTCCACTCACCCGGGGCACTCGACCCAATGGGACACTCGGCTCACCCGGGGCACTCGGCCCCATGAAACACTAGGCTCACCTGGGGCACTCAGCCCCATGGGACACAAATCTATCCCGGGACACCCTTCCTCTTTGGGGGGTACGTCTTACCAGGGGAACATGGCCCCCTGGAACACTCGGCTCACCTGTGGCACTCGGCCCCCTGGGACACACGGCTCACCCTGGGCACGTGGCCCCATGGGACACTCCACTCACCCAGGGCACTCGACCCCATGGGACACTCGGCCCCCTGGGACACTCGGGTCACCCGGGGCATTCAGGCCCCTGGGTCACTCGGCTCCCCTGGGCACTCGGCCCAATGGGACACTCGGCCCCCTGGGACACTCGGCCCCCTGGGACACTCGGCTCACCCGGGGCATTCGGGCCCCTGGGACACTAGGCTCACCCAGGAAACACGGCACCATGGGACACTTGGCTCACCCGGGGCTCTCGGCCCCCTGGGACACTCGGTTCACCCGGGGCAATCGGCCCCATGGGACACTCGGCCCCCTGGGACACTCGGCTCACCCGGGGCATTCGGGCCCCTGGGACACTCGGCTCACCCTGGGCACTCAGCCCCCTGGTACACTAGGCTCACCCGGGGCTCTCGGCCCCCTGGGACGCTCGGCTCACCCGGTTCTCTCGGCACCATGGTACGCTAGGCTCACCCGGGGCACTCGGCCCCCTGGGACACTCAGCTCACCCGGGTCACTCTGCCCCATGGGACACTGGGCTCACCCGGGGCACTCGGCCCCATGGGACACTCGGCCCCATGGGACACTCGACTCAGCCGGGGCACTTGACCTCATGGGACACTCCACTCACCAGGGGCACTCGACCCCATGGAACACTCGTCTCACCCGGGGCACTCAGCCCCATGTGACACTAGGCTCACCTGGGGCACTCAGCCCCATGGGACACACGTCTAACCCGGGACACCCTTCCTCTTTGGGGGGTACGTCTTACCCAGGGAACATGGCCACCTGGGACACTCAGCTCACCCTTGGCACTCGGCCCCCTGGGACACTCGGCTCACCGGGGGCACTCGACCCCATGGGACACTCCACTCACCCGGGGCACTCGACCCCTTGGGACACTCGGCGCACCCAGGGCACTCAGCCCCCTGGGACACTCGGCTCACCCGGGGCACACGGCTCCATGAGACACTCGGCTCACCCGGGGCTCTAGGCCCACTGGGACACTCGGCTCACCCGGGGCACTCGGCCCCAAGGGACACTCGGCCCCCTGGGACACTCGGCTCTTCGGAGCATTTGAGCCCCTGGGACACTCGGCTCACACGGGGCACTCGGCCCCATGGGACACTCGGCCCCATGGTACACTCGACTCAGCCGGGGCACTTGACCCCATTGGACACTCCACTCACCAGGGGCACTCGGCCTCATGAGACACTAGGCTCACCTGGGGCACTCAGCCCCATGGGACCCACGTCTAACCCGGGACACCCTTCCTCTTTGGGGGGTACGTCTTACCCGGGGAACATGGCCGCCTGGGACACTCGGCTCACCCTGGGCACTCAGCCCCCTTGTACACTAGGCTCACCCGGGGCACTCGGCCCCCTGAGACACTCAGCTCACACGGGCACTCGGCCCCCTGGGACTCTCGGCTCACCCGGGGCACTCGGCCCAATGGGACAGTCGGCTCACCCGGGGCATTCGGCCCCATGGGACACTCGGCCCCCTGGGACACTCGGCTCACCCGGGGCATTCGGGCCCCTGGGACACTCGGTTCACCCTGGGCACTCAGCCCCCTGGTACACTAGGCTCACCCGGGGCACTCGGCCCCCTGAGACGCTCGGCTCACCCGGGGCTCTCGGCACCCTGATACGCTCGGCTCACCCGGGGCACTCGGCCCCCTGGGAAACTCAGCTCACCCGGGTCACTCTGCCCCATGGGACACTGGGCTCACCCGGGGCACTCGGCCCCATGGGACACTCCACTCACCCGGGGCACTCGACCCCATGGGACACTCGGCTCACCAGGGGCACAGGGCACCATGGGACACTTGGCTCACCCGGGGCTCTCGGCCCCCTGGGACACTCCGCTCACCCGGGGCACTGGGCCCCCTGGGACACCCGGCCCCTTGGGACACTCGGCTCACACGGGGCACTCGGCCCCATGGGACACTCGGCCCCATGGGACACTCGACTCAGCCGGAGCACTTGACCCCATGGGACACTCCACTCACCCGGGGCACTCGACCCCATGGGACACTCGGCTCACCCGGGGCACTCGGCCCCATGAGACACTAGGCTCACGTGGGGCACTCAGCCCCATGGGACACACGTCTGACCCGGGACACCCTTCCTCTTTGGGGGGTACGTCTTACCCAGGGAACATGGCCCCCTGGGACACTCGGCTCACCCGTGGCACTCAGCCCCCTGGGACACTCGGCTCACCCGGGGCACTCGACCCCATGGGACACTCCACTCACCCGGGGCACTCGACCCCTTGGGACACTCCGCTCACCCGGGACACTCAGCCCCCTGGGACACTCGGCTCACCCAGGGCACACGGCACCATGGGACACTTGGCTCACCCGGGACTCTCGGCCCCCTGGGACACTCGGCTCACCCGGGGCACAGTGCTCCATGAGACACTCGGCTCACCCGGGGCAATCGGCCCCATGGGACACTCGGCCCCCTGGGACACTCGGCTCACCCGGGGCATTCGGGCCCCTGGGACACTCGGCTCACCCTGGGCACTCAGCCCCCTGGTACACTAGGCTCACCCGGGGCACTGGGCCCCCTGGGACCCTCGGCTCACCCGGGGCACTCGGCCCCCTGGGACTCTCTGCTCACTTGGGGCACTGGGCCCCCTGGGACTCTCGGGTCACCCGGGGCACTCGGCCCCCTGGGACACTCAGCTCACACAGGGCACTCGGCCCGCTGGGACTCTCGGCTCACCCGGGGCACTCGGCCCAATGGGACACTCGGCTCACCCGGGGCACTCGACCCCTTGGGACACTCGGCTCACCCAGGGCACTCAGCCCCCTGGGACACTCGGCTCACACAGGGCACACGGCACCATGGGACACTCGGCTCACCCGGGGCACACGGCTCCATGAGACACTCGGCTCACCCGGGGCTCTAGGCCCCCTGGGACACTCGGCTCACCCGGGGCACTCGGCCCCAAGGGACACTCGGCCCCCTGGGACACTCGGCTCTTCGGAGCATTTGAGCCCCTGGGACACTCGGCTCACACGGGGCACTCGGCCCCATGGGACACTCGGCCCCATGGTACACTCGACTCAGCCGGGGCACTTGACCCCATTGGACACTCCACTCACCAGGGGCACTCGGCCTCATGAGACACTAGGCTCACCTGGGGCACTCAGCCCCATGGGACCCACGTCTAACCCGGGACACCCTTCCTCTTTGGGGGGTACGTCTTACCCGGGGAACATGGCCGCCTGGGACACTCGGCTCACCCTGGGCACTCAGCCCCCTTGTACACTAGGCTCACCCGGGGCACTCGGCCCCCTGAGACACGCAGCTCACACGGGCACTCGGCCCCCTGGGACTCTCGGCTCAACCGGGGCACACGGCCCAATAGGACACTCGGCTCACCCGGGGCACTAGGCCCCATGGGACACACGTCTCACCCGGGACATCCTTCCCCTTTGAGGGATACGGCTTATTCGGGGCACTTGGCCCTTTGGGACCCTCGGCTCAACCAGGGCACAAGGCTCCATGGGACACTCAGCTCACCCGAGGCTCTAGAACCCCTGGGACACTCGGCTCACTCGGGGCACCCGGCCCCATGGGACACTCCCCTCACCCTGAGCACTGGGCCCGCTGGGACACTCGGCCCCATGGGACACTCGGCTCACACGGGGCACTCGGCGCCATGGGACACTCGGCCCCATGGGACACTCGACTCAGCCGGGGCACTTGACCCCATGGGACACTCCAGTCACCCGGGGCACTCGACCCCATGGGACACTCGGCTCACCCGGGGCACTCGGCCCCATGAGACACTAGGCTCACCTGGGGCACTCAGCCCCATGGGACACAAGTCTATCCCGGGACACCCTTCCCCTTTGGAGGGTACGTCTTACCCGGGGACCATGGCCCCCTGGAACACTCGGCTCACCTGTGGCACTCGGCCCCCTGGGACACACGGCTCACCCTGGGCACGTGGCCACATGGGACACTCCACTCACCCAGGGCACTGGACCCCATGGGACACTCGGCTCACCAGGGGCACACGGCACCATGGGACACTTGGCTCACCCGGGGCTCTCGGCCCCCTGGGACACTCGGCTCACCCGGGGCACTCGGCCCCATGGGACACTCGGCCCCCTGGGACACTCGGCTCACCCGGGGCATTCGGGCCCCTGGGACACTCGGCTCACCCTGGGCACTCAGCCCCCTGGTACACTAGGCTCACCCGGGGCACTCGGCCCCCTGAGACGCTCGGCTCACCCGGGGCTCTCGGCACCCTGATACGCTCGGCTCACCCGGGGCACTCGGCCCCCTGGGAAACTCAGCTCACCCGGGTCACTCTGCCCCATGGGACCCTGGGCTCACCCGGGGCACTCGGCCCCCTGGGACGCTCGGCTCACCCGGGGCACTCGGCCCCCTGGGACACTCAGCTCACACGGGGCACTCGGCCCCCTGGGACTCTCGGCTCAACCGGGGCACACGGCCCAATAGGACACTCGGCTCACCCGGGGCACTACGCCCCATGGGACACAGGTCTCACCCGGGACATCCTTCCCTTTGGGGGATACGGCTTATTCGGGGCACTTGGCCCTTTGGGACCCTCGGCTCAACCAGGGCACAATGCTCCATTGGACACTCAGCTCACCCGGGGCTCTAGAACCCCTGGGACACTCGGCTCACTCGGGGCACTCAGCCCCACGGGACACTCCGCTCACCCTGAGCACTGGGCCCCCTGGGACACTCGGCCCCATGGGACACTCGGCTCACACGGGGCACTCGGCCCCATGGGACACTCGGCCCCATGGGACACTCGACTCAGCCGGGGCACTTGACCCCATGGGACACTCCACTCACCCGGGGCACTCGACCCCATGGGACACTCGGCTCACCAGGGGCACACGGCACCATGGGACACTTGGCTCACCCGGGGCTCTCGGCCCCCTGGGACACTCCGCTCACCCGGGGCACTGGGCCCCCTGGGACACCCGGCCCCTTGGGACACTCGGCTCACACGGGGCACTCGGCCCCATGGGACACTCGGCCCCATGGGACACTCGACTCAGCCGGAGCACTTGACCCCATGGGACACTCCACTCACCCGGGGCACTCGACCCCATGGGACACTCGGCTCACCCGGGGCACTCGGCCCCATGAGACACTAGGCTCACCTGGGGCACTCAGCCCCATGGGACACACGTCTGACCCGGGACACCCTTCCTCTTTGGGGGGTACGTCTTACCCAGGGAACATGGCCCCCTGGGACACTCGGCTCACCCGTGGCACTCAGCCCCCTGGGACACTCGGCTCACCCGGGGCACTCGACCCCAATGGACACTCCACTCACCCGGGGCACTCGACCCGTTGGGACACTCCGCTCACCCGGGACACTCAGCCCCCTGGGACACTCGGCTCACCCAGGGCACACGGCACCATGGGACACTTGGCTCACCCGGGACTCTCGGCCCCCTGGGACACTCGGCTCACCCGGGGCACAGTGCTCCATGAGACACTCGGCTCACCCGGGGCAATCGGCCCCATGGGACACTCGGCCCCCTGGGACACTCGGCTCACCCGGGGCATTCGGGCCCCTGGGACACTCGGCTCACCCTGGGCACTCAGCCCCCTGGTACACTAGGCTCACCCGGGGCACTGGGCCCCCTGGGACCCTCGGCTCACCCGGGGCACTCGGCCCCCTGGGACACTCAGCTCACACAGGGCACTCGGCCCGCTGGGACTCTCGGCTCACCCGGGGCACTCGGCCCAATGGGACACTCGGCTCACCCGGGGCACTCGACCCCTTGGGACACTCGGCTCACCCAGGGCACTCAGCCCCCTGGGACACTCGGCTCACACAGGGCACACGGCACCATGGGACACTCGGCTCACCCGGGGCACACGGCTCCATGAGACACTCGGCTCACCCGGGGCTCTAGGCCCCCTGGGACACTCGGCTCACCCGGGGCACTCGGCCCCAAGGGACACTCGGCCCCCTGGGACACTCGGCTCTTCGGAGCATTTGAGCCCCTGGGACACTCGGCTCACACGGGGCACTCGGCCCAATGGGACACTCGGCCCCATGGTACACTCGACTCAGCCGGGGCACTTGACCCCATTGGACACTCCACTCACCAGGGGCACTCGGCCTCATGAGACACTAGGCTCACCTGGGGCACTCAGCCCCATGGGACCCACGTCTAACCCGGGACACCCTTCCTCTTTGGGGGGTACGTCTTACCCGGGGAACATGGCCGCCTGGGACACTCGGCTCACCCTGGGCACTCAGCCCCCTTGTACACTAGGCTCACCCGGGGCACTCGGCCCCCTGAGACACGCAGCTCACACGGGCACTCGGCCCCCTGGGACTCTCGGCTCAACCGGGGCACACGGCCCAATAGGACACTCGGCTCACCCGGGGCACTAGGCCCCATGGGACACACGTCTCACCCGGGACATCCTTCCCCTTTGAGGGATACGGCTTATTCGGGGCACTTGGCCCTTTGGGACCCTCGGCTCAACCAGGGCACAAGGCTCCATGGGACACTCAGCTCACCCGAGGCTCTAGAACCCCTGGGACACTCGGCTCACTCGGGGCACCCGGCCCCATGGGACACTCCGCTCACCCTGAGCACTGGGCCCGCTGGGACACTCGGCCCCATGGGACACTCGGCTCACACGGGGCACTCGGCGCCATGGGACACTCGGCCCCATGGGACACTCGACTCAGCCGGGGCACTTGACCCCATGGGACACTCCAGTCACCCGGGGCACTCGACCCCATGGGACACTCGGCTCACCCGGGGCACTCGGCCCCATGAGACACTAGGCTCACCTGGGGCACTCAGCCCCATGGGACACAAGTCTACCCCGGGACACCCTTCCTCTTTGGGGGGTACGTCTTACCCGGGGAACATGGCCCCCTGGAACACTCGGCTCACCTGTGGCACTCGGCCCCCTGGGACACACGGCTCACCCTGGGCACGTGGCCCCATGGGACACTCCACTCACCCAGGGCACTGGACCCCATGGGACACTCGGCTCACCAGGGGCACACGGCACCATGGGACACTTGGCTCACCCGGGGCTCTCGGCCCCCTGGGACACTCGGCTCACCCGGGGCACTCGGCCCCATGGGACACTCGGCCCCCTGGGACACTCGGCTCACCCGGGGCATTCGGGCCCCTGGGACACTCGGCTCACCCTGGGCACTCAGCCCCCTGGTACACTAGGCTCACCCGGGGCACTCGGCCCCCTGAGACGCTCGGCTCACCCGGGGCTCTCGGCACCCTGATACGCTCGGCTCACCCGGGGCACTCGGCCCCCTGGGAAACTCAGCTCACCCGGGTCACTCTGCCCCATGGGACCCTGGGCTCACCCGGGGCACTCGGCCCCCTGGGACGCTCGGCTCACCCGGGGCACTCGGCCCCCTGGGACACTCAGCTCACACGGGGCACTCGGCCCCCTGGGACTCTCGGCTCAACCGGGGCACACGGCCCAATAGGACACTCGGCTCACCCGGGGCACTACGCCCCATGGGACACAGGTCTCACCCGGGACATCCTTCCCCTTTGGGGGATACGGCTTATTCGGGGCACTTGGCCCTTTGGGACCCTCGGCTCAACCAGGGCACAATGCTCCATTGGACACTCAGCTCACCCGGGGCTCTAGAACCCCTGGGACACTCGGCTCACTCGGGGCACTCAGCCCCACGGGACACTCCGCTCACCCTGAGCACTGGGCCCCCTGGGACACTCGGCCCCATGGGACACTCGGCTCACACGGGGCACTCGGCCCCATGGGACACTCGGCCCCATGGGACACTCGACTCAGCCGGGGCACTTGACCCCATGGGACACTCCACTCACCCGGGGCACTCGACCCCATGGGACACTCGGCTCACCAGGGGCACACGGCACCATGGGACACTTGGCTCACCCGGGGCTCTCGGCCCCCTGGGACACTCCGCTCACCCGGGGCACTGGGCCCCCTGGGACACCCGGCCCCTTGGGACACTCGGCTCACACGGGGCACTCGGCCCCATGGGACACTCGGCCCCATGGGACACTCGACTCAGCCGGAGCACTTGACCCCATGGGACACTCCACTCACCCGGGGCACTCGACCCCATGGGACACTCGGCTCACCCGGGGCACTCGGCCCCATGAGACACTAGGCTCACCTGGGGCACTCAGCCCCATGGGACACACGTCTGACCCGGGACACCCTTCCTCTTTGGGGGGTACGTCTTACCCAGGGAACATGGCCCCCTGGGACACTCGGCTCACCCGTGGCACTCAGCCCCCTGGGACACTCGGCTCACCCGGGGCACTCGACCCCAATGGACACTCCACTCACCCGGGGCACTCGACCCGTTGGGACACTCCGCTCACCCGGGACACTCAGCCCCCTGGGACACTCGGCTCACCCAGGGCACACGGCACCATGGGACACTTGGCTCACCCGGGACTCTCGGCCCCCTGGGACACTCGGCTCACCCGGGGCACAGTGCTCCATGAGACACTCGGCTCACCCGGGGCAATCGGCCCCATGGGACACTCGGCCCCCTGGGACACTCGGCTCACCCGGGGCACTCCGCCCCCTGGGACACTAGGCTCACCAGGGGCACTCGGCCCCATTGGACACTCGGCTCTCACGGGGTACTGGGGCCCCTGGGACACTCGGCTCACCCAGGGCTGTCGGCCCCCTGGGACACTCGGCTCACATGGGGCACTGGGCCCCCTGGAACACTCGGCTCACCCGGGGCACTCAGCCCCTACGACACTCGGCTCACCCGGGGCACACTGTCCCCTGGGACACTCGGCTCACCCGGGGCACTCAGCCCCTACGACACTCGGCTCACCCGGGGCACACTGTCCCCTGGGACACTCGGCTCACCCGGGGCACTCTGCCCCATGGGACACTCGGTTCAACCGGGGCACTGGGCCCCCTGGGACACTACCCGGGACACCCTTCCCCGTTGGGGGGTACGGCTTACCCGGGGCACATGGCCCCCTGGGACACTAGGCTCACACAGGGCACAGGGCCCCCTTGGGACACTCCGCTAAACCGGCGCACTCGGAACCCTGGGTCACTCGGCTCACCCGGGGCACTCAGCCATATGGGACTCAAGTCTCACCCTGGACAACATTCCCTTTGGGGTGTACGGCTTACCCGGGGCACATGGCCCCCTGGGACACTCGGCTCACCCGGGGCACTCGGCCCCATGGGACACTCGGCTCACCCGGGGCACTTGGCCCCATGGGACACTCGGTTCAACCTGGGCACTCGGCCCCCTGGAACACACGTCTCACCCAGTACACCCTTCCCCGTTGGGGGATACGGCTTACCCGGGGCACATGGCCCCCTGGGACACTAAGCTCACCCGGAGCACTCGGCCCCTGGGACACTAGGCTCACCCAGGGCACAGGGCCACATGGGACACTTGGTTCAACCGGGGCACTCGGCCCCCTGGGACACACGTCTCACCTGGGACACCCTTCCCCGTTGGGGGGTATGGCTTACCCGGGGCAAATGGCCCCCTGGGACACTAAGCTCACCCGGAGCACTTGACCCCTGGGACACTCGGCTAACCCGGGGCACTCGGCCCCATGGGACACTTGGTTCAACCGGGGCACTCGGCCCCCTGGGACACATGTCTCAGCCGGGACACCCTTCCCCGTTGTAGGGTACGGCTTACCTGGGGCACATGGCCCCCTGCGACACTAAGCTCACCCGGGGCACACGGCCCCTGGGACACTAGGCTCACACAGGGCACCGGGCCCCCCTGGGACACTCGGCTCAACCGGGGCACACTGACCCCTGGGACACTCGGCTCACCTGGGGCACTCGGCCCCATGGGACACTCGGTTCAACCTGGGCACTCGGCCCCCTGGAACACACGTCTCACCCAGTACACCCTTCCCCGTTGGGGGATACGGCTTACCCGGGGCACATGGCCCCCTGGGACACTAAGCTCACCCGGAGCACTCGGCCCCTGGGACACTAGGCTCACCCAGGGCACAGGGCCCCCCTGGGACACTCGGCTCAACCAGCGCACTCGGACCCCTGGGACACTAGGCTCACCCGGGGCACTCAGCCATATGGGACAGAAGTCTCACCCGGGACAACCTTCCCTTTGGGGTGTACGGCTTACCCGGGGCACATGGCCCCCTGGGACATGCGGGTCACCTGAGGCACTCGGCCCCCTGGGACACTCGGCTCACCCTGGGCACTCGGCCCCATGGGACACTCGGCTCACCCGGGGCACACGACCCCTGGGACACTAGGCTCACCCGGGGCACTCGGCCCCATGGGACACTCGGCTCACTCGGGTTACTTGGCCCATTGGGACACACGTCTCACCTGGGACACCCTCACCTTTTGGGGGGTACAGCTTACCCGGGGCACATGGCCCCCTGGGACACTAAGCTCACCCCGGGCACACGGCCCCTGGGACACTAGGCTCACCCAGGGCACAGGGCCCCCCTGGGACACTTGGCTCAACCGGCGCCCTCGGACCCCTGGGACACTCGGCTCACCCGGGGCACTTGGCCCTATGGGACACTCGGTTCATTCAGGGCACTCAGCCCCCTGGGACACATGTCTCACCCGGGACACCCTTCCCTTTGGGGTGTACGTCTTACCCGGGGTACATGGCCCCCTGGGACACGCGGGTCACCTGAGGCACTCGGAACCCTGGGACACTCGGCTCACACGGGGCACTCGACCCCTGGGAAACTAGGCTCACCCGAGGCTCTCGGGCCCCTGGGACATTCGGCTCATCCGGTGCACACTGACCCCTGGGACACTCGGCTCACCCGGGGCACTCGGCCCCATGGGACACTCGGTTCAACCGGGGCACTCGGCCCCCTGGAACTCACGACTCACCTGGGACACCCTTCCCTTTTGGGAGGTATGGCTTACCCGGGGCACATGGCCCCCTGGGACACTAAGCTCACCCGGGGCACTTGGCCCCATGGGACACTCGGCTCACCCAGGGCACTGGACCCCTGCGACACTCGGCTCACCCGGGGCACTTGACCCCTGGGACTCTCGGCTCACCCGGGGCACTCAGCCCCATGGGACACTCGGCTCACCTGGGGTACTTGGCCCCTTGGGACACACGTCTCACCCGGGACACCCTTCCCTTTTGGGAGGTATGGCTTACCCGGGGCACATGGCCCCCTGGGATACTCGGCTCACCAGGGCACTCGGCCCCCTGGGACACTCGGCTCTCCCGGGGCACTCGGCCCCTGGGACACTTGGCTCAGCCGGGGCACTCCGCCCCCTGGGACACAAGGCTCATCCGGGGCACTCGGCCCCATTGGACACTCGGCTCTCACGGGGTACTGGGGCCCCTGGGACACTCGGCTCACCCAGGGCTGTCGGCCCCCTGGGACACTCGGCTCACATGGGGCACTGGGCCCCCTGGGACACTCGGCTCACCCGGGGCACTCGGCCCCATGGGACACTCGGCTCACCCGGGGCACTTGGCCCTATGGGACACTCGGTTCATTCAGGGCACTCAGCCCCCTGGGACACACGTCTCACCCGGGACACCCTTCCCTTTGGGGTGTACGGCTTACCCGGGGACCGTGCCACCCTGGGACACGCGGGTCACCTGAGGCACTCGGCCCCCTGGGAAACTCGGCTCACCGGGGGCACTGGGCCCCTGGGACACAGGTCTCACCCGGGACACTCTTCCCCGTTGGGGGGTACGGCTTACCTGGGGCACATGGCCCCGTGGGACACTAAGCTCACCCGGGGCACACGGCCCCTGGGACACTAGGCTCACCCAGGGCACAAGGCCCCCCTGGGACACTCGGCTGAACCGGGGCACACTGACCCCTGGGACACTCGGCTCACCCGCGGCACTTGGCCCCATGGGACACTCGGTTCAACCGGGGCACTCGGCCCCCTGGAACACACGTCTCACCTGGTACACCCTTCCCCATTGGGGGTTACGGCTTACCCGGGGCACATGGCCCCCTGGGACACTAAGCTCACCCGGAGCACTCGGCCCCTGGGACACTAGGCTCACCCAGGGCACAGGGCCACATGGGACACTTGGTTCAACCGGGGCACTCGGCCCCCTGGGACACACGTCTCACCTGGGACACCCTTCCCCGTTGGGGGGTATGGCTTACCCGGGACAACCTTCCCTTTGTGGTGTACGTCTTACCCGGGGTACATGGCCCCCTGGGACACGCGGGTCACCTGAGGCACTCGGAACCCTGGGACACTCGGCTCACACGGGGCACTCGACCCCTGGGAAACTAGGCTCACCCGAGGCTCTCGGGCCCCTGGGACATTTGGCTCATCCGGTGCACACTGACCCCTGGGACACTCGGCTCACCCGGGGCACTCGGCCCCATGGGACACTCGGTTCAACCGGGGCACTCGGCCCCCTGGAACTCACGACTCACCTGGGACACCCTTCCCTTTTGGGAGGTATGGCTTACCCGGGGCACATGGCCCCCTGGGACACTAAGCTCACCCGGGGCACTTGGCCCCATGGGACACTCGGCTCACCCAGGGCACTGGACCCCTGCGACACTCGGCTCACCCGGGGCACTTGACCCCTGGGACTCTCGGCTCACCCGGGGCACTCAGCCCCATGGGACACTCGGCTCACCTGGGGTACTTGGCCCCTTGGGACACACGTCTCACCCGGGACACCCTTCCCTTTTGGGAGGTATGGCTTACCCGGGGCACATGGCCCCCTGGGATACTCGGCTCACCAGGGCACTCGGCCCCCTGGGACACTCGGCTCTCCCGGGGCACTCGGCCCCTGGGACACTTGGCTCACCCAGGGCACTCCGCCCCCTGGGACACTAGGCTCACCCGGGGCACTCGGCCCCATTGGACACTCGGCTCTCACGGGGTACTGGGGCCCCTGGGACACTCGGCTCACCCAGGGCTGTCGGCCCCCTGGGACACTCGGCTCACATGGGGCACTGGGCCCCCTGGGACACTCGGCTCACCCGGGGCACTCGGCCCCTACGACACCCGGCTCACCCGGGGCACACTGTCCCCTGGGACACTCGGCTCACCCAGGGCACTCTGCCCAATGGGACACTCGGTTCAACCGGGGCACTTGGCCCCCTGGGACACACGTCTCACCCGGGACACCCTTCCCCGTTGGGAGGTACGGCTTACCCGGGGCACATGGCCCCCAGGGACACTAAGCTCACCCGGGGCACACGGCCCCTGGGACACTAGGCTCACCCAGGGCACAGGGCCCCCCTGGGACACTCCGCTAAACCGGCGCACTCGGAACCCTCGGTCACTCGGCTCAGCCGGGGCACTCAGCCATATGGGACACAAGTCTAACCCGGGACAACCTTCCGTTTGGGGTGTACGGCTTACCCGGGGCACATGGCCCCCTGGGACACTCGGCTCACCCGGGGCACTCGACCCCTGGGACACTCGGCTCACCCGGGGCACTCGGCCCCATGGGACACTCGGCTCACCTGGGGCACACTATCCCCTGGGACACACGTCTCACCTGGGACACCCTCACCTTTTGGGGGGTACGGCTTACCCGTGGCACATGGCCCCCTAGGACACTCAGCTCACCCCGGGCACTCGGCCCCCTGGGACACTCGACTCACACGGGGCACTGGGCCCCCTGGGACACTCGGCTCACCCGGGGCACTCGGCCCCCTGGGACACTCGGCTCACCCTGGGCACTCGGCCCCCTGGGACACTCGGCTCACCTGGGGCACACTATCCCCTGGACCATTCGGCTCACCCGGGGCACTCGGCCCCCTGGGACACTCAGCTCACCAGGGGCACTCGGCCCCATGGGACACTCGGCTCACCCGGGGCACTCGACCCCTGGGACACTCGGCTCACCCGGGGCACTCGGCCCCATGGGACACTCGGCTCACTTGGGGAACTTGGCCCCTTGGGACACACGTCTCACCCAGGACACCCTTCCCTTTTGGGGGGTACGGCTTACCCGGGGCACATGGCCCCCTGGGGCACTCAGCTCACCCCGGGCACTCGGCCCCCTGGGACACTCGGCTCACCCTGGGCACTCGGCCCCCTGGGACACTCGGCTCACCTGGGGCACACTGTCCCCTGGGACACTCGGCTCACCCGGGGCACTCGGCCCCATGGGACACTCGGTTCAACCAGGGCACTCGGCCCCCTGGGACACACGTCTCACCCCGGACACCCTTCCCCTTTGGGGGGTACGGCATACCCGGGGCACATGGCCCCCTGGGACACTAAGATCACCCAGAGCACTCGGCCCCTAGGACACTAGGCTCACCCAGGGCACAGGGCCCCCCGGGGACACTAGGCTCAACCGGCGCACTCGGACCCCTGGGACACTAGGCTCACCCGGGGCATTCAGCCCTATGGGACACAAGTCTCACCCGAGACAACCTTCCCTTTGGGGTGTACGGCTTACCAGGGGGACATGGCCCCCTGGGACACGAGGGTCACCTGGGGCACTGGGCCCCCTGGGACACTCGGCTCACCCAGGGCACTCGGCCCCATGGGACACTCGGCTCACCCGGGGTACTTGGCCCCTTGGGACACACGTCTCACCCGGGACACCCTTCCCTTTTGGGAGGTATGGCATACCCGGGCACATGACCCCCTGGGATACTCGGCTCACCGGGGCACTCGGCCCCCTGGGACACTCGGATCTCCCGGGGCACTCGGACCCTGGGACACTTGGATCACCCGGGGCACTCCGCCCCCTGGGACACTAGGCTTACCCGGGATACTCGGCCCCCTTGGACACTCGGCTCACACGGGGTACTGGGCCTCCTCGGACACTCGGCTCACCCAGGGCTCTCCGCCCCCTGGGACACTGGGCTCACACGGGGCACTGGGCCCCCTGGGACACTAGGCTCACCCGGGTCACTCGGCCCCTGCGACACTCGGCTCACCCGGGGCACACTGTCCCCTGGGACACTCGGATGACCCGGGGCACTCGGCCCCATGGGACACTCGGTTCAACCGGGGCACTCGGCCCCCTGGGACACACGTCTCACCCGGGACACCCTTCCCCGTTGGGGGGTACGGCTTACCCGGGGCACATGGCCCCCTGAGAAAGTAAGCTCACCCGGAGCACTCGACCCCTGGGACACTCGGCTCACCCGGGGCACTCGGCCCCATGGGACACTCGGTTCAACCGGGGCACTCGGCCCCCTGGGACACACGTCTCACGCGGGACACCCTTCCCCGTTGGGGGATACGGCTTACCCGGGGCACATGACCCCCTGGGACACTAAGCTCACCCGGAGCACTCGGCCCCTGGGACACTAGGCTCACCCAGGGCACAGGGCCCCCCTGGGACACTCGGCTCAACCGGCGCACTCGGACCTCTGGGACACTAGGCTCACCCGGGGCACTCAGCCATATGGGACACAAGTATCACCAGGGACAACCTTCCCTTTGGGGTGTACGGCTTACCCGGGGCACATGGCCCCCTGGGACACGCGGGTCACCTGAGGCACTCGGCCCCCTGGGACACTCGGCTCACCCTGGGCACCTGGCCCCCTGGGACACTCGGCTCACCCGGGGCACTTGACCCCTGGGACACTCGGCTCACCCGGGGCACTCGGCCCCATGGGACACTCGGCTCACCTGGGGCACACTGTCCCCTGCGACACTCAGCTCACCCGGGGCACTCGGCCCCATGGGACACTCAGCTCACCCGGGGCACTGGGCCCCCTGGGACACTCGGCTCACTCGGTGTACTTGGCCCCTTGGGACACACGTCTCACCCGGGACACCCTTCCCTTTTGGGGGGTACGGCTTACCCGGGACACATGGCCCCCTGGGACACTCGGCTCACCCCGGGCACACTGTCCACTGGGACACTCGGCTCACCCGGGGCACTCGGCCCCATGGGACACACGTCTCACTCGGGACACCCTTCCCCGTTGGGGGGTACAGCTTACTCGGGGCACATGGCCCCCTGGGACACTAAGCTCACCCGGGGCACACGGCACCTGGGACACTAGGCTCACCCAGGGCACAGGGCCCCCCTGGGACACTCGGCTCAACCGGGGCACACAGACCCTTGGGACACTCGGCTCACCCGGGGCACTCGGCCCCCTGGGACACACGTCTAACCTGGGACACCCTTCCCCGTTGGGGGGTACGGCTTACCCGGGGCACATCCCCCCCCTGGAACACTAAGCTCACCCGGGGCACTCGACCCCTGGGACACTAGGATCACCCAGGGCACAGGGCCCCCCTGGGACACTTGGCTCAACCGGCGCCCTCGGACCCCTGGGACACTCGGCTCACCCGGGGCACTTGGCCCTATGGGACACTCGGTTCATTCAGGGCACTCAGCCCCCTGGGACACATGTCTCACCCGGGACACCCTTCCCTTTGGGGTGCACGTCTTACCCGGGGTACATGGCCCCCTGGGACACGCGGGTCACCTGAGGCACTCGGAACCCTGGGACACTCGGCTCACACGGGGCACTCGACCCCTGGGAAACTAGGCTCACCCGAGGCTCTCGGGCCCCTGGGACATTCGGCTCATCCGGTGCACACTGACCCCTGGGACACTCGGCTCACCCGGGGCACTCGGCCCCATGGGACACTCGGTTCAACCGGGGCACTCGGCCCCCTGGAACTCACGACTCACCCGGGACACCCTTCCCTTTTGGGAGGTATGGCTTACCCGGGGCACATGGCCCCCTGGGACACTAAGCTCACCCGGGGCACTTGGCCCCATGGGACACTCGGCTCACCCAGGGCACTGGACCCCTGCGACACTCGGCTCACCCGGGGCACTTGACCCCTGGGACTCTCGGCTCACCCGGGGCACTCAGCTTTATGGGACACTCGGCTCACCTGGGGTATTTGGCCCCTTGGGACACACGTCTCACCCGGGACACCCTTCCCTTTTGGGAGGTATGGCTTACCCGGGGCACATGGCCCCCTGGGATACTCGGCTCACCGGGGCACTCGGCCCCCTGGGACACTCGGCTCTCCCAGGGCACTCGGCCCCTGGGACACTTGGCTCACCCGGGGCACCCCACCCCCTGGGACACTAGGCTCACCCGGGGCACTCGGCCCCATTGGACACTCGGCTCTCACGGGGTACTGGGGCCCCTGGGACACTCGGCTCACCCAGGGCTCTCGGCCCCCTGGGACACTCTGCTCACATGGGGCACTGGGCCCCCTGGGACACTCGGCTCACCCGGGGCACTCGGCCCCTACGACACTCGGCTCACCCGGGGCACACTGTCCCCTGGGACACTCGGCTCACCCGGGGTACTCTGCCCCATGGGACACTCGGTTCAACCGGGGCACTCGGCCACCTGGGACACACGTCTCACCCGGGACACCCTTTCCCGTTGGGGGGTACGGCTTACCCGGGGCACATGGCCCCCTGGGACACAAAGCTCACCCGGGGCACACGGCCTCTGGGACACTAGGCTCACCCAGGGCACAGGGCCCCCTTGGGACACTCCGCTAAACCGGCGCACTCGAAACCCTGGGTCACTCGGCTCACCCGGGGCACTCAGCCATATGGGACACAAGTCTCACCCGGGACAACCTTCCCTTTGGGGTGTACGGCTTACCCGGGGCACATGGCCCCCTGGGACACGCGGGTCACCTGAGGCACTCGGCCCCATGGGACACTCGGCTCACCCGGGGCACTCGGCCCCCTGGGACACTCGGCTCACCCGGGGCACTCGGCCCCATGGGACACTCGGCTCACCCGGGGCACCTGGCCCCCTGGGACACAAGGCTCATCCGGGGCACTCGACCCCTGGGACACTCGGCTCACCGGGGCACTCGGCCCCTTGGGACACTCGGCTCACTCGGGGTACTTGGCCCCTTGGGACACACGTCTCACCTGGGACACCCTTACCTTTTGGGGGGTATGGCTTACCCGTGGCACATGGCCCCCTGGGACACTGGGCTCACCCGGGGCACTCGGCCCCCTGGGACACACGTCTCACCCAGGACACCATTCCCCGTTGTGGGGTACGGCTTACCTGGGGCACATGGCCCCCTGAGACACTAAGCTCACCCGGAGCACTCGACGCCTGGGACACTCGGCTCACCCGGGGCACTCGGCTCAATGGGACACTCGGTTCAACCGGTGCATCGGCCCCCTGTGACACACGTCTCACCCGGGACACCCTTCCCCATTTGGGGGTACGGCTTACCCGTGGCACATGGCCCCCTGGGACACGCGGGTCACCTGGGGCACTCGGCCCCCTGGGACACTCGGCTCCCCCGGGTCACTCGGCCCCATGGGACACTCGGTTCAACCGGGACACCCTTCCCCGTTGCGGGGTACGGCTTACCCATGGCACATGACCCCTGGGACACTAAGCTCACCCGGAGCACTCGGCCCCTGGGACACTAGGCTCACCCGGGGCACTCGGCCCCATGGGACACTCAGCTCACCCTGGGCACTGGGCCCCCTGGGATACTCGGCTCACCCGGGGCACTGGGCCCCCTGGGACACTCGGCTCACCCGGGGCACTCGACCCCTGGGACACTTGGCTCACCCTGGGCACTCGGCCCCATGGGACACTCGGCTCACCCGGGGCACACTGACCCCTGGGACACCCGGCTCACCCGGGGCACTCGGCCCCTGGGACACTCGGCTCACCCGGGGCACTCGGCCCCCTGGGACACTCGGCTCACCCGGGGCACTTGGCCCACTGGGACACTCGGCTCACCCGGGGCACTCGATCCCTGGGACTCTCGGCTCCCCGGGGCACTCGGCCCCATGGGACACTCGGTTCAACCGGGGCACTCGGCCCCCTGGGACACACGTCTCACCCGGGACACCCTTCCCCGTTGGGGGGTACGGCTTACCTGGGGCACATGGCCCCCTGGGACACTAAGCTCACCCGGGGCACACGGCCCCTGGGACACTAGGCTCACCCAGGACACAGGGCCCCCCTGGGACACTCGGCTCAACTGGGGCACACTGACCCCTGGGACACTCGGCTCATCCGGGGCACTCGGCCCCATGGGACACTCGGTTCAACCGGGGCACTCGGCCCCCTGGGACACACGTCTCACCCAGGACACCATTCCCCGTTGGGGGGTACGGCTTACCCGGGGCACATGGCCCCCTGGGACACTAAGCTCACCCGGAGCACTCGACGCCTGGGACACTCGGCTCACCCGGGGCACTCGGCTCAATGGGACACTCGGTTCAACCGGTGCATCGGCCACCTGGGACACACGTCTCACCCGGGACACCCTTCCCCATTTGGGGGTACGGCTTACCCGTGGCACATGGCCCCCTGGGACACGCGGGTCACCTGGGGCACTCGGCCCCCTGGGACACTCGGCTCCCCCGGGGCACTCGGCCCCATGGGACATCGGTTCAACCGGGACACCCTTCCCCGTTGCGGGGTACGGCTTACCCATGGCACATGACCCCTGGGACACTAAGCTCACCCGGAGCACTCGGCCCCTGGGACACTAGGCTCACCCGGGGCACTCGGCCCCATGGGACACTCAGCTCACCCGGGGCACTGGGCCCCCTGGGATACTCGGCTCACCCGGGGCACATGGCCCCCTGGGACACGCGGGTCACCTGGGGCACTCGGCCCCATGGGACACTCGGTTCAACCGGGGCACTCGGCCCCCTGGGACACACGTCTCACCCAGGACACCATTCCCCGTTGGGGGGTACGGCTTACCCGGGGCACATGGCCCCCTGGGACACTAAGCTCACCCGGAGCACTGGGCCCTTGTACACTAGGCTCACCCAGGGCACAGGTCCCCATGGGACACTCGGTTCAACCGGGGCACTCGGCCCCCTGGGACACACGTCTCACCCAGTACACCCTTCCCAGTTGGGGGATACGGCTTACCCGGGGCACATGGCCCCTGGGACACTCGGCTCACCCCGGGCACTCGGCCCCCTGGGACACTCGGCTCACCCTGGGCACTCGGCCCCCTGGGACACTCGGCTCACCTGGGGCACACTGTCCCCTGGGACACTCGGATGACCCGGGGCACTCGGCCCCATGGGACACTCGGTTCGACCGGGGCACTCGGCCCCCTGGGACACACGTCTCACCCGGGACACCCTTCCCCGTTGGGGGGTACGGCTTACCCGGGGCACATGGCCCCCTGGGACAGTAAGCTCACCCGGAGCACTCGACCCCTGGGACACTCGGCTCACCCGGGACACTCGGCCCCATGGGACACTCGGTTCAACCGGGGCACTCGGCCCCCTGGGACACACTTCTCACGCGGGACACCCTTCCCCGTTGGGGGATACGGCTTACCCGGGGCACATGACCCCCTGGGACACTAAGCTCACCCGGAGCACTCAGCCCCTGGGACACTAGGCTCACCCAGGGCACAGGGCCCCCCTGGGACACTCGGCTCAACCGGCGCACTCGGACCTCTGGGACACTAGGCTCACCCGGGGCACTCAGCCATATGGGACACAAGTATCACCAGGGACAACCTTCCCTTTGGGGTGTACGGCTTACCCGGGGCACATGGCCCCCTGGGACACGCGGGTCATCTGAGGCACTCGGCCCCCTGGGACACTCGGCTCACCCGGGGCACCTGACCCCTGGGACACTCGGCTCACCCGGGGCACTTGACCCCTGGGACACTCGGCTCACCCGGGGCACTCGGCCCCATGGGACACTCGGCTCACCTGGGGCACACTGTCCCCTGCGACACTCAGCTCACCCGGGGCACTCGGCCCCATGGGACACTCAGCTCACCCGGGGCACTGGGCCCCCTGGGACACTCGGCTCACTCGGTGTACTTGGCCCCTTGGGACACACGTCTCACCCGGGACACCCTTCCCTTTTGGGGGGTACGGCTTACCCGGGTCACATGGCCCCCTGGGACACTCGGCTCACCCCGGGCACTCGGCCCCATAGGACACTCGGCTCACCTGGGGCACACTGTCCACTGGGACACTCGGCTCACCCGGGGCACTCGGCCCCATGGGACACACGTCTCACCCGGGACACCCTTCCCCGTTGGGGGGTACAGCTTACCCGGGGCACATGGGCCCCTGGGACACTAAGCTCACCCGGGGCACACGGCACCTGGGACACTAGGCTCACCCAGGGCACAGGGCCCCCCTGGGACACTCGGCTCAACCGGGGCACACAGACCCTTGGGACACTCGGCTCACCCGTGGCACTCGGCCCCATGGGACACTCGGTTCAACCGGGGCACTCGGCCCCCTGGGACACACGTCTAACCTGGGACACCCTTCCCCGTTGGGGGGTACGGCTTACCCGGGGCACATCCCTCCCTGGGACACTGAGCTCACCCGGCGCCCTCGACGCCTGGGACACTCGGCTCACCCGGGGCACTTGGCCCTATGGGACACTCGGTTCATTCAGGGCACTCAGCACCCTGGGACACACGTCTCACCTGGGACACCCTTCCCTTTGGGGTGTATGTCTTACCCGGGGTACAGGGCCCCCTGGGACACGCGGGTCACCTGAGGCACTCGGAACCGTGGGAAACTAGGCTCACCCGGGGCTCTCGGCCCCCTGGGACATTCGGCTCATCCGGTGCACACTGACCCCTGGGACACTCGGTTCACCCGGGGCACTCGGCCCCATGGGACACTCGGTTCAATCGGGGCACTCGGCCCCCTGGAACACACGTCTCACCCGGGACACCCTTCCCTTTTGGGAGGTATGCCTTACCCGGGGCACATGGCCCCCTGGGACACTAAGCTCACCCTGGGCACACGGCCCCATGGGACACTCGGCTCACCCAGGGCACTGGGCCCCCTGCGACACTCGGCTCACCCGGGGCACTTGACCCCTGGGACTCTCGGCTCACCCGGGGCACTCAGCTTTATGGGACACTCGGCTCACCTGGGGTATTTGGCCCCTTGGGACACACGTCTCACCCGGGACACCCTTCCCTTTTGGGAGGTATGGCTTACCCGGGGCACATGGCCCCCTGGGATACTCGGCTCACCGGGGCACTCGGCCTCCTGGGACACTCGGCTCTCCCAGGGCACTCGGCCCCTGGGACACTTGGCTCACCCGGGGCACCCCGCCCCCTGGGACACTAGGCTCACCCGGGGCACTCGGCCCCATTGGACACTCAGCTCTCACGGGGTACTGGGTCCCCTGGGACACTCGGCTCACCCAGGGCTCTCGGCCCCCTGGGACACTCTGCTCACATGGGGCACTGGGCCCCCTGGGACAGTCGGCTCACCCGGGGCACTCGGCCCCTACGACACTCGGCTCACCCGGGGCACACTGTCCCCTGGGACACTCGGCTCACCCGGGGTACTCTGCCCCATGGGACACTCGGTTCAACCGGGGCACTCGGCCACCTGTGACACACGTCTCACCCGGGACACCCTTTCCCGTTGGGGGGTACGGCTTACCCGGGGCACATGGCCCCCTGGGACACAAAGCTCACCCGGGGCACACGGCCTCTGGGACACTAGGCTCACCCAGGGCACAGGGCCCCCTTGGGACACTCCGCTAAACCGGTGCACTCGAAACCCTGGGTCACTCGGCTCACCCGGGGCACTCAGCCATATGGGACACAAGTCTCACCCGGGACAACCTTCCCTTTGGGGTGTACGGCTTACCCGGGGCACATGGCCCCCTGGGACACGCGGGTCACCTGAGGCACTCGGCCCCATGGGACACTCGGCTCACCCGGGGCACTCGGCCCCCTGGGACACTCGGCTCACCCGGGGCACTCGGCCCCATGGGACACTCGGCTCACCCGGGGCACCTGGCCCCCTGGGACACAAGGCTCATCCGGGGCACTCGACCCCTGGGACACTCGGCTCACCGGGGCACTCGGCCCCTTGGGACACTCGGCTCACTCGGGGTACTTGGCCCCTTGGGACACACGTCTCACCTGGGACACCCTTACCTTTTGGGGGGTATGGCTTACCCGTGGCACATGGCCCCCTGGGACACTGGGCTCACCCGGGGCACTCGGCCCCCTGGGACACACGTCTCACCCAGGACACCATTCCCCGTTGTGGGGTACGGCTTACCTGGGGCACATGGCCCCCTGAGACACTAAGCTCACCCGGAGCACTCGACGCCTGGGACACTCGGCTCACCCGGGGCACTCGGCTCAATGGGACACTCGGTTCAACCGGTGCATCGGCCCCCTGTGACACACGTCTCACCCGGGACACCCTTCCCCATTTGGGGGTACGGCTTACCCGTGGCACATGGCCCCCTGGGACACGCGGGTCACCTGGGGCACTCGGCCCCCTGGGACACTCGGCTCCCCCGGGTCACTCGGCCCCATGGGACACTCGGTTCAACCGGGACACCCTTCCCCGTTGCGGGGTACGGCTTACCCATGGCACATGACCCCTGGGACACTAAGCTCACCCGGAGCACTCGGCCCCTGGGACAAGAGGCTCACCCGGGGCACTCGGCCCCATGGGACACTCAGCTCACCCGGGGCAATGGGCCCCCTGGGATACTCGGCTCACCCGGGGCACTGGGCCCCCTGGGACACTCGGCTCACCCGGGGCACTCGACCCCTGGGACACTTGGCTCACCCTTGGCACTCGGCCCCATGGGACACTCGGCTCACCCGGGGCACACTGACCCCTGGGACACCCGGCTCACCCGGGGCACTCGGCCCCTGGGACACTCGGCTCACCCGGGGCACTCGGCCCCCTGGGACACTCGGCTCACCCGGGGCACACTGTCCCCTGGGACACTCGGCTCACCCGGGGCCCTCGGCCGCCTGGGACACTCGTCTCACCCAGGGCACTGGGCCCACTGGGACACTCGGCTCACCCGGGGCACTCGATCCCTGGGACTCTCGGCTCCCCGGGGCACTCGGCCCCATGGGACACTCGGTTCAACCGGGGCACTCGGCCCCCTGGAACTCACGACTCACCGGGACGCCCTTCCCTTTTGGGAGGTATGGCTTACACGGGGTACATGGCCCCCTGGGACATTCGGCTCATCCGGTGCACACTGACCCCTGGGACACTGGGCTCACCCGGGGCACTCGGCCCCATGGGACACTCGGTTCAACCGGGGCACTCGGCCCCCTGGAAGTCACGACTCACCCGGGACACCCTTCCCCGCTGGGGGGTACGGCTTACCCGGGGCACATGGCCCCCTGGGACACGTGGGTCACCTGGGACCCTGGGCCCCCTGGGACACTCGGCTCACCCGGGGTACTTGGCCCCTTGGGACACACGTCTCACCCGGGACACCCTTCCCTTTTGGGAGGTATGGCTTACTCGGGGCACATGGCCCCCTGGGACACTAAGCTCACCCAGGGCACAAGGCCCCATGGGACACTCGGCTCACCCAGGGCACTTGGCCCCCTGGGACACTCGGCTCTCCCGGGGCACTCGGCCCCTGGGACACATGGCTTACGCGGGGCACTCCGCCCCCTGGGACACTAGGCTCACCCGGGGCACTCGACCCCCTTGGACACTCGGCTCACACGGGGTACTGGGGCCCCTAGGACACTCGGCTCACCCAGGGCACTGGGCCCCCTGGGACACTCGGTTCACCGGGGCACTCGGCCCCCAAGACACTCGGCTCATCCGGGGCACACTGTCCCCTGGGACACTCGGCTCACCCGGGGCACTCGGCCCCCTGGGACTCTCGGATCACCCGGGGCACTCGGGCCCATGGGACACTCGGCTAACCCGGGGCACACTGTCCCCTGGGACACTCGGCTCACACGGGGCCCTCGGCCGCCTGGGACACTGGTCTCACCAGGGCACTGGGCCCCCTGGGACACTCGGCTCACCCGGGGCACTCGATCCCTGGGTCTCTCGGCTCCCCGGGGCACTCGGCCCCATGGGACACTCGGTTCAACCGGGGCACTCGGCCCCCTGGGACACACGTCTCACCCGGGACACCCTTCCCCGTTGGGGGGTACGGCTTACCTGGGGCACATGGCCCCCTGGGACACTAAGCTCACCCGGGGCACACGGCCCCTGGGACACTAGGCTCACCCAGGGCACAGGGCCCCCCTGGGACACTCGGCTCAACTGGGGCACACTGACCCCTGGGACACTCGGCTCATCCGGGGCACTCGGCCGCATGGGACACTCGGTTCAACCGGGGCACTCGGCCCCCTGGGACACACGTCTCACCCAGGACACCATTCCCCATTGGGGGGTACGGCTTACCCGGAGCATATGGCCCCCTGGGACACTAAGCTCACCCGGAGCACTTGGCCCTTGGGACACTAGGCTCACCCAGGGCACAGGGCCCCATGGGACACTCAGTTCAACCGGGGCACTCGGCCCCCTGGGACACACGTCTCACCCGGGACACCCTTCCCCGTTGGGGATACGGCTTACCCGGGGCACATGGCCCCCTGGGACACTCGGCTCACCCCAGGCACTCGGCCCCCTGGGACACTCGGCTCACCCTGGGCACTCGGCCCCCTGGGACACTCGGCTCACCTGGGGCACACTGTCCCCTGGGACACTCGGCTCACCCGGGGCACTCGGCCCCATGGGACACTCGGTTCAACCAGGGCACTCGGCCCCCTGGGACACACGTCTCACCCGGGACACCCTTCCCCGTTGGGGGGTACAGCTTACCCGGGGCACATGGCCCCCTGGGACACTAAGCTCACCCGGGCACACGGCCCCTGGGACACTAGGCTCACCCAGGGCACAGGGCCCCCCTGGGACACTCGGCTCAATCGGGGCACACAGACCCTGGGGACACTCGGCTCACCCGGGGCACTCGGCCCCATGGGACACTCGGTTCAACCGGGGCACTCTGCCCCCTGGGACACACGTCTAACCTGGGACACCCTTCCCCGTTGGGGTGTACTGCTTACCCGGGGCACATCACCCCTGGGACACTAAGCTCACCCGGGGCACTCGGCCCCTGGGACACTAGGCTCACCCAGGGCACAGGGCCCCCCTGGGACACTCGGCTCAACCGGCGCCCTCGGACTCCTGGGACACTCGGCTCACCCGGGGCACTCGGCCCTATGGGACACTCGGTTCATTCAGGGCACTCAGCCCCCTGGGACACATGTCTCACCCGGGACACCCTTCCCTTTGGGGTGTACGGCTTACCCGGGACACATGGCCCCCCGGGACACGCGGGTCACCTGAGGCACTCGGCCCCCTGGGACACTCTGCTCACCCGGGGCACTCGGCCCCATGGGACACTCGGCTCACCCGGGGCACCTGGCCCCCTGGGACACTCGGCTCACCCGGGGCACTCGACCCCTGGGACACTCGGCTCACCCGGGGCACTCGGCCCCATGGGACACTCGGCTCACTCGGGGTACTTGGCCCCTTGGGACACACATCTCACCTGGGACACCCTTACCTTTTGGGGGGTACGGCTTACCAGTGGCACATGGCCCCCTTGGACACTCGGCTCACACTGGGCACTCGGCCCCCTGGGACACTCGACTCACACAGGGCACTGGGCCCCCTGGGACACTTGGCTCACCCAGGGCAATTGGCCCCCTGGGACATTCGGCTCACCCTGGGCACTCGGCCCCCTGGGACACTCGGCTCACCTGGGGCACACTGTCCCCTGGGACACTCGGCTCACCCGGGGCACTCGGCCCCATGGGACACTCGGCTCACCCGGGGCACTCGGCCCCATGGGACACTCGGCTCACCCGGTGCACTCGACCCCTGGGACACTCGGCTCACCCGGGGCACTTGGCCCCATGGGACACTCGGTTCACTCGGGGTACTTGGCCCCTTGGGACACACGTCTCACCCGGGACACCCTTCCCTTTTGGGGGGTACGGCTTACCCGGGGCACATGGCCCCCTGGGGCACTCGGCACACCCCGGGCACTCGGCCCCCTGGGACACTAAGCTCACCCAGGGCACAGGGCCCCCCTGGGACACTCGGCTCAACCGGGGCACACAGACCCTTGGGACACTCGACTCACCCGGGGCACTCGGCCCCATGGGACACTCGGTTCAACCGGGGCACTCGGCCCCCTGGGACACACGTCTAACCTGGGACACCCTTCCCCGTTTGGGGGTACGGCATACCCGGGGTACATGGCCCCCTGGGACACGCGGGTCACCTGAGGCACTCGGTACCCTGGGACACTCGTCTCATCCTGGGCACTCGGCCCCCTGGGACACTCGGCTCAACAGGCGCCCTCGGACCCCTGGGACACTTGGCTCACCCGGGGCACTCGGCCCTAGGGGACACTCGGTTCATTCAGGGCACTCAGCCCCCTGGGACACACGTCTCACCCGGGACACCCTTCCCATTGGGGTGTACGTCTTACCCGGGGTACATGGCCCCTGGGACACGTGGGTCACCTGAGGCACTCGGAACCCTGGGACACTCGGCTCACCCAGGGCACGTGGCCCCATGGGACACTCCACTCACCCAGGGCACTTGACCCCATGGGACACTCGGCTCACCCGGGGCACACAGCATCATGGGACACTTGGCTCACATGGGGCTCTCGGCCCCCTGGGATACTCGGCTCACCCGGTGCACTCGGCCCCATGGGACACTCGGCCCCCTGGGACACTCGGGTCACCCGGGGCATTCGGGCCCCTGGGACACTCGGATCACCCTGGGCACTCAGCCCCCTGGTACACTAGGCTCACCCGGGGCACTGGGCCCCCTGGGACTCTCGGCTCACCCGGGGCACTGGGCACCCTGGGATGCTCGGCTCACCCGGGGCACTCGGCCCCCTGGGACACACGGCTCACCCGGGTCACTCAGCCCCCTGGGACTCTCGGCTCACCCAGGGCACACGGCACCATGGGACACTTGGCTCACCCGGGCTCTCGGCCCCCTGGGACACTCGGCTCACCAGGGGCACACGGCTCCATGAGACACTCGGCTCACCCGGGGCTCTAGGCCCCCTGGGACACTCGGCTCATCCGTGGCACTCCGCCCCATGGGACACTCGGCCCCCTGGGACACTCGGCTCACCCGGGCCATTCGGGCCCCTGGGACACTCGGCTCACACGGGGCACTCGGCCCCCTGGGACTCTCGGCTCACCCGGGGCACTGGGCCCCCTGGGACTCTCGGCCCCATGGGACACTCCGCTCACCCGGGGCACTGGGCCCCCTGGGACACTCGGCCCCATGGGACACTCGGCTCACAAGGGGCACTTGGCCCCATGGGACACTCGGCCCCATGGGACACTCGACTCAGCCGGGGCACTTGACCCCATGGGACACTCCACTCACCCGGGGCACTCGACCCCATGGGACTCTCGGCTCACCGGGGCACTCGGCCCCATGGGTCACTCAGCTCACCCGGGGCACTAGGCACCATGGGACACACGTCTCACACGGGACATCCTTCCCCTTTGGGGGGTACAGCTTACTCGGGGCACTTGGCCCTTTGGGACCCTCGGCTCAACCGGGGCACACAGCTCCATGGGACACTCAGCTCACCCGGGGCTCTAGAACCCCTGGGACACTCGGCTCACTCGGGGCACTCGGCCCCATGGGACACTCTGCCCCATGGGACACTCTGCTCACCCGGGGCACTGGGCCCCCTGGGACACTCGGCGCCCTGGGACACTCGGCTCACCCGGGGCACTCGACCCCCTTGGACACTCGGCTCACACGGGGTACTGGGGCCCCTAGGACACTCGGCTCACCCAGGGCACTGGGCCCCCTGGGACACTCGGTTCACCGGGGCACTCGGCCCCCAAGACACTCGGCTCATCCGGGGCACACTGTCCCCTGGGACACTCGGCTCACCCGGGGCACTCGGCCCCCTGGGACTCTCGGATCACCCGGGGCACTCGGGCCCATGGGACACTCGGCTAACCCGGGGCACACTGTCCCCTGGGACACTCGGCTCACCCGGGGCCCTCGGCCGCCTGGGACACTGGTCTCACCAGGGCACTGGGCCCCCTGGGACACTCGGCTCACCCGGGGCACTCGATCCCTGGGTCTCTCGGCTCCCCGGGGCACTCGGCCCCATGGGACACTCGGTTCAACCGGGGCACTCGGCCCCCTGGGACACACGTCTCACCCGGGACACCCTTCCCCGTTGGGGGGTACGGCTTACCTGGGGCACATGGCCCCCTGGGACACTAAGCTCACCCGGGGCACACGGCCCCTGGGACACTAGGCTCACCCAGGGCACAGGGCCCCCCTGGGACACTCGGCTCAACTGGGGCACACTGACCCCTGGGACACTCGGCTCATCCGGGGCACTCGGCCGCATGGGACACTCGGTTCAACCGGGGCACTCGGCCCCCTGGGACACACGTCTCACCCAGGACACCATTCCCCATTGGGGGGTACGGCTTACCCGGAGCATATGGCCCCCTGGGACACTAAGCTCACCCGGAGCACTTGGCCCTTGGGACACTAGGCTCACCCAGGGCACAGGGCCCCATGGGACACTCAGTTCAACCGGGGCACTCGGCCCCCTGGGACACACGTCTCACCCGGTACACCCTTCCCCGTTGGGGATACGGCTTACCCGGGGCACATGGCCCCCTGGGACACTCGGCTCACCCCAGGCACTCGGCCCCCTGGGACACTCGGCTCACCCTGGGCACTCGGCCCCCTGGGACACTCGGCTCACCTGGGGCACACTGTCCCCTGGGACACTCGGCTCACCCGGGGCACTCGGCCCCATGGGACACTCGGTTCAACCAGGGCACTCGGCCCCCTGGGACACACGTCTCACCCGGGACACCCTTCCCCGTTGGGGGGTACAGCTTACCCGGGGCACATGGCCCCCTGGGACACTAAGCTCACCCGGGCACACGGCCCCTGGGACACTAGGCTCACCCAGGGCACAGGGCCCCCCTGGGACACTCGGCTCAATCGGGGCACACAGACCCTGGGGACACTCGGCTCACCCGGGGCACTCGGCCCCATGGGACACTCGGTTCAACCGGGGCACTCTGCCCCCTGGGACACACGTCTAACCTGGGACACCCTTCCCCGTTGGGGTGTACTGCTTACCCGGGGCACATCACCCCTGGGACACTAAGCTCACCCGGGGCACTCGGCCCCTGGGACACTAGGCTCACCCAGGGCACAGGGCCCCCCTGGGACACTCGGCTCAACCGGCGCCCTCGGACCCCTGGGACACTCGGCTCACCCGGGGCACTCGGCCCTATGGGACACTCGGTTCATTCAGGGCACTCAGCCCCCTGGGACACATGTCTCACCCGGGACACCCTTCCCTTTGGGGTGTACGGCTTACCCGGGACACATGGCCCCCCGGGACACGCGGGTCACCTGAGGCACTCGGCCCCCTGGGACACTCTGCTCACCCGGGGCACTCGGCCCCATGGGACACTCGGCTCACCCGGGGCACCTGGCCCCCTGGGACACTCGGCTCACCCGGGGCACTCGACCCCTGGGACACTCGGCTCACCCGGGGCACTCGGCCCCATGGGACACTCGGCTCACTCGGGGTACTTGGCCCCTTGGGACACACATCTCACCTGGGACACCCTTACCTTTTGGGGGGTACGGCTTACCAGTGGCACATGGCCCCCTTGGACACTCGGCTCACACTGGGCACTCGGCCCCCTGGGACACTCGACTCACACAGGGCACTGGGCCCCCTGGGACACTTGGCTCACCCAGGGCAATTGGCCCCCTGGGACATTCGGCTCACCCTGGGCACTCGGCCCCCTGGGACACTCGGCTCACCTGGGGCACACTGTCCCCTGGGACACTCGGCTCACCCGGGGCACTCGGCCCCATGGGACACTCGGCTCACCCGGGGCACTCGGCCCCATGGGACACTCGGCTCACCCGGTGCACTCGACCCCTGGGACACTCGGCTCACCCGGGGCACTTGGCCCCATGGGACACTCGGTTCACTCGGGGTACTTGGCCCCTTGGGACACACGTCTCACCCGGGACACCCTTCCCTTTTGGGGGGTACGGCTTACCCGGGGCACATGGCCCCCTGGGGCACTCGGCACACCCCGGGCACTCGGCCCCCTGGGACACTAAGCTCACCCAGGGCACAGGGCCCCCCTGGGACACTCGGCTCAACCGGGGCACACAGACCCTTGGGACACTCGACTCACCCGGGGCACTCGGCCCCATGGGACACTCGGTTCAACCGGGGCACTCGGCCCCCTGGGACACACGTCTAACCTGGGACACCCTTCCCCGTTTGGGGGTACGGCATACCCGGGGTACATGGCCCCCTGGGACACGCGGGTCACCTGAGGCACTCGGTACCCTGGGACACTCGTCTCATCCTGGGCACTCGGCCCCCTGGGACACTCGGCTCAACAGGCGCCCTCGGACCCCTGGGACACTTGGCTCACCCGGGGCACTCGGCCCTAGGGGACACTCGGTTCATTCAGGGCACTCAGCCCCCTGGGACACACGTCTCACCCGGGACACCCTTCCCATTGGGGTGTACGTCTTACCCGGGGTACATGGCCCCTGGGACACGTGGGTCACCTGAGGCACTCGGAACCCTGGGACACTCGGCTCACCCAGGGCACGTGGCCCCATGGGACACTCCACTCACCCAGGGCACTTGACCCCATGGGACACTCGGCTCACCCGGGGCACACAGCATCATGGGACACTTGGCTCACATGGGGCTCTCGGCCCCCTGGGATACTCGGCTCACCCGGTGCACTCGGCCCCATGGGACACTCGGCCCCCTGGGACACTCGGGTCACCCGGGGCATTCGGGCCCCTGGGACACTCGGATCACCCTGGGCACTCAGCCCCCTGGTACACTAGGCTCACCCGGGGCACTGGGCCCCCTGGGACTCTCGGCTCACCCGGGGCACTGGGCACCCTGGGATGCTCGGCTCACCCGGGGCACTCGGCCCCCTGGGACACACGGCTCACCCGGGTCACTCAGCCCCCTGGGACTCTCGGCTCACCCAGGGCACACGGCACCATGGGACACTTGGCTCACCCGGGCTCTCGGCCCCCTGGGACACTCGGCTCACCAGGGGCACACGGCTCCATGAGACACTCGGCTCACCCGGGGCTCTAGGCCCCCTGGGACACTCGGCTCATCCGTGGCACTCCGCCCCATGGGACACTCGGCCCCCTGGGACACTCGGCTCACCCGGGCCATTCGGGCCCCTGGGACACTCGGCTCACACGGGGCACTCGGCCCCCTGGGACTCTCGGCTCACCCGGGGCACTGGGCCCCCTGGGACTCTCGGCCCCATGGGACACTCCGCTCACCCGGGGCACTGGGCCCCCTGGGACACTCGGCCCCATGGGACACTCGGCTCACAAGGGGCACTTGGCCCCATGGGACACTCGGCCCCATGGGACACTCGACTCAGCCGGGGCACTTGACCCCATGGGACACTCCACTCACCCGGGGCACTCGACCCCATGGGACTCTCGGCTCACCGGGGCACTCGGCCCCATGGGTCACTCAGCTCACCCGGGGCACTAGGCACCATGGGACACACGTCTCACACGGGACATCCTTCCCCTTTGGGGGGTACAGCTTACTCGGGGCACTTGGCCCTTTGGGACCCTCGGCTCAACCGGGGCACACAGCTCCATGGGACACTCAGCTCACCCGGGGCTCTAGAACCCCTGGGACACTCGGCTCACTCGGGGCACTCGGCCCCATGGGACACTCTGCCCCATGGGACACTCTGCTCACCCGGGGCACTGGGCCCCCTGGGACACTCGGCGCCCTGGGACACTCGGCTCACCCGGGGCACTCGGCCCCCTGGGACACTAGGATTACCCGGGTCACTCATCCCCATGGGACGCTCGGCTCACCCGGGACACTCGGCTCACCCGGGGCTCTCGGCCCCCTGGGACACTCGGCTCACCCGGGGCACTCGGCAGCCTGGGACAGTCGGCTCACCTGGGGCACTCTGCCCCATGGGACACTGGGCTCCATGGGACACTGGACTCACCCGGGGCACTCGGCCCCATGGGACACACGTCGCACATGGGACACCCTTCCTCTTTGGGGGGTACGGCTTACCCGAGGCACTTGGCTCCCTGGGACAATGGGCTCACTCAGGGCATTCAGACCCATAGGTCACTCGGCTCACCCTGGGCACTCGGCCCCATGGGACACTCGGCTCACCCTGGGCTCTCGGCCCCCTGGGACCCTCGGGTCACCAGGGGCACATGGTCCCCTGGGACACTCGGCTCACCCGGGGCACTGGGCCCCCGGGGACACTCAGCTCACCCGGGACATCCTTCCCCTTTGGGGGGTACGGCTTACCCGGGGCACATGGCCCCCTGGGACACTCGTCTGACCCGGGGCACTCGGCCCCCTGGGACACTTAGCTCACCCGGGGCACTCGGCCCCCTGGGACGCTCGGCTCACCCGGGGCACTTGGCCCCATGGGACACTCGGCCCCATGGGACACTCGACTCAGCCAGGGCACTTGACCCCATGGGACACTCCACTCACCCGGGGCACTCGACCCCATGGGACTCTCGTCTCACCCGGGGCACTCGGCCCCATGGGACACACGTCTAACCCGGGACACCCTTCCTCTTTGGGGGGTACGTGTTACCCGGGGAACATGGCCCCCTGGGAAACTCGGCTCACCCGGGGAACTCGACCCCTGGGAAACTAGGCTCACCCGGGGCACTCGGCCCTCCTGGGACACTCGGCTCACCCGGGGCACTCGGCCCCATGGGACACTCGACTCACCCGGGGCTCTCGGCACCCTGGGACGCTCGGCTCACCCGGGGCTTTCGGCCCCCTGGGACACATGGCTCACCCGGGTCACTCAGCCCCCTGGGACACTCGGCTCACCCAGGGCACACGGCACCATGGGACACTTGGCTCACCCGGGGCACACGGCTCCATGAGACACTCGGCTCACCCGGGGCTCTAGGCCCCCTGGGACACTCGGCTCACCCGGGGCCCTGCGCCCCATGGGACACTCGGCCCCCTGGGACACTCGGCTCACCCGGGGCACTGGGCCCCCTGAGACTCTCGGCTCACCAGGGGCACTCGGCCCCATGGGACACTCGGCTCACCCAGGGCACTAGGCCCCATGGGACACACGTCTCACCCGGGACATCCTTCCCCTTTGGGGGGTACGGCTTACTCGGGGCACTTGGCCCTTTGGGACCCTCGGCTCAACCGGGGCACACGGCTCCATGGGACACTCAGCTCACCCGGGGCTCTAGAACCCCTGGGACACTCGGCTCACTCGGGGCACTCGGCCCCATGGGACACTCTGCCCCATGGGACACTCCGCTCACCCGGGGCACTGGGCCCCCTGGGACACTCGGCGCCCTGGGACACTCGGCTCACCCGGGGCACTCGGCCCCCTGGGACACTAGGATTACCCGGGTCACTCATCCCCATGGGACGCTCGGCTCACCCGGGACACTCGGCCCCCTGGGACACTCGGCTCACCCGGGGCTCTCGGCCCCCTGGGACACTCGGCTCACCCGGGGCACTAGGCAGCCTGGGACAGTCGGCTCACCTGGGGCACTCTGCCCCATGGGACACTGGGCTCCATGGGACACTGGACTCACCTGGGGCACTCGGCCCCATGGGACACCCGTCGCACATGGGACACCCTTCCTCTTTGGGGGGTACGGCTTACCCGAGGCACTTGGCTCCCTGGGACAATGGGCTCACTCGGGGCATTCAGCCCCATAGGACACTCGGCTCACCCTGGGCACTCGGCCCCATGGGACACTCGGCTCACCCTGGGCTCTCGGCCCCCTGGGACCCTCGGGTCACCCGGGGCACATGGTCCCCTGGGACACTCGGCTCACCCGGGGCACTGGGCCCCCGGGGACACTCAGCTCACCCGGGACATCCTTCCCCTTTGGGGGGTACGGCTTACCCGGGGCACATGGCCCCCTGGGACACTCGTCTGACCCGGGGCACTCGGCCCCCTGGGACACTCAGCTCACCCAGGGCACTCGGCCCCCTGGGACGCTCGGCTCACCCGGGGCACTCGACCCCAGGGACACTTGGCTCACCCGGGACACCCTTCCCCTTTGGGGGGTACGGCTTACCAAGGGCACATGGCCCCCTGGGACACTCGGCTCACCCGGGGCAATGGGGCCCCTGGGACACTCGGCTCACACGAGGGCACTCAGCCCCCCTGGGACACTCGGCTCACCCGGGGCACTCGGCCCCCTGGGACACTCGGCTCACCCGGGGCTCTCGGCCCCTGGGACACTTGGCTCACCAAGGGCACTCGGCGCCCTGGGACACTTCGCTCACCAAGGGCACTCGGCCCTGTGGGACACTCGGCTCAACTGGAGCTCTCGGCCCCCTGGGAAACTCGGCTCACCAGGGGCACTCGGCCCCATAGGACACTCAGCTCACACGGGGTACTCGGCCCCATGGGACACTCGGCTCACCCCGGGCACTCGGCCCCTTGGGACACACGTCTCACCGGGACACACATGCAGCCATCACAGCCCGCCCACAATCTTCCCAACACACCCACCATGCTGGGAGGGAAATGGAGCGCGCTGGTGAGGAAATGGCTCGGTGCCGTCCATTACCCACCCAGGTAAGCCCATCCTCCGATACTACATGGCCAAGCCGAAGATCTCACCGCCACCGCCATGTGAACTTTAAATCTACATTGGTAATTGAACCACAGGAGCGACCGTCAATATTGCACCTGGCACCGCCAACCACCACTGCAGCCGAGAATAAAGGAAATCCACCAAAACAGAGCTCACCACGCCTTGGGCTCAGGGAGTGGCCGACCTCAGAACTTAGCCTCCATGTCTGCAGCTGCTCCACTCCCAATCCGAACAAGACACCTTTGAAGGTGGTCCCCCCGCCTGCAACCATCTCAGCCCAACTGCAGCTGTCCCAGCCTGCCCCCCATGTTAGCATGGAGCTAGCATGGCGCCTCCAATATGCAACCCCAACACCCTAGAGGGGCCGAGTGCCCCGGGTGAGCCGAGTGTCCCAGGGGGCCGAGAGCCCCGGGTGAGCCGAGTGAGTGCGCATGGGACACTCGGCTCACCCGGGGCTCTCGGTCCCCTGGGACACTCGGCTCACCCGGGGCACTGGGCCCCCTGGGACACTCGGCTCATTCGGGGCACTCGGTCCCCTGGGACACTCGGCTCACCCGTGGCACTCGGCCCCTTGGGACACACGTCTCACCAGGACACACATGCAGCCATCACAGCCCGCCCACAATCTTCCCAACACACCCACCATGCTGGGAGGGAAATGGAGCGCGCTGGCGAGGAAATGGCTCGGTGCCGTCCATTACCCACCCAGGCAAGCCCATCCTCCGATGCTACATGGCCAAGCCGAAGATCTCACCACCACCGCCATGTGAACTTTAAATCTACAGTGGTAATTGAACCACAGGAGCGACCGTCAATATTGCACCTGGCACCGCCAACCGCCACTGCAGCCGAGAATAAAGGAAATCCACCAAGAACAGAGCTCACCACGCCTTGGGCTCAGGGAGTGGCCGACCTCAGAACTTAGCCTCCATGTCTGCAGCTGCTCCACTCCCACACCGAACGAAACACCTTTGAAGGTGGTCCCCCCGCCTGCAACCATCTCAGCCCAACTGCAGCTGTCCTAGCCCCCCATGTTAGCAAGGAGCTAGCACTGCGCCTCCAATATGCAACCCAAACACCCTAGAGGGGCCGAGTGCCCCGGGTGAGCCGCGTGTCCCAGGGGGCCGAGAGCCCCGGGTGAGCTGAGTGTCCCAGGGGGCCGAGTGTCCCATGGGGCCGAGAACTCGGGTGAGCAGAATGTCCCAGGGGGCCGAGTGCCCAGGGTGAGCCGAGTGTCCCATGGGCACTCGGCCCCCTGGGACACTCGGCTCATTCGGGGCACTCGGTCCCCTGGGACACTTGGCTCACCCGGGGCATTCGGCCCCATGGGACACTCGGCTCACCCGGGGCACTCGGCCCCCTTGGACACTCGGCTCACCCGGGGCACTCGGCCCCCTGGGACACTTGGCTCACCCGGGGCACTCGGCCCCCTGGGACACTCGGCTCACCCGGGGCTCTCGGTCTCCTGGGACACTCGGCTCACCCGTGGCACTCGGCCCCATGGGACACTCGGCTCTCCCGGGGCACTGGGCCCCCTGGGACACTCGGCTCACCCTGGGCACTTGGCCCCCTGGGACACTCGGCTCACCCGGGGCACTCGGCCTCCTGGGACACTCGGCTCACCCGGGGCACTCGGCCCAATGGGACACTTGGCTCACCCCGGGCACTCGGCCCCTTGGGACACACGTCTCACCCGGGACACACATGCAGCCATCACAGCCCGCCCACAATCTTCCCAACACACCCACCATGCTAGGAGGGAAATGGAGCGCGCTGGCGAGGAAATGGCACGGTGCCTTCCATTACCCACCCAGGCGAGCCCATCCTCCGATGCCACATGGCCAAGCCGAAGATCTCACCACCACCGCCATGTGAACTTTAAAACTACAGTGGTAATTAAACCACAGGAGCGACTGTCAATATTGCACCTGGCACCGCCACCCGCCACTGCCGCTGAAAATAAAGGAAATCCACCAAGAACAGAGCTAACCACGCCTTGGGCTCAGGGAGTGGGCGACCTCAGAACTTAGCCTCCATGTCTGCAGCTGCTCCACTCCCATACCGAACGAAACACCTTTGAATGTGGTCCCCCCGCCTGCAACCATCTCAGCCCAACTGCAGCTGTCCTAGCCCCCCATGTTAGCAAGGAGCTAGCACTGCGCCTCCAATATGCAACCCAAACACCCTAGAGGGGCCGAGTGCCCCGGGTGAGCCGAGTGTCCCAGGGGGCCGAGAGCCCCGGGTGAGCCTAGTGTCCCAGGGGGCCGAGTGTCCCATGGGGCCAAGAACTAGGGTGAGCAGAATGTCCCAGGGGGCCGAGTGCCCAGGGTGAGCCGAGTGTCCCATGGGCACTCGGCCCCCTGGGACACTCGGCTCATTCGGGGCACTCGGTCCCCTGGGACACTTGGCTCACCCGGGGCATTCGGCCCCATGGGACACTCGGCTCACCCGGGGCATTCGGCCCCCTTGGACACTCGGCTCACCCGGGGCACTCGGTCCCCTGGGACACTCGGCTCACCCGGGGCACTCGGCCCCCTGGGACACTCGGCTCACCCGGGACACTCGGCACCCTGGGACACTCGGCTCACCCGGGGCACTAGGCCCCCTGGGACACTCGGCTCACACGGGGCACTCGGCCCCCCGGGACACTCGGCTCACCCGGGGCACTCGGCCCCCCGGGACACTCGGCTCACCCGGGGCACTCGGCCCCCCGGGACACTCGGCTCACCCGGGGCAGTCGTCCCCATGGGACACTCCGCTCACCCGGGGCACTCGACCCCTCTAGGGTGTTGGGGTTGCATATTGGAGGTGCCGCGATAGCTCCTTGCTAACATGGGGGGCAGGCTGGGACAGCTGCAGTTGGGCTGTGATGGTTGCAGGTGGCGGGACCACCTTCAAAGGTGTCTTGTTCGGTGTGGGAGCGCAGCAGCTGCAGACATGGAGGCTAAGTTCTGAGGTCGCCCACTACCCGAGCCCAAGGCGTGGTGAGCTCTGTTCTTGGTGGATTTCCTTTATTCTCGGCGGCAGTGGCGGGTGGCGGTGCCAGGTGCAATATTGACTATCGCTCCTGTGGTTTAATTACCACTCTAGTTTTAAAGTTCACATGGATGTGGTGGTGAGAGCTTCGGCTTGGCCATGTGGCATCGGAGGATCGGCTTTCCTGGGTGGGTAATGGAAGGCACCGTGCCATTTCCTCTCCAGTCCGCTCCATTTCCCTCCCTGCATGGTGGGTGTGCTGGGAAGATTGTGGGCGGGCTGTGATGGCTGCATGTGGAGAGTCTGCCCTCAATGGTGTCCTCTTTGTTGCGGATGTGGAGCTTCTGTGGATGCAGAGGCTAATTTCTGAAGCCACACTCTCTCTGAGCCCGTTGTGTAGTGAGCTCTGATTTCGGTGGATTCCCATTCTTGGGGGCGGCGGTGGGTGCGGCAGCGATGGTAGCTCCTGTGGCTCAATTTCCCCTGTAGATTAAAATCCGCGTGGTGGTAGTGTCTGATGCTTTGGCCTGGCCATGTGGCAGCGGAGAGAGGATTCTCCGGGTCTGCCAATGGAAGGCGCAGCGCCAGCACAGCGAGCGGGAAGGCCTGGCAGAGTAGGCCGCGGGCGGTGGCGGAGAGTCCCCGCGATGTCTTATTCTTTCAGAATTAGTGGAACGCTTCCCCTGAGTCAGGACAAGCAGCACCACCACCACAAATATTGGCCAGCTCAGTGCTTCCCCTCTACAGGTGACAGTAGGGGCATCCTCACCTCGGTAGGCCTTTGCTCTTGGAGGTCTTAACCAGTCGAAGGCAGCACGGTACAGAACTGCCCCACCTTCTCAGTCCTCCGTTACTGGGCTTTTCTTGTTGCTCTTTTTCTAACTGTTTGAGTTGTAGAGTTAGATAATTTGTTACCGTTTTTTCTAGTCTTTTAGAGTAGGCTTGCAGAGATATGAACTTCCCTCTCAAGATTGCTTTTGCTGTGTCCCATAGATTTTGGATTGTTCTGTTTTCATTGTCATTTGTTGCCATGATGTTTTTAATTTCTTCCTTGATTTCCCTGGTAACCCATTCCTTGTTCAATAGCATGCTATTCAGTTTCCATGTGTTTGATTTCCTTGGATTATTTTTATTGTAGTTGATTTCCAATTTTATGCCACTATGATCTGAGAAGATGCTTGATATGATTTCTATCTTCTTGAATTTGAAGAGACTTTGCCTATGTCCCAGCATATGATCTATCTTTTGAAAATGACCCATGTGCACTTGATTTTTTTTTTCTAGCAGCTGCTCTAATTGGGTATTTTTTTCCATCTTGTCTTCCTGCTCACTGATGCTGTCCTCTGCTTCTTCTAGTCTACTCTTGATGCTTTCTATTGAGTTCTTCATAGAAGCAATGTCATTTTTCATTTCTTCTTGGGTCACCTTCATTTCCTCTTGGTTCTTCTTCAGATCCTCATGGTTCTTCTTCATTTTCTCTTGGGTCTTACTCATATTGTCAAATTTGTCTTCCATTCTTTTTAGCCATCCCATGATCATTGCTCTGAATTCTTGCTCTGGTAGGTTGCTTGCCTCTAAATTGTTTACTTCCTTTTCTGGTGATGGCTGGTTTTCTTTCATAGGCGGGTTGTTTCTTAGCCTCCCCATGATCTTTTTAGGATGCCTGTTTATGTAGTTCTCTCTCTCCTGCTTAGATTTAAAGGTACAAAATACAACACAACCAGGTACAACACACAAGGCACTGAACAGAAAAGCGTTTGCAATATTAATATCCTCCAATAAAGGTGACTAGAACCCAGCTAACAAAATCATGCAAGCAAATAAAAAGAATAAGCAAACCAATCTTACAAAAAAGCATAAAACTTTGATATAGTTAGCATTTAGCATACAACTACAAAGGGGTAGAGAGAAGGATTTTTTTTTTTTTAGGACAGTGACAAGGTAGGTGTGAATGGGCTTGGAGTAGGGGTTTGGGAGTTAGATATACACAGGATGGGTGAAATTTTAGGAGGGGGTAAATAGAAAAAATAGGGAAAATCTAGAGCAGTAATGAGTTAAGATAAGCAGGACACCAAAGGGAAATGGTTAGGAAGAGAGTGATGGCATAAAGGTAGGGTTGAGTTAGAATAGAGCGTTGGAGAAGGAAAGGTATAAATAGTCTGTTGAATAGTAATCCCAAAGGGGAAAAAAAGAGGGGAAAAAAGAAAAAAGAAAGAAAGAAAAGTATATAATATGGCACTTAAAAGATAATGATAAAAATAAACAAAAGAAAATAAGATAAAAAAGATAAAAAGGGCAAAATAGTAGTAGTAATAATATTGATTACATATAAAAGTGAATTTATTAAAAAGGTAAAATCAAGTGAGGAAAGATGAAAAAAATCTTCTTAAGTAAATTTTGCAACTAATGAAACTTAAAAAACAAAACAAAAACAGAAAAAATTAAACAATTAGAAAATCAAAATCAAAAATTAAATAAAATTTGCAGTAATGAAGGTCATTCACTTCCTCTGTTGTTCTGTCTAGCTCACCAGTTCCCAGTCTGGGTGTTAATTGCAATTCCCATGTTTCTTCTGTGTTGTAATCGGGTCTTGATTTCTTAAAGCAGTTCTAGAGTCCATATGTACTGTAGCCTCTAGGTGGCGGTGTTTCTTGGTGGCAGAGAGCCAGGGTTCTGAGGCCTTTCTAGCTTTTTCCCCTCTCTGTGTCCCTGATCTATGGAGGGGTGGGGGTTGGGCAGGAGGAGCCCACCACACTTGCCTGTAACTCTCTCTGAGTCAGATCCAGACGTACTGCTCCTTAGATATCCCCCCACTTAGGAGTCCTGACCACAGTCAGGGGTGCCTCCAGCCCAGCTCTGGTTTCTTATAAACACAGACCCCTCTGTGCGCCTGGTGCGCGCGGGGTGGTGCACGCGGGCTGCTGTGCGCGAGGTGCAGCTCGGGGGATGCAAGCTCTGGACTGGGAAGCGCCACGGTGGGAACTCACCTGATCTCCGCAAAATCTGATTTTTCACCCTGGGTTGGAGCTCTCCTTTGAATCCAAGCGTTCACGCTGATTGTGGTCAGCGTATAGGGGCGAACAGCTACTTGGTGGTCTTCCTCTAATCCAAATCTCTTCCCGTCAAGATGGCGAGATTTCCCCCTCTTCGGCCTTAGGTCACTCCAGGAAAGGATAGGGCTGTGGGAGCTTAATTGTCAGGGACAACCTGATCAGGTGCCCCCCAATTTTCCCAGGTGTTTGCCTTTCTCTTGGCTGGTTGACCGGCACTCCCAGCGCGACCCTCGGGTGCTCTCTCCTTCCTCTTCTTTGGGACCCGGGTCAGAACTTGCCTACCTATTCTTCCGCCATTTTCCCTCCTTTCTCCCACCTTAGTTTTTAAATACCAGCGTGAACTTCTAGAGAATTCCAGCATGGCCTTGACATCCCCAAAGCCAGTCTTTGAGAAGTGTGCTCTGGGCTCCCCAGCAGGGCTCCCTGTGTGCTGTGAGCAGGTTGCAGCACAGAACCCACTGGAGGCAGATGAGTGAGAGACAGAGAGACTGACATGTGTCCCCTCACCATGATACCAGGTTTCTCCGAAGAGGCCCACTCCACTGCAGGCCAGAGAGCTTCCGCAGTGAGGACCTGATGCCCAGCTGGGACACAGCACTCTGCCCCACCTCACAATGCCGGCACCCCAGAATGCAGTACACTCAGTCGCCAGTAGTAACTGCCACCCAGAATGGGCCTCTCCACCAGGAGGCATGGAGTATAGGGGTGTGTCCCAGCACCAGCCCGGGGGGTCCCTGTGCCCCAGGAGCAGAGGAAGGTCACCCTGGAATAGTTCATGGAGCAGCATGACCAGGCTCCATGTACTCTGTGTGTGGCCTGGGAGTCTTTCCTCACTCTCCCCTCAGATTAACCTGGACTAGAGGGGACACCTGGACAGCAAAGTCACAGAGAAGGACGGGGTGGGGCTGGCAACCTGGCTGCAGAGCTGGCTGGATGGGACATAAGCACCAGCCAGAAAGTGACTGTAATGGCAGCCCACCCAGACCTGGGGGGCAGTTCTCTCCATATGTGCAGGGAGAGGCAGAAATGCCAACATTGAAGTTTAAGCCATGTAGTCTCTGTGGCAGTGACTCTATGCTGCCACTGGGCAGGAAGTGGTCCTAGGCCATCTGTCAATAAATAGGCAAGGCTGTGCTCCAATGACAATTTACTCATGGGCATTGTCCTTTGAATTCTATAGAGTTGTTTTAATGCCATTCTTTTAAAAAACTGTTTTATTCATTTAAAATATATAGACTTATTAGCTCTCAGACCATAAATATGTGAGTGGCACACCCTAACTTGCTTGGCTAAGTGGTTAAAACATCAGCGCTTGGACTGAGGTGTCTCAAGTTGGAATCCAGTCTAGGGCACATATCTCAGTTGCAGGCTTGATCCACCAGTCTTGGTCAGGGCATGTGCATGAGGCATCCAATCATTGTATCTCTCACATTGATGTTTCTCTCCCCCACATCCTCCCCTCTTAACCCCTATATTCCCTCTAAAAATCAGTGAAAATAATATCCTTGGATCAGAATTAACAAAAACAAAAGAAGGGTGCTGAGCTGGAGTGGGCCCACAGCGCAAGTTTGCTAAGCTCTGTTCTGCAGCTCTGAGCCCTGAACATCAGATGCCTAAGGAAACCCTCCTGTCTCAGTGTCGTTTTCCTGAGGCTGCACGTGTGCCTGTTACTGAGGTGGTGCCTCCATGCACCGGTGATGGTCCCCTCCTGACAGTGAGACCCTTGGAGGGTTTTAGTGCTCCTGTAATTGTCCTGTTCTGCTTAGCATACAAGGTTGGACTTTCTCTGGCCACATAGGAAATTCTCTGTCCTGCAATAGTGTAGCCTGGTGACACAGAATATGTACTATTTGTTCAGTAGAGACATACTGAGCGTGTCCTATGTGTTAGGCAGCACGCATGATGCCTGCTCCCCACCCCCTAAAACAAAGAAATCCCCATTCAATAGCAAGTTTTTTGTCAAATACTTGCTAGGTGCCTAGTCTTGTGGTTGGTCCTGAAGGCAATGCAGTAGGTTCTCTGTTACATTGGAGATCTGCTCCTATAGCTCCAGGTAATACGATTTTCTTCCTGAGTCGGAACCCACCTACATAAGCACTGGTGTCACTCATAGGGAGCACATACACAGCTGTGATGAAATTAAACAGTAAAAAGAATTTAACAGAGAGATAACAATTCCTGAGTTTTATTTGTGGTAAATAGAGTAAATAATAAAAAAAACATCAAGCACATACATATGTACATACATCGAAATGACGGATATATATATATAGAGAGAGAGGCTCGGTGCACTAAATTTGTCCAGTGGGGTCCCCTGCAGGCCAGCCTGCACCCTCTCTAATCCGGTACCCCACAGGGGTTGTCCAAATGCTGGTGTAGGCCTGATTCCCTGTCAGGCAGTTGGACATCCCTCTCACAATCTGGGACCACTGGCTCCTAACTACTTACATGCCTGCCTGCCAGATCGCTCCTCACTGCCACCTCTGCTGCCCTTTTCACCTCTTGCCAACCTGATTGCTCCTAATTGCCCCCCCCCCTCCAGCCTACTTGCCTCTCAATCCCCTTTTCTGCAGGCCTGATTGCTCCTCACTGCCCTCCCCCTCCCCGCCAGCCTGTTTACCACCAACTGCCCCTCCTATGGGCCTGGTCACCCCACATAGCCTGGTGCTTAGTCGATTGTTCAGCCCTCACTAACCGCTCTGCCGGCCTGGTCATCCATGCAGCCCGCTGCTCAGTTGTTTGGTCATCTATCACTAACCCTCCTGAGGGCCTGGTTACCCCACACAGACTGTTCTGTCATCCCTTTTGTTGCGAAGGTCGCTTAGGATTTTATTATTTATAGATGGATGAAGGCGATGTAACCACAAAATGACTTACATCTAGTCCCATGTAACCCGAGGACTGGTTGTATGTGCATGGTCTCTGCCTCCTGTCATTTATGTTTCTGGCTACAGAGCACTGTGTGTTGGGGGCTGGAGAGAAACTAAAGCTCTGCCCTGGAGTTCATGGTCTGAGGCTGTGCTTCTGACAGCAGCCTGGGCTGCCTGGACACAGGGTTTCTGGACACGGGGTTTCTGGCTCAGAGGCTCTGTGGTGGCGCTCCCTGAGAATAGGCATCACTGTGTGTGTAAAACCACAGGACAAGCCTCAGAGGACACCTGGCCCTTACCAGCCTCAATGAGACCAAAGCAGCCTCGCTTTAGGAGTTGGTTGTACAAGCTGATGCTTCCTCTTGAGAGCCCCTCCCTCCCTCTGCCCAGCGTGCTCCCCCACTAAGGTGACACCTCTGAGCAGGCCTGAGGAAGTGGATTCACCACCGTGCCCCTGCCCATGCTCCACTCCCTGAGTGTTGATGCTGGGAGAGGCTATCACAAGATGGGCCCTCTGGGTGGCCAGGGCGGTTGCACTCATGAAGACGGGTGTCAAAGATTTAGAACTGTGCAGAGAAGGGCTGGTGGTGTGACAAATGGCTGCAGAGCCAGACAGCTGTGGGTTCAAACCTCACCTGCCACTCTCTGGATATGGGCCCTGCTGAACTGTGACCTCACTTGCCTTACCTGTTGAACGTAGTTTTAATACAGCCTTTCAAGCTTGCTTTGAGAATTGAATGAGTTGGGGGTGGTTCTTGTTTTGTTCTTTCGCAATTGTGGATTCTAGCAAAGTGCCTGGCACAAGGGAAGCAGGTGATAAAGGGTACCTGTTGTGTTAGCGACCTCAGGTCTTCCTGGACAAACACCCAGGACATGTGACTCCTAACCAGCATGTGAAACAGCAGGCTGTGTCTCTGGCAAGTTGAACGTCTAGATGTCTTCATGAGCCAGGAGTTGGCAGGTGGAAGTGTCTCCTGGGCTGCTGAGCCACCCCGCAGACTTACGTTGCCTGAACCAGGTCTGTGGGCTTGGGTCTGAACCCTGACTCATCTTCCCCATGCCCTCCCTCCCTCCCTCTTCTCCGGGTGGCCCTCCATCTTGGAGATGCCAGCACTAGGTTACTCCAGGCTGGGAGGTGCTGGCAGAAGGGGGCAGTCTCCAGAGCGGGGTCAGACCTTGGCCTCCATGGGCTCTGCTGTGTTCCTGCATCTTCCAGATGTGGACAGTGCTGGGAGTTCTGGTCCATCATGGTCAGAGGACACAAGGTGAGTGTGATTCCTTTAAAGCATCTACGCTTGTTAATGGTGCAGAAGATGGTCTTTCTGCGCAGAGCTAAAAATTGTGGGCCTCACAGCTGTTGCTAATCTCAGCTTTAGCAGAAGCTCTGCATTTCCTCACACCTTATTTTGTTTTTAAACCTCAGCGTGAACTTCTAGAGAATTCCAGCATGGCCTTGACATCCCCAATGCCAGCCTTTGAGAAGTGTGCTCTGGGTTCCCCAGCAGGGCTCCCTGTGTTCTGTGAACAGGAGGCAGCACAGAGCCCACTGGAGGCAGATGAGCAAGAGTGAGAGACTGACGTGTGTCCCCCTGTGTCCCCTCACCCTGACACCAGGTTTATCCGAGGCAGCCTGCTTCCTGCAGGCCAGAGAGCTTCCGCAGTGAGGACCTGATGCCCATCAGGGATACAGCACTGTTCCCCGCCATGTGATGCCAGCACCCCAGGACACAGTACCTTCAGCCACCAGGAGTACCCACCACCCAGAATGATCCTCTCTACCAGGAGGCATACAGAAGAGGAGTATTGCCCAGCTCCAGGCCTGGGGGTCCCTGTGCCCCAGGAACAGAGGATGTTCACCCTGGAATAGTTCATGGAGCAGCAGGAATATGCTCCCCCTATTTTGAGTGGGGCCCTTCCTCACTCTCCCCTCAGATGGACCTGGACCAGAGGGGAGACCTGGACAGTAAAGTCACAGGGAGGGATGGGGTGGGGCTGGCAACCTGGCTGCAGAGCTGGCTGGATGGGACATAACCACCAGCCAGAAAGTGACTGTAATGGCAGCCCACCCAGACCTGGGAGGCAGTTCTCTCCATCTGTGCAGGGAGAGGCAGAAATGCCAACATCGAAGGTTAAGCCATGTAGTCTCTGTGGCAGTGACTCTAAGCTGCTGCTGGACAGGAGGTGGTCCTAGGCCATCTGTCAATAAATAGGCAAGGCTGTGCTCCAATGACACTTTACTCATGGGCATTGTCCTTTGAAATCTACAGAGTTGTTTTAATGCCATTCTTTAAAAAAATTGTTTTAATCATTTAAAATGTAAAGACTTTTTAACTCCCAACCCACAAAAAAGTGAGTGGCACATCCTAGCTGGTTTGGCTCAGTGCTTAAAACACCAACTTGTGGACTGAAGGGTCTCAAGTTGGAAACCAGACTAGGGCACTTACCTCAGTTGCAGGCCGGATCCACCAGTCTTGGTCAGGGCATGTGCATGAAGCATCCAATCATTGTGATTCTCTCACGTTGATGTTTCTTTCCCCCACACTCACCCCCCTCCCTTAACACCCTCCATTCTCTCTAAAAATCAGTGAAAAAAATATCCTTGGGTCAGGATTCACAACAACAATAAAAGGGTGGTGAGCTGGAGTGGGCCCACAGCCACAATTTGCTGAGCTGTGCTCTGCAGCTCTGAGCCCTAGGCGTCAGCTACCTTAGGAAACCCTCATGTCTCCGTGTAGCTTTCCTGAAGCTGCATGTGTGCCTGTTACTGAGCTGGTGCCTCCACGCACCAGTTATGGTCCCCGCCTGACAGTGAGACATTTGGAGGGTTTAAGTTCTCGGGTGATTGTCCTCTTCCTCTTAGCATACAAGGTTGCACTTTCTCTGGACACATAGGAAATTCTCTGTCCTGCAATAGTGTAGCCTGGTGACACAGAATACGTACTATTTGTTCAGTAGTGACATACTGAGCGTGTCCTATGTGTTAGGCGGCATGCATGATGCCTGCTCCCCACCACCCAAAAAACAAAGGAAACCCATTCATTCAATAGCAGGTTTTGTCACATATTTGCTACTTGCCTATTCTTGTGGTTGGTCCTGAAGACAATGCAGTAGGTCCTCAGGTTAGTAGGAGATTTGTTCCTACAGCAGCAGCTAATTTGATTTTCTTCATGAGTCAGGTCCCATCTACATAGGCAACAGCATCACTCACAGGGAGCACATACACAGCAGTGATGAACTTAAACAGTAAAAAAAAAAACAAAACAAAACAAAAAAAAAAACACTTAAAAGAGAACAATTCCTGAGTTTTACTTGTGGTAAATAGAATAAATAATATTAATAATAAAACATCAAGCACATACATACATACATACATACATCAAAATGACAGAATATATATATTAGAGGCTCAGTGCACGAAATTCATCCAGGGGGTTCCATCATGCCAGCCTGCACCCTCTCCAATCCGGAACCCCTCTGTCAGATCCCAAATGCTGTTTTAGGCCTGATCACCTGGCAGGCAGTTGGACATCCCTCTCACAATCTGGGACCACTGGCTCCTAACTGCTCACCTGCCTGTCTGCCAGATTGCTCCTATCTACCACCTCTGCTGGACTTGTCACCTCTTGCCAACTTGATTGCCCTTAATTGGCCCCCTCCCGCCAGTCTGCTTGCCCCTTAATGCCCTCCTCTGCAGGTCTGGTTGTCCCTCACTGCCTCCATCCCCACCCCGCCCACTAGCCTGCTCACCACCAACTGTCCCTCATATGAGCCTGGTCACTCCACACAAGCTTCTGCTTAGTTATTTTGTCAACCCCTAATAACAACTCTGCCAGCCTGGTCATCCAAAGCAGTATGCTGCTCAGTTGTTTGGTCATCCAGCACTAACCCCCCTCAGGGTCTGGTTACCCTACGCAGCCTGTTGGGTCATGCTTTCGGTTATGATGGTCTCTTAGGCTTTTATTATTATAGATGGATGAGGGAGATGTAACCATAAAATGATGTACATTGAGTCCCATGTAACCCGAGGACTGCCTGTATATGCATGATCTCTGCCTCCTGTCATTTGTGTTTCTGTCTGCAGAGCACTGTGTGTCCAGGGCTGGAAGAAACCAATGCCCTGCCCTCGAGTTCATGGTCTGATGTCGTGCTTCTCAGACTGCAGCCTGCCGCACGCTGACCTGGGCTGCCTGGACACAGGCTGGATCCGGGATCCCTGGCTCAGGGGCTCTGGATGGGGCTCCCTGGGAATAGGCATCATTGTGTGTGGAAAACCACAGGACAAGCCTCAGAGGACACCTGGCCCTTTCCAGCCTCAATGAGCCCAAAGCAGCCTCACTGTAGTTGGCAGCTGTGGAACCATAAGATCCCTCCTGAGAGCCCCTCCATCCCTCTGCCCAGCGTGCTCCCCCACTAACAGGACACCTCTGAGCAGGCCTGAGGAAGTGCAGTTCACCACCGTGCCCCTGCCCATGCTCCACTCCCTGAGTGTTGATGCTGAGAGAGGGTGTCACAAGATGGGCCCTCTGGGTGGCCAGGGCAGGTGCATTCATGAAGATGGGTGTCAAAGATTTAGAACTGTGCAGAGAAGGGCCGGTGGCGTGACAGAGGGCTGCAGAGCCAGACAGCTGTGGGTTCAACTGCCACCTGCTACTGTCTGGACGTGGGACCTGCTGAATGGTGACCTCACTTGCCTTACCTGTTGAAGGTTGGTTTAATACAGCCTTGTAATCTTTGACAATTGAATGAGTTGGGGAGTAGTTTTTGTTTTGTTCTTTTGCAATTGTGGATTCTAGCAAAGTGCCTGGCACAGGGGAAGCAGGTGATAAATGGTATCTGTTGTGTAAGTGACCGCAGGACTTCCTGGACAAACACCCAGGACATGTGACTCCTAACCAGCATGTGAAACAGCAGGCTGTGTCTCTGGCAAGTTGAGCGTCCAGATGTCCTCAAGGGCCAGGAGTTGGCAGGTGGAGGTGTCTTCTGCGCTGCTGAGCTAACCTGCACACTGACGTTGCCTGAACCAGGTCTGTGGGCTTGGGTCTGACCCCTGACTCATCTTCCCCATGCCCTCCCGCCCTCCCTCCCTCTTCTCCTTCTGGCCCTCCATCTAGAAGCGGCCTGCACTAGGCTGCTCCAGGCTGGGAGGTGCTGACAGAAGGCAGAAGTCACCAGAGCAGGGGCAGACCTGGGCCTACATGGACTCTGCTGAGTTCCTGCAGCTTCCAGATGGGGACAGGGCTGAGAGTTCCAGTACATCATGGTCTGAGGTAACAAGGTGAGTAAGATTTCTTTAGGGCACCTAAGCTTGTTAATGGTGCAGAAGATGGTTTGTCTGCAGTGCCCAAGGGCTAAACAATGTGGTGCCTCACAGCTGTTGCTAATCTCAGCTTTAGTAGAAGCTCTGCACTATGCTCCACCTTATTTTGCTTTTAAATCCCACTGTGAACTCCTAGAGAATTCCAGCATGTCCTTGACATCCCCAAAGCCAGCCTTTGAGAAGTGTACTCTGGGCTCCCCAGCAGGGCTCCCTGTGTGCTGTGAGCAGGAGGCAGCACAGAGCCCACTAGAGGCAGATGAGCGAAAGTGAGAGACTGATGTGTGTCCCTCTGTGTCCCCTCATCCTGACACCAGGTTCATCTGATGAGGCCCACTCCACTGCAGGCCAGAGAGCTTCTGGCATTGAGGACCTGATGCCCAGCAGAGACACAGCACCTTGCCTGTCTAGAAGATGCCAAGACACAGTACCGTCAGCCACCAGGAGTACCTGCCACCCAGAATGGGCCTCTCCTCTAGGAGGCATCCAGAAGAGGGGTGTGACCCAGTCCCAGGCCTTGGGGCGGCCCTGTGCCCCCTGAGTAGAAGATGTTCACCCTGGAGTAGTTCCTGGAGGAGTGTGACTGGTCTCCTCCTATGCTGTGTGTGGCCCAGGGGAGCTCTTTCCTCACTCTCCGCTCAGGTGGACCTGGACCAGAGGGGAGACCTGGACAACAAAGTCATAGAGAGAGATGGGGTGGGCGGCATCCTGGCTGCAGAGCTGGCTGGATGGGACATAACCAGTAGCCAGAAAGTGACTGTGCTGACCTGGGGGGCAGTTCTCTCCATCTGTGCAGGGAGCAGAAGAAATGCCAACATGGAAGGTTAAGCCATGCAGTCTCTTTTGCAGTGACACTAAGCTGCCACTGGGCAGGAGGTGGACCTAGGCCCTCTGTCAATAAATGGGGAATGCTGTGCTCAATGACACTTTACTTATGGTCATTTTCCTTTGAATTCTATAGAGTTGCTTTTAATGCTATTGTTAAAAAATTTTTTTAAGCATTTAACAATGTAAAGATTTATTATCTCCCAGTTCATACAAAAATGAGTGGCAAGTCCTGGCCATCTTGCACAGTGCTTAAAGCCATGGACTGAACTGTCTCGGGTTCAGTTACCAAGCACTGTTAAACATTTGGAAGTGGTTTCATCACAAGTAAAAGGTATTTAGTGAGGTACATTCCATTTCCCTCACTGTGTAGCTTGATTTGCTCTTTGAGCAGCAACAACCACCAGAGTAGAAGTTTACAAAATTTAAAATCTCTTGGGATAGAAAGAGCATTGCTTTGGTTGCAACAGAATGATTCAGAACAACTCCCCCCACTAAAAACTTCCGCAATCATTTTCCTTCCTTCATGAGACCAGAATTTAACTCACATTCAAATTCATCTTAGGAAGAGCAACCGTCCCACTGGCACAGGACAGTTCGGAAACAAGGTACACACCCCTGGTTTTACCGAAAGGGCCATAGTTTATTGACACAACTGGAACAATCTATAATTGAAATTAAAACCATCACCAATACATTTTTAGAAAAAAGATAAATAATGCCCTTTGTAGGTGAGTATTTCAGGAGGAGGCATGCTGTAGCAGAGGGACCCATGCAAAGATGTGGCTGAATCAGCCAAAGGTACTCATTCTCACGTGAACCCTCTTGCTCTGAGGGAGACACATTTTCTCTCATTTCTATTTCCTGTGAATGGAAACCAGCTGGTCTATACACCAAGGCAGCACTCTCTAGGTACCTAAACAGGGAAACCTAAATGTGTAAGTGACCTTTACATTTTACTTCATTTTAATCAATATAACATTAATTTCATAAAGTTATATGTGGCTCCCGGGCTGGCATGGCTCAGTCATTGAGCATCACGCACGATCCAGGAGGTCACAGTTTGATTTACAGTCAGGAAACATGCCTGGGTTTCAGGCTTCATACCTCATAGGAGCTGTGCAGGGGGTAGCTACTCAAGGATTATCATCATTGGGGTTTCTATCTCTCTCTCCCTCTCTCTAAAATCAATAAAAACATATTTTGAAATCTTGTGTGTGGCTAATATTAACCGTATTGGACAGAGTAGTTGAAGATACTAGAAAAGTGATTTGAAACAGTCATCCCTGAATCTCGGGACACCTTTCCTCCACGAATCCAGGAAGAAATGTACGGGGCCATTAGTGTTCACAGCAGAAACAGGAAGCTCACCCTCAGACACTTCCCAACTGCCCTTGCCCTCACCTCCTTATCTTCCTTAACCGGCACTGAGGAACCTCCTTCAGGAGCAGTTTGACACTATGCTGCCCCATGTCCCTTGCAGTTGGGACAGTTCTGGCCAAGGGCTCATGCAAGAGAGTCTCATAGTTGATTTCTGTGACACTGTTTTCCTCCCTGACGAAAAGCACAGTAATGAAGAGAAGACTGTTTTCCTCTCTTTGATGCTGGGAGCTGTGGCCACCTTCTGGTCCGGGCAGCCCTCATGTGGCCATGAAGGATCAGTGGGAAGAGAGACCCTTACCCTGACCTCTCTGAGCAGCTGAATTCAATCCTGGATCCACCTGCCTGTGGATTCATTATTTTGTGAGAAAAACAAATTTCTATTCTTCAAGTCACATTTCATCAGTATTTTGTTGCTTACCACCCTCAGCTTCCACAGTGATGGAGAACTTTAAAACTCATGAGGGTGGGCAAGGTTATGTCATTTCATTGTATTGCCAAAAATGTGTAAGTGTGGGAGCAGAGAGGAGGACAGAGGAAAAATGGGAGAACCTTGAAAGTTCAAAAGTCTTCCAACTATTCCACAGGAAATGTTGGACAGGAAGGCATGAGCAACAAGTATCCCATATAATAAAAGGCTAATATACCATTTGAACAAACAGCAGAATGACTGGTTGCTATGATGCTCACTGACCAACAGGGCACAGATGCTCAACAAAGTAGCTGCCAAAGTAGCTGCCAAACAAAGTAGGTGGTCAGGGTGCTCCCACAGGGCAGTGCCCCTCAGCCAGAAGCTGGGCTCCTGGCTGGCAAGTGCAGTGGCAGTGGCAGGAGCCTCTCCCGCCTCCATGGCAGGCAGACATCTCCCAAGTGGTCCTGGAATGTCAGAGGGTACACGCTGGAAGGTCCTGGACTGCATGAGGGTGCATCCCCCCTCAAGTGTACAAATCTCATACACTGAGCCACTAGTTAAATGCAGGAAACAAAAACTTCAAAATTCTGGAAGAGGATATAGCATAAAATCTCAGAATATGAAATTATTGAAACAAAACCCCAAACAACTAATAAATCTCACCAAATTAAAATGGAAATTTTCTCTCCAGCCAGCGTGGCTCAGTGGTTAAGCATCAATCTTTGAACCAGGAGGTCACAGTTTGATTCCTGATGAGGGCACATGCCTGGGCTGCAGGCTTGATCCCCAGTGTAGGGCATCCAGGAGGAAACCCATCAATGATTCCCTCTCATCATTGATGTTTCTCTATCTCCCTCTCCCTTCCTCTCTGAAATTATTAAAATTGTATTTTAAAATGAATAAATCTATATAAATAAAAATGTAAATGTTTGTTCAAAATCTTAAATCTCTAAAGGTTCTTCACAGATTGCTTTGAAATTTGGACACAATGATGCATTCATATACTTGCCTGTTTGTATATATTGTATACCTACTAATATATAAATGTCACATCTGTGACAGGTAAAAACATGCTTTTTGTAACACGGTGCCATCTTTTGGATGTAGAAGCAATACATGCTATACTAAATATTTTACAATTCCATTTCAATGGCTCCAATTTATCATCCATTTATGATTTCCAAATTTCCAATTATATGATTCCATTTCAATGTTCATAATGATAGATTGGTGCTTAGAAATCTCGAACAAAGTTCTCAATCAATTGGGAATGCCATCACTGGATCAATCTGCTGCTACATCAATCTGATGTAGAATTGTGTCATGAACAAAATTACAACACATGTGATTTTTTGTCCTATGTGCAATCAAATATTCATAAGCTAATGCTTGAGCAAAAAGGCATTTATGATCAAATAATGCACTGTCAGTAAAGGGGGTGGAGAAATCTTCTTAGATGTGCCAGGAGGAACTGGTAAAACTTTCTTAATTAGATTGATTCTGGCAACCATTTGATCCCAAAATGACATAGCCTTAGCTCTTGAGTCTTCTGGAATAGCTGGGACATTGATACCAGGTGGAAGAACTTTTCATTCGGCATTGAAATTGCCATTGAACATGCAATCCATTGAAACTCTAATGTGCAACATTTCCAAAGCATTGTGCATGGCAAAAGTATTGCAGAAATGCAAGCTTATTGTTTGGGATGAATGCACAACGTTGTGCTTCATGGGATTGTTAAGCACTCAGGTTTGACCTGCATGAAACTGCAGGCAAACCCAACACCTTTTTTGTTTTTCTTTTCTTTTTTGGTTAATCCTCACCTGAGCATATTTCGTACCATTGATTTGTAGAGAGAGTGGCATGCAGGGCTGGAAACACAGAGGGAGAACCATCAATGGGAGAGAGACATATTGATTAATTGCCTCCCACACCCCGGCCAGGACCAGGAATTAAGTCTGCAACTGAGCTATGTGCCCTTGACGGGAAGGAACATGGAACTTTTCAGTCCACAGGCCATTGCTCTGTTCACTGAGCCAAATTGGCTAGAACCAGAAACATGGCTCTTCATTATCATGCACTCCCTGTATCTTCAGCTGCCCCACCACTTCTTCCTTCCTCAGTAGCACTGGCAAGCCTAGTGCCTCCCATTACAGAGAACCAGCCTCTCCAGTCTGTTTCCTTACCAGGCCAAGCCTCCCTTTCTCTGCTTCTCTCACAGCAAGACTTTTCCAAAGCGTTTCCTCCATTCACCTTTTCTGTTGTCTTATTTGTACTTAGAGTTCCCTATACTTGGCCACATTTGTCCATAAGCCCATTTTAAAGAGGAATGATTATGGGAGTGGCAGCCCTTATGCCCTGAGTTGGGAGTTATGTATGGAAGGGCAGCTTTGAGGTTCCTCTGCTGGGAAGGCTCCTCTGAGCCCCCGTGAATGCCCTTCCCTGATCCTTCCCTTTCGTTGAGTCTTGGTAAATTCCACCTTCCCATAGAAGCCTTCCTTCAGTCATGTAGGTTCCCTCTATCCTATCCCCTGAGCACCCTTTAAGGATCATGGTCAACTTATATTATCTTACTAGAGGCCTGGGGCATGAAATACATGCATGGGGGAGGGGGTTGTCCCTCAGCCCAACCTGCACTCTCTGCATCTGGGACCACTTAGGGGATGTCCGACTGCCAGTGTAGTCCCAATTTTACAAAGGGCAGCCAGGCGTCCCTCTCACAATGGGGGACTGCAGGCTTCTAACTGCTCATCTGCCTGCCTGCCAGCCTGATAGCCCCCTAACTGCTCTCCTGCTGTCCTTATTGACCCCAACTGCCCTCCACTTCAGGCCTAACCCACCCTCCTGCAGGCTATTTTGTGACAATGTGGTGGCAGCCATCTTGTGATGCAAGGGCATGAGGGCCAATTTGCATATTAGCTCTTTATTATGTAGGAATTATTCTCTTGTCTACTTAACTTTTCAATAGTGTCTTCCACTCAACTATAAATGCATGAGGGCTGGGCCACATTTCTCTCTTCCCATTTGGATTTCCAGGTCCTAGTGGAGCACCTGGCACAGAATAGAACCCAAAGATGATTTCTCGAATAAGTACATGGTTTTGTAATAAGTGTTCTTCATGACTAAAGTTTGGGAGAACAATATGAAAAAGATATTTTGTTAAGAAGTGAAAGTAAGGATTATATATTTTTCTAAATGTTTAAAACATGTTTACAGATTTCCTGCACTTTCCAAAAATATAAGAATGGATCATCTTCATCTCAGACAATGTTAGTGACCTAAAATGTGTCTTAATGCTGACTGGCAACCAGCTCTCCTCTATTTCTTTCTTTGTGTTTCCTCTGTTGTTTTGTCTGTAAATCACTGCAGGTGCCTCTGTGTTAGGAAGCCTGTTCCCAGGAAGCAGTCTGGACTTTTGGATGTCTGCTTTTTGACATAGCATCATGGCTGTTTTGGTTTTGACTGGTATTTCTTTCTTTGTAAGAAAATAAAGGAAAATTGTCTTTTTTCCACTTGATTCCTCCATTATTCATAGACTATATTTTACCCAATACAAAACAAAACAATTTGTTTTTCATTATTTTTTAAAAAATTTAAATTCTTTATTGTTGAAAGTATTACATATGTGTCCTTTTTCCTCCATTGACCTCTCCCTGGCTGCTCCTTCTCTCCTCTACCCCCAGCATGTGCCCTCACCCCCTACTGTCTGTGTCCATTGGTTATGCTTACATGCATGCTACAAGTTCTTTGCTTGATCTCATACCTCCCCCCATCCTCCCCTGTTTTCCCTCTGAGATTTGACAATCTGTTTGATGGTTTTAAGTTTCTGGCTCTATTTTTGTTCATCAGTTCCTATTGTTCATAATATTCCACAGGAGAGTGAGATCATGTGACATGTATCTTTCTCTGATTGGCCTCTTTTGCTTAGCCTACTGCTCTCTAGGCCCATCTATGCTCCAAAGAATTTAGGTGAATCCTTAAAAATTAATACTTGGTGATACAATACCTTAAATAATGCTTAAATGGAAATATAGAGCTGTAATTGCATGTACTACTAGACAAGAAGAAAGATTTGAAACCAGTGATGTAAAATAGCAACTTGAGAGGCTAGAAAAGTAAGAATGAGTTAAACTGAAAGAAAACAGAATGGGGGAAATATGAAATCTAAAAGTAGAAGTCAATGAAATAGATGAACAAATGAAAAACTTTAAAAATACGTGTCTTTTTGAGAAGATTGATGAAACTGACAGATGCCTAGCAAGACTGATGAATCTTTACTAATAAAAGCCAAGGTGGTACTTGAGCCCTCACACAGGATGTCATCACAAGATGGCCACCACAAGATGGCCACAGGCACAGCAGAAGTGGGCCCAGTGGCCACTGCATGTGTTGAGGCCTGGGGATCCCGTGGTTCCACCAGGCAGGGAGGAGGCCAGTCCCTGCATCTCCACCACCTTGCAGCAAGGAATCAGGTCCCAATGGAGCAGGCGGGTCATGGCAGAGGAGGGCAGTTGGGGTGATCAGGCTGGCAGGGGAGCAATGAGGTTTCAATCAGGCCAACAGAGGAGAGGTTAGATGGTGATCAAGCTGCCAGACAGAAGTGGTTAGGGGCAATCAAGCAGGCAGGCAGGTGAACAGTTAGGAGCCAGCATCCCGCATGGTGAGAGGCTTGTCTCCCTAGGGGTTTCAGATTAGAGAGGGTGCAGGCTGGACTGAGGGACCCCTCCTGGTGCAAGAATTTCATGCACTGAACCTCTAGTATATTTTGAAAAGGGAGAGAGGGAGAAAATAAATAATCAATATCTGACATCAGAGTGAAGACCTCACCACAGAACCCACAGACATTAAATGGATAATAAGGGGATATTTTTTAACTGTCTTTATGCCATAAACTGGACAACATAGATCAGTTCCTTAAAAGCCATAAGTTACTGAAAATGATAAGAAAGTCTAGAATATATGAATAACCCCTGTTAAAGAAATTGAAACTATAATTTTTAATCTTTCAACAAAGAAATCTGGGCTCAGATGCTTCAATGGTGAATTCATCCAAACAGGGGCATTTCAATAGTTATAGAAAAAGAATTTCACAAATTGTGAAATCCATCCATGGTTTTTTAAAATATATTTTTATTGTTTTCAGGGAGGAAGGGAGAGGGAGACAGAGATAGAAATATCAATGTTGAGATTGAATCATTGATCAGCTGCTCCCTGCACACCCTCCACTGAGGATCAAGCTCAAAATCCAGGCATACGCTCTTGACAGGAATTAAACCCAGTCCCCTTCAGTCCATAGGCTGATGCTGATGTTTATCCACTGAGACAAACCTACTAGGGCAAAACGCATGCATAATTTTTTAAAATTCTCAAAAACTAGGAACAGAAGGGAATGTCCTCAAATCGTTAAAGGGCAACAAAAGAAAACGAAAGCTAGCATCATTATCCTTATTGGTGGAATATTGAACTCTTGTCCCTTAAACTCATGAACAAGTCAAAGATGTCCAAGAAATAAAAAATAAATCAATTTTCTAAGTGGAGAAAAGCATATAAAAAAGAAAATATATTAAAAACCAAGAGGCATAGGCAGAGATACTCAACATATAACATGTCATCAGGAAAATGCCAATTAAAACCACAGTGAACCCTGGCTTACTTCATTTCTTCTGTCAGTAATCTATGCAACAGGCAGACGCAAAATCAGTTAGGATATGAAAAAAACAAATAGTGCCATCAATTAGCTGGATCTAACTAAAATTTGCACAAACCTTCACCCAAAAATAGTAAAATACACACTCTCTTAAGGGCATATGAAACATTAAGCAGGGTAGATGCTTCTGAATAATTAATATATTAAAAACATATGATGTGTGGTCTTTGATCCCATGGAATTGAATTGGAAATCAGTAACAAAAATATAACTGGCAAAATTTTTAAATAAGTGGAAATGAAACAGGTTTCTAAATAATCAAAAGGTTAAAAGGAAATTTCAAGGGAAATTAAAACATATTTTGAACTGAACAAAACATGGAAATGTAGTGGAGAATGTGTGGGATACTGGCTAAAGCTGTGCTTAGAGCATAGTTGATGGCACTGCATGTTTACATCAGAAAATTCCCAAATAGGTGGTGTGACTCTCTCCTGAGGATGCGACATTTGAGTTGAGATCTGAGGGGTGAATTGGCCTTAAGAAGGTGCAGAGCAAGAGAACTATGTACATGGCCAAAGGAGCAGTGCAGGCAAAGGTCATGGTGAGAAAGGACTTGGGAAGTGGGAGGCCAGTGTTGCTGAGTGGGGAGAATAAAGAGAAGTAATGATTTGGTTGAAATGGGAGATGACAGGAAGTAGAACCTAGGGCATTTTAAGGCATGGAGTAGGAGTTTTGTCTTTATGCTAAAAGCAAGAGAATTACTGGGGGAAATGACACAATTTTGGCACATGTTTTGGGAAGATGTCAGGATCCTCTCTGGAGATGCATTAGAGAGGACAGAAGGGACACGACTAGACCATTTGGGGGCTATGGCACCGTGTGGTGGTGAACGGGCAGCAAGTGTCACCTTCAGGAAAACAAGCTGGAGACAGCCTGCCAGGATCAACCCTGGCTCCACCAGCTGCTGAGTGTTGAATGCTGACCAAAGTGCTTGACTTTGCTTTCCCTCTCATCTGTTCACACCTATCAGGATCTGTGTGAGGGTTATTTAATGAGTTAGCATAAACACATGGGACATAGTAGGCATGAGAGAAACCATGGTGATGACTTAAGATGGGGGATCTGGAGGTAGGGATGAGAGAGGTAAAAGAAACAGAACTTGGTGTTGCATTGAATGTGGCTGGTGAGAGAGCATGGGTTCTGTCCATGGTTCTGATGTGAACTTGGGCTGGACACTGAAAGCAGATCAGCTCTGAAGGGGTTGGTGGGTTTTGCTTTGCTTAAAGTGGTAGACTTCTAACTCATGCCTCAAGAAATGTCCTATCAGCTGAACGGGATGTAAAATAGTTGTATCTCAGCATGTATTTCCTGCGTTTTTCCTACTTGGTGTTTGTGCAGCTTATTAAATCTGTAGCTTATGTCTTTGCCAAATTTGGGGATTTTTCAGCCATTACTTTCTCTATTAACTTCTAGCTCCAAACTCTCCATTCCTCTGGGACCTTAGAATAAATAAAATACAGTTTCACCTTAAACTCCAGGAATAATCAGAAGGCATTTATACTCCAAAAGTCTAGGTTGAGAATATATATTATTTTAGGGAGAGTTTAAATGGATTCATGTATATTAAATATTGAAGAAAATGGAAAAGCACTGAGCTGCCTGTGAGATACTGCTAACTGCCTACCAGTAGGGTCTGGGAGGGCAGTGGGTTGAATTTGACCTAATGAAATGTTTGGGGTGATTTCTAATTACTTTTAAAGCTTAGTTTTAGAAGTGCTATACTAAAATACATTTGTTGACAATTAAAATTGATACCTGTTCCTTTTAAGGTTTCAATTTTGATCATATCTTGACATCTTTGCGGTTTTGGCCCCTTTTGTGTTTCATTCTTTTATATATATTTTGTGGGGCTAAGTTCTACAGTAGCGTTTTAGAAGAGATAAGTTGCAGTTAGAAAATAATGTACTAGAAGCCTGGTGCAAGAACTTTGCGCTCTCAAGGTGCAGGGTGTCCCTTCAGCCCAGTCTTCATCCTCTCGCAGTCCAGGAGCCCTTGGGGATGTCTGCCTGCCTCTGAGCAGGAGAGGCTCTGGCCACCACCTCTGTACTCACCAGCTGTGAGGCTAGCTTCTGGCTGATCAGTGCTCCCCCTGGTGGAGCACACTGACCACCAGGGGGCAGCTCTTGCCTTGAGCATCTGAGCCCTGGTGGTCAGCTCACTTTACATAGAGACTGATCAAATGGTTTTTCTGATTGTTCCGCTGTTCGGTTGCTATGCTCTTATCATATAGGATGGTATGTAGATCAAGTATTTCAAACTCTCAGACTTCAAGCCACATGTCTCGCACAATGAATACTTTTGTAGACCAGCCAATATAACAGTATGTAAGAAATATTTTAATAAAAATTTCATAACTTAATTTTTATAATATTCTGTTAAACATAATTATTAATAACAAATACAACACTCACTAATGACTGATTATTATAATAGTGTTGTATTCATTCTCCATACACACCTTTAACACAGGTGCACCATTTCTCTCCACTAATACTAGCAGCAAATATTTTAGCAGCCAACTGCCACGTCATTAGTCTGGGACTGACTTGTTTGGTGTGCACAACTGGAAATATTTCACTTTTGGAGAATAAGAAAAGTGGGTTTGTTTTGTGTTATGATTATTAATTTGTGCAGTTATTCAGTGTCTGATAAGTTAATGTTCAAGAAAATATATTAATTTTTATTAAAATGTTCTATTACTTTATGTTACTAGAGGCCTGATGCAAAAAGATGAGTGCAAGAGTTGGCCTTCCATCCCCAAGCTGCTGGCACAGCTTCCCTCTGGCACCTGAGGGAAGAGTCCTTTTTTTAAAAAAAAAGAAAAAGAAAAAGAAAAGCAGCTTTATATTCCATTGTGTAGATGTATCATAGTTTCCTAACCCACTCATCTGCTGATGGACACTTAGGATGTTTCCAAATGTTAGCTATTGGAAATTGTGCTGCTAGGAACATATGGGTGCGTATATCCCTTTGGATTTTTGTTTCTGATGTCTTGGGATATATTTCTGGAAGTGGGGTTACTGAGTTCCATTTTTAATTGTTGAGGAAAATCCATACTGTGTTCCACAGTAGTTGCACCTGTCTGCACTTCCACCAGCAGTGCAACAGGGGTTCTTTTTCTTCGCATTCTGGCAAGCATTTATTTTATTTTTTTTGATTTGTTGATGATAGTCATTCTGACAGGTGTGAGATGGTACCTCATTGTCGTTATGATTTGCATTTCTTAGATAATTAGTGACTTTGAGCGTTTTTCATATATCTCTGGGCTTTCAGTGTATTGTCTTTTGAAAGGGTCTATTTAGGTCCATTTTTAAATTGGATTGTTTCTCTTTCTTAGCTTAAGTTGTATGAGTTCCCTGTAAAATTTGGGCATTAAACCCTTATCAGAGCCCCTTTCCCCAGCTGCCCGTAAGGTGCTGGGATCTTCTGAATAAGCTAAGGCCACATTGGGGTGAGGTCCTCACTTTATCCAGCGAAGAGCAAAGCCCCAGGAAGTGCTGGGCAAGCATTCACGCTCACAATGGCCACAGTCTCAGACCTCACCTGCATCTGCTCAGCCCTCATCCTGCACAAGGATGCAGTGAAGGTGACTGAGGATAAGATCAATGCCCTCATTACAGCAACTGGTGTAATGTTGAAACTTTCAGGTCCAGACTTGTTTGAGAAGCTGAGAAGAAGAAAATGAAAGCAAAGAAAGAAGATTTTGCGGAGTCTGATGATGACATGGGCTTTGGCCTTTTTGACTAAACTAGCTTTTGTTATCATATCATAAATCATCCAATGAGATACAAGACACCCTAATGAGCCAATTAATAAGAAATCGATAATCGTGCACGGCCCAGAGAGAGGTATCTCTTCCAAATCTCCAAGCAACCCATACAGGAAGTGTTTCTATATTTATACTTTTAGATCCTCTTTTTGTTGCAGATATTACAAAGGTCTCTGTGTGAGTGATTCTCAACCTTCCTAATGCTGCAACCCTTTAATACAGTTCGTCATGTTGTGGTGACCTCCAGCCCTAAAATTATTTTCCTTGCTACTTTATAACTGTAATTTTGCTACTGTTATGAATCATAATATAAATATATGATATGCAGGATGTCTTAAGTGACCCCTGTGATGGGGTCATTTGACCCCCAAAGGGGTCAGAACCACAAGTTCAGAACTGCTGTTATAGACAGTTGTAACCTTCAATACATAATGAGTTTGTAATTGACATAATTAGTATCAGTATTAGTCTATCTTTATTGTATTGGACGGTCAGCTTGCAAGATCATACAGTTAAGGTTATCTTTTTTTATTATTTGAACTAAAAACAAAGTCATTTTTAAGAATAACAGATGGTCTTAAAGAAACAGAGTTTATAATTACAGAGTTTATAGGACTAGGTACTATCTAATAATAGCAGAGAGTTTCAAACAGCAGGGTTTTTTTTATTTTGTTTTTTTAAATAAAAGATGGAGTTATGCTTCATTCCCCACTGGTTTTATGAAAGTGAGTTTTATGTAAATTTTAGATTCCTTTCTTTATCTCATAAGTAACACATTCATTGTTTACTAACATGCTCTTTAGCCTCTATAGGTTTGACTGTTCTTGGGTGTTTCTCCTGTAGTTGATTTCTATTTTTTTAATATATTTTATTGATATTATACAGAGAAGAAGGGAGAGAGATAGAGAGCCAGAAACGTCGATGAGAGAGAAACAACGACCAGCTGCCTCTTGCACACGCCCTACCCGGGGATGTGCCTGCAACCAATGTACATGCCCTTGACCGGAATCGAACCCGGGACCTTTCAGTCCGCAGACCGAAGCTCTACCGCTGAGCCAAACCGGTTTCGGCCTGTAGTTGATTTCTAATTTCATTCCACTGTGATTTGAGAAGATACTTGATATGATTTCAATCTCCTTGAACTTGTAGAGACTTGTTTTGTGTCCTGACATGTGGTCTATCTTTGTGAATGACCCCTGTGCACCTGAGAAGAATGCATAGTCTTCTGTGTTGACATGAAATGTTCCATAAATGTCAATTAAACCCATCTTATCCAGTGTGCCCTTTAGAGTCTCTCTTTCCTTGTTAATTTTTTGTCTGAGAAATCTGACCAGTGAAGTGAATGAGGTGTTAAAATCCACTACTATAACTGTATTGTTGTCGATCTCTCCATTACAGTCCTCTAGAAATATTAGTTATATACTTAGGTGCTTCTTATGGGGTGCCTATATGTTTACCAGGGTTATATCCTCTTGTTGTATTGATCCCTTTCTTATTATGTAGTGACCTTTGTTGTCTCTTGTGATGGCTTTCATTATGAAGTCTATTTTGTTGGACATGGGATCTCTGCTCCAGCTGATTTTTTCCCCATTTCCATGAGAAAATTACATCTATCCATTCACTGTTTGTCTTTTGTTTTGAGGTGGGTCTCTTGTAAACATCATATGGATGGGTTATGTTTTTGTATCCATTCAGCTACCCTATACCTTTTCTTGGATCCATTTAACCCATTTACATCTGGGTTTACTATTGATAGGTATTTATTTATTGCCATTTTAATTCTGTATGGCTATGTTTCTCTCCCTATCTCCTCTTCTCATAAAAATATAGAACATTTCAGGAATTTTTGTGTCATCCTTGTGCAGGTGCCATGCTGATCTCCTCTATATCATTCAAATTTTAGTTATATACTGCCAAAGTGAGCACCTGGAGCCTTTTTTGAGGAGCCTTTTTTGATGGATGTTGGCTGTCTGCCTTTTAGGGGAATCTGATCCTCTTAAAAATGGAAGGTGAGCAGTTGGACATCTCCTGTGGGGCAATGGAGAGGGGTGACAATCATAGATACCCTGTCCAGCACACTCCTGGGCTCTATCCATGCATCTTCCATTTATTGGAGAGTTTGATAAGAGAAGTGAGAGACCCTTCTGGTTGGTGGCTTGGGATAGGGTGTGACATAAGGATACCTTCCTGGAGGATGGTTGATACCCATCTCTGAGGATAGAAAGGGCCTGAATGGAATTAGGGGGAAAGACAGTGCCCAATATGTGCTGACTCAGGACAGGCCCCCTGCCTCACTCCTCACCAACACTCATGAAGTGTCTGCATCCTCTCCTTCCCTCTAGCCCCATGAGCAGAAAGTAATGGAGGAGATAGTGCTGCTGCAGGAGGCTGCCCAGAAATATAAAATAGAATCTGAGGAGCAAGGGCCAAGTTCTTACCCTGGAGCAGCTCAGTGAAAATGGGAGGTGATGCCAGGCAAGAGCAGGGCAAGGGCAGGGGTGGACTCTCCATGCTGTTCAGTCCACAGAACCTGTGTCCATGGCTCCCAGGTTCTCCTCAGACATTACTGTGTAGCAGTTCCTGAGGCTCTTGACACTGGGAGGGACACCTGAGTTGTGACTCCTGGGAACTCACAAGTGACACTCTGTCCTGCAGTAACATCCAGTCCTACTAGTGGAACACTCAGAATTTTATTCTGAGACAAAGGGAAGTCAATGAATGTTTGAGAGCAGAAGTGGAAATGATTTTTAACGTGAACTCATTTTTATGGACTTTAACCTCATGGAAAACATATTTGGGTACAAAAATCTCTCATTTTGAAAAATAGGTTTTAGCTAAAAATTTAATGATGTCAGAAAATACAAAATACTCTCTTTAAGGATAACACAACAAATACTATATATTTTGCTGGATATGTGTAATGTCCAGCAATGAATTTCTACATGAAAATAAGAAAAACACTATAAGAACCAAAACAATTTAGGAAGTTGTACTTTTCTCATGACATTAAATAAATCTTTTTTTCCAGCTAAGTTAGTGGGTGATTTAAAAGAAAAGAAAAGGTTAAAGTTAAGAGCTTGAAAATGGAAAAGATGACATGGAACGGAGTGGAAATGGAAATAATTATAAAATCATCAGCAGAGATCCATGCAATTGAGTTTTGTAAGACTATTCTGAGAAAGAAATAATGCAGAATACACCCAGATAGAAACAAGCAAACAATAACAACAAAAAACATGTTTGACTTTGAAGAAGGGAACAAATATGAGATATTGTTGTGTCTGAATTTTATTGCATTAATGTACTGTGATACAATTAGTTGAGTGTATCTATTTCTTTATCCAGTATCTTCCCACAACACAATTTTATTGTAGGCATGGGATTTATTTTTACAAGTACAATTTGGTTCAGAAAAAATTAAAACAATTGCTCAGTTTTAGGCAAAACCAACCCTGCTCCTCCTCCCCTGTGATTATACTGGACACACTTCTTTATCCCCCATCTTCGATACTCAATTACACCCATGATTTATATCTTGAGACCAATTTCTTCACCTTTACAAGAAAGCAATTGAACTAGATACAGTTTTTTTCTTTTCAAAATAAAAATATTTTTTATTTCACAAATATTTCATAGTTACAAGTGGAAAGAGAAAAGTTTAAAATAAGTGATCATTCATACACTAAGTTGGAAATCATACATATCTTTATATATATCCTATCAGATATGCTCGCTTATATATAAAGATACACTTAACTATATTTATAAACCATTCTATGTTATATCACTCTTTGATAATGTGTTCTATTAATATAAAAATATTTCTGATAAATTATAACTTCTAGTATCTTTTGTCCTGCTCCATCATAAATCTTACAATTTGGTTGTAGTTAATGGATGTAAAATTATCTTGCTTTCTGCTTTATGAATAATTCTATGATGATCATCATTGTATAGGTACCTCTGAACAGTTAGTCAAACCAGCTAGCACATACATACCATGAAGTCAGGGTGTGCGGTGTGCTCTGAAAAAAAGATAAAGCAGAGAAAGAGACACATGGTGACAATTTAGTGTTATGTGTAGGATGATGTGAAGGATTTTGGGATCGAGGTGGTCATTAAAGCTGCTTTGAAAATAGGCATAGAACAAGCAAAATGTAAATATCCTAGCTGAGCCCTCATTTTGGGCTCTGGTTCCAAAGTGTTCTCAGCGATTTTGGATCTTTTTTTCTTTTTAAAGCTTGTATTTACGAGTAAAATAATTTAGATTTTTGTGTAATATTTTAATCCTTGAGGAATAAGAATGGCAGTGGTTTTCATTTTACATATAGTGCTGATTATTCAGTAGCATTCAAAATGAAATTTTGGATGATGCTCAAAACTCACTAATCAAGGGGGGAAATAGTATAAGACAGAACAACAATGAATCACTTCCAACTGCCAAAATGGCTGTTATAAAAAAGACAAGAAGTAACAAGTATTGGTGAGGATGTCGAGAAAAAGGAACTCTTGTGCACTGTGGTTAGGATTGTAAATTGGTGTACCCTCTATGGAGAAAAGTATGGAAGGTCCTCAAAAAAATTAAAACTGAAACTAGTATATGACCCTGCAATTTCACTTCTGAATACGTGAAGAAATCCAAAACACTAAATCAAAAGTATATATGTACCTCCGTGTTTCTTGTAACATTACATATGATACTACAGATATGGAAGCAAGTTAAGAATCCAACAAAAGATAATTGGATAAAGAAGATTTGGTACATATATATCATAGCAATGACCTATATAAATAAAAGTCCAGTGATCTGAACAGCAGAATGACCAGAACAATCAGTGGCTATAACACATACTGCGGCAGCCAACCAGCCTGATTTGGGCCCTGATCTCTCCCACCCCAATGGGCCCCCAACATCCTGATCGATGCGGGGCTGGCCAGTCAACCACCTGCATCCCTTCTCCCTGGGAGACCCATCCCTATGGGCCCCATGGGGGCAGACCTTCTGAACCCTGTCCGGGGCAAAAATTTGTGCACCTCGTCTTGAGTTCAGTCATCAAAAAGAATGAAATCTTGACATTTGCAACAACATAGATGGTCTTCTAAGTCATGAAGCTAAGTGAGCTAAGTTGGACAGAGAAAATCAAATAACATGTGATCTGGCTTATATGTGGAATTAAAAAACAAAACAACCTCATAGTTACAGAAGACAGAAAAGTGGCTGCCAGGGATGGGGGATGGTAAACGTGGATAAAGAGGGTATAAAGCTAAAAATGGAAAACAATATGGTGCATTACTGAGCAACACCAGAAAAGCCTATTGTAGGCTAGTGATTGGTGACAACAAACAAACAAAGCAATACAAAGACACTTTTTTTAAAGAAGAAAAACATCCCGGGAGAGTGTGCATTAAATGTAACAAGAACTTATATGTACAAATAGAAATTGACAGCCAGTTTGAAATGCAATTGGCATTGCCTAGAGCAAAGAATATCCTTATATGATATTATTCTAAAATGTCTGTAATTTTTCTCAGATTTGTGTCACCCCCATTTCCTATAATAGTACCTCTCACTCTTGGGAATCAATACAACATCTTTTTGGTGCTTGGAGACAAAAGTAATGCATCTCTCGTGATATTTTAGAATTACAACAGCACAATGGACAATTATCCTAAACAAAGTTGCAAACTAATTCTTAGAATGTCTGGCAGCAATTTAAAAAGGACATGAAAGGATTTAATCCCTTCCACCGTGTAGAGGGCCCCATGGGAAGGCACCTGAGAATTCTATATTGTTGCCTCTTACACTTTTGGCCAAGAGGGACCTTCTTCTCACAATCCAATTGCCCACAGATGTTGCCTAAACTTTCTGTTCATGCTGAGGTTGAAGCCTCATGGTGGCTGGTACCATGGCTCTGTCTCTTGCCCAGTGGGGTAAGCTGGGCCCTTCCTGGAGAAGAAATCTGTGTTCCCCAATATATATGATCAGTGCTGGGGCCCCGCCAGCAGGTGAGGGGATCCTAAGGCAGGGGCTGAGCTTGGAGGCCATGGTGGCATGGGCTAACAAGGAAACAGAATTGAACCACACATCACCCTGCTTGGCCCTGAAGGATGGCTGGTTAGCCAGAGATGGATAAGATTCATCAAGGAAGCAACAACCTAAGACAGGCACAGTTGCAGAGGGGACAATAGCAGAGAACTTGGGGTCAACAGAGGTGGGGCACAGACCTCTCGCACCCCCCACCCCAATTTGCAGGGGTCTGAACCCTTACCCCTTCTGAGGGAGATCTCCTGTCCCCATGGCTGCTTCACTTTCCATATCTAAGTCAAATCGGAACCTAGGTAACAGATAAGAGATGTGGCCAACAGCAGCTGTCCTGTCACTGCAACTAGACTTGTTTGAGTTATCTTGTACCCATGGTGTGGGGAAATGGGTTTTGATATCTAAATCCAGCCTAGCACCAGGAATGCACAGGTCCTACAGAAGAATGCAAATAATCATTTCCACTAATATTTACAGGGTAAATTAAGATTGTAGTTAGAGTATTAAATTCAACAGTATAGTAGGAGTCAAGGTATCAGACTACTTTAAATTGGCTAATTGAAATAAGCGAATATTCTAGAAAAATTAATTGTACTGGACAAAAGGTAGCTGTTCCTAAAGTGTTAACTAAAATTTGTATTGGTAGTTCATCTCATGGTAAAATTGAATAACATGTAATGAACCCAAAGTAGTCATATTTTAGTGCAAAACATTAACATTTAAAGCTATCCAGACTATGTTATAAAAGTTTCAAAAGCCTCCTAATATTAAAATCAAAAAAAGGTGGATAGTAGAAGAATATCATGTAAGGAAAAATATCCTATAAAGAAATTACACCTAATTTATTTCTTGGGAGGAGTACTTTAGTCTACAGTGGACACTAACATTGTTCCTTTAAAAGGACCTGGCATGTGCTTAAACACTGAACTGCTTCAGACTGCTTCTAGGTTTTTATGTCCTATTCAGTCCGTGACAAAGGGGGAATTAATCTCTGGTTGTTTCTCACTTTAGGAAATAAACTTTCATTTGCAATGCTCACAACGAGACACCCATGAAAAGATACACATGGTGTCAAAATAAGCCAAAGGAAAATTGTTTGAGCAAAAAAGTGGAAAAGGATCGAAGTCATATTTATAGAAAAGACTCCTTTATTCACTTTTGTCGAGAATATGTTTATATATTTTCAGAAAACAACTCCAAGACCATGTGGATTCCTGAAATGTTGAGGAATGGACAGGATTGCTCCAGCCATGAAGACAGAAGAGAAACAGTCCAGAGATGGAAGACACTGAGGACACCTTGCCATACTAGCAGTCAGCAGCTGCGTGTCACTGCAGGTTGCCCATGGCCAAACCAGAGAGCATCTGACCTTCATTACCACCATTTGTCCATCATCCAGAACTGAAATATCATTACTGACATGTACACATAAGGAACTATTTGACATTGAAATTGTTGCTCAAAGGAACTGTGGGCCCAGAAAGAAACTCACTACAGACTGATTCATTTGCCTCTCAGCATAAACATTATTGCTTGTCTTATTTTTGGTTCTTATAAGTGTATTTCTAGTATCACATAATCTCACTCATCTAGGGGAAACAATGAACAACATAAGCTGATGAGTAAAAACAGACCTGTCAAACATCAGAGGGAAGTTAGGGGAGGGTGGGAAAAAGAGGGAGAGATCAACAAAAAGGACTTGTATGCATGCATATAAGCCTATCCAGTGGTCCTGGACAACAGGGGGGTGGAGGCATACATGGGGGGGTTCTTTGGGATGGGAATGGGGAGATTAGAACAAATATGTGACAACTTAATCAATAAATAAATTTTAAAAAAAGAAAAAAACAACTCAAATTGGGTGTCAGCTACATGTATTATGAAACTAACAAAGCCAGAATGCAGGTTCTAAAATTTACATGCCAGGTAATATACAATTTATTCCCTGGGGTTTCTCTCTGTCCTAAAGGCAGAGGGCACTTAACCTTGTGAATGTGGGTTCTACTAGTATTAAGGGTCCTGTCCAAGTGGTGATTTTTTTTTATAGGGAACACTAGACACTTGGATTATCTTAACTTCATGTGAAGTATTGAGCCAGTGGGTGTGTGTCTGAGCAAGTAGTTATATGTATCCATAGTCTAATAGCTTGAAAGGTGTGGGCCTCATGGCAATCCAGAAAGCCCACAGTTCTTATACTGATGGTTGTACACCATTCTTCCATTTCTCTAAGGGAAATTCAACTGTCTGTGTAGTGTGCATAGGAGGAGCAGGTCCCCCGAGTAGGCCCCAGTGGCCTCTGGCAGTTGACAGTGGGACAAAGTTCTGAGCAGGAAAGATCTTTGAATGGTTGGACTTGCTCCTTTCTCTGTTTCTCTGTCAGGGACACAAGGCTTTCTGAGCTCAGGTGCTGTGGGTGGGATTTGAGCTCATCCCATCACATGTGTCACTCAGGGGAATGGAGCAGCAGCTGTCACCACATCAGTTGGGTGCATGGATTTTCAGGAACAATTTAACTGGATGGGGTTTGAACATCACCTTGAGCTCTGTAAGTAAACGGGGACTCTGCTGTGCTTCCATTTATTTATTGTGAGGAGTGCTTTAGTCTACAGTGAACACTAACATTGTTTCTTTAATAGGACCTTGCATGTGCTTAAATGTGGAACTGCTTCAGACTGCTTCATCTATTCAGTCCATGAAAAAAGGGGAATGAAGCTGTGGTTGTTTCTGAAACATTTTGAAGCCTGTGGAATTCCTAATACAACAAAGTAAGTTGGCAATATATTCCTTCCAAGTTGGTAACTTTGTAGAAATGTAATTTTTAAAATCTAAAATGTATCTTCTGTGGGCATTTCAATAACTTGTAGGGAGAAGGCTTTGGTTGTTAATTATTATTGATTTTCTGTTCCTTATGGAATGTGTAAAAACAACATGTACAGTCTCATACTAGGGAGGGAAATGACATGGAAAAGGGATTTTTTTTTCTGAGTGGAGAGAGAGAGATAAATATCATTGATGAGAAAGGGCCATTAATCAACCATTAATGCACCACCTCCTGCACTCCCCCCTCTGGGGATCAAGCATTTGCCCTGACTTGGAATTGAACTATGACCTCTTGATTCATGTGACAAAGCTCAACTACTTAGCCACACCACTGGCACTGAAGAGACATTGGACACATGTTTGCACCACTGTCTGCTGAGAATGTTCTTCAGGGATTTGCAATGGGATTAGCAAATGTCAACGTGCTGAACCAGCTCAGTTCCTTCCAAAGTAAAGGAAAGGTGACTCCAGGTCCCAGGTCCTAGGTCCTCTGTGACTCCGCCTTTCCTCTTTAGGTGGGACAGTGACATAGGTGTGGTAGCCTGTGGGAACCAAGCTAGAGTCACCAGATGCTCAAGGCTAATTAGGGTGTGAAAGGCCCTATCTACAGTACACCAGATGGCCAAGGACACTCACTCTGAGCATAGGAATCTTCATCAGGGTGTCCAAGGACTATATATGTGTACAGCAAATTCACTACTTAGAACCAAGTCTCTTTTGTCTAAGTAGAATCCTACATATTACTGAGTAGCTACAGGCTATACAGAGAGGATACAGAGGGGAGAGGGAGAGGCTACTGAGACTACTGGGGTTAGAGAGCTCAGGTACTGCTGCTAATTGAGGCTGTAGCTCTAGAGGCAGTGTGGTGCTACTAGGTGAGACTGTAGATACAGAGGCTGCTACTGCTTTGTAAGAAAGATGTATTTGTTAACTGGCCAGTGTGTGATGACTTCCTATATGGAACTGTTGTGAAGAACTGCTTTGCCTAATGGCTCCCATAATGAAGATTCATTCTTACACACCCACACACCCACATCTCATGGATTTGTCATCTACCACCCAGCAACCAAGGAGGTCCTGCCCCTGGCAGAGGGTCTTGGACCTAAGAGTTGGCATGATAGAGTAGGAGCAGGACCTGTACTCCCACACTAGGACCAGCAGACAGAATGGAGCAGTGAGTGCTTCTTACTACAGCGAGCGGGGTTCAGAATATGCAGACTCAGAGCAGCTACATTATGACACAGCCAGTTGTAAGCAAATTTACAACTAAGGATGGACAGGTACACTGGCAACAAGTACTTGTAACATATACATAAAGAAGATTACTATCTTTGATATCAAAAGATCCCACAAAAGTGCATAGACAATCTAAATTCTAAAATGAGCACACACAGAAATCTAAGTCCAGGGTATAAATGGGAAATTCACAAAGAGATACAATTGGGCTGTCAGGAAGAGGATGATCAAGATCCAGATCTGCATAAAATTCAGGCCTCTAGGCTCTGTGTCTCTGTAACGGGGTTTTTAAGACCCAGTTTCCTCCAATTTTAGAATGAGGATTATGACAGTTTGTAGCCCAAAGTTTTAATACAGGTCATGCTCCCTCCGTTGCAGATATCACAGGGTAGAAGGGACCTGCTTTCACGAAGGACGTGGCTTAGTTTTTCTTGCTGTGGAGCAGTGTCCCCACTGTCCTACACATTGCTCTACACATTGCTGACCTTCTAACATCTTCTGCAGTCAGGAGCAGGGAATGGTATAAGCAGTTCCTTTGATTCTGGGCTCAGGGGACCATGGGTTTGGCTGAGATTGTGGTCTCCCCTGAGTGTCTAAAGGGAAATGAGATGCTTCCAAATCTCTTGTGGGCAGAATTTGGCTTCCTGTAGGTGTGGGTCTGAGGAGTAGGTTTCTTGTGGCTGTGGCTGCAGGTGTCCTCAGCTCTGAGAGGCCACAGGGAGCTTCAGGGGCCTCTGAGCCCAGAAACTTGCTGCTGCACAGCCCATAGAGCAGGGGGACAGGAACTCCAGCAGAATGGGCACTGCAGTCCATGTGAGGGGACCTGTCTTGTGTTGGTGCCTCCATGGTGGACACTCACTCTCCTGTTGTCTTCAGATGTGTTCCTAGATGGGAAAGCAAGGGATCAGGATAAGCTGGTGGGTACCAAGGTGTCTAACCAGGAGCCACCATTTAGGGTTGAGTGACAGTGTGTGTGAGGAGGATGTGGGCATGAAGTGCGCATGGACTAAGCAACTGGAGAGAAGTGGCAGCTGAATTGTCATTTCAATGGTCTGACTGGGATTCTCTGTCCCACAGCCTGACCATTCCCTGACCCAATCCCTGAAGGTCAGTAAGTGGAGCAGGCTCCCAAGACAGTAAGCACTTACTGGGCTTTTCCCCAAAGGCCTTAGCTGGGAGTCCAGCTTCACCATCCATGGAACCACCAGGGAGGAGGTGTGTTGTCCTGAGAGTTGGGACTGCATCTGTGATTCTTGGGGCAGGAGTCTTGCAGCTGTGAGTGTGGGGTTTATGTTTTCTCCAACTCCCACTATAGCACCCAAAGTAGCCGACTCTGGCCAGGCCCTTCATGGACATCCACCCTCTGCCCTGTGCACAGGTGCAGGCCCAGGCTCATGCAGCCACCCCAGGGCCCTGGGGCCACCGCAGGGAAGTTCCCTTGCCCTTGGCGGCAATGGGTGAGAACCTGAGCTCATGCCCCAGGATGTCCAGCACTCATCCTTCCAGATGTGTGTTTGTGTGACTCAGCTTCTGGGCAGCCCCAGGCCATCAGTTTCAATAAAAGTAATTAAGGTGAATACATGTCACACAAAACGGTCCATTGGAGTCGTTTGTAAGTCTACATTCACTGGTATGACGTACATTTTCACTGCTGTGCAGCAATACCCACCCCCACTTCCACAGCATTTTCATCTTGAAAAACGGTGCCACTATGTCCCCATACCTTCCTTCCCATCTTCTGGCAGCCACGCTTCTACTTGCCTTGAATGTAAATATGTGGAAACAGGGATGTAAGGAAAGTGGGAGTGTCCACATTTGACCTTCTGAAATGGGATCATTTCCCAAGCTCAGTGCCCTCAAGATACATGCGCTAGGTTCAGCAGGTGTCAGAATCTCTGCTTCATAGGCTAATACTGTGGGAACAGGTAGTGTTAGGTGGGGGAGGGGAAGGCTGGCAGCTTCCTGCCCACTGGCCCTGTTGGCTCCTTCCTTGGAGGCTGAGGCTGCTCTGCAGGGCTGCAGATTCCCACCAACCACATACCCATCCAGGTCTGAGAACGAGGAACACACCTCCAGCTGCTCCCAGGGGAGGGCGGGGAGATCCTCCTCCTGGCCCCACAGACAACCCTGCAGCTTTCACTCAGCTGGTTTCAATACTGGGCACAAGTCTGATTTTAAACAAAAGTTAAATTTCTAGCATTCAAAGGAGTCATTTATATATATCAGCCCAAGACCTTCCATGTGTCAAAAGCATCCTGTGACCTGGATCCTGAGAGTGTCCTCCTGGCTTCTGCCTGTTCCACCTGAGCTTCTTGGGCAGTATCTATTACCCTCCTTGGACTCTAGGTCCAGGGGAGGGGCAGGTTCTGTCCTCAGCTCAGTGCTCCTGCCTTTCTCTGGACAAGGCTTGGCTGAACAGATGGCTAACCCACCCCCACCCAGGAGGTTCCATCGTTCTCAGGAAGTTGCCAGGACCCTCAGAAGTTCAGGCCTCAAACTATGAATAAATCCCCACAGACAGGCAGGACAGGACATAGGTAAGCCTTCCATAGTCATATTCTTTCTACTATTTGCCGTGTTATGGAATGCTTCCTACCATGGGTCAGGCGCTTGTCCCTGCCCTCAGGTGCTCACAGACACTTGAAGGGGGTGTTTAAAAGGATTTAAAACATGGAGACAGCCCCCTTGTGATATACCAAGTGTTCCCTCCATATTTCAAATGTTAACTTTTTGACACTCTCCATAATGTCTGTTAGTGTAGGTTTTTCCCCCCTATCATTGTTGCTGAGTGTCTTATGGGGAAACTGAGGCACATACAACACTGCTCTCAAACTTACTACCCCTAAAGTACAAATATTAACATCACACAAGGTCTGTGGAGCTGGCATCTGGATGTGGTTGGGATGGGTACCTCTGCTTCAAGGTGTGGGTGAAGCAGGAGATGTGTTTCAACTGAGGATCCACTGGGAACACATTTTCTCCCAAGGTCACTCATCTGGCTTTTGTTATGATTCAGTTTGGACTGAGAGCCTGTATTCCTGCCTGTTGGCCTGGGCACTCCCTCCGTGCTCTCCTGTAAGGTCTCTACGTAGGGCAGGTCAAAACATGGCTACTTGTTCACCTTGTTCCAGAGATATGCAGACACAGACACAGAAAGTGAAATCCAGAGGAAGAAAGGGACATCAAGAATTAAAGTACCAGGGACCGAAGCAAGATGGCGGCCCAGGAAGTCCCCAGGAAGTCTCCTGGGCTGCCATCTCCTCAACAATTTGGAAAAAAACTACGGATAAAACCGAAAGGGATCGCACCAGACCCACAGGAAAGCTGGCGAAATGGGAAGGCTACAACTAGACGCAAAGCAGGACGTCACTGCTGCCACGTGGCGTATAAAACTACAGCGAAACTGAACCTGCCAGAGCCGCTGCCGCCGCGAATGAGGGAAGCCAGACCTCGCTCCGCCCCAGGGCCCAGGGAGTGGGCCAGCCCCGCCAGCCTCCAAGGGAGCTGATGGGGGCCTACGCCGCCACAGCTGCCGCCACCGCTGCCACTGCGCCTTTGGCTCCTGCTTGGACGAGAAGCCCGTGAGCGCGACCTCCCAGCCCGCCCACAGTGCTAGAGAGGAGCGGGCGCAGCTTCTCCCCTCCTGCACAACCAGCTTGGCCCAGAAATGGGAAGGCTACAATTAGGCACCAAGCAGGGCGCCGCAGCTGCCATGTGGAGTTTAAAACTATGCCGAGTGGAGGACTGAGAAGGTGGGGCAGTTCTGTGCCATGCTGCCTTCCACTGGTTGAGACCTCCAAGAGCGAGGGCCTACCGAGGTGAGGATGCCCCTACTGTCACCTGTGGAGGGGCAGCGCTGAGCTGGCCAATATTTGTGGTGGTGGTGCTGCTTGTCCTGGCTCAGGGGAAGCGTTCCACTAAGAAAGACTGGGACATCGCGGGGACTCTCTACCACCGCCCTCGGCCTGCTCTGCCAGGCCTTCGCACGCGCTGTGCTGGCGCTGCACCTCCCATTGGCAGACCCGGAGAGTCCTCTCTCCGCTGCCGCATGGCCAGGCCAGGGATTCAGACACTACCACCTCGCGGATTTTAAAACTGCAGGGGAAATTGAGCCACAGGCGCTGCCATCGCTGCCGCACCCGCCGCCGCCCCCAAGAATGGGAATCCACCGAAATCAGAGCTCACTACACACCGGGCTCATAGAGAGTGTGGCTTCAGAAATTAGCTTCTGCATCCACAGAAGCTCCACATTCACAACAAAGAGGACACCATTGAGGGCGGACTCTCCCCATGTAGCCATCACAGCCCACCCACAATCTTCCCAGCACACCCACCATGCTGGGAGGGAAATGGAGCACGCTGGTGAGGAAATGGCACAGTGCCTTCCATTACCCACTCAGGCGAGCCCATCCTCAGATGCCACATGGCCAAGCCGAAGCTCTCACCACCACCGCCATATGAACTTTAAAACTACAGTGGTAATTGAACCACAGGAGCGACCTTCAATATTTCACCTGGCACCGCCACCCGCCACTGCCGCCGAGAATAAAGGAAATCCACCAAGAACAGAGCTCACCACGCCTTGGGCTCAGGGAGTGGGCGACCTCAGAACTTAGCCTCCATGTCTGCAACTGCTCCACTCCCACACCGAACGAGACACCTTAGGGGGTGGTCCCCCCGCCTGAAACCATCTCAGACCAACTGCAGCTGTCCCAGCCTGCCCCCCATGCTAGCAAGGAGCTGGCGCAGCGCCTCCAGTATGCGACCCCAACACCCTAGAGGGGTCGTGTGCCCTGGATGAGCCGTGTGTCCCAGGGGTCCGAGTGCCCCGGGTGAGCCGAGTGACCCATGGGGCCGAGTGCCCCGGGTGAGCCGAGTGTCCCAGGGGGCCGAGTGCCCCGGGTAAGCCGAGTGTCCCAGGGGGCCATGTTCCCCGGGTAAGCCGTACCCCCCAAAGGGGAAGGGTGTCCTGGTTGAGACGTGTGTCCTAGGGGGCCGAGTGCCCCGGGTGAGCCGAGTGTCTCATGGGGCCGAGTGCCCCGGGTGAGCCAAGTGTCCCAGGGGGCCATGTGCCCTGGGTAAGCCGTACCCCCCAAAGGGGAAGGGTGTCCCGGGTGAGCCGAGTGTCCCAGGGGGCCGAGTGCCCCGGGTGAGCCGAGTGTCCCAGGGGGCCGAGTGCCCCGGGTGAGCCGAGAGTCCCAGGGGGCCGAGTGCCCCGGGTGAGCCGAGTGCCCCAGGGGGCCGAGTGCCCTGGGTGAGCCACGTGTCCCAGGGGGCCATGTGCCCCGGGTAAGCCTTACCCCCCAAAGGGGAAGGGTGTCCCGGGTGAGCTGTGTGTCCCAGGGGGCCGAGTGCCCCGGGTGAGCCGAGTGTCCCAGGGGGCCGAGTGCCCCGGGTGAGCCAAGTGTCCCAGGGGGCCGAGTGCCCGGGTGAGCCGAGTGTCCCAGGGGGCCGAGTGCCCCGGGTGAGCCGAGTGCCCCAGGGGGCCGAGTGCCCTCGGTGAGCCGAGTGCCCCAGGGGGCCGAGTGCCCTGGGTGAGCCAAGTGTCCCAGGGGGCCATGTGCCCCGGGTAAGCCTTACCCCCCAAAGGGGAAGGGTGTCCCGGGTGAGCTGTGTGTCCCAGGGGGCCGAGTGCCCCGGGTGAGCCGAGTGTCCCAGGGGGCCGAGTGTCCGGGTGAGCCGAGTGTCCCAGGGGGCCGAGTGCCCCAGGTGAGCCGAGTGTCCCAGGGGGCCGAGTGCCCCGGGTGAGACGTGTGTCCCAGGGGGCCGAGTGCCCCGGGTGAGCCGAGTGTCCCAGGGTGCAGTGTGCCCCGGGGGAGCCGTGTGTCCCAGGGGAAGCAGTGGGACCCAGGGGAAGGGGCGGTGAAAACCAGAGGAGGAGCAGACTCTATTCATATGGTCCTGAGATAGTCACCATAAAACAAGCAGACTGCCAAATGAAGAGCAGATTTTATTCATGGGTCCAGAGATAGTCACCATAAAACAAGCAGAATGTCAAATGACAGGGGGGAGGGGAAGGAGACCTGGGGGGAGATAGGAGAACAACCGAGGGACTGGTATGATTGAACATAAGTACAACCAATGAACACAGAACTCTGGGGAGGGAGGGCATAAATGGGAGGTGAGGGGTGGCAATGGTAAACTATGTACACAGAAAATACCTTAAAAAAAGAAAAAAAAAAAAGAATTAAAGTACCAGAGAATGATGGGACCTAACATGCCATGATGTGGTCTGTACTCTGTTGTTCAGAAGCCAGATAGTGAGCGCTTAGTGGACACACAAGGATGTTCTCACCTGGAGGCTGGACTCAAGCCATTGTGAAAGCTCCCACCACATAGATCCACATGAGGCATGTGGACCAATGCTAAGCATAACAAGAGAACACTGTGAGGTTTTAAGCCAGCGAGGGAAAAGATCTGAATTTCCTGACATTTAAAATCCATAAATGTGCATACTTGAAAATGAGGCCAAATGAACAATGACTTCCCTGAGATCACACACTGGACCCCAGGCCTGTTTTGCCTAGTGTTCCATGCTATGTCCAACTCATGCTTGTCACTCTTCCACCTCTATGTTTGTTCATCACATTCATGAGACACCAGCCCACTGGTGTTAGGGGCCTTGTATCATCTACACCTGATGACTTCCTATGTGTTGTGGAGCAAATGCAAGTAAAGACCACTGGAGTCCAGACCAAATTACAATTTAGGGAGCCTTTATTAGCCGGCCAGCAGCTGTACTCTCTCTACCTAAGGAGATCAGAGAGCAGACCCGACCCACCTCTTAAGCACATTAACTACATCTTATTTTTGCAGAGTAAGCAACCCAAGACAAAACAGTTTTCACAAATAATGTCAGGGCCATGCTTTTGAGGACCATGTTATTTACAGGGTTATCCTGTTCTTTTAAAAGCTGACAGTGTTCTATTTTGTAAGGCTAATTTGTGAGGTGCAAGGGGAAGTGGCCATGAGACCATATCTCAAGGCCTGGTCTGGTGTCTACACTGACAACCCTATCTGGGGCATAGTCCATGGCCTCTCTGGAGTGCTCAAAAATTCCTACTCTCTAACACTACAGATATGGTGTCTAGCATCATCCCCATTGAGCAGGTTGGGAGCCTGTGGGAGGCCTTGAGAGGCACAGAGTCTTCCCCAGGACACAGCACACCTATGAAAAAGGAGAAGTGAACACAGCTTTCTCTCCCAACAGGGGCCTCGTACCTTCCCAGAGAGCTGGGGGAAGGGATATTAGATATTGGTGTACAGGTATGGAGATAAAATGCTGAAGAGAGTGAGAGATCACCAACTCAGAGAGGGTTAGGGTGACTCTGATTGGAGGAAGGGACTAGGTCATGGAACCTTGAAGTGGTGACCAATTTCCAACAGAAATTGGAACCGTGGCAACCAGGTCCACACATTCTAGAGACAACTGCCTTTCCAGAGCACTTGAGTGGAGAGTGTCAGGAGACTACGATGTCTCTTTGTTGCCTCCCGTTCTTCCGAGGCTCTAGGAAGGAGAAAGTGAAGCGTGAGATATGTGTCTGCGGACGCAGAAGTACAAATGAGCCCCACCGACGACTACCCTCCATCTCTGGCAGGAAAACTCGTATGGTGACTGTGGGCATCCCAGGGAAGGAATATCCTAGCCAGGCCATAAAGTTTGTCCGAGCTGGGAAGGCCCACACTTCTCACTCCTCATCCCGGGTATGTGTTGGTTGGGGTGGTGAGGGCCAGCGTGGGATGAGGGAAAGACATCGTGGGCAGGAGCAGGTTGGTAGGTATCAGAAGCCTGGAGGCTTTGTCATGTTCATGGCCCAGGTCATGGCTCACAGGAAGGGAAGCTGAGTGTTGGGGATGGACTCTACTACCCACTTGTTATTTGGCGTTCCTCATGGGATCATCTCAAACTCTTCCTGCCTAGAGGTCATTGCAGATGCCCTTGTCTGCCTGAACTGGGGGCAGAATGGGTGGTGGGCATCTTCCCCACTGGTAAGGCCAGGCCTTGACGCTTCCTGGCCGGGGACCAGGCTCTGTATTTGCAGAGCTCCAGGCATGAAGTCGTAGAGGAGAAGGTTGACAGGATGACTGATGCCAGCAATGGGTGCAGAGGACAGGTGTATCAGGCCAGGAAATTCATCCAGTGCCAAACTGAGGTGAGAGGTGGCCCACAACCCTGACCCTGAGGTGATTTGGGTGGGACCAGAACACATACTCAAATCTGGGGCATCACATTTCTCACAGATCCACTCCCAAAGGAACCTGTTCCTCCAGAACTCCCTACCAGGTCCCTGGTAGGAAAGAAAAACAGTCTTTGAGTGTTTCTTGGGGTCACACAGAAAACATTTTTGTTGTATTTGCATTTTTCTTATTTCCAATGTTTAACTTCCTGCCCCAAGTATCCTGTGGATCAAGAAGTTGTAGCAAAGCAGGATGACAGGTTCACTGATGCCAGCAACAGGTACAGAGGACAAGTGTGTCAGGCCAGGAAATCCGTCCAGTGCCAAACTGAGGTGAGAGGTGGCCCACAACCCTGACCCTGAGGTGACTTGGGTGGGACCAGAACACATACTCAAATCTGGGGCATCACATTTATCACAGATCCACTCCCAAAGGAACCTGTTCCTCAAACCCTCCCAACCAGATTCCTAGTAGGAAAGAAAAACAGTCTTCGTGTGTTTCTTGGGGTCACAGAGAAAACATTTTTGTTGTACTTGCATTTTTCTCATTTCAAATGTTTAACTTCCTGTCCCAAGTATCCTGTGGACCAAGAAATAGCAAAGCAGGTTGACAGGTTCATTGATGCCAGCAACAGGCACAGAGGACAAGTGTGTCAGGCCAGGAAATCCGTCCAGTGCCAAACTGAGGTGAGAGGTAGCCCACAACCCTGACCCTGAGGTGACTTGGGTGGGACCAGAACTCATACTCAAATATGGGGCATCAAATTTCTCACAGATCCTCTCCCAAAGGAGTCCGTTCCTCCAACCCTCCCAACTAGGTTTCTAGTAAGAAAGAAAAACAGTCTTCTTGTGTTTCTTGGGGTCACAGAGAAAACATTTTTGTTGTACTTGCATTTTTCTCATTTCAAATATTTAACCTCCTGCCCCAAGTGTCCTCTGGACCAAGCCAAGCTCAGATGTTCTGGTAGACTTTCTCCAAACCTTACACATCATCCCACTAGATAGTGCACTGTATTTATGGGAAAAATGGGAAGGGATTAAATTATTGGGTACTTTCTCTGTAATCTATAATTCCACAAAAGATGGCATTCCATTGGAGTGTGCCCAGTCAGGAGCTTTGGCCTTACCCATCTCCATATCATCCTATGGAGGATGTTGTTTTCCTCAGTGATTCAGGCTTTCACTGTTGTTAGACCTTGACATGAGACATTCTTGCAAGTTCAGCAGGGCTGCTGGGAACATCCCCACTGGGTGCTAATAGACTGTAGGAGTGTGCCAGATCTGCCATTACACAGGACCATGGATGTGGTGGAAGGTTCCTGAAGCCTCCTTGTTCAGTACCCGCTCTGTCTTCCCAGACCTCTAAGGAGGAATTCATGGAGATAGTGGCCCTTTGGCCTAGCTACACTGCCTACCCGGTCAGGGTGCAGGTGATCCAGAACGATGACACTGTCCAGTATCTGTCTGAGGTGAGAGCTGGCTCAGGGTGGTCTCTACCTCCAGGACATCAAGATGGGCTGAGAATCCAGACTTCTACCTACAAATGCCCCCAGGGCCCTCCCAAGGCTTTTACACTAGGGTGTGCACAGTCCCATGACAAAGCAATCTGGACCTCCTATCCCCATACCAGCTACAGGAGAGAATGGAAAAACACTCCTCACATATTTGTGGGATTTTTAAAGGGAAATCTATTTTGTTTACCTCACAGTAGGCCAAGAACACATGTGTATTTGCTATTCTGTGCTTGTAACTAACCGCCCCAGGTAACCTGTGGAGCAGCCAGCTCCACTGTCCTTGCAGACCTTTCTCTAAGCCTTACTCATCATCACACTTGTCTGGGTGGTCTCTCAAAAAGATGGGAGGAAGCAAAGTGTTGGATACATTTGTCTGCAACTTGTCATCTCACAGAGCAGGGCAAACCACCGTAGGCCCCATGGTCAGAAGTTGTGGCCAACTCACCCCTAAATCATCCCATAAAGTTCGCAGTCTTCCTCAAGAACACAGCCTTTCAGGGTTGTTGACCTTGACATGATGCACCTCTGCTGCCAGTACAGCAGGTCTGCTGGAACATCCTCACTGTGTCTGAATAGACTATCTCAGTTTGCCTGGGCTGCCATATGTAGACCCACTGATTGGGGTGGAAGGTTCCTGAAGCCTATGGGCCTGATAACTGGGCTTTGTCTTTCTGGAGCTCCAACCAGGACAACACTAAAGGGCTGGTCAAAGGGTTCAACTTCTCGACCTCCTTCGGACTGGGCAAGTTGCATCAGGAGACAGACACCATCCAGGGCTGGACTCAGGTGAGGCTTCACACATACAAACCTGAGACAACCTGGCAGTGTCCAGAGCCCAGACTCAGAGCTGGGGACCCTGGAGGCTTTCCCATGGCTCTCCCCGGGTTGTGCCTCAGTCCTATGACACAGGAATCCAGGCTTGCTCTCCTCCCTTCAGTTACATGGGGGAGTAGAAAGATGCTCCTCACATACTTGTGGAAAGATGAGAGTGAAATTATATGGTTTCTCTTTAGGAGACCAGGAGCACATTTTCATATCAGTTTTTGTTGTTTAAACTGCCCTTGCGAGGATCCTGTGGAGCGGTCATCTCATCTATCCTTGCAGACCTGGACCAATAATGGAGGTCATTTGCCCAGCAATGCAGCCCTGCAGTGCTGTTGGACATGGGCCTTATTCAGTTCAGCTGCCACGTCAGCAATGCTAGCTGAAGCACTGAAGTGTGTCGAAATGGACTGTGTTAGGTTGCTGGGCGGCCATAACATAGGACCACGCTGGGTGGTGTCACCAGTGACATTCATTTTCTCTTAATTCCGGAGGCTAGTAGTGAGACAGGACGCTGTCAGCAGGGCTGGTGTCTCCTGAGGGTCTCTCCTCAGCTTGTAGATGGCCGTCTTCTCTCTGTGTGTCACATGGACTCCCCTCTGCACTGCCATTTCTCTTCTAAGGACACTGGTCAGACTAGATTAAGATCCACACCACTGAATTCACTTCACCTATTACTTGCTTAAAGACTAAAACACAAAGGCTGAATTTCTAGGGGTCCCAAAGTCATGGATTTGGGGGGGGGGCATATTCTGATCTCAATATGTACCACCCCCCCTCTGGAGATGAATGCGCACTGCTGGTGTAAGGACATGCACATATAAAATGTAATGGCTGCAGGCAGATTCCAAACCCAAAGGGCTGTAGCAGTGATGGTGACAACAGCAGTTTCTGATGATGGCTGCTGCCTTGCTCTTAGCCTGGCCCTGGGATTTCTCACTCATTGAAATTTTCACTGGTCCAATGTCAGGTTGTTCAAGGCAAAAACAGTGTTTCTTTCATTGGAAATTGCCTCAAATGGACACTGATTCACGTTTCACTTTACACCCACCACTTGGATTTGCTTGCTCTCCAGTCCTATGCTCAGGTTCATGCCTGAGGATCACCTTTCTCCAGTCCAGAGTCTGCAAGCATTTGCTGCTTTGCAGAATCGGGGATCTCCAAAAATTAGGTTCTTAAAATGCCCTTTAATATAAAAGGATGAAACAAAAGTGTCTTTTTTGAAGTCAATGTTGTCATAGGCCATGTCTATGATGGACATTCTCCCCACAGAGGGGACTAGCAAGGTTGCCACCACTTTTCATCCATGATGGGAGCACATAAGTCTCAGGTAGCTGAGAGAGAATGTCATATAGGACAGTTCACAGTTCTGCCATCATGACCTTGAGAAGACATGTGCCATCCCTAAGCCTCTGTGTTCTCATCTCTATAATAAAGATGTTTCCTTAGGACTCATGGCGACAATGCTATTCATACAAACTATTAATACATGCAGGTTTGTTGTTCCTAAGCTAAAACACATAAGCATAAAACAAGAAACATACCTAGAAGGTCACAATTTTATGAACACCCCCCACCTACAAACCTAAGTGGAACTTTGAAAACCTAGAACCCCATTCAGCCTGGTCACTCCTGTCTCTCCTATTGCACACATTCTTGAGGACTGGGACTCCTTGTGAGCTCCAGACCTCCATTCTCCTGGGATTCATGGCGATGCCACTGACTGGATGTCCCACCTTGTTTCACACAGTGTGCCGCTGAGTTACGTCTGAGAGTTCCTGCGGCCTGCAGGATGCGGGCCCTCCAGAAAGGCACATTGGAAAAGGTGGTGGGGTCCCTGGTTCCAGCTTTCCCAGCTGGAAACATCCCCCACATCCGCTCCCTGATGCCCATCCACCCGGCTTTCTCCAGAGCTCAGTGGTTCCTGGAAGATCTCTTAACTAGGTGAGCATTGGTCCCCTCTTCAGTACAGTGGGGACTCTGTGCCCTTCTATCTGTGTGTCTTGCCAATGTCTTCACATCAGTCTGAGCCTCAGAATGCTCCTGTGGAATGTGGGGTGGTACAGGATCCACATCATAGGGCTCTTTTAGGCACTGCTGTAGGGACAAGCCAAGGCAGCACTTTACCTGCTGCCTGGCTCGGCAGAAAGGGCTGCTGGACCAGCTTTGGTTGTTTGTGTCACTTATTTGTCTCTCTCCCATAGAAAGTGCCCTGAACCCCCATCAGTTGGCTGTGGCAGCTGACTTTGGAAAAGCAGTGGGAAAAAACATATCATGCAGTTTGAGATTTCACCAGCTGTCCTTGTCCTGGTCCTTGGTGTAGCCGCATGGGGGAAAGCAGGGGATAGATGGGTCCCAGGTCCACTCAGATGGTACATGGTTCTTGTAGGAGCTCATTTTATTGACAGTTTTGCTAAGCTCCTTCTAGAGGCAGGCACTTTGGAGACACTTAGCCTGACTCATGAAGCAGACACAATCTCTGGCCTCTGTTCTAGTCACCAAGTCAGATAGTCACACTGTCCATCATTAACAGGTCTTGTCCACCATCAATCAGATCGGATGCCATCAAGGTCTTTACTGCCTCTGGAGAGATACCTCTGTATAATGATCGGGGTGACACACCACAGGAGCAATTATCAAAGTGAGTGGTCTCTGGGTGTAGAAGGAGGGTCTACTGTGTTAGCAGAGTGGGTGCTTAGGCAGGGCAGGGTTTGGCAGATCCCCAATATTATACATCTTCTGAATCCCATGGGAGGCCTGAGCTCTGATGGCTCCTGCACAAGGAGACATGAGTCAAATAGGGCAGTGGATGAGGTCTCTGGTCTTGTTGACACTAAGGGAAGGCTGGGCTAGGTTGACCCTGAGATTTCCATCCCCCCACAAACCCATGCCGCTCTGCTTGCCCCTCTCCACATCCATCTTCTCATAACCCCATGGGCAGGCTCAGAAAAGGATGGCGGTGAGCAGGTTGATCACAAGTCTGTCTCAGCTCTCAGCCCAGATGCCCACGGGTATGGAGGGATGGGGTGGGCAGCATACAGGACATTCAGGAGAGCTGCCAGTGTGAAGAAGAGTCTCACACAGATTCCATGTTAAACCTCCTAGATTCCAGGAATGCTCCAACAGTGACAGTCACACAGGTGGCCAGGATTGGCTTGGGACTCTCCTCTGGATGGGGAAGGGCCTGCACATAGGATCAGTCCTAAAGAAGGGTGTCATGGGAGGGCATAGTGGAAAAAAAGACAAAGACTCTGACTTTATTCCCCACCTGCCTTTCCCAGGGCCACCGCTTCTGTGATGGGAACATGGCCGGACCTGATCCAACATTTTGGCCAGACCCTCTTTTTCCCTGGTTTCATCATGAAGCAGGCCTTGGTGCTGCACAGCCTCCCTGTCAAGCACACATTGGGACTTGTAAGAAGTGTTTGGGTGGAGTTGGACCAACTGGAGCCTACAGAGGCACAGTGGGAAGGTGAGGGGACTGTAGTCTGGGAAGAGGATTGTGTGAGTGGGGCAGGAGGTGGGGTGTTTCATGGGACAGTCTTCCATTAAAGGCAGTCACATCTTTCCTGTGTGTGGAAATGCATGGGAAAGTGAGGCATGTGCAAATACCTGTCTCCTTAACCTGCTCTACAACCACTTAAAGACCTCAAGCACACCCAAGAGACAGAGGACGGGCCCACTCCTGAGCAAGTGCCTGATCCGTGTGTGACTGTACAAGAGCCAACTGGGAAACAAGCTGTCATCTGTATTCCAAAAAGAGAGCCAGCTCCACCCCCAACAATCAACCACCCCATGGCTGTAAACCTTAAGCAGCACCTAAAAAAGGAGAAGCTTCACATCCTGACCTTCCCTCCAAGACTTGTGGCCGAGCAAATAACATCTATGGATGCAGTGAGTCTTGGTTTTTCAGGGTGGGAGGGACAGGACTTTCCTCTGCCCTTGGCTGCCCCAACCTGCCTTTCCCTGATCTCACTTACTATGACCTTGAATGAAATTGCAGCTCAACCTCTTTACCACCCATGGGTCCTGGACAACTTTCTTAACCCCCAAGCATTGCTGTCCACCTGTGGGCTGTGGAGGTGGGCACCGTAGGCCCTGCTGCTCAGAGTGGCTGTGCAGATTAAATGAGGGAGAGAAAATAGAATGCTGGGTGGGGCCTGGCCCAGATTGTGGGGAGGGGAGCTCTCTGTGTGCAGCCAGATCCATGGCTCACCCATCCATGAGCCCATAGGCTCAGGGGCCTCATCACTTATTCAGGCTCCTGATGTGTATTTAACACTAAGTGAGACAAACAGCCGTGGTTGTAGCAGTCACAAAGGAATGTGCACTGAATTGGGAATATTTCTAGAGGAGATTCAGATGCTGGACGACGCCCTCTTGGGATGAGCAGACTTAAGCCACTTCCTAGAGTGTGGAGTCACTAAGGATGGGCTGGTGGCAGATGTTCCTGTATTTTCCTCACCAGTCTTGAGCCCTGGGTCATTCAGTGCTGTGTGAACAGACTGGACAGAGAACGAATCCCATGGACTCCAAGGCTCATGCAAATCCTTAGCTCCTGAGCTTCAGTGTTGACCAGTGTCTACTTCAGGGACTGGCGAACCTAAACTGGGTGGTGGCAAGGCTAGGTGACACTTTCCTTTCTTCTCAGGAGCTGTTCAAGAAGGTGCTGCCGCACCAGTGCCTGGGTTCCGTGTGGTCGCAGAGGACTGAGCCTAGCAAGATGCACCTGGTATCCACTGTCAATGCCACTGTCTTACAATTTAACCATGTGGCAACTTGTGTGATTACCACGTGCCTTGGTGACCCAAGCATGATGGCTCAGGACCGGGCCAAAGTGGTGGAGCACTGGATTAAGGTGGCCAAGGTATGTTAGGGGAGGCCCAGCAGTATCCCTGTGCAGATCCTTGAAAATTGCCTCTGCTACTCAGAGAGCTCTCAGGACTAAGGACTGAGATCAGAGCCCCAGCACAGCCTCCAGGTCTTCTCTGCCAGGGTCACACAGATCTTGACTTTCCCATCGCTGTGCTGGGAGGTTCACTTGGTTCCTGGCTACTTCCTTGTGTTGATTTGGGATTCTCCTCATTCCGTCCTATGAGTTGGTATTTGGGTGCTAAATGTGCCCACCCTGAGCATATGTCCTATGAATAGCAGGTAATCGTGGGTGCCTGAAGCTACAGCTGCAGCTCCCATCTCACAGCACATGTTTCCCCTTCTGCAGGAGTGCAGCACCCTGAGGAACTTTTCCTCGCTGCATGCCATCCTGGCTGCTCTGCAGAGCATGTCCATTCATCGACTGCAGGACACGTGGGGGAAAGTTTCCAGGTGCGTAGGCCTCTCCCATCACAGCAAGGCTGCTAATGTGTCTCCCATATGTCTCCCAATGTCCCCTCACATCCTGGGACGCAACCAAACCTAGGGACAAAGACTGGTCTTGTGGGCTGGGTCCCTAAGGCTCTCTTGAATCCTCAGGCCACTAACTCTTCTTCAGGGGTCAGCCCCCTTCAATGCCAGGGACTACATTGAGCCAAATAGGAGACTTTTCTGTTTCCAGTACCAGAACTCTATGCCCAGTTGAAACCCAAACTGATCAAAATAGAAGTTCTGCTTCGATATGGGAAGGGAGCCCAGAGACCTACATGAGAGCCCTACCCAAGTCCCACTGAGACCCTCCTGCTCAGAGAAACCCAGTGATAGCCTCACGAAGGCAATATGAAACATGACATTGTCTCAAGGAATTTGCTGTTAACCCTTCTCGGCAATTTTTCCTAATCATGTCTTTCCTCTTTCCATGTCTTCAGGAGGTGTGCAGTTACCATTAAAAAACTGGTGAAGGAAAACAACTCCCTGAGCAGGGATCAGTTCATCAAGGTAGAGCGAGCCTGGAGGTCTGCAGAGAGGAGGGCAAGAGGAATGGGAGGACTGGACAGGCTGTGGTTTTGTTAGTTTGTTATTTAAAGATTCTCTGGAAATGTTCCCCATCTTGGTCCCAATTACCAGGAAGAGGGATCACCTTGGTCCATGAGCAGGTGGAACAAAATAGCTGCTCTGCCTCAGGTCCTACTGGCTGGATCAGAGACAGAGGGCTGTACTGTCTGAGACTTCCTACTGTGCCCCTATAGCACTTGCAGCCAGTGTTTCTCCTCGTGATTGACATGCAGGGATAACCATCCTCTGCTGCAGGCCTCACAGGGTTGTCATGAGTTCCGGGCAGGAAAGATCTGTGCAGAGCTCCCTGCACTGTCCTACCTGGAGGGCAGAGGGCGAGAACAATAACAGGAATGACACTGGGTCCTCAGAAGAATCTGTGAGCTAAGTAGATGTCACCCACTATCAGAGGAAGGAATGGGTCAGGGCCGTCAGGCATAGACCCTAGATCAATCACACCGAGTGAGCATTGTATCTAGGAGGCATCCAGAATCAGAGCATGCTGGAGTTGGAATGGCATTGGTACCAGATGACTTGGGTCAGATGTCCAGGGTGTGAAGTCAGGGGTGGTGGGGAAGTGAGGTGAGGTGAGCATGAGCTCAATGACTGTGGCCTCCATCCGTGCAGAAGCAGCCCTCCAGGATTGCCTCCATGATGCTCTACCTCCGAGGATCCAGGAAGGGGCTGCACAAGAAGGTGAGTGGGCTTGTCTGGGGGACAATCCTAGGTCAGAGCAGAGGGTATTCTGTGTTCCCCCCTGGAGGCCTCCAAGTCAAGAGAGGGAGGCTTTTTTCCTCCAGCCCCATCTCCTGTGCCCACAGAACCTAACAACCTCCCTGAGACCGAGAGGAGGGCCTGGGGGAGCTGGGTGTAGGATGCACATGGGCATGGGTCTGGCCAGGGAAAACAGACCCTGTAATTTGCCCAAGGGAATTCCTAGAAGGTATTCAAGAGGGGTTCCTGGAGATGAGGGAGGAGGTAATTGAGTGGAGGCCTTCAGGCACCCTGGCTTCTCCACATGAGAACCCTGGGGTGGTGAGTTGGCTGAGAGAGGGAGGCTTTCAGGACAGGGTCTGTGTGAACCTGAGAGAAGGGGCTGATCCCACCCTCACCCTGTTTGGCCAGTGTGTTCCCTTCCTGGGAGATTACTTGACTCTTCTGCGGAGGATGGAAAGCAGCATGAAGGATGACCTGGAGGTGGGTAACTGGGGTCTGACTTGAGGTGACAGGATTGACCTTGGGGAACAGAGATCCCCACACTGAGCCCTGAGTTCTCAGCACTGTCTCCCCTTGGAGCTGGTGGGACAGGCTCATTATAGCCATCTGTTATACCTCCATTGGAGCCCAGAGCCTGGCCTTGATCAAATTTCTGTCTTTTCCTGTTTCCCACTCCTCCTGGGTCTTGGTGGTAGTTTAACATGAAAAAGGTGGAGACAAGGCTTTTCTTTCTGATGGACCTTAGATGTCTGCCTTTTAGGGGGAGCCAGATCAAAATAGAAAAAAGAAAAAAAGAAAAAGAATAGCTGAGCCGCTAGGCATCTCTGAGAAGCAGGGAAGGGGAGTGAGAATCAGACACACTCTTGCTACCAGAAGTAGGGGCTTCACCTCCTGCTTCTTCCATTTATTTGGAGATTTTGACAATGTAAGTGGGAGAAGCCTCTATGGCTGAGGGCATGGGAGTGGCATCAAAGATAACCTTCTAGAGGAAGGGCTGTTGATGCCCATCTCTGCACACAGGAAAGGACCCTGGGTGGAATTAGGTGGAAGGAGCTTGTCCCTGTGTTCAAATATTGAGAGCTGTGATCCTGCTCCACTTCGTACTTCCACTGAAGCAGTATCTGCATCCTCCCCTTCCCTCTGGCCCCAGGTGGACAAAATCCTGCAGGAAATTGTGGTGCTGCAAGAGGCCGCAAAAAAATATAAAATACCACCTCAGCGGCAATTCCAGGCCTGGTTCTGGGCCCTGAAGAGGCTCAGTGAGAATGAGAGGTGAGGCCGGGCAGGAGCTGGGCAAGGGCAGGAGTGCACGCTTTCTGCGGGTCAGTCCAGGGAACCTATGTCCATGGCTCCCTGATCCCCGCACAGACCTTGCTGTGTAGCAATTCCTGGGGCTCCTGACACTGGGATGGACACAGGAGGCCTGGGAGCTCACAGGAGCCATTCTGTCCTGCAGTTACATCTGGTCCTGCCAGCTGGAGCCATAGAACTACCGTATTTTCTGGACCATAAGACGCACCTTTTCTTCACCAAATAGTGGGAGGAAAAGTGCCTGAATCTTATGGTCCGAATAGAAGAAGTGCCTGCGTCTTCATGAATTCTGACTCTAGCGAAGAAGAGTTCTTGGGGTTTTCAGAAGACTAGAGTACTCAAACCTTTGTCTTTATGTGTTAATGACAGTGATAATGGTTCTCGATGCCACTGTTGACTGCTGTTCAGTTTATATGGTTCAAATATTATTCTGTTATACTTTATTAAATATTTTATTACCCTATTTGGTTCAGAATATTTTTTTTCCTATTTTTCACCTCTAAAATCCAGGTGCGTCTTATGGTGCGAAAAATATGGTAATTGACCAAGAAAACAGATAAAATGAATTAATGTCGAAAATATCCTGGATAGGCATTTAGTCTCATTTAGAGACTAAATGAGAACTCTACTTATTTCCATATTTTCCTATTATATATATATACATTAATAATCCATGTAAATACACCCTTAAACATACTTATAAATAAATTTTTATTATGTTTGTCTTTAAAATATTTACCAATATTAAAATTATTTCTGCAAAATGGTATCTTTCTTGCCCATAGTTAGTGGGCTTAAAATTATTTTCTTCCCTACTTTATGAATAACTCTTTGATGATTATTCTTGTATAGGTACCTCTGAACATTTATTCCATTCATTTTGAATCATTTCCTGCAAATAAAATTTGTTTCAAGAAAGCACATTTGATAGTTTAGTCAGTATGCATTTGCATCATTTCAACAAATTTCCTTGCAATATTGATTGGTAAATCTTTAGCTTAGTAGATTGGGTTAAGAGAAATTAAATCACTGTCCCCTTTCTGAGGTATGTGTTGAGCACCTCCTATGGGCCAGGCACTAGAAGCACAGATCTCAACCAAATAGCATGTCTTGATGGCATGTTTGTATTAAAGAAATCAAACCAGTCAGCACATGCATATAGTGACATCAGAAGGCATGCTCTGAACAAAAGGTAAAGCAGAGAAAGAGACAAATGGTGATAAGGTAATGTTGTGTGTAGGATGATGTGAAGGTTTGTGGGATTCAGGTGATAGTTGAGACTGCTTTGGGCATATGCATAGGTGAGCAGCAACGTGGAAACATCTCAGCTGAGCCCCCAGTTTGTGCTCTGGTTTCAAAGTGCTCTAGGTAACTCCTGATCTGAGGGAGAATGTGTCTCCATCCTCATTCTTCACAGAAGGGAGGGTAAAACACGCAGTCCCTACCAGGGGGTGTGCAAACTTTTGGACTCAAGGGCCACAATGGGTTCTTAAACTGGACCGGAGGGCAGACAAAAGCAGGGATGGAGTGTTTGTGTGAACTAATATAAATGCAAAGTAAACATCATTACATAAAAGGGTACGGTCTTTTTTTTTTTTTTTAATTCAATAGTTTTATTCCCTGGATCTGGCCTGCGGGCTGTAGTTTGCCCAGCCCTGCGACTGTCCGGACCCCTTACCATGAATTAACCTTTCATTGTGGTGTCTATTGGGAACACTTGGTGTGGGGAAGACTTAGTAATTATAGGCCTGGGAATTACACAGCACACCTAGGGCGACACAGCAAGGTATTTAGGGAGGTAAGAAGAGAGAAAGGAGAAAGGGAAGAACTAGAGAAAAAGTTGAAATAAGGTAAGAAATGGAATGTGGAAGACTAAAAGCAGGAAAACAAAAATGTAAAGATGAGGTAAAGGGAACTTGTAAAACATTTCCTACTTACAATGAAAATGTTTAACAGCTGAGACAACGTAGGGAGCTGTGACATTCCATAATACATTAAAATAGTTGTTTTTCTTAAACTCTGTAAGAATGAGATGTTAAAGAGAAGAAAAATGTAAACATGAGGGCACTGCATAGCAAGAAAATGCCCTCACATTCCCCAAATAGAAAAAATGGACACATGAGGTTGAATACAGTGGAAATAGGAATAAACATAAAATAGTACAGAGCAAGGCCAAATCACAGTTCTATTATCTTGCTGAGAAATGAATAAAGCAAAATAGACCAACATGGAAAGAAGAAAAGTTATGTGGGGATGAAACAGGAAACAAAAGAGATATTTATGCTCTATTAATCTTCTGATACATATGTCCAGTTAATTGAGTGTATCTATCTCTGAACTGTTGTCTTGCTAGAATGCAATTTGATGTCCATGCCTGGGATTTTTTTTTTCTACAAGTACTATTTGGTTCACAAACTATTACTCAACAGTTAGGTCAAAAGTAAGCTGCTTGTCTTTCCAGGAAGATTATTCTGGACAAACATCTTTATCCCCAACTTCAAAGCTTAATACACAAACAATTGATAACTTTATACCAATGTTTTCATCTTTACAATAAAAAAATTGGACTAGATACTATTTTCATTTCAAAATTAGTTTTTTTTTCCATTATAAAAATAAGTCATGATTAAAGGTAGGAAAGAGAAAGAATTAAAATAAGTGAAAATCACCCACATACAAACTTGAAAATAATTATTCATACTTTTATATATATTTTCAGATATTCTAACATATACACTCCACAATTTTTTCCCTTTTCACCTGTTTATTTTTTTTAATATATTAAGGTATTATATGTGTACATAGCTTACCATTGCCCCCCCCCCCCACTCCCATTCATGCCCTCCCTCCCCAGAGTTCTGTGTTCGGTGGTTGTACTTATATTGATGCATATCAGTCCTTTGGTTGTTCTCTTCTCTCCCCCCAGGTATCCTTCCCCTCCCCACTGTCATTTGACAATCTGCTTGTTTTATGGTGACTATCTCAGGACCACACGAATAGAATCCATTCCTCCTCTGGTTTACACCGCCCCTCCCCCAGGGTCCCACTGCTTCCCTGGGCCACATGTCTTTCCAAGGACACAAGCCTCCCCAGGGACACCCCGCCCCCTTGGGGCACATGGCTTACATGGGGCACACAGCCCCCTGGGACACAGGGCTCATCTGGGGCACATGGCTCCTCTGGGGTGCTGGGGTCGTGAATTGGAGGCGCTGCTCTAGCTCCTGGCTAGCATGGCGGACAGGCCTGGACAGCTGCAGGTGGGGAGACCAAGCTCCAACGAGTATAATCAGAATGGCTGCTGATGCAGAGGCCAAACTCCAAAGCCGCCCACTCCCTGGGTCTGGGGTGGAGTGAGCACTGTTCTGGGTGGATTTCCCTTATTTGAGGCAGTGGTGAGGGGTGCGGTGGCGGGTGCAGTAGCGATGGTCGCTCCTGTGGTTCAATTTCCACTGTAGTTTTAAAATCCACATGGTGGCAGTAACAGAAGCTTCAGCCCGGCCATGTGGCGGCAGAGGAAGGACTCCCTACGGCCAAGAGAGGAAGGCACCGCGCCATCTCCACACCATCACGGAGGGCGGGCTGGGATGGTTGTGGGCAGGCTGAGATGGCTGCAGGCGGGGAGACTGCCCTCAAAGATGTCTCATTCAGTGCGGAAGCTGAGCTGCTGTGGACTCGGAGGCTAAGTTCTGAAGCCACACACTCCCTGAGCCCGGGGCGTAGTGAGCTCTTTTTTCAGTGGATTTCCTTTATTCGCCGCATTTGCGGGTGCAGAGGTGGGTGCCTTCTCTCCTGTGTTTCAATTTCCCCTGTAGTTTTAAAACCCACATGGCGTCAGTAGTGGAAGCTTCGGCCTGGCCATGCGGCAGTGGAGGAAGGACTCGCAGGGGCCGAGAACAGAAGGCGCTGTGCCACATACTCACCAGTACAGCGTGAGTGGTCGCTGGGCTGAGCTGGCTTCGGGTGTGGAGACGTTGTGCCAGCTCCTCACCAGCACAGTGGGCGGGCTGGGACAGCTGCGGACTGGGATGGTTGCAGGCAAAGGCTTCTCGTCCAGGCATGAGCGGAAGGTGCTATGGAGGCTTGACATTAACTCCCTTATTCCCACTGCAGGCAGGCCGGGATGGCCCATTCCCTAGGCCCAGGGTGGAGCAAGGTCTGGCTTCCCTCATTCTCGGTGGTGGCTGAGGCTCCAGGGGGTACAGTTCCGCCTTAGTGTTAAACTCCACATGGAAGCAGCAGCGCCCTGCTTTGTGTCTAGTTGTAGCCTCGCCATTCCACCAGCTTTCCTGTGGGTCTGGTACGATCCCTTTTGATTTTAGCTGTTGTTTTTTTCCAAATTGTTGATGAGGTGGCAGCTTAGGAGACTACCTAGGCCGCCATCTTGTTTCAGTCTCCCTTGTGCATGTCCAACTCCCAGGCCCTGCGCAGCTGCGCGTTCCACACCACCCTGGTCCACAGCCCCCCATCATGGTAGATGCAGCTCATTCTCCCCGGGCCGGGCCGCTGGGCCAGGACCACGACCAGGACCATGACAGGGACCTGGACGAGGACCAGGAGCAGAGACGAACGAGCGGTTCCCTACACTCCACAATTTAAAAGCGTGTTATATTTCTGTTTGCTAATATGTCTACATCTAATGTGAAAAATATTTCTTCCTGGCCGATATGACAAGGTAGTTATGTTCCTGGGAAAAGGCCTGATGGGCCCAGGTTGCCAAACTCTGTGTCCAATAATTCAGAAGGTTAAATCATACTAGGCATCCACTGGGAAGGCTCGCCACCTAGAAGACAGAGCTCTTACAAACTTCAAATCCTGTCTCCCCAGCAAGGCACAGGGAATAGCATTATACACGAAAAGGGGGTAGGGTGAGGCTGATCTGGAGGTCTGTAGACTTCAGCTATTGTCTTTTAGTCATCAAGTGATGAGATGATGTTGATGAGATAATGTCTTGAATCATGGTGGGTCGGTCTAAACCTGCTTCTCGGTTCTGCATGCTGGATTCATAGCTAAGTCACCTCTTCAATTGCTTTGCAAAGGCCTTGAAAAGGAAACTTTAAGAAACACTTAACCCCCTGTTCATATATGAGAAATTTAACCCCCTATTCACATAAGTATTTGTGTTCTAAGATTTAAAATAATGATTAAATTTCAGATTAATTCAGGTCCTCAATCTATCAGATTATAGGTCCCCTCATCATTCCTCATTCTCTGATAAGGTTGATATGATCAACCTTATGCTATACTTACTTTTATTTTAAAATTCATTATATTGCTATAGTCCCACTAAATTCATCTCTGCTATGTGGAGTTTACCCCCTTTAAGTCTGATGACTGGAAAGAACCACACAAATTCTGTATGAGTTTATGTTAGATTCATTAATCTCATTAGATTTATAATTGAGTATAACTGAATTTCCTTTTGAGATATCTCTTCAACTTTCACAAACCTTTCTTTACAAACCTTACAACTTTCAGAAACAACCAGCTTTAGAGCCCACTTTCTTTATCCTTCACAATGCATCTCCATAACCTATGCTTTCTATTACACAAAACTACACATCCTTTCCAAGTTGAGTTCAAGTTCAGTTCTACATAGGTTCCTCCATTGCTGCCTTCAGAGCAGGTAAAGTGATTTAGAAGTAAGTCTCAGGGTGCCATAGATTTTCTCCCCGTGTGCCCATGGTCCTGGATCTGCTTGTGTCTGTCTAACTGCCTGCCACATCCCCCCTCAAGGATCTTAGTTCTGAATTCTTTTAGAGGAAGGGAACTTCACGGTTCTTCTGGAACCAATTCCTGCTGAATAGGGTCAAAATTTTCTCTCAGAACCAAGAGATCTTTGCTCTCTGTCAGAGGAATGATGATGCCTGGGCATAGGAGGAGGTGGCAATGGTGCCTATGGGTGGTATGCCCAGGTGCCCGTAGGGCCTGTAACCTTGTGGAGACAAACAGTGTTATAAACTACAGTATTATTGTGCAAAGGTTTGAACAACAAGAATGATGTCAGAAGGTCTAGGGAAGAAATAAACATATCGGTTCTATTAATTTCCTGTTGAAACATGATTTTTCTTGTTATTTTTTCTAAAAATAGTGTTTCTCCTCGTGATTGACATGCAGGGATAACCATCCTCTGCTGCAGGCCTCACAGGGTGGTCATGAGTTCCGGGGAGGAAAGATCTGTGCAGAGCTCCCTACAATGTCCTACCTCGAGGGCAGAGGGCTAGAACAATGATAACAGGAATGACACTGAGTCCTCAGAAGAATCTGTGAGCTAAGTGGATGTCACCCACTATCACAGGAAGGAATGGGTCAGGGCCGTCAGGCATAGACAGATCAATCACACCCAGTGAGCATTGTATCTAGGAGGCATCCAGAATCAGAGCATGCTGGAGTTGGAATGTCATTGGTACTAGATGACTTGAGTCAGATGTCCAGGGTGTGACGTCAGGGGTGGTGGGGAAGTGGGGTGAGGTGAGCATGAGCTCAATGACTCCATGAGCTCACCCTTGCGGAAGCAGCCCTCCAGGTTTGCCTTGATGATGCTCTACCTCGGAGGATCCAGGAAGGGCCTGCACAAGATGGTGAGTGGGCTTGTCTGGGGGATGGTCTGAGGTCAGAGCAGAGGGTATTCTGTGTTCCCCCCTGGAGGCCTCCAAGTCAAGAGAGGGAGGCTTTTTTCCTCCAGCCCCATCTCCTGTGCCAACAGAACCTAACAACCTCCCTGAGACCGAGAGGAGGGCCTGGGAGAAGTGAGTGTAGGATGCACATGGGCATGGGTCTGGCCAGGGAAAACAGACCCTGTAATTTGCCCAAGGGAATTCCTAGAAGGTATTCAAGAGGGGTTCCTGGAGATGAGGGAGGAGGTAATTGAGTGGAGACCTTCAGGCACCCTGGCTTCTCCACATGAGAACCCTGGGTTGGTGAGTTGGCTGAGAGAGGGAGGCTTTTAGGACAGGGTCTGTGTGCACCTGGGAGAAGGGGCTGATCCCACCCTCACCCTGTTTGGCCAGTGTGTTCCCTTCCTGGGAGATTACTGACTCTTCTGCGGAGGATGGACAGCAGCATGAAGGATGACCTGGAGGTGGGTAACTGGGGTCTGACTTGAGGTGACAGGATTGACCTTGGGGAACAGAGATCCCCACACTGAGCCCTGAGTTCTCAGCACTGTCTCCCCTTGGAGCTGATGGGACAGGCTCATTATAGCCATCTGTTATACCTCCATTGGAGCCCAGAGCCTGGCCTTGATCAAATTTCTGTCTTTTCCTGTTTCCCACTCCTCCTGGGTCTTGGTGGTAGTTTAACATGAAAAAGGTGGAGACAAGGCTTTTCTTTCTGATGGACCTTAGATGTCTGCCTTTTAGGGGGAGCCAGATCAAAATAGCAAAAAGAAAAAAAGAAAAAGAATAGCTGAGCCGCTAGGCATCTCTGAGAAGCAGGGAAGGGGAGTGAGAATCAGACACACTCTTGCTACCAGAAGTAGGGGCTTCACCTCCTGCTTCTTCCATTTATTTGGAGATTTTGACAATGTAAGTGGGAGAAGCCTCTATGGCTGAGGGCATGGGAGTGGCATCAAAGATAACCTTCTAGAGGAAGGGCTGTTGATGCCCATCTCTGAGCACAGGAAAGGACTGGGTGGAATTAGGTGGAAGGCGGGTGTCCCTGTGTTCAAATATTGAGAGCTGTGATCCTGCTCGACTTTGCACTTTCACTGAAGCAGTATCTGCATCCTCCCCTTCCCTCTGGCCCCCGGTGGACAAAATACTGCAAGAGATAGTGGGGCTGCAGGAGGCAGCCAAGAAATATAAAATACAACCTCAGCGGCAATTCCAGGCCTGGTTCTGGGCCCTGGAGCGGCTCAGTGAGAATGAGAGGTGAGGCCGGGCCGGAGTTGGGCAAAGGCAGGAGTGCACGCTTTCTGCGGGTCAGTCCAGGGAACCTATGTCCATGGCTCCCTGTTCCCCACACAGACCTTGCTGTGTAGCAATTCCTGGGGCTCCTGACACTGGGAGGGACACTGGAGGCCTTGGAGCTCACAGGTCCCACTCTGAGTTACATCTGGTCCTGTCAGCTGGAGCCACAGAACTAATTGACCAAGAAAACAAGATAAAATGAATCAATGTGGAAATTATCCTGAATGTTAGAGACTAAATGAGAGCCCTACTCATTTCTATAATTACCTATCATATATATTAATACTCCATGTAAATATACCCTAAAACATACTTATAATTAAATTTTTATTATGTTTGTGTCTTTAAAATATTTACCAATATTAAAATTATCTCTGCAAAATTATATCTTAGGTTGGGGAGGGTAGAGTTGGCAGCTCTCGGCCCACTGCCCTGTTGGCTCCTTCCTTGGAGGCTGAGGTTGCGCCTGAATGGCTGCAGGATCCCAGCAGCACATAGCCATCTATGTCTGGGAACCAGGAACCCACCTCCAGCTGTTCCTGGGGATGAGGTCTTTCTCTTGACCTCACAGACAGTCTCGCAGCTTTCACTCAGCTGCTTTCAATACTGGGAAAGAGACTAATTTTAAGGAAACGTTGAGTTTCTAGCAAACAAGGGAGCCATTCAAATATCTTAGCTCATGGCCTTCCATGCATCAGGAGAAGCCAGTGAAATGGACACTGAGTGTGTCCCCCCAGGCCTCTTAAGGACACTGGTCAGACTAGATTAAGACCCACAGCACTGAACTCACTAAACCTTATTATCTGCTTAAAGACTAAAACTTGACCCATTGTGAAGTTTTAGGGAGTCCAAAATTTATGGAATTCGGGTAACACATTCACATCACAATGTGTACCACCCCTCACTGGAGATGGACGCCCTCTGCTGGTAGAAGGACATGCACATGTAAAATGTAATAGCAGGAGGCAGATTCCAAACCCAAAGGGCTGTAGCAGTGATGGTGCCAACAGCAGTGTCTGACCATGGCTGATACCTTGCTCCCAGCCTGGCCTGGGGATTTCTCGTTCATTGAAATTTTCACCTGTTTGATGTCAGGTTGTTCAAGGCAATCACAGTGTTCCTTTATTTCCTCACAGTGACATTGAGTCCTTTATTTCCTCACAGTGACATTGAGTCGCCTGTCACTTTATACCCACCACATAGATTTGCTCCCAATCCAGTCTTCTGCTCAGATTCATGCCTGAGGACCATCTGCCTCCAGTATGGAGTCTGCAGACATTTGACCTTTCTCAGAATCTGGGATCTCTGCAATCAGGGTCTAAAAATGCCCATTAACATGAAAGGATGAAACAAAAGTATCTTTTTTGAAGTCAGTGGTTTTCATAGGACATGTCTACCATGTACACTGTCCCCACACAGGGAATGGGCAAAGCTCCCACCCCTTTTGCATCCATGATGGGAGCAGATAGGGCTTAGGTAACTGAGAGGGAATGTCAAGCAGGACAGTTCACAGTTCTGGCCTCATAACCTTGAGGAGACATGTGACATCTCTAAATCTCTGTGTACTTGTCTTTATCATGGGGATGGATCTTAAGGCCTCATGGGGACAATGCTCCTCATACAAACTATTAACACAGGGAGGTTTGTTTTCCTTAGCTAAAGTAAGCACAAAAATGCCCAGAAGGTCACAATTGTGTGAACATCCCCACCCACTGAACATAAGTGGAAGTGGAACATTGAAAACCTAGACCTCATGGAGCTGGACACTCTTGTTCCTTGTCTTGTGCAGGACCGTAAGGGACTGCGAGTCCTGTGTGAGCTCCAACCCTCCATCCTTCTGGTGATGCCACTGACTGGATGTTCCTCCTTGTCCCACCCAGGGTGCTGCTGAGTTAATTCTGAAACTACAGTAGGCCTGCAGGATGAGGGCCCTCCAGAAAGGCACTTTGGAGAAGGTGGCCCTGTCCCTGATACCAGACTTCTTTGCTGGAAACATCCCCCATATCTGCAACCTTAAGCCCATTCATTTGGACTTCTGCAGAGCCCAGTGGTTCCTTGATGAGCTGTTAACTAGATGAGCTCAGGTTGCCTCCTCTGAAAAGTAGGGACTCTTCCCACTGAAAGGAGTGACTCTTGACAATGTCATCACATCACTCTGAGCCTCAGCATGCTCCCCTGATAAGTGGGGTGGTACAGGATCAACATGAGGTATTTCTGTTTAACTGGCCCTTAGTTATACAAGGGCAGTGCCAGTGTTTAATTCCAATTGCAATTCATGAGCCACATAAATTGCAATGAACCATCCTCCTTTCTGCACAGTTTGTTGTCCCACACACTGAATGGGTCTCTCGCAACCATCATCTGTATGATCAACAGACTACAATTGCTTGTGCTTCCCTTGAGATTTTGGGCATTTGAATTGACTCTCCTATAAGCGCCATCCAAAACCCCTGCAAACAGCAAGAACATGTCTATTCTATTTCCACCATGCTGTTTCCACACTGAATGGCAGACAAAATGTCTAAGGCCTCAGAATATGTAGTGTTGAAAGGTCATTTTATTGTGGTGAACTAAGAGTTATGACTAAGAAAGAGTGAAGAAAGTACCAGTGATGCAGGTACTAAAATCATCAGAGATGAGAGAGGGATGTAGGGGTTTGTGGGTGACTGCAGCCACCAAGGCTGGTACAGTCTAATCACATAACTGTCCCTCTGTGGCCTCCATCTCCTGGTGAGTGACATGGAGGCATGACCATTCCATGCTGCAAGCCTCACAGGATGATGACAAGTTCAGGGCAGTTAAAGACTATGCAGAGCTCACTGCCCTGTCCCACCTAAAGGGGTGAGGGTAAGAACAATGATGCCAGTAATGACACCGAGTCCTCTGGAGAACCTGTGAGCTAGGTGGAGGTCTCACACTTTGCAAGGTGAGAATGGGTCAGGGAGGCCAGGCCCAGGCCGAAGGTCACACACACTGAGTGATTGTTGCAGCTGGGATCCATCTAAAATCAGAGTATGCTGGAGTCCGGGTGGCACTCGCACCAGCTGACTTGGGTCAGATGTCCAGAATATGGGGTCAGGTGTGGTGGGGGTAATGGCGTGAGGTGAGCATGACTTCAATGACCCTGTCCCCTACTCAAAGGTGAACAGTCCTCAGGTTTCAACTCTGATACTGAAAGTCTGAGGGTCCAAGAAGCTACAGAAGAAGGGGAGTGAGCCTGTTGGGGGACATTCCAGGGTCAGAAGAGAGGAGTCTCTGTGTTCCCAGTTGGAGGCCTCCAAGTCAAGAGAGGGAGGCCTTCCTCCTCCAGTTCCATGTCATGTTCCCACAGAACATGATATCCTCCCTTATACCCCCAAATTTCCCAAAGGGGACTTGGGGGAGCTGAGTGCAAGAAGGTTATGATGATGGAGCTGGCCTGAGATCACTGATGCTGTGGTTTGACAAAGGAGCTCCTGGGAGGGAATCAAGAGTAGTTCCTGGAGAGTGAAAGAAGAGACAATTGAGTGGAGCTGCTAAGGTTCCTAGGCTGTTCCACATGGGAAGGTCAGGACTGAAGGTGGGAGGCTTTCAGAGAAGGGCATGGGGGCACCTGACAGCAGGGTTTCATCCCACCCTCAGCTGTATGCCCTCTATATTCCCTACCTTGGAAAATATATGGAAGATCTGAAGATGCTGTATACCAGGATGAAGAATGTTTTGGAAGGGGGTGATCTGGGTCCTGATTTAGGTTGACCAGAATTGACTACCTTCCATGGGAATCAGATCAACCTAGAAAAAATGAAGGTGAGCATCTGTGGCTCTTCCCAGGGCAGAACAGATAATTGACTGAGACTTCCAAGCCAGCACACTCCTGGGCTCCATCCCCTGCATCTTCCATTTATTGGGAGAGTTTGATAAGAGAAGTGGGAGACCCCTCCAGTTGGTTGCTGGGGGTAGAGGGTGGCATCAAGGATAACCTCCTAAAGGAATGACTATTGATGCCCATCTCTGAGCACCAGGAGGCTCTCGGTTGAATTAGTAGGAAGGAGGGTGCCCCTGTGTGTAAATACACAGGACTGGGCCCTGCCCCACTCTTCCCTCCCACCTGGGTCGTGTCTGCATCCAGTCCATCCCTGTGGGCCCAGAAGCAGAAAGTAATGGAGGAGATAGTGCTGCTGCAGGAGGCAGCACAGAAATATCAAATAGAGATTGTGGAGCAATTCGGGGCCTGGTTCTTGGCCCTGGAGCGGCTCAGAGAAAATGAGGGGTGAGGCCAGGTAGGAGTTGGCAAGGGCAGATGTAGACTCTCCTTGCTAGTCTGCCCAGTGAACCTTTGTGCATGGCTCCCTGGTCCTCCCCAAACCCTGCTGAAATAAATATAAACTCATCTGCAGAAAGCAAGGCAAGTGAGCATCCCAAGACTGTGCAGTGAAAGGAATACAGGAGAATAGTCCCAAGTAGAACCAAAAAAACACATGTGCGCAGAAAGGAGGGAAAATACCTGGGGTATATGTGTGTCCGAGTTAATGTTCTGTGATACAATTAGTCGAGTGTATCTACTTCTTAATTGAGTGTCTTGCCACAATTTAATTTGATTTTGGGCACTGGCTTTATTTTTACAAAAATTATTTGGTTCAGAAAATAATTAAAACATCTCCCAACTTTTAGACAAAACCACCCTAGCTCCTCTTTCCAGGTGGATTATAATGGACACACTTCCTATCCCCATATTTTCTCTTTTTTTTCAAAATGAAAGTAGGGTTTTTTTTAATGTACATAAATAATCCATGTTCATATGTAGAAAAGAAAAAGATTTATAGTAAGTGAACATCCCCTTACTAAAGTGGAAATGATTGTACATATATTAATATGTGTCCTTTGAGATATGACAGCAGTATATGTAAATATGCACTTATCCATATTAATAAATCATTTTATGTTATATTTATGTTTGATGATATGTTCTAGTAATATTAAAATTATTTCTGACAAAAGAATATCTTCTAATATCTATTATGCTGCTATGTGCTAAACTACATAATTTGGCTGCAGTTAATGGATTTAAACTTATTTTGTTTTCTATTTTTTGAATAATGCTGTGATGATCATCATTGTATAAGTACCTGTGAATATTTATCCAATTTGGTTTGACATTTCCTGCAAATAAAATTTGTTTTAAAAATATGCATTTTAAATTTTAGTATGTGTGAATTTTGAGTCATGTGATCAAATTCCCTTGGAATTTTGATTGAGATGTCATGAAATTTGTACCTTGGATTAAGAGTAATTCATTCCCTTGCTCTTTTATCAGGTATGTATTGAGCGCCTCATATGGGCAGGCACTGGAAGCGCATGGTCAAGCCAAAGAGCTTTTCATGACAGCATGTTTGCATGAAAGAATCAAACCAGCCAGCACATGCATAACTCAAAGTCAGGTTGTGCTACATACTCTGAATAAAAGCTAAAGCTGAAAAATAGACAAGTGATGATGAGGTAATGTTGTATGAGGGATGATGTGACGATATGTGGGGAAAATGTGCTAGTTGAGGCTGCCTTGGGAATATGCATAGATGATATTTTGACCTCTGGTTCCAAAGTGCTCTAGGTGACTCTGTATCTTTTTTTTTTTTTTACATAAGCTTGTATTTACTAGTAAAATAATTGATGTTTGTAGTGTAATGGATGTTTAATTCTTGAGGAATAAGAATGCTAGTGGTTACTAATTTCTATATAGTGCAGAATATAAAGTAGCATTTAAAATTAAATGTAGATTATGATCGCCTCACTAGTCAAGGGGGAATTGCAATTTAGAACCACACAATATCACTTCCCACTGCCAGAATGGCCGTTATCAAAAAGACAGGAAGGGACAATTGCTGTGGGGAAGTGTAGAAAGGGGAACCCTTGTGCACTGTTGGTAGGATTGCATATTGGTGCAGTCACTATGGAAAAAAAAAGTAAGGAATTTCCTCAAAAAATTAAGACTAGAACTAGAGTATGATCCAGCAATTTAACTTCTGGTTATATGTAGGTATCCAAAACACTAATTCAAAAGGATACATTTAACTCTGTGTTTTTTGCAACATCAGTTACAATAGTCAGATGTGGAAGCAACCTCAGTGTTCATTGATAGGCAAATGTAAAAATCAGATGTGGTGCATCTATACAGTAGAGTATTATACTTTTATAAAAAAGAATTAAGTCTTTACATTTGCAACAACATAGATGGTCTTCAAATGTCTGATGCCAAGTGAGCTAAGTTGGACAGAGAATGACAAATACCATATAATATGGCTTATATTTGGAATTAAAAACAAAACAATCTCATAGATACAGAAGACAGAATGGTAGCTAACAGGGATGATAAAAATGGATACAGGGGGTTAAAAGTTTAAAAAGGAAAACAAAATGGTTTATTACTGAGCAGCATGAAAATACCTTACTATTGGCTATTGAATGGTGCCAACAAGCAAACAAAACAACAAAAAGCCCCCAAAATTTCAAAGAAGAAAAATGAACTCAAATCAGGTATCAGCTACATGTATTCTGAAACTATAGAAAGTCAGACCTCAGGTTCTAAAGATTATGGGCCAGGTAATATACAATTTATACCAGGAGACTCCCTCTGTCCTAGAGGCAGGGGCACTTAACCTTGTGAATGTTGGTGGGATCTAATTGAGGGACCCTTGCCAAGTGGTGATATTTCAAAGGGAAGGAAAGAAACTTGGATTAGCTTAAGAGGATGTGAAGTTTTGAGCCAGTGGGTGTGTTTAATGTGATAGTAGTTAAACCTCTCCATAGTCTAATTACTTGTGAGGTGTGGTATATATTGTGGGCCTCATGGCAACCCAGAGAGCCAAAGTTCTTACATCAATGTTCATATACTGTCCTTTTATTTCTCTAAGAGAAATCAATTAAAAGGCAAATGTATCCATCTGTGTAGTGTGAGAAGGACAGGAGAGGAGCAGGTCCCCTAAGTGGGTCCCAGCGGCTTGTGACAGTTGACAGTTGGACAAGGTTCTGAGCAGGCAAGACCTTTGAACTCTTTAACTTGCTGTTGGGATTCTGACCTGAGGGGAATCAGATGCTGGAAGATGCCCCCTTGGGGTGAGCTGACTTGAGCCACTTCCTGCAGTTTGGATTTAGTTAGGATGGGCTGGAGGCAGATGCTCCTGTCCCTTTCCCACCAGTCTTGGGCCCCAGGTCATCCAGTGCTGTGTGCCTTCGGTGGACAGAGAGTGAATCCCATGGACTTCAATGCTCAGGCACATCCTCAGCTTCCTGAGCTTCATTCATGTCCAGTGACCCCTTCATGGTCTGGGGACCCTGAGCTGGGGTGTGTCAGGGCTGGGTGATATTCCCCTTTCATCATAGGAGCTGTTCAAGAAGGTGCTGCCCTAACAGTGACTGAGCTCCATCTAGTCCAAGAGGGTCAAACCTGGCAAGGAACATCCACTGTTCATGCTGCCATCACACAGTTCAATCATGTTCCCACCTGCCATGGGGACTCAAGCATGATGGCCCAGGACATAGCCAAACTGGCAGAATACTCATTTTAGGTGGCCCAGGTCTGTTAGGAGAGGCCCAGCAGCATCCTATGGGGATCCTTGAAATATACTCTGCTACTTGGTCAGCTCTCAGAACTGAAGCCTGAGGTGAGAGCCCAAAAATACCTCTAGGTCCTCTCTGCCAGAGGCATGAGGACCTTGATGTGTGGTGAGAAGCTAACTTCCTACCTGGCCCCTTCGTTGGGTTGAGCTTGGATCCTCCTTGCTCTGACAGTTGGTCTTTGGGTGCTAAAAGGGCCTACTGTTGTGCCCTTGTATCTGAACCCCAAAGACTATCAGGGAGCCTCATCATCATAACCTTCTTCCACTCAGCTCCCACAATCCACCTTTGGGAAATTTGGGAGTACAAGGGAATTTATCATGTTCTGTGGGAACATGACATGGAACTGGAGGAGGAAGGCCTCCCTCTCTTGACTTGGAGGCCTCCAACTGGGAACACAGAGACTCCTCTCTTCTGACCCTGGAATGTCCCCCAACAGGCTCACTCCCCTTCTTCTGTAGCTTCTTGGACCCTCAGACTTTCAGTATCAGAGTTGAAACCTGAGGACTGTTCACCTTTGAGTAGGGGACAGGGTCATTGAAGTCATGCTCACCTCACGCCATTACCCCCACCACACCTGACCCCATATTCTGGACATCTGACCCAAGTCAGCTGGTGCGAGTGCCACCCGGACTCCAGCATACTCTGATTTTAGATGGATCCCAGCTGCAACAATCACTCAGTGTGTGTGACCTTCGGCCTGGGCCTGGCCTCCCTGACCCATTCTCACCTTGCAAAGTGTGAGACCTCCACCTAGCTCACAGGTTCTCCAGAGGACTCGGTGTCATTACTGGCATCATTGTTCTTACCCTCACCCCTTTAGGTGGGACAGGGCAGTGAGCTCTGCATAGTCTTTAACTGCCCTGAACTTGTCATCATCCTGTGAGGCTTGCAGCATGGAATGGTCATGCCTCCATGTCACTCACCAGGAGATGGAGGCCACAGAGGGACAGTTATGTGATTAGACTGTACCAGCCTTGGTGGCTGCAGTCACCCACAAACCCCTACATCCCTCTCTCATCTCTGATGATTTTAGTACCTGCATCACTGGTACTTTCTTCACTCTTTCTTAGTCATAACTCTTAGTTCACCACAATAAAATGACCTTTCAACACTACATATTCTGAGGCCTTAGACATTTTGTCTGCCATTCAGTGTGGAAACAGCATGGTGGAAATAGAATAGACATGTTCTTGCTGTTTGCAGGGGTTTTGGATGGCGCTTATAGGAGAGTCAATTCAAATGCCCAAAATCTCAAGGGAAGCACAAGCAATTGTAGTCTGTTGATCATACAGATGATGGTTGCGAGAGACCCATTCAGTGTGTGGGACAACAAACTGTGCAGAAAGGAGGATGGTTCATTGCAATTTATGTGGCTCATGAATTGCAATTGGAATTAAACACTGGCACTGCCCTTGTATAACTAAGGGCCAGTTAAACAGAAATACCTCATGTTGATCCTGTACCACCCCACTTATCAGGGGAGCATGCTGAGGCTCAGAGTGATGTGATGACATTGTCAAGAGTCACTCCTTTCAGTGGGAAGAGTCCCTACTTTTCAGAGGAGGCAACCTGAGCTCATCTAGTTAACAGCTCATCAAGGAACCACTGGGCTCTGCAGAAGTCCAAATGAATGGGCTTAAGGTTGCAGATATGGGGGATGTTTCCAGCAAAGAAGTCTGGTATCAGGGACAGGGCCACCTTCTCCAAAGTGCCTTTCTGGAGGGCCCTCATCCTGCAGGCCTACTGTAGTTTCAGAATTAACTCAGCAGCACCCTGGGTGGGACAAGGAGGAACATCCAGTCAGTGGCATCACCAGAAGGATGGAGGGTTGGAGCTCACACAGGACTCGCAGTCCCTTACGGTCCTGCACAAGACAAGGAACAAGAGTGTCCAGCTCCATGAGGTCTAGGTTTTCAATGTTCCACTTCCACTTATGTTCAGTGGGTGGGGATGTTCACACAATTGTGACCTTCTGGGCATTTTTGTGCTTACTTTAGCTAAGGAAAACAAACCTCCCTGTGTTAATAGTTTGTATGAGGAGCATTGTCCCCATGAGGCCTTAAGATCCATCCCCATGATAAAGACAAGTACACAGAGATTTAGAGATGTCACATGTCTCCTCAAGGTTATGAGGCCAGAACTGTGAACTGTCCTGCTTGACATTCCCTCTCAGTTACCTAAGCCCTATCTGCTCCCATCATGGATGCAAAAGGGGTGGGAGCTTTGCCCATTCCCTGTGTGGGGACAGTGTACATGGTAGACATGTCCTATGAAAACCACTGACTTCAAAAAAGATACTTTTGTTTCATCCTTTCATGTTAATGGGCATTTTTAGACCCTGATTGCAGAGATCCCAGATTCTGAGAAAGGTCAAATGTCTGCAGACTCCATACTGGAGGCAGATGGTCCTCAGGCATGAATCTGAGCAGAAGACTGGATTGGGAGCAAATCTATGTGGTGGGTATAAAGTGACAGGCGACTCAATGTCACTGTGAGGAAATAAAGGACTCAATGTCACTGTGAGGAAATAAAGGAACACTGTGATTGCCTTGAACAACCTGACATCAAACAGGTGAAAATTTCAATGAACGAGAAATCCCCAGGCCAGGCTGGGAGCAAGGTATCAGCCATGGTCAGACACTGCTGTTGGCACCATCACTGCTACAGCCCTTTGGGTTTGGAATCTGCCTCCTGCTATTACATTTTACATGTGCATGTCCTTCTACCAGCAGAGGGCGTCCATCTCCAGTGAGGGGTGGTACACATTGTGATGTGAATGTGTTACCCGAATTCCATAAATTTTGGACTCCCTAAAACTTCACAATGGGTCAAGTTTTAGTCTTTAAGCAGATAATAAGGTTTAGTGAGTTCAGTGCTGTGGGTCTTAATCTAGTCTGACCAGTGTCCTTAAGAGGCCTGGGGGGACACACTCAGTGTCCATTTCACTGGCTTCTCCTGATGCATGGAAGGCCATGAGCTAAGATATTTGAATGGCTCCCTTGTTTGCTAGAAACTCAACGTTTCCTTAAAATTAGTCTCTTTCCCAGTATTGAAAGCAGCTGAGTGAAAGCTGCGAGACTGTCTGTGAGGTCAAGAGAAAGACCTCATCCCCAGGAACAGCTGGAGGTGGGTTCCTGGTTCCCAGACATAGATGGCTATGTGCTGCTGGGATCCTGCAGCCATTCAGGCGCAACCTCAGCCTCCAAGGAAGGAGCCAACAGGGCAGTGGGCCGAGAGCTGCCAACTCTACCCTCCCCAACCTAAGATACAATTTTGCAGAGATAATTTTAATATTGGTAAATATTTTAAAGACACAAACATAATAAAAATTTAATTATAAGTATGTTTTAGGGTATATTTACATGGAGTATTAATATATATGATAGGTAATTATAGAAATGAGTAGGGCTCTCATTTAGTCTCTAACATTCAGGATAATTTCCACATTGATTCATTTTATCTTGTTTTCTTGGTCAATTAGTTCTGTGGCTCCAGCTGACAGGACCAGATGTAACTCAGAGTGGGACCTGTGAGCTCCAAGGCCTCCAGTGTCCCTCCCAGTGTCAGGAGCCCCAGGAATTGCTACACAGCAAGGTCTGTGTGGGGAACAGGGAGCCATGGACATAGGTTCCCTGGACTGACCCGCAGAAAGCGTGCACTCCTGCCTTTGCCCAACTCCGGCCCGGCCTCACCTCTCATTCTCACTGAGCCGCTCCAGGGCCCAGAACCAGGCCTGGAATTGCCGCTGAGGTTGTATTTTATATTTCTTGGCTGCCTCCTGCAGCCCCACTATCTCTTGCAGTATTTTGTCCACCGGGGGCCAGAGGGAAGGGGAGGATGCAGATACTGCTTCAGTGAAAGTGCAAAGTCGAGCAGGATCACAGCTCTCAATATTTGAACACAGGGACACCCGCCTTCCACCTAATTCCACCCAGTCCTTTCCTGTGCTCAGAGATGGGCATCAACAGCCCTTCCTCTAGAAGGTTATCTTTGATGCCACTCCCATGCCCTCAGCCATAGAGGCTTCTCCCACTTACATTGTCAAAATCTCCAAATAAATGGAAGAAGCAGGAGGTGAAGCCCCTACTTCTGGTAGCAAGAGTGTGTCTGATTCTCACTCCCCTTCCCTGCTTCTCAGAGATGCCTAGCGGCTCAGCTATTCTTTTTCTTTTTTTCTTTTTGCTATTTTGATCTGGCTCCCCCTAAAAGGCAGACATCTAAGGTCCATCAGAAAGAAAAGCCTTGTCTCCACCTTTTTCATGTTAAACTACCACCAAGACCCAGGAGGAGTGGGAAACAGGAAAAGACAGAAATTTGATCAAGGCCAGGCTCTGGGCTCCAATGGAGGTATAACAGATGGCTATAATGAGCCTGTCCCATCAGCTCCAAGGGGAGACAGTGCTGAGAACTCAGGGCTCAGTGTGGGGATCTCTGTTCCCCAAGGTCAATCCTGTCACCTCAAGTCAGACCCCAGTTACCCACCTCCAGGTCATCCTTCATGCTGCTGTCCATCCTCCGCAGAAGAGTCAGTAATCTCCCAGGAAGGGAACACACTGGCCAAACAGGGTGAGGGTGGGATCAGCCCCTTCTCCCAGGTGCACACAGACCCTGTCCTAAAAGCCTCCCTCTCTCAGCCAACTCACCAACCCAGGGTTCTCATGTGGAGAAGCCAGGGTGCCTGAAGGTCTCCACTCAATTACCTCCTCCCTCATCTCCAGGAACCCCTCTTGAATACCTTCTAGGAATTCCCTTGGGCAAATTACAGGGTCTGTTTTCCCTGGCCAGACCCATGCCCATGTGCATCCTACACTCACTTCTCCCAGGCCCTCCTCTCGGTCTCAGGGAGGTTGTTAGGTTCTGTTGGCACAGGAGATGGGGCTGGAGGAAAAAAGCCTCCCTCTCTTGACTTGGAGGCCTCCAGGGGGGAACACAGAATACCCTCTGCTCTGACCTCAGACCATCCCCCAGACAAGCCCACTCACCATCTTGTGCAGGCCCTTCCTGGATCCTCCGAGGTAGAGCATCATCAAGGCAAACCTGGAGGGCTGCTTCCGCAAGGGTGAGCTCATGGAGTCATTGAGCTCATGCTCACCTCACCCCACTTCCCCACCACCCCTGACGTCACACCCTGGACATCTGACTCAAGTCATCTAGTACCAATGACATTCCAACTCCAGCATGCTCTGATTCTGGATGCCTCCTAGATACAATGCTCACTGGGTGTGATTGATCTGTCTATGCCTGACGGCCCTGACCCATTCCTTCCTGTGATAGTGGGTGACATCCACTTAGCTCACAGATTCTTCTGAGGACTCAGTGTCATTCCTGTTATCATTGTTCTAGCCCTCTGCCCTCGAGGTAGGACATTGTAGGGAGCTCTGCACAGATCTTTCCTCCCCGGAACTCATGACCACCCTGTGAGGCCTGCAGCAGAGGATGGTTATCCCTGCATGTCAATCACGAGGAGAAACACTATTTTTAGAAAAAATAACAAGAAAAATCATGTTTCAACAGGAAATTAATAGAACCGATATGTTTATTTCTTCCCTAGACCTTCTGACATCATTCTTGTTGTTCAAACCTTTGCACAATAATACTGTAGTTTATAACACTGTTTGTCTCCACAAGGTTACAGGCCCTACGGGCACCTGGGCATACCACCCATAGGCACCATTGCCACCTCCTCCTATGCCCAGGCATCATCATTCCTCTGACAGAGAGCAAAGATCTCTTGGTTCTGAGAGAAAATTTTGACCCTATTCAGCAGGAATTGGTTCCAGAAGAACCGTGAAGTTCCCTTCCTCTAAAAGAATTCAGAACTAAGATCCTTGAGGGGGGATGTGGCAGGCAGTTAGACAGACACAAGCAGATCCAGGACCATGGGCACACGGGGAGAAAATCTATGGCACCCTGAGACTTACTTCTAAATCACTTTACCTGCTCTGAAGGCAGCAATGGAGGAACCTATGTAGAACTGAACTTGAACTCAACTTGGAAAGGATGTGTAGTTTTGTGTAATAGAAAGCATAGGTTATGGAGATGCATTGTGAAGGATAAAGAAAGTGGGCTCTAAAGCTGGTTGTTTCTGAAAGTTGTAAGGTTTGTAAAGAAAGGTTTGTGAAAGTTGAAGAGATATCTCAAAAGGAAATTCAGTTATACTCAATTATAAATCTAATGAGATTAATGAATCTAACATAAACTCATACAGAATTTGTGTGGTTCTTTCCAGTCATCAGACTTAAAGGGGGTAAACTCCACATAGCAGAGATGAATTTAGTGGGACTATAGCAATATAATGAATTTTAAAATAAAAGTAAGTATAGCATAAGGTTGATCATATCAACCTTATCAGAGAATGAGGAATGATGAGGGGACCTATAATCTGATAGATTGAGGACCTGAATTAATCTGAAATTTAATCATTATTTTAAATCTTAGAACACAAATACTTATGTGAATAGGGGGTTAAATTTCTCATATATGAACAGGGGGTTAAGTGTTTCTTAAAGTTTCCTTTTCAAGGCCTTTGCAAAGCAATTGAAGAGGTGACTTAGCTATGAATCCAGCATGCAGAACCGAGAAGCAGGTTTAGACCGACCCACCATGATTCAAGACATTATCTCATCAACATCATCTCATCACTTGATGACTAAAAGACAATAGCTGAAGTCTACAGACCTCCAGATCAGCCTCACCCTACCCCCTTTTCGTGTATAATGCTATTCCCTGTGCCTTGCTGGGGAGACAGGATTTGAAGTTTGTAAGAGCTCTGTCTTCTAGGTGGCGAGCCTTCCCAGTGGATGCCTAGTATGATTTAACCTTCTGAATTATTGGACACAGAGTTTGGCAACCTGGGCCCATCAGGCCTTTTCCCAGGAACATAACTACCTTGTCATATCGGCCAGGAAGAAATATTTTTCACATTAGATGTAGACATATTAGCAAACAGAAATATAACACGCTTTTAAATTGTGGAGTGTAGGGAACCGCTCGTTCGTCTCTGCTCCTGGTCCTCGTCCAGGTCCCTGTCATGGTCCTGGTCGTGGTCCTGGCCCAGCGGCCCGGCCCGGGGAGAATGAGCTGCATCTACCATGATGGGGGGCTGTGGACCAGGGTGGTGTGGAACGCGCAGCTGCGCAGGGCCTGGGAGTTGGACATGCACAAGGGAGACTGAAACAAGATGGCGGCCTAGGTAGTCTCCTAAGCTGCCACCTCATCAACAATTTGGAAAAAAACAACAGCTAAAATCAAAAGGGATCGTACCAGACCCACAGGAAAGCTGGTGGAATGGCGAGGCTACAACTAGACACAAAGCAGGGCGCTGCTGCTTCCATGTGGAGTTTAACACTAAGGCGGAACTGTACCCCCTGGAGCCTCAGCCACCACCGAGAATGAGGGAAGCCAGACCTTGCTCCACCCTGGGCCTAGGGAATGGGCCATCCCGGCCTGCCTGCAGTGGGAATAAGGGAGTTAATGTCAAGCCTCCATAGCACCTTCCGCTCATGCCTGGACGAGAAGCCTTTGCCTGCAACCATCCCAGTCCGCAGCTGTCCCAGCCCGCCCACTGTGCTGGTGAGGAGCTGGCACAACGTCTCCACACCCGAAGCCAGCTCAGCCCAGCGACCACTCACGCTGTACTGGTGAGTATGTGGCACAGCGCCTTCTGTTCTCGGCCCCTGCGAGTCCTTCCTCCACTGCCGCATGGCCAGGCCGAAGCTTCCACTACTGACGCCATGTGGGTTTTAAAACTACAGGGGAAATTGAAACACAGGAGAGAAGGCACCCACCTCTGCACCCGCAAATGCGGCGAATAAAGGAAATCCACTGAAAAAAGAGCTCACTACGCCCCGGGCTCAGGGAGTGTGTGGCTTCAGAACTTAGCCTCCGAGTCCACAGCAGCTCAGCTTCCGCACTGAATGAGACATCTTTGAGGGCAGTCTCCCCGCCTGCAGCCATCTCAGCCTGCCCACAACCATCCCAGCCCGCCCTCCGTGATGGTGTGGAGATGGCGCGGTGCCTTCCTCTCTTGGCCGTAGGGAGTCCTTCCTCTGCCGCCACATGGCCGGGCTGAAGCTTCTGTTACTGCCACCATGTGGATTTTAAAACTACAGTGGAAATTGAACCACAGGAGCGACCATCGCTACTGCACCCGCCACCGCACCCCTCACCACTGCCTCAAATAAGGGAAATCCACCCAGAACAGTGCTCACTCCACCCCAGACCCAGGGAGTGGGCGGCTTTGGAGTTTGGCCTCTGCATCAGCAGCCATTCTGATTATACTCGTTGGAGCTTGGTCTCCCCACCTGCAGCTGTCCAGGCCTGTCCGCCATGCTAGCCAGGAGCTAGAGCAGCGCCTCCAATTCACGACCCCAGCACCCCAGAGGAGCCATGTGCCCCAGATGAGCCCTGTGTCCCAGGGGGCTGTGTGCCCCATGTAAGCCATGTGCCCCAAGGGGGCGGGGTGTCCCTGGGGAGGCTTGTGTCCTTGGAAAGACATGTGGCCCAGGGAAGCAGTGGGACCCTGGGGGAGGGGCGGTGTAAACCAGAGGAGGAATGGATTCTATTCGTGTGGTCCTGAGATAGTCACCATAAAACAAGCAGATTGTCAAATGACAGTGGGGAGGGGAAGGATACCTGGGGGGAGAGAAGAGAACAACCAAAGGACTGATATGCATCAATATAAGTACAACCACCGAACACAGAACTCTGGGGAGGGAGGGCATGAATGGGAGTGGGGGGGGGGGGCAATGGTAAGCTATGTACACATATAATACCTTAATATATTAAAAAAAATAAACAGGTGAAAAGGGAAAAAATTGTGGAGTGTATATGTTAGAATATCTGAAAATATATATAAAAGTATGAATAATTATTTTCAAGTTTGTATGTGGGTGATTTTCACTTATTTTAATTCTTTCTCTTTCCTACCTTTAATCATGACTTATTTTTATAATGGAAAAAAAAACTAATTTTGAAATGAAAATAGTATCTAGTCCAATTTTTTTATTGTAAAGATGAAAACATTGGTATAAAGTTATCAATTGTTTGTGTATTAAGCTTTGAAGTTGGGGATAAAGATGTTTGTCCAGAATAATCTTCCTGGAAAGACAAGCAGCTTACTTTTGACCTAACTGTTGAGTAATAGTTTGTGAACCAAATAGTACTTGTAGAAAAAAAAAATCCCAGGCATGGACATCAAATTGCATTCTAGCAAGACAACAGTTCAGAGATAGATACACTCAATTAACTGGACATATGTATCAGAAGATTAATAGAGCATAAATATCTCTTTTGTTTCCTGTTTCATCCCCACATAACTTTTCTTCTTTCCATGTTGGTCTATTTTGCTTTATTCATTTCTCAGCAAGATAATAGAACTGTGATTTGGCCTTGCTCTGTACTATTTTATGTTTATTCCTATTTCCACTGTATTCAACCTCATGTGTCCATTTTTTCTATTTGGGGAATGTGAGGGCATTTTCTTGCTATGCAGTGCCCTCATGTTTACATTTTTCTTCTCTTTAACATCTCATTCTTACAGAGTTTAAGAAAAACAACTATTTTAATGTATTATGGAATGTCACAGCTCCCTACGTTGTCTCAGCTGTTAAACATTTTCATTGTAAGTAGGAAATGTTTTACAAGTTCCCTTTACCTCATCTTTACATTTTTGTTTTCCTGCTTTTAGTCTTCCACATTCCATTTCTTACCTTATTTCAACTTTTTCTCTAGTTCTTCCCTTTCTCCTTTCTCTCTTCTTACCTCCCTAAATACCTTGCTGTGTCGCCCTAGGTGTGCTGTGTAATTCCCAGGCCTATAATTACTAAGTCTTCCCCACACCAAGTGTTCCCAATAGACACCACAATGAAAGGTTAATTCATGGTAAGGGGTCCGGACAGGCGCAGGGCTGGGCAAACTACAGCCCGCAGGCCAGATCCAGGGAATAAAACTATTGAATTAAAAAAAAAAAAAAGACCGTACCCTTTTATGTAATGATGTTTACTTTGCATTTATATTAGTTCACACAAACACTCCATCCCTGCTTTTGTCTGCCCTCCGGTCCAGTTTAAGAACCCATTGTGGCCCTTGAGTCCAAAAGTTTGCACACCCCCTGGTAGGGACTGCGTGTTTTACCCTCCCTTCTGTGAAGAATGAGGATGGAGACACATTCTCCCTCAGATCAGGAGTTACCTAGAGCACTTTGAAACCAGAGCACAAACTGGGGGCTCAGCTGAGATGTTTCCACGTTGCTGCTCACCTATGCATATGCCCAAAGCAGTCTCAACTATCACCTGAATCCCACAAACCTTCACATCATCCTACACACAACATTACCTTATCACCATTTGTCTCTTTCTCTGCTTTACCTTTTGTTCAGAGCATGCCTTCTGATGTCACTATATGCATGTGCTGACTGGTTTGATTTCTTTAATACAAACATGCCATCAAGACATGCTATTTGGTTGAGATCTGTGCTTCTAGTGCCTGGCCCATAGGAGGTGCTCAACACATACCTCAGAAAGGGGACAGTGATTGAATTTCTCTTAACCCAATCTACTAAGCTAAAGATTTACCAATCAATATTGCAAGGAAATTTGTTGAAATGATGCAAATGCATACTGACTAAACTATCAAATGTGCTTTCTTGAAACAAATTTTATTTGCAGGAAATGATTCAAAATGAATGGAATAAATGTTCAGAGGTACCTATACAAGAATAATCATCAAAGAGTTATTCATAAAGTAGGGAAGAAAATAATTTTAAGCCCACTAACTATGGGCAAGAAAGATACCATTTTGCAGAAATAATTTTAATATTGGTAAATATTTTAAAGACAAACATAATAAAAATTTATTTATAAGTATGTTTAAGGGTGTATTTACATGGATTATTAATGTATATATATAATAGGGAAATATGGAAATAAGTAGAGTTCTCATTTAGTCTCTAAATGAGACTAAATGCCTATCCAGGATATTTTCGACATTAATTCATTTTATCTGTTTTCTTGGTCAATTACCATATTTTTCGCACCATAAGACGCACCTGGATTTTAGAGGTGAAAAATAGGAAAAAAATATTCTGAACCAAATAGGGTAATAAAATATTTAATAAAGTATAACAGAATAATATTTGAACCATATAAACTGAACAGCAGTCAACAGTGGCATCGAGAACCATTATCACTGTCATTAACACATAAAGACAAAGGTTTGAGTACTCTAGTCTTCTGAAAACCCCAAGAACTCTTCTTCGCTAGAGTCAGAATTCATGAAGACGCAGGCACTTCTTCTATTCGGACCATAAGATTCAGGCACTTTTCCTCCCACTATTTGGTGAAGAAAAAGTGCGTCTTATGGTCCAGAAAATACGGTAGTTCTATGGCTCCAGCTGGCAGGACCAGATGTAACTGCAGGACAGAATGGCTCCTGTGAGCTCCCAGGCCTCCTGTGTCCATCCCAGTGTCAGGAGCCCCAGGAATTGCTACACAGCAAGGTCTGTGCGGGGATCAGGGAGCCATGGACATAGGTTCCCTGGACTGACCCGCAGAAAGCGTGCACTCCTGCCCTTGCCCAACTCCTGCCCGGCCTCACCTCTCATTCTCACTGAGCCTCTTCAGGGCCCAGAACCAGGCCTGGAATTGCCGCTGAGGTGGTATTTTATATTTTTTTGCGGCCTCTTGCAGCACCACAATTTCCTGCAGGATTTTGTCCACCTGGGGCCAGAGGGAAGGGGAGGATGCAGATACTGCTTCAGTGGAAGTACGAAGTGGAGCAGGATCACAGCTCTCAATATTTGAACACAGGGACAAGCTCCTTCCACCTAATTCCACCCAGGGTCCTTTCCTGTGTGCAGAGATGGGCATCAACAGCCCTTCCTCTAGAAGGTTATCTTTGATGCCACTCCCATGCCCTCAGCCATAGAGGCTTCTCCCACTTACATTGTCAAAATCTCCAAATAAATGGAAGAAGCAGGAGGTGAAGCCCCTACTTCTGGTAGCAAGAGTGTGTCTGATTCTCACTCCCCTTCCCTGCTTCTCAGAGATGCCTAGCGGCTCAGCTATTCTTTTTCTTTTTTTCTTTTTGCTATTTTGATCTGGCTCCCCCTAAAAGGCAGACATCTAAGGTCCATCAGAAAGAAAAGCCTTGTCTCCACCTTTTTCATGTTAAACTACCACCAAGACCCAGGAGGAGTGGGAAACAGGAAAAGACAGAAATTTGATCAAGGCCAGGCTCTGGGCTCCAATGGAGGTATAACAGATGGCTATAATGAGCCTGTCCCACCAGCTCCAAGGGGAGACAGTGCTGAGAACTCAGGGCTCAGTGTGGGGATCTCTGTTCCCCAAGGTCAATCCTGTCACCTCAAGTCAGACCCCAGTTACCCACCTCCAGGTCATCCTTCATGCTGCTTTCCATCCTCCGCAGAAGAGTCAAGTAATCTCCCAGGAAGGGAACACACTGGCCAAACAGGGTGAGGGTGGGATCAGCCCCTTCTCTCAGGTTCACACAGACCCTGTCCTGAAAGCCTCCCGCTCTCAGCCAACTCACCACCCCAGGGTTCTCATGTGGAGAAGCCAGGGTGCCTGAAGGCCTCCACTCAATTACCTCCTCCCTCATCTCCAGGAACCCCTCTTGAACACCTTCTAGGAATTCCCTTGGGCAAATTACAGGGTCTGTTTTCCCTGGCCAAACCCATGCCCATGTGCATCCTACACCCAGCTCCCCCAGGCCCTCCTCTCGGTCTCAGGGAGGTTGTTAGGTTCTGTGGGCACAGGAGATGGGGCTGGAGGAAAAAAGCCTCCCTCTCTTGACTTGGAGGCCTCCAGGGGGGAACACAGAATACCCTCTGCTCTGACCTAGGATTGTCCCCCAGACAAGCCCACTCACCTTCTTGTGCAGCCCCTTCCTGGATCCTCGGAGGTAGAGCATCATGGAGGCAATCCTGGAGGGCTGCTTCTGCACGGATGGAGGCCACAGTCATTGAGCTCATGCTCACCTCACCTCACTTCCCCACCACCCCTGACTTCACACCCTGGACATCTGACCCAAGTCATCTGGTACCAATGCCATTCCAACTCCAGCATGCTCTGATTCTGGATGCCTCCTAGATACAATGCTCACTCGGTGTGATTGATCTAGGGTCTATGCCTGACGGCCCTGACCCATTCCTTCCTCTGATAGTGGGTGACATCTACTTAGCTCACAGATTCTTCTGAGGACCCAGTGTCATTCCTGTTATTGTTCTCGCCCTCTGCCCTCCAGGTAGGACAGTGCAGGGAGCTCTGCACAGATCTTTCCTGCCCGGAACTCATGACAACCCTGTGAGGCCTGCAGCAGAGGATGGTTATCCCTGCATGTCAATCACGAGGAGAAACACTGGCAGCAAGTGCTATAGGGGCACAGTAGGAAGTCTCAGACAGTACAGCCCTCTGTCTCTGATCCAGCCAGTAGGACCTGAGGCAGAGCAGCTATTTTGTTCCACCTGCTCATGGACCAAGGTGATCCCTCTTCCTGGTAATTGGGACCAAGATGGGGAACATTTCCAGAGAATCTTTAAATAACAAACTAACAAAACCACAGCCTGTCCAGTCCTCCCATTCCTCTTGCCCTCCTCTCTGCAGACCTCCAGGCTCGCTCTACCTTGATGAACTGATCCCTGCTCAGGGAGTTGTTTTCCTTCAACAGTTTTTTAATGGTAACTGCACACCTCCTGAAGACATGGAAAGAGGAAAGACATGATTAGGAAAAATTGCCGAGAAGGGTTAACAGCAAATTCCTTGAGACAATGTCATGTTTCATATTGCCTTCGTGAGGCTATCACTGGGTTTCTCTGAGCAGGAGGGTCTCAGTGGGACTTGGGTAGGGCTCTCATGTAGGTCTCTGGGCTCCCTTCCCATATCGAAGCAGAACTTCTATTTTGATCAGTTTGGGTTTCAACTGGGCATAGAGTTCTGGTACTGGAAACAGAAAAGTCTCCTATTTGGCTCAATGTAGTCCCTGGCATTGAAGGGGGCTGACCCCTGAAGAAGAGTTAGTGGCCTGAGGATTCAAGAGAGCCTTAGGGACCCAGCCCACAAGACCAGTCTTTGTCCCTAGGTTTGGTTGCGTCCCAGGATGTGAGGGGACATTGGGAGACATATGGGAGACACATTAGCAGCCTTGCTGTGATGGGAGAGGCCTACGCACCTGGAAACTTTCCCCCACGTGTCCTGCAGTCGATGAATGGACATGCTCTGCAGAGCGGCCAGGATGGCATGCAGCGAGGAAAAGTTCCTCAGGGTGCTGCACTCCTGCAGAAGGGGAAACATGTGCTGTGAGATGGGAGCTGCAGCTGTAGCTTCAGGCACCCACGATTACCTGCTATTCATAGGACATATGCTCAGGGTGGGCACATTTAGCACCCAAATACCAACTCATAGGACGGAATGAGGAGAATCCCAAATCAACACAAGGAAGTAGCCAGGAACCAAGTGAACCTCCCAGCACAGCGATGGGAAAGTCAAGATCTGTGTGACCCTGGCAGAGAAGACCTGGAGGCTGTGCTGGGGCTCTGATCTCAGTCCTTAGTCCTGAGAGCTCTCTGAGTAGCAGAGGCAATTTTCAAGGATCTGCACAGGGATACTGCTGGGCCTCCCCTAACATACCTTGGCCACCTTAATCCAGTGCTCCACCACTTTGGCCCGGTCCTGAGCCATCATGCTTGGGTCACCAAGGCACGTGGTAATCACACAAGTTGCCACATGGTTAAATTGTAAGACAGTGGCATTGACAGTGGATACCAGGTGCATCTTGCTAGGCTCAGTCCTCTGCGACCACACGGAACCCAGGCACTGGTGCGGCAGCACCTTCTTGAACAGCTCCTGAGAAGAAAGGAAAGTGTCACCTAGCCTTGCCACCACCCAGTTTAGGTTCGCCAGTCCCTGAAGTAGACACTGGTCAACACTGAAGCTCAGGAGCTAAGGATTTGCATGAGCCTTGGAGTCCATGGGATTCGTTCTCTGTCCAGTCTGTTCACACAGCACTGAATGACCCAGGGCTCAAGACTGGTGAGGAAAATACAGGAACATCTGCCACCAGCCCATCCTTAGTGACTCCACACTCTAGGAAGTGGCTTAAGTCTGCTCATCCCAAGAGGGCGTCGTCCAGCATCTGAATCTCCTCTAGAAATATTCCCAATTCAGTGCACATTCTTTTGTGACTGCTACAACCACGGCTGTTTGTCTCACTTAGTGTTAAATACACATCAGGAGCCTGAATAAGTGATGAGGCCCCTGAGCCTATGGGCTCATGGATGGGTGAGCCATGGATCTGGCTGCACACAGAGAGCTCCCCTCCCCACAATCTGGGCCAGGCCCCACCCAGCATTCTATTTTCTCTCCCTCATTTAATCTGCACAGCCACTCTGAGCAGCAGGGCCTACGGTGCCCACCTCCACAGCCCACAGGTGGACAGCAATGCTTGGGGGTTAAGAAAGTTGTCCAGGACCCATGGGTGGTAAAGAGGTTGAGCTGCAATTTCATTCAAGGTCATAGTAAGTGAGATCAGGGAAAGGCAGGTTGGGGCAGCCAAGGGCAGAGGAAAGTCCTGTCCCTCCCACCCTGAAAAACCAAGACTCACTGCATCCATAGATGTTATTTGCTCGGCCACAAGTCTTGGAGGGAAGGTCAGGATGTGAAGCTTCTCCTTCCTTAGGTGGTGCTTAAGGTTTACAGCCATGGGGTGGTTGATTGTTGGGGGTGGAGCTGGCTCTCTTTTTGGAATACAGATGACAGCTTGTTTCCCAGTTGGCTCTTGTACAGTCACACACGGATCAGGCACTTGCTCAGGAGTGGGCCCGTCCTCTGTCTCTTGGGTGTGCTTGAGGTCTTTAAGTGGTTGTAGAGCAGGTTAAGGAGACAGGTATTTGCACATGCCTCACTTTCCCATGCATTTCCACACACAGGAAAGATGTGACTGCCTTTAATGGAAGACTGTCCCATGAAACACCCCACCTCCTGCCCCACTCACACAATCCTCTTCCCAGACTACAGTCCCCTCACCTTCCCACTGTGCCTCTGTAGGCTCCAGTTGGTCCAACTCCACCCAAACACTTCTTACAAGTCCCAATGTGTGCTTGACAGGGAGGCTGTGCAGCACCAAGGCCTGCTTCATGATGAAACCAGGGAAAAAGAGGGTCTGGCCAAAATGTTGGATCAGGTCCGGCCATGTTCCCATCATAGAAGCGGTGGCCCTGGGAGAGGCAGGTGGGGAATAAAGTCAGAGTCTTTGTCTTTTTTTCCACTATGCCCTCCCATGACACCCTTCTTTAGGACTGATCCTATGTGCAGGCCCTTCCCCATCCAGAGGAGAGTCCCAAGCCAATCCTGGCCACCTGTGTGACTGTCACTGTTGGAGCATTCCTGGAATCTAGGAGGTTTAACATGGAATCTGTGTGAGACTCTTCTTCACACTGGCAGCTCTCCTGAATGTCCTGTATGCTGCCCACCCCATCCCTCCATACCCGTGGGCATCTGGGCTGAGAGCTGAGACAGACTTGTGATCAACCTGCTCACCACCATCCTTTTCTGAGCCTGCCCATGGGGTTATGAGAAGATGGATGTGGAGAGGGGCAAGCAGAGCGGCATGGGTTTGTGGGGGAATGGAAATCTCAGGGTCAACCTAGCCCAGCCTTCCCTTAGTGTCAACAAGACCAGAGACCTCATCCACTGCCCTATTTGACTCATGTCTCCTTGTGCAGGAGCCATCAGAGCTCAGGCCTCCCATGGGATTCAGAAGATGTATAATATTGGGGATCTGCCAAACCCTGCCCTGCCTAAGCACCCACTCTGCTAACACAGTAGACCCTCCTTCTACACCCAGAGACCACTCACTTTGATAATTGCTCCTGTGGTGTGTCACCCCGATCATTATACAGAGGTATCTCTCCAGAGGCAGTAAAGACCTTGATGGCATCCGATCTGATTGATGGTGGACAAGACCTGTTAATGATGGACAGTGTGACTATCTGACTTGGTGACTAGAACAGAGGCCAGAGATTGTGTCTGCTTCATGAGTCAGGCTAAGTGTCTCCAAAGTGCCTGCCTCTAGAAGGAGCTTAGCAAAACTGTCAATAAAATGAGCTCCTACAAGAACCATGTACCATCTGAGTGGACCTGGGACCCATCTATCCCCTGCTTTCCCCCATGCGGCTACACCAAGGACCAGGACAAGGACAGCTGGTGAAATCTCAAACTGCATGATATGTTTTTTCCCACTGCTTTTCCAAAGTCAGCTGCCACAGCCAACTGATGGGGGTTCAGGGCACTTTCTATGGGAGAGAGACAAATAAGTGACACAAACAACCAAAGCTGGTCCAGCAGCCCTTTCTGCCGAGCCAGGCAGCAGGTAAAGTGCTGCCTTGGCTTGTCCCTACAGCAGTGCCTAAAAGAGCCCTATGATGTGGATCCTGTACCACCCCACATTCCACAGGAGCATTCTGAGGCTCAGACTGATGTGAAGACATTGGCAAGACACACAGATAGAAGGGCACAGAGTCCCCACTGTACTGAAGAGGGGACCAATGCTCACCTAGTTAAGAGATCTTCCAGGAACCACTGAGCTCTGGAGAAAGCCGGGTGGATGGGCATCAGGGAGCGGATGTGGGGGATGTTTCCAGCTGGGAAAGCTGGAACCAGGGACCCCACCACCTTTTCCAATGTGCCTTTCTGGAGGGCCCGCATCCTGCAGGCCGCAGGAACTCTCAGACGTAACTCAGCGGCACACTGTGTGGAACAAGGTGGGACATCCAGTCAGTGGCATCGCCATGAATCCCAGGAGAATGGAGGTCTGGAGCTCACAAGGAGTCCCAGTCCTCAAGAATGTGTGCAATAGGAGAGACAGGAGTGACCAGGCTGAATGGGGTTCTAGGTTTTCAAAGTTCCACTTAGGTTTGTAGGTGGGGGGTGTTCATAAAATTGTGACCTTCTAGGTATGTTTCTTGTTTTATGCTTATGTGTTTTAGCTTAGGAACAACAAACCTGCATGTATTAATAGTTTGTATGAATAGCATTGTCGCCATGAGTCCTAAGGAAACATCTTTATTATAGAGATGAGAACACAGAGGCTTAGGGATGGCACATGTCTTCTCAAGGTCATGATGGCAGAACTGTGAACTGTCCTATATGACATTCTCTCTCAGCTACCTGAGACTTATGTGCTCCCATCATGGGTGAAAAGTGGTGGCAACCTTGCTAGTCCCCTCTGTGGGGAGAATGTCCATCATAGACATGGCCTATGACAACATTGACTTCAAAAAAGACACTTTTGTTTCATCCTTTTATATTAAAGGGCATTTTAAGAACCTAATTTTTGGAGATCCCCGATTCTGCAAAGCAGCAAATGCTTGCAGACTCTGGACTGGAGAAAGGTGATCCTCAGGCATGAACCTGAGCAGAGGACTGGAGAGCAAGCAAATCCAAGTGGTGGGTGTAAAGTGAAACGTGAATCAGTGTCCATTTGAGGCAATTTCCAATGAAAGAAACACTGTTTTTGCCTTGAACAACCTGACATTGGACCAGTGAAAATTTCAATGAGTGAGAAATCCCAGGGCCAGGCTAAGAGCAAGGCAGCAGCCATCATCAGAAACTGCTGTTGTCACCATCACTGCTACAGCCCTTTGGGTTTGGAATCTGCCTGCAGCCATTACATTTTATATGTGCATGTCCTTACACCAGCAGTGCGCATTCATCTCCAGAGGGGGGGGGGTGGTACATATTGAGATCAGAATATCCCCCCCCCCCAAATCCATGACTTTGGGACCCCTAAAAATTCAGCCTTTGTGTTTTAGTCTTTAAGCAAGTAATAGGTGAAGTGAATTCAGTGGTGTGGGTCTTAATCTAGTCTGACCAGTGTCCTTAGAAGAGAAATGGCAGTGCAGAGGGGAGTCCATGTGACACACAGAGAGAAGACGGCCATCTACAAGCTGAGGAGAGACCCTCAGGAGACACCAGCCCTGCTGACAGCGTCCTGTCTCACTACTAGCCTCCGGAATTAAGAGAAAATGAATGTCACTGGTGACACCACCCAGCGTGGTCCTATGTTATGGCCGCCCAGCAACCCAACACAGTCCATTTCGACACACTTCAGTGCTTCAGCTAGCATTGCTGACGTGGCAGCTGAACTGAATAAGGCCCATGTCCAACAGCACTGCAGGGCTGCATTGCTGGGCAAATGACCTCCATTATTGGTCCAGGTCTGCAAGGATAGATGAGATGACCGCTCCACAGGATCCTCGCAAGGGCAGTTTAAACAACAAAAACTGATATGAAAATGTGCTCCTGGTCTCCTAAAGAGAAACCATATAATTTCACTCTCATCTTTCCACAAGTATGTGAGGAGCATCTTTCTACTCCCCCATGTAACTGAAGGGAGGAGAGCAAGCCTGGATTCCTGTGTCATAGGACTGAGGCACAACCCGGGGAGAGCCATGGGAAAGCCTCCAGGGTCCCCAGCTCTGAGTCTGGGCTCTGGACACTGCCAGGTTGTCTCAGGTTTGTATGTGTGAAGCCTCACCTGAGTCCAGCCCTGGATGGTGTCTGTCTCCTGATGCAACTTGCCCAGTCCGAAGGAGGTCGAGAAGTTGAACCCTTTGACCAGCCCTTTAGTGTTGTCCTGGTTGGAGCTCTAGAAAGACAAAGCCCAGTTATCAGGCCCATAGGCTTCAGGAACCTTCCACCCCAATCAGTGGGTCTACATATGGCAGCCCAGGCAAACTGAGATAGTCTATTCAGACACAGTGAGGATGTTCCAGCAGACCTGCTGTACTGGCAGCAGAGGTGCATCATGTCAAGGTCAACAACCCTGAAAGGCTGTGTTCTTGAGGAAGACTGCGAACTTTATGGGATGATTTAGGGGTGAGTTGGCCACAACTTCTGACCATGGGGCCTACGGTGGTTTGCCCTGCTCTGTGAGATGACAAGTTGCAGACAAATGTATCCAACACTTTGCTTCCTCCCATCTTTTTGAGAGACCACCCAGACAAGTGTGATGATGAGTAAGGCTTAGAGAAAGGTCTGCAAGGACAGTGGAGCTGGCTGCTCCACAGGTTACCTGGGGCGGTTAGTTACAAGCACAGAATAGCAAATACACATGTGTTCTTGGCCTACTGTGAGGTAAACAAAATAGATTTCCCTTTAAAAATCCCACAAATATGTGAGGAGTGTTTTTCCATTCTCTCCTGTAGCTGGTATGGGGATAGGAGGTCCAGATTGCTTTGTCATGGGACTGTGCACACCCTAGTGTAAAAGCCTTGGGAGGGCCCTGGGGGCATTTGTAGGTAGAAGTCTGGATTCTCAGCCCATCTTGATGTCCTGGAGGTAGAGACCACCCTGAGCCAGCTCTCACCTCAGACAGATACTGGACGGTGTCATCGTTCTGGATCACCTGCACCCTGACCGGGTAGGCAGTGTAGCTAGGCCAAAGGGCCACTATCTCCATGAATTCCTCCTTAGAGGTCTGCGAAGACAGAGCGGGTACTGAACAAGGAGGCTTCAGGGACCTTCCACCACATCCATGGTCCTGTGTAATGGCAGATCTGGCACACTCCTACAGTCTATTAGCACCCAGTGGGGATGTTCCCAGCAGCCCTGCTGAACTTGCAAGAATGTCTCATGTCAAGGTCTAACAACAGTGAAAGCCTGAATCACTGAGGAAAACAACATCCTCCATAGGATGATATGGAGATGGGTAAGGCCAAAGCTCCTGACTGGGCACACTCCAATGGAATGCCATCTTTTGTGGAATTATAGATTACAGAGAAAGTACCCAATAATTTAATCCCTTCCCATTTTTCCCATAAATACAGTGCACTATCTAGTGGGATGATGTGTAAGGTTTGGAGAAAGTCTACCAGAACATCTGAGCTTGGCTTGGTCCAGAGGACACTTGGGGCAGGAGGTTAAATATTTGAAATGAGAAAAATGCAAGTACAACAAAAATGTTTTCTCTGTGACCCCAAGAAACACAAGAAGACTGTTTTTCTTTCTTACTAGAAACCTAGTTGGGAGGGTTGGAGGAACGGACTCCTTTGGGAGAGGATCTGTGAGAAATTTGATGCCCCATATTTGAGTATGAGTTCTGGTCCCACCCAAGTCACCTCAGGGTCAGGGTTGTGGGCTACCTCTCACCTCAGTTTGGCACTGGACGGATTTCCTGGCCTGACACACTTGTCCTCTGTGCCTGTTGCTGGCATCAATGAACCTGTCAACCTGCTTTGCTATTTCTTGGTCCACAGGATACTTGGGACAGGAAGTTAAACATTTGAAATGAGAAAAATGCAAGTACAACAAAAATGTTTTCTCTGTGACCCCAAGAAACACACGAAGACTGTTTTTCTTTCCTACTAGGAATCTGGTTGGGAGGGTTTGAGGAACAGGTTCCTTTGGGAGTGGATCTGTGATAAATGTGATGCCCCAGATTTGAGTATGTGTTCTGGTCCCACCCAAGTCACCTCAGGGTCAGGGTTGTGGGCCACCTCTCACCTCAGTTTGGCACTGGACGGATTTCCTGGCCTGACACACTTGTCCTCTGTACCTGTTGCTGGCATCAGTGAACCTGTCATCCTGCTTTGCTACAACTTCTTGATCCACAGGATACTTGGGGCAGGAAGTTAAACATTGGAAATAAGAAAAATGCAAATACAACAAAAATGTTTTCTGTGTGACCCCAAGAAACACTCAAAGACTGTTTTTCTTTCCTACCAGGGACCTGGTAGGGAGTTCTGGAGGAACAGGTTCCTTTGGGAGTGGATCTGTGAGAAATGTGATGCCCCAGATTTGAGTATGTGTTCTGGTCCCACCCAAATCACCTCAGGGTCAGGGTTGTGGGCCACCTCTCACCTCAGTTTGGCACTGGATGAATTTCCTGGCCTGATACACCTGTCCTCTGCACCCATTGCTGGCATCAGTCATCCTGTCAACCTTCTCCTCTACGACTTCATGCCTGGAGCTCTGCAAATACAGAGCCTGGTCCCCGGCCAGGAAGCGTCAAGGCCTGGCCTTACCAGTGGGGAAGATGCCCACCACCCATTCTGCCCCCAGTTCAGGCAGACAAGGGCATCTGCAATGACCTCTAGGCAGGAAGAGTTTGAGATGATCCCATGAGGAACGCCAAATAACAAGTGGGTAGTAGAGTCCATCCCCAACACTCAGCTTCCCTTCCTGTGAGCCATGACCTGGGCCATGAACATGACAAAGCCTCCAGGCTTCTGATACCTACCAACCTGCTCCTGCCCACGATGTCTTTCCCTCATCCCACGCTGGCCCTCACCACCCCAACCAACACATACCCGGGATGAGGAGTGAGAAGTGTGGGCCTTCCCAGCTCGGACAAACTTTATGGCCTGGCTAGGATATTCCTTCCCTGGGATGCCCACAGTCACCATACGAGTTTTCCTGCCAGAGATGGAGGGTAGTCGTCGGTGGGGCTCATTTGTACTTCTGCGTCCGCAGACACATATCTCACGCTTCACTTTCTCCTTCCTAGAGCCTCGGAAGAACGGGAGGCAACAAAGAGACATCGTAGTCTCCTGACACTCTCCACTCAAGTGCTCTGGAAAGGCAGTTGTCTCTAGAATGTGTGGACCTGGTTGCCACGGTTCCAATTTCTGTTGGAAATTGGTCACCAGTTCAAGGTTCCATGACCTAGGCCCTTCCTCCAATCAGAGTCACCCTAACCCTCTCTGAGCTGGTGATCTCTCACTTTTTTCAGCATTTTATCTCCATACCTGTACACCAATATCTGATATCCCTTCCCCCAGCTCTCTGGGAAGGAACGAGGCCCCTGTTTGGGAGAGAAAGCTGTGTTCACTTCTCCTTTTTCATAGGTGTGCTGTGTCCTGGGGAAGACTCTGTGCCTCTCAAGGCCTCCCACAGGCTCCCAACCTGCTCAATGGGGATGATGCTAGACACCATATCCGTAGTGTTAGAGAGTAGGAATTTTTGAGCACTCCAGAGAGGCCGTGGACTATGCCCCAGATAGGGTTGTCAGTGCAGACACCAGACCAGGCCTTGAGATATGGTCTCATGGCCACTTCCCCTTGCACCTCACAAAATAGAACACTGTCAGCTTTTTAAAAGATCAGGATAACCCTGTAAATAACATGGTCCTCAAAAGCATGGCCCTGACATAATTTGTGAAAACTGTTTTGTCTTGGGTTGCTTACTCTGCAAAAACAAGATGTAGTTAATGTGCTTAAGAGGTGGTCTTGCACAAAGGGTCGGGTCTGCTCTCTGATCTCCTTAGGTAGAGAGAGTACAGCTGCTGGCCGGCTAATAAAGGCTCCCTAAATTGTAATTTGGTCTGGACTCCAGTGGTCTTTACTTGCATTTGCTCCACAACACATAGGAAGTCATCAGGTGTAGATGATACAAGGCCCCTAACACCAGTGGGCTGGTGTCTCATGAATGTGATGAACAAACATAGAGGTGGAAGAGTGACAAGCATGAGTTGGACATAGCATGGAACACTAGGCAAAACAGGCCTGGGGTCCAGTGTGTGATCTCAGGGAAGTCATTGTTCATTTGGCCTCATTTTCAAGTATGCACATTTATGGATTTGAAATGTCAGGAAATTCAGATCTTTTCCCTCGCTGGCTTAAAACCTCACAGTGTTCTCTTGTTATGCTTAGCATTGGTCCACATGCCTCATGTGGATCTATGTGGTGGGAGCTTTCACAATGGCTTGAGTCCAGCCTCCAGGTGAGAACATCCTTGTGTGTCCACTAAGCGCTCACTATCTGGCTTCTGAACAACAGAGTACAGACCACATCATGGCATGTTAGGTCCCATCATTCTCTGGTACTTTAATTCTTTTTTTTTTTCTTTTTTTAAGGTATTTTCTGTGTACATAGTTTACCATTGCCCCCCCTCACCTCCCATTTATGCCCTCCCTCCCCAGAGTTCTGTGTTCATTGGTTGTACTTATGTTCAATCATACCAGTCCCTCGGTTGTTCTCCTATCTCCCCCCAGGTCTCCTTCACCTCCCCCCTGTCATTTGACAATCTGCTTGTTTTATGGTGACTATCTCTGGACCCCATGAATAAAATCTGCTCTTCATTTGGCAGTCTGCTTGTTTTATGGTGACTATCTCAGGACCATATGAATAGAGTCCGCTCCTCCTCTGGTTTTCACCGCCCCTTCCCCTGGGTCCCACTGCTTCCCCTGGGACACACGGCTCGCCCGGGGCACACTGCACCCTGGGACACTCGGCTCACCCGGGGCACTCGGCCCCCTGGGACACACGTCTCACCCGGGGCAATCGGCCCCCTGGGACACACGTCTCACCCGGGCACTCGGCCCCCTGGGACACTTGGCTCACCCGGGGCACTCGGCCCCCTGGGACACTCGGCTCACCCGGGGCACTCGGCCCCCTGGGACACACAGCTCACCCGGGACACCCTTCCCCTTTGGGGGGTAAGGCTTACCCGGGGCACATGGCCCCCTGGGACACTTGGCTCACCCAGGGCACTCGGCCCCCTGGGGCACTCGGCTCACCCGGGGCACTCGGCCCCCTGGGACTCTCGGCTCACCCGGGGCACTCGGCCCCCTGGGACACTCGGCTCACCCGGGGCACTCGGCCCCCTGGGACACTCGGCTCACCTGGGACACCCTTCCCCTTTGGGGGGTAAGGCTTACCCGGGGCACATGGCCCCCTGGGACACTTGGCTCACCCAGGGCACTCGGCCCCCTGGGGCACTCGGCTCACCCGGGGCACTCGGCCCCCTGGGACTCTCGGCTCACCCGGGGCACTCGGCCCCCTGGGACACTCGGCTCACCCGGGCACTCGGCCCCCTGGGACACTTGGCTCACCCGGGGCACTCGGCCCCCTGGGACACTCGGCTCACCCGCGGCACTCGGCCCCCTGGGACACACAGCTCACCCGGGACACCCTTCCCCTTTGGGGGGTAAGGCTTACCCGGGGCACATGGCCCCCTGGGACACTTGGCTCACCCAGGGCACTCGGCCCCATGAGACACTCGGCTCACCCGGGGCACTCGGCCCCCTAGGACACACGTCTCACCCGGGACACCCTTCCCCTTTGGAGGGTACGGCTTACCCGGGGAACATGGCCCCCTGGGACACTCGGCTCACACGGGGCACTCGGCCCCCTGGTACACTCGGCTCACCCGGGGCACTCGGCCCCCTGGGACACTCGGCTCACCCGGGGCACTCGGCCCCCTGGGACACTCGGCTCACCCGGGACACCCTTCCCCTTTGGGGGGTACGGCTTACCCGGGGAACATGGCCCCCTGGGACACTCGGCTCACACGGGGCACTCGGCCCCCTGGGACACTCGGCTCACCCGGGGCACTCGGCCCCATGGGTCACTCGGCTCACCCGGGGCACTCGGCCCCCTGGGACACACGGCTCATCCAGGGCACACGACCCCTCTAGGGTGTTGGGGTCGCATACTGGAGGCGCTGCGCCAGCTCCTTGCTAGCATGGGGGGCAGGCTGGGACAGCTGCAGTTGGTCTGAGATGGTTTCAGGCGGGGGGACCACCCCCTAAGGTGTCTCGTTCGGTGTGGGAGTGGAGCAGTTGCAGACATGGAGGCTAAGTTCTGAGGTCGCCCACTCCCTGAGCCCAAGGCGTGGTGAGCTCTGTTCTTGGTGGATTTCCTTTATTCTCGGCGGCAGTGGCGGGTGGCGGTGCCAGGTGAAATATTGAAGGTCGCTCCTGTGGTTCAATTACCACTGTAGTTTTAAAGTTCATATGGCGGTGGTGGTGAGACAGTAGGGGCATCCTCACCTCGGTAGGCCCTCGCTCTTGGAGGTCTCAACCAGTGGAAGGCAGCACGGCACAGAACTGCCCCACCTTCTCAGTCCTCCACTCGGCATAGTTTTAAACTCCACATGGCAGCTGCGGCGCCCTGCTTGGTGCCTAATTGTAGCCTTCCCATTTCTGGGCCAAGCTGGTTGTGCAGGAGGGGAGAAGCTGCGCCCGCTCCTCTCTAGCACTGTGGGCGGGCTGGGAGGTCGCTCTCCCGGGCTTCTCGTCCAAGCAGGAGCCAAAGGCGCAGTGGCAGCGGTGGCGGCAGCTGTGACGGCGTAGGGCCCCATCAGCTCCCTTGGAGGCTGGCGGGGCTGGCCCACTCCCTGGGCCCTGGGGCGGAGCGAGGTCTGGCTTCCCTCATTCACAGCGGCAGCGGCTCTGGCTGGTTCAGTTTCGCTGTAGTTTTATACGCCACATGGCAGCAGTGACGTCCTGCTTTGCGTCTACTTGTAGCCTTCCCATTTCGCCAGCTTTCCTGTGGGTCTGGTGCGATCCCTTTCGGTTTTATCCGTTGTTTTTTTCCAAATTGTTGAGGAGATGGCGGCCCAGGAGACTTCCTGGGGACTTCCTGGGCCGCCATCTTGCTTCGGTCCCTGGTACTTTAATTCTTGATGTCCCTTTCTTCCTCTGGATTTCACTTTCTGTGTCTGTGTCTGCATATCTCTGGAACAAGGTGAACAAGTAGCCATGTTTTGACCTGCCCTACGTAGAGACCTTACAGGAGAGCACGGAGGGAGTGCCCAGGCCAACAGGCAGGAATACAGGCTCTCAGTCCAAACTGAATCATAACAAAAGCCAGATGAGTGACCTTGGGAGAAAATGTGTTCCCAGTGGATCCTCAGTTGAAACACATCTCCTGCTTCACCCACACCTTGAAGTAGAGGTACCCATCCCAACCACATCCAGATGCCAGCTCCACAGACCTTGTGTGATGTTAATATTTGTACTTTAGGGGTAGTAAGTTTGAGAGCAGTGTTGTATGTGCCTCAGTTTCCCCATAAGACACTCAGCAACAATGATAGGGGGGAAAAACCTACACTAACAGACATTATGGAGAGTGTCAAAAAGTTAACATTTGAAATATGGAGGGAACACTTGGTATATCACAAGGGGGCTGTCTCCATGTTTTAAATCCTTTTAAACACCCCCTTCAAGTGTCTGTGAGCACCTGAGGGCAGGGACAAGCGCCTGACCCATGGTAGGAAGCATTCCATAACACGGCAAATAGTAGAAAGAATATGACTATGGAAGGCTTACCTATGTCCTGTCCTGCCTGTCTGTGGGGATTTATTCATAGTTTGAGGCCTGAACTTCTGAGGGTCCTGGCAACTTCCTGAGAACGATGGAACCTCCTGGGTGGGGGTGGGTTAGCCATCTGTTCAGCCAAGCCTTGTCCAGAGAAAGGCAGGAGCACTGAGCTGAGGACAGAACCTGCCCCTCCCCTGGACCTAGAGTCCAAGGAGGGTAATAGATACTGCCCAAGAAGCTCAGGTGGAACAGGCAGAAGCCAGGAGGACACTCTCAGGATCCAGGTCACAGGATGCTTTTGACACATGGAAGGTCTTGGGCTGATATATATAAATGACTCCTTTGAATGCTAGAAATTTAACTTTTGTTTAAAATCAGACTTGTGCCCAGTATTGAAACCAGCTGAGTGAAAGCTGCAGGGTTGTCTGTGGGGCCAGGAGGAGGATCTCCCCGCCCTCCCCTGGGAGCAGCTGGAGGTGTGTTCCTCGTTCTCAGACCTGGATGGGTATGTGGTTGGTGGGAATCTGCAGCCCTGCAGAGCAGCCTCAGCCTCCAAGGAAGGAGCCAACAGGGCCAGTGGGCAGGAAGCTGCCAGCCCTCCCCTCCCCCACCTAACACTACCTGTTCCCACAGTATTAGCCTATGAAGCAGAGATTCTGACACCTGCTGAACCTAGCGCATGTATCTTGAGGGCACTGAGCTTGGGAAATGATCCCATTTCAGAAGGTCAAATGTGGACACTCCCACTTTCCTTACATCCCTGTTTCCACATATTCACATTCAAGGCAAGTAGAAGCGTGGCTGCCAGAAGATGGGAAGGAAGGTATGGGGACATAGTGGCACCGTTTTTCAAGATGAAAATGCTGTGGAAGTGGGGGTGGGTATTGCTGCACAGCAGTGAAAATGTACGTCATACCAGTGAATGTAGACTTACAAACGACTCCAATGGACCGTTTTGTGTGACATGTATTCACCTTAATTACTTTTATTGAAACTGATGGCCTGGGGCTGCCCAGAAGCTGAGTCACACAAACACACATCTGGAAGGATGAGTGCTGGACATCCTGGGGCATGAGCTCAGGTTCTCACCCATTGCCGCCAAGGGCAAGGGAACTTCCCTGTGGTGGCCCCAGGGCCCTGGGGTGGCTGCATGAGCCTGGGCCTGCACCTGTGCACAGGGCAGAGGGTGGATGTCCATGAAGGGCCTGGCCAGAGTCGGCTACTTTGGGTGCTATAGTGGGAGTTGGAGAAAACATAAACCCCACACTCACAGCTGCAAGACTCCTGCCCCAAGAATCACAGATGCAGTCCCAACTCTCAGGACAACACACCTCCTCCCTGGTGGTTCCATGGATGGTGAAGCTGGACTCCCAGCTGAGGCCTTTGGGGAAAAGCCCAGTAAGTGCTTACTGTCTTGGGAGCCTGCTCCACTTACTGACCTTCAGGGATTGGGTCAGGGAATGGTCAGGCTGTGGGACAGAGAATCCCAGTCAGACCATTGAAATGACAATTCAGCTGCCACTTCTCTCCAGTTGCTTAGTCCATGCGCACTTCATGCCCACATCCTCCTCACACACACTGTCACTCAACCCTAAATGGTGGCTCCTGGTTAGACACCTTGGTACCCACCAGCTTATCCTGATCCCTTGCTTTCCCATCTAGGAACACATCTGAAGACAACAGGAGAGTGAGTGTCCACCATGGAGGCACCAACACAAGACAGGTCCCCTCACATGGACTGCAGTGCCCATTCTGCTGGAGTTCCTGTCCCCCTGCTCTATGGGCTGTGCAGCAGCAAGTTTCTGGGCTCAGAGGCCCCTGAAGCTCCCTGTGGCCTCTCAGAGCTGAGGACACCTGCAGCCACAGCCACAAGAAACCTACTCCTCAGACCCACACCTACAGGAAGCCAAATTCTGCCCACAAGAGATTTGGAAGCATCTCATTTCCCTTTAGACACTCAGGGGAGACCACAATCTCAGCCAAACCCTTGGTCCCCTGAGCCCAGAATCAAAGGAACTGCTTATACCATTCCCTGCTCCTGACTGCAGAAGATGTTAGAAGGTCAGCAATGTGTAGAGCAATGTGTAGGACAGTGGGGACACTGCTCCACAGCAAGAAAAACTAAGCCACGTCCTTCGTGAAAGCAGGTCCCTTCTACCCTGTGATATCTGCAACGGAGGGAGCATGACCTGTATTAAAACTTTGGGCTACAAACTGTCATAATCCTCATTCTAAAATTGGAGGAAACTGGGTCTTAAAAACCCCGTTACAGAGACACAGAGCCTAGAGGCCTGAATTTTATGCAGATCTGGATCTTGATCATCCTCTTCCTGACAGCCCAATTGTATCTCTTTGTGAATTTCCCATTTATACCCTGGACTTAGATTTCTGTGTGTGCTCATTTTAGAATTTAGATTGTCTATGCACTTTTGTGGGATCTTTTGATATCAAAGATAGTAATCTTCTTTATGTATATGTTACAAGTACTTGTTGCCAGTGTACCTGTCCATCTTTAGTTGTAAATTTGCTTACAACTGGCTGTGTCATAATGTAGCTGCTCTGAGTCTGCATATTCTGAACCCCGCTCGCTGTAGTAAGAAGCACTCACTGCTCCATTCTGTCTGCTGGTCCTAGTGTGGGAGTACAGGTCCTGCTCCTACTCTATCATGCCAACTCTTAGGTCCAAGACCCTCTGCCAGGGGCAGGACCTCCTTGGTTGCTGGGTGGTAGATGACAAATCCATGAGATGTGGGTGTGTGGGTGTGTAAGAATGAATCTTCATTATGGGAGCCATTAGGCAAAGCAGTTCTTCACAACAGTTCCATATAGGAAGTCATCACACACTGGCCAGTTAACAAATACATCTTTCTTACAAAGCAGTAGCAGCCTCTGTATCTACAGTCTCACCTAGTAGCACCACACTGCCTCTAGAGCTACAGCCTCAATTAGCAGCAGTACCTGAGCTCTCTAACCCCAGTAGTCTCAGTAGCCTCTCCCTCTCCCCTCTGTATCCTCTCTGTATAGCCTGTAGCTACTCAGTAATATGTATGATTCTACTTAGACAAAAGAGACTTGGTTCTAAGTAGTGAATTTGCTGTACACATATATAGTCCTTGGACACCCTGATGAAGATTCCTATGCTCAGAGTGAGTGTCCTTGGCCATCTGGTGTACTGTAGATAGGGCCTTTCACACCCTAATTAGCCTTGAGCATCTGGTGACTCTAGCTTGGTTCCCACAGGCTACCACACCTATGTCACTGTCCCACCTAAAGAGGAAAGGCGGAGTCACAGAGGACCTAGGACCTGGGACCTGGAGTCACCTTTCCTTTGCTTTGGAAGGAACTGAGCTGGTTCAGCACGTTGACATTTGCTAATCCCATTGCAAATCCCTGAAGAACATTCTCAGCAGACAGTGGTGCAAACATGTGTCCAATGTCTCTTCAGTGCCAGTGGTGTGGCTAAGTAGTTGAGCTTTGTCACATGAATCAAGAGGTCATAGTTCAATTCCAAGTCAGGGCAAATGCTTGATCCCCAGAGGGGGGAGTGCAGGAGGTGGTGCATTAATGGTTGATTAATGGCCCTTTCTCATCAATGATATTTATCTCTCTCTCTCCACTCAGAAAAAAAATCCATTTTCCATGTCATTTCCCTCCCTAGTATGAGACTGTACATGTTGTTTTTACACATTCCATAAGGAACAGAAAATCAATAATAATTAACAACCAAAGCCTTCTCCCTACAAGTTATTGAAATGCCCACAGAAGATACATTTTAGATTTTAAAAATTACATTTCTACAAAGTTACCAACTTGGAAGGAATATATTGCCAACTTACTTTGTTGTATTAGGAATTCCACAGGCTTCAAAATGTTTCAGAAACAACCACAGCTTCATTCCCCTTTTTTCATGGACTGAATAGATGAAGCAGTCTGAAGCAGTTCCACATTTAAGCACATGCAAGGTCCTATTAAAGAAACAATGTTAGTGTTCACTGTAGACTAAAGCACTCCTCACAATAAATAAATGGAAGCACAGCAGAGTCCCCGTTTACTTACAGAGCTCAAGGTGATGTTCAAACCCCATCCAGTTAAATTGTTCCTGAAAATCCATGCACCCAACTGATGAGGTGACAGCTGCTGCTCCATTCCCCTGAGTGACACATGTGATGGGATGAGCTCAAATCCCACCCACAGCACCTGAGCTCAGAAAGCCTTGTGTCCCTGACAGAGAAACAGAGAAAGGAGCAAGTCCAACCATTCAAAGATCTTTCCTGCTCAGAACTTTGTCTCACTGTCAACTGCCAGAGGCCACTGGGGCCTACTCGGGGGACCTGCTCCTCCTATGCACACTACATAGACAGTTGAATTTCCCTTAGAGAAATGGAAGGATGGTGTACAACCATCAGTATAAGAACTGTGGGCTTTCTGGATTGCCATGAGGCCCACACCTTTCAAGCTATTAGACTATGGATACATATAACTACTTGCTCAGACACACACCCACTGGCTCAATACTTCACATGAAGTTAAGATAATCCAAGTTTCTAGTGTTCCCTATAAAAAAAATCACCACTTGGACAGGACCCTTAATACTAGTAGAACCCACATTCACAAGGTTAAGTGCCCTCTGCCTTTAGGACAGAGAGAAACCCCAGGGAATAAATTGTATATTACCTGGCATGTAAATTTTAGAACCTGCATTCTGGCTTTGTTAGTTTCATAATACATGTAGCTGACACCCAATTTGAGTTGTTTTTTCTTTTTTTAAAATTTATTTATTGATTAAGTTGTCACATATTTGTTCTAATCTCCCCATTCCCATCCCAAAGAACCCCCCCATGTATGCCTCCACCCCCCTGTTGTCCAGGACCACTGGATAGGCTTATATGCATGCATACAAGTCCTTTTTGTTGATCTCTCCCTCTTTTTCCCACCCTCCCCTAACTTCCCTCTGATGTTTGACAGGTCTGTTTTTACTCATCAGCTTATGTTGTTCATTGTTTCCCCTAGATGAGTGAGATTATGTGATACTAGAAATACACTTATAAGAACCAAAAATAAGACAAGCAATAATGTTTATGCTGAGAGGCAAATGAATCAGTCTGTAGTGAGTTTCTTTCTGGGCCCACAGTTCCTTTGAGCAACAATTTCAATGTCAAATAGTTCCTTATGTGTACATGTCAGTAATGATATTTCAGTTCTGGATGATGGACAAATGGTGGTAATGAAGGTCAGATGCTCTCTGGTTTGGCCATGGGCAACCTGCAGTGACACGCAGCTGCTGACTGCTAGTATGGCAAGGTGTCCTCAGTGTCTTCCATCTCTGGACTGTTTCTCTTCTGTCTTCATGGCTGGAGCAATCCTGTCCATTCCTCAACATTTCAGGAATCCACATGGTCTTGGAGTTCTTTTCTGAAAATATATAAACATATTCTCGACAAAAGTGAATAAAGGAGTCTTTTCTATAAATATGACTTCGATCCTTTTCCACTTTTTTGCTCAAACAATTTTCCTTTGGCTTATTTTGACACCATGTGTATCTTTTCATGGGTGTCTCGTTGTGAGCATTGCAAATGAAAGTTTATTTCCTAAAGTGAGAAACAACCAGAGATTAATTCCCCCTTTGTCACGGACTGAATAGGACATAAAAACCTAGAAGCAGTCTGAAGCAGTTCAGTGTTTAAGCACATGCCAGGTCCTTTTAAAGGAAAAATGTTAGTGTCCACTGTAGACTAAAGTACTCCTCCCAAGAAATAAATTAGGTGTAATTTCTTTATAGGATATTTTTCCTTACATGATATTCTTCTACTATCCACCTTTTTTTGATTTTAATATTAGGAGGCTTTTGAAACTTTTATAACTTAGTCTGGATAGCTTTAAATGTTAATGTTTTGCACTAAAATATGACTACTTTGGGTTCATTACATGTTATTCAATTCTACCATGAGATGAACTACCAATACAAATTTTAGTTAACACTTTAGGAACAGCTACCTTTTGTCCAGTACAATTAATTTTTCTAGAATATTCGCTTATTTCAATTAGCCAATTTAAAGTAGTCTGATACCTTGACTCCTACTATACTGTTGAATTTAATACTCTAACTATAATCTTAATTTACCCTGTAAATATTAGTGGAAATGATTATTTGCATTCTTCTGTAGGACCTGTGCATTCCTGGTGCTAGGCTGGATTTAGATATCAAAACCCATTTCCCCACACCATGGGTACAAGATAACTCAAACAAGTCTAGTTGCAGTGACAGGACAGCTGCTGTTGGCCACATCTCTTATCTGTTACCTAGGTTCCGATTTGACTTAGATATGGAAAGTGAAGCAGCCATGGGGACAGGAGATCTCCCTCAGAAGGGGTAAGGGTTCAGACCCCTGCAAATTGGGGTGGGGGGTGCGAGAGGTCTGTGCCCCACCTCTGTTGACCCCAAGTTCTCTGCTATTGTCCCCTCTGCAACTGTGCCTGTCTTAGGTTGTTGCTTCCTTGATGAATCTTATCCATCTCTGGCTAACCAGCCATCCTTCAGGGCCAAGCAGGGTGATGTGTGGTTCAATTCTGTTTCCTTGTTAGCCCATGCCACCATGGCCTCCAAGCTCAGCCCCTGCCTTAGGATCCCCTCACCTGCTGGCGGGGCCCCAGCACTGATCATATATATTGGGGAACACAGATTTCTTCTCCAGGAAGGGCCCAGCTTACCCCACTGGGCAAGAGACAGAGCCATGGTACCAGCCACCATGAGGCTTCAACCTCAGCATGAACAGAAAGTTTAGGCAACATCTGTGGGCAATTGGATTGTGAGAAGAAGGTCCCTCTTGGCCAAAAGTGTAAGAGGCAACAATATAGAATTCTCAGGTGCCTTCCCATGGGGCCCTCTACACGGTGGAAGGGATTAAATCCTTTCATGTCCTTTTTAAATTGCTGCCAGACATTCTAAGAATTAGTTTGCAACTTTGTTTAGGATAATTGTCCATTGTGCTGTTGTAATTCTAAAATATCACGAGAGATGCATTACTTTTGTCTCCAAGCACCAAAAAGATGTTGTATTGATTCCCAAGAGTGAGAGGTACTATTATAGGAAATGGGGGTGACACAAATCTGAGAAAAATTACAGACATTTTAGAATAATATCATATAAGGATATTCTTTGCTCTAGGCAATGCCAATTGCATTTCAAACTGGCTGTCAATTTCTATTTGTACATATAAGTTCTTGTTACATTTAATGCACACTCTCCCGGGATGTTTTTCTTCTTTAAAAAAAGTGTCTTTGTATTGCTTTGTTTGTTTGTTGTCACCAATCACTAGCCTACAATAGGCTTTTCTGGTGTTGCTCAGTAATGCACCATATTGTTTTCCATTTTTAGCTTTATACCCTCTTTATCCACGTTTACCATCCCCCATCCCTGGCAGCCACTTTTCTGTCTTCTGTAACTATGAGGTTGTTTTGTTTTTTAATTCCACATATAAGCCAGATCACGTTGTCTTTCTCTGTCCAACTTAGCTCACTTAGCATCATGACTTAGAAGACCATCTATGTTGTTGCAAATGTCAAGATTTCATTCTTTTTGATGACTGAACTCAAGACGAGGTGCACAAATTTTTGCCCCAGACAGGGTTCAGAAGGCCTGCCCCCATGGGACCCATAGGGATGGGTCTCCCAGGGAGAAGGGATGCAGGTGGTTGACTGGCCAGCCCCGCATCGATCAGGATGTTGGGGGCCCATTGGGGTGGGAGAGATCAGGGCCCAAATCAGGCTGGTTGGCTGCCGCAGTATGTGTTATAGCCACTGATTGTTCTGGTCATTCTGCTGTTCAGATCACTGGACTTTTATTTATATAGGTCATTGCTATGATATATATGTACCAAATCTTCTTTATCCAATTATCTTTTGTTGGATTCTTAACTTGCTTCCATATCTGTAGTATCATATGTAATGTTACAAGAAACACGGAGGTACATATATACTTTTGATTTAGTGTTTTGGATTTCTTCACGTATTCAGAAGTGAAATTGCAGGGTCATATACTAGTTTCAGTTTTAATTTTTTTGAGGACCTTCCATACTTTTCTCCATAGAGGGTACACCAATTTACAATCCTAACCACAGTGCACAAGAGTTCCTTTTTCTCGACATCCTCACCAATACTTGTTACTTCTTGTCTTTTTTATAACAGCCATTTTGGCAGTTGGAAGTGATTCATTGTTGTTCTGTCTTATACTATTTCCCCCCTTGATTAGTGAGTTTTGAGCATCATCCAAAATTTCATTTTGAATGCTACTGAATAATCAGCACTATATGTAAAATGAAAACCACTGCCATTCTTATTCCTCAAGGATTAAAATATTACACAAAAATCTAAATTATTTTACTCGTAAATACAAGCTTTAAAAAGAAAAAAAGATCCAAAATCGCTGAGAACACTTTGGAACCAGAGCCCAAAATTAGGGCTCAGCTAGGATATTTACATTTTGCTTGTTCTATGCCTATTTTCAAAGCAGCTTTAATGACCACCTCGATCCCAAAATCCTTCACATCATCCTACACATAACACTAAATTGTCACCATGTGTCTCTTTCTCTGCTTTATCTTTTTTTCAGAGCACACCGCACACCCTGACTTCATGGTATGTATGTGCTCGCTGGTTTGACTAACTGTTCAGAGGTACCTATACAATGATGATCATCATAGAATTATTCATAAAGCAGAAAGCAAGATAATTTTACATTCATTAACTACAACCAAATTGTAAGATTTATGATGGAGCAGGACAAAAGATACTAGAAGTTATAATTTATCAGAAATATTTTTATATTAATAGAACACATTATCAAAGAGTGATATAACATAGAATGGTTTATAAATATAGTTAAGTGTATCTTTATATATAAGCGAGCATATCTGATAGGATATATATAAAGATATGTATGATTTCCAACTTAGTGTATGAATGATCACTTATTTTAAACTTTTCTCTTTCCACTTGTAACTATGAAATATTTGTGAAATAAAAAATATTTTTATTTTGAAAAGAAAAAAACTGTATCTAGTTCAATTGCTTTCTTGTAAAGGTGAAGAAATTGGTCTCAAGATATAAATCATGGGTGTAATTGAGTATCGAAGATGGGGGATAAAGAAGTGTGTCCAGTATAATCACAGGGGAGGAGGAGCAGGGTTGGTTTTGCCTAAAACTGAGCAATTGTTTTAATTTTTTCTGAACCAAATTGTACTTGTAAAAATAAATCCCATGCCTACAATAAAATTGTGTTGTGGGAAGATACTGGATAAAGAAATAGATACACTCAACTAATTGTATCACAGTACATTAATGCAATAAAATTCAGACACAACAATATCTCATATTTGTTCCCTTCTTCAAAGTCAAACATGTTTTTTGTTGTTATTGTTTGCTTGTTTCTATCTGGGTGTATTCTGCATTATTTCTTTCTCAGAATAGTCTTACAAAACTCAATTGCATGGATCTCTGCTGATGATTTTATAATTATTTCCATTTCCACTCCGTTCCATGTCATCTTTTCCATTTTCAAGCTCTTAACTTTAACCTTTTCTTTTCTTTTAAATCACCCACTAACTTAGCTGGAAAAAAAGATTTATTTAATGTCATGAGAAAAGTACAACTTCCTAAATTGTTTTGGTTCTTATAGTGTTTTTCTTATTTTCATGTAGAAATTCATTGCTGGACATTACACATATCCAGCAAAATATATAGTATTTGTTGTGTTATCCTTAAAGAGAGTATTTTGTATTTTCTGACATCATTAAATTTTTAGCTAAAACCTATTTTTCAAAATGAGAGATTTTTGTACCCAAATATGTTTTCCATGAGGTTAAAGTCCATAAAAATGAGTTCACGTTAAAAATCATTTCCACTTCTGCTCTCAAACATTCATTGACTTCCCTTTGTCTCAGAATAAAATTCTGAGTGTTCCACTAGTAGGACTGGATGTTACTGCAGGACAGAGTGTCACTTGTGAGTTCCCAGGAGTCACAACTCAGGTGTCCCTCCCAGTGTCAAGAGCCTCAGGAACTGCTACACAGTAATGTCTGAGGAGAACCTGGGAGCCATGGACACAGGTTCTGTGGACTGAACAGCATGGAGAGTCCACCCCTGCCCTTGCCCTGCTCTTGCATGGATTCACCTCCCATTTTCACTGAGCTGCTCCAGGGTAAGAACTTGGCCCTTGCTCCTCAGATTCTATTTTATATTTCTGGGCAGCCTCCTGCAGCAGCACTATCTCCTCCATTACTTTCTGCTCATGGGGCTAGAGGGAAGGAGAGGATGCAGACACTTCATGAGTGTTGGTGAGGAGTGAGGCAGGGGGCCTGTCCTGAGTCAGCACATATTGGGCACTGTCTTTCCCCCTAATTCCATTCAGGCCCTTTCTATCCTCAGAGATGGGTATCAACCATCCTCCAGGAAGGTATCCTTATGTCACACCCTATCCCAAGCCACCAACCAGAAGGGTCTCTCACTTCTCTTATCAAACTCTCCAATAAATGGAAGATGCATGGATAGAGCCCAGGAGTGTGCTGGACAGGGTATCTATGATTGTCACCCCTCTCCATTGCCCCACAGGAGATGTCCAACTGCTCACCTTCCATTTTTAAGAGGATCAGATTCCCCTAAAAGGCAGACAGCCAACATCCATCAAAAAAGGCTCCTCAAAAAAGGCTCCAGGTGCTCACTTTGGCAGTATATAACTAAAATTTGAATGATATAGAGGAGATCAGCATGGCACCTGCACAAGGATGACACAAAAATTCCTGAAATGTTCTATATTTTTATGAGAAGAGGAGATAGGGAGAGAAACATAGCCATACAGAATTAAAATGGCAATAAATAAATACCTATCAATAGTAAACCCAGATGTAAATGGGTTAAATGGATCCAAGAAAAGGTATAGGGTAGCTGAATGGATACAAAAACATAACCCATCCATATGATGTTTACAAGAGACCCACCTCAAAACAAAAGACAAACAGTGAATGGATAGATGTAATTTTCTCATGGAAATGGGGAAAAAATCAGCTGGAGCAGAGATCCCATGTCCAACAAAATAGACTTCATAATGAAAGCCATCACAAGAGACAACAAAGGTCACTACATAATAAGAAAGGGATCAATACAACAAGAGGATATAACCCTGGTAAACATATAGGCACCCCATAAGAAGCACCTAAGTATATAACTAATATTTCTAGAGGACTGTAATGGAGAGATCGACAACAATACAGTTATAGTAGTGGATTTTAACACCTCATTCACTTCACTGGTCAGATTTCTCAGACAAAAAATTAACAAGGAAAGAGAGACTCTAAAGGGCACACTGGATAAGATGGGTTTAATTGACATTTATGGAACATTTCATGTCAACACAGAAGACTATGCATTCTTCTCAGGTGCACAGGGGTCATTCACAAAGATAGACCACATGTCAGGACACAAAACAAGTCTCTACAAGTTCAAGGAGATTGAAATCATATCAAGTATCTTCTCAAATCACAGTGGAATGAAATTAGAAATCAACTACAGGCCGAAACCGGTTTGGCTCAGCGGTAGAGCTTCGGTCTGCGGACTGAAAGGTCCCGGGTTCGATTCCGGTCAAGGGCATGTACATTGGTTGCAGGCACATCCCCGGGTAGGGCGTGTGCAAGAGGCAGCTGGTCGTTGTTTCTCTCTCATCGACGTTTCTGGCTCTCTATCTCTCTCCCTTCTTCTCTGTATAATATCAATAAAATATATTAAAAAAATAGAAATCAACTACAGGAGAAACACCCAAGAACAGTCAAACCTATAGAGGCTAAAGAGCATGTTAGTAAACAATGAATGTGTTACTTATGAGATAAAGAAAGGAATCTAAAATTTACATAAAACTCATTTTCATAAAACCAGTGGGGAATGAAGCATAACTCCATCTTTTATTTAAAAAAACAAAATAAAAAAAAACCCTGCTGTTTGAAACTCTCTGCTATTATTAGATAGTACCTAGTCCTATAAACTCTGTAATTATAAACTCTGTTTCTTTAAGACCATCTGTTATTCTTAAAAATGACTTTGTTTTTAGTTCAAATAATAAAAAAGATAACCTTAACTGTATGATCTTGCAAGCTGACCGTCCAATACAATAAAGATAGACTAATGCTGATACTAATTATGTCAATTACAAACTCATTATGTATTGAAGGTTACAACTGTCTATAACAGCAGTTCTGAACTTGTGGTTCTGACCCCTTTGGGGGTCAAATGACCCCATCACAGGGGTCACTTAAGACATCCTGCATATCATATATTTATATTATGATTCATAACAGTAGCAAAATTACAGTTATAAAGTAGCAAGGAAAATAATTTTAGGGCTGGAGGTCACCACAACATGACGAACTGTATTAAAGGGTTGCAGCATTAGGAAGGTTGAGAATCACTCACACAGAGACCTTTGTAATATCTGCAACAAAAAGAGGATCTAAAAGTATAAATATAGAAACACTTCCTGTATGGGTTGCTTGGAGATTTGGAAGAGATACCTCTCTCTGGGCCGTGCACGATTATCGATTTCTTATTAATTGGCTCATTAGGGTGTCTTGTATCTCATTGGATGATTTATGATACGATAACAAAAGCTAGTTTAGTCAAAAAGGCCAAAGCCCATGTCATCATCAGACTCCGCAAAATCTTCTTTCTTTGCTTTCATTTTCTTCTTCTCAGCTTCTCAAACAAGTCTGGACCTGAAAGTTTCAACATTACACCAGTTGCTGTAATGAGGGCATTGATCTTATCCTCAGTCACCTTCACTGCATCCTTGTGCAGGATGAGGGCTGAGCAGATGCAGGTGAGGTCTGAGACTGTGGCCATTGTGAGCGGGAATGCTTGCCCAGCACTTCCTGGGGCGTTGCTCTTCGCTGGATAAAGTGAGGACCTCACCCCAATGTGGCCTTAGCTTATTCAGAAGATCCCAGCACCTTACGGGCAGCTGGGGAAAGGGGCTCTGATAAGGGTTTAATGCCCAAATTTTACAGGGAACTCATACAACTTAAGCTAAGAAAGAGAAACAATCCAATTTAAAAATGGACCTAAATAGACCCTTTCAAACACTGAAAGCCCAGAGATATATGAAAAACGCTCAAAGTCACTAATTATCTAAGAAATGCAAATCATAACGACAATGAGGTACCATCTCACACCTGTCAGAATGACTATCATCAACAAATCAAAAAAAATAAAATAAATGCTTGCCAGAATGCGAAGAAAAAGAACCCCTGTTGCACTGCTGGTGGAAGTGCAGACAGGTGCAACTACTGTGGAACACAGTATGGATTTTCCTCAATAATTAAAAATGGAACTCAGTAACCCCACTTCCAGAAATATATCCCAAGACATCAGAAACAAAAATCCAAAGGGATATATGCACCCACCCATATGTTCCTAGCAGCACAATTTACAATAGCTAACATTTGGAAACATCCTAAGTGTCCATCAGATGAGTGGGTTAGGAAACTATGATACATCTACACAATGGAATATAAAGCTGCTTTTCTTTTTCTTTTTCTTTTTTTTTTAAAAAAAGGACTCTTCCCTCAGGTGCCAGAGGGAAGCTGTGCCAGCAGCTTGGGGAAGGAAGGCCAACTCTTGCACTCATCTTTTTGCATCAGGCCTCTAGTAACATAAAGTAATAGAACATTTTAATAAAAATTAATATATTTTCTTGAACATTAACTTATCAGACACTGAATAACTGCACAAATTAATAATCATAACACAAAACAAACCCACTTTTCTTATTCTCCAAAAGTGAAATATTTCCAGTTGTGCACACCAAACAAGTCAGTCCCAGACTAATGACGTGGCAGTTGGCTGCTAAAATATTTGCTGCTAGTATTAGTGGAGAGAAATGGTGCACCTGTGTTAAAGGTGTGTATGGAGAATGAATACAACACTATTATAATAATCAGTCATTAGTGAGTGTTGTATTTGTTATTAATAATTATGTTTAACAGAATATTATAAAAATTAAGTTATGAAATTTTTATTAAAATATTTCTTACATACTGTTATATTGGCTGGTCTACAAAAGTATTCATTGTGCGAGACATGTGGCTTGAAGTCTGAGAGTTTGAAATACTTGATCTACATACCATCCTATATGATAAGAGCATAGCAACCGAACAGCGGAACAATCAGAAAAACCATTTGATCAGTCTCTATGAAGTGAGCTGACCACCAGGGCTCAGATGCTCAAGGCAAGAGCTGCCCCCTGGTGGTCAGTGTGCTCCACCAGGGGGAGCACTGATCAGCCAGAAGCTAGCCTCACAGCTGGTGAGTACAGAGGTGGTGGCCAGAGCCTCTCCTGCTCAGAGGCAGGCAGACATCCCCAAGGGCTCCTGGACTGCGAGAGGATGAAGACTGGGCTGAAGGGACACCCTGCACCTTGAGAGCGCAAAGTTCTTGCACCAGGCTTCTAGTACATTATTTTCTAACTGCAACTTATCTCTTCTAAAACGCTACTGTAGAACTTAGCCCCACAAAATATATATAAAAGAATGAAACACAAAAGGGGCCAAAACCGCAAAGATGTCAAGATATGATCAAAATTGAAACCTTAAAAGGAACAGGTATCAATTTTAATTGTCAACAAATGTATTTTAGTATAGCACTTCTAAAACTAAGCTTTAAAAGTAATTAGAAATCACCCCAAACATTTCATTAGGTCAAATTCAACCCACTGCCCTCCCAGACCCTACTGGTAGGCAGTTAGCAGTATCTCACAGGCAGCTCAGTGCTTTTCCATTTTCTTCAATATTTAATATACATGAATCCATTTAAACTCTCCCTAAAATAATATATATTCTCAACCTAGACTTTTGGAGTATAAATGCCTTCTGATTATTCCTGGAGTTTAAAGTGAAACTGTATTTTATTTATTCTAAGGTCCCAGAGGAATGGAGAGTTTGGAGCTAGAAGTTAATAGAGAAAGTAATGGCTGAAAAATCCCCAAATTTGGCAAAGACATAAGCTACAGATTTAATAAGCTGCACAAACACCAAGTAGGAAAAACGCAGGAAATACATGCTGAGATACAACTATTTTACATCCCGTTCAGCTGATAGGACATTTCTTGAGGCATGAGTTAGAAGTCTACCACTTTAAGCAAAGCAAAACCCACCAACCCCTTCAGAGCTGATCTGCTTTCAGTGTCCAGCCCAAGTTCACATCAGAACCATGGACAGAACCCATGCTCTCTCACCAGCCACATTCAATGCAACACCAAGTTCTGTTTCTTTTACCTCTCTCATCCCTACCTCCAGATCCCCCATCTTAAGTCATCACCATGGTTTCTCTCATGCCTACTATGTCCCATGTGTTTATGCTAACTCATTAAATAACCCTCACACAGATCCTGATAGGTGTGAACAGATGAGAGGGAAAGCAAAGTCAAGCACTTTGGTCAGCATTCAACACTCAGCAGCTGGTGGAGCCAGGGTTGATCCTGGCAGGCTGTCTCCAGCTTGTTTTCCTGAAGGTGACACTTGCTGCCCGTTCACCACCACACGGTGCCATAGCCCCCAAATGGTCTAGTCGTGTCCCTTCTGTCCTCTCTAATGCATCTCCAGAGAGGATCCTGACATCTTCCCAAAACATGTGCCAAAATTGTGTCATTTCCCCCAGTAATTCTCTTGCTTTTAGCATAAAGACAAAACTCCTACTCCATGCCTTAAAATGCCCTAGGTTCTACTTCCTGTCATCTCCCATTTCAACCAAATCATTACTTCTCTTTATTCTCCCCACTCAGCAACACTGGCCTCCCACTTCCCAAGTCCTTTCTCACCATGACCTTTGCCTGCACTGCTCCTTTGGCCATGTACATAGTTCTCTTTCTCTGCACCTTCTTAAGGCCAATTCACCCCTCAGATCTTAACTCAAGTGTCGCATCCTCAGGAGAGAGTCACACCACCTATTTGGGAATTTTCTGATGTAAACATGCAGTGCCATCAACTATGCTCTAAGCACAGCTTTAGCCAGTATCCCACACATTCTCCACTACATTTCCATGTTTTGTTCAGTTCAAAATATGTTTTAATTTCCCTTGAAATTTCCTTTTAACCTTTTGATTATTTAGAAACCTGTTTCATTTCCACTTATTTAAAAATTTTGCCAGTTATATTTTTGTTACTGATTTCCAATTCAATTCCATGGGATCAAAGACCACACATCATATGTTTTTAATATATTAATTATTCAGAAGCATCTACCCTGCTTAATGTTTCATATGCCCTTAAGAGAGTGTGTATTTTACTATTTTGGGGTGAAGGTTTGTGCAAATTTTAGTTAGATCCAGCTAATTGATGGCACTATTTGTTTTTTTCAGATCCTAACTGATTTTGCATCTGCCTGTTGCATAGATTACTGACAGAAGAAATGAAGTAAGCCAGGGTTCACTGTGGTTTTAATTGGCATTTTCCTGATGACATGTTATATGTTGAGTATCTCTGCCTATGCCTCTTGGTTTTTAATATATTTTCTTTTATATGCTTTTCTCCACTTAGAAAATTGATTTATTTTTTATTTCTTGGACATCTTTGACTTGTTCATGAGTTTAAGGGACAAGAGTTCAATATTCCACCAATAAGGATAATGATGCTAGCTTTCGTTTTCTTTTGTTGCCCTTTAACGATTTGAGGACATTCCCTTCTGTTCCTAGTTTTTGAGAATTTTAAAAAATTATGCATGCGTTTTGCCCTAGTAGGTTTGTCTCGGTGGATAAACATCAGCATCAGCCTATGGACTGAAGGGGACTGGGTTTAATTCCTGTCAAGAGCGTATGCCTGGATTTTGAGCTTGATCCTCAGTGGAGGGTGTGCAGGGAGCAGCTGATCAATGATTCAATCTCAACATTGATATTTCTATCTCTGTCTCCCTCTCCCTTCCTCCCTGAAAACAATAAAAATATATTTTAAAAAACCATGGATGGATTTCACAATTTGTGAAATTCTTTTTCTATAACTATTGAAATGCCCCTGTTTGGATGAATTCACCATTGAAGCATCTGAGCCCAGATTTCTTTGTTGAAAGATTAAAAATTATAGTTTCAATTTCTTTAACAGCGGTTATTCATATATTCTAGACTTTCTTATCATTTTCAGTAACTTATGGCTTTTAAGGAACTGATCTATGTTGTCCAGTTTATGGCATAAAGACAGTTAAAAAATATCCCCTTATTATCCATTTAATGTCTGTGGGTTCTGTGGTGAGGTCTTCACTCTGATGTCAGATATTGATTATTTATTTTCTCCCTCTCTCCCTTTTCAAAATATACTAGAGGTTCAGTGCATGAAATTCTTGCACCAGGAGGGGTCCCTCAGTCCAGCCTGCACCCTCTCTAATCTGAAACCCCTAGGGAGACAAGCCTCTCACCATGCGGGATGCTGGCTCCTAACTCTTCACCTGCCTGACTGCTTGATTGCCCCTAACCACTTCTGTCTGGCAGCCTGATCACCATCTAACCTCTCCTCTGTTGGCCTGATTGAAACCTCATTGCTCCCCTGCCAGCCTGATCACCCCAACTGCCCTCCTCTGCCATGACCCGCCTGCTCCATTGGGACCTGATTCCTTGCTGCAAGGTGGTGGAGATGCAGGGACTGGCCTCCTCCCTGCCTGGTGGAACCACGGGATCCCCAGGCCTCAACACATGCAGTGGCCACTGGGCCCACTTCTGCTGTGCCTGTGGCCATCTTGTGGTGGCCATCTTGTGATGACATCCTGTGTGAGGGCTCAAGTACCACCTTGGCTTTTATTAGTAAAGATTCATCAGTCTTGCTAGGCATCTGTCAGTTTCATCAATCTTCTCAAAAAGACACGTATTTTTAAAGTTTTTCATTTCTTCATCTATTTCATTGACTTCTACTTTTAGATTTCATATTTCCCCCATTCTGTTTTCTTTCAGTTTAACTCATTCTTACTTTTCTAGCCTCTCGAGTTGGTATTTTACATCACTGGTTTCAAATCTTTCTTCTTGTCTAGTAGTACATGCAATTACAGCTCTATATTTCCATTTAAGCATTATTTAAGGTATTGCATCACCAAGTATTAATTTTTAAGGATTCACCTAAATTCTTTGGAGCATAGATGGGCCTAGAGAGCAGTAGGCTAAGCAAAAGAGGCCAATCAGAGAAAGATACATGTCACATGATCTCACTCTCCTGTGGAATATTATGAACAATAGGAACTGATGAACAAAAATAGAGCCAGAAACTTAAAACCATCAAACAGATTGTCAAATCTCAGAGGGAAAACAGGGGAGGATGGGGGGAGGTATGAGATCAAGCAAAGAACTTGTAGCATGCATGTAAGCATAACCAATGGGCACAGACAGTAGGGGGTGAGGGCACATGCTGGGAGTAGAGGAGAGAAGGAGCAGCCAGGGAGAGGTCAATGGAGGAAAAAGGACACATATGTAATACTTTCAACAATAAAGAATTTAAATTTTTTAAAAAATAATGAAAAACAAATTGTTTTGTTTTGTATTGGGTAAAATATAGTCTATGAATAATGGGGGAATCAAGTGGAAAAAAGACAATTTTCCTTTATTTTCTTACAAAGAAAGAAATACCAGTCAAAACCAAAACAGCCATGATGCTATGTCAAAAAGCAGACATCCAAAAGTCCAGACTGCTTCCTGGGAACAGGCTTCCTAACACAGAGGCACCTGCAGTGATTTACAGACAAAACAACAGAGGAAACACAAAGAAAGAAATAGAGGAGAGCTGGTTGCCAGTCAGCATTAAGACACATTTTAGGTCACTAACATTGTCTGAGATGAAGATGATCCATTCTTATATTTTTGGAAAGTGCAGGAAATCTGTAAACATGTTTTAAACATTTAGAAAAATATATAATCCTTACTTTCACTTCTTAACAAAATATATTTTTCATATTGTTCTCCCAAACTTTAGTCATGAAGAACACTTATTACAAAACCATGTATTTATTCGAGAAATCATCTTTGGGTTCTATTCTGTGCCAGGTGCTCCACTAGGACCTGGAAATCCAAATGGGAAGAGAGAAATGTGGCCCAGCCCTCATGCATTTATAGTTGAGTGGAAGACACTATTGAAAAGTTAAGTAGACAAGAGAATAATTCCTACATAATAAAGAGCTAATATGCAAATTGGCCCTCATGCCCTTGCATCACAAGATGGCTGCCACCACATTGTCACAAAATAGCCTGCAGGATGGTGGGTTAGGCCTGAAGTGGAGGGCAGTTGGGGTCAATAAGGACAGCAGGAGAGCAGTTAGGGGGCTATCAGGCTGGCAGGAAGGCAGATGAGCAGTTAGAAGCCTGCAGTCCCCCATTGTGAGAGGGACGCCTGGCTGCCCTTTGTAAAATTGGGACTACACTGGCAGTCGGACATCCCCTAAGTGGTCCCAGATGCAGAGAGTGCAGGTTGGGCTGAGGGACAACCCCCTCCCCCATGCATGTATTTCATGCCCCAGGCCTCTAGTAAGATAATATAAGTTGACCATGATCCTTAAAGGGTGCTCAGGGGATAGGATAGAGGGAACCTACATGACTGAAGGAAGGCTTCTGTGGGAAGGTGGAATTTACCAAGACTCAACGAAAGGGAAGGATCAGGGAAGGGCATTCACGGGGGCTCAGAGGAGCCTTCCCAGCAGAGGAACCTCAAAGCTGCCCTTCCATACATAACTCCCAACTCAGGGCATAAGGGCTGCCACTCCCATAATCATTCCTCTTTAAAATGGGCTTATGGACAAATGTGGCCAAGTATAGGGAACTCCAAGTACGAATAAGACAACAGAAAAGGTGAATGGAGGAAACGCTTTGGAAAAGTCTTGCTGTGAGAGAAGCAGAGAAAGGGAGGCTTGGCCTGGTAAGGAAACAGACTGGAGAGGCTGGTTCTCTGTAATGGGAGGCACTAGGCTTGCCAGTGCTACTGAGGAAGGAAGAAGTGGTGGGGCAGCTGAAGATACAGGGAGTGCATGATAATGAAGAGCCATGTTTCTGGTTCTAGCCAATTTGGCTCAGTGAACAGAGCAATGGCCTGTGGACTGAAAAGTTCCATGTTCCTTCCCGTCAAGGGCACATAGCTCAGTTGCAGACTTAATTCCTGGTCCTGGCCGGGGTGTGGGAGGCAATTAATCAATATGTCTCTCTCCCATTGATGGTTCTCCCTCTGTGTTTCCACCCCTGCATGCCACTCTCTCTACAAATCAATGGTACGAAATATGCTCAGGTGAGGATTAACCAAAAAAGAAAAGAAAAACAAAAAAGGTGTTGGGTTTGCCTGCAGTTTCATGCAGGTCAAACCTGAGTGCTTAACAATCCCATGAAGCACAACGTTGTGCATTCATCCCAAACAATAAGCTTGCATTTCTGCAATACTTTTGCCATGCACAATGCTTTGGAAATGTTGCACATTAGAGTTTCAATGGATTGCATGTTCAATGGCAATTTCAATGCCGAATGAAAAGTTCTTCCACCTGGTATCAATGTCCCAGCTATTCCAGAAGACTCAAGAGCTAAGGCTATGTCATTTTGGGATCAAATGGTTGCCAGAATCAATCTAATTAAGAAAGTTTTACCAGTTCCTCCTGGCACATCTAAGAAGATTTCTCCACCCCCTTTACTGACAGTGCATTATTTGATCATAAATGCCTTTTTGCTCAAGCATTAGCTTATGAATATTTGATTGCACATAGGACAAAAAATCACATGTGTTGTAATTTTGTTCATGACACAATTCTACATCAGATTGATGTAGCAGCAGATTGATCCAGTGATGGCATTCCCAATTGATTGAGAACTTTGTTTGAGATTTCTAAGCACCAATCTATCATTATGAACATTGAAATGGAATCATATAATTGGAAATTTGGAAATCATAAATGGATGATAAATTGGAGCCATTGAAATGGAATTGTAAAATATTTAGTATAGCATGTATTGCTTCTACATCCGTGTTACAAAAAGCATGTTTTAACTGTCACAGATGTGACATTTATATATTAGTAGGTATACAATATATACAAACAGGCAAGTATATGAATGCATCATTGTGTCCAAATTTCAAAGCAATCTGTGAAGAACCTTTAGAGATTTAAGATTTTGAACAAACATTTACATTTTTATTTATATAGATTTATTCATTTTAAAATACAATTTTAATAATTTCAGAGAGGAAGGGAGAGGGAGATAGAGAAACATCAATGATGAGAGGGAATCATTGATGGGTTTCCTCCTGGATGCCCTACACTGGGGATCAAGCCTGCAGCCCAGTCATGTGCCCTCATCAGGAATCAAACTGTGACCTCCTGGTTCAAAGATTGATGCTTAACCACTGAGCCACGCTGGCTGGAGAGAAAATTTCCATTTTAATTTGGTGAGATTTATTAGTTGTTTGGGGGTTTTGTTTCAATAATTTCATATTCTGAGATTTTTATGCTATATCCTCTTCCAGAATTTTGAAGTTTTTGTTTCCTGCATTTAACTAGTGGCTCAGTGTATGAGATTTGTACGCTTGAGGGGGGATGCACCCTCATGCAGTCCAGGACCTTCCAGCGTGTACCCTCTGACATTCCAGGACCACTTGGGAGATGTCTGCCTGCCATGGAGGCGGGAGAGGCTCCTGCCACTGCCACTGCACTTGCCAGCCAGGAGCCCAGCTTCTGGCTGAGGGGCACTGCCCTGTGGGAGCACCCTGACCACCTACTTTGTTTGGCAGCTACTTTGTTTGGCAGCTACTTTGTTGAGCATCTGTGCCCTGTTGGTCAGTGAGCATCATAGCGACCAGTCATTCTGCTGTTTGTTCAAATGGTATATTAGCCTTTTATTATATGGGATACTTGTTGCTCATGCCTTCCTGTCCAACATTTCCTGTGGAATAGTTGGAAGACTTTTGAACTTTCAAGGTTCTCCCATTTTTCCTCTGTCCTCCTCTCTGCTCCCACACTTACACATTTTTGGCAATACAATGAAATGACATAACCTTGCCCACCCTCATGAGTTTTAAAGTTCTCCATCACTGTGGAAGCTGAGGGTGGTAAGCAACAAAATACTGATGAAATGTGACTTGAAGAATAGAAATTTGTTTTTCTCACAAAATAATGAATCCACAGGCAGGTGGATCCAGGATTGAATTCAGCTGCTCAGAGAGGTCAGGGTAAGGGTCTCTCTTCCCACTGATCCTTCATGGCCACATGAGGGCTGCCCGGACCAGAAGGTGGCCACAGCTCCCAGCATCAAAGAGAGGAAAACAGTCTTCTCTTCATTACTGTGCTTTTCGTCAGGGAGGAAAACAGTGTCACAGAAATCAACTATGAGACTCTCTTGCATGAGCCCTTGGCCAGAACTGTCCCAACTGCAAGGGACATGGGGCAGCATAGTGTCAAACTGCTCCTGAAGGAGGTTCTTCAGTGCCGGTTAAGGAAGATAAGGAGGTGAGGGCAAGGGCAGTTGGGAAGTGTCTGAGGGTGAGCTTCCTGTTTCTGCTGTGAACACTAATGGCCCCGTACATTTCTTCCTGGATTCGTGGAGGAAAGGTGTCCCGAGATTCAGGGATGACTGTTTCAAATCACTTTTCTAGTATCTTCAACTACTCTGTCCAATACGGTTAATATTAGCCACACACAAGATTTCAAAATATGTTTTTATTGATTTTAGAGAGAGGGAGAGAGAGATAGAAACCCCAATGATGATAATCCTTGAGTAGCTACCCCCTGCACAGCTCCTATGAGGTATGAAGCCTGAAACCCAGGCATGTTTCCTGACTGTAAATCAAACTGTGACCTCCTGGATCGTGCGTGATGCTCAATGACTGAGCCATGCCAGCCCGGAAGCCACATATAACTTTATGAAATTAATGTCATATTGATTAAAATGAAGTAAAATGTAAAGGTCACTTACACATTTAGGTTTCCCTGTTTAGGTACCTAGAGAGTGCTGCCTTGGTGTATAGACCAGCTGGTTTCCATTCACAGGAAATAGAAATGAGAGAAAATGTGTCTCCCTCAGAGCAAGAGGGTTCACGTGAGAATGAGCACCTTTGGCTGATTCAGCCACATCTTTGCATGGGTCCCTCTGCTACAGCATGCCTCCTCCTGAAATACTCACCTACAAAGGGCATTCTTTATCTTTTTTCTAAAAATGTATTGGTGATGGTTTTAATTTCAATTATAGATTGTTCCAGTTGTGTCAATAAACTATGGCCCTTTTGGTAAAACCAGGGGTGTGTACCTTGTTTCCGAACTGTCCTGTGCCAGTGGGACGGTTGCTCTTCCTAAGATGAATTTGAATGTGAGTTAAATTCTGGTCTCATGAAGGAAGGAAAATGATTACGGAAGTTTTTAGTGGGGGGAGTTGTTCTGAATCATTCTGTTGCAACCAAAGCAATGCTCTTTCTATCCCAAGAGATTTTAAATTTTGTAAACTTCTACTCTGGTGGTTGTTGCTGCTCAAAGAGCAAATCAAGCTACACAGTGAGGGAAATGGAATGTACCTCACTAAATACCTTTTACTTGTGATGAAACCACTTCCAAATGTTTAACAGTGCTTGGTAACTGAACCCGAGACAGTTCAGTCCATGGCTTTAAGCACTGTGCAAGATGGCCAGGACTTGCCACTCATTTTTGTATGAACTGGGAGATAATAAATCTTTACATTGTTAAATGCTTAAAAAATTTTTTTAACAATAGCATTAAAAGCAACTCTATAGAATTCAAAGGAAAATGACCATAAGTAAAGTGTCATTGAGCACAGCATTCCCCATTTATTGACAGAGGGCCTAGGTCCACCTCCTGCCCAGCGGCAGCTTAGTGTCACTGCAAAAGAGACTGCATGGCTTAACCTTCCATGTTGGCATTTCTTCTGCTCCCTGCACAGATGGAGAGAACTGCCCCCCAGGTCAGCACAGTCACTTTCTGGCTACTGGTTATGTCCCATCCAGCCAGCTCTGCAGCCAGGATGCCACCCACCCCATCTCTCTCTATGACTTTGTTGTCCAGGTCTCCCCTCTGGTCCAGGTCCACCTGAGCGGAGAGTGAGGAAAGAGCTCCCCTTTGCCACACACAGCATAGGAGGAGACCAGTCACACTCCTCCAGGAACTACTCCAGGGTGAACATCTTCTACTCAGGGGGCACAGGGCCGCCCCAAGGCCTGGGACTGGGTCACACCCCTCTTCTGGATGCCTCCTAGAGGAGAGGTCCATTCTGGGTGGCAGGTACTCCTGGTGGCTGACGGTACTGTGTCTTGGCATCTTCTAGACAGGCAAGGTGCTGTGTCTCTGCTGGGCATCAGGTCCTCAATGCCAGAAGCTCTCTGGCCTGCAGTGGAGTGGGCCTCATCAGATGAACCTGGTGTCAGGATGAGGGGACACAGAGGGACACACATCAGTCTCTCACTTTCGCTCATCTGCCTCTAGTGGGCTCTGTGCTGCCTCCTGCTCACAGCACACAGGGAGCCCTGCTGGGGAGCCCAGAGTACACTTCTCAAAGGCTGGCTTTGGGGATGTCAAGGACATGCTGGAATTCTCTAGGAGTTCACAGTGGGATTTAAAAGCAAAATAAGGTGGAGCATAGTGCAGAGCTTCTACTAAAGCTGAGATTAGCAACAGCTGTGAGGCACCACATTGTTTAGCCCTTGGGCACTGCAGACAAACCATCTTCTGCACCATTAACAAGCTTAGGTGCCCTAAAGAAATCTTACTCACCTTGTTACCTCAGACCATGATGTACTGGAACTCTCAGCCCTGTCCCCATCTGGAAGCTGCAGGAACTCAGCAGAGTCCATGTAGGCCCAGGTCTGCCCCTGCTCTGGTGACTTCTGCCTTCTGTCAGCACCTCCCAGCCTGGAGCAGCCTAGTGCAGGCCGCTTCTAGATGGAGGGCCAGAAGGAGAAGAGGGAGGGAGGGCGGGAGGGCATGGGGAAGATGAGTCAGGGGTCAGACCCAAGCCCACAGACCTGGTTCAGGCAACGTCAGTGTGCAGGTTAGCTCAGCAGCGCAGAAGACACCTCCACCTGCCAACTCCTGGCCCTTGAGGACATCTGGACGCTCAACTTGCCAGAGACACAGCCTGCTGTTTCACATGCTGGTTAGGAGTCACATGTCCTGGGTGTTTGTCCAGGAAGTCCTGCGGTCACTTACACAACAGATACCATTTATCACCTGCTTCCCCTGTGCCAGGCACTTTGCTAGAATCCACAATTGCAAAAGAACAAAACAAAAACTACTCCCCAACTCATTCAATTGTCAAAGATTACAAGGCTGTATTAAACCAACCTTCAACAGGTAAGGCAAGTGAGGTCACCATTCAGCAGGTCCCACGTCCAGACAGTAGCAGGTGGCAGTTGAACCCACAGCTGTCTGGCTCTGCAGCCCTCTGTCACGCCACCGGCCCTTCTCTGCACAGTTCTAAATCTTTGACACCCATCTTCATGAATGCACCTGCCCTGGCCACCCAGAGGGCCCATCTTGTGACACCCTCTCTCAGCATCAACACTCAGGGAGTGGAGCATGGGCAGGGGCACGGTGGTGAACTGCACTTCCTCAGGCCTGCTCAGAGGTGTCCTGTTAGTGGGGGAGCACGCTGGGCAGAGGGATGGAGGGGCTCTCAGGAGGGATCTTCAGGTTCCACAGCTGCCAACTACAGTGAGGCTGCTTTGGGCTCATTGAGGCTGGAAAGGGCCAGGTGTCCTCTGAGGCTTGTCCTGTGGTTTTCCACACACAGTGATGCCTATTCCCAGGGAGCCCCATCCAGAGCCCCTGAGTCAGGGATCCCGGGTCCAGCCTGTGTCCAGGCAGCCCAGGTCAGCGTGCGGCAGGCTGCAGTCTGAGAAGCACGACATCAGACCATGAACTCGAGGGCAGGGCATTGGTTTCTTCCAGCCCTGGACACACAGTGCTCTGCACACAGAAACACAAATGACAGGAGGCAGAGATCATGCATATACAGGCAGTCCTCGGGTTACATGGGACTCAATGTACATCATTTTATGGTTACATCTCCCTCATCCATCTATAATAATAAAAGCCTAAGAGACCATCATAACCGAAAGCATGACCCAACAGGCTGCGTAGGGTAACCAGACCCCGAGGGGGGTTAGTGCTGGATGACCAAACAACTGAGCAGCATACTGCTTTGGATGACCAGGCTGGCAGAGTTGTTATTAGGGGTTGACAAAATAACTAAGCAGAAGCTTGTGTGGAGTGACCAGGCTCATATGAGGGACAGTTGGTGGTGAGCAGGCTAGTGGGCGGGGTGGGGATGGAGGCAGTGAGGGACAACCAGACCTGCAGAGGAGGGCATTAAGGGGCAAGCAGACTGGCGGGAGGGGGCCAATTAAGGGCAATCAAGTTGGCAAGAGGTGACAAGTCCAGCAGAGGTGGTAGATAGGAGCAATCTGGCAGACAGGCAGGTGAGCAGTTAGGAGCCAGTGGTCCCAGATTGTGAGAGGGATGTCCAACTGCCTGCCAGGTGATCAGGCCTAAAACAGCATTTGGGATCTGACAGAGGGGTTCCGGATTGGAGAGGGTGCAGGCTGGCATGATGGAACCCCCTGGATGAATTTCGTGCACTGAGCCTCTAATATATATATTCTGTCATTTTGATGTATGTATGTATGTATGTGCTTGATGTTTTATTATTAATATTATTTATTCTATTTGCCACAAGTAAAACTCAGGAATTGTTCTCTTTTAAGTGTTTTTTTTTTTTTTTTTTTTTTTTTTTTTTTTTTTTTTTTTACTGTTTAAGTTCATCACTGCTGTGTATGTGCTCCCTGTGAGTGATGCTGTTGCCTATGTAGATGGGACCTGACTCATGAAGAAAATCAAATTAGCTGCTGCTGTAGGAACAAATCTCCTACTAACCTGAGGACCTACTGCATTGTCTTCAGGACCAACCACAAGAATAGGCAAGTAGCAAATATGTGACAAAACCTGCTATTGAATGAATGGGTTTCCTTTGTTTTTTGGGTGGTGGGGAGCAGGCATCATGCATGCCGCCTAACACATAGGACACGCTCAGTATGTCACTACTGAACAAATAGTACGTATTCTGTGTCACCAGGCTACACTATTGCAGGACAGAGAATTTCCTATGTGTCCAGAGAAAGTGCAACCTTGTATGCTAAGAGGAAGAGGACAATCACCGGAGAACTTAAACCCTCCAAATGTCTCACTGTCAGGCGGGGACCATAACTGGTGCGTGGAGGCACCAGCTCAGTAACAGGCACACATGCAGCTTCAGGAAAGCTACACGGAGACATGAGGGTTTCCTAAGGTAGCTGACGCCTAGGGCTCAGAGCTGCAGAGCACAGCTCAGCAAATTGTGGCTGTGGGCCCACTCCAGCTCACCACCCTTTTATTGTTGTTGTGAATCCTGACCCAAGGATATTTTTTTCACTGATTTTTAGAGAGAATGGAGGGTGTTAAGGGAGGGGGGTGAGTGTGGGGGAAAGAAACATCAACGTGAGAGAATCACAATGATTGGATGCTTCATGCACATGCCCTGACCAAGACTGGTGGATCCGGCCTGCAACTGAGGTAAGTGCCCTAGTCTGGTTTCCAACTTGAGACCCTTCAGTCCACAAGTTGGTGTTTTAAGCACTGAGCCAAACCAGCTAGGATGTGCCACTCACTTTTTTGTGGGTTGGGAGTTAATAAGTCTTTACATTTTAAATGATTAAAACAATTTTTTTAAAGAATGGCATTAAAACAACTCTGTAGATTTCAAAGGACTATGTCCATGAGTAAAGTGTCATTGGAGCACAGCCTTGCCTATTTATTGACAGATGGCCTAGGACCACCTCCTGTCCAGCAGCAGCTTAGAGTCACTGCCACAGAGACTACATGGCTTAACCTTCGATGTTGGCATTTCTGCCTCTCCCTGCACAGATGGAGAGAACTGCCTCCCAGGTCTGGGTGGGCTGCCATTACAGTCACTTTCTGGCTGGTGGTTATGTCCCATCCAGCCAGCTCTGCAGCCAGGTTGCCAGCCCCACCCCATCCCTCCCTGTGACTTTACTGTCCAGGTCTCCCCTCTGGTCCAGGTCCATCTGAGCGGAGAGTGAGGAAGGGCCCCACTCAAAATAGGGGGAGCCTATTCCTGCTGCTCCATGAACTATTCCAGGGTGACCATCCTCTGTTCCTGGGGCACAGGGACCCCCAGGCCTGGAGCTGGGCAATACTCCTCTTCTGGATGCCTCCTGGTAGAGAGGATCATTCTGGGTGGTGGGTACTCCTGGTGGCTGAAGGTACTGTGTCCTGGGGTGCTGGCATCACGTGGCGGGGAACAGTGCTGTATCCCTGATGGGCATCAGGTCCTCACTGCGGGAGCTCTCTGGCCTGCAGGAAGCAGGCTGCCTCGGATAAACCTGGTGTCAGGGTAAGGGGACACAGAGGGACACACGTCAGTCTCTCACTCTTGCTCATCTGCCTCCAGTGGGCTCTGTGTTGCCTCCTGTTCACAGAACACAGGGAGCCCTGCTGGGGAACCCAGAGCACACTTCTCAAAGGCTGGCATTGGGGATGATAAGGCCATGCTGGAATTCTCTAGAAGTTCACGCTGAGGTTTAAAAACAAAATAAGGTGTGAGGAAATGCAGAGCTTCTGCTAAAGCTGAGATTAGCAACAGCTATGAGGCCCACAATTTTTAGCTCTGCGCAGAAAGACCATCTTCTGCACCATTAACAAGCGTAGATGCTTTAAAGGAATCACACTCACCTTGTGTCCTCTGACCATGATGGACCAGAACTCTCAGCACTGTCCACATCTGGAAGATGCAGGAACACAGCAGAGCCCATGGAGGCCAAGGTCTGACCCCGCTCTGGAGACTGCCCCCTTCTGCCAGCACCTCCCAGCCTGGAGTAACCTAGTGCTGGCATCTCCAAGATGGAGGGCCACCCAGAGAAGAGGGAGGGAGGGAGGGCATGGGGAAGATGAGTCAGGGTTCAGACCCAAGCCCACAGACCTGGTTCAGGCAACGTAAGTCTGCGGGGTGGCTCAGCAGCCCAGGAGACACTTCCACCTGCCAACTCCTGGCTCATGAAGACATCTAGACGTTCAACTTGCCAGAGACACAGCCTGCTGTTTCACATGCTGGTTAGGAGTCACATGTCCTGGGTGTTTGTCCAGGAAGACCTGAGGTCGCTAACACAACAGGTACCCTTTATCACCTGCTTCCCTTGTGCCAGGCACTTTGCTAGAATCCACAATTGCAAAAGAACAAAACAAGAACCACCCCCAACTCATTCAATTCTCAAAGCAAGCTTGAAAGGCTGTATTAAAACTACGTTCAACAGGTAAGGCAAGTGAGGTCACAGTTCAGCAGGGCCCATATCCAGAGAGTGGCAGGTGAGGTTTGAACCCACAGCTGTCTGGCTCTGCAGCCCTCTGTCACGCCACCAGCCCTTCTCTGCACAGTTCTAAATCTTTGACACCCGTCTTCATGAGTGCAACCGCCCTGGCCACCCAGAGGGCCCATCTTGTGACACCCTCTCCCAGCATCAACACTCAGGGAGTGGAGCATGGGCAGGGGCAGGGTGGTGAATCCACTTCCTCAGGCCTGCTCAGAGGTGTCACCTTAGTGGGGGAGCACGCTGGGCAGAGGGAGGGAGGGGCTCTCAAGAGGAAGCATCAGCTTGTACAACCAACTCTTAAAGCGAGGCTGCTTTGGTCTCATTGAGGCTGGTAAGGGCCAGGTGTCCTCTGAGGCTTGTCCTGTGGTTTTCCACACACAGTGATGCCTATTCTCAGGGAGCGCCACCACAGAGCCTCTGAGCCAGAAACCCCGGATCCAGAAACCCTGTGTCCACGCAGCCCAGGCTGCTGTCAGAAGCACAGCCTCAGACCATGAACTCCAGGGCAGAGCTTTAGTTTCTCTCCAGCCCCCAACACACAGTGCTCTGTAGCCAGAAACAGAAATGACAGGAGGCAGAGACCATGCACATACAGCCAGTCCTCGGGTTACATGGGACTCGATGTACATCATTTTGTGGTTACATCGCCTTCATCCATCTATAAATAATAAAATCCTAAGCGACCTTCGCAACCAAAGGGATGACAGAACAGTCTGTGTGGGGTACCCAGGCCCTCAGGAGGGTTAGTGATGGATGACCAAACAACTGAGCAGCGGGCTGCATGGATGACCAGGCCGGCAGAGCGGTTAGTGAGGGCTGAACAAACGACTAAGCACCAGGCTATGTGGGGTGACCAGGCCCATAGGAGGGGCAGTTGGTGGTAAACAGGCTGGCGGGGAGGGGGAGGGCAGTGAGGAGCAATCAGGCCTGCAGAAAAGGGGATTGAGAGGCAAGTAGGCTGGAGGGGGGGGGGCAATTAGGAGCAATCAGGTTGGCAAGAGGTGAAAAGGGCAGCAGAGGTGGCAGTGAGGAGCGATCTGGCAGGCAGGCATGTAAGTAGTTAGGAGCCAGTGGTCCCAGATTGTGAGAGGGATGTCCAACTGCCTGACAGGGAATCAGGCCTACACCAGCATTTGGACAACCCCTGTGGGGTACCGGATTAGAGAGGGTGCAGGCTGGCCTGCAGGGGACCCCACTGGACAAATTTAGTGCACCGAGCCTCTCTCTCTATATATATATCCGTCATTTCGATGTATGTACATATGTATGTGCTTGATGTTTTTTTTATTATTTACTCTATTTACCACAAATAAAACTCAGGAATTGTTATCTCTCTGTTAAATTCTTTTTACTGTTTAATTTCATCACAGCTGTGTATGTGCTCCCTGTGAGTGACACCAGTGCTTACGTAGGTGGGTTCCGACTCAGGAAGAAAATCATATTCCCTGGAGCTATAGGAGCAGATCTCCAATGTAACAGAGAACCTACTGCATTGCCTTCAGGACCAACCACAAGACTAGGCACCTAGCAAGTATTTGACAAAAAACTTGCTATTGAACGGGGATTTCTTTGTTTTAGGGCGTGGGGAGCAGGCATCATGCGTGCTGCTTAACACATAGGACACGCTCAGTATGTCTCTACTGAACAAATAGTACATATTCTGTGTCACCAGGCTACACTATTGCAGGACAGAGAATTTCCTATGTGGCCAGAGAAAGTCCAACCTTGTATGCTAAGCGGAACAGGACAATTACAGGAGCACTAAAACCCTCCAAGGGTCTCACTGTCAGGAGGGGACCATCACCGGTGCATGGAGGCACCACCTCAGTAACAGGCACACGTGCAGCCTCAGGAAAACGACACTGAGACAGGAGGGTTTCCTTAGGCATCTGACGTTCAGGGCTCAGAGCTGCAGAGCAGAGCTTAGCAAACTTGCGCTGTGGGCCCACTCCAGCTCAGCACCCTTCTTTTGTTTTTGTTAATTCTGATCCAAGGATATTATTTTCACTGATTTTTAGAGGGAATATAGGGGTTAAGAGGGGAGGATGTGGGGGAGAGAAACATCAATGTGAGAGACACAATGATTGGATGCCTCATGCACATGCCCTGACCAAGACTGGTGGATCAAGCCTGCAACTGAGATATGTGCCCTAGACTGGATTCCAACTTGAGACACCTCAGTCCAAGCGCTGATGTTTTAACCACTTAGCCAAGCAAGTTAGGGTGTGCCACTCACATATTTATGGTCTGAGAGCTAATAAGTCTATATATTTTAAATGAATAAAAAATTTTTTTTAAAAGAATGGCATTAAAACAACTCTATAGAATTCAAAGGACAATGCCCATGAGTAAAGTGTCATTGGAGCACAGCCTTGCCTATTTATTGACAGATGGCCTAGGACCACTTCCTGCCCAGTGGCAGCATAGAGTCACTGCAACAGAGACTACATGGCTTAAACTTCAATGTTGGCATTTCTGCCTCTCCCTGCACATATGGAGAGAACTGCCCCCCAGGTCTGGGTGGGCTGCCATTACAGTCACTTTCTGGCTGGTGCTTATGTCCCATCCAGCCAGCTCTGCAGCCAGGTTGCCAGCCCCACCCCGTCCTTCTCTGTGACTTTGCTGTCCAGGTGTCCCCTCTAGTCCAGGTTAATCTGAGGGGAGAGTGAGGAAAGACTCCCAGGCCACACACAGAGTACATGGAGCCTGGTCATGCTGCTCCATGAACTATTCCAGGGTGACCTTCCTCTGCTCCTGGGGCACAGGGACCCCCCGGGCTGGTGCTGGGACACACCCCAATACTCCATGCCTCCTGGTGGAGAGGCCCATTCTGGGTGGCAGTTACTACTGGCGCCTGAGTGTACTGCATTCTGGGGTGCCGGCATTGTGAGGTGGGGCAGAGTGCTGTGTCCCAGCTGGGCATCAGGTCCTCACTGCGGAAGCTCTCTGGCCTGCAGTGGAGTGGGCCTCTTCGGAGAAACCTGGTATCATGGTGAGGGGACACATGTCAGTCTCTCTGTCTCTCACTCATCTGCCTCCAGTGGGTTCTGTGCTGCAACCTGCTCACAGCACACAGGGAGCCCTGCTGGGGAGCCCAGAGCACATTTCTCAAAGACTGGCTTTGGGGATGTCAAGGCCATGCTGGAATTCTCTAGAAGTTCACGCTGGTATTTAAAAACTAAGGTGGGAGAAAGGAGGGAAAATGGCGGAAGAATAGGTAGGCAAGTTCTGATCTGGGTCCCGAAGAAGAGGAAGGAGAGAGCACCCGAGGGTCGTGCTGGGAGTGCCGGTCAACAGCCAAGAGAAAGGCAAACACCTGGGAAAATTGGGGGGCACCTGATCAGGTTGTCCCTGACAATTAAGCTCCCACAGCCCTATCCTTTCCTGGAGTGAACTAAGGCCGAAGAGGGGGAAATCTCGCCATCTTGACGGGAAGAGATTTGGATTAGAGGAAGACCACCAAGTAGCTGTTCGCCCCTATACGCTGACCACAATCAGCGTGAACTCTTGGATTCAAAGGAGAGCTCCAACCCAGGGTGAAAAATCAGATTTTGCGGAGATCGGGTGAGTTCCCACCGTGGCGCTTCCCAGTCCAGAGCTTGCATCCCCCGAGCTGCACCTCGTGCACAGCAGCCCGCGTGCACCACCCCGCACGCACCAGGCGCACAGAGGGGTCTGTGTTTATAAGAAACCAGAGCTGGGCTGGAGGCACCCCTGACTGTGGTCAGGACTCCTAAGTGGGGGGATATCTAAGGAGCAGTACGTCTGGATCTGACTCAGAGAGAGTTACAGGCAAGTGTGGTGGGCTCCTCCTGCCCAACCCCCACCCTTCCATAGATCAGGGACATAGAGAGGGGAAAAAGCTAGAAAGGCCTCAGAACCCTGGCTCTCTGCCACCAAGAAACACCGCCACCTAGAGGCTACAGTACATATGGACTCTAGAACTGCTTTAAAAAATCAAGACCCGATTACAACACAGAAGAAACACTGGGAATTGCAATTAACGCCCAGACTGGGAACTGGTGAGCTAGACAGAACAAGAGAGGAAGTGAATGACCTTCATTACTGCAAATTTTATTTAATTTTTGATTTTGATTTTCTAATTGTTTAATTTTTTCTGTTTTTGTTTTGTTTTTTAAGTTTCATTAGTTGCAAAGTTTACTTAAGAAGATTTTTTTCATCTTTCCTCAATTGATTTTACCTTTTTAATTAATTCACTTTTATATGTAATCAATATTATTATTACTACTATTTTGCTCTTTTTATCTTTTTTATCTTATTTTCTTTAGTTTATTTTTATCATTATCTTTTAAGTGCCATATTATATATTTTCTTTCTTTCTTTCTTTTTTCTTTTTTTTTCTCTTTTTTTCCCCTTTGGGATTACTATTCAACAGACTATTTATACCTTTCCTTCTCCAATGCTCTATTCTAACTCAACCCTGCCTTTATGCCATCACTCTCTTCCTAACCATTTCCCTTTGGTGTCCTGCTTATCTTAACTCGTTACTACTCTAGATTTTCCTATTTTTTCTATTTACCCCCTCCTAAAATTTCACCCTTCCTGTGTATATCTAACTCCCAAACCCCTACTCCAAGCCCATTCACACCTACCTTGTCACTGTCCTAAAAAAAAAAATCCTTCTCTCTACCCCTTTGTAGTTGTATGCTAAATGCTAACTATATCAAAGTTTTATGCTTTTTTGTAAGATTGGTTTGCTTATTCTTTTTATTTGCTTGCATGATTTTGTTAGCTGGGTTCTAGTCACCTTTATTGGAGGATATTAATATTGCAAACGCTTTTCTGTTCAGTGCCTTGTGTGTTGTACCTGGTTGTGTTGTATTTTGTACCTTTAAATCTAAGCAGGAGAGAGAGAACTACATAAACAGGCATCCTAAAAAGATCATGGGGAGGCTAAGAAACAACCCGCCTATGAAAGAAAACCAGCCATCACCAGAAAAGGAAGTAAACAATTTAGAGGCAAGCAACCTACCAGAGCAAGAATTCAGAGCAATGATCATGGGATGGCTAAAAAGAATGGAAGACAAATTTGACAATATGAGTAAGACCCAAGAGGAAATGAAGAAGAACCAAGAGGATCTGAAGAAGAACCAAGAGGAAATGAAGGTGACCCAAGAAGAAATGAAAAATGACATCGCTTCTATGAAGAACTCAATAGAAAGCATCAAGAGTAGACTAGAAGAAGCAGAGGACCGCATCAGTGAGCTAGAAGACAAGATGGAAAAAAATATCCAATTAGAGCAGCTGCTGGAAAAAAAAAATCAAGTGCACATGGGTCATTTTCAAAAGATAGATCATATGCTGGGACATAGGCAAAGTCTCTTCAAATTTAAGAAGATAGAAATCATATCAAGCATCTTCTCAGATCATAGTGGCATAAAATTGGAAATCAACTACAATAAAAAGAATCCAAGGAAATCAAACACATGGAAACTGAATAGCATGCTATTGAACAAGGAATGGGTTACCAGGGAAATCAAGGAAGAAATTAAAAACATCATGGCAACAAATGACAATGAAAACACAACAATCCAAAATCTATGGGACACAGCAAAAGCAATCTTGAGAGGGAAGTTCATATCTCTGCAAGACTATTCTAAAAGACTAGAAAAAACGGTAACAAATTATCTAACTCTACAACTCAAACAGTTAGAAAAAGAGCAACAAGAAAAGCCCAGTAACGGAGGACTGAGAAGGTGGGGCAGTTCTGTACCGTGCTGCCTTCGACTGGTTAAGACCTCCAAGAGCAAAGGCCTACCGAGGTGAGGATGCCCCTACTGTCACCTGTAGAGGGGAAGCACTGAGCTGGCCAATATTTGTGGTGGTGGTGCTGCTTGTCCTGGCTCAGCTGAAGCGTTCCACTAATTCTGAAAGAATAAGACATCGCGGGGACTCTCCGCCACCGCCCGCGGCCTGCTCTGCCAGGCCTTCCCGCTCGCTGTGCTGGCGCTGCGCCTTCCATTGGCAGACCCGGAGAATCCACTCTCCGCTGCCACATGGCCAGGCCAAAGCATCAGACACTACCACCACGCGGATTTTAATCTACAGGGGAAATTGAGCCACAGGAGCTACCATCGCTGCCGCACCCACCGCCGACCCCAAGAATGGGAATCCACCGAAATCAGAGCTCACTACACACCGGGCTCAGAGAGAGTGTGGGAAATTAGCCTCTGCATCCACAGAAGCTCCACATCCGCAACAAAGAGGACACCATTGAGGGCAGACTCTCCACATGCAGCCATCACAGCCCGCCCACAATCTTACCAGCACACCCACCATGCAGGGAGGGAAATGGAGCGGGCTGGAGAGGAAATGGCACGGTGCATTCCATTACCCACCCAGGCAAGCCCATCCTCCGATGCCACATGGCCAAGCCGAAGCTCTCAGGACCACATCCATGTGAACTTTAAAACTAGAGTGGTAATTAAACCACAGGAGTGATAGTCAATATTGCACCTGGCACCGCCACCTGCCACTGCCGCCGAGAATAAAGGAAATCCACCAAGAACAGAGCTCACCACGCCTTGGGCTCAGGGAGTGGGCGACCTCAGAACTTAGCCTCCATGTCTGCAGCTGCTGCGCTCCCACACCGAACAAGACACCTTTGAAGGTGGTCCCACCGCATGCAACCATCACAGCCCAACTGCAGCTGTCCCAGCCTGCCCCCCATGTTAGCAAGGAGCTAGTGCGGCACCTCCAATATGCAACCCCAACACCCTAGAGGGGTCGAGTGCCCCGGGTGAGCGGAGTGTCCCATGGGGCCGACTGCCCCGGGTGAGCCGAGTGTCCCAGGAGGCCGAGTGCCCCGGGTGAGCCGAGTGTCCCAGGGGGCCGAGTGCCCCTGGTGAGCCGAGTGTCCCAGGGGGCCGAGTGCCCCGGGTGAGCCGAGTGTCCCAGGGGGCCGAGTGCCCCGGGTGAGCCGAGTGTCCCAGGCGGCCGAGTGCCCCGTGTGAGCCGAGTGTCCCAGGGGGCCGAGTGCCCCGGGTGAGCCGAGTGTCCCATGGGGCCGAGTGCCCCGGGTGAGCCGAGTGTCCCAGGGGACCGAGTGCCCCGAATGAGCCGAGTGTCCCAGGGGGCCGAGTGCCCATGGGACACTCGGCTCACCCGGGGCACTCGGCCCCCTGGGACATTCCGCTCACCCGAGTTCTCGGCCCCATGGGACACTTGGCCCCCTGGGACACTCAGCTCACCCGGGGCTCTCGGCCCCCTGGGACACTCGGCTCACCCGGGGCACTCGGCCCCTCTAGGGTGTTTGGGTTGCATATTGGAGGCGCAGTGCTAGCTCCTTGCTAACATGGGGGGCTAGGACAGCTGCAGTTGGGCTGAGATGGTTGCAGGCGGGGGGACCACCTTCAAAAGTGTTTAGTTCGGTGTGGGAGCGGAGCAGCTGCAGACATGGAGGCTAAGTTCTGAGGTCGCCCACTCTCTGAGCCCAAGGCGTGGTTAGCTCTGTTCTTGGTGGATTTCCTTTATTCTCGGCGGCAGTGGCGGGTGGCGGTGCCAGGTGCAATATTGACAGTCGCTCCTGTGGTTTAATTACCACTGTAATTTTAAAGTTCACATGGCGGTGGTGGTGAGATCTTCAGCTTGGCCATGTGGAATCGGAGGATGGGCACGCCTGGGTGGGTAATGGAAGGCACTGTGCCATTTCCTCGCCAGCGCGCTCCATTTCCCTCCCTGCATGGTGGGTGTGCTGGGAAGATTGTGGGTGGGCTGTGATGGCTGCATGTGTGTCCCGGGTGAGACGTGTGTCCCAAGGGGCTGAGTGCCCGGGGTGAGCCAAGTGTCCCATTGGGCCGAGTGCCCCGGGTGAGCCGAGTGTCTCATGGGGCCGAGTGCCACGGGTGAGCCGAGTGTCCCAGGGGGCCCAGTGCCCCGGGTGAGCCGAGTGTCCCAGGGGACCGAGAGCCCCGGGTGAGCCGAGTGTCCCATGCGCACTCACTCGGCTCAACCGGGGCTGTCGGCCCCCTGGGACACTCGGCTCACCCGGGGCACTCGGCCCCTCTAGGGTGTTGGGGTTGCATATTGGAGGCGCCACGCTAGCTCCTTGCTAACATGGGGGGCAGGCTGGGACAGCTGCAGTTGGGCTGAGATGGTTGCAGGGGGGGGACCACCTTCAAAGGTGTCTTGTTCGGATTGAGAGTGGAGCAGCTGCAGACATGGAGGCTAAGTTCTGAGGTCGGCCACTCCCTGAGCCCAAGGCGTGGTGAGCTCTGTTCTTGGTGGATTTCCTTTATTCTTGGCGGCAGTGGCGTTTGGCGGTGCCAGGTGCAATATTGACGGTCGCTCCTGTGGTTCAATTACCACTGTAGATTTAAAGTTCACATGGCGGTGGTGGTGAGATCTTCGGCTTGGCCATGTAGCATCGGAGGATGGGCTTGCCTGGGTGGGTAATGGACGGCACCGAGCCATTTCCTTGCCAGCGCGCTCCATTTCCCTCCCAGCATGGTGGGTGTGCTGGTAAGATTGTGGGCTGGCTGTGATGGCTGCATGTGTGTCCCGGTGAGACGTGTGTCCCAAGGGGCCGAGTGCCCGGGGTGAGCCGAGTGTCCCAGGGGGCCGAGAGGCCCGGTTGAGCCGAGTAGTGTCCCAGGGGGCCGAGTGCCCATGGTACACTCAGCTCACCTGGGGCACTTGGAACCCTGGGACACTCGGCTCACCCGGGGCACTCGGCCCCCTGGGACACTCGGCTCACCCGGAGCTCTCGGCCCCCTGGGACACTCGGCTCACCAGGGGCATTCGGCCCCCTAGGACACTCGACTCACTCGGGGCACTCGGCCCCATGGGACACTTGGCTCACCCGGGGCACTTGGCCCCTTGGGACACACGTCTCACCCGGGACACACATGCAGCCATCACAGCCCGCCCACAATCTTCCCAACACACCCACCATGCTGGGAGGGAAATGGAGCACGCTGGCGAGGAAATGGCACAGTGCCTTCCATTACCCCCCCCAGGCGAGCCCATCCTCCGATGCCACATGGCCAAGCCGAAGCTCTCACCACCACCATGTGAACTTTAAAACTACAGTGGTAATTGAACCACAGGAGCGACCGTCTATATTGCACCTGGCACCGCCACCCGCCACTGCCACCGAGAATAAAGGAAATCCACCAAGAACAGAGCTCACCACGCCTTGGGCTCAGGGAGTGGGCGACCTTAGAACTTAGCCTCCATGTCTGCAGCTGCTCCACTCCTACACCGAACGAGACACCTTTGAAGGTGCTCCTCCCGCCTGCATCCATCTCAGCTCAACTGCAGCTGTCCCAGCCTGCCCCCCATATTAGCAAGGAGCTAGTGCGGCTCCTCCAATATGCAACCCCAACACCCTAGAGGGGCCGAGTGCCCCGGGGAGCCCAGTGTCCCAGGGGACTGAGAGCCTCAGGTGAGTCGAGTGTCCCAGGGGGCCGAGTGTCCCATGGGGCCAAATGCCCCGGGTGAGCCGAGTGTCCCAGGGGGCCGAGAGGCCCGGTTGAGCCGAGTAGTGTCCCAGGGGGCCGAGTGCCCATGGTACACTCAGCTCACCTGGGGCACTTGGAACCCTGGGACACTCGGCTCACCCGGGGCAATCGGCCCCCTGGGACAGTCGGCTCACCCGGCGCTCTCGGCCCCCTGGACACTCGGCTCACCAGGGGCATTTGGCCCCATGGGACACTCGGCCCCCTGGGACACTCGACTCACCTGGGGCTCTCAGTCCCCTGGGACACTGGGCTCCCCGGGGCACTCGGCCCCTCTAGGGTGTTGGGGTTGCATATTGGAGGAGCCGCACTAGCTCCTTGCTAATATGGGGGGCAGGCTGGGATAGCTGCAGTTGAGCTGAGATGGTTGCAAGCGGGAGGACCACCTTCAAAGGTGTCTCGTTCGGTGTAGGAGTGGAGCAGCTGCAGACATGGAGGTTAAGTTCTGAGGTCGCCCACACCCTGAACCCAAGGCGTGGTGACCTCTGTTCTTGGTGGATTTCCTTTATTCTCGGCGGCAGTGGCGGGTTGCCGTGCCAGGTGCAATATTGATGGTCGCTCCTGTGGTTCAATTACAACTGCAGATTTAAAGTTCACATGGTGGTGGTCAGAGCTTCGGCTTGGCCATGTGGCATCAGAGGATGGGCTCGCCTCGGTGGGTAATGGAAGGCACCGTGCCATTTCCTTGCCAGCGCGCTCCATTTCCCTCCCAGCATGGTGGGTGTGCTGGGAAGATTGTGGGCGGGCTGTGATGGCTGCATGTGTGTCCCGGGTGAGACGTGTGTCCCAAGGGGCCGAGTGCCCCGGTTAAGCCGAGTTTCCAATGGGGCCGAGTGCCCGGGTGAGCCGAGTGTCCCAGAGGGGCAGAGGGCCCCGGGTGAGCAAAGTGTCCCAGGGGGGCGAGTGCCCCGGGTGGGCCGAGTGTCCCAGGGGGCCGAGTACCCCTGGTGAGCCGAGTGTCCCAGGGAGCCATGTGCCCCGGGTAAGCCGTACCCCCCAAAGGGAAAGTGTGTTCAGGGTGAGATGAGCGTCCCATGGGGCTGAGTGCCCCGGGTAAGGCGAGTGTCCCAGGGGGGCGAGTGCCCCGGGTGAGCCGAGTGTCCCAGGGGGCCGAGTGCCCCGGGTCAGACTAGTGTCCCAGGGGGCCATGTGCCCTGGGTAAGCCGTACCCCCCAAAGGGGAAGGATGTCCCGGGTGTGCTGAGTGTCCCAGGGGGCCGAGTGCCCCGGGGGAGCCGAGTGTCCCCGGGGGCCCAGTGCCCCGGGTGAGCCGAGTGTCCCAGGGGACCATGTGCCCCGGGTGAGCCGAGTGTCCCAGGGGGCCGAGAGGCCTGGGTGAGCCGAGTGTCCCATGGGGCCGAGTGCCCCGGGTGAGCCCATTTTCCCAGGGAGCCATGTGCCTCAGGTAAGCCGGACCCAACAAAGAGGAAGGGTTTCCCATGTGAGACGTGTGTCCCATGGGGCCGAGTGCCCCGGGTGAGTCGAGTGTCCCATGGGGCCGAGTTTCACATGGGGCCGAGTGCCCCAGGTGAGGCGAGTGTCCCAGGTGGCCGAGTGCCCCGGGTGAGCCGAGCGTCCCAGGGGGCCGAGAGCCCCGGGTGAGCCGAGTGTCCCAGGGTGCCGAGTGCCCCGGGTGAGCCGAGCATACCATGGGGATGAGTGACCCGGGTGAGCCTAGTGTCCCACGGTGCCGAGAGCCCCTGGTGAGCCGAGTGTCCCAGGGGGCCCAGTGCCCCGGGTGAGCTAAGTGTCCTAAGGGGGCCGAGTGCCCGGGGTGAGCCTAGTTTCGTAGGGGCCGAATGTCCCGGGTGAGGCAAGTGTCATAGGGGGCCGAGTACCAGGGTGAGCCGAGTGTCCCAGGGGGACATGTGCCCAGGGTGAGCCGAGTGTCCCAGGGGGCCATGTGCCCCGGGTAAGCCATACCCCCCAAAGGGGAAGGGTGTCCCGGGTGAGCCAAGAGTCCCAGGTGGCCGAGTGCCCCGGGTGAGCCGAGTGTCCCAGGGGGCCGAGAGCCCCGTGTCATCCGAGTGTCCCAGGGGACCGTGTTCCCGGGCGAGCCGAGTGTCCCAGGGGGCCGAGTGCCCCGGGTAAGCCGTACCCCCCAAAAGGGAAGGATGTCCCAGGTGAGCCGAGTGTCCCAGGGGGCCGAGGGCCCCAGGTGAGCCAAGTGTCCCATGGGGCCGAGTGCAACGGGTGAGCTGAGTGACCCATGGGGCCGAATGCCCCTGGTGAGCCCAGAGTCCCAGGGAGCCAAGTGCCCTGGGTAAGCCGTACCCCCCAAAGAGGAAGGGTGTCCCAGGTGAGACGTGTGTCCCATGGGGCCGAATGCCCCGGGTGAGTCGAGTGTCCCATGGGGCCGGGTTTCCCATGGGACCGAGTGCCCCGGGTGAGCCGAGTGTCCCAGGGGGCTGAGAGCCCCGGGTGAGCCTAGTGTCCCAGGGGGCCGAGTGCCTCGGGTGAGCCGAGTGTCCCATGGGGTCGAGTGCCCCTGGTGAGCCGAGTGTCCCAGGGGGCCATGTTCCCCGGGTAAGACATACCCCCCAAAGAGGAAGGGTGTCCCGGGTTAGACGTGTGTCCCATGGGGCTGAGTGCCCCAGGTGAGCCTAGTGTCTCAAGGGGCCGAGTGCCCCGGGTGAGCCGAGTGTCCCATGGGGTCGAGTGCGCCGGGTGAGTGGAGTGTCCCATGGGGTCAAGTGCCCCGGCTGAATCGAGTGTCCCATGGGGCCGAGTGTCCCATGGGGCCGAGTGCCCCGTGTGAGCCGAGTGTCCCATGGGTCCGAGTGTCCCAGGGGGCCCAGTGCCCCGGGTGAGCGGAGTGTCCCATGGGGCCGAGTGTCCCATGGGGCCAAATGCCCCGGGTGAGCCCAGTGTCCCATGGGGCAGAGTGACCCGGGTGAGCCTAGTGTCCCAGGGTGCCGAGAGCCCCGGGTGAGCCGAGTTTCCCAGGGGGTGGAGTGCCCCTGGTGAGCCGAGAGTCCCAGGGGGCCATGTTCCCCGGGTAAGCCGTACCCCCCAATGAGGAAGGGTGTCCCGGGTGAGACGTGTGTCCCATGGGGCTGAGTGCCCCAGGTGAGCCGAGTGTCTCATTGGGGCCGAGTGCCCCGGGTGAGCCAAGTGTCCCAGGGTGCCGAGAGCCACGGGTGAGCCGAGTGGCCCAGGGGGTGGAGTGCCCCGGGTGAGCCAAGAGTCCCAGGGGACCATGTGCCCCGGGTGAGCCGAGTGTCCCAGGGGGCTGAGTGCCCCGGGTAAGCCGAGTGTCCCAGGCGGCCCAGTGCCCCGGGTGAGCTAAGTGTCCTAAGGGGGCCGAGTGCCCGGGGTGAGCCTAGTTTTGTAGGGGCCGAATGTCCCGGGTGAGGCAAGTGTCATAGGGGGCCGAGTACCAGGGTGAGCCGAGTGTCCCAGGGGGACATGTGCCCCGGGTGAGCCGAGTGTCCCAGGGGGCCATGTGCCCCGGGTAAGCCATACCCCCCAAAGGGGAAGGGTGTCCCGGGTGAGCCGAGAGTCCCAGGTGGCCGAGTGCCCCGGGTGAGCCGAGTGTCCCAGGGGGCCGAGAGCCCCGTGTCATCCGAGTGTCCCAGGGGACCGTGTTCCCGGGCGAGCCGAGTGTCCCAGGGGGCCGAGTGCCCCGGGTAAGCCGTACCCCCCAAAAGGGAAGGATGTCCCAGGTGAGCCGAGTGTCCCAGGGGGCCGAGTGCCCCAGGTGAGCCAAGTGTCCCATGGGGCCGAGTGCAACGGGTGAGCTGAGTGACCCATGGGGCCGAATGCCCCTGGTGAGCCCAGAGTCCCAGGGAGCCAAGTGCCCTGGGTAAGCCGTACCCCCCAAAGAGGAAGGGTGTCCCAGGTGAGACGTGTGTCCCATGGGGCCGAATGCCCCGGGTGAGTCGAGTGTCCCATGGGGCCGGGTTTCCCATGGGACCGAGTGCCCCGGGTGAGCCGAGTGTCCCAGGGGGCTGAGAGCCCCGGGTGAGCCTAGTGTCCCAGGGGGCCAAGTGCCTCGGGTGAGCCGAGTGTCCCATGGGGTCGAGTGCCCCTGGTGAGCCGAGTGTCCCAGGGGGCCATGTTCCCCGGGTAAGACATACCCCCCAAAGAGGAAGGGTGTCCCGGGTTAGACGTGTGTCCCATGGGGCTGAGTGCCCCAGGTGAGCCTAGTGTCTCAAGGGGCCGAGTGCCCCGGGTGAGCCGAGTGTCCCATGGGGTCGAGTGCGCCGGGTGAGTGGAGTGTCCCATGGGGTCAAGTGCCCCGGCTGAATCGAGTGTCCCATGGGGCCGAGTGTCCCATGGGGCCGAGTGCCCCGTGTGAGCCGAGTGTCCCATGGGTCCGAGTGTCCCAGGGGGCCCAGTGCCCCGGGTGAGCGGAGTGTCCCATGGGGCCGAGTGTCCCATGGGGCCGAGTGCCCCGGGTGAGCCCAGTGTCCCATGGGGCAGAGTGACCCGGGTGAGCCTAGTGTCCCAGGGTGCCGAGAGCCCCGGGTGAGCCGAGTTTCCCAGGGGGTGGAGTGCCCCTGGTGAGCCGAGAGTCCCAGGGGGCCATGTTCCCCGGGTAAGCCGTACCCCCCAATGAGGAAGGGTGTCCCGGGTGAGACGTGTGTCCCATGGGGCTGAGTGCCCCAGGTGAGCCGAGTGTCTCATTGGGGCCGAGTGCCCCGGGTGAGCCAAGTGTCCCAGGGTGCCGAGAGCCACGGGTGAGCCGAGTGGCCCAGGGGGTGGAGTGCCCCGGGTGAGCCAAGAGTCCCAGGGGACCATGTGCCCCGGGTGAGCCGAGTGTCCCAGGGGGCTGAGTGCCCCGGGTAAGCCGAGTGTCCCAGGGGGCCCAGTGCCCCGGGTGAGCTAAGTGTCCTAAGGGGGCCGAGTGCCCGGGGTGAGCCTAGTTTTGTAGGGGCCGAATGTCCCGGGTGAGGCAAGTGTCATAGGGGGCCGAGTACCAGGGTGAGCCGAGTGTCCCAGGGGGACATGTGCCCCGGGTAAGCCATACCCCCCAAAGGGGAAGGGTGTCCCGGGTGAGCCGAGAGTCCCAGGTGGTCGAGTGCCCCGGGTGAGCCGAGTGTCCCAGGGGGCCGAGAGCTCCGTGTCATCCGAGTGTCCCAAGGGACCGTGTTCCCGGGCGAGCCGAGTGTCCCAGGGGGCCGAGTGCCCCGGGTAAGCCGTACCCCCCAAAAGGGAAGGATGTCCCAGGTGAGCCGAGTGTCCCAGGGGGCCGAGTGCCCCAGGTGAGCCAAGTGTCCCATGGGGCCGAGTGCAACGGGTGAGCTGAGTGACCCATGGGGCCGAATGCCCCTGGTGAGCCCAGAGTCCCAGGGAGCCAAGTGCCCTGGGTAAGCCATACCCCCCAAAGAGGAAGGGTGTCCCAGGTGAGACGTGTGTCCCATGGGGCCGAATGCCCCGGGTGAGTCGAGTGTCCCATGGGGCCGGGTTTCCCATGGGACCGAGTGCCCCGGGTGAGCCCAGTGTCCCAGGGGGCTGAGAGCCCCGGGTGAGCCTAGTGTCCCAGGGGGCCGAGTGCCTCGGGTGAGCCGAGTGTCCCATGGGGTCGAGTGCCCCTGGTGAGCCGAGTGTCCCAGGGGGCCATGTTCCCCGGGTAAGACGTACCCCCCAAAGAGGAAGGGTGTCCCGGGTTAGACGTGTGTCCCATGGGGCTGAGTGCCCCAGGTGAGCCTAGTGTCTCAAGGGGCCGAGTGCCCCGGGTGAGCCGAGTGTCCCATGGGGTCGAGTGCGCCGGGTGAGTGGAGTGTCCCATGGGGTCAAGTGCCCCGGCTGAATCGAGTGTCCCATGGGGCCGAGTGTCCCATGGGGCCGAGTGCCCCGTGTGAGCCGAGTGTCCCATGGGTCCGAGTGTCCCAGGGGGCCCAGTGCCCCGGGTGAGCGGAGTGTCCCATGGGGCCGAGTGTCCCATGGGGCCGAGTGCCCCGGGTGAGCCCAGTGTCCCATGGGGCAGAGTGACCCGGGTGAGCCTAGTGTCCCATGGGGCCGAGTGCCCCGTGTGAGCCGAGTGTCCCATGGGTCCGAGTGTCCCAGGGGGCCCAGTGCCCCGGGTGAGCGGAGTGTCCCATGGGGCCGAGTGTCCCATGGGGCCGAGTGCCCCGGGTGAGCCCAGTGTCCCATGGGGCCGAGTGCCCCGGGTGAGCCCAGTGTCCCATGGGGCAGAGTGACCCGGGTGAGCCTAGTGTCCCAGGGTGCCGAGAGCCCCGGGTGAGCCGAGTTTCCCAGGGGGTGGAGTGCCCCTGGTGAGCCGAGAGTCCCAGGGGGCCATGTTCCCCGGGTAAGCCGTACCCCCCAATGAGGAAGGGTGTCCCGGGTGAGACGTGTGTCCCATGGGGCTGAGTGCCCCAGGTGAGCCGAGTGTCTCATTGGGGCCGAGTGCCCCGGGTGAGCCAAGTGTCCCAGGGTGCCGAGAGCCACGGGTGAGCCGAGTGGCCCAGGGGGTGGAGTGCCCCGGGTGAGCCAAGAGTCCCAGGGGGCCATGTTCCCCGGGTAAGCCGTACCCCCCAAAGAGGAAGGGTGTCCCGGGTGAGACGTGTGTCTCATGGGGCTGAGTGCCCCGGGTGAGCCAAGCGTCCCAGGGGGCGTAGTGCCCCGGGTGAGCCGAGTGTCCCATGGGGCCAATTGCCCCGGGTGAGCCAAGTGTCCCAGGGGGCCCATTGCCCCCGGAGAGCCGAGTGTCCCAGGGGACCGTGTGCCCCGGGTGAACCTAGTTTCCCAGGGGTCGAGTGCCCCGGGTGAGCCTAGTTTCCCAGGGGACGAGTGCCCCGGGTGAGCCGTGTGTCCCAGGGGGCCGAGTGCCCCGGGTGAGCCCATTGTCTCAGGGGGCCATGTTCCCCGGGTAAGACGTACACCCCAAAGAGGAAGGGTGTCCCGGGTTAGACTTGTGTCCCATGGGACTGGGTGCCCCAGGTGAGGCGAGTGTATCATGGGGCCGAGTGCCCCGGGTGAGACGAGTGTCCCATGGGGTCGGGTGCCCCTGGTGAGTGGAGTGTCCCATGGGGTCAAGTGCCCCAGCTGAGTCGAGTGTCCCATGGGGCCGAGTGTCCCATGGTGCGTGTGCCCTGGGTGAGCCGAGTGTCCCAGGGGGCTGAGTGCCCCGGGTGAGCCGAGTGTCCAATGGGGTCGAGTGCCCCGGGTGAGTGGAGTGTCCCAGGGGGCCGAGTGCCCCGGGTGAGCCGATTGTCGCAGGGGGCCATGTTCCCCGGGTAAGACGTACACCCCAAAGAGGAAGGGTGTCCCGGGTTAGACGTGTGTCCCATGGGGCTGAGTGCCCCAGGTGAGCCTAGTGTCTCAAGGGGCCGAGTGCCCCGGGTGAGCCGAGTGTCCCATGGGGTCAAGTGCCCCGGATGAGTCGAGTGTCCCATGGGGCCGAGTGTCCCATGGGGCCGAGTGCCCCGGGTGAGCCCAGTGTCCCATGGGGCAGAGTGACCCGGGTGAGCCTAGTGTCCCAGGGTGCCGAGAGCCCCGGGTGAGCCGAGTTTCCCAGGGGGTGAATGCCCCTGGTCAGCTGAGAGTCCCAGGGGGCCATGTTCCCCGGGTAAGCCGTACCCCCCAAAGAGGAAGGGTGTCCCGGGTGAGACGTGTGTCCCATGGGGCTGAGTGCCCCAGGTGAGCCGAGTGTCCCTGGGGGCCGAGTGCCCCAGGTGAGCCGAGTGTTCCAGGGGGCCATGTTCCCTGGGTAAGACGTATCCCCCAAAGCGGAAGGGTGTCCTGGGTTAGACGTGTTTCCCATGGGGCCGAGTGCCCCGTGTGAGCTGAGTGTCCCTGGAGGCCGAGTGCCCCGTGTGAGCCGAGTGTCCCATGGGGCCGATTGTCCCAGGTGAGCCGAGAGCCCCGGGTGAGCCAAGTGTCCCATGGTGCCGTGTGCCCCGGGTGAGCCGAGTGTCCCATGGGGTCGAGTGCCCCGGGTGAGTGGAGTGTCCCATGGGGCCTCGTGCCCCGGGTGAGCCGTGTGTCCCAGGGGGCCGAGTGCCCCAGGTGAGCCGAGTGTTCCAGGGGGCCATGTTCCCCGGGTAAGACGTACCCCACAAAGAGGAAGGGTGTCCCGGGTTAGACGTGTGTCCCATGGGGCTGAGTGCTCCAGGTGAGCCTAGTTTCTCATGGGGCCGAGTGCCCCGGGTGAGCCGAGTGTTCCATGGGGTCGAGTGCCTCGGGTGAGTGGAGTGTCCCATGGGGTCAAGTTCCCCGGCTGAGTCGAGTGTCCCATGGGGCCGAGTGTCCCATGGGGCCAAGTGCCCAGTGTGATCCGAGTGTCCCATGGGGCCGAGTGTCCCAGGGGGCCCAGTGCCCAGGGTGAGCGGAGTGTCCCATGGGGCAGAGTGTCCCATGGGGGCGAGTGCCCCGGGTGAGCCCAGTGTCCCATGGGGCAGAGTGACTCGGGTGAGCCTAGTGTCCCAGGGGTTCTAGAGCCCCGGGTGAGCTGAGTGTCCCATGGAGCCGTGTGCCCATGTTGAGCCGAGGGTCCCAAAGGGCCAAGTGCCCCGAATAAGCCGTATCCCCCAAAGGGGAAGGATGTCCCGGGTGAGACGTGTGTCCCATGGGGCCTAGTGCCCCGGGTGAGCCGAGTGTCCCATTGGGCCGAGTGCCCCGGGTAAGCCGAGAGTCCTAGGGGGCCAAGTGCCCCATGTGAGCTGAGTGTCCCATGGGGCCGAGTGCTCCGGGTGAGCCGAGTGTCCCAGGGGACAGTGTGCCCCCGGTGAGCCGAGTGTCACAGGGGCCGAGTGCCCCGGGTGAGCCGAGAGTCCTAGGGGGCCAAGTGCCCCATGTGAGCTGAGTGTCCCATGGGGCCGAGTGCTCCGGGTGAGCCGAGTGTCCCAGGGGACAGTGTGCCCCCGGTGAGCCGAGTGTCACAGGGGCCGAGTGCCCCGGGTGAGCCGAGTGTCCCAGGGGACCATGTGCCCCGGGTGAGCCGAGTGTCGCAGGGGGACGGGAGCCCCGGGTGAGCAGAGTGTCCCATGGGGCCGAGTTCCCCGGGCGAGCCGAGTGTCCCAAGGGGGCCAAGTGCCCCGGGTGAGCCTAGTTTCGCAGGGGTTGACTGCCCCGGGTGAGGCAAGTGTCCCAGGGGGCCAAGTGCCCCGGGTGAGCCGAGTGTCCCAGGGGGCCATGTGCCCCGGGTAAGCCATACCCCCCAAAGTGGAAGGGTGTCCCGGGTGAGCCGAGCGTCCCAGGGGGCCGAGAGCCTCGGGTGATCCGAGCGTCCCAGTGGGCCTAGTGCCCCGGGTGAGCCGAGTGTCCCATTGGGCCGAGTGCCCCGGGTGAGCCGAGAGTCCCAGGGGGCCAAGTGCCCCATGTGAGCTGAGTGTCCCAGGGGGCCGAGTGCCCCGGGGGAGCCGAGCGTCCCAGGGGGCCGAGTGCCCCGGGTGAGCCTAGTGTACCAGGGGGCTGAGTGAGCAGGGTGAGCCGAGTGTCCCAGGGGCCCGATTGCCCCGGGTGAGCAGAGTGTCCCAGGGGGCCGAGTGTCCCATGGTGCCGAGTGCCCCGGGTGAGGCGAGTGTCCCATTGGGCCGAGTGCCCCGGGTGAGCCGAGCGTCCCAGGGGGCCGAGTGCCCCGGGTGAGCCGAGAGTCCCAGGGGGCCCAGTGCCCCGGGTGAGCCTAGTGTACCAGGGGGCTGAGTGCCCAGGGTGAGCCGAGTGTCCCATGGGGTCGAGTGCCCCGGGTGAGTGGAGTGTCCCATGGGGCCGAGTGCCCCGGGTGAGCTGAGTGTCCCAGGGGGCCGAGTGCCCCGGGTGAGCCGAGCGTCCCAGGGGGCCGAGTGCCCCGGGGGAGCCGAGCGTCCCAGGGGGCCGAGTGCCCCGGGTGAGCCGAGTGTCCCAGGGGGCCATGTTCCCTGGGTAAGACGTACCCCCCAAAGAGGAAGGGTGTCCCGGGTTAGACGTGTGTCCCATGAGGCTGAGTGCCCCATGTGAGCTGAGTGTCCCTGGGGGCCATGTTCCCTGGGTAAGACGTACCCCCCAAAGAGGAAGGGTGTCCCGGGTTAGACGTGTGTCCCATGGGGCTGAGTGCCCCAGGTGAGCCTAGTGTCTCATGGGGTCGAGTGCCCCGGGTGAGTCGAGTGTCCCATGGGGCCGAGTGTCCCATGGGGCCGAGTGCCCCGTGTGAGCCGAGTGTCCCATGGGGCCGAGTGTCCCAGGGGTCCCAGTGCCCCGGGTGAGCGGAGTGTCCCATGGGTCCGAGTGTCCCATGGGGCAGAGTGACCCGGGTGAGCTGAGTGTCCCAGGAAGCCGAGAGCCCCGGGTGAGCTGAGCGTCCCGGGGGGCCGAGTGCCCCGGGGGAGCCTAGTGTACCAGGGGGCTGAGTGCCTAGGGTGAGCCGAGTGTCCCAGGCGCCCGAATGCCCCGGGTGAGCAGAGTGTCCCAGGGGGCCGAGAGTCCCATGGGGCCGAGTGCCCCGGGTGAGCCGAGTGTCCCAGGGGGCCGAGAGGCCCGGGTGAGCCGAGTGTCCCATGGGGTCGAGTGCCCCGGGTGAGTGGATTGTCCCATGGGGCCACGTGCCCCGGGTGAGCCGTGTGTCCCAGGGGGCCGAGTGCCCCAGGTGAGCCGAGTGTTCCAGGGGGCCATGTTCCCCGGGTAAGACGTAACCCCCAAAGAGGAAGGGTGTCCTGGGTTAGACGTGTGTCCCATGGGGCTGAGTGCCCCAGATGAGTCTAGTGTCTCATGGGGCCGAGTGCCCCGGGTGAGCCGAGTGTTCCATGGGGTCGAGTGCCCCGCGTGAGTGGAGTGTCCCATGGGGTCAAGTTCCCCGGCTGAGTCGAGTGTCCCATGGGGCCGAGTGTCCCATGGGGCCAAGTGCCCAGTGTGATCCGAGTGTCCCATGGGGCCGAGTGTCCCAGGGGGCCCAGTGCCCAGGGTGAGCGGAGTGTCCCATGGGGCAGAGTGTCCCATGGGGCCGAGTGCCCCGGGTGAGCCCAGTGTCCCATGGGGCAGAGTGACCCGGGTGAGCCTAGTGTCCCAGGGGTTCTAGAGCCCCGGGTGAGCTGAGTGTCCCATGGAGCCGTGTGCCCATGTTGAGCCGAAGGTCCCAAAGGGCCAAGTGCCACGAATAAGCCGTATCCCCCAAAGGGGAAGGATGTCCCGGGTGAGACGTGTGTCCCATGGGGCCTAATGCCCCGGGTAAGCCAAGTGTCCCATTGGGCCGAGTGCCCCGGGTGAGCCGAGAGTCCCAGGGGGCCAAGTGCCCCATGTGAGCTGAGTGTCCCAGGGGGCCGAGTGCCCCGGGTGAGCCGAGCGTCCCAGGGGGCTGAGTGCCCAGGGTGAGCCTATTGTACAAGGGGGCTGAGTGCCCAGGGTGAGCCGAGTGTCCCAGGGGGCCATGTTCCCCGGGTAAGACGTACCCCCCAAAGATCAAGGGTGTCCCGGGTTAGACGTGTGTCCCATGGGGCTGAGTGCCCCAGGTGAGCCTAGTGTCTCATGGGCCGAGTGCCCCGGGTGAGACGTGTGTCCCATGGGGCCGAGTGCCCCGGGTGAGCCGAGTGCCCCTTGGGGCCGAGTGCCCCTTGGGGCCGAGTGCCCCTTGTGGCCGAGTGCCCCGGGTGAGCCGAGTGTCCCAGGGGGCCGAGTGCCCCGGGTGAGCTGAGTGTCCCAGGGGGCCATGTTCCCCGGGTAAGACGTACCCCCCAAAGAGGAAGGGTGTCCCGGGTTAGACGTGTGTCACATGGTGCTGAGTGCCCCGGGTGAGCCAAGTGTCCCAGGGGCCGAGTTCCCCGATATGAGCCGAGTGTCCTAGGGTGCCGAGTGCCCCGGGTGAGCCGAGTGTCCTAGGGTGCCGAGTGCCCCGGGTGAGCCGAGTGTCCCAGGGGGCCAGTGCCCCGGGTGAGCCGAGTGTCCCAGGGGGCCCAGTGCCCCGGGTGAGCCGAGTGTCCCATGGGGCCGATTGCCCCGTGTGAGCCGAGTGTCCCAGGGGACAGTGTGCCCCAGGTGAGATGAGTGTCCCAGGGGGCCGAGTGCCCCTGGTGAGCCGAGTGTCCCTGGGGGCCCAGTGCCCTTGTGAGCCGAGTGTCCCATGGGGCCGAGAGCCCCGGGGGAGCCGAGTGTCCCAGGGGGCTGAGTGCCCCGGGTGAATCCAGTGTCCCAGGGGGCCGAGTGCCCCGGGCGAGCCGAGTGTCCCAGGGGGCGATGTGCCCCGGGCAAGCCGTACCCCCCAAAAGGGAAGGGTGTCTCAGGTGAGACGTGTGTCCCAGGGGGCCAAGTACCCTCGGTGAACCAAGTGTCCCATAGGGCTGAGTGCCCCGGGTGAGCCGAGAGTCCCAGGGGGCCAAGTGCCCCATGTGAGCTCAGTGTCCCAGGGGTCCGAGTGCCCCGGGTGAGCCGAGCATCCCAGGGGGCCAAGTGCCCAGGGTGAGCCTAGTGTACACGGGGGCTGAGTGCCCCGGGTGATCAGAGTGTCCCAGGGGGCCGAGTGTCCCATGGGGCCGAGTGCCCCGGGTGAGGCGAGTGTCCCATTGGGCCGAGTGCCCCGGGTGAGCCGAGCGTCCCAGGGGGCCGAGTGCCCCGGGTGAGCCGAGAGTCCCAGGGGGCCCAGTGCCCCGGGTGAGCCTAGTGTACCAGGGGGCTGAGTGCCCAGGGTGAGCCGAGTGTCCCATGGGGTCGAGTTCCCCGGGTGAGTGGAGTGTCCCATGGGGCCGAGTGCCCCGGGTGAGCTGAGTGTCCCAGGGGGCCGAGTGCCCCGGGTGAGCCGAGCGTCCCAGGGGGCCGAGTGCCCCGGGGGAGCCGAGCGTCCCAGGGGGCCGAGTGCCCCGGGTGAGCCGAGTGTCCCAGGGGGCCATGTTCCCTGGGTAAGACGTACCCCCCAAAGAGGAAGGGTGTCCCGGGTTAGACGTGTGTCCCATGAGGCTGAGTGCCCCGTGTGAGCTGAGTGTCCCTGGGGGCCGAGTGGCCCAGGTTAGCCGAGTGTTCCAGGGGGCCATGTTCCCTGGGTAAGACGTACCCCCCAAAGAGGAAGGGTGTCCCGGGTTAGACGTGTGTCCCATGGGGCTGAGTGCCCCAGGTGAGCCTAGTGTCTCATGGGGTCGAGTGCCCCGGGTGAGTGGAGTGTCCCATGGGGTCAAGTGCCCCGGCTGAGTCGCCTGTCCCATGGGGCCCGAATGCCCCGGGTGAGCCGAGTGTCCCTGGGGGCCGAGTGTCCCATGAGGCCGAGTGCCCCGGGTGAGCCGAGTGTCCCAGGGGGCCTAGAGCCCCGGGTGAGCCGAGTGTCCCTGGGGGCCGAGTGTCCCATGGGGTCGAGTGTCCCGGGTGAGTGGAGTGTCCCATGGGGTCAAGTGCCCCGGCTGAGTCCAGTGTCCCATGGGGCCCGAATGCCCCGGGTGAGCCGAGTGTCCCAGGGGGCCGAGAGCCCCGGGTGAGCCAAGTGTCCCATGGTGCCGTGTGCCCCGGGTGAGCCGAGTGTCCCAGGGGGCCAGGTGCCCCGGGTGAGCCGAGTGTCCCAGGGGGCCATGTTCCCCGGGTAAGACGTACCCCCCAAAGAGGAAGGGTGTCCCGGGTTAGACGTGTGTCACATGGGGCTGAGTGCCCCGGGTGAGCCAAGTGTCCCAGGGGCCGAGTGCCCTGGGTGAGCCGAGTGTCCTAGGGGGCCGAGTTCCCCGGGTGAGCCGAGTGTCCCAGGGGTCGAGTGCCCTGGGTGAGCCGAGTGTCCCAGGGGGCCAGTGCCCCGGGTGAGCCGAGTGTCCCAGGGGGCCCAGTGCCCCGGGTGAGCCGAGTGTCCCATGGGGCCGATTGCCCCGTGTGAGCCGAGTGTCCCAGGGGACAGTGTGCCCCAGGTGAGATGAGTGTCCCAGGGGGCCACGTGCCCCTGGTGAGCCGAGTGTCCCTGGGGGCCCAGTGCCCTGGTGAGCCGAGTGTCCCATGGGGCCGAGAGCCCCGGGTGAGCCTAGTGTCCCATGGGGCCGAGAGTCCCGGGGGAGCCGAGTGTCCCAGGGGGCTGAGTGCCCCGGGTGAATCCAGTGTCCCAGGGGGCCGAGTGCCACGGGCAAGCCGAGTGTCCCAGGGGGCGATGTGCCCCGGGTAAGCCGTACCCCCCAAAAGGGAAGGGTGTCTCAGGTGAGACGTGTGTCCCAGGGGGCCAAGTACCCTGGGTGAACCGAGTGTCCCATAGGGCCGAGTGCCCCGGTTGAGCCGAGTGTCCCAGGGGGCCCAGTGCCCCAGGTGAGCCGAGTGTCCCATGAGGCCGAGTGCTCCGGGTGAGCCGAGTGTCCCAGGGGGCCGAGTGCCCCGGGTGAGCCGAGTGTCCCAGGGGACCATGTGCCCCGGGTGAGCCGAGTGTCCCAGGGGGCTGAGTGACCCTGGTGAGCCGTGTGTCCCAGGGGGCCGAGTGTCCCAGGGGGCCCAGTGCCCAGGGTGAGCGGAGTGTCCCATGGGGCAGAGTGTCCCAGGGGGCGAGTGCCCCGGGTGAGCCCAGTGTCCCATGGGGCAGAGTGACTCGGGTGAGCCTAGTGTCCCAGGGGTTCGAGAGCCCCGGGTGAGCTGAGTGTCCCATGGAGCCGTGTGCCCATGTTGAGCCGAGGGTCCCAAAGCGCCAAGTGCCCCGAATAAGCCGTATCCCCCAAAGGGGAAGGATGTCCCGGGTGAGACGTGTGTCCCATGGGGCCTAGTGCCCCGGGTGAGCCGAGTGTCCCATTGGGCCGAGTGCCCCGGGTAAGCCGAGAGTCCTAGGGGGCCAAGTGCCCCATGTGAGCTGAGTGTCCCATGGGGCCGAGTGCTCCGGGTGAGCCGAGTGTCCCAGGGGACAGTGTGCCCCCGGTGAGCCGAGTGTCACAGGGGCCGAGTGCCCCGGGTGAGCCGAGTATCCCAGGGGACCATGTGCCCCGGGTGAGCCGAGTGTCGCAGGGGGACGGGAGCCCCGGGTGAGCAGAGTGTCCCATGGGGCCGAGTTCCCCGGGTGAGCCGAGTGTCCCAAGGGGGCCAAGTGCCCCGGGTGAGCCTAGTTTTGCAGGGGTTGACTGCCCCGGGTGAGGCAAGTGTCCCAGGGGGCCAAGTGCCCCGGGTGAGCCGAGTGTCCCAGGGGGCCATGTGCCCCGGGTAAGCCATACCCCCCAAAGTGGAAGGGTGTCCCGGGTGAGCCGAGCGTCCCAGGGGGCCGAGAGCCTCGGGTGATCCGAGCGTCCCAGTGGGCCTAGTGCCCCGGGTGAGCCGAGTGTCCCATTGGGCCGAGTGCCCCGGGTGAGCCGAGAGTCCCAGGGGGCCAAGTGCCCCATGTGAGCTGAGTGTCCCAGGGGGCCGAGTGCCCCGGGGGAGCCGAGCGTCCCAGGGGGCCGAGTGCCCCGGGTGAGCAGAGTGTCCCAGGGGGCCGAGTGTCCCATGGGGCCGAGTGCCCCGGGTGAGGCGAGTGTCCCATTGGGCCGAGTGCCCCGGGTGAGCCGAGCGTCCCAGGGGGCCGAGTGCCCCGGGTGAGCCGAGAGTCCCAGGGGGCCCAGTGCCCCGGGTGAGCCTAGTGTACCAGGGGGCTGAGTGCCCAGGGTGAGCTGAGTGTCCCAGGGGGCCGAGTGCCCCGGGTGAGCCGAGCGTCCCAGGGGGCCGAGTGCCCCGGGTGAGCCGAGTGTCCCAGGGGGCCATGTTCCCTGGGTAAGACGTACCCCCCAAAGAGGAAGGGTGTCCCGGGTTAGACGTGTGTCCCATGAGGTGAGTGCCCCGTGTGAGCTGAGTGTCCCTGGGGGCCGAGTGCCCCAGGTTAGCCGAGTGTTCCAGGGGGCCATGTTCCCTGGGTAAGACGTACCCCCCAAAGAGGAAGGGTGTCCCGGGTTAGACGTGTGTCCCATGGGGCTGAGTGCCCCAGGTGAGCCTAGTGTCTCATGGGGTCGAGTGCCCCGGGTGAGTCGAGTGTCCCATGGGGTCAAGTGCCCCGGCTGAGTCGAGTGTCCCATGGGGCCGAGTGTCCCATGGGGCCGAGTGCCCCGTGTGAGCCGAGTGTCCCATGGGGCCGAGTGTCCCAGGGGTCCCAGTGCCCCGGGTGAGCGGAGTGTCCCATGGGTCCGAGTGTCCCATGGGGCCGAGTGCCCCGAGTGAGCCGAGTGTCCCAGGGGTTCTAGAGCCCCGGGTGAGCTGAGTGTCCCATGGAGCCGTGTGCTCCGGTTGAGCCGAGGGTCCCAAAGGGCCAAGTGACCCGAATAAGCCGTATCCCCCAAAGGGGAAGGATGTCCCGGGTGAGACGTGTGTCCCATGGGGCCTAGTGCCCCGGGTGAGCCGAGTGTCCCATTGGGCCGAGTGCCCCGGGTGAGCCGAGAGTCACAGGGGGCCAAGTGCCCCATGTGAGCTGAGTGTCCCAGGGGTCCGAGTACCCCTGGTGAGACGAGCATCCCAGGGGGCCGAGTGCCCAGGGTGAGCCTAGTGTACACGGGGGCTGAGTGCCCAGGGTGAGCCGAGTGTCCCAGGGGGCCATGTTCCCCGGGTAAGACTTACCCCCCAAAGAGGAAGGGTGTCCCGGGTTAGACGTGTGTCCCATGGGGCTGAGTGCCCCAGGTGAGCCTAGTGTCTCATGGGCCGAGTGCCCCGGGTGAGCCGAGTGTCCCATGGGGTCGAGTGCCCCGGGTGAGTGGAGTGTCCCATGGGGTCAAGTGCCCCGGCTGAGTCGAGTGTCCCATGGGGCCCGAATGCCCCGGGTGAGCCGAGTGTCCCTGGGGGCCGAGTGTCCCATGAGGCCGAGTGCCCCGGGTGAGCCGAGTGTCCCAGGGGGCCTAGAGCCCCGGGTGAGCCGAGTGTCCCTGGGGGCCGAGTGTCCCATGGGGTCGAGTGTCCCGGGTGAGTGGAGTGTCCCAGGGGGCTGAGAGCCCCGGGTGAGCCAAGTGTCCCATGGTGCCGAGTGCCCTGGGTGAGCCGAGTGTCCCAGGGGGCTGAGTGACCCTGGTGAGCCGTGTGTCCCAGGGGGCCGAGTGTCCCAGGGGGCCCAGTGCCCAGGGTGAGCGGAGTGTCCCATGGGGCCGAGTGTCCCATGGGGCCGAGTGCCCCGAGTGAGCCGAGTGTCCCAGGGGTTCTAGAGCCCCGGGTGAGCTGAGTGTCCCATGGAGCCGTGTGCTCTGGTTGAGCCGAGGGTCCCAAAGGGCCAAGTGCCCCGAATAAGCCGTATCCCCCAAAGGGGAAGGATGTCCCGGGTGAGACGTGTGTCCCATGGGGCCTAGTTCCCCGGGTGAACCTAGTGTCCCATAGGGCCGAGTGCCCCGGTTGAGCCGAGTGTCCCAGGGGGCCCAGTGCCCTAGGTGAGCCGAGTGTCCCATGGGGCCGAGTGCCCCGGGTGAGCCGAGTGTCCCAGGGGACAGTGTGCCCCCGGTGAGCCGAGTGTCACAGGGGCCGAGTGCCCCGGGTGAGCCGAGTGTCCCAGGGGGCCGAGTGTCCCAGGTGAGCCGAGTGTCCCAGGGGACCATGTGCCCCGGGTGAGCCGAGTGTCGCAGGGGGACGGGAGCCCCGGGTGAGCAGAGTGTCCCATGGGGCCGAGTTCCCCGGGTGAGCCGAGTGTCCCAAGGGGGCCGAGTGCCCCGGGTGAGCCTAGTTTCCCAGGGGTTGAGTGCCCCGGGTGAGGCAAGTGTCCCAGGGGGCCAAGTGCCCTGGGTGAGCCGAGTGTCCCAGGGGGCCATGTGCCCCGGGTAAGCCATACCCCCCAAAGGGGAAGGGTGTCCCGGGTGAGCCGAGCGTCCCAGGGGGCCGAGTGCCGCGGGTGAGCCGAGTGCCCCGGGTGAGCCGAGTGTCCCATGGAGCCGTGTGCTCTGGTTGAGCCGAGGGTCCCAAAGGGCCAAGTGCCCCGAATAAGCCGTATCCCCCAAAGGGGAAGGATGTCCCGGGTGAGACGTGTGTCCCATGGGGCCTAGTTCCCAGGGTGAACCTAGTGTCCCATAGGGCCGAGTGCCCTGGTTGAGCCGAGTGTCCCAGGGGGCCCAGTGCCCTAGGTGAGCCGAGTGTCCCATGGGGCCGAGTGCCCCGGGTGAGCCGAGTGTCCCAGGGGACAGTGTGCCCCCGGTGAGCCGAGTGTCACAGGGGCCGAGTGCCCCGGGTGAGCCGAGTGTCCCAGGGGGCCGAGTGTCCCAGGTGAGCCGAGTGTCCCAGGGGACCATGTGCCCCGGGTGAGCCGAGTGTCGCAGGGGGACGGGAGCCCCGGGTGAGCAGAGTGTCCCATGGGGCCGAGTTCCCCGGGTGAGCCGAGTGTCCCAAGGGGGCCGAGTGCCCCCGGTGAGCCTAGTTTCCCAGGGGTTGAGTGCCCCGGGTGAGGCAAGTGTCCCAGGGGGCCAAGTGCCCAGGGTGAGCCGAGTGTCCCAGGGGGCCATGTGCCCCGGGTAAGCCATACCCCCCAAAGGGGAAGGGTGTCCCGGGTGAGCCGAGCGTCCCAGGGGGCTGAGTGCCGCGGGTGAGCCGAGTGCCCCGGGTGAGCCGAGTGTCCCAGGGGGCCCAGTGCCCCGGGTGGGAAGAGTGTCCCAGAGGCCATGTGCCTCGGGTAAGCCGTACCCCCCAAAGAGGAAGGGTGTCCCGGGTGAGCCGAGTGACCCAGGGGGCCGAATGCCTCGCGTGAGCCGAGTATCCCATGGCGCCGAGTGCCCCGGGTGAGCCGAGCGTCCCAGGGGGCCGAGAGCCTAGGGTGATCCGAAGGTCCCAGTTGGCCGAGTGCCTAGGTTGAGCCGAGTGCCCCGGGTGAGCCGAGTGTCCCAGGGGGTCCCAGTGCCCCGGGTGTGCCTAGTGTCCCAGGGGGCCGAGTGCCGCGGGTGAGCCGAGTGCCCCGGGTGAGCCGAGTGTCCCAGGGGGCCCAGTGCCCCGGGTGGGGAGAGTGTCCCAGAGGCCATGTGCCTCGGGTAAGCCGTACCCCCCAAAGAGGAAGGGTGTCCCGGGTGAGCCGAGTGACCCAGGGGGCCGAATGCCTCGCGTGAGCCGAGTATCCCATGGTGCCGAGTGCCCCGGGTGAGCCGAGCGTCCCAGGGGGCCGAGAGCCTAGGGTGATCCGAAGGTCCCAGTTGGCCGAGTGCCTAGGTTGAGCCGAGTGCCCCGGGTGAGCCGAGTGTCCCAGGGGGGCCCAGTGCCCCGGGTGTGCCTAGTGTCCCAGGGGGCCGAGTGCCCCTGGTAAGCCGTACCCCCCAAAGAGGAAGGGTGTCCCTGGTGATACGTGTGTCCCATGGGGCTGAGTGCCCCGGGTGAGCCGAGTGTCCCAGGGTTCGGAGTGCTCCGGTTGAGCCGAGTGTCCCAGGGTACCGTGTGCCCAGGTGCTCAGAGCTGGTCAGTGAGGAGAAGGGATCTGTACCCAAATCCATGAAAACTCCCAGTCCTGAGCCTGAAACATCATGATGTGCCCTATGGAGGCCAACCCATCAAGCTTTGAAAAACTTACTAATTGTCTTTTTTAAACCACACAAATAACATCAAGCCCACAGCTGAGATCGAAGAGGACTGGAAAGTGCCCAGAAGAAGTCTGACTTACCCTTCAGGCCACCAAGTGGACGGTCACTGGAAGCTTCCCTGCAGCACTCTAAGCTGCCGGCTGGGACCCTGAGAGGAAAGGACCACCTGAACCAAATGGGCCGCTGACTTAGTCTAGCCCAGACTATGCCATCCAGTCTGCAGAGAGGACAGAACACATCGATTCTGCCACAGTTAGGGAGTGCCCTCAGCAGGACGGACCTGGGTTCTGGAGACGACCCAGGAGGAATCCCGCCTTCCATGAGTGCCGGGCCCCTTGCACAGTGGGCATGGGCTGTGCAGGATGACAACCTGTGCTTCTGTGTCTTTGAGGGCTGGGGCTCAAACAGTGTTGTTAACAGAGGAAATTTCACACAGAATTCCAGTAGAGACCGAACAGGGCGGCTCTGGAAAAGGAAGGTTTGGAGGGGTGGGGGGCCCACCCTTAGGATACATGGAGCTTCTAGAATATGTGGAAACACGCTGCCTAGACCAGGACAGTGGCACATGGTGAGGGCGGGAGCCAGGACAGGGCAGAGTGTGAGCGCCCATGAGTGCACAATAGAACCAGTACCTGTTCTAGAGGCCGCTTCACCTTGGTGATTTGAGGGGGTGAGTGCGGGGGCCTCAGGAGGAAAGACTCCCCTTCACTGGAAGGATGTGAGCAGGAGCTGCATGCTTAGGCCCCTCAGGGAGTAGGGAAGGGTGTTGAGGAACCGTGGGTCCCCATCCCGCTTCAGCATTAACACCTCCACTTTGACCTCCTGTGGGTGTGGAACTTGCACACAGGCCTTACTTGAAGGAAAAGCACTGTTGATGGAAACAGGTGTGAGAGCCCAGCCTGAAGGGCACCACACACATCCCACTCCCCATGCTGCCTGTGATTGGGAACTCGAGCTCCGATGACAGCTCACAGGGGCTGGCATCTGTATTCTAGCCCGAGTAGAACAGAAGGCATGAAAGTTGCAGACCTGAAACATCCAAGGGGAATCCTGGGCCTTTTGGGAGAGGCCAACTCTGACTCTGGCCCAGACTCTGAGTCGTGGTCGTGTCCAGCTCCTGGAGAGAGGGAGGGAGCCAGGTGAGCTGTGCCCTTAGGGAGCAGGTGTCTCCATGTCCCATCTTTCCTCTGTTTTTCCTGTTGGGACAGCCTTACACTCAGGACTCTATCTGACTTAACTTTAAGTCACACTTCCGCCTGCACAATAACTGGCACTCCAAAGGACAGCAGTGTCCTGGCCTAAGGGCCATGCAGCACAGGCAGCTGACACCTAGTATCCCGGGAGCCCGTCCCACCTCCAGGGCCAGCTGGACCAAAAGCAGGGCCCTGAGAGCAGCTCTCTCCCAGGGGCCTGGGCTCTCCAGGGGCTGGAGGAAGGAAAAGGAAAGAACCACCACCTGAGGGAGGATGCGGGCTCCCCAGAGACTCCGTAGCTCCTCCCAGCAACATGCAGTATCCATGGGCCACCATCACTGCTCTTCCCTGAGAAGGACTAAGATGTCCTGTGCCTCAAACCTGCCAGCTGCTCTCTGACAGCAGCCCTGGACCTCCTCCAAAGTGACACCAGGGTCTCTATCATGCAGACAGTTCTAGGTTCACCTGAGCGTGAGCACTGTGCTTCCAGGGAATCACGGTGTGCATGGCTGGTTGTGCAGTGTGAGGGGCTCTCGAGCAGGCTCCACAGGTGTCTGAACAGGCCTGGGCTCTTGCTCAGGGTGGGATCCAGGCTGAGTCAGACCAAGGATTAGCCTGGAGGGTTGGGTCTATTGCTTCATAGGCTGCTGGCAGGCCCAGGGGAGGTGGTGCTCCTGGCTCCTGCTGGAGCCCAGACAGGGCTTTCTGCTCTGCAGAGCCTGGGAGACCTGACCGACTGCTGAGTGCCCACAAGGGACAGGAAGTAAGCCCGCCCCAGCCACACAGGGCACTGTGCCCCTGACCCCCATCAGTGAGTGGCTGCTGTTTCAGTGTCTGGCCAGGAGCACAGAGGGACAGCCTCCTGCCCTGTGCTCACTCACCTCATCTGTTCCCAGGGGTGCTTCTGATTTGTAAAAAGGGCCAGGTCCTGAAGCTGCCCCAGGCAGCCTCGAGGGCAGAACCCTGTCTGTCTTTGCTGGGCTTGTCAAACCACGGTTATGCATGCCATAGCTTCCAGGGCCTGTGGGAGGAAAGATTATGAAAAATCATAACCCAGTGTCTTCTCGTCTGGTTCTAACATCCTGGGACAGTCATTTTCAGTTCTTTCTGCTGTCCTCAGATATTTCATCTCTAGGTTAGAAGCAGAATGTCTTTTTAAGCTTTGAGCTTTATTTCTCCCTTTCTGTTGCATATTTTAAATTTCCGGGTACTCTTCCCCAGATGCTCCTTTTCATAGCATCCTGCTGGGATTTCACTGTGCAGAGTGGCTTACTCTGAGGTCATGATGTACATTTTAAAGCTTTTGTCTCTGTGCCTAATGCCAACTGACTCTGTTGCTCTCATATTGGTTTGTCTCTGGTGTTGCAGGCGCTCTTCAGGTGTCCGGGGACCCTGACCTCTCATGAACTCCTCCTGGCAAGATGTGACCCAATTGATCTACTGGGAATGTCTCCTGCTAATCAGATGCCTTGAAGAGGATGTAATGTCCCATCTAAGGTGTGAACACCCATGGCTACTGGCATCTGGGAGACATCCAGCCTGTCCATCCTTCTGAACCCCCTTGTTTTTCAGTCTAGGACTCCTGCCCTCCCCTTCATGGTCCGGCCTCCAGTGTAGGGACCGTGTCAAGTCTCCTGCCTGGATAATAAACCAACAATGATGCCTGATTTTAGCCCGAGCTCTGGCTCATCTATGTTCAGGAGCCACATGGTGCCACCAATTCCTGACCAGTGGTGTGTGTTCCAGAGCTCAGGCCCAGGTCTCTAGATGGTGGAGTTAACCTTCCAAAGTCTCACAGCTGTAGGCGGAGCTGAGCTCTGAAACTGTGTCTGTGGAACACCAAAATTTGTCCACAGCTTCACCCATCTGCTGACCACCTCTCATTCTGAGCGGCGCTCTTGTCCCTGTGTTTGGGAAGGACCTCGGGCCGAGATGCTCATCCTTCTTGGTTCTAGAGGGACCCATGACTCACCGTGGGTGTGGCCTGGGTGCCTGGACATGGACATGGAGGTGGAGCTTGAAGGAGCTGTAGTGATGGCTGAGGATGAACAGGCCCCAGAGCCCAGCTCTGAGGGCTGGGCTTGGTGGCTGGGTCAGCGGAGGCGTCCGTGTGCTCAGGGCTGCCTCTGGGTGGGGTCACTTTCTTTGATATGAGGTCCCCAGGGCCTTGGATAGAGAAGGACAGTGAGAAATGGGGCTACAAAATCTCATGCCGAAGTGGGGTGATCACAATGAGGCATAGAAGCAGAGGCAGCAGGGCCCAGGGAGCCCAGGGACAAGAGCTGGGCTGTGTGCCTCACAGACTGGGATCTAAGGGGAGGCCCTGGTAGCTGCCTGAGCTGGACAGCCCGTGCAGCTAGCCCTGGCTTTGAGCATGGCTCACAGTGTGTATCCTGAGCAAATGGGAAAAAAAATAAAGGATGAGCTCAGGCGGCTCAACAAAATGTTGGTCAAAGTTCAACACACTAACTACTGGGTCCTCGTGCTGTGTCACTCAATCTCTGATGTAAGGAGACCCGGCCTGTGGCTGCTCCAGACCACCCCCAACCTGTGCTCCAGGCCCTCAAGCTCCAGGATGTGCACCCTGCCTACAGGTTTCCTTTATGATATCGGAAAGAAGTTCATTGTCACCCTAAGAGTCATTTGTTTAAGAGGTCTTCATCTCTACATGGTGACTCAAGAATGATTTTTACCTTCCATTTTATGCAATGTCTGAATTTTCTACTGTGAACATATATTCTTGGAAAAGTTAAAATAAAGTCCGGATTAAAACAACAACATTGGGGGTATAAAACACACCTAAAAGACCTTCAATGACCTCCTAGTAGGAGCGGGGATGGGCTCTGCAAATACAAGTGAAAAAATAATGCTTTTGCAGGTCCTGGAAGCATCAGGACAAGGCTGTTTTGCTGTGTCCTGCTCGAGACAGCTGGAGGCCTAAGGACCCAGAACCACGCCAACTGTGGGTATTTGGGCCTCACCACACTCTCCCAGGACCTGACCCCCCCGTGGCCCACACCACCCAGTGCCTGGACTCACGGGAAAGTTGTAAGTACCCAAGCCTTGCAAATTTAAATCAAGGGGAAATTTGAATTCTGAAGGATAACCTTGATGAGAGGCAGGATTCAAGTCTGGTGGGATGATTCTGGCAGGCGTCCACCGCATGAAGTCAGCATGAGGAGCAGCGGAGAGGTGGAGGTGCCAGACAGCAGCCAGGGCGGAGAGACCCTGTTTCCAACAGCATGCTGGGCAGGCAGGCGGGGACCAGCACATGGGAGCCCAGGAGGCAGAGCAGTGCATGCTCTGAAGTCAGTGCCACATTAAGTGACAGGAACGTTGGGAGAGTCACCTCTTTACTTTTACGGTGACCTTGTGTTTATCGTGACAGTGGTTTTCCACTCATAGTACTGATAAACATCTTCCCTTTTAAAATAAAGTGGAAATGGCAGGTCCATTCAAGTGAAAGTATGTAATAAGCACACTAGTGCTACAGACTTTGTAAAATCATGGAGATGATACGAGGATGGCTGCAGACAGAAAACAATGCGGTAGCTAAGGGCCTCTGTGGAGCAGTGCTCCCGGCTGATGGTGACTGTGAGCTGATTCCTGTCTGTGCATGGCTGCCCTCCCAGCAGCATCCAAGACCTCAGAGGACCTCAGCACAGTCCTACAAAGTCACTCTGGGCTGAAGCTTGGTCCAGCAAAATATATCCAGGCACTTGAGATGCTGAGTGCAGCAGTAAATTCTTCAGAACACACAGCACATCTAAAAAGGGACTGCTCCACAAAAGCCAAGATTCTGTGCTGACACAGGAAGTGGAGAAAAGGGCAGCAGATTTAAAGTTAGATGCCCAAAAACGAGTCTTAAAAAAATGTCTCACTTGACCGGGACCACACAGTTTCTGAAGCCAAGCAACTGCTGATGCGTTATGCACTGTAGAAGGGCAGGGTCTCTAAGTTTGCAGGTGTGAGAGAGGGGGCAGCACTGGGCCCCAGACTCACTCAGCATGGACACCCTGGCCCAGGGACCTGGGTGTGGATGCCCAGGGCTCCCCTAACACTGGGTGGGCTAGAGTGCTGTGTGGAGGCTCTGACAACTGGTCTCTTTTGCAGTCAGAATCCATGTTGGTACTTGATGCTTGGCTTGGAATTTGGGTCAAGAGGAGGGGTACTCTTTGCATCATCTGGAATGTAGTGTTTTCCTGCTTGTTTGATTGAATTTCAAGCAATAAGGAGGGCACATTGTAAACACACTGGTGAAGGGAAAGGAGTAGGAATCTCCAGTGTCTGAGAAAGCAAGGGCCTAGTCAGAAGCAGGTTCGATGTCAGAGGAAGATCAGAGCTGCATGCCTTTTCAGAAATCCGGTGGGCCAAGGGAGACTAGTCCTTGTCCTCTTTCCCCCTTCTCCAAAAGCGATTCTTTTTGTGCTGAGTTGCTAAATTGTTATCCCATGGATAACCCAAGAGAGGAAGGAAAAAACAGAACAAAACAGCAAATAAATGAAATGAATAACAACAAAGGACTCCATTAGCTACATGTTCTTGTGAGATCAGAGTCCTGTCCTGCCCAGGAGAGCTGGAAACAATACACAAGGCACAACCAGGATCATTACTCAGTGAACCCTTATGCTCTGACTCTCTTTAATTCATTTAGTGGCATGCTTGAGCCAATGCTTTTCTGAGCACGTGAGGAGGATACTACTAAGCGTACAAGTTTATGATGCAGATTTTTTTAAACAGATAGAGTTACACATATATTTAAGCGATTTGATATGTATGCTATTTTATTGTATGGACAGCAACCTTCAAAACTTCATAAGTAAAATTTGCTGAAGGTATTAACATAACATAGACATTTTACCCTTAAAAATATAAAATTTCATGCCAAAAAAAGAGCATTTGTGGGAAATGTTAATTCATTATCCTATTTTGAAGATAAGTGCTGCTGAAAACTTCCAGCAGCTTATGATTAACATTCTCCATGTCAAGATAATTGTGAAAGCTGGTTAAAAGGCTTTACCAGAGATGATTTTTATGTCAAAGACAAAGAATGTCCAGGTCAATTGAAAAAGTTTGAAAACCAATTACAAGCATTATTGGCTGGAGATGCATATCAAACTCAAAAACAACTTTCAGAAAGATTAAGCATTGCTCAGCAAACAATTTCCAATTGTTCATAAGCAATGGCAAAGATCTTAAAGGAAGGAAAATGAGTGCCACTTCAACTGAACAGAAGACCAATGGAAAACTAAAAAGTCATCAGTGAAATGTTGCTTCAGTGGCACAAAAGAAAAGTCTTTTTTGCATTGAGCATTGACTGGCGATGAAAAGTATATTTATTTTGAGGTTCCCATCGCTTCAGAAAGAAGGCAATGCTCTTAGTTTGGAGGGATCAGGAAGGGGTGGTGTATAATGAGCTCCCAAACCAGGTGAAATCATTAATACCAATTGCTACTGATAACAAATATTCAATTTGAACCACACCTTGATAGTGAAACAACCAGAATGTTCCGGAAGACAGGGCAATGCAATTTTGCTTCCTGATAACACACCTCACACACTTCTAAACCAGTTAAAGATACATTAAAAGATCTTGCCTGGGAAGTATTAACCCACTCAATGCATCCACCAGACCTCACTCCTTCAGATTAGTACTTGTTCTGATCAATGGCACAGGCATTTTCTTAGCAGCACTTCAAAACATACTAAGAAGTGGAAATTAGTTCTCTGAATGGTTTGCTTCAAAACAAGAAAACTTCTGCTGGGACAGTATCTACAAATTACCTGAAAGATGTTGAAATGTGTAGCTAGCGATGGACATTACTTTGAATAAAGCACTTTTAATATTTCTCTTGAAATGATGTTTTATTTTTTATTACAAAATCTGCGTTATTAACCAGTACACTCAGTATATTGCACTAGGAGCTGATGCCTTAGACTATTTTTCAATGTCAATGTGTTAAATGATTAAATGAGAATTTTTATTAGTTTGGGAGCCGGTTTTCCTTACTCCTCTACCCTAATGACAAGCTCCCTGACAACTTGACTCATCCACAACTAACTCCTGCTCCTGTTCAAAGACCTTGGGACACTTCCTGGTATGTTTCTCACTGCTGCAACAGGATAGCCTACCTGCACTGCTCACTGATAATCCTTGTGCATCCAAAACAGCCTCTTAAGAAAGGATGAGTTTGAAATCCCTGTTTCATACCAAAACAATGTGAACACATCGAGAATTATTCCCATTTAGATCCCTACACATCCTCTCCTGCAAATCTACCTATGAATTATGGAGTCTTATCAGAGCAGACAATTGGCCTAACTACCTGACCATGTACCTGAGCATAAGTGGTTTATACCATTTCTCACTTAGGATTCAAGTTTAAGGCAGGACCCCTGTTATTTCTCTCTCCACAGCACCACCTGGTGGCCACAGCTCACACCACAGCAGAAGGGACCCACTATGCAATGCTGGTTCTCTAAGCTTGGTCAGCACCTTCAAGGACCAAAGCAGCTTTAACTGCAGGCTGTGCTCACAGTGGTTATGAGTTCAGGATCCATAATCTGTCAGGCCCGGGTTGTGAACCCTGCTCCACCCCTTACTCTCTAGGCAAGTGCTTAACCTTGTCAAGCCTCACTTGCCCAGCCCTGCAAAGGGGAGAGGAATCCTGGCTGCCTCACATGGCAGTTGGAACTAAAGGAGAGACATAAAGTGTGAAACTAGCTAAAGTGTGCTGAGGCCATAAAGAGCTCCCACTACATGGCTGCCGTTACTAATATCTACCACTGACCCGCTCATTCAGGGATCCAAACACTTGTTTGTTTTCTTCATCCTCACCCGAGGATATTTAATTCAGAGAGAGTGGAAGGGAGGGGCAATCAGAGAGAGAAACATCTATGTGAGAGAGACACATTGATTGGGTGCCACCCATACACCTTGACCAGGCCCAGCATTGAGCCTGCAACTGAGGCCCTTGACTAGAATCAAACCCTGGACTCTTTAGTCTGAGGGCCCACCCTCTAACCACTGAGAAAAACCGGCCAGGGCAGTCAAGCATCTTTCCTCTGATGGTTTTGCTAGCTCAGTTAGGCTGATTATCGTTAATTAAGTCAACTTAGACAATAGCACAAGTGTAGGTGGTGAATGTAAGAAAAAACTATGTAGCCTGAATGAAAACCTGAGACTACAGACACCTCTAGGTCAATGTTAATACGCTTTGATATCATTTACCTGCACGTGAGTGTTTTACCAAATCACCTCTTGTAAAGACTGGGAATGCAAGCAATAGTCTCAAACACTGGTATGGATGTGTGTGCACACTTAGCTTTTTGTGTTTGAAGGGAAACACCAGGACCTGCAGTGGTGACTGTCACCCAGAAAGGTTGTGCACAGGTGACCCTCAGGAGGCCCTAGTCAATGTCCCTCGGTGCTGTCACAGTCACCCCTGAGAGGGCCCAAGTCCCAGGCATGGGCTGGTCTCAGGAAGACCTAGTGTCCTTCATAAATGTAAATGCTTAGGGTGCATGTGCGGCAGGCTTCTAGGTAAGTCATGTAGGACATGATATTTAAAAGTAAATTGAAAACTAAACCAAGTTCAAGGCTGGTAAGATGCGCTTTCCCCTCTCCCAAACCTTAACATCCCTGAATTCAGGATGCAGCTTCAAGCCTGTCTCACAGTCACTGTTGCCCAGGTGGCAATTCTGACAAAATCATCACTGCCACAACCCATTCATCTTCTTTTTATGTGAGCACCCTTGTCCTGACAGCCTCCTAGATTCCATGAAATACATACAGCACATGCAACTGGAAATCCAATTCAGTACCTAGGACATGCACTAAGTGGTTTGGCTCAGTGTATAGAGCATTGGCCTGCAGACTTAGGGGTCCCAGGTTCAATTCTGGTCAAGGGCATGTACCCTGTGGGGGCTGTGCAGTAGGCAGCTGATAGGTGTTTCTTTCTCATTGATGTTTCTGACTCTCCTTCCCTCTCCCTTCCTCTCTTCAGAAAATCAATGAGATATATTTAAAAAACAAAAAACTTAAGTCAACTACACAGGACAACCCAGAATGACGAGCACAGTGCACCCAGTGTTGGCAGCACTTCTCCAGATCAGGTTGGAAAGGACCAGACCTGCTTTTCAAAGTGACAGAACAATCAGAGCCACGGGAGGCCTTGCTGGAGACCTTGCCTCTGTCCAGGAGGGGCTCAATGCACCTCGGAGCTCCCTACAGAAACGGCCTATTGTAGGCCTGGAGGAAACCGGGAACCTCAAAAACATCTGCAGTGGAGCTTGTCTCTTTGGCAACTGTGTGGATATCTGTGGATATTTGAGTCCTTCCAACAGTGTCTATGGTGGGTGAAGCTCCTCATGCTAAAGGACCTGAATTGTTCTGGGATGAAAGGGCAGCAACACTGAGGAGCTTTACATTTTCTCCTTGGGTGTTCACATACCTCAGGAGGCAGATGTGCATGTGTGGTGCACGCCCCCTTCAGGCTTCTACACACACACACACACACACACACACACACACACACACACGTTTGAACACCCCACATGCAGTCCCCTTGGTTCCCCCCTGTCCCTGATGGCAAGCTGAGATGCTCCCCTTCACTTCCTGCCTGCATCCAGGTCCCGCCTCCTACCTTTTCCCTTGTGCCCACTGTGGGCATCTTGCTCTTCTGTCCTCTTTGGGGTGGCCTCCAGGGGCTGCAGCTGAGACTGAAGTCGCTGAGTAGTGGTCACGGACGGGTCTGGTTGCTCTCTGGAATCAGCTTTCTTTCCCTTCAGGAATTTACTTATGGGTTTGGTTCTAATCCAGCGCTTCTTCCTGTAAGAGGTAGGTTTTTAGGACACAGCCCACCCTCACTGCCGCTCCAGCAGGTCCCTGGCTGTCCTACACGAGCTGGGATTTCCATCACCACACTAATCCCACCTGGAGCTCAAGAGGGGCACACACTGGCCAATGAATTCCACAGACCCAGGGATGGCAGAAGCCTTCCTCATAGCAGGAACCCACTCTAGCCCCTCAGGAAAACAGGACTTCCAACCAAGCTCTCAGCTCTCCATTCCTCAGCCAAATGCAGGAAGCGGTGCTATGCCAACCTAATCATGTTGGATGGCAAAATTCTACTACATGCCAATTTCAGAAAGTGTCAGGGACCTTCTCATTTTCTAATAGAGTTAATAATACATGAAAATAGCTGGCATACTTTACCTGTTCCCAGAACTGAGGAATCTGGGTGTGGGGAAGAGGGCAGGAGAGTAAGCCACTTCAAGCAGAAACAGTAACCCCTGGCCCGGAGCCTGGTGGTTAGAGCATCGGCTTGAGCACTGAAGGGTGGTGGGTTCAACATTGAAGAGCCCATACCTTTGGTCCAAGTTCGATCCCTGGCCCCGGTCGAGGTGTGTGCAGATGGGAACCAATTGATGTGTTTCTCTCATCTCTCTCTCTCTCTCTCTCTCTCTCTCTCTCTCTCTCTCTCTCTTTCTGCCTCTCTTTCTCTCATTTCCTCCCTCCGACTTCCTCTCTTTCTCTCTTAATCCCCTCACCTTCCTCTCCTCCTTCTTCTCTCTCAAAAATCATTGGGGAAAATATCCTCAGGTGAGGATTTAAAAAATAACAAATGGAAACAGTGAATGTAAAGGTAATATGCTACATCTAATAGGAAATGAGGCATTCTAATGTCATTAGGACCACAGCTGGGTTCTGATCCAGGCTCTGCCATGAAACAGCACTGTAGTTACACAGCCACTCTATTTCCTCATCAGTATCTCAATTTCCCTGTCAACAGCAGGGTCGGGCAGAATTCTGTGGTTCTGTGATTTCTACAGAGAGACCCATCCAGATTCATGGTGATTTGACCTCAAGGCTGCGCTGAGGCAGGACAATGGGAAGGCCCAGCTCCTGGGCTCAGGCCGGGACCCAGGGGAAGCCCTGCTGCTGGATGGAGGCCGGCATTCTCAGGGACTGAGCAGGCCCACCACCGGGCTGCTGTGCCCTGTAGAAGGGAACTTGTTCGAGAACGTTCTCTGGGTGTCCAGTGACCCCAGAGAAATGGAGGTCTGAACAAAAGGCCGCTGTGCTTTAAAACAGGGATGTGGGTCCAGGCGTTTGACCCAAACTCTCTTCCCCAAACAGAAAAAAGGTTTTTTAGGTCCCACATTCTAGAGACCAAAACTGATAGGCCTGCTTTAGTGGCTCTAAGAGCTCAGACACTCTGCCATTTTATCAGGCTCCTGGCCAGCTGGCACCCACCTTCCACCATAGCATACCCTCAGTACAGAGGGCGAGACCCAAAGAAACTCTAAATTCTTTCCATGCTGGGAGGCACCTGCACACAGGGCAGCTGCCATACAGGGGAAGGTACTGGCCCAACAAACTGGTCACTGCTCTAGATGCCACAGCTTTCCCTACTCCTGAAACATCAAGCTTGTCTTCAGTGTGTAAGCTACTGACGCTTAGATCAACTCACTTCTTTGGTGCTGCATCCTGAAACTTGCCCTCATGCATTCTTTGTTCTTGCAGGTTTTCATTCAGTTTCTGTGAGGAATGCAATTTGTCTCTAACAGAGGAGAGAGAAAAACAATCTGGTTTTTAAAATAAAACACATAAATTGACTCTTCAGTCCCGCCTGGGAACTGGCCCAGAAAGAACTGGTGTGTTTCTGGGACTCAGACATCACAGTGCTCATGGCCATCATGTCCGCCGAGTTGGGAATATGGGGGTGGAAGCATGTGATGTGGGTTCAGGACCCCTAATACGTGGAGGGGACCAGCTGAACACCTAGGATCAGCCTGTATGTCACCTCAGGAGAGCAGACCCAGGCCCATCTGAAAGTCAAGCTGGGGAACCCCGAGGATTCCAGCTAGGTGAGCTTAGGAGCTTGGGTTCTCAAGTCAGACACAGGGCAAGGCTCACTCCTGTGAGGCTAAGCCTTTAGTGGCGGGAGGGGTCTGCCCTCCATGAGTTAGACAGGCATCAGGTGACAAAGGTCAGTTTAGCGAAGTCAGACCTCTGACCTGGTCCCATTCCAATGTTGGGCTTCTGCTCACACTTCCAGGGAAGCAAACTCAAAGCCTTTCGGTTGCCAGACTGAGAAGATAAGGAGCAAAGAGGCCTGGGAGGACCGGAGGGGGTGGGGACTGTGGTGAGGCTCAGTGCAGGGTGCCAGGTGGGACCTAAGGCAGGGCCTGCAATCTGAGCCCCGCTCTCCATGTGGCAGAGCTTCTGATTGCTTTCCTCCAAGAATACAGAAACCCAGGCTCTGAAGCAAAATCTTTTAATTTCTAAATGTGGGAGCTAAATGCATATTTTCAAAAAGCAGAAAGGTCCAGAGAGACACCTCCTAAACCTAGGAATGCCCGAGGACATGTTCACTCCTAGGAAAGGGACCCTGGCTTTCCTGAAGCAGACGGCATGGCATGCTTTTGTGCTGTGTCTAAAGCTCTGCATGCAGTGCTCTCTGTACAGCATCCCTCACTGGGCTGCTGGCTTCGGTCCTCTTCCTGCCTCTCCTCACCCATGTGACCATGACATTTCAGACCACATCGAGGGGGCCAGCTGAACACCTAGATTCAGGCTGTCCATCACCTCTGCTTTTCTAGTGTGAAAGAGAATCCTGGGCATTGAAGCAGCTGATCAGGCTCCTTAGGTCATAAGATGCCCAGGGCCTCCTAAACCTAGGTCTTTCCATGGAGTTCACCATAAACTGAGCTCCGTGAAAAGTGATGTCTTGCTAACCACTGGGCCCTTGGCACCTGACCTGCTCTGCTCACAGTGCCCTTGGCTCGGCCTCTGTTCTTCTAGTGTGTGTTATTATCTTCCCATGTCCGTTCCTTAGTGCAACAAAAACATGGCCCAGCTATCTTAGGGCTGGGGAAGACTGGGCGGCTGAGAGCAGGCTTGAAGCCTGCCCACTCCCTGGCCTCCTAAAAACACTTTCTAATGCAAAACCATAATCACATCACCCCTCAGAGGACCAAGTTCAAATTCTTCTACTTCCCACATGCCCAACCTCTGCTGGTAATTTTTTAGCAGCAGTGTTATAGAGAGCCAACTTCAGGCAAAAACTCTCACTTCTACCCCAAAACTGCAGTGAGGTTTTCCATGTCAACTATGCTTGGTAGGTGGCGAGCCCCCTGTAGATGAACAGATGACTCTGGGAGAACAGTGAGCAGCATCATCACATCAGGGAACTGGGACAGCACCTTATGGTCACTGTGCCCATGGCCCTCTGTCCCACACTGGCCAGCCATTGCTGATCACAGAGAAGGTAAGTCCCAGGAGTACAGCACTGAGGGGTGAAGACCACCCTGGACCCACAAGATGTTTCTCAGATTACTTGACTTCCAGTCCACAAGGTTTCCAGCACCAAGGCTCTTCCTTCTGCCCTCATTTCTGGCAGCTTCCTAGGCCCTGTACACCAGCAGCCATTAAACACTCACTTGCCAGTGAAATGAACTCCTTAGCAGGCATGGAAGCCTTCCATGGCTGAGCGCTACCCAATCCAGCCTTCCCTTCTGCCATTCCCTGCACCTTACCTGCACCAAGACCAAGCCAACCTCCACCTTCACGTCCCCCACTGTCTCCCATCCACACACAAACACACAATTGCTAGCTTTCTTTCCATCCAAGGCAGCAACAGATCTCCAACTCCCACCACGAAGCTTCCTTCCACATCTCCACAGAGCTCCTCAACATCTGTCTGCTGTGCACACAACTCTGCTTGCATCCCATCATCCCTACTGGTTCCTGGAGACCAGGTAACTGGTTTTGTGCACCTCACAGGGCTCACACCAAAGACAGGACTGTTGGCAAATTCAATGTAGACAAAGGAAGGACAGCCACTGCACCCCAACAATCCACTCTCCAGCCCAGTATGGAGGAAAAAGGACATAGAAAGGGCTCAGCCTGTTAGATGAAGTCCTTCCCTGGGGCCTCTCTCTATCCCTGTGGTATTTTTCAAAGTGAACTTAATCCCAGAAGCAGAATAAGAATCATCTTGCAGGGGCAGTGTCTTTGAAAAGCCAATATATCCAAACACCCTACTTGCAGAAATTGAGAACCATTCCAGGGAAAAGGAGAGAAGGATGAGCTGGGAAGATGGTCTGTCCCTTGCCCTGGGGACACCAATACTCCCAGGGAGTTTCTGCTGCCCAGAAGGGCTCAGTCTAGTCCTGGAGCTGGAAACCACACCCCCTCATTGAAGGGTGAACATCAGCCCACACCCCTCGCACATACTGTCTCTTCTCCTCATGGTGCGGGTCCTTGTTCTCCACGTCTTCCAGGAGAAGTCTCTGGTTCTGCTCATTCAAACTGTGGACTTGGCACTGCAGTTGAGGGTTTTCATCCTCCAAGTTCCTCCCGAGACAGGAGAGCATCTAAAACACAGGTGGACAATGTTTCAAACACCACAAGCTCCTATGATTCCACTGCTGGGCATCTACTTCTAAAAGAAGAAAGAGGCCACGTGCACAAAGATGGCCACTTTGGTGTTATCTGTGTCAGCTGGAATGACCAATGCGGTCAGTTCCATGGGGATGGCCAAGCCTTCTGCCACTGCAGCGTCTAATCAAACAGCCAGTGTCCACTTGTGGCTGGTGAGCACTGAAAACACAGCCAGTCTGAGCTGAGATGGGGCATCAGTGCAAAATATATAAAAGGCTCTGAGGAAGTCAGAACAGTTTAAAATACAGTGTAAAATATCTCATTCAAAAGCTGCCTCACACTGTGGCTCAGTTGTTTGAGTGTCTTAACATGCACCAAGAAATCTCAGATGTAATTTCTGATCAAGGCATATGCCTGGATTGCAGGCTCCATTCGCCAGGAGAGGCATGCAGGAGCCAGCTGGTTGATGTTTCTCTCAATGAAACCAATTTAAAAAATTAAATTCTCATTAATAAGCTTTTGGGTATACATGGGACTTTTTAAATATAATGGTTAGATAAAATAGACCATTACATTAATCCTGCTGTCTCCTTTCACTTTTTGATTATGGCTTCTAGGAAGTTGAGTATCACATGTGGTGGCCTGCATTTTATTCCTCTTGGACATCTCTGCTCTATGCAAGGTAGCACACTTTTCCTGTCAAGAGGGAGATAATACATGTGTTAGGCTTTCCAGGCCAACAGTGGTATCTGATGCAACTGTTCAACTCTGTTACTACAGCAGGAAAGGGCCGGAGATAGAATGTACAGGCCTGGGTGTAGCTATGATTAAATAACAAACCAAAAATATTTACTCATGGACTCTGACTTTTAAATTTCATATCACATTCACTTGCCACCAAATATTGTCCTGCTTTTGGTTTTCCCAGTCACTAAACACTGTGAAAGCTATTCTTGGTTCACAGCCTTACACAAGCAGGCGTGGGGCTGGACCTGAATTTGGGGCTGAGGCTGGCCAGCTCTTGCTCTAGAATATGATCTCGGTTGGTGAATAGGAAAGCCCCAAGCTTTGGTTTCATGCAAACAGAGTTCCAAAGCGCTGCTTCAGAGGGACAAGATGGGAACTTCAGCTCTCAAGATCATTGCGAGAAATTAAATCAGATGACACAGAGAGCAGAGTGCTTAGCAGGGGTCGGAAATAAAAGGATACTCGGCCGTTTCCATGCACTGCGCCGACCCTGCAATAGGCCAAGTTCGGGGAAAGGTGTTCTGTAGCACACCCCTGCCAGGCGTGGTGCTCATCCAGCCCCATGCCCCGGGCCTCCCTCCGCCTCTGTGTGACAGTCACACTCTCTCCTTGATCAGAGATGCCAATGAGGACTCATTCAGACCAGGGTGAGCCTAAGGCCTCAGCCCAGGGAAAAGGCCCATCCAGGGTGCTGTGCCCTCCACCCCAGGCCTCACCTGGCCCTGGTTGCCCAGCTCTGTCAGGGAGATGTTCATGCTCTGGGGCTCCTCCCTCTGCCAGTTGCACTGTGCCTGCCAGCTGTTAACTTCCAGCAGCCTCTCCTGCAGGGAGGTTTGGAGCACCTTGGTGTGTGTTTGCAGCTCCAGCTTTCCCTTCAGCCCCTTGCACTGGGCCTGCCAGCGGGTGACCTCCAGCTGCCTGGCATTGAGGGAGGTTTGCAGGTCACTGTTGTAGACCAGCAGCTCCTCCTGCTCCTTCCTCAGCCAGTTGCACTGCTCCCGCCAGCAGTTCAGCTCCAGCTGACTGTCATGCAGGGAGCTTTGCAGCTGCTTTGTCTGGGTCTGCAGCTGCTCCTGCTCCCGCGTCAGTGCTTGGCACTGGGCCTGAAAGTGCTGCACCTCCAACTGCTTATCATGGAGGGAGGTTTCCAGCTCCGTGGTTCGGCTCTGCACCTCCTCCTGCTCCCCCTTCAGCCTCTGGTACAGGACCTTCCAGTGGTTTGCCTCCTGCTTCGTCTCATTGAGGGAGGTTTTCAGCACCTTGGTTTGGGTTTGCATCTCCTCCTGCTTCCCCGTCAGCCCCTGGTACAGTGTCTGCCAGCGGTTTGCCTCCTGCTGCCTTTCATTGAGGGAGGTCTGCAGCCACTTGGTGTAGACCTGCAGCTCCTCCTTCTCCTGCCTCAGTTCTCCGCACTTGGCTTGCAGCTGGTTCACCTCCAGCTGCTTGTCCTTGAGGGAGGATTGGAGGCCTTTGGTGTCAGTTAGCAGCTCCAGCTCCCCTTTCAGCCCCTTGCACTGGGCCTGCCAGCGGTTGACCTCCAGCTGCCTGGCATTGAGGGAGGTTTGCAGGTCACTGATGTACATCTGCATGTCCTCCTGCTCCTTCCTCAGCCAGTCGCACTGCTCCTTCCAGCTGATCAGCTCCAGCTGACTGTCATTGAGGGCACTTTTCAGCTTTTTTGTCTGGGCCTGAAGTTCCGCCTGCTCCCGCTTCAGGCCTTCGCAGTGGGCCTGCAGGCGGTTCACCTCCAGCTGTTTATCTGCTAAGGAGGTTTGAAGCTCCTCAGTGTGGGTCTGCCGCTCCTGCTCCTCTTTCAGCCCCTTGCACTGGGCTTGCAGCCTGTTCACCTCCAACTGCCTGGCATTGAGGGAGGTTTTCAGCTCCTCATTGTAAATCTGCAGGTCCTCCTGCTCCTTCCTGAGCCAGTCGCACTGCTCCTTCCAGCTGATCAGCTCCAGGTGACTGTCATTGAGGGCACTTTTCAGCTTCTTGGTCTTGGTCTGAAGCTCCTCCTGCTCCTTCTTCTGTCCTTTGCACTGGGCCTTCAGGATGTTTGCCGCCATCTGTGTGTTCTCCAGGGAGGTTTGCAGCTCCTTCTGCTCTCCCTTCAGCTGCTGGTGCTGGGAAAGGGCCCTGGGGGTGGAAAGACACAGGGCCAAGGGCTCAGAACACTCCCAGGCTCTGTGCCATGTGCAACCTTAATCAAAACCACATCCTCTCTGGGCCTCAGTTTTTCCCATGTATAAATGATTGGTTGAACAAAATCAGGGGTTTTCAAACTGTGTTCATTAGGGTTCTAGGAGGCTACCACAGGTGTCCCACTGAGGGCTGAGGGAGGCAGGACAGGCAGCCTCAGACACCACTTCCACAGAGCTTCCCTGTAGAAGTCCTTTCTATGTGGGGCTTTGACATGGCTGCCTCCTTGGAAAAAGAGTTCTTTGATTCACACACTTCAACAGGGAATCAGAACCTCTTTGCTTTTTTTTTTAATATATTTTTTATTGATATTTTACAGAGAGGAAGGGAGAGAGATAGAGAGCTAGAAACGTCGATGAGAGAGAAACATGGACCAGCTGCCTCTTGCACACCCCCTACTGGGGATGTGCCCGCAACCAATGTACATGCCCTTGACCGGAATCGAACCTGGGACCTTTCAGTCCGCAGACCGACGCTCTACCGCTGAGCTAAACCGGCTTCGGCAGAACCTCTTTGCTTTAAGAGGCTTTGTCTGTGCCAAGCTCTTCACCCCAAATCCAACCCCTTTCTAATTCTCACCCCTGAGATCAATAAAATAGGAGATTCTGCGGTGTTATGTAAATTCACTGAATGTATCACCAGCAACATCATCATCATTACCCAACTGGGATTCCTGGGGGAAGATTTAGAACTAAAGCTCCTAAGACCAGAGGCTCATGGACTCAATTTGACATAGTTGTGTGAACTTTTTTTTAAAAAAATTTACTTGTTTTTTATACTTAATTTCATTGCAAAGCTTATATGGTTTTATTAACTGATGTTTCCTCAATAAAGTCATTTACAAAATAAGCAAAATAATATAAAGAGAGGAATCAGAAAAAGAAGAAAATATTCCTCCGTTGTTGTCCTGTGAATACTCCCAGGTTTAGCTTTAAGGGTCCCCAGACTCAAAAGTTTTTCCAGGTCCTCCCAGTCCTGTGTCCTGCCCAAAAGAGCAGCTTTTTAAAAAACAAAAATTAATTAGTTTACCAGCATCCCAAAATTTTAAGTTTGCACATCCACATTCACATATTAAAAAAGGAATGAAAGAAAAAAAGAAAGAAAGAAAGAAAGAAAGAAAGAAAGAAAGAAAGAAAGAAAGAAAAGAAAGAAAGAAAGAAGAAAAAAGCCTGAAGAACGATGACCTGTCAGCCTGGCCTGCTTCCCAGCTGACAGCCTTTAGCCTGGTGTGTTTTCCACCAGGACTGGTCTATGGCTGACTCTCCTTCCCCGCCCCCTGGACCTGCCGGCCACTGCAGGCAGCTGAGTTTACAGCCCCACAACGCATGTTAAATCAGAGCTTTGCAAAGGGAGGCCTCATATGGTCCTGCCTCTGGGTTGAGGCAAGACTGGATTCAAATCCTGCCTGTGCCACTAACTAGAAGCATTGACCTTGAACAAGTGGTGTCATGTTCCTGAGCATGTTTCCTCCTCTTTCGCTGTGGTTTTCTTAAAGGATAACAATAGCTCTGCCAATTCTCATGATACCAAGTATAAAGTTCTATCCAGCCACCCGGACACTGACTTAGTGTACACTGACACTGTTCCCACCGGTTCCTGGGAGTCTCTGGTCACATTTAGTCTATTGATGAAGACCCCTCCTGTAATACACTCACAGACAACAGCACCGTACCTGGGCCTGAATGAACCTGTGTGTCACGTATATATTCCCTGTGAGAACCAGTGCAGCCTTGAACCTAGGAACTCTAGACAGCACTTCAGCACTGCCTTTGGGGGCCATTTCATACGGGGGAAAAGCCCTCACAGAGTACAAATACAACACCATGGCACTCAATGGACCACAAAGAGGACCCTCATTTGTGAGAGCTGGAAGAAGGCCAGGGTCAAAGGCTTTGTTCAACCTCAGCTGCAAATGTGCACATCAGGCCACTCCAGCATCTCCCACACTGAGCACGTCTGTGAAAGTCCATGGGCACCGGTTTGGGGTCACCAGCACATTTCAGCGATGAGGTGAATTCACAAATGGGAACGGGAGAATGCTGAGGACCAAGCCTCTCTCTCTCGAGGGAGCACTAGTGTTAGAGGATGCAGGTGCTCATGTCCAACAGTCATTGGCACCACATATGTGGGAGGGGAGGTAATCCAAACCTAGAAAATGCCCCATCCCAGCTGCCAGAGTCCTTCCTTCCAACCACCAGCTCCACTCCCCGTTACATTGTTGCCACCAGCTGTTACCATGGCAGGGTTGGTAAAGATGCAGCATCACCAGGGGTCTCACTTGAGCTCAGCTCTGCAGGTGCTGAGTGAGTGGTGTGAGTGACCTCATGACAGAGGCTCTGCAGGGGCCTGATGGTTACCTGTCCAGCTCTAGCTTCAGCCTCTGGTTCTCCTCTGTGGCCATGGTGCTCCTCCTCTTCTCCTGCTGCAGAGCCTCCCGCTCGGTGTCCAAGAGCCTCTGCAGCTGCTCCAGCGCCGCCTCATGTTGGAGCTGGTCCTTGTAGCTGTTGAAGGGAAACACACCCACTAGCAATGGACACCCTGTGAGACTTCAAAGCCTGGGTGTTTTTCCTCTGCAGAGCAGAGGGGGAGGGGAATAGGTAGGGAGCAGGGCTGGACAGAGAGAAGGGCCAGACAGTAGGACAGCTCTGGGGGTCTCCTCCAGTCCAGGAGCCGAGTCCCCCTTGTCTACCTGATGTGTCTCCATGGTCCCTTCCAGTCCCTCTGCCTCCTTTATCCCACTGGGAACAAAGCCACTGTTTCTGAACCCCACGCCCTTCTCAGAGAAACCACCACACATACAGCAGAGTCCTACTGCCCATAACAGCTGGTGGGGTCCAAGAAGCTACCAGGGGCAGTGGCACATGCACATGCACATGCACACACCCTGCTCCTCAAGGCACCGCTAATTCAGTCCTTGCCCACTCTCTTCCACAGCCTCCCCTCAGCTCGGGCTTTTATTTGCTTCCTGTCTCAGACTGTAGAAGGTCCAGCAGCAGCTGGTCCCCCTCATGCTGGGTGTCTGCCAGCTGCGCCATCTTCTCCTCTCTGAGGGCGATGGGAAGACATGGTGAGGGTTTCCTCAGAAGCGCCCCGAAAGCCCGCCCCCTGGGAGTCCCCAGTGGGAAGGAGAGGGCACCTGGCCTCTGGGCATGAGGAGGGTGTATCAACCGGGGCTGCAAAAACGCTCCCCACTCCAAGGTGAGCTTTAAGTATTCAGTGCCTGCTCTCAGCCCACACCACAGACCTGAGCTTTCCTCTGAGCCTGGGGGACAGGGAGGAGCCCACAGCCAGGCAGGCAGCGAGGCCCACTGGTGGGGACGTGAAGGCTGACAGTTCCCGAGATACCGGGCATGGCACCATCACCAGCTGCAGGAAAGGGGGAGCTGAGGGCAGGGAGCAGGCTACCCGGGGCCCAATAGGGATCCAGCTCCAATAGAGCCCAGTCACTCCCAGTCACAGGTAAGACCCCGTTTGTTGCTCTGCATGGCAGTGTGGCACAGGTGCTAGCAGGTGTGGTGGTACAGGGCTCAAGGGCAGAAAGACAGGGGTCACTGGGGAACTCACAGCTCCTGCCTGATGCTGTGCTGCCTGGCCTTGGTGTCCGCCAGCTCCACGGCCAGCTGCTGTGTGTCCTCGCTGGGGTGGCTGCCTGTGTCCCGCTCCAGGGTCAGGGTCACAATGAGCTACAGAGGGCAGACAGAGGGGTCTCACCGGTGTGCTCTTGTGCCTGGCACAGTGCACACGCTACAACTTCCTGAAGAATTGAAGAATGAGCAAAAGAGGGAAGAAAGTAAGAGAGAAGATGGCAGCCGAGACTGCAATGCCTGGAGTGACGCAGGAGAAAGTTGGGGGAGATTTTAAACCTTAAGGATACATTTAGTGAGACATCAGGGCTGAGTGAAGAGAGCAGGGCCTCAAAGCTCAACTTTTGTCCTCACCCAGGTATCTGGGAGGGAACTTGGCCCTGGAGGGAAAGTGCCCTCGCCCTGCCCTCAAGGAAAATGGACCAGGAGGAGAGACACTGTGCCACTTAAGAGGAAGTCGGGATGAGAAGCCAGGCCCATGAGTAGAGCCCTGGGTCAAACCCCTCCCCATCTGTCCCCCAGCTGCAGGGCCACCTGAAAACTCACCTCCCTGCAACTGTCCCGCTCATCCACCAGCCTCCTGAGCTGAAACGCCATGTTCCTGGAGAGGGACTGCAGCTCCTCCAGGGTCAAGCCTGGGACCTCCAGCCTCTGCAGGTCAAACAGGCTCTCCTGGTGGTGGGTCACCTGGGGGGACACATAGGGATGGTGCTGCGGAGGACAGGCAGGGAGGAGCTGTGGGGTCCCTGAGAGCACCCACTTCCCAAGGCCACAACCCTTGGGACCTAGGCCGCCTCTCAAACAGCTGACCCACCTCACTGACATCATTTACCCCCAGCCACCATGTTTCTGTGGGGGGCGGGCAGGCATCTCAGCCAGCCCAGCCACACTCTGCAGCCAAGCTCTTACTCACTCACCACTGCTGCTGGCACACTAGTTCAAGGAGGACACTGACTTCCCACCAGACAGTGCTCCTCACAGTGTGGGAGCTCCCTAACTGCCCCCTAGGGATTTCAGTCCGGCACCATCCATGTCTCACACAAAGAAGGTGAGCCTTGGGAGTGGGGGGTGAGGAGGGATAGCATCTTATTTCTTAAAATGAAATCTAATGCAAAGATGGAAAAATATTAGAATGCTTCTGTCAGAATGGTGGGCCCATGACAGTCTTATGTTACTTTTTGAGGAAACATTCCATAAGCTGAATCACTTTTCAGATGAGCCTGCATCTCCTTCCCACAGGCAACACAGGCCCACCAGGATTCCCCTTTCCGCCAGGGTGAGCGCAGGCCCAGCCTCCTCCTCACTGGGCAGCCTCTCCTCCCACTGCCAACATCATCTTCTTCAACCCAGGGACAGGCCCTTGTCATGCAATCAAACCTGTGACCTTTGGTGGGCTGCCCAACACTCTACCCACTGAGCCAAACCAGCAAGGGCCTGACCTCACCTTCTCAATCTGAGCCCCAGCCCAGCCCAAGGAGGCAAAAAGTCTGTTTCTAGTCCTTGTCTTCTCAGTGTGGGAAGGTGAGTGTTACTGCACTCAGGCCCCAAGAGAGGAAACAAATGTTAATCCCCTGAGTGAGGTGCAGCAACAAAGTTCTTCCATTTCCCAGAGAGGGAAATGGAGGAGAGAGCACCTCAAAAACCCTGCTTGGCAGGTTTCAATCAGTGGTTTGAGCACCAGCCTAGGGATTGAAGGGCCTCAGGCTTAATTCCTGGTCATGGGAACATACCTCACTTATTGCTTTGAGCCTGGACCCCTGCGGGAGGCAACCAGTGTATGTTGCTCTCTGACATCTATGTCTCTCTCCCCTCCTTCCCTCTTCTGCTCTCTTTCACTCTCTCTAAAAATCAATAGAAAAATACACTTGGGTAAGTAATTAACAAAAGCAGAATGGTCCTCAGGCTATCAGGTGGCTGCTCACCATCACAATGGCTGAACCTATTTAGGAGTATCCTGACTTCCTCTCCACTCTGACCAGTGGCTTCCCTCTCCTGCTCCAGTACGGACTCAGCACCCACCACCCTTGGTGCCTGGGGCTGGGTGCCCATCAGCCCAGCCTGTCCCTGGCACCGGTTTGGGGTGCTGTGTTCATTGGCCTCTGCCAGCCCACACCTGCTCCCACGTGCTCCTGCTCATGTCTTGCTCATGCCTTCATCTCATCTGTCCAATCGGACCAATGGCTGAACCACATCTCCTAAGGTAACTAAATCATACAAGGTGTCTTCTGGACAAAGGGGAATGTCAGGGAAATCCACTTTCAGGTCGGTGGCTGCCTCACAGGCCCAGTTTCCAGGGAAACCACTTCTCTGATGTGACCACCTCTGCCAAGGTCCATGGCAGAGTAACTGCCCTCGGTGTCGATCCCTCACGCCCTGTCCCCACCCTAGAGCCCAGACTCCAGCAACTGCCCTTCTGGGACTTGGTAGCCTGTGTCTCTGCCACGTCTCTGACAGAAACAGACTCCTTTCCCTCGGACTGTCAGCCATGGAAAGCACAGCCACATGGGCCAGAACACATTTTCAGAGCAAATCAGATTAAGAGGCCACACCCATTGACAGTACTTAACCTCCCAAGCCCCCCCCCCCCCCCCCCGGCTCTGTATTAGGCAAGAACAGGAAGCAAACAGAGATCTGATTGAGGTGTTTTAAGATTTTTAAAAAAATTTTTTACATTTTTTACCCTCATTTTGTTTTAGCTTGCTGATGACTACCTTTCCAAACAGGTTCAATATATCTGGTGTATGAGACCTAAAATTAGATCAATCACTAATGGGTGATGTAGCCTTTAAAATTTCCCTTGGTGGTGAGAGTCTGTCTCCTGGTTGCCACGGGAATGGGGATCCACGGCTAAGCCCCACAAAGCCAGGCACACACCTACCTCCCTGATATGGGCCTTGATCCCAGCCTGGGTCTCAATGTCCAGTTGTTGGATTTTGTCAAAAAACTTCTCTTTCCTGTCGCACTATGGAGGTAACACATGTTAATAGAAGTATTCTGTGAGTGAGATAACCTGGGCTCACCACAGCCACAGAAATAGTTTCCAAATGAATTTCCCACCAGCCCCTGGCTTCCTCCTTTATAACCAAGAATCTGTCCTCCCTCCTCTCCCTTAGACAGAGGATTTTCTAGAAGTTGCTCTGACCACCACAGAGGAATCACCAGGAGTACTTGTTTCCAGCAAGCCCATCAGTTTGAAAATGCTGAGGTTAAACACAGAAATCTGCACGTTAAACAAACTCCAGTGACTCTTAAACCAGATAAGGTCAAGAGCTCCAGGGTGACAGCCTTCATCTTCAAAGGGCTGAATGGTAGGAACTTCTCAGAGTCTGTGGGCCATTTAGTCTCAGCTCTGCCATTGTGCTGAGCCAGCAGCCAGAGATAATACATGGGGAATCCAGTGGGGCACTGTGCCCATGAAAGTTTTTTCCAAAATCAGGGAGGGTCATATGGGGTCCCAAGGCTGCATGGAGTTTCTGATAGTTGGTCTAGGTGTCCCTATACTGGGGACAATTTGCTAAGGGCACCGAGGGCTGAGGAATCTCCACTTGCTTCTTGCCAAAGGTGCCCTGGGACTGGAATCAGCTGTCACCTAATGAGTGGTACTTTCTCTTGGAAGCCGGAACATGTCATGTGGGACTGAAGGCAGCTTCCCTCCTACCTCACTAAGGGGGAGTTTATCCCCACAAACCCACACGATGCCAAGGGCAGGCCCCCTCCACCCTTGCCCAATCCCTACCTGGACAGCACAGCCCAGCACTAGCACCAACATTTTCTTCATCTCTTCCATACTTTTTGCTAAATCAAAAGAGCAACATATTTAAGCAGACTCATCTCCTAATAACATCTCACCAGTGATATACCACTCTGCTGTTAAGGGGCGGGGGGGGGGGGGGAAGGAATCAGAAAAACTAAAAAAATCATTTTGACTTAGTAACCCCCCCTCCCCCCATCAATCTGTTTTCTACTTTTGGGTTTGTATATTATTTAAGCCCGATGAGAATTTAGTAGGGAAGTATTTGTGGTCCTTTCCCACTCAAATATGTCATGATACTTGAATGATAACTATCTTCCCATGATAATTCATGAACTTCAACATCAGCATCTCTTTAGTGTGTGCAGGAAGCAAGCCCAATGGCAGAGTGGCGTCTCCGTAGGAAGTGCTGAGTGATGCTGAGATGAGGCCCACACAACTCCACCTGTTCATCATGTTGCATTGCAAATAGACAAGCCCCACACACATCTCCCAGCTTCATCCAGCCCACATCGGGCACGTCTGTCCTGCCGCTGTGAGGAAGCATGGGACTTGGTGGACAAGTTTGTAAGGAGGATTCTCCCAAAGGTCTGGAGCCGCTGGAGGGACATTGCCAAAGGCAGCACACGCTGCCTTGACTTTTCCTAACAAGCGCGATCACCCAGGGTGTTTTGCTAGAATCTATACATTGAGTCTTTAAAGACCCAACCTTGTAGAAGTACATGCTTTGTCAAGGATGCTTACCCTGCTGATTGTATCTAGAGGTTCATTTTAGTTCCAGCTGATATGACAATAACAGGGTACTTGGTGGCTGTAGCCAAGTAGTGCCTTAGCCTCTCTTTCACAGAAGCACGGGTTAGAGTCATCATTCATCTGCTCAAGGTCTGCCTGCAGCCCTGGCACGCCCCTCCTCCGTCTATTCTCAGTGTCACTTTTGATGGTCTCATACTTTTGCACAAAGGCTACCAATTTACTCAACCAACTTCCTTCCAGAGACTGAAGATTTCAATGTCTTAATAAAAATGATGCTAACCAACATCTTAGTGGTTAGGTTCTTTGGTTTTTAAAAGAAAGAAGAGCAATTCACCTTTTAAAAATGTTTTTAGAGGAAAGGGAGAGAAAGACAAACCCAAGCTGCTCACCCCCTCCTTCCCTAGCTTGAGATACAGCAGGAAACCCAGGCATGTGCCCTAACCAGGAATGAAACCAGCAACCTTTTGGTTCATGGGATGATGTCCAACCAACTGACCCACACAGGCCAGGATTTAGAGCACGGGTGAGGAATGTCTGGCCGGAGGGCCATATCAGGCTCCAAAATCATTAGGCTTGGTCCTTCTGAGGCATTAGGAGTGAATTAAACAAATGCTTGACAAAATATAGCAGCTAATTTTTAAATTGATAATTGTCTATGGCCCACGAATGATATCATGCATACCCAAATGGCCCTTGGCATAGAAAAGGTTCCCCACCCCTGGGTTGTAAAGCAGCTTCTTAATTACCTCTTTAGGGAAAACTAATCCTTCAAGCCTTTCCTACTGCGGAATTTCCAAGCAAAAAGACTTACCATTTCACTCTCTCACAACCAACATAAGATAAGCCCGATTTCAGACCCAGACTAATACAATCATACTGCTCCTTCTCAGTTCTGCCAATCAGACAGGACAAAAAAAAAACAAACAAACAAACAAACAACCCACTTCATATTTCATACTGTCTCCTTGATTATGCATCTTCATGTGCTTATGTGTGCCAGCCACTTAGATCAACAGCATCATAACACTGGGCTCTAGACCTCCGTGGTTACCAGGAGCAGTGTGACCCCACCAAGCTATACCTTGTCCTCCAGCCTCAGTTCCCATCTCTGAAATGGAGACAGCTGGCCTGGGTGATGTGCAGAGTGGTTGTGGGGGGATGTTTTATAATTTTCTAGATTTTTTATCATATCCTGTTCTACTCCGGGAGAAGGAAAATGACAGAAATCCATAGCATTGTTTTCTTGAAAGGCTTACCCACAACGTCTTCCATTGTGCTAAATGGCCCAAGGTTCTAACAAAGACTCCTTGGATGAAGAAAACAAACTCGTGTCCTGAGAATGAGTGCTGTGCTTTATTTCAGACCTGGGCTGTAAGGTGTGCATGGAATAATAAGTGGCCTAGTCCTCATAGCACTCAAATGAGAAATAGCTAAAAACCACCATTCCTACTATGAAGACACTATGGCGGAATCTCAGATCTGGGGTCTGCACATTCACTAAAATAAAGTGCACCCTCCATGCCACCTCCCAGCCTGATAGAGGGCAGGAGAGTGATGGCTGGACCACAGAGTCCCCATGGATCATCCAGATCCCACTCTCAACAATATGCTCAACAAGGGTGAGTGCTGCAGATCCATCTACCACACACAAAGACTTCCCTTTGCTGATAAGTGTAGAACTTGTCAGTGTTAAAAATGGAATAATTTTCAAAGACTTATGATTGTTATTTCACTTGAGGCATTTCATTTGGCCCTAAGGGCTCCAATCCATAGTCATTCATAAATATAATCACCACCCTGACTCATTTCTCTATTCATGCTGAGCTGATGATGAGCGACATTTCAGTTTTGATTTTAAAAAAAGAAAATAAAGAAAGAAAGAAAGAAAGAAAGAAAGAAAGAAAGGAAGGAAGGAAGGAAGAAAGAAAGAAAGAAAGAAAGAAAGAAAGAAAGAAAGAAAGAAAGAGAATGAGCATAGGAGAGTTAAAACCTCCTAATCAGTCCCAACAAAAAGATTCCATGGTCACAGAGCTCTCACCCACCAACCAATGTGCCCATGTGACCATCACCCCTCCATCTGTCCCCAGATGAGAGACAAGTGCCTTGTGTAAGCCTTTTGATAGATATCACAGGCACAGACCCTCCCAGCCATTGCCAGCTCCTCTTCCTACAGCAATTCACCACTCGCAGCCATGTATATGGTGCTTTAGCCAGCATAGACCTGAAACCCAGAGAGAAAGTGTTTGCAAGGCGTGGAGCAGCAGAAACAGAAGTAAGAGTTCATACAGAAAATGTTGATGTTCATGGCAGGTGGTCTAACTGTGCCATACATTAGAATAACTCCAAAAGCTATGAGAGTCCGTGTTCCCACCCACCGCAGAGGAAAACAGCATTAAAAATGGAAACACATGTAGGATAGACATGCTGCTAGTAGCAAGAGCATAAGCAAGGAGGAGACTGGAATCCCCATACATACAGACAGGCATAGACACACACAGAAACATGAGCTTAATCTACAGTCGGAGGTGGCTCAAAGAAAGACCAAAGTGGTCCACTCTGTCATCACCAGCAGTTACACACAGTGACACCCATGAGGCATTCATTCACTCATTCAATTTATTTATTCACACCCATCAGGCATCAAGAAAAACCTAAATCTGATCCAGAGAGCACGGTTAGAAAAATATAGAATTCCTGTTGGCTAAGTTTTGTTAACACCATGGAGCCATGGAGCGGAGGGGGGGTTTTAAAGGTAGAGAATTAATTATAGAAACATTTTCATGGAGAAAATGATGTAAATGAGCTGTGGGCGATGAACAGGGCATGAGGAGAGTCAGGTGGAGCAGTGCTGTGTTTGTTCTCCCCGAGGTGCTTGCTTAAAACATGTGTTGCAAACAAAGGCTTTCTCTGGCTGTTTTCGCTGCACAGATTTCTATGAAACTTATGAAAGGGAGAGAGAGAGAAAGAGAGAGGAGAGAAGTTCCTGAAATCCAGAGAGACCTGAAGTTCTCTAATTTCTTATGGGAGGCTGATTTCTCTCAAAAATTCAGGAGTAAGAAACACTGCTATTTTCCTAAATCTAACAGATTGTGGGTGTTGAATAGTTTCAAACGTACAGAAGTCTCTCTAGTGGGTCCCAGCCAGCGAGATTGGCTCAGTGACAGTTAAGCCGGCAAAGAAGAAACAAACCTACAGAGAGCTCCCTTCCAGGTCCCCATGTGTTCTGGCTGCTGTGAGCTTTGTCTTAATCAACACAGCCCTAGGCTCAGACCAAGAACATTAACAATGCACAAAAGCTGGAGAGCACCCAGGGAACCTGGAAGAAGGGCCTCTAGTCTGCGGTGAGATCAGGCAAGGCTTCTGAAAGGACCTGACCTCTTTTGGGTTTCGGGGGCAAGGGGTGGGGTTAGGACACAGTGAAGGAGAGTATGGTAGGCACAGGAATAGCATGTGTAAAGCCCCAGAGGCGAGAGAACATGGTGCTTGTTCCAGAGCCCTGGTGCAGGCAGACACATAGGATGTGGCAGGAGGTTATCCGCAGCCTGTGTAACTCCCCAGGCAGCCACCTGACAAGCATAAATTCACTCTGACTTTCTGGAAGATGTCCAAGAGCACATTTCATTTGGATTTCAAAGTCACAGTGCATGTCCAATTCTAAGACTTGGAACCCTTGTCATCTCAGGCCTCAGGGTGCAGTGTCAGGCATACCAGGCCCTCCTGGTGAGACCCACCAAGGACTGAAAAGGGCATCACAGGGTCCCCAGGAAGAGAGATGTGAGTTCCTCCACAGATTCTTCCTTTCTTACCAAAAGGTCCCCACCCTGGAAGGTGGCCCCGACTCCACATTTACTGAGGAGGAGAGACCCCCAAGAGGCCACATGTGACTCAACCCCTAAGCCCACTGAAGCTGGGGCCTTGGCTTCCTGCCCAGAGGAATCCTGCCCATCTTGGAAAATCTTACTGGGATGATCCCCTGTATTCACTGTGCTGGCTCCAAGTTGGCAGCCAGAGCTCTGTGTCCAAAGCTGCCCAGAGCCACTGGCACTGGCCAAGCCCATGGATGAGGGGGACCTTTAACTCACCAGACAACGGGTCTTTGCCAATCGTCAAAACATCTGGCAAGGTCATTACAATCCACTGCTTCAGAACGTCCTACAGAAACAAGGAGGAAAGATACCACTGAGATCAGAAAGGAAATAAAGAAAGACTAACAGCATGAAAGCTTATCAAGTCACTGTGTGAGTGTAGCCACTGCATGGCAACTGGGAACATGCTGTGCAAGAGGACAGAACAGATAGGATGTAAATAAATGTGAAAAGTCAGAGCTTTCTCCATGTGAGCAGGACTGAGGAAGGGGCACCATGATGCCCTTAGTAAGTGCTGTAGCAAACATTTACTCTGGGCCTCGGTCTAAGGCTGCCACGCATCCTTGCCCTGCCCTCAAAGAGCTGCGAGTGCAGAAACCAGGCCAGAAGGCAGGTCCTTTCTTTTCAATGAGATATTCTCTGGGCCCTGAAGGTGGACTGGCCATCTTTTCCTTCTTGTATCAGTTCTGTGTTTTGGAGAGCTACCCAGTGCCCAAGAGCAGCAAACTGCCTGCAATTCCACATGGTTGATCCCCCTTGGCCAGCCCACAGCTGAGCAGCAGGGCAGCTGACCATCATCAGCTTGCACCTTCCTCAACCAGCGACAGCAGAGAACTGCATGCTCATGGCCGCACAGCATGTCCTGGAGTCTGTCTGCTCCCTGCTGCTCACAGAGAACCTCAGAAACCTCCCTCCCCTGAGGCCTTCATCGCTGTCACAGGGAGAGGTGATGCCCTGAGGTGGGAGGCCTGCCTGTCAAGAGTCCCATTTTGGCAACTCCGAGGTTTTGATGCTTGTGAAACCAGGAGAACAGGTCTCCATCCCAGCAACTGGGGCAAGTGACAGACTCTGACAGGACTGCCTCCACCTTGACACCCTTTCCCTTCTCTCCTGCCCATAACCCTCCAAACTGGAAACTCAGCTGTGCACCATCACTCACCGCAGTTGTCATTTCTTCTAAGAAGCCTTCCCAGCTGCCCCCATGCAGCCTGAGTTAGGATTCTTGTGTCTTGAACTGCTGGCACCATCCACCTCCCTGGCACTTAGCACACATCATCAAAAGCACCGGCTTACCATGAATGGTGCCTGGAGCCTGGAATCAAGGTCCTCAAAACCCAGACCTCTGTCCATGGCCATCACAAGGGCAGCACTAGCTGAAACCCACCAGCCTACAGCATGCCTGGGCCTGAGTGTGGCTCCGCTCAGAAAAAGAAATGAGGCCACTTCAGCCCCATCATCTGAGCTCCCCCAGGCCCAGCCCAGAGGCTGCTCAGAGTCAAGGTGCTGTGCTGCCAACAGGCCATGGAATGAGCACAGCTGGGAGTCAGGAACAGGGCCAGGGCAGAGTCTGACCAACATCTCAGTGACACCCCAGAATATTCCTGGGACCTGCTTGGAAGTGAGTATTTCTTTAATATATATATATATATATATATATATATATATATATATATATATAATTTATTTCAGAGTGGAAGAGATAGAAACATCAAAGATGAGAGAAAATCATTCATTGGCTGCCTTCTGCATGCCCCAACTGGAGACTGAGCCTACAACCTGGAACCACACAAACTGGGCCAAAAAGGGGTTATTAAACCATGTTCCCTGAGGTTCCAGGAACTCACAGAGATGCTCTGTGGGGACGGTGGGGACTCAGAGGACACTAGGGTCTCCCAACCCCGAATCAATCAGAGTCATAGGGCTTCACCTGAGATCTTAAGAAAACTCATATGGGGACACAAGTTTCAGTGCTCAGAAGAAGTGTGAAATCCTGGGCTCAGCGAGACATATTCAGTACATATGGCATCTGTCCTGGTCATATAAAGACCATAAAGATAAGAGATTTCACCCCACCTTCCCAAGGCCTAGGTGGGGATTTTAACAGCCCTTCGCCATCTGGTACTCCTGCCATGGACTATCTGTGAATGAGATACAGTGAGCATGACAAGTGGACACTCTACAAGCAGAATTCCAGTGCTGCTGTCTGTTTCCTGGGGACTCATCCATTACAGTCCTGACCCAACATAACCCTGTGGTCCCATACCTCCTTCAGCCCCTTGAATTGTTGCTGTACAAAGACTCACTGAGCTGTGGACAATAAGCAGCTCAGTGTGTGCCCCCCTCCCCTCCAGAGCCCAAACCAGCCACTCCCTATGTGACTGGTTCTTTGGGTCACAGTGGTGACTCATCTCTGGGGACCTCACAGCAACAGATCCAATGCCATACACACGAGAAGTGGACACACTATACACTGAACTTCAGTGCTGCCATCTGTTCCCTGGAGGCTCGTCCAGACCCAATGCCATGCACATGGCTCAAAGGACATTCGCTGGACAAAGTAAAGCAATGCAACCTCTCATTCTTCCCACAATGTGGGGGGAATAAAAGATACAAGTGATAACCCCAAGTGTCAGCAAGCAGCTGCCTCACCATGAACACCATTTCCTCTGAGTTTCCTGCGGGGAAACCTTCTAAGTGAGGACATTGCCAGGAGCAGAGAAGTCCTGGGGAACAGAGGCTGCCCTTACCTGGTAGAAGGTCTTAATGTGTCTGACCAAGGTGGTCAAGTTCTCAATGCGAAGGTTCACATCGTTGTTCACATCCTGGTGGAATCGCTGATTAGGCCTGGGGTCTCTAGGGGAGGAAACAGGAGACTGGAAATGGCATCTCCCAGCATTTGCCTCACCTCCCTTCCCAGCACTTGGACCCCTCTCCAAACCCAGGTCAGTGTGAGGCTGAAACCAGTGTGGCTCCAGTCCAACCAGAATTCTTCACCTGCCAAGCCGTGGGACCTTAGACAATACATATCCCACCCAACCCTAAGACAAGCCCTCCTCAGGCCCTTTATGTCATTTCCATTCCCACTCTTAGCAGCACCCACAAACCACCACCAAATGCAGTGCAGACCCCAAAGGTTTCCCTGTTTGAAAATCAATAATCTCCCCCAGAATATATTTTAAAAATTTAGAAAGTTAGGAAATGAACACACCAAAATATATGAATCAACAAGAAAGAAACAGTGGGGAAATGGTACGTTTTCTGAAATAAATCAATAAAAATCATTAATGTTCTACTTCACATGAGTTCCCCTCCTCTGTCAGCAGCCTGGGTCTTGAGCTCGTCCTGTGATTTTACATTCTAGGGACACAATTCCAACTTCTCAAGCTGACATTATAAGTGTATACCACTGCCCAGGAGACAGGCTAACAGTAGAGTCTTATGTAATTCATGTAGGTACCCCCAAGCATCATTGACTTTCCACTCTCCAGCAAAAGTCAGGTCTGGTCTTGATAAAATTAAAAATCTGAATCAAGTGACTGATAACTTGACTTATTGATATTTGTTCAGGACATTTCTCAAAATTCAAAGGCTCCATAAAGTTTTCCTATTTGAAGGGAACAGACTCAGCAGGAAACCTTAGCTGTTGCCTCTCCTGTTTTTCATAACAAAGCCCTCCCCACAGTTACTGTCCCAGGACACAGGGAGGGTGATGATTCAAATGAGCACTGTCTTCATGGGTTTATGAGGGCTCTGAGCCGCCTGGGAGCTGGTCTGATGGAAGAAAGACAGGCCTCTTCCTCTTTCAGCAGTAACCTGCTCCCCTCCATAATGAAGGGACTATTGGAGAGTTATGGAAATCGATCTCAATGCTATTTAGCTCATTTGAAGTCAATAATTAATAAGAAATTGACAAAAAGGAAAAAGTCTACAAGTCAACTGAATTTCAAATGTCACTAAGAGGACAATTTCAACACCACGACCACCACAGGGTGTTTGAAATTCATCCAGGACACCAGCAGCTGACTTGGAGAGGAGGACACTGTGGCTGGGACAGTAGCAGCCCAGACTGCCCATTTGGGAACAGGAGTGAACGGTCATCCTCAGAACATCTGTGAATGAGATACAGTGTCTGCCAAGACCGAATTGAAATCTTTCCCTGGCAAATGAAAAGCCAATAAAATCGCATAAAACCTCCCCAAAAGCGGCAGCAGCCAAAGGGCCTCAGCACACAGGGACGCTCGCTGCACCTAAAAGACACTCCACACACCAGAGTGTGTCCTGGGCTCTGACCCTCTGCCTCTCCCACCAGCTCTGAATGGCAGTACTACCTGAAACTAAGTTCCACAAGAGCCCTGGCATTTACTACCCGAGCAATCAGACTGATTAACATGATCATTAACCAATACTCCCTCCTTTAAGGCTCTTCGGTCAGAGAAAGGTTATTAGAAAACAAATGCAAACAAGACAACTACGGAAAGTTTATTCTACTCTGCTCAGGATGCTAAAAAACATCTTCTCCTGCTGTAGGAAAGACAGAGCAAGCGCTGCTGATTCCAATCTGGGTCATTCACAATGGGGTCCACTCACAAGTGCATACACATTAGCACAGGCATGCAGGCGCAGGGAAACACACACACACACACACACACACACACACACACACACACACACACACAACCCAATTCTGAGCCTCACTCTAATGACAATTATGATGGACATTTGTTGGGCATTTTCTAAAACTTGATCTTTTTAATCCTCTCTAAATCTATAAAATTCCATCCCTTGTTACAGATCAGGAAATGGAGGGGTAGAGAATTGAAGGAATTAGCCAACAGTAATAAAATAATAATTGGTAAAGGGGGATTAGAACTTGCCTGGCTGAAGCTAAAGTCAAAGCTCTTAGATAACTTTCCCACAAGAATGTGAAAAATGTATGGAATGTGAATAAGACCCCTTCTTTTCCCTGGGGTCCAGTGGGTCCCCAGAGATTCTGCATTTACAGAAGAGCCATTTGCAAGTTTCCCATGCATCTCCATCCACGCCCCTCAAAGCCTCACTTTCATTCAGCGATTCTCCTAGACCAGGTCTTTCCCAGAAAGCTGATGGTCCTTCAGTTCCAAATACCTTTCATCAAACAAACTTCCACCCACTGTCCTGGAGTTCTTCATCCCCATTGACTGGAAGCAAAAGGGCCCGTATACTGAGATACCACTGGCCCAGCAGAAACCTTCCCACAGCAACTCAGGTTCCTCCACTTCTAGTCCCTTAATCACACCTTCTGAGCATCAGTTTTGTGCTTTGCCTGTGAGGACAACTTACATTTCCATCATCACTTGGTTGAGCAAGAAGCCATCCACCAAATGCATGTACATGTCCTCATCCTTGCCGCTTGCGACTGGGCTCAAAGTTTTCACCTGTGAGGAGGTTGTGCAGGCAGAAAGACAGGAAATGTTACCCCACGTGCACATTCTGAAGATCTCCCTGAAAACAGCGGGCAGGGCCCCTGTGGGCTGAAGGGTCACCCACCACCCGACCTCGCTTCAGTTGGCAACATCCCACCTTTCCCCAGGGCCTGTCTCCCTACACCGATTCCAGCTACAGATGTGAAACAGTAGGAGGCAAACTTTCTCACCACTTTTCTCCAGTGTCACAGGACAGGGGGAAATGAAAAATAAAATAAACTTTCAACGCATTTCTCATATCTCTGATTTATTGGAGTTACCGTGCCCATCCCACCTGGTACATGTTCCTGTTCAGAGATACCCCAGTCCTCACCGGCCACCACCAACCAACAGCTGGTCTCAGGTTCAAACACTACACCAGGATATTTGTGGGGGTGAGTGCTTCTCCCCAGTGGTCCAGCCCCATGGGCCAGGTGACCCCTCAGTCCCTGTCTGCTCCAGGACCAGAAGCCTGGCACCCTGGCAGGAGCACGTGAACCCATCTCAGTCCAGGGCTGGAGTGCCACTGGGTCCTGTATCTGGTCATGGGCTCCAGAGTAGGAAACCCCTCAAGCCCCCAGGCCAGGACTCCCACTCCCAGCGAGGAGACCTGCCAAGTCCCCCAGGTCCTTGGCTGCCAGGGACATGGGGTGGTTTCGGTGGAGTCCCCAGGGAGGCTGGAGAGAAGCCAGGGCACTAGCTGTGATGGGACAGGGAGGCAGGTGCACTCACCCACGCCACCAGCGGGCTCTGAAGAAAGAGCTCCATGAGCTCCTGGACAGTATTGTCCATCCTGAGTCTGTGTTTGCCGTCCATCACTGCGCACACCTGCTCTGGGCCCACAGTCTCTGTGCCCAGCAGCTCAGCGCCACGAACTGCCAACGGCTATCCTCCCCACATTCCAAACGGCTCCTCACCCCACATTCTAAACCGCTCTGTGCCCCACATTCTATAAGGGTCTTGCTCCACATTCAAAAAAGGCTCCTCACCCCAAATTCTAAACAGCTTCTCATCCCATATTTAAAAATGGCTCTTCATCCCTATTCCAAATGGCTCTGAGCCCCATATTCCATAGTGCTCTGGCAGGGAACACAGCCGGGTCAGGGGTTGTGGCAGCTCCTGGCCAATGCTAGGTGCTTTGGGATACACAAAAATTAGAACACAATCTCTATAAAATTTAAGAACTATCTGGCATTTGAAAGATAAGAAAATATAAAAGCTCTAAGCTACATCAAACTTATCAAACTGAAAGGCTAACAATGGCCAAATAAATAAGGTTAAAGTTTATGTGAAATTGAAGGTTAAAAGCTTCAAGATTCATAGAAATATACCTTTATTTTGACAGCGACATGCTGAATACAAAGGCCTCAAGTAAATGAGTAATTCCTGTATAATAAAAGACCAGAGGCCATATAAGTATCACCACCAGAACAACCACTCAACTGGTAGCTATGAGGTGAATTGACCATGTCTGGATGCCTCCCCCTTGGGCGCCAGGTTCTGAACTCAGCATGGTGAAGGGAGACACACGGGGAACCTGGTGGGTGCAGGCGGTGGCTGCGGAGAAGCAGTCCAGGTCACTGTTTGCAACAGCATGGATGGACCTGGAGAGCATTGTGCTAAGAGAAATAAGCCAGTTGGAGAAAGGTAAATATCACATGATCTCATTCATATGTGGAATAGAATGAACAACATAAATTGATGAACAAACATAGAGCCAGAGATTAAAAGTACTTTAGAATATAATAGAAGTAGTCCTACTATTTGAAGGTTTTTAATATTTACTACAACTTTTGAAATATTATACTATGTTAGTAATAGTAATTTATTATTGGTCAAATTATTATATTTAAAATATTTTTTCTTGAAATATTAATATTTACTGCATATATGATTATATTTAATTTGTTTTTCTTGAAATATTAATGTTTATTCTATGCAATATTTTTTAAGGAAAAAAAAAGAGCCTTCTAGCCAGGACCATCTCCCTATGCCCACCCTTCTAGTGTTGCAGTACAACCAGGTCCCAAGGGGCTGTGGGAAACAGGAAAAGACAGGACTAGGACCCAGAGGAGCCAGGACATGGATCCCTGTGATGGCATGTCTCCCCAGTGCCCAGGGGCAGTTGTGCTGAGAAAGGGCTCTCTGTCCCAAAAGGCCAATCCTGGTCACCCCAACTCAGGCCCCAGGTTACCCACCTCCACATAATCCTCCATCCTAGTGTCCAGCATTTTCAGACCAGTCAGACATTTTCCAAGGAAGGGAACACACTGGGCAAACAAAAAGAGTGTGAAATGAGCCCCTGCTCTCAGGTGTCCCACAGACCCTCACCTAAAAGTCTCCCAACCTCAGCCTGCTGACCACCCCAGGGTTCCCACATGGAGCAGCCCAGGACTTTTAGGGCCTTGACTCAATTGCCACTTCCCTCATTCTCCAAGAACTCCTCATACTCACCTCCCAGGACCTCCTTTGGGCAAATCACAGTGTCAGTGGTCTGAGGCCAGTCCCACTCCCATGTACATCCTACAACCCACTCACCCAGGCCCTCCTTGTAGTCATTTCTAAGGGAGGGTTTCAGGTTCTGTGGGAAGAGGAGGTGAGGCTGGAGGAGGAAGACCTTTCCTGTCTTTACTTGGAGGCCTCCAGATGAAAGGACAGAGCCCCCTTCTCTGACTTGGAGTACCCCCTCTCCCCCAGACAGGCTAACTCACCTTCTTGTGCAGCCACTTCTTGAATCCACGGAGTTTCAGCATCAGAATGGCAAACCTTGAGGACTGCTTCTGCTAGGATAGAAGTCAGGGTCACTGAGGTCATGGTCATCTCAACCCATTTCTCTCTCCAGCCCTAAACACACACCCTGGCCATCTGACCCAAGTCAGTTTGTTCAAGTGCCACCCCAACTCCAGCATGCTCTGATTCTAAACAGCTCTCAGCTACAATGCCCACTCAATGTGTGTGACCTTGGGCTGGGTCTGGCCTCCCTAACCTGTTCCCTGCTCTGGAAAGTGGGAGACCTCCACCTAGTTCACAGGTTCTGCTGAGGACTCAGTGTCATTACTGTTATCTTTGTTCTTATCTCAGGCCTCCAGGTGTCACAGGGCAGGAAACTCTGTGCATTGTTTTCCTTCTTTGAACACATGACCACACTGTGAGATCTACATCATGGAATGGTCACCCTTCCATGTCAATCATGAAGAGACTGGCATGAGTGCTCTAGAGAGGCAGTGGGAAGTCTCAGAAAGCACACCCCTCTGTCTCTGGTCCAGCCAGTGGGACCTGAGGCTATGAGCTCTTTTGTTCTTCTGTCCCATGGGAGTCCCCTGCAGGGCAGGTAGGGGGTGTTCCCCTTGAAGGTGTGAAGACAGAAATGAAAGCAGGGTCCTGGCATCCTGAGGAGAGGCTGAGATGTTCAAGAAAAGAAACCACCTGCTTACCTGACAGCCTGGAAGAAGCTCATCGCCAGCACAGGGAGGAGCATGGAAGCCAGAGACCCGAGCAACTTGCCAGCTCTTTACCCCATTCTGGAACAACCCGGCCACCACCTTGTGAGCCACGTCTTGGGCCTCCTGTCTCTGATACTGCCCACCACCTGCCCATGGACCAAACAGACCCCTCTTCCTGGTAATCAGGACTGAGAGGGTGTATATTTTCAGGAAATCTATGTGACTAACTACCAAAGCCACAGCTTGTACAGTTCCCCCTTCCCTCATGCCCTCCTTTCTGCAGATCTCCAGGCTTCTCTACCTTGATGAGCTATTCCTTGCTCAGTGAATTATAATATAACTGCGCTCCTCCTGAGAAGGAAGGAGAAAAGATATGTTTAGGAAAAATGGGGAGACAGATGTGGGTACCAAGCCAGAGATGCCTGGGCACCTGATAGTGAAGCATTGTTGTTAATACTCCAGACATCCATGGCCATCCTCAACAGGTGGATCCTAATCAGGCTGAGATGCCATAAGCAGGTATACTGTGCGTGCCCTTCAGGAGCCAAAATGACTGATGTAACTATTATAATGAAGCCTTCTTTGTCGATGAAGCAATAGAGAGGTTACTGACCAGCTCGTCTCTTAGAGAGAGCAGTTAGGAAAGGAAAAGGCTAGAGAACTCAAATGGAGCTGAGAGGAAGCCAATGAAGAAGACATTAAGGCTCAGAGCTCATGGAGAGCTCACATATAGCTACTGTGTTAACCAGCTAGAGCAGCCCTGGGCAAACTATAGCCCGCAGGCTTCAGCTGTTCTATCCTACCCATGGAGCCTTAAGAGCTGAGGGTTCTCTTGCTCTCCCTTCCACTCCTTCACCACCAGCAGCATTAACATGACAATGTCCGGAAACAGGGCTTCAGCTCCTTCTGAGGGGGAGGATTTATCTGCCCAGTCAGTAGAAGAAACAACCTCTCAATCTTCCACAGGCTCCTTGTAATGCTGGAGGACGAGTCTCCCCACTTCACCCTGGGAATGCATAGACACGTTATTGTGGTCATGTAGGAAGACACTCCCCTGGAGAGCACAGTTTCAGAGCCTTTCTGAGGTAAGATTAAGAGCTCTACTCAAATACAATTTTTTCCTGTTCTCACATTCTATGCATCACAAAGCCTTGTTAATAAAACAACAAAGACTTTCAGCTTTTAGGGCTTGTATCCACTGCAGTTTTTTTTTCCCCACTGCGGACGCGTGCACAAGGGAAGAAGACACACAGAGGACATGTCACACTAGCCATGCTGCAGCTGCATTTTTTTTTTTTTTTTGCTGATGAGGATGCGGTATCAGTAACACTACCATGGCCCCTAACCGCATGTGTTAGCAGCAAAACAAATGCATTTTGCACTGCATTTGCTTCTCCCCCTTGTGCCTGTAAAAATGCGTGCTACAGGGCATTTGTCTTAACATGCACCACTCACTGCACATTAGCATCAATGCAAACATGATGGAAACCTGTGTACCCTGCATTAACCCTAGCTGCGCTGCACTGCAGTACTGCATCACAATGCAATGGCAGCACAGCTAGTGTGAAAGAACCCTAATTCAGTGGGTTGAACAAAAAGATTGTATAGAAATGAGATGAACTAAAGATTTTATTACAAAATCGCTTAATTTCAGGGTTTCAGAAGTAATTGGACAAATGAAAACCTGAAAATCAAATGTTCATATCTAATACTTGGATGAAACCCTTTCCTGTTAATGACAGCCTGAAGTCTTGTACTTATGGACATCACCAGATGCTGGGTTTTCTCCTTTGTAATGCTCTGCCAGGCTGTCACAGTAGGGATATATATATATATATATATATATATATATATATATCCTGCCAGTTCCAGCTTTTAATAAGAAAAACTGTTGCAATGGGCATTTAAAAGTGGCACTTGGTTGTTTTTATAGAGTCCAGGGGATGCAATCTGACATTGATAATGGGCTCTTTCACACTATGTGCACTGTGGCTGTTTTTTTGCCAGTAACAGAAGTGCTAGTGGTAACTACTGGTTATCCATGTTTTGCACTGCCCTATCACCTCCCATACAAGTGTGTCTAGAAGACACAGCCATGTGCAGCTATGTGTGTTACCATAAACAACGGGGCTGTGTGAAAGATACACAGGTTTCCTATGGAGGAAAGGGGTTGTTCTCTATGGTCAGTGTGTGCCTCCGTCCCATGTATGAACTTTTTCAGATGATTTTGTTATATATATATATATATATATATATATATATATATATATATATATATATTTAGAACACCAAAAACGTTATGGTAGAGCAAATTTTTAAAAATATATATATATATATTATTGATTTCTTACAGAGAGGAAGAGAGAGGGATAGAAAGCCAGAAACATCGATGAGAGAGAAACATTGATCACCTGCCTCTTGCACACCCCCTACTGGGGATGTGCCTGTAACTAAGGTACATGCCCTTGACTGGAATCGAACCGGGGACCTTTCAGTCCCCAGGCTGACGCTCTATCCACTGAGCCAAACCAGTTTTGGCTAGTAGAGCAAATTTAATCACTTGATTTTATACTTTACTGTCTTATTTTAGTAAAGAATTTAATACAAGAACAGTACTGTTGGTTTTAGCCCAATATTAAACATGAGTGGACCAAAGAAAAGGAAAGTGGACAGTGAATGCCGAGTGTTTAAGAGAGAGTGGACGACAAAATATTTTTTCACTGAAGTCGGATCAATGCCGGTATGTCTAATATGCCTGGAAATACCTGCAGTCTTCAAAGAGTACAATCTCAGCCTTCACTTTGCCACAAAGCATGGCAACTATGCTAGCAAGCAGTCACCTCAAGAATGGGAGGCTACTGCACAGAGATTGATGGCTAAATTATAGGCTCATCAAAATGTCTTTCACAGACAAACTGCAATTCAAGAGACAACTACCAAAGCAAGTTTTATGCTATCATTCAAATTAGCAAAAGCTAGCAAACCTCTCTCTGAAGGCAAGTTTTTGAAAGAATGTATGGTAGAGACAGCAGGTCTCTTGTGTCCAGAGAGCAAAGGCAAGTTTGATAAACTCAACTTATCGCACAGGACAGTGACTCGTCGAATGGAACTGATTGATGAAGACTTGGCCAGCAGTTAAATAGTAAGACAAAGTTTTTTTAAGATTTATTCACTATCATTGGATGAAAGTAATGATTTAAAGGACACTGCTCAGCTCTTAATTTTTATTAGAGGGATTAGTGATAATTTTGAAATTATGGAGAAGTTTTTAGCCATGGAGCCACTGAAAGGAAAAACATGGGGAGAAGACTTTTATGACAGCCTATCTACTGTCATTGAGAAAATGAATCTACCATGGAGTAAACTTGCTAATGTCACAACAGATGGATCTCCAAATTTAACTGGAAAAAATGTTGGACTGCTAAAAGGATAAAGTGAAAGAGAACCCTAACCAAGATGTTATTTTCCTTCACTGTATTATTCACCAGGAATCATTGTGAAATTCTATATTACAACTTAATCATGTTGTTAATCCAGTCATAAAGCTTGGTAATTTCATTCCAGCAAAGGGACTTCAGCACCCTCAGTTTATCAAGTTTCTGGAGGAAACTGATGCAATGACCACGACTTACTTTACAACTCTCCTGTCTGCTGGTTGAGTTTGGGCAAAGTTTTCCAATGACTGTGAGAACTCAAAGAAGAGATTGGTGCATTTTTTAAATTAAAGGGGAAGTCTGACAAATATACTGAGTTGAGTGACAAGAATTGGCCCTGTGGCTTTGCATTTGCTGTAGATATATTTTCACATTTGAATGAGCTAAATGTGAAGCTACAGGGAAAGATCAGTATGTACATGACATGTACACCAATGTGAAAGCCTTTAAATCGAAACTGATTTTCTTTTCCAGACAAAGTTCAGTCTTCACTCATTTTGCCACACTAGCCACACAGAAGACCATCCAAAATGTGAAGAAATACAGCAAATCACTGGATGATCTGCATGCAGAATTCTGACGTTGGTTTTCTGATGTTGAAAAAATTGACCAGTCACTTCAACTGGTGGCCTGTCCTTTGTCACAAAACCCTGAAACAGCACCAGAAGAGCTGCAACTGGAACTCATTGATCTTCAGTCTGACTTTGTCCTAAAGGAGAAATTCAGCTCTCTTGAACTAAGAGACTTTAATGCTTCACTTAATGAAGCCACTTTTCCAAACATCCGGAGGATGGCACAGAAGATACTGGTGCAGTTTGGGTCAACCTATGTTTGTGAGCAGACATTCAGCGTCATGAACATCAAGAAAGCCCCTCACAGTTCTAGCTTAACTGAGGAACACCTCAGATCTATCCCGAGAATAGTCACAACAAAACTAACTCCAGACTTTGATGCATTAGGTAAAAAATGGAGACCAACAACATTGTTCCCACTGAAGTTGATGCTTTAAACACCAAAAACCTTTTAACCCAGTCTACATTGCCATCTACATCTATGTCCTGGGCATAATTTGGAAGTTGAACTAAAGAAAATGTTTAATTTATTGTTTACACATTTTGTTCTTTTCTATTTCTTTTAGTTTTAAATTATATTATTATATTTAAGTTTAATTTGAAAGGCTTTTGTACCTTTTCTTTGTTAGGCAATTTTATTTTGCCTTTGCCATCTTCAATATAAGGTATGGTATTGTGCTATGATTCCTCCATTTTTTGAAGTTTCAAATTATAATAATTAGTGTTTACATTTTTCTTGTTAAAATGTTTGAAATGAATAAAACTATTGAAATAAAAAATACTGTACCCTTTTATGTAATGATGTTTACTTTGAATTTATATTAGTTCACACAAACACTCCATCCATGCTTTTGTTCCTGCCCTCCGGTCCAGTTTAAGAACCCATTGTGGCCCTCCAGTCAAAAAGTTTGCCCACCCCTGAGCTAGAGTGTGCTGGGCAGGGAGACAGGAAAAGCTGCTGAGCCTGAGAGCTCAGATACCACCATGATGTAAGGTGGTGATTTCAGAAGCAGGGTGCCACGTTCAGATAATGATTGTGAATACAGAGACTGATGCTGCTGTGTGGAAAGAAATGTGTTTAGCAGCGGGTGTGTCGCTGCCTGATTGGACACTGTTATGAAGGACTGTCTTGTGTGATGACTTATGGCCACTGGCTTCTGCAATAAAGAGTCATTCTTATGCACCCACTCATTGCTTCTCCACCTAGGATCTGATTTCCTAGGAGATCCGATCTCAGGCAGAGGGGCTGAGACCCAACACCACTAGCTAGTGAGCAGAGAATAAATGAGGAACTAGGACTAAGTTCCCAACAGTTTGTACAGTGGGAGGGTTGGAGAAGGGCCTGCCCTGGCGTAGTTGTGAAGAATTTAGAAGAATGTAGGGGCCCAGAACCACTCAGAGCAGCTGTACTCTTGCTGCTCTGACACTTGGCTTTGCTGGTAGGATCCAGAGGATGTGCGGGTTCCAGCAGGAGCCAGTGCTTCGAACACTAGGTGCCAGGACAGGACTTTGGGGATAAGTGCCCTTGAGGACTTGGAACCAGATCCCCAAAGAGCAGCAGGGAGCAGGGAGCTTATGAGAAACTGAGTTTCCAAAAGCTGGGATGAGGAAAGGTGGAGGTGAGCCTGGTGATTGAGAGCTGACATCTGCCTGCAGCAGGTTGCATGGAGCTTCTGGGAGCTGGTGGAGGCTTGGGAGACACCTTCCTCAGAGAAGCAGGAGCTGGCAAAAGGAGGTGGAGGGCCCAAATGCCCAAGCTGCCACCAGGCAATTCAGAGATCCCTCAGCCCCAGCAGAAATTTTTTTCTGGAGTGACAGCAGCTGGGTGGGGATGGGGGGCGGGAGAGAGAGGGTGGAAGGAGGGATATTAGACACCCAGAGCCAAGCAGCAGCAAGAGATGGGAGGAACAGCAGGGACAGTGATAAGCTGGGGGCAACAGACTTTTACCTGACACTGGAGCTGCCCAGATGCTGCCCGGTGAGTAATGAGCATTTCACAACAAGCAATCAAAGGACAATAGGGGGGTGGGGGCATGAAGGAGGCATGGGGGATTGGAATGGGTGGTTGAGGAAAGTATGTGATACCTTAATCAATAAAGAAACTAATTTTAAAAAATAAATAAATAAATAAATAAATTACTTATTGAAAAAGAAAAAGAAAAAAAAAGACTCAGGCCTTTGGCCTGCTGGCTATAGCAGCTAAACCAGCAGCCAGTGACTGCTACTGGCCTTTCTGCAGCCACAGGAATGGTGTAGGGAGCCAGGATCTGTGAAAGCAGCAGATGAAGCTATGAAAGCTCCCTGTTTGCAAATGTGCTGAAAGGGTTCAGGACTACAAGAGCAGCTGCTAGTGTCTGCTGCTGCTGGGAGAGGAGGGGCAGATGTCCCCTTCCAGTGCACCCCCCGGAGCCAGGCCTGGTTGATGCTCTGCCACAAAGTGGACAGGTGGGAAGCAGTGAGTACCCACCCTCTGTTACAGGGGTTGCAGACCCTGTGAGGCCCTATAGGACCCTATGCAGGGATAGAGCTCATATGCAGGAGCTACTCCTCTAGACCATTCTGATAGGGCGTGTCAGCCCTCCCAGAGACCCTGTGTGCTTTAAGACCTGGTCATGTAGGGGGTCCCTACTATAGGGACAGCTGTATCTGTTCATTGGAGTACAGATGAACTATGGTGCTATTCAGATACTGGGCAGAATGGCCCTTGGCCTTAGAATAGACAGCTGGGCTATCTTTACAGTATTAACCAAGTGGTTATCACAATGGCACAGATATTAGGCCATCACAGTGGGGGGGGGGGCAGGAAATAGGAGCTCCACTGAGGGGTGTGCCCCCTTAGCCTAAAGGATTAGGCTAGAGGGGTTTTTACTGAAGTATCCTCAGCCACTGCATGTGCAGGGAAAAGCAACAGAGGAAGTTTTGTGACCCTAGCCTTCCCTCCAGGCTGGGAAGGAACAGGCAGTTTAGACCTAGCCATGAGCTATTACTAGGGAAGGGCACTGAACAACCATCTATTCACTTAGGGAAGCAGGTATGAATAAAAGGAAAAGTCTCACCCATTGAGCCTGCCCTGGCAATGCAACAGTACCCTACCAGAGTCAGGGAAATAAAGGCCAGGTGGGTTGAAACCCACAGCTTTGCTCTTAAGGCTAGAGTTCTGGTCATGGATTGTTATAGACTGTCGAACTCTGTGTTCAGGGATCTGGAAAACAGATCAGGGTGCCCCCAAGATGCCTGGTAGTCAAGGCTAGTGAAGCACAGAGGCTTGTTGTTAATAAACCTGACAGCCAAGGGCACCTGAACATGGGAATCTTAATCAAGCTGAGATGCCATAAGCAGGTGTCATTTTATGGTATACTGCACATGTGTGCCCTTCTGTAGCCAAAATGACTGATGTAACTATTATAACGAAGCCTTCTTTGTTGATGAAGCAATAGACAGGTTACTGACTAGCTAGTCTGTTAGAGAGAGCAGTTCGGAAGGGAAAGGGCTAGAGAGATCAGATGGAGCTGAGAGGAACCCAAAGAAAAAGAAATAAGGCTCAGAGCTCATAGAGATATCAGGTATAGCTACTGTGTTAACCAGCTAGAGTGTGCTGGACAGGGAAACAGGAGCAGCTTCTGAGACAAAGAGCTCAGATACCACCATGATTTCAGAGGCAGGGTTCGGCTATTCAGATAATGACTGTGGGTACAGAGACTGATGCTGCAGTGTGGGAAGAAATATATTTACCATCAAGTGTATGGCTGCCTGATTGGGACAATGTTATGAAGGACTGCCTGTGTGATGAATTATGGCCCTGGCTTTTGCAATAAAGACTCATTCTTATGCACTCACAACTTCTCATGGCTTCTCTGTATGCCCTGCCATCGAGAATTTAAAGGTACTCAGATTCACTGTGCTTTTGTTACTCTGACAAGATGTTATGGGCAAACCCCTTCTGAAAATCTCATGTTTCAAACTACCTTGGTGAGGTATCACTGGTTTTATCTGAGCAAGCAGGTCTCCATAGGACTGGAGCAGGGCTCTCATGTTGGTCACTTGGATCCCCATTCCTGTTTCCATGGAGCACTTCTGTTTTGACCAGTTGGGTTTCAACTGTTCATAGGATACTGGTGCTGGAAATATTTGAATATCTCCCATTTGGTTCAATGCAGTCTCTGACATTGAAGGAAACTGACTCCTGAAGCAGAGCTAGTGGCCTGAGGTTCCTAGGAGCTTTAGAGATCCAACCCAGCAGCCCAGTTCCTATCCCAAAGGTTGGCTGTTTCCCACGAGATGAGAGAACATTGGTAGTTATATGGGTGACACATCTCCAGGTCTGAACTCTGATGGGAGAAGCCTACACACCTGGAAACGTTTCCCCACATCTTCTTCTATGATGGATGGGAATGCTCTTCAGAGCAGCCAGGATAGAGTGCAGGGAGTAGAAGTTCTTTAAAGTTCTGCACTCCTGGTGAAGGGGAGTCATGGGCTATGAGGTGGGAGCTGCAGCTGTAGCTTTAGTCCCCCTAGATTGACACCCCCTCCTGTTGAGACAGATGCACAAGGTTGGTGAACACTCGGGACCAGCGCACATGTGCCAGGCCCCAGCGGACACCTCTAGGTGTGCTCCTTCCCTGCGTGGGGAGGCGGGAGCCAGTTCCCGACTACAACCCTATCCCCTATCCCTAACTCAACCAATCAGGGTCCATATCCCTTATCCCCTATCCCTAACCCAACCAATCAGGGTCATATGCCCCCTGGAATAAAACCCATGGAAATGTTACTTTCTCTCTTTCCCACCTCGCTGTTGCCGGCGTAGGTGGGACTGAGCTTGGACTGGTCCGAAATAAATTCAGGCTTACTGCAATTGCATCGGATGCGGCTCACTGATAGTCTTTGGGGTTCAGGTACAAGGGCACAAAATTGGGGGCTCGCCCGGGATTTTTCCCTGATACCCAAGACCATGAGGGACACCAAATCCGGAGCCTGTCTTTCTGCTGTAGAGGTGTGAGGTGTACGGTGTGTCTCTGTGTTTGTTAGCTGGTTCTGAAGGGATCCCTGTGGGAAGCGCCCAAATGGCCTAGTGGACGCACTATTAAAGGCCTGGGCCAGAGTGGACAAAAGACGTTTTGATCCTCCTGTAGGCGGGTGGCGTGAGGCCAACTCATTAAGGTTAAGACAGGTGGCGTGAAGCCTTCTCCTTAAGGTTAAGGCGGTTGGAGTCGTTGAGGTGGGCGGAGTCCTTGAGGTGGTTGAAATCTTTGAGGTGGGCGGAGTCATTGAGGTGGTCAAAGTGAGGCCATCATTTAGGTGCTGCTTCCATGGAGTTGGAAGCTGTTCATCGGGCCCCAACCTCGTCTGTTCCTGTGTTCTTTGTATAACACTGAAGATGTTTATGGGGGGAGTTCTTCTTTTGTGGGCTGTTGTGATTCTCTGTGTTATCCTATGGTCTCACCTCATGGATGTTATGGGACAGAATCACATTACTCCTTTGAGCATTGTGATTACTCATTTTCAGGACTTAGAGGAAAGGGCTAATGATTTTAGTATGGAAGTCCAGAAGGATGAATAGCAGACTTTTTGTTCTGAGTGGCCAGCTTTCAATGTCGGATGGCCACCAGGGGGAATATTCGATCTCCATACCATTCCCCGGGTCCGGAGTGTCATCTCTCAACCCCAGATGGGGTACCCTGACCAGCTTCCATACATTATCATGTGGCAGGACCTTGTGGAGAACCCGCCCTTTTGGCTTAAGCCCTTCGTGGCTCTGCGCCCCTCGGAGCCAGAACCTATTTTTGCCTTACAGGGAATGGAGAGGTCAGTGGAGTAGAAGAAGAAAATTACCCTGCCATCGGCTCCCACCTACTCTGTCTTGCAGGGGGGAACTGAAGAAGAATTAATTTTTCTTCCCCCATATCAGTTTCCTAGGGTGCCTGAGGAGGGACCTGAGCCTCCTCCATTAAGGGAAGCAGACTCCACGAGGAGAGCGAGAAGCCCGCAGTATACCAGACAAAGAGCCCAGAGAGAACCACTCGCCTTCCCGGCCTACTCCACTATTAAGACTTTACCCCTGCGGGCCACAGGACTCCCAGATGAGAGGGGCAATCAGCCCCATCACCACTGGCCTTTCCCCACTAGCGATCTCTATAATTGGAAAGCTCAAAATCCTACGTTTTCTGAGAAGCCAGCGGGCCTTATTAATCTGTTGGATTCTGTCCTTTTTACCCATCAGCCAACCTGGGACGACTGCCAGCAGCTCTTGCAGGTCCGATTCACCACCGATGAGAGGGAGAGGAACCTTAAGGAGGCCTGGAAGCTGGTTCCGGGCATGGATGGGAATCCTACCACCATCCAGGCTCAGATAGATACCTCTTTTCCTCTGACTAGGCCTGAATGGGATTTCAACACAGCAGCAAGTAAGGAGAGGCTCCGGGTCTACTGCCAGGCTCTAATGGGGGGTCTCCGGGCAGCTGCCAGAAAGCCGACTAATCTGGCTAAGTTAGGAGTGTACAGCAGGAGAAAGATGAATCTCCAGCAGCATTCTTAGAGAGGATCATGGAGGCATTCCGCACCTATATCCCCATGGACCCAGAGGCTCCAGGGAGTAAGGCGGCTGTTATCCTCGCCTTTATAAAACAGTCTGCTGCAGATATTAGGAGAAAACTGCAAAGAGAAGATAGACTGGGAGAGGAGAGTCTGCAGGACTTGTTGGCGGTGGCTGAAAAGGTGTACAATAACCGGGAGCCCCCTGAAGATAAACAGGCTCGCAGGCAGACGCGAGACCTGGCTAGCATCCTGTTGGCTATGAACTCCCCTGAGAAATGGAACCTCCACCTCCGACAGCTTTTGAATGATTGAAAGAAGGGTAAGGAGACCTCTGGGGAAGGGATGTGGAGATTGCAGAGGGGTCAGTGTGCATACTGCAAGGAGATAGGGCATTGGGCTCGAGAATGTCCGAAGAGAGACAGTGGGAAGGGGAGCAAGACAGACCAAGTAAAGGTCTTGGGGCTTGATGAGCTAAGTGAGTAGGGGAGTCAGGGTTCGGACCCCCTCCCCGAGCCCAGGGTAACTCTTAGAGTGGAGGGGACCCCTGTTGACTTTCTTGTTGACACCGGGGCACAGCATTCGGTCCTCTGCACTCCACAAGGAAAACTAGCTAGTAAAAAGTCCTAGGTACAAGGGGCAACTGGTATAAACCAGTATTCATGGACTACCCGAAGAACAGTGGATTTAGGGATGGGCTGGGTAACCCATTCCTTCATGGTAATACCAGAATGCCCCTACCCACTGCTAGGCCGGGACTTACTGACCAAGATTGGAGCTCAGATAACTTTCAGACAAGGGGGGCCTCAGGTCACTGATGGCGAGGGCCACCCCGTCCATGTTCTGACTGTGAGGCTAGAGGATGAGTACCGACTCCACCAGGAGGAGCTCCCAAGAGGGGATAACATAGATATATGGCTACAAGAATTCCCCACAGCCTGGGCAGAGACAGGATGGGTAAGACTAGCTGCTCACAGGACCCCAGTCTTAGTGGAGCTAAAGCCAGGAGAAGGTCCAGTAAGGATCAACCTATACCCCATGTCTCAGGAGGCCCGGGAGGGAATTCAGCTACATATCCGGAGACTGCGGAGCCTGGGGGTGCTGGTTCCCTGCCAGTCTGCCTGGATCACCCCCCCTGCTGCCGGTCAAAAAGCCTCACACAAATGACTACCGACCGGTGCAAGACCTCCGGGAAGTAAATAAGAGAGTCATGGACATACACCCAACTGTCCCCAATCCATACACTCTCTTGATGTGTATGGGATGGCGCCCTCCAGAGTCTGGTAACTACTAACTGAATTTGAAAACCAAGAAATATCTTTTCCTTTAAGAGGGCTCCAGAGGGCACATGAGGACATTTGGCCATGCCTGCAGGCTATCTACAAGGCTGGTCCAATCCCTATGCCCCACCAGTACAGGCCGGGAGACTGGGTCTTTGTCAAAAGACACCGCCAGGAGATGTTTGAACCATGTTGGAAAGGACCATACGTCGTGGTGCTGACTACACCCACTGCTCTCAAAGTGGATGGCATTGCAACCTGGATCCACCAAACCCATGGTTGTCCAGTTGATTTCTCTGCGATCCTGGAAGACTTCACCATTTGATGGAGCATCGACAGGGACCCAGACAACCCCCTCAAGCTCAAGTTGCATGACATTGGGAATTCTGTTTGCGACTGCTAGGTGTCCCTGGACTCTATAAACTGATTTGAGAGAAAAGACTTGCTTCTGCATGTGCCCTGGACACTCCCGACTCCATTTTGTGGTGTGGGACCCCGGGAATGGAAGCCTTGCAGTGTTGGGCTTGTGTGCGCTCAGCAGAACGCAACTGGTGGACTCCCAATGCAAACAGTCCCATGATTGGGCCCATTAAGTCCCAAGACAAAGGGGGAATGAACAGCCGGGACCAGTGCACATGTGCCAGGCCCCAGGGGAAACCTCTAGGTGTGCTCCTTCCCTGTGGGGGGGTGGGGGGGCCAGCCCCCAACTACAACCCTATCCCCTATGCCTAACCCAACCAATCAGGGTCCATATCCCTTATCCCCTATCCCTAACTCAACCAATCAGGGTCATATGCCCCCTGGTACAAAACCCATGGAAATGATACTTTCTCTCTATTCCCTGCCTCGCTGTTGCCTGGGTGGGTGGGACTGAGCTCAGACTGGTCCGAAATAAATTCAGGCTTACTGTAATTGCATCGGATGCGGCTCCCTGATAGTCTTTGGGGTTCAGATACAAGGGCACAACAGTAGGCACTTTTAGCACCCAAAGACCAACTGTCAGAGCAAGGAGGATCCAAGCTCAACCCAATGAAAGGGCCAGGTAGGAAGTTAGCTTCTCACCACACATCAAGGTCCTCATGCCCCTGGCAGAGAGGACCTAGAGGTATTTTTGGGCTCCCACCTCAGGCCTCGTTTCTGAGAGCTGACCAAGTAGCAGAGTATATTTCAAGGATCCGCATAGGGATGCTGCTGGGCCTCTCCTAACAGACCTGGGCCATCTAAAATGAGTATTACACCAGTTTGGCTCTGTCCTGGGCCATCATGCTTGAGCCCCCAAGGCCGGTGGGCACATGATTGAACTGTGTGATGGCAGCATGAAGAGTGGATGCTCCTTGCCAGGTTTGACCCTCTTGGACTAGATGGAGCTCAGTCACTGTTAGGGCAGCACCTTCTTGAACAGCTCCTATGATGAAAGGGGAATATCACCCAGCCCTGACACACCCCAGCTCAGGGTCCCCAGACCATGAAGGGGTCACTGGACAAGACTGAAGCTCAGGAAGCTGAGGATGTGCCTGAGCCTTGAAGTCCATGGGATTCACTCTCTGTCCACTGAGGGCACACAACACTGGATGACCCGGGGTCTAAGACTGGTGGGAAAGGGACAGGAGCATCTGCCTCCAGCCCATCCTAACTAAATCCAAACTTCAGGAAGTGGCTAAAGTCTGCTCAACCCCAAGGGGGCATCTTCCAGCATCTGATTCCCCTCAGGTCAGAATCCCAACAGCAAGTTAAAGAGTTCAAAGGTCTTGCCTGCTCAGAACCTTGTCCAACTGTCAACTGTCACAAGCCACTGGGACCCACTTAGGGGACCTGCTCCTCGCCTGTCCTTCTCACACTACACAGATGGATACATTTGCCTTTTAATTGATTTCTCTTAGAGAAATGAAAGGACAGTATATGACCATTGTTGTAAGAACTTTGGCTCTCTGGGTTGCCATGAGGCCCACAATATATACCACACCTCACAAGTAATTAGACTATGGAGAGGTTTAACTACTATCACATTAAACACACCCACTGGCTCAAAATTTCACATCCTCTTAAGCTAATCCAAGTTTCTTTCATTCCCTTTGAAATATCACCTCTTGGCGAGGGTCCCTCAATTAGATCCCACCAACATTCACAAGGTTATGTGCCCCTGCCTCTAGGACAGAGGGAGTCTCCTGGTATAAATTGTATAATACCTGGCCCATAATCTTTAGAACCTGAGGTCTGGCTTTCTTTAGATTCAGAATACATGTAGCTGATACCCGATTTGAGTTCGTTTTTCTGCTTTGAAATTTTTGGGGCTTTTTGTTGTTTGGTTTGCTTCTTGGCACCCACCACTCAATAGCCAATAGTAAGGTATTTTCGTGCTGCTCAGTAATAAACCATTTTGTTTTCCTTTTTAAACTTTTAACCCCCTGTATCCATTTTTATCACCCCTGTTAGCTACCATTCTGTCTTCTGTGTCTATGAGATTGTTTTGTTTTTAATTCCACAGATAAGCCATATTATATGGTATTTGTCATTCTCTGTCCAAATTAGCTCACTTGGCATCAGACATTTGAAGACCATCTATTTTGTTGCAAATGTAAAGACTTAATTCTTTTTTATTAAAGTATAATACTCTACTGTATAGATGCACCACATCTTATTTATACATTTGTTTATCAATGAACACTGAGGTTGCTTCCACATCTGACTATTGTAACTGATGTTGCAAAAAAAACAGAGTTAAATGTATCCTTTTGAATTAGTGTTTTGGATATCTACATATAACCAGAAATTAAATTGCTGGGTCATACTCTAGTTCTAGTCTTAATTTTTTGAGGAAATTCGTTCCTTTTTTTCCATAGTGACTGAACCAATATGCAATCCTATCAACAGTTCACAAGGGTTCCCCTTTCTCCATTTCCGCACAGCACTTGTCCCTTCCTGTCTTCTTGATAACAGCCATTCTGGCAGTGGGAAGTGATATTGTGTGGTTCTAAATTGCAATTCCCCCTTGACTAGTGAGGCAATCATAATCTACACTTAATTTTAAATGCTACTTTATATTCTGCACTATATAGAAATTAGTAACCACTAGCATTCTTATTCCTCAAGAATTAAACATCCATTACACTACAAACATCAATTATTTTATTAGTAAATACAAGCTTATGTAAAAAAAAAAAAAGATACAGTCACCTAGAGCACTTTGGAACCAGAGGTCAAAATATCCTCTCTGCATATTCCCAAGGCAGCATCAACTAGCACATTTTCCCCACATATCTTCACATCATCCCTCATACAACATTACCTCATCATCACTTGTCTATTTTTCAGCTTTAGCTTTTATTCAGAGTATGTAGCACAACCTGACTTTGAGTTATGCATGTGCTGGCTGGTTTGATTCTTTCATGCAAACATGCTGTCATGAAAAGCTATTTGGCTTGACCATTTGCTTCCAGTGCCTTCCCATAGGAGGCGCTCAATACATACCTGATAAAAGAGCAAGGGAATGAATTACTCTTAATCCATGGTACAAATTTCATGACATCTCAATCAAAATTCCAAGGGAATTTGATCACATGATTCAAAATTCACACATACTAAAATTTAAAATGCGTATTTTTTAAACAAATTTTATTTGCAGGAAATGACAAACCAAATTGGATAAATATTCACAGGTACTTATACAATGATGATCATCACAGCATTATTCAAAAAATAGAAAACAAAATAAGTTTAAATCCATTAACTGCAGCCAAATTATGTAGTTTAGCACATAGCAGCATAATAGATACTAGAAGATATTCTTTTGTCATAAATAATTTTAATATTACTAGAATATATCATCAAACATAAATATAACATAAAATGATTTATTAATATGGATAAGTGTATATTTACATATACTCCTGTCATATCTCAAAGGATACATATTAATATATGTACAATCATTTCTTTAGTAAGGAGATGTTCACTTACTATAAATCTTTTTCTTTTCTACATATGAACATGGATTATTTATGTACATAAAAAAAAACCTACTTTCATTTAGAAAAAAAATAGAAAATGTGGGGATAGGAAGTGTGTCTAGTATAATCCACCTGGAAAGAGGATCTGGGTGGTTTATCTAAAACTTGGCAGATGTTTTAATTATTTTCTGAACCAAATTATTATTGTAAAAATAAATCCAGTGCCCAAAATCAAATTGCATTGTGGCAAGACACTGAATTAAGAAGTAGATACACTCGACTAATTGTATCACAGAACATTAATTCAGGCACACATATACCCCAGATATTTTCCCTCCTTTCTGCTCACATGTGTTTTTTTTTTTTTTTTTTTTTTTTTTTGTTCTACCTGGGACTATACTGCTTTATTCCTTTCTCTGCAAAGTCATGGGATGCTCACTTGCCTTGCTTTCTGCAAATGAGTTTATAATTATTTCAGCAGGGTTTGGGGAGGACCAGGGAGCCATGGACACAAGTTCATTGGACAGACTAGCAAGAAGAGTCTACATCTGCCCTTGCCAACTCCTGATGGCCTCACCCCTCATTTTCTCTGAGCCACTGCAGGTCCAAGAACCAGGCCCCGAATTGCTCCACAAACTCTATTTGATATTTCTGTGCTGCCTCCTGCAGCAGCACTATCTCCTCCATTACTTTCTGCTCCTGGGCATACAGGGAAGGACTGGATGTAGACACGACCCAGGTGGGAGTGAAGAATGGGGCAGGGCCCAGTCCTGTGTATTTACACACAGGGGCACCCTCCTTCCTACTAATTCAACCGAGAGCCTCCTGGTGCTCAGAGATGGGCATCAATAGTCATTCCTTTAGGAGGTTATCCTTGATGCCACCCTCCACCCCCAGAAACCAACTGGAGGGATCTCCCACTTCTGTTATCAATCTCCCCAATAAATGGAAGATGCAGAGGATGGAGCCCAGGAGTGTGCTGGCTTGGAAGTCTCAGTCAATTATCTGTTCTGCCCTGGGAAGAGCCACAGATGCTCACCTTCATTTTTTCTAGGTTGATCTGATTCCCATGGAAGGTAGTCAATTCTGGTCAACCTAAATCAGGACCCAGATCACCCCCTTCCAAAACATTCTTCATCCTGGTATACAGCATCTTCAGATCTTCCATATATTTTCCAAGGTAGGGAATATAGAGGGCAAACAGCTGAGGGTGGGATGAAACCCTGCTGTCAGGTGCCCCCATGCCCTTCTCTGAACGCCTCCCACCTTCAGTCCTGACCTTCCCATGTGGAACAGCCTAGGAACCTTAGCAGCTCCACTCAATTGTCTCTTCTTTCACTCTCCAGGAACTACTTTTGATTCCCTCCCAGGAGCTCCTTTGTCAAACCACAGCATCAGTGATCTCAGGCCAGCTCCATCATCATAACCTTCTTGCATTCAGCTCCCCCAAGCCCCCTTTGGGAAATTTGGGGGTATAAGGGAGGATATCATGTTCTGTGGGAACATGACATGGAACTGGAGGAGGAAGGCCTCCCTCTCTTGACTTGGAGGCCTCCAACTGGGAACACAGAGACTCCTCTCTTCTGACCCTGGAATGTCCCCCAACAGGCTCACTCCCCTTCTTCTGTAGCTTCTTGGATCCTCAGACTTTCAGTATCAGAGTTGAAACCTGAGGACTGTTCACCTTTGAGTAGGGGACAGGGTCATTGAAGTCATGCTCACCTCACGCCATTACTCCCACCACACCTACCCCATATTCTGGACATCTGACCCAAGTCAGCTGGTGCGAGTGCCACCCAGACTCCAGCATACTCTGATTTTGGATGGATCCCAGCTGCAACAATCACTCAGTGTGTGTAACCTTCGGCCTGGGCCTGGCCTCCCTGACCCATTCTAACCTTGCAAAGTGTGAGACCTCCACCTAGCTCACAGGTTCTCCAGAGGACTCGGTGTCATTACTGGCATCATTGTTATCACCCTCACCCCTTTAGATGGGACAGGGCAGTGAGCTCTGCATAGTCTTTAACTGCCCTGAACTTGTCATCATCCTGTGAGGCTTGCAGCATGAAATGGTCATGCCTCCATGTCACTCACCAGGAGATGGAGGCCACAGAGGGACAGTTATGTGACTAGACTGTACCAGCCTTGGTGGCTGCAGTCACCCACAAACCCCTACATCCCTCTCTCATCTCTGATGATTTTAGTACCTGCATCACTGGTACTTACTTCAATCTTTCTTAGTCATAACTCTTAGTTCACCACCATAAAATGACCTTCCAACACTACATATTCTAAGGCCTTAGACATTTTGTCTGCCATTCAGTGTGGAAACAGCATGGTGGAAATAGAATAGACATGTTCTTGCACTTTGCAGGGGGTTTGGGTGGTGCTTATAGGAGAGTCAACTCAAATGCCCAAAATCTCAAGGGAAGCACAAGCAATTGTAGTCTCTTGATCATACAAATGATGCTTGCAAGAGACCCATTCAGTGCATGGGACAACAAACTGCGCAGAAAGCAGGATGGTTCATTGCAATTCATGTGGCTCATGAATTGGAATTGGAATTAAACACTGGCACTGCCCTTGTATAAATAAGGGTCTTTAAACAGAAATACCTGCTGCCTACAGTGTGTTACAGGAAGCGCACACATTGGAGCAACAGCAGTGAAATAGGGCCTGGAGCAACTGCAGTGCTTCCACAATGAAAGGTTACCTCATGGTAAGGGGTGCAGAGAGGCCCGGGCTGGGTGCTTTGTCCTCCCTTCTGTGAAGAATGAGGCTGGATACACTTTCTCCCTCAGATGTGGTGCCACCTAGAGCACTTTGGAACCAGAGTAGCAACCTTAGGGCCCAACTGGGATGTTTCCACGTTGTTGCTCATCTATGCATATGTCCAAAGCAGCCTCAAATATCACCTCGATCTGACAAACCTTCACATCATCCTACAAAAAACATTACCTCCTCACCATTCGTCTCTTTCTTTGCTTTACTTTTTGTTCAGAGCACATAGCACAACCTGACTTCATGTTATGCATGTGCTGGCTGGTTTAACTCTGTCAAGCTAACATGCCATCATAACAAGCTCTTTGGTTGAGCACTGAGCTTCTAGTGCCTGGCCCATAGGGGGTGCTCAATACATATCCGATAAAGAATCCAGTGAATGAATTCCTCTTAACCCAATCAACAAATCTGAAGATTTGCAATAAAAATTCCAAGGGAATTTGATCAAATTATTCAAAATGAATACATACTAAAATTTAAAAGGTGTATTTTCAGACAAATTTTCTTTGCAAGAAATGATTCAAAATGAATTGAATAAATGTTCAAAGGTACCTATACAACAATTATCATCAAAGAATTATTCACAAAGTAGAAAACGAAACAATTTTAAGTCCATTAACTACAGACAAATTATATAATTTATGACAAAGCAGGAGAAAGATAATAGAAGATATCGTTTATGAAAGGTATTTTTAATAATGCTAAGTACTTTAAAAAACATAAACATAAAAATTATAACGATGGTTAAGGGCATATTTTCATGTATTATGACTATATATGAAAGGGTAAATATAAAAATAGGTATAGTTCCTATTTAGTCTATAACACTGCTATAAGGTCCAGAATAATTTCCACATTTGCAGGAAACAAATGAATTCCTTTTAGCAGTTTTCCTGGCCACCTAGGACTGTGGCTCCAGCTGGAAGGTCAGGATGTAACTGTTGGACAGAGTGGCACCTGTGAGCTCCCAGGCCTCAGGTGTCTCTCCCAGTGTCAGGAGCCCCAGGGATTGCTACAAAGCAAGGTCTGTGGATGGACAGGAATGAGGGAACCATGGATACAAGTTCTCTGGACTAACCATGCCAAATCCCGCCTGGCCTCATCTTTCATTTTCACTGAGCCACTCCCGGGCCATGAGCAAGGCCCAGAATTTCTCCTCAGGCTTATTTTATATATCTGGGCAGACTTCTGCAGCACCACTATCTCCTCTAGATCTTTGTGCACCTGGGGCCAGAGAGAAGGAGAGGATGCAGATACTGCTTCAGTGGGAGTAGGAGTGGATCAGGGTTTCTGGTCCTGGGTCTTTGCACACTGGGGCCACCTCGTTTCCTGTTTCCGACCAGGCCTTTCCTCTGCTCATCGATGGGCATCAACAGCCTTTCCAGTAGGAGGTTGTCCTTGATGCCACTTCTATGCCAGAAGTCATAAGCTGGATGACTTTTGCACTTCTGTTATTAAATTCTTTCCTTAAATAGAATATGCAGGGAATTGAGCCCTGGAGTATGCTGGCCAGGGTGTCTATTTTTCCCACTGCCCCTCGGGAGGTACACACCTAAAGTTTTATTTATTTTTTCATTTTTCAGAATCACAGCATTGAGCTCATGCTCATCTCACCCCATTTTTCCCACCACTCCTGAGCTTTTTTCTATGTGATCTGACCCCCCTAAAAGGCAGACTTCCAAGGTCTATCAGAATAAAAACACCTGGTTCGGAATAACCCACTGTGCCCACCCTTCTCATGTTGCACTACAGCCAGGTCCTAGGAGGTGATGGGAAACAGGAAAAGACAGGCCTTGGATCAAGGCCAGGCTCTGGGCTCCAAAGGAGTGGGCACATGAATAGCTATGATGGGCCTGTTGCAAAGAATTCAGGGGTCACTATGGGGGCTCTCTCAGGGGAGCATGTGCAAGAATTCAGGGGTCACAATGGGAGCTATTTCTTCCCAAAGGTCAATCCTGATCATCCCATGTCAGGCCTCAGTTAACCCATTTCCAGATCATCCTCCATGCTTGCGTCTATCCTCTACAGAAGACTCAGTATTTTCTGAGGAAGGAAATACACTGGGCAAACAGGATGAGGGTGGAATGACCCCTGCTCTCATGTGTCCCTCAGACCCTCTCCTGAAAGCCTTCTACCCTCAGCTTCCTGGACACCCTAGGGTGCCCCAGTGGAGCAGCTTAGGTCTCTTAGGGCCTCTACTCAATTGCCTCCTCCCTTATTCTCCAGGTGCAGCTCCTAATCACCTCCTAGGACCTTATTTTGGGAAAATCACAACATCAGTGGTTCTGGGCCAGAACCATGTCCATGTTCAGCTTTCAGCCAGCTCTCTTGGTCACTTATAAGGGAGGATTTCAGGTTGAGGGGCACAGGAGGTGGGGCTTGAGGAGGAAGTCCTCCCTCTCCTTACCTGGAGGTCTTCAGCTGGGAGCACAGAACACTCAGTCCTCTGACCCTGGAGGGACCCCAAACTGGATCACTTTATTTTGTATGCAGCCTCTTCTTTGATGTTGGAAAGCAGAACATCAGAGTGGCACACCTGAAGGGCAGCCTCCACTATTGTGGAGGGGAAGGTCATTGAGCTCATGCTCACCTCACCCCATTTCATCCACCACTGTGAACTCAACCCAGAACATATGACCCAAGTCAGCTTGTACCAGTGCCCACCACCCCCACCCTCTGGCTCCAGCATGCTGTGATTATGGATGCCTCCCAGCTACAATGCTCACTCTGTGTGTGTGACCTTAAGCCTGTGCCAAGCATCCCTGACCCAGTCCCTCCTCTGGAAGGTGGGAAACCTCCACCTAGCTCAGAGGTTCTCCTAAGGACTCAGGGTCCTTCCTGCCATCATTGTACTCTCCCTCAGTCCTCCAGGTATGACAGTGCTTGGAAATCTGCCCTGTCCTTTCCTGTCCTAAACTGGTGACCACCCTGTGAGGCCAGATGCATGGGATGGTCATCCCTCCATGGCACTCATGAGGAGACTAACTGACAGTGAGTGCCATAGATACACAGTGGGAAGTCAGAATGCACACCCCTCTGTCTCTGATCCACCCAGTGGGACCTGAGGCCGAGCAGCTCTTCCAAACAGATCCCTCTTCCTGGTAATTGGGACTGAGAGGGTGGACATTTTCAAAGAACCTTTAAATAACAAACTACCAAAGCCAAATAATCACTTCATCCCTCACACAGATCTCCAGGTTCACTATACTCTGGTAAGCTGTTCCCTGCTCAGTAAGTGTTCTTTCTTATATATATTTTCCCCCAGTGTCTCTGAAGGAATGGAAACGGTGAAAGACATGTTTCCAAACATGGGGGAGATGGGTTAATGGCAAATTTATTTTGACAATCTCATTTTTCGAACGGCCTTTGGTGAGGGTTTTCATGGGGTTTTCCAGAGGAGGATGGTCTATGTGGAACTGGGGGTGAATTCTCATGTTGGTCACTTGGATCTCCATTCCTATTTCTATGGAGCAGCTCTGTTTTGACCACTTTGGGTTTTAACTCCACAAAGGGTCTGTTGCTGGAAACACTTGAATCTCTCCCAAAAGGCTCAATGCAGTCTCTGACATTGAAGCAAACTGACTTCTGAAACAGAGCTAGTGGCACGAGGTCCCCGAGAGTCTTTGAGACCCCGTTCCTGTCCTATTCCTGTCCTGGGTTGGCAGCCTCCTAGGAGGTGAGGGAACATTGGCAGACATACAGGTAACACCTGCCCACATCTAATCTCTGATGGGAGAAGCCTACGCACCTGGAAACCTTCCCCCAAATTTTCTTCAGATGATGGACAGACATGTACTGCAAGGAGGCCAGGACAGTGTTTAGGGAGGAAAACTTCCTTAGAACTCTGAATTCCTGGAGAAGGGGAGACATGAGCTTTGAGGTGGGAGCTACAGCTGTACCTTCAATCCACCATGATAGACACCGACTCCTGGTGGGATAGATACTCAGCATAGGCACATTTGGCTCCCAAAGATCAACAATCAGAATGAGGAGGATTCCAGCTCAATTGAAGGAAAGAGGCATGTAGGAAGTGAGCCTCCCACCACCGAGACCTGGAATCAAGGACCTAAAGACTGTTGGGCCTCCGACCTCAGGCCTCGGTATGAGAGCTGACCAAGCAGTAGTGTTATTTTTCAAGGCTCCTCATAGGGATGCTGCTGGGCCTCTGCTAACAGATCTTGGCCACCTTAATCCAGTGCTCCACCACTTTGCCCCTGTCCTGGGTCATCATGCTTGGGTCTCCAAGACAGGTGGTGATCCCCCAGATGGCCACATGATTGAATTGTCAGATGGTAGCAAGGACAGTGGATGTCATATGCTCCTTGCCAGGCTTGACCCTCTGTGAATAGAGGGAGACTAGGCACTGGTGGGGGAGCACCATCCTGAACAGCTCCTGGGGGAAAAGAGGAGTGTTACACAGCCCTGACACACCCCAGCTCAGAATCCCCAGGATGCTGACGGTATCATTGGTCAAGACTGAACTTTAGTAAGTTGAGGTTTTGCCTGAGCCTTGGATTCCATTGGATTCATTATCTGTCCATGAAGGGCACACAGAACTGGATGACTCAGGGCCAAAAACTGATGGGGAAGGGACAGGTGTATCTGTCTCAGCCCATCATCAGTGATTCCAAACTCCAGGAACTGGCTCAAGTATGCTCACCCCAAGAGGGCATCTTCCAGCATATGATATCCCTCTTGTCCAAATCTCCATTCAATGCACATTCCCCTGTAGCAGATATAATCACAAATGTTTATTTCCCTTGTAGCTAAGCACTCATCAGGAGCCTAATAATTGCTGAAGCCTATGAGCCAGATGTGCTCATGGATGGGCAAACCATGGATCTGGCTGCATGCAGTGAGCTCCCCTCCCTACAAAGTAGACCAGGCCCCACCAGCTTCCTCTCTCATCTCCCTCATTTAATATGCACAGCGACTCTGTGCAGCAGGGCCTGGTGTGCCCACATCCACTGCCCTCAGGTGGACAGCAAAGGATTGGGGGTTGAGAAAGTTTCTCAGGACCCATGTGGCATAAAGTGGTGCAGCTGGGATTCGCATCAAAACCATAGGAGTTGGGATCAGAGAAAGGCAGGTTGGGGCTGCCAAAGGCAGAGAGAAGTTCTGTCCCTCCTACCCTGAGAGCCCCAGACGCAACTCATCCATAGCTGTCAGTTACTTGGCCATCAGTTGGAGGGAAGGTAGGAAATGAAGCTTCTCCTCCCTTACATGGTGCTTAAAGGTCCAAGCCCAGGGGTAGTTAGTTGCTGAGGATGGTGCTGGCTCTTTTGTTGGGGTTTGGGTCAAAGCTGGTGGTCCAGATGGTTCTAGCACTACCATAGCTGGATTAGGCTCTCGCCTAGGAATAGGTACTTCCACTGGCTCTAGAATGGGCTTGAGCTCTGCAGGTGGTTCTGGAGCAGGTTAAAGAGACAGGTTTTCACACATGACTCTTTCCCGTGCATTTCCTCAGGCAGGAAAGAAGTGGCTGCCTTTTAGGGAAGCCTGGCTCAGGATACACTCCTGCCCCCTGCCTCACTCACCCAATCATCTTCCCAGACTGCAGTCCTCTCCCCTTCTCCCTGTGCCTTAATGTGCTCTAGTTGCTCCAGCTCTACCTAAAGACTTCTGATGAATCCCAATGTGTGTGGGGCAGGGAATATATGCAGCACAATGGCCTGCTTCAGGATGTACTAGGGGAAAAGGAAGGGCTGACAGAAATATTGGACCTGGTCCTACCAGGTCCCATCATAGAAGCAATGGCCCTGGGGAGTGACAGGTGGGTATCAGAGTCTGAGTCCTGGTCTTTCCTTCCACTCTGCCCTCCCAGGGTACCCATGTTTGGGCTGAGCCTCTGTGCAGGTTTCACTGGCCCACCCCGGGGACAGGCCCATGCCACCCCTAGCCAGTGTGGGTGTTCTGTTTGTAGCAGGTGTGGGATTCAGCAGATTTAATGCAGAGTCTATGTGAGACTCTTCTTCCCACTGGCATCTCTCTTGAAGGTCCTGTACACTGCCCACCCCAAATCCTCCATACCCCTGGCCATCTGGGCTGAGGACTGAGACAGACTTGTGAGCAGCCTACTCACCACCATCATGTTCTGAGCCCGCCCATGGGGTTCAGGGAAGATGGATGTGGAAAGGGGCAGGCAGAGTGAGATGGGTCTGGGGCGGGGATGGGAATCTAAGGTCAACTCAGTCCAGCCTCCCCTCTGGGTCAACAAGGCCAGAGACCCCATCCACTGTCCCCTTTGACTCATGTATCCTTGTGAAGGAGCCACCTGAGCTCAACTCTCCCTTGGGAATCAGAAATTTGCAAGATCAGGGTTCTGCTCGGCCCTGCCATACTTAACCACCACTCTGATACCACAGGAGACCCACCTTCTGCACCCACAACCACGCTCGTAGCTAATTGCCCTTCAGATGTGTTACCCCCATCATTGTGAGGAGGTATTCCTCCAGATGTAGAAAACACATTGTTGGGAACAGATCTGATGGAGGGTGGACAGGACTTGTGAATGATGGACAGCATGACTCTCAGACTACATGACTAGAACTGAGGCCAAAGATTGTGTCTGCTTCATTCTTTGAGTCAGGCTCAGTTTCTCCAAAAGTGCCTGCCTGTAATAGTAGCTTAGTGCACACTGTCAAGTAAATGAGTTCCAACCAGAGCCATCCCAGCCATCTGAGTGGGCCTTGGGCCCTGGTATCTCCTGCCATCCCCTATGGGGCTACACCCAGGACCAAGACAAGGTCGGTTAGGTGAAATCTTGAACTGCTTGACAGGTTGTTTCCCATGTGCTTCTCCAAACTCAGATGCCACAAGCCACTGACGCAGGAGTCAGTGCACTTCCATGGGACAGAGAGAAATAAGTGGCATAAAGAACCACAGCTGGTCCAGCAGCCCTTTCTCCTGAGCCCTGCCATGGCTTGTCTCCATAGCAGTGCCTATAAGAGCCCTATGATGTTGATCCTGTACCACCCCACTTAACAGGGGACCATGCTGAGGCTCAGAGTGATGTGATGACATTGTCAAGAGTCACTCCTTTCAGTGGGAAGAGTCCCTACTTTTCAGAGGAGGCAACCTGAGCTCATCTAGTTAACAGCTCATCAAGGAACCACTGGGCTCTGCAGAAGTCCAAATGAATGGGCTTAAGGTTGCAGATATGGGGGATGTTTCAAGCAAAGAAGTCTGGTATCAGGGACAGGGCCATCTTCTCCAAAGTGCCTTTCTGGAGGGCCCTCATCCTGCAGGCCTACTGTAGTTTCAGAATTAACTCAGCACCACCCTGGGTGGCACAAGGAGGAACATCCAGTCAGTGGCATCACCAGAAGGATGGAGGGTTGGAGCTCACACAGGAGTCGCAGTCCCTTAAGGTCGTGCACAAGACAAGGAACAAGAGTGCCCAGGCTCCATGAGGTCTAGGTTTTCAATGTTCCACTTCCACTTATGTTCAGTGGGTGGGGATGTTCACACAATTGTGACCTTCTGGGCATTTTTGTGCTTACTTTAGCTAAGGAAAACAAACCTCCCTGTGTTAATAGTTTGTATGAGGAGCATTGTCCCCATGAGGCCTTAAGATCCATCCCCATGATAAAGACAAGTACACAGAGATTAAGAGATGTCACATGTCTCCTCAAGGTTATGAGGCCAGAACTGTGAACTGTCCTGCTTGACATTCCCTCTCAGTTACCTAAGCCCTATCTGCTCCCATCAGGGATGCAAAAGGGGTGGGAGCTTTGCCCATTCCCTGTGTGGGGACAGTGTACATGGTAGACATGTCCTATGAAAACCACTGACTTCAAAAAAGATACTTTTGTTTCATCCTTTCATGTTAATGGGCATTTTTAGACCCTGATTGCAGAGATCCCAGATTCTGAGAAAGGGCAAATGCCTGCAGACTCCATACTGGAGGCAGATGGTCCTCAGGCATGAATCTGAGCAGAAGACTGGATTGGGAGCAAATCTGTGTGGTGGGTATAAAGTGACAGGCGCCTCAATGTCACTGTGAGGAAATAAAGGACTCAATGTCACTGTGAGGAAATAAAGGAACACTGTGATTGCCTTGAACAACCTGACATCAAACAGGTGAAAATTTCAATGAACAAGAAATCCCCAGGCCAGGCTGGGAGCAAGGTATCAGCCATGATCAGACACTGCTGTTGGCACCATCACTGCTACAGCCCTTTGGGTTTGGAATCTGCCTCCTGCTATTACATTTTACATGTGCATGTCCTTCTACCAGCAGAGGGCGTCCATCTCCAGTGAGGGGTGGTACACATTGTGATGTGAATGTGTTACCCGAATTCCATAAATTTTGGACTCCCTAAAACTTCACAATGGGTCAAGTTTTAGTCTTTAAGCAGATAATAAGGTTTAGTGAGTTCAGTGCTGTGGGTCTTAATCTAGTCTGACCAGTGTCCTTAAGAGGCCTGGGGGGACACACTCAGTGTCCATTTCACTGGCTTCTCCTGATGCATGGAAGGCCATGAGCTAAGATATTTGAATGGCTCCCTTGTTTGCTAGAAACTCAACGTTTCCTTAAAATTAGTCTCTTTCCCAGTATTGAAAGCAGCTGAGTGAAAGCTGTGAGACTGTCTGTGAGGTCAAGAGAAAGACCTCATCCCCAGGAACAGCTGGAGGTGGGTTCCTGGTTCCCAGACATAGATGGCTATGTGCTGCTGGGATCCTGCAGCCATTCAGGCACAACCTCAGCCTCCAAGGAAGGAGCCAACAGGGCAGTGGGCCGGGAGCTGCCAGCTCTCTCCTCCCCAACCTAAGATACAATTTTACAGAAATAATTTTAATATTGGTAAATATTTTAAAGACACAAACATAATAAAAATTTATTTATAAGTATGTTTAAGGGTATATTTACATGGAGTATTAATATATATGATAGGTAATTATAGAAATGAGTAGGGCTCTCATTTAGTCTCTAACATTCAGGATAATTTCCACATTGATTCATTTTATCTTGTTTTCTTGGTCAATTAGTTCTGTGGCTCCAGCTGACAGGACCAGATGTAACTGCAGGACAGAGTGGCACCTGTGAGCTCCAAGGCCTCCAGTGTCCCTCCCAGTGTCAGGAGCCCCAGGAATTGCTACACAGCAAGGTCTGTGTGGGGATCAGGGAGCTGGCCTCACCTCTCATTCTCACTGAGCCGCTCCAGGGCCCAGAACCAGGCCTGGAATTGCCGCTGAGGTTGTATTTTATATTTCTTGGCTGCCTTCTGCAGCCCCACTATCTCTTGCAGTATTTTGTCCACCTGGGGCCAGAGGGAAGGGGAGGATGCAGATACTGCTTCAGTGAAAGTGCAAAGTCGAGCAGGATCACAGCTCTCAATATTTGAACACAGGGACACCCCCCTTCCACCTAATTCCACCCAGTCCTTTCCTGTGCTCAGAGATGGGCATCAACAGCCCTTCCTCTAGAAGGTTATCTTTGATGACACTCCCATGCACTCAGCCATCAAATGGAGGCTTTTCCCACTTACATTGTCAAAATCTCCCAATAAATGGAAGAAGCAGGAGCTAAAGCCTGTACTTCTGGTAGCAAGAAGGTCTGTTTATCACTCACCTTCCCTATTTCTCAGAGATGCCTAGAGGCTCAGCTTTTCTTTTTCTTTTTTCTTTTTTGGTCTTTTTTCTATTTTGATCTGACTCCCCCTAAAAGGCAGACATCTGAGGTCCCTCAGAAAGAAGCTTGACTTCACCTTTTTCATGTTAAACTACCACCAAGACCCAGGAGGAGTGGGAAACAAGAAATGCCAGAACTTGGATCTAGGCCAGGCTCTGGGCTCCAAAGGAGGTATACCAGATGGCTATAATGAGCCTGTCCCATCAGTTCCAAGGGAAGACTGTGCTGATAACTCAGGACTCGGTGAGGGGATCTTTGTCCACCAAGGTCAATCCTGGTAACCTCAAGTCAGACCCCTGTTACCCACCTCAAGATCATCTTTCATGCCAGTGTCCAAATTCCGCAGAAGAGTCAGGTAATCTCTGAGGAACAGAACACACTGGCCAAACAGGGTGAGGGTGGGATCAGCCCCTTCTCTCAGGTGCACACAGACCCTGTCCTGAAAGCCTCCCACTGTCAGCCAACTCACCACCCCAGGGTACTCATGTGGAGAAGCCCGGGTGCCTGAAGGCCTCCATTCAATTACCTCATCCCTCATCTCCAGGAACCCCACCTGATCACCTTCCAGGAACTCCCTTGGGCAAATCACAGTGTCTGTTTTCGCAGACCAGACCCATGCCCATGTGCATCCTACACTCAGCTCCCCCAGGCCCTCCTCTCGGTCTCAGGGAGGTTGTTAGGTTCTGTGGGCACAGGAGATGGGGCTGGAGGGAAAAAGCATCCCTCTCTTGACTTGGAGTCCTCCAGGGGGACACACAGAATACCCTCTGCTCTGACCTCAGAAGGTCCCCCAGACAAGCTCACTCACCTTCTTGTGCAGCTCCTTCCTGGATCCTCAGAGGTAGAGCATCATCAAGGCAAACCTGGAGGACTGCTTCCGCAAGGGTGGAGGCCACAGTCATTGAGCTCATGCTCACCTCACCCCACTTCCCCACCACCCCTGACGTCACACCCTGGACATCTGACCCAAGTCATCTAGTACCAATGCCATTCCAACTCCAGCATGCTCTGATTCTGGATGCTTCCTAGATACAATGCTCACTCGATGTGATTGATCTAGGGTCTATGCCTGACCGCCCTGACCCATTCCTTCCTCTGAAAGTGGGTGACATCCACTTAGCTCGCAGATTCTTCTGAGGACTCAGTGTCATTCCTGTTATCATTGTTCTCGCCCTCTGCCCTCCAGGTAGGACATTGCAGGGAGCTCTGCACAGATCTTTCCTGCTCTGAACTCATGACCACCCTGTGAGGCATGCAGCAGTAGATGGTCACCCCTGCATATCAATCACGAGGAGAAACACTGGTACCAAGTGCTATAGGGGCACAGTAGGAAGTCTCAGAGAGCACAGCCCTCTGTCTCGTCTCTGATCCAGCCAGTAGGACCTGAGGCCAAGCAGCTATTTTGTTCCACCTGCACATGGACCAAGGTGATCCCTCTTCCTGGTAATTGGGTAGAGGGGGAACATTTCCAGAGAATCTTTAAGTAACAAACTAACAAAACCACAGCCTGTGCAGTCCTCCCATTCCTCTTGCCCTCCACTCTGCAGACGTCTAGGCTCGCTCTACCTTGATGAACTGTTCCCTGCTCAGGGAGTTGTTTTCCTTGAACAGTTTTTTAACGGTAACGGCGCACCTCCTGAAGACATGGAAAGAGGAAAGACATGATTAGGAAAAATTCCCGAGAAGGGTTAACAGCAAATTCCTTGAGACAATCTCATCTTTCATACTGCCTTCGTGAGGCTATCACTGGGTTCCTCTGAGCAGGAGGGTCTCAATGGGACTTGGGTAGGGCTCTCATGTAGGTCTCTGGGCTCCCTTTTCGTATCGAAGGAGAACTTCTATTTTGATCAGTTTGGGTTTCAACTGGGCATAGAGTTCTGGTACTGGAAACAAAAAAGTCTCCTATTCGGCTCAATGTAGTCCCTGGCATTGAAGGGGGCTGACCCCTGGAGAAGAGTTAGTGGCCTGAGGAGTCAAGAGAGCCTTAGAGACCCAGCCCACAAGACCAGTCTTTGTCCCTAGGTTTGGTTTCCTCCCAGGAGGCGAGGGGACATTGGGAGACATATGGGAGACACATTATTAGCAGGCTTGCTGTGATGGGAGAGGCCTACGCACCTGGAAACTTTCCCCCAAGTGTCCTGCAGTCGATGAATGGACATGCTCTGCAGAAGGGCCAGGATGGCATGCAGCAAGGAAAAGTTCCTCAGGTTGCTGCACTCCTGCAGAAGGGGAGACATGTGCTGTGAGATGGGAGCTGCAGCTGTAGCTTCAGGCACCCATGATTAGCTGCTATTGATAGGACAGATGCTCAGGGTGGGCACATTTAGCATCCAGATACCAACTCTTAGGACGGAATGAGGAGAATCCCAAATCAACACAAGGAAGTAGCCAGGAACCAAGTGAACCTCCCAGCACAGGAACCGGAAGGTCAAGATCAATGTGACCCTGGCCAAGAAGACCTGGAGGCTGTGCTGGGACTCTGATCTCAGTCCTTAGTCCTGAGAGCTCTCTGAGTAGCGGAGGCAATTTTCAAGGATCTGCACAGGGATGCTGCTGGTCCTCCCCTAACATACATTGGCCACCTTAATCCAGTGCTCCACCACTTTGGCCCTGTCTTGAGCCATCATGCTTGGCTCATCAAGGCACGTGGTGATCACACAATTATCCACGTGGTTGAATTTTAACACAGTGGCACTGACAGGGGATACCAGGTGCATCTTGCTAGGCTCAGTCCTCTGTGACCAGACGGAGCCCAGGCACTGGTGCGGCAGCACCTTCTTGAACAACTCTTGAGAAGAAAGGAAAGTGTCACCTAGCCCTGCCACAACCCAGTTCAGGTTCCCCAGTCCCTGAAGAAGACCCCCAGAGGAGGGGGTATGGATCATTATGATAGGTAAGATGCCCCAGGCCCCAGGGGAAGCTGTCATGAGACCTCAAGGCTCAGTATGTACAGGGTTCTCTGTGCCCAAAGGCCTATCCTAGTCACCCTAACTCGGGCCCCAGGTCACCCACCTTCAGAAAATCCTCCATCTTGGTATATAGCATTTTCAGGGCTTTCAGATATTTTCCAAGGTTGGGACACACTGGACAAACAAGTGAGGGTGGGATAAACGTGCTCTTTCAGGTGCCCCTATGCCCTTCTCTGAAAGCTTCCCACCTTCAGACTCCTGACCTTTCCATCGGGATCAGCCTAGGACCCTTAGGTACTCAATTGACCCTTCCTTCACACTCCACTTGCTCCCCTCCCAATTGCTCCTTTGGTAAACCACAGCATCAATGATCCTGGGCCAGACCCATCCTCATAGCTTTCCTGCACTCAGCTCCCCCATAACCCCTCTTGGAAACTTGTAAGGGAGGATATCATGTTCTGTGGGAACAGGAGGTGGAACTGGAGGAGGAAGGCCTCTGCGACTTGACTTGGAGGGATCCAGCAGGGAAACCAGAGCACCCTCTCCTCTGACCCTGGAGCACCCAGGCCCACTCGGTTTCTTCTGCAGGTTCTTCTTGGATCCCCAGAGGTTCCAAATCAGAGTGGCATACCTGGAGGGTTGCTTGAACAGGGTGGATGTAATGACATTGTGTTCATGCTCACCTCACCTCATATCCCTCACCACCCCTGACCTCACACTCTGGATATCTGACCCAATTCAGCTGGTACCAGTGTCACCCCAACTCCAGCATGCTCTCATTCTGGATGGCTCCCAACTACAATGCTCACTGGCTGTGTGTGACTTCAGGCCTTGTCCTGGCATCCATGAACTGTTGCCCTTTCTGGAAAGTAGGAGACCTTCACCTAGCTCACAGGGTCTCCTGAGGACTCAGTGTCATTCCTGTCATCATTGTTCTCACCCTCAGCCCTCAAGGTGGGACAGGGCAGGGAGCTCTGCACAGTGCTGTCCTGCCATAAACTTGTGACCATCCTTTGAGAGCTGCAATACAGTATAGTTACCCCTCCATGTCCCTCATGAGGGTTCAGAATGGCGGCGAGTGCTCTAAGGGCTCAGTGGAAAGTCAGGATGCACACCCTTCTGTCTCTGATCCACCAAGTGGGACCTGACGCCAAGCAGCCTTTTAGTACCCTTGGACGGTGAGAATTTCATTGGCTCTTTGGTTTATATTGATAAAGAAATGTATGGGAAATAATCCTTCAAATTCCCCAAGTATTTATACTACAGGCCTGAGGCTCAGAAGTAACCTTCAGTAGGCTGTAGAAGCAGCAGCAGCAGCAGCAGCACAGTCCAGGTGGGGGTTACACTCTTTTTAAAGGAAAAATCCTGGTACTTTTACACTAAAGCCATTGGAGGTCCAGCAGTTACTACAGTCCTGGCAACAAACCAGGGTGCCTGCTACCTCCCCACATACATTTCTGCAGCCTCCTGAGAGCTGTCAAAGTTATCTTCTCTCTGTTATACTTCTTAAGAAAGTGAGTATATTTTCCACTGGGAAAATGAGCCTATTTCTCAAAGGTAGGGGAAAAGAAAGTTTTTCCTCTATCTGCCTACAAAGCAAAGGCTCTCTGGATTTATAGAAATACTGGCAAGAAAGTCAGAAGAAAAAGTATTTAATTACAGGAATGAATGAAATAAAAATAATTATAGATTTTGCTATTATTGCTCTCATGGTAATGTGTTTGTTTGCATAAATTCAGTAAGAGTCTGATTTCTTTATAAGAGGACATAAGTCAGTTTTGAATTGGGGTTTTATTACCCAAAACTTTATTGTAAGGTCATGTCTGAGGGGGACATGCCAGGACTCTGGATGCCACCAGAAACCTGTAAAGAATGAACATTGACTTAGAAGCTGAGACATCCCTTGGATAATTAGCCTGGTACCTTGCTTGGTCATGTGGTTCATAGTGGTCTTTCCAGGTAAGGAACAAAGGTTACTTTCCTGAGAGATGGCATGAAAGGAACCCCATGACACATGTGTGGACCTCAAAAACATGAGGAAAATGCCCAAACTTATAGGTATTGGAGGCAAAGCCACATGGCAACTGCATTGCATGACTTCTTTGCCCAGGTTGTAAACATTCTCATTAGATTCAAGCAAATCATTTTTTAAAAAATAGCCTATGTTATCAACTGTTATTCTTGTTGTCTTTATGAAATCAGGCCAAATTATATTTAGATTTAATAGAATAAATAAATTGCTCTTAATTTGGCTCTAAAATAAAAATGAGAGTTTTATTTTATTTTTTTAGAATAAAAAATAACAAGAAAAATTATGTTTCAACAGGAAATTAATAGAACCGATATGTTTATTTCTTCCCTAGACCTTCTGACATCATTCTTGTTGTTCTAACTTTTGCACAATAATACTGTAGTTTATAACACTGTTTGTCTCCACAAGGTTATAAACCCTACGGGCACCTGGGTATAACACCAATGTGCACCATTGCCACCTCCTTCTATGCCCAGGCATCATCATTCCTCTGACAGAGAGCAAAGATCTCTTGGCTCTGAGAGAAAATTTTGACCCTATTCAGCAGGAATTGGTTTCAGAAGAACCGTGAAGTTCCCTTCCCCTAAAAGAATTCAGAACTAAGATCCTTGAGGGGGGATGTGGCAGGCAGTTAGACAGACACAAGCAGATCCAGGACCATGGGCACACGGGGAGAAAATCTATGGGACCCTGAGACTTACTTCTAAATCACTTTAACTGCTCTGAAGCTGGCAATGGAGGAACCTATGTAGAACTGAACTTGAACTCAATTTGGAAAGGATGTGTAGTTTTTGTGTAATAGAAGGCATAGGGTATGGAGATGCATTGTGAAGGATAAAGAAAGTGGGCTCTAAAGCTGGTTGTTTCTGAAAGTTGTAAGGTTTGTAAAGAAAGGTTTGTGAAAGTTGAAGAGATATCTCAAAAGGAAATTCAGTTATACTCATTTATAAATCTAATAAGATTAATGAATCTAACAAACTCATACAGAATTTGTGTGGTTCTTTCCAGTCATCAGACTTAAAGGGGGTAAACTCCACATAGCAGAGATGAATTTAGTGGGACTATAGCAATATAATGAATTTTAAAATAAAAATAAGTATAGCATAAGGTTGAAGATATCAACCTTATCAGAGAATGAGGAATGATGAGGGGACCTATAATCTGATAGATTGGGGACCTGAATTAATCTGAAATTTAATCATTAATTTAAATCTTAGAACACAAATACTTATGTGAATAGGGGGTTAAATTTCTCATATATGAACAGGGGGTTAAGTGTTTCTTAAAGTTTCCTTTTCAAGGCCTTTGCAAAGCAATTGAAGAGGTGACTTAGCTAGGAATCCAGCATGCAGAACCAATAAGCAGGTTTAGACTGACCCACCATGATTCAAGACATTATCTCATCAACATCATCTCATCACTTGATGACTAAAAGACAATAGCTGAAGTCTACAGACCTCCAGATCTGCCTCACCCTACCCCCTTTTCGTGTATAATCCTATTCCCTGTGCCTTGCTGGGGAGACAGGATTTGAAGTTTGTAAGAGCTCTGTCTTCTAGGTGGCGAGCCTTCCCAGTGGATGCCTAATATGATTTAACCTTCTGAATTATTGGACACAGAGTCTGGCAACCTGGGCCAATCAGGCCTTTTTCCAGGAACATAACTACCTTGTCATACCTGCCAGGAAGAAATATTTTTCACATTAGATGTAGGCATATTAGCAAACAGAAATATAACAGGCTTTTAAATTGTGGAGTGTAGGGAACCACTGGCTCATGTCTGCTCCCGGTCCTAGTCCCGGTCCCTGTCCAGGTCCCGGTCGCGGTCCTGGCCCACCGGCCGGGCCCGGGGAGAATGAGCTGCATCTACCAGGATGGGGCGCTGTGGACCAGGGTGGTGCGGAGCACGCAGCTGCGCAGGGCCTGGGAGCTGGACAGGCACAAGGGAGACCGAAACAAGATGGCACCCGCAGCCAGCTCAGCCCAACATCCGCGCACGCTGTACTAGTGAGGAGCTGGCACGGCGCCTTCTGTTCTTGGCCCCTGCGAGTCCTTCCTCCACTGCCACATAGCCGGGCCGAAGCTTCCGCTACTGCCGCCATGTGGATTTTAAAACTACTGGGGAAATTGAACCACAGGAGCGACCCCACCCACCTCTGCACCCGCAGATGCGGCGAATAAAGGAAATCCACTGAAAAAAGAGCTCACTCCGCCCCGGGCTCAGGGAGTGTGTGGCTTCAGAAATTAGCCTCCGAGTCCACAGCAGCTCAGCTTCCGCACTGAATGAGACACCTTTGAGGGCGGTCTCCCCACCTGCAGCCATCTCAGCTTGCCCACAACCATCCCAGCCTGCCCTCCATGCTGGTGTGGAGATGGCACGGTGCCTTCCTCTCTTGGCCCTAGCGAGTCCTTCCTCTGCCGCCACATGGCCGGGCCGAAGCTTCCGCCACTGCCACCATGTGGATTTTAAAACTACAGTGGAAATTGAAACACAGGAGTGACCATCGCTGCTGCACCCGCCACCGCACCCACCACCACCGCCTCAAATAAGGGAAATCCACCCAGAACAGAGCTCACTCCACTCCAGACCCAGGGAGTGGGCGGCTTTGGAGTTTGGCCTCTGCATCAGCAGCCATTCCGATTATACTCCTTGGAGCTTGGTCTTCCCGCCAGCAGCCGTCCAGGCCTTTCAGCCATGCTAGCCAGGAGCTAGAGCGGCGCCTCCAATTCACGACCCCAGCGCCCCAGAGGAGCCATGTGCCCCAGATGAGCCGTGTGTCCCAGGGGGCTGTGTGTCCCGGATGAGCCGTGTGCCCCAAGGGGGCCGGGTGCCCCGGGAGAGACATGTGTCCTGGGGAAGACATGTGCCCCAGGGAAGCAGTGGGACCCTGGGGGAGGGGCGGTGTAAACCAGAGGAGGAATGGATTCTATTTGTGTGGTCCTGAGATAGTCACCATAAAACAAGCAGATTGTCAAATGACAGTGGGGAGGGGAAGGAGACCTGGGGGGAGATAAGAGAACAACCAAAGGACTGATATGCATCAATATAAGTACAACCAAGGAACACAGAACTCTGGGGAGGGAGGGCATGAATGGGAGTGAGGGGGGGGGGGAATGGTAAGCTATGTACACATATAATACCTTAATAAATTTTAAAAAAATAAACAGGTGAAAAGGGAAAAAATTGTGGAGTGTATATGTTAGAATATCTGAAAAGATATATAAAAGTATGAATAATTATTTTCAAGTTACTATGTGGGTGATTTTCACTTATTTTAATTCTTTCTCTTTCCTACCTTTAATCATGACTTATTTTTATAATGGAAAAAAAAACTATTTTTGAAATGAAAATAGTATCTAGTCCAATTTTTTTATTGTAAAGATGAAAACATTGTTCTAAAGTTATCAATTGTTTGTGTATTAAGCATCGAAGTTGGGGATAAAGATGTTTGTCCAGAATAATCTTCCTGGAAAGACAAGCAGGTTACTTTTGACCTAACTGTTCGGTAATAGTTTCTGAACCAAATAGTACTTGTAGAAAAAAAAAAAATCCCAGGCATGGACGTCAAATTGCATTCTAGCAAGACAACAGTTCAGAGATAGATACACTCAATTAACTGGACATATGTATCAGAAGACTAATAGAGCATAAATATCTCTTTTGTTTCCTGTTTCATCCCCACATAACTTTTCTTCTTTCCATGTTGGTCTATTTTGCTTTATTCATTTCTCAGCAAGATAATAGAACTGTGACTTGGCCTTGCTCTCTACTATTTTATGTTTATTCCTATTTCCACTGTATTCAACCTCATGTGTCCATTTTTTTCTATTTGGGGAATGTGAGGGCATTTTCTTGCTATGCAGTGCCCTCATGTTTACATTTTTCTTCTCTTTAACATCTCATTCTTACAGAGTTTAAGAAAAACAACTATTTTAATGTATTATGGAATGTCACAGCTCCCTACGTTGTCTCAGCTGTTAAACATTTTCATTGTAAGTAGGAAATGTTTTACAAGTTCCCTTTACCTTATCTTTACATTTTTGTTTTCCTGCTTTTAGTCTTCCACATTCCATTTCTTACCTTATTTCAACTTTTTCTCTAGTTCTTCCCTTTCTCCTTTCTCTCTTCTTACCCCCCTAAATACCTTACTGTGTGGCCCTAGGTGTGCTGTGTAATTCCCAGGCCGATAATTACTAAGTCTTCCCCACACCAAGTGTTCCCAATAGGCACCACAATGAAAGGTTAATTCATGGTAAGGGGTCCGGACAGGCTCAGGGCTGGGCAAACTACAGCCCGCAGGCCGGATCCGGGGAATAAAACCATTGAATTAAAAAAAAAAAAGACCGTGCCCTTTTATGTAATGATGTTTACTTTGAATTTATATTAGTTCACACAAACACTCCATCCCTGCTTTTTTCTGCCCTCCGGTCCAGTTTAAGAACCCATTGTGGCCCTTGAGTCCAAAAGTTTGCGCACCCCCTCGTAGGGACTGCGTGTTTTACCCTCCCTTCTGTGAAGAATGAGGATGGAGACACATTCTCCCTCAGATCAGTAGTTACCTAGAGCACTTTGAAACCAGAGCACAAACTGGGGGCTCAGCTGAGATGTTTCCACGTTGCTGCTCACATATGCATATGCCCAAAGCAGTCTCAACTATCACCTGAATCCCACACACCTTCACATCATCCTACACACAACATTTCCTTATCACCATTTGTCTCTTTCTCTGCTTTACCTTTTGTTCAGAGCATGCATTCTGATGTCACTATATGCATGTGCTGACTGGTTTGATTTCTTTCATACAAACATGCCATCAAGACATGCTATTTGGTTGAGATCTGTGCTTCTAGTGCCTGGCCCATAGGAGGTGCTCAACACATACCTCAGAAAGGGGACAGTGATTGAATTCCTCTTAACCCAATCTACTAAGCTAAAGATTTACCAATCAATATTGCAAGGAAATTTGTTGAAATGATGCAAATGCATACTGACTAAACTATCAAATGTGCTTTCTTGAAACAAATTTTATTTGCAGGAAATGATTCAAAATGAATGGAATAAATGTTCAGAGGTACCTATACAAGAATAATCATCAAAGAGTTATTCATAAAGTAGGGAAGAAAATAATTTTAAGCCCACTAACTATGGGCAAATTATATAATTTATGACGAAGCAGGAGAAAGATACCATTTTGCAGAAATAATTTTAATATTGGTAAATATTTTAAAGACAAACATAATAAAAATTTATTTATAAGTATGTTTAAGGGTGTATTTACATGGATTATTAATATATATATAATAGGAAAATATGGAAATAAGTAGAGTTCTCATTTAGTCTCTAAATGAGACTAAATGACTATCCAGGATATTTTCGACATTAATTCATTTTATCTGTTTTCTTGGTCAATTACCATATTTTTCGCACCATAAGACGCACCTGGATTTTAGAGGTGAAAAATAGGAAAAAAAATATTCTGAACCAAATAGTGTAATAAAATATTTAATAAAGTATAACAGAATAAAATTTGAACCATATAAACTGAACAGCAGTCAACAGTGGCATTGAGAACCATTATCACTGTCATTAACACATAAAGACAAAGGTTTGAGTACTCTAGTCTTCTGAAAACCCCAAGAACTCTTCTTCGCTAGAGTCAGAATTCATGAAGACGCAGGCACTTCTTCTATTCAGACCATAAGATTCAGGCACTTTTCCTCCCACTATTTGGTGAAGAAAAAGTGCGTCTTATGATCCAAAAAATACGGTAGTTCTATGGCTCCAGCTGGCAGGATCTGATGTAACTGCAGGACAGAGTGGCACCTGTGAGCTCCCAGGCCTCCTGTGTTCCTCCCAGTGTCAGGAGTCCCAGGAATTGCTACACATCAAGGTCTGTGCAGGGATCAGGGAGCCATGGACATAGGTTCCCTGGACTGACCCGCAGAAAGCGTGCACTCCTGCCCTTGCCCAGCTCCTGCCCGGCCTCACCTCTCATTCTCACTGAGCCTCTTCAGGGCCCAGAACCAGGCCTGGAATTGCCGCTGAGGTGGTATTTTATATTTTTTTGCGGCCTCTTGCAGCACCACTATTTCCTGCAGGATTTTGTCCACCTGGGGCCAGAGGGAAGGGGAGGATGCAGATACTGCTTCAGTGGAAGTGCAAAGTGGAGCAGGATCACAGCTCTCAATATTTGAACACAGGGACACGCTCCTTCCACCTAATTCCACCCAGTCCTTTCCTGTGTGCAGAGATGGGCATTAACAGCCCTTCCTCTAGAAGGTTATCTTTGATGCCACTCCCATGCCCTCAGCCATAGAGGCTTCTCCCACTTACATTGTCAAAATCTCCAAATAAATGGAAGAAGCAGGAGGTGAAGCCCCTACTTCTGGTAGCAAGAGTGTGCCTGATTCTCACTCCCCTTCCCTGCTTCTCAGAGATGCCTAGCGGCTCAGCTATTCTTTTTCTTTTTTTCTTTTTTCTATTTTGATCTGGCTCCCCCTAAAAGGCAGACATCTAAGGTCCATCAGAAAGAAAAGCCTTGTCTCCACCTTTTTCATGTTAAACTACCACCAAGACCCAGGAGGAGTGGGAAACAAGAAATGACAGAACTTGGATCTAGGCCAGGCTCTGGGCTCCAAAGGAGGTATACCATATGGCTATAATGAGCCTGTCCCACCAGTTCCAAGGGGAGACTGTGCTGATAACTCAGGACTCAGTGAGGGGATCTCTGTCCCCCAAGGTCAATCCTGGTAACCTCAAATCAGACCCCAGTTACCCACCTCCAGGTCATCCTTCATGCTGCTGTCCATCCTCCGCAGAAGAGTCAAGTAATCTCCCAGGAAGGGAACACACTGGCCAAACAGGGTGAGGGTGGGATCAGCCCCTTCTCTCAGGTGCACACAGACCCTGTCCTGAAAGCCTCCCGCTCTCAGCCAACTCACCACCCCAGGGTTCTCATGTGGAGAAGCCAGGGTGCCTGAAGGTCTCCACTCAATTACCTCCTCCCTCATCTCCAGGAACCCCTCTTGGGCAAATTACAGGAACCCCTCTTGAACACCTTCTAGGAACTCTCTTGGGCAAATCACAGTGTCTGTTTTCCCGTGCCAGACCCATGCCCATGTGCATCCTACACTCAGCTCCCCCAGGCCCTCCTCTCGGTCTCAGGGAGGTTGTTAGGTTCTGTGGGCACAGGAGATGGGGCTGGAGGAAAAAAGCCCCCCTTTCTTGACTTGGAGGCCTCCAGGGGGGAACACAGAATACCCTCTGCTCTGACCTCGGATCATCCCCCAGACAAGCCCACTCACCTTCTTGTGCAGCCCCTTCCTGGATCCTCGGAGGTAGAGCATCATGGAGGCAAACCTGGAGGGCTGCTTCTGCATGGGTGGAGGCCACAGTCATTGAGCTCATGCTCACCTCACCCCACTTCCCCACCACCCCTGACGTCACACCCTGGACATCTGACCCAAGTCATCTAGTACCAATGCCATTCCAACTCCAGCATGCTCTGATTCTGGATGCCTCCTAGATACAATGCTCACTCGGTGTGATTGATCTAGGGTCTATGCCTGACGGCCCGGACCCATTCCTTCCTCTGAAAGTGGGTGACCTCCAGTTAGCTCACATATTCTTCTGAGGACTCAGTGTCATTCCTTTTATCATTGTTCTCACCCTCTGCCCTCCAGGTAGGACAGTGCAGGGAGCTCTGCACAGATCTTTCCTGCTCTGAACTCATGACCACCCTGTGAGGCCTGCAGCAGAGGATGGTTATCCCTGCATGTCAATCACGAGGAGAAACACTGGCTGCAAGTGCTATAGGGGCACAGTAGGAAGTCTCAGACAGTACAGCCCTCTGTCTCTGATCCAGCCAGTAGGACCTGAGGCAGAGCAGCTATTTTGTTCCACCTACACATGGACCAAGGTGATCCCTCTTCCTGGTAATTGGGACCAAGAGGGGGAACATTTCCAGAGAATCTTTAAGTAACAAACTAACAAAACCACAGCCTGTACAGTCCTCCCATTCCTCTTGCCCTCCACTCTGCAGACCTCCAGGCTCGCTCTACCTTGATGAACTGTTCCCTGCTCAGGGAGTTGTTTTCCTTCACCAGTTTTTTAATGGTAACTGCACACCTCCTGAAGACATGGAAAGAGGAAAGACATGATTAGGAAAAATTGCCGAGAAGGGTTAACAGCAAATTCCTTGAGACAATGTCATATTTCATATTGCCTTCGTGAGGCTATCACTGGGTTCTTCTGAGCAGGAGGGTCTCAGTGGGACTTGGGTAGGGCTCTCATGTAGGTCTCTGGGCTCCCTTCCCATATCGAAGGAGAACTTATATTTTGATCAGTTTGGGTTTCAACTGGGCATAGAGTTCTGGTACTGGAAACAGAAAAGTCTCCTATTTGGCTCAATGTAGTCCCTGGCATTGAAGGAGACTGACCCCTGAAGAAGAGTTAGTGGCCTGAGGATTCAAGAGAGCCTTAGAGTCCTGGCCCACAAGACCAGTCTTTGTCCCTAGGTTTGGTTTCCTCCCAGGAGGTGAGGGGACATTGGGAGACATATAGGAGACACATTAGCAGGCTTGCTGTGATGGGAGAGGCCTACACACCTGGAAACTTTCCCCCAAGTGTCCTGCAGTCGATGAATGGACATGCTCTGCAGAGCGGCCAGGATGGCATGCAGCGAGGAAAAGTTCCTCAGGGTGCTGCACTCCTGCAGAAGGGGAAACATGTACTGTGAGATGGGAGCTGCAGCTGTAGCTTCAGACACCCATGATTAGCTACTATTGATAGTACAGATGCTCAGGGTGGGCACATTTAGCACCCAAATACCAACTCTTAGGACGGAATGAGGAGAATCCCAAATCAACACAAGGAAGTAGCCAGGAACCAAGTGAACCTCCCAGCACAGGGACCGGAAGGTCAAGACCTGTGTGACCCTGGCAGAGAAGACCTGGAGGCTGTGCTTGGGCTCTGATCTCAGTCCTTAGTCCTGAGAGCTCTCTGAGTAGCGGAGGCAATTTTCAAGGATCTGCACAGGGATACTGCTGGGCCTCCCCTAACCTACCTTGGCCACCTTAATCCAGTGCTCCACCACTTTGGCCCGGTCCTGAGCCATCATGCTTGGGTCACCAAGGCACGTGGTAATCACACAAGTTGCCACATGGTTAAATTGTAAGACAGTGGCATTGACAGTGGATACCAGGTGCATCTTGCTAGGCTCAGTCCTCTGTGACCAGACGGAGCCCAGGCACTGCTGCGGCAGCACCTTCTTGAACAGCTCCTGAGAAGAAAGGAAAGTGTCACCTAGCCCTGCCACAACCCAGTTTAGGTTCACCAGTCCCTGAAGTAGACACTGGTCAACACTGAAGCTCAGGAGCTAAGGATTTGCCTGAGCCTTGGAGTCCGTGGGATTCGTTCTCTGTCCAGTCTGTTCACACAGCACTGAATGACCCAGGGCTCAAGACTGGTGAGGAAAATACAGGAACATCTGCCTCCAGCCCATCCTTAGTAACTCCACACTCCAGGAAGTGGCTTAAGTCTGTTCATCCCAAGAGGGCGTCGTCCAGCATCTGAATCTCCTCTAGAAATATTCCCAATTCAGTGCACATTCCTTTGTGACTGCTACAACCACAGCTGTTTGTCTCACTTAGTGTTAAATACACATCAGGAGCCTGAATAAGTGATGAGGCCGCTGAGCCTATGGGCTCATGGACGGGTGAGCCATGGATCTGGCTGCACACAGAGAGCTCCCCTCCCCACAATCTGGGCCAGGCCCCACCCAGCATTCTGTTTCCTCTCCCTCATTTAATCTGCAAAGCCACTCTGTGCAGCAGGGCCTAGGGTGCCCACCTCCACAGCCCACAGGTGGACAGCAATGCTTGGGGGTTGAGAAAGTTGTCCAGGACCCATGGGTGGTAAAGAGGTTGAGCTGCGATTTCATTCAAGGTCATAGTAAGTGAGATCACGGAAAGGCAGGTTGGGGCAGCCACTGGCAGAGGAAAGTCCTGTCCCTCCCACCCTGAAAGACCAAGACTCACTGCATCCATAGATGTTATTTGCTCGGCCACCAGTCTTGGAGGGAAGGTCAGGATGTGAAGCTTCTCCTTCCTTAGGTGGTGCTTAAGGTTCACAGCCATGGGGTGGTTTGTTGTTGGGGGTGGAGCTGGCTCTCTTTTTGGGATACAGATGACAGCTTGTTTCCCAGTTGGATCTTGTACAGTCACACACGGATCAGGCACTTGCCCAGGAGTGGGCCCTTCCTCTGGCTCTTGGGTGTGCTTGAGTTCTTTAAGTGGTTGTAGAGCAGGTTAAGGAGACAAGTATTTGCACATGCCTCACTTTCCCGTGCATTTCCACACACAGGAAAGATGTGACTGCCTTTAATGGAAGACTGTCCCATGAAACACCCCACCTCCTGCCCACTCACCCAATCCTCTTCCCAGACTACAGTCCCCTCACCTTCCCACTGTGCCTCTGTAGACTCCAGTTGCTCCAACTCCACCCAAACACTTCTTACAAGTCCCAATGTGTGTTTGACAGGGAGGCTGTGCAGCACCAAGGCCTGCTTCATGATGAAACCAGGGAAAAAGAGGGTCTGGCCAAAATGTTGGATCAGGTCCGGCCAGGTTCCCATCACAGAAGCTGTGGCCCTGGGAGAGGCAGGTGGGGAATAAAGTCAGAGTCCTGGTCTTTCCTTCCATTCTGCCCTCCCATGACACCCTTATTTAGGACTGAGCCTATGTGCAGGCCTTTCCCCATCCAGAGGAGAGTCCCAAGCCAATCCTGGCCACCTGTGTGACTGTCACTGTTGGAGCATTCCTGGAATCTAGGAGGTTTAACATGGAGTCTGTGTGAGACTCTTCTTCCCACTGGCAGCTCTCCTGAATGTCCTGTACGCTGCCCACCCCATCCCTCCATACCCCTGGGCATCTGGGCTGAGAGCTGAGACAGACTTGTGATCAACCTGCTCACCACCATCCTTTTCTGAGCCTGCCCATGGGGTTATGAGAAGATGGATGTGGAGAGGGGCAAGCAGAGCGGCATGGGTTTGTGGGGGAATGGAAATCTCAGGGTCAACCTAGCCCAGCCTTCCCTTAGTGTCAACAAGACCAGAGACCTCATCCACTGCCCTATTTGACTCATGTCTCCTTGTGCAGGAGCCATCAGAGCTCAGGCCTCCCATGGGATTCAGAAGATGTATAATATTGGGGATCTTCCAAACCCTGCCCTGCCTAAGCACCCACTCTACTAACACAGTAGACCCCCCTTCTACACCCAGAGACCACTCACTTTGATAATTGCTCCTGTGGTGTGTCACCCCAATCATTATACAGAGGTATCTCTCCAGAGGCAGTAAAGACCTTGATGGCATCCGATCTGATTGATGGTGGACAAGACCTGTTAATGATGGACAGTGTGACTATCTGACTTGGTGACTAGAACAGAGGCCAGAGATTGTGTCTGCTTCATGAGTCAGGCTAAGTGTCTCCAAAGTGCCTGCCTCTAGAAGGAGCTTAGCAAAACTGTCAATAAAATGAGCTCCTACAAGAACCATGTACCATCTGAGTGGACCTGGGACCCATCTATCCCCTGCTTTCCCCCATGCGGCTACACCAAGGACCAGGACAAGGACAGCTGGTGAAATCTCAAACTGCATGATATGTTTTTTCCCACTGCTTTTCCAAAGTCAGCTGCCACAGCCAACTGATGGGGGCTCAGGGCACTTTCTATGGGAGAGAGACAAATAAGTGACACAAACAACCAAAGCTGGTCCAGCAGCCCTTTCTGCCGAGCCAGGCAGCAGGTAAAGTGCTGCCTTGGCTTGTCCCTACAGCAGTGCCTAAAAGAGCCCTATGATGTGGATCCTGTACCACCCCACATTCCACAGGAGCATTCTGAGGCTCAGACTGATGTGAAGACATTGGCAAGACACACAGATAGAAGGGCACAGAGTCCCCACTGTACCGAAGAGGGGACCAATGCTCACCTAGTTAAGAGATCTTCCAGGAACCACTGAGCTCTGTAGAAAGCCGGGTGGATGGGCATCAGGGAGCGGATGTGGGGGATGTTTCCAGCTGGGAAAGCTGGAACCAGGGACCCCACCACCTTTTCCAATGTGCCTTTCTGGAGGGCCCGCATCCTACAGGCCACAGGAACTCTCAGACGTAACTCAGCGGCACACTGTGTGGAACAAGGTGGGACATCCAGTCAGTGGCATCGCCATGAATCCCAGGAGAATGGAGGTCTGGAGCTCACAAGGAGTCCCAGTCCTCAAGAATGTGTGCAATAGGAGAGACAGGAGTGACCAGGCTGAATGGGGTTCTAGGTTTTCAAAGTTCCACTTAGGTTTGTAGGTGGGGGGTGTTCATAAAATTGTGACCTTCTAGGTATGTTTCTTGTTTTATGCTTATGTGTTTTAGCTTAGGAACAACAAACCTGCATGTATTAATAGTTTGTATGAATAGCATTGTCGCCATGAGTCCTAAGGAAACATCTTTATTATAGAGATGAGAACACAGAGGCTTAGGGATGGCACATGTCTTCTCAAGGTCATGATGGCAGAACTGTGAACTGTCCTATATGACATTCTCTCTCAGCTACCTGAGACTTATGTGCTCCCATCATGGGTGAAAAGTGGTGGCAACCTTGCTAGTCCCCTCTGTGGGGAGAATGTCCATCATAGACATGGCCTATGACAACATTGACTTCAAAAAAGACACTTTTGTTTCATCCTTTTATATTAAAGGGCATTTTAAGAACCTAATTTTTGGAGATCCCCGATTCTGCAAAGCAGCAAATGCTTGCAGACTCTGGACTGGAGAAAGGTGATCCTCAGGCATGAACCTGAGCAGAGGACTGGAGAGCAAGCAAATCCAAGTGGTGGGTGTAAAGTGAAACGTGAATCAGTGTCCATTTGAGGCAATTTCCAATGAAAGAAACACTGTTTTTGCCTTGAACAACCTGACATTGGACCAGTGAAAATTTCAATGAGTGAGAAATCCCAGGGCCAGGCTAAGAGCAAGGCAGCAGCCATAATCAGAAACTGCTGTTGTCACCATCACTGCTACAGCCCTTTGGGTTTGGAATCTGCCTGCAGCCATTACATTTTATATGTGCATGTCCTTACACCAGCAGTGGGCATTCATCTCCAGAGGGGGGTGGTACATATTGAGATCAGAATATGACCCCCCCAATTCCATGACTTTGGGACCCCTAGAAATTCAGCCTTTGTGTTTTAGTCTTTAAGCAAGTAATAGGTGAAGTGAATTCAGTGGTGTGGGTCTTAATCTAGTCTGACCAGTGTCCTTAGAAGAGAAATGGCAGTGCAGAGGGGAGTCCATGTGACACACAGAGAGAAGACGGCCATCTACAAGCTGAGGAGAGACCCTCAGGAGACACCAGCCCTGCTGACAGCCTCCTGTCTCACTACTAGCCTCCGGAATTAAGAGAAAATGAATGTCACTGGTGACACCACCCAGCGTGGTCCTATGTTATGGCCGCCCAGCAACCTAACACAGTCCATTTCGACACACTTCAGTGCTTCAGCTAGCATTGCTGACATGGCAGCTGAACTGAATAAGGCCCATGTCCAACAGCACTGCAGGGCTGCATTGCTGGGCAAATGACCTCCATTATTGGTCCAGGTCTGCAAGGATAGATGAGATGACCGCTCCACAGTATCCTCGCAAGGGCAGTTTAAACAACAAAAACTGATATGAAAATGTGCTCCTGGTCTCCTAAAGAGAAACCATATAATTTCACTCTCATCTTTCCACAAGTATGTGAGGAGCATCTTTCTACTCCCCCATGTAACTGAAGGGAGGAGAGCAAGCCTGGATTCCTGTGTCATAGGACTGAGGCACAACCCGGGGAGAGCCATGGAAAAGCCTCCAGGGTCCCCAGCTCTGAGTCTGGGCTCTGGACACTGCCAGGTTGTCTCAGGTTTGTATGTGTGAAGCCTCACCTGAGTCCAGCCCTGGATGGTGTCTGTCTCCTGATGCAACTTGCCCAGTCCGAAGGAGGTCGAGAAGTTGAACCCTTTGACCAGCCCTTTAGTGTTGTCCTGGTTGGAGCTCTAGAAAGACAAAGCCCAGTTATCAGGCCCATAGGCTTCAGGAACCTTCCACCCCAATCAGTGGGTCTACATATGGCAGCCCAGGCAAACTGAGATAGTCTATTCAGACACAGTGAGGATGTTCCAGCAGACCTGCTGTACTGGCAGCAGAGGTGCATCATGTCAAGGTCAACAACCCTGAAAGGCTGTGTTCTTGAGGAAGACTGCGAACTTTATGGGATGATTTAGGGGTGAGTTGGCCACAACTTCTGACCATGGGGCCTACGGTGGTTTGCCCTGCTCTGTGAGATGACAAGTTGCAGACAAATGTATCCAACACTTTGCTTCCTCCCATCTTTTTGAGAGACCACCCAGACAAGTGTGATGATGAGTAAGGCTTAGAGAAAGGTCTGCAAGGACAGTGGAGCTGGCTGCTCCACAGGTTACCTGGGGCGGTTAGTTACAAGCACAGAATAGCAAATACACATGTGTTCTTGGCCTACTGTGAGGTAAACAAAATAGATTTCGATTTAAAAATCCCACAAATATGTGAGGAGTGTTTTTCCATTCTCTCCTGTAGCTGGTATGGGGATTGGAGGTCCAGATTGCTTTGTCATGGGACTGTGGACACCCTAGTGTAAAAGCCTTGGGAGGGCCCTGGGGGCATTTGTAGGTAGAAGTCTGGATTCTCAGCCCATCTTGATGTCCTGGAGGTAGAGACCACCCTGAGCCAGCTCTCACCTCAGACAGATACTGGACAGTGTCATCGTTCTGGATCACCTGCACCCTGACCGGGTAGGCAGTGTAGCTAGGCCAAAGGGCCACTATCTCCATGAATTCCTCCTTAGAGGTCTGCGAAGACAGAGCGGGTACTGAACAAGGAGGCTTCAGGAACCTTCCACCACATCCATGGTCCTGTGTAATGGCAGATCTGGCACACTCCTACAGTCTATTAGCACCCAGTGGGGATGTTCCCAGCAGCCCTGCTGAACTTGCAAGAATGTCTCATGTCAAGGTCTAACAACAGTGAAAGCCTGAATCACTGAGGAAAACAACATCCTCCATAGGATGATATGGAGATGGGTAAGGCCAAAGCTCCTGACTGGGCACACTCCAATGGAATGCCATCTTTTGTGGAATTATAGATTACAGAGAAAGTACCCAATAATTTAATCCCTTCCCATTTTTCCCATAAATACAGTGCACTATCTAGTGGGATGATGTGTAAGGTTTGGAGAAAGTCTACCAGAACATCTGAGCTTGGCTTGGTCCAGAGGACACTTGGGGCAGGAGGTTAAATATTTGAAATGAGAAAAATGCAAGTACAACAAAAATGTTTTCTCTGTGACCCCAAGAAACACAAGAAGACTGTTTTTCTTTCTTACTAGAAACCTAGTTGGGAGGGTTGGAGGAACGGACTCCTTTGGGAGAGGATCTGTGAGAAATTTGATGCCCCATATTTGAGTATGAGTTCTGGTCCCACCCAAGTCACCTCAGGGTCAGGGTTGTGGGCTACCTCTCACCTCAGTTTGGCACTGGACGGATTTCCTGGCCGGACACACTTGTCCTCTGTGCCTGTTGCTGGCATCAATGAACCTGTCAACCTGCTTTGCTATTTCTTGGTCCACAGGATACTTGGGACAGGAAGTTAAACATTTGAAATGAGAAAAATGCAAGTACAACAAAAATGTTTTCTCTGTGACCCCAAGAAACACTCGAAGACTGTTTTTCTTTCCTACTAGGAATCTGGTTGGGAGGGTTGGAGGAACAGGTTCCTTTGGGAGTGGATCTGTGAGAAATGTGATGCCCCAGATTTGAGTATGTGTTCTGGTCCCACCCAAGTCACCTCAGGGTCAGGGTTGTGGGCCACCTCTCACCTCAGTTTGGCACTGGACGGATTTCCTGGCCTGACACACTTGTCCTCTGTACCTGTTGCTGGCATCAGTGAACTTGTCATCCTGCTTTGCTACAACTTCTTGATCCACAGGATACTTGGGGCAGGAAGTTAAACATTGGAAATAAGAAAAATGCAAATACAACAAAAATGTTTTCTGTGTGACCCCCAAGAAACACTCAAAGACTGTTTTTCTTTCCTACCAGGGACCTGGTCGGGAGTTCTGGAGGAACAGGTTCCTTTGGGAGTGGATCTATGAGAAATGTGATGCCCCAGATTTGAGTATGTGTTCTGGTCCCACCCAAATCACCTCAGGGTCAGGGTTGTGGGCCACCTCTCACCTCAGTTTGGCACTGGATGAATTTCCTGGCCTGATACACCTGTCCTCTGCACCCATTGCTGGCATCAGTCATCCTGTCAACCTTCTCCTCTACGACTTCATGCCTGGAGCTCTGCAAATACAGAGCCTGGTCCCCGGCCAGGAAGCGTCAAGGCCTGGCCTTACCAGTGGGGAAGATGCCCACCACCCATTCTGCCCCCAGTTCAGGCAGACAAGGGCATCTGCAATGACCTCTAGGCAGGAAGAGTTTGAGATGATCCCATGAGGAATGCCAAATAACAAGTGGGTAGTAGAGTCCATCCCCAACACTCAGCTTCCCTTCCTGTGAGCCATGACCTGGGCCATGAACATGACAAAGCCTCCAGGCTTCTGATACCTACCAACCTGCTCCTGCCCACGATGTCTTTCCCTCATCCCACGCTGGCCCTCACCACCCCAACCAACACATACCCGGGATGAGGAGTGAGAAGTGTGGGCCTTCCCAGCTCGGACAAACTTTATGGCCTGGCTAGGATATTCCTTCCCTGGGATGCCCACAGTCACCATACGAGTTTTCCTGCCATAGATGGAGGGTAGTCGTCGGTGGGGCTCATTTGTACTTCTGCGTCCGCAGACACATATCTCACGCTTCACTTTCTCCTTCCTAGAGCCTCGGAAGAACGGGAGGCAACAAAGAGACATCGTAGTCTCCTGACACTCTCCACTCAAGTGCTCTGGAAAGGCAGTTGTCTCTAGAATGTGTGGACCTGGTTGCCACGGTTCCAATTTCTGTTGGAAATTGGTCACCACTTCAAGGTTCCATGACCTAGTCCCTTCCTCCAATCAGAGTCACCCTAACCCTCTCTGAGTTGGTGATCTCTCACTCTCTTCAGCATTTTATCTCCATACCTGTACACCAATATCTAATATCCCTTCCCCCAGCTCTCTGGGAAGGTACGAGGCCCCTGTTGGGAGAGAAAGCTGTGTTCACTTCTCCTTTTTCATAGGTGTGCTGTGTCCTGGGGAAGACTCTGTGCCTCTCAAGGCCTCCCACAGGCTCCCAACCTGCTCAATGGGGATGATGCTAGACACCATATCTGTAGTGTTAGAGAGTAGGAATTTTTGAGCACTCCAGAGAGGCCATGGACTATGCCCCAGATAGGGTTGTCAGTGTAGACACCAGACCAGGCCTTGAGATATGGTCTCATGGCCACTTCCCCTTGCACCTCACAAATTAGCCTTACAAAATAGAACACTGTCAGCTTTTAAAAGAACAGGATAACCCTGTAAATAACATGGTCCTCAAAAGCATGGCCCTGACATTATTTGTGAAAACTGTTTTGTCTTGGGTTGCTTACTCTGCAAAAATAAGATGTAGTTAATGTGCTTAAGAGGTGGGTCGGGTCTGCTCTCTGATCTCCTTAGGTAGAGAGAGTACAGCTGCTGGCCGGCTAATAAAGGCTCCCTAAATTGTAATTTGGTCTGGACTCCAGTGGTCTTTACTTGCATTTTCTCCACAACACATAGGAAGTCATCAGGTGTAGATGATACAAGGCCCCTAACACCAGTGGGCTGGTGTCTCATAAATGTGATGAACAAACATAGAGGTGGAAGAGTGACAAGCATGAGTTGGACATAGCATGGAACACTAGGCAAAACAGGCCTGGGGTCCAGTGTGTGATCTCAGGGAAGTCATTGCTCATTTGGCCTCATTTTCAAGTATGCACATTTATGGATTTGAAATGTCAGGAAATTCAGATCTTTTCCCTCGCTGGCCTAAAACCTCACAGTGTTCTCTTGTTATGCTTAGCATTGGTCCACATGCCTCATGTGGATCTATGTGGTGGGAGCTTTCACAATGGCTTGAGTCCAGCCTCCAGGTGAGAACATCCTTGTGTGTCCACTAAGCGCTCACTATCTGGCTTCTGAACAACAGAGTACAGACCACATCATGGCATGTTAGGTCCCATCATTCTCTGGTACTTTAATTCTTTTTTTTTTCTTTTTTTAAGGTATTTTCTGTGTACATAGTTTACCATTGCCCCCCCTCAACTCCCATTTATGCCCTCCCTCCCCAGAGTTCTGTGTTCATTGGTTGTACTTATGTTCAATCATACCAGTCCCTCGGTTGTTCTCCTATCTCCCCCCAGGTCTCCTTCCCCTCCCCCCTGTCATTTGACAATCTGCTTGTTTTATGGTGACTATCTCTGGACCCCATGAATAAAATCTGCTCCTCATTTGGCAGTCTGCTTGTTTTATGGTGACTATCTCAGGACCATATGAATAGAGTCCGCTCCTCCTCTGGTTTTCACCGCCCCTTCCCCTGGGTCCCACTGCTTCCCCTGGGTCACACGGCTTGCCCGGGGCACACTGCACCCTGGGACACTCGGCTCACCCGGGGCACTCGGCCCCCTGGGACACTTGGCTCACCCGGGGCACTCGGCCCCCTGGGACACTCGGCTCACCAGGGGCACTCGGCCCCCTGGGACACTCGGCTCACCCGGGGCACTCAGCCCCCTGGGACACACGGCTCACCCGGGACACCCTTCCCCTTTGGGGGGTACGGCTTACCCGGGGCACATGGCCCCCTGGGACACTCGGCTCACCTGGGGCACTCGGCCCCATGGGACACTCGGCTCACCCGGGGCACTCGGCCCCATGGGACACTCGGCTCACCCGGGGCACTGGGCCCCCTGGGACACACGGCTCATCCGGGGCACTCGGCCCCTCTAGGGTGTTGGCTTCGCATACTGGAGGCGCTGTGCCAGCTCCTTGCTAGCATGGGGGGCAGGCTGGGACAGCTGCAGTTGGTCTGAGATGGTTTCAGGCGGGGGGACCACCCCCAAAGGTGTCTCGTTCGGTGTGGGAGCGGAGCAGTTGCAGACATGGAGGCTAAGTTCTGAGGTCACCCACTCCCTGAGCCCAAGGCGTGGTGAGCTCTGTTCTTGGTGGATTTCCTTTATTCTCGGCGGCAGTGGCGGGTGGCGGTGCCACGTGAAATATTGAAGGTCGCTCCTGTGGTTCAATTACCACTGTAGTTTTAAAGTTCATATGGCGGTGGTGGTGAGAGCTTCGGCTTGGCCATGTGGCATCGGAGGATGGGCTCGCCTGAGTGGGTAATGGAAGGCACTGTGCCATTTCCTCACCAGCGCGCTCCATTTCCCTCCCAGCATGGTGGGTGTGCTGGGAAGATTGTGGGCGGGCTGTGATGGCTACATGGGGAGAGTCCGCCCTCAATGGTGTCCTCTTTGTTGTGAATGTGGAGCTTCTGTGGATGCAGAGGCTAATTTCTGAAGCCACACTCTCTATGAGCCCGGTGTGTAGTGAGCTCTGATTTTGGTGGATTCCCATTCTTGGGGGCGGCGGCGGGTGCGGCAGCGATGGCAGCGCCTGTGGCTCAATTTCCCCTGCAGTTTTAAAATCCGCGAGGTGGTAGTGTCTGATGCCCTGGCCTGGCCATGCGGCAGCGGAGAGAGGACTCTCCGGGTCTGCCAATGGGAGGTGCAGCGCCAGCACAGCGCGTGCGAAGGCCTGGCAGAGCAGGCCGCGGGCGGTGGCGGATAGTCCCCGCGATGTCCCAGTCTTTCATACTTAGTGGAACGCTTCCCCTGAGCCAGGACAAGCAGCACCACCACCACAAATATTGGCCAGCTCAGTGCTGCCCCTCCACAGGTGACAGTAGGGGCATCCTCACCTCGGTAGGCCCTCGCTCTCGGAGGTCTCAACCAGTGGAAGGCAGCACGGCACAGAACTGCCCCACCTTCTCAGTCCTCCACTCGGCATAGTTTTAAACTCCACATGGCAGCTGCGGCGCCCTGCTTGGTGCCTAATTGTAGCCTTCCCATTTCTGGGCCAAGCTGGTTGTGCAGGAGGGGAGAAGCTGCGCCCGCTCCTCTCTAGCACTGTGGGCGGGCTGGGAGGTCGCGCTCACGGGCTTCTCGTCCAAGCAGGAGCCAAAGGCGCGGTGGCGGCAGCGGTGGCAGCGGCGGTGGCGTAGGCCCCCATCAGCTCCCTTGGAGGCTGGCGGGGCTGGCCCACTCCCTGGGCCCCGGGGCGGAGCTAGGTCTGGCTTCCCTCATTCCCGGCGGCAGCGGCTCCGGCAGGTTCAGTTTCGCTGTAGTTTTATACTCCACATGGCAGCAGTGACGTCCTGCTTTGCGTCTAGTTGTAGCCTTCCCATTTCGCCAGCTTTCCTGTGGGTCTGGTGCGATCCCTTTCGGTTTTATCCGTTGTTATTTTCCAAATTGTTGAGGAGATGGCGGCCCAGGAGACTTCCTGGGGACTTCCTGGGCTGCCATCTTGCTTCGGTCCCTGGTACTTTAATTCTTGATGTCCCTTTCTTCCTCTGGATTTCACTTTCTGTGTCTGTGTCTGCATATCTCTGGAACAAGGTGAACAAGTAGCCATGTTTTGACCTGCCCTACGTAGAGACCTTACAGGAGAGCACGGAGGGAGTGCCCAGGCCAACAGGCAGGAATTCGGGCTCTCACTCCAAACTGCATCATAACAAAAGACAGATGAGTGACTTTGGGAGAAAATGTGTTCCCAGTGGATCCTCAGTTGAAACACATCTCCTGCTTCACCCACACCTTGAAGCAGAGGTACCCATCCCAACCACATCCAGATGCCAGCTCCACAGACCTTGTGTGATGTTAATATTTGTACTTTAGGGGTAGTAAGTTTGAGAACAGTGTTGTATGTGCCTCAGTTTCCCCATAAGACACTCAGCAACAATGATAGGGGGGAAAAACCTACACTAACAGACATTATGGAGAGTGTCAAAAAGTTAACATTTGAAATATGGAGGGAACACTTGGCATATCACAAGGGGGCTGTCTCCATGTTTTAAATCCTTTTAAACACCCCCTTCAAGTGTCTGTGAGCACCTGAGGGCAGGGACAAGCGCCTGACCCATGGTAGGAAGCATTCCATAACACGGCAAATAGTAGAAAGAATATGACTATGGAACGCTTACCTATGTCCTGTCCTGCCTGTCTGTGGGGATTTATTCATAGTTTGAGGCCTGAACTTCTGAGGGTCCTGGCAACTTCCTGAGAACGATGGAACCTCCTGGGTGGGGGTGGGTTAGCCATCTGTTCAGCCAAGCCTTGTCCAGAGAAAGGCAGGAGCACTGAGCTGAGGACAGAACCTGCCCCTCCCCTGGACCTAGAGTCCAAGGAGGGTAATAGATACTGCCCAGGAAGCTCAGGTGGAACAGGCAGAAGCCAGGAGGACACTCTCAGGATCCAGGTCACAGGATGCTTTTGACACATGGAAGGTCTTGGGCTGATATATATAAATGACTCCTTTGAATGCTAGAAATTTAACTTTTGTTTAAAATCAGACTTGTGCTCAGTATTGAAACCAGCTGAGTGAAAGCTGCAGGGTTGTCTGTGCGGCCAGGAGGAGGATCTCCCCGCCCTCCCCTGGGAGCAGCTGGAGGTGTGTTCCTCGTTCTCAGACCTGGATGGGTATGTGGTTGGTGGGAATCTGCAGCCCTGCAGGGCAGCCTCAGACTCCAAGGAAGGAGCCAACAGGGCCAGTGGGCAGGAAGCTGCCAGCCCTCCCCTCCCCCACCTAACACTACCTGTTCCCACAGTATTAGCCTATGAAGCAGAGATTCTGACACCTGCTGAACCTAGCGCATGTATCTTGAGGGCACTGAGCTTGGGAAATGATCCCATTTCAGAAGGTCAAATGTGGACACTCCCACTTTCCTTACATCCCTGTTTCCACATATTCACATGCAGGTCAAGTAGAAGCATGGCTGCCAGAAGATGGGAAGGAAGGTATGGGGACACAGTGGCACCGTTTTTCAAGATGAAAATGCTGTGGAAGTGGGGGTGGGTATTGCTGCACAGCAGTGAAAATGTACGTCATACCAGTGAATGTAGACTTACAAACGACTCCAATGGACCGTTTTGTGTGACATGTATTTCACCTTAATTACTTTTATTGAAACTGATGGCCTGGGGCTGCCCAGAAGCTGAGTCACACAAACACACATCTGGAAGGATGAGTGCTGGACATCCTGGGGCATGAGCTCAGGTTCTCACCCATTGCCACCAAGGGCAAGGGAACTTCCCTGCGGTGGCCCCAGGGACCTGGGCTGGGCTGCATGAGCCTGGGCCTGCACCTGTGCACAGGGCAGAGGGTGGATGCCCATGAAGGGCCTGGCCAGTTTCGGCTAGTTTGGGTGCTATAGTGGGAGTTGGAGAAAACATAAACCCCACACACACAGCTGCAAGACTCCTGCCCCAAGAATCACAGATGCAGTCCCAACTCTTAGGACAACACACCTCCTCCCTGGTGGTTCCATGGATGGTGAAGCTGGACTCCCAGCTGAGGCCTTTGGGGAAAAGCCCAGTAAGTGCTTACTGTCTTGGGAGCCTGCTCCACTTACTGACCTTCAGGGATTGGGTCAGGGAATGGTCAGGCTGTGGGACAGAGAATCCCAGTCAGACCATTGAAATGACAATTCAGCTGCCACTTCTCTCCAGTTGCTTAGTCCATGCGCACTTCATGCCCACATCCTCCTCACACACACTGTCACTCAACCCTAAATGGTGGCTCCTGGTTAGACACCTTGGTACCCACCAGCTTATCCTGATCCCTTGCTTTCCCATCTAGGAACACATCTGAAGACAACAGGAGAGTGAGTGTCCACCATGGAGGCACCAACACAAGACAGGTCCCCTCACATGGACTGCAGTGCCCATTCTACTGGAGTTCCTGTCCCCATGCTCTATGGGCTGTGCAGCAGCAAGTTTCTGGGCTCAGAGGCCCCTGAAGCTCCCTGTGGCCTCTCAGAGCTGAGGACACCTGCAGCCACAGCCACAAGAAACCTACTCCTCAGACCCACACCTACAGGAAGCCAAATTCTGCCCACAAGAGATTTGGAAGAATCTCATTTCCCTTTAGACACTCAGGGGAGACCACAATCTCAGCCAAACCCTTGGTCCCCTGAGCCCAGAATCAAAGGAACTGCTTATACCATTCCCTGCTCCTGACTGCAGAAGATGTTAGAAGGTCAGCAATGTGTAGAGCAATGTGTAGGACAGTGGGGACACTGCTCCACAGCAAGAAAAACTAAGCCACGTCCTTCGTGAAAGCAGGTCCCTTCTACCCTGTGATATCTGCAACGGAGGGAGCATGACCTGTATTAAAACTTTGGGCTACAAACTGTCATAATCCTCATTCTAAAATTGGAGGAAACTGGGTCTTAAAAACCCCGTTACAGAGACACAGAGCCTAGAGGCCTGAATTTTATGCAGATCTGGGATCTTGATCATCCTCTTCCTGACAGCCCAATTGTATCTCTTTGTGAATTTCCCATTTATACCCTGGACTTAGATTTCTGTGTGTGCTCATTTTAGAATTTAGATTGTCTATGCACTTTTTGTGGGATCTTTTGATATCAAAGATAGTAATCTTCTTTATGTATATGTTACAAGTACTTGTTGCCAGTGTACCTGTCCATCCTTAGTTGTAAATTTGCTTACAACTGGCTGTGTCAGAATGTAGCTGCTTTGAGTCTGCATATTCTGAACCCCGCTCGCTGTAGTAAGAAGCACTCACTGCTCCATTCTGTCTGCTGGTCCTAGTGTGGGAGTACAGGTCCTGCTCCTACTGTATCATGCCAACTCTTAGGTCCAAGACCCTCTGCCAGGGGCAGGACCTCCTTGGTTGCTGGGTGGTAGATGACAAATCCATGAGATGTGGGTGTGTGGGTGTGTAAGAATGAATCTTCATTATGGGAGCCATTAGGCAAAGCAGTTCTTCACAACAGTTCCATATAGGAAGTCATCACACACTGGCCAGTTAACAAATACATCTTTCTTACAAAGCAGTAGCAGCCTCTGTATCTACAGTCTCACCTAGTAGCACCACACTGCCTCTAGAGCTACAGCCTCAATTAGCAGCAGTACCTGAGCTCTCTAACCCCAGTAGTCTCAGTAGCCTCTCCCTCTCCCCTCTGTATCCTCTCTGTATAGCCTGTAGCTACTCAGTAATATGTAGGATTCTACTTAGACAAAAGAGACTTGGTTCTAAGTAGTGAATTTGCTGTACACATATATAGTCCTTGGACACCCTGATGAAGATTCCTATGCTCAGAGTGAGTGTCCTTGGCCATCTGGTGTACTGTAGATAGGGCCTTTCACACCCTAATTAGCCTTGAGCATCTGGTGACTCTAGCTTGGTTCCCACAGGCTACCACACCTATGTCACTGTCCCACCTAAAGAGGAAAGGCGGAGTCACAGAGGACCTAGGACCTGGGACCTGGAGTCACCTTTCCTTTGCTTTGGAAGGAACTGAGCTGGTTCAGCACGTTGACATTTGCTAATCCCATTGCAAATCCCTGAAGAACATTCTCAGCAGACAGTGGTGCAAACATGTGTCCAATGTCTCTTCAGTGCAGGTGGTGTGGCTAAGTAGTTGAGCTTTGTCACATGAATCAAGAGGTCATAGTTCAATTCCAAGTCAGGGCAAATGCTTGATCCCCAGAGGGGGGAGTGCAGGAGGTGGTGCATTAATGGTTGATTAATGGCCCTTTCTCATCAATGATATTTATCTCTCTCTCTCCACTCAGAAAAAAAATCCCTTTTCCATGTCATTTCCCTCCCTAGTATGAGACTGTACATGTTGTTTTTACACATTCCATAAGGAACAGAAAATCAATAATAATTAACAACCAAAGCCTTCTCCCTACAAGTTATTGAAATGCCCACAGAAGATACATTCTAGATTTTAAAAATTACATTTCTACAAAGTTACCAACTTGGAAGGAATATATTGCCAACTTACTTTGTTGTATTAGGAATTCCACAGGCTTCAAAATGTTTCAGAAACAACCACAGCTTCATTCCCCCTTTTTCATGGACTGAATAGATGAAGCAGTCTGAAGCAGTTCCACATTTAAGCACATGCAAGGTCCTATTAAAGAAACAATGTTAGTGTTCACTGTAGACTAAAGCACTCCTCACAATAAATAAATGGAAGCACAGCAGAGTCCCCGTTTACTTACAGAGCTCAAGGTGATGTTCAAACTCCATCCAGTTAAATTGTTCCTGAAAATCCATGCACCCAACTGATGAGGTGACAGCTGCTGCTCCATTCCCCTGAGTGACACATGTGATGGGATGAGCTCAAATCCCACCCACAGCACCTGAGCTCAGAAAGCCTTGTGTCCCTGACAGAGAAACAGAGAAAGGAGCAAGTCCAACCATTCAAAGATCTTTCCTGCTCAGAACTTTGTCCCACTGTCAACTGCCAGAGGCCACTGGGGCCTACTCGGGGGACCTGCTCCTCCTATGCACACTACACAGACAGTTGAATTTCCCTTAGAGAAATGGAAGGATGGTGTACAACCATCAGTATAAGAACTGTGGGCTTTCTGGATTGCCGTGAGGCCCACACCTTTCAAGCTATTAGACTATGGATACATATAACTACTTGCTCAGACACACACCCACTGGCTCAATACTTCACATGAAGTTAAGATAATCCAAGTTTCTAGTGTTCCCTATAAAAAAAAATCACCACTTGGACAGGACCCTTAATACTAGTAGAACCCACATTCACAAGGTTAAGTGCCCTCTGCCTTTAGGACAGAGAGAAACCCCAGGGAATAAATTGTATATTACCTGGCATGTAAATTTTAGAACCTGCATTCTGGCTTTGTTAGTTTCATAATACATGTAGCTGACACCCAATTTGAGTTGTTTTTTTCTTTTTTTAAAATTTATTTATTGATTAAGTTGTCACATATTTGTTCTAATCTCCCCATTCCCATCCCAAAGAACCCCCCCATGTATGCCCCCACCCCCCTGTTGTCCAGGACCACTGGATAGGCTTATATGCATGCATACAAGTCCTTTTTGTTGATCTCTCCCTCTTTTTCCCACCCTCCCCTAACTTCCCTCTGATGTTTGACAGGTCTGTTTTTACTCATCAGCTTATGTTGTTCATTGTTTCCCCTAGATGAGTGAGATTATGTGATACTAGAAATACACTTATAAGAACCAAAAATAAGACAAGCAATAATGTTTATGCTGAGAGGCAAATGAATCAGTCTGTAGTGAGTTTCTTTCTGGGCCCACAGTTCCTTTGAGCAACAATTTCAATGTCAAATAGTTCCTTATGTGTACATGTCAGTAATGATATTTCAGTTCTGGATGATGGACAAATGGTGGTAATGAAGGTCAGATGCTCTCTGGTTTGGCCATGGGCAACCTGCAGTGACACGCAGCTGCTGACTGCTAGTATGGCAAGGTGTCCTCAGTGTCTTCCATCTCTGGACTGTTTCTCTTCTGTCTTCATGGCTGGAGCAATCCTGTCCATTCCTCAACATTTCAGGAATCCACATGGTCTTGGAGTTGTTTTCTGAAAATATATAAACATATTCTCAACAAAAGTGAATAAAGGAGTCTTTTCTATAAATATGACTTCGATCCTTTTCCACTTTTTTGCTCAAACAATTTTCCTTTGGCTTATTTTGACACCATGTGTATCTTTTCATGGGTGTCTCGTTGTGAGCATTGCAAATGAAAGTTTATTTCCTAAAGTGAGAAACAACCAGAGATTAATTCCCCCTTTGTCACGGACTGAATAGGACATAAAAACCTAGAAGCAGTCTGAAGCAGTTCAGTGTTTAAGCACATGCCAGGTCCTTTTAAAGGAACAATGTTAGTGTCCACTGTAGACTAAAGTACTCCTCCCAAGAAATAAATTAGGTGTAATTTCTTTATAGGATATTTTTCCTTACATGATATTCTTCTACTATCCACCTTTTTTTGATTTTAATATTAGGAGGCTTTTGAAACTTTTATAACATAGTCTGGATAGCTTTAAATGTTAATGTTTTGCACTAAAATATGACTACTTTGGGTTCATTACATGTTATTCAATTTTACCATGAGATGAACTACCAATACAAATTTTAGTTAACACTTTAGGAACAGCTACCTTTTGTCCAGTACAATTAATTTTTCTAGAATATTCGCTTATTTCAATTAGCCAATTTAAAGTAGTCTGATACCTTGACTCCTACTATACTGTTGAATTTAATACTCTAACTACAATCTTAATTTACCCTGTAAATATTAGTGGAAATGATTATTTGCATTCTTCTGTAGGACCTGTGCATTCCTGGTGCTAGGCTGGATTTAGATATCAAAACCCATTTCCCCACACCATGGGTACAAGATAACTCAAACAAGTCTAGTTGCAGTGACAGGACAGCTGCTGTTGGCCACATCTCTTATCTGTTACCTAGGTTCCGATTTGACTTAGATATGGAAAGTGAAGCAGCCATGGGGACAGGAGATCTCCCTCAGAAGGGGTAAGGGTTCAGACCCCTGCAAATTGGGGTGGGGGGTGCGAGAGGTCTGTGCCCCACCTCTGTTGACCCCAAGTTCTCTGCTATTGTCCCCTCTGCAACTGTGCCTGTCTTAGGTTGTTGCTTCCTTGATGAATCTTATCCATCTCTGGCTAACCAGCCATCCTTCAGGGCCAAGCAGGGTGATGTGTGGTTCAATTCTGTTTCCTTGTTAGCCCATGCCACCATGGCCTCCAAGCTCAGCCCCTGCCTTAGGATCCCCTCACCTGCTGGCGGGGCCCCAGCACTGATCATATATATTGGGGAACACAGATTTCTTCTCCAGGAAGGGCCCAGCTTACCCCACTGGGCAAGAGACAGAGCCATGGTACCAGCCACCATGAGGCTTCAACCTCAGCATGAACAGAAAGTTTAGGCAACATCTGTGGGCAATTGGATTGTGAGAAGAAGGTCCCTCTTGGCCAAAAGTGTAAGAGGCAACAATATAGAATTCTCAGGTGCCTTCCCATGGGGCCCTCTACACGGTGGAAGGGATTAAATCCTTTCATGTCCTTTTTAAATTGCTGCCAGACATTCTAAGAATTAGTTTGCAACTTTGTTTAGGATAATTGTCCATTGTGCTGTTGTAATTCTAAAATATCACGAGAGATGCATTACTTTTGTCTCCAAGCACCAAAAAGATGTTGTATTGATTCCCAAGAGTGAGAGGTACTATTATAGGAAATGGGGGTGACACAAATCTGAGAAAAATTACAGACATTTTAGAATAATATCATATAAGGATATTCTTTGCTCTAGGCAATGCCAATTGCATTTCAAACTGGCTGTCAATTTCTATTTGTACATATAAGTTCTTGTTACATTTAATGCACACTCTCCCGGGATGTTTTTCTTCTTTAAAAAAAGTGTCTTTGTATTGCTTTGTTTGTTTGTTGTCACCAATCACTAGCCTACAATAGGCTTTTCTGGTGTTGCTCAGTAATGCACCATATTGTTTTCCATTTTTAGCTTTATACCCTCTTTATCCACGTTTACCATCCCCCATCCCTGGCAGCCACTTTTCTGTCTTCTGTAACTATGAGGTTGTTTTGTTTTTTAATTCCACATATAAGCCAGATCACATGTTATTTGATTTTCTCTGTCCAACTTAGCTCACTTAGCTTCATGACTTAGAAGACCATCTATGTTGTTGCAAATGTCAAGATTTCATTCTTTTTGATGACTGAACTCAAGACGAGGTGCACAAATTTTTGCCCCAGACAGGGTTCAGAAGGTCTGCCCCCATGGGGCCCATAGGGATGGGTCTCCCAGGGAGAAGGGATGCAGGTGGTTGACTGGCCAGCCCCGCATCGATCAGGATGTTGGGGGCCCATTGGGGTGGGAGAGATCAGGGCCCAAATCAGGCTGGTTGGCTGCCGCAGTATGTGTTATAGCCACTGATTGTTCTGGTCATTCTGCTGTTCAGATCACTGGACTTTTATTTATATAGGTCATTGCTATGATATATATGTACCAAATCTTCTTTATCCAATTATCTTTTGTTGGATTCTTAACTTGCTTCCATATCTGTAGTATCATATGTAATGTTACAAGAAACACGGAGGTACATATATACTTTTGATTTAGTGTTTTGGATTTCTTCACGTATTCAGAAGTGAAATTGCAGGGTCATATACTAGTTTCAGTTTTAATTTTTTTGAGGACCTTCCATACTTTTCTCCATAGAGGGTACACCAATTTACAATCCTAACCACAGTGCACAAGAGTTCCTTTTTCTCGACATCCTCACCAATACTTGTTACTTCTTGTCTTTTTTATAACAGCCATTTTGGCAGTTGGAAGTGATTCATTGTTGTTCTGTCTTATACTATTTCCCCCCTTGATTAGTGAGTTTTGAGCATCATCCAAAATTTCATTTTGAATGCTACTGAATAATCAGCACTATATGTAAAATGAAAACCACTGCCATTCTTATTCCTCAAGGATTAAAATATTACACAAAAATCTAAATTATTTTACTCGTAAATACAAGCTTTAAAAAGAAAAAAAGATCCAAAATCGCTGAGAACACTTTGGAACCAGAGCCCAAAATTAGGGCTCAGCTAGGATATTTACATTTTGCTTGTTCTATGCCTATTTTCAAAGCAGCTTTAATGACCACCTCGATCCCAAAATCCTTCACATCATCCTACACATAACACTAAATTGTCACCATGTGTCTCTTTCTCTGCTTTATCTTTTTTTCAGAGCACACCGCACACCCTGACTTCATGGTATGTATGTGCTAGCTGGTTTGACTAACTGTTCAGAGGTACCTATACAATGATGATCATCATAGAATTATTCATAAAGCAGAAAGCAAGATAATTTTACATTCATTAACTACAACCAAATTGTAAGATTTATGATGGAGCAGGACAAAAGATACTAGAAGTTATAATTTATCAGAAATATTTTTATATTAATAGAACACATTATCAAAGAGTGATATAACATAGAATGGTTTATAAATATAGTTAAGTGTATCTTTATATATAAGCGAGCATATCTGATAGGATATATATAAAGATATGTATGATTTCCAACTTAGTGTATGAATGATCACTTATTTTAAACTTTTCTCTTTCCACTTGTAACTATGAAATATTTGTGAAATAAAAAATATTTTTATTTTGAAAAGAAAAAAACTGTATCTAGTTCAATTGCTTTCTTGTAAAGGTGAAGAAATTGGTCTCAAGATATAAATCATGGGTGTAATTGAGTATCGAAGATGGGGGATAAAGAAGTGTGTCCAGTATAATCACAGGGGAGGAGGAGCAGGGTTGGTTTTGCCTAAAACTGAGCAATTGTTTTAATTTTTTCTGAACCAAATTGTACTTGTAAAAATAAATCCCATGCCTACAATAAAATTGTGTTGTGGGAAGATACTGGATAAAGAAATAGATACACTCAACTAATTGTATCACAGTACATTAATGCAATAAAATTCAGACACAACAATATCTCATATTTGTTCCCTTCTTCAAAGTCAAACATGTTTTTTGTTGTTATTGTTTGCTTGTTTCTATCTGGGTGTATTCTGCATTATTTCTTTCTCAGAATAGTCTTACAAAACTCAATTGCATGGATCTCTGCTGATGATTTTATAATTATTTCCATTTCCACTCCGTTCCATGTCATCTTTTCCATTTTCAAGCTCTTAACTTTAACCTTTTCTTTTCTTTTAAATCACCCACTAACTTAGCTGGAAAAAAAGATTTATTTAATGTCATGAGAAAAGTACAACTTCCTAAATTGTTTTGGTTCTTATAGTGTTTTTCTTATTTTCATGTAGAAATTCATTGCTGGACATTACACATATCCAGCAAAATATATAGTATTTGTTGTGTTATCCTTAAAGAGAGTATTTTGTATTTTCTGACATCATTAAATTTTTAGCTAAAACCTATTTTTCAAAATGAGAGATTTTTGTACCCAAATATGTTTTCCATGAGGTTAAAGTCCATAAAAATGAGTTCACGTTAAAAATCATTTCCACTTCTGCTCTCAAACATTCATTGACTTCCCTTTGTCTCAGAATAAAATTCTGAGTGTTCCACCAGTAGGACTGGATGTTACTGCAGGACAGAGTGTCACTTGTGAGTTCCCAGGAGTCACAACTCAGGTGTCCCTCCCAGTGTCAAGAGCCTCAGGAACTGCTACACAGTAATGTCTGAGGAGAACCTGGGAGCCATGGACACAGGTTCTGTGGACTGAACAGCATGGAGAGTCCACCCCTGCCCTTGCCCTGCTCTTGCATGGATTCACCTCCCATTTTCACTGAGCTGCTCCAGGGTAAGAACTTGGCCCTTGCTCCTCAGATTCTATTTTATATTTCTGGACAGCCTCCTGCAGCAGCACTATCTCCTCCATTACTTTCTGCTCATGGGGCTAGAGGGAAGGAGAGGATGCAGACACTTCATGAGTGTTGGTGAGGAGTGAGGCAGGGGGCCTGTCCTGATTCAGCACATATTGGGCACTGTCTTTCCCCCTAATTCCATTCAGGCCCTTTCTATCCTCAGAGATGGGTATCAACCATCCTCCAGGAAGGTATCCTTATGTCACACCCTATCCCAAGCCACCAACCAGAAGGGTCTCTCACTTCTCTTATCAAACTCTCCAATAAATGGAAGATGCATGGATAGAGCCCAGGAGTGTGCTGGACAGGATATCTATGATTGTCACCCCTCTCCATTGCCCCACAGGAGATGTCCAACTGCTCACCTTCCATTTTTAAGAGGATCAGATTCCCCTAAAAGGCAGACAGCCAACATCCATCAAAAAAGGCTCCTCAAAAAAGGCTCCAGGTGCTCACTTTGGCAGTATATAACTAAAATTTGAATGATATAGAGGAGATCAGCATGGCACCTGCACAAGGATGACACAAAAATTCCTGAAATGTTCTATATTTTTATGAGAAGAGGAGATAGGGAGAGAAACATAGCCATACAGAATTAAAATGGCAATAAATAAATACCTATCAATAGTAAACCCAGATGTAAATGGGTTAAATGGATCCAAGAAAAGGTATAGGGTAGCTGAATGGATACAAAAACATAACCCATCCATATGATGTTTACAAGAGACCCACCTCAAAACAAAAGACAAACAGTGAATGGATAGATGTAATTTTCTCATGGAAATGGGGAAAAAATCAGCTGGAGCAGAGATCCCATGTCCAACAAAATAGACTTCATAATGAAAGCCATCACAAGAGACAACAAAGGTCACTACATAATAAGAAAGGGATCAATACAACAAGAGGATATAACTCTGGTAAACATATAGGCACCCCATAAGAAGCACCTAAGTATATAACTAATATTTCTAGAGGACTGTAATGGAGAGATCGACAACAATACAGTTATAGTAGTGGATTTTAACACCTCATTCACTTCACTGGTCAGATTTCTCAGACAAAAAATTAACAAGGAAAGAGAGACTCTAAAGGGCACACTGGATAAGATGGGTTTAATTGACATTTATGGAACATTTCATGTCAACACAGAAGACTATGCATTCTTCTCAGGTGCACAGGGGTCATTCACAAAGATAGACCACATGTCAGGACACAAAACAAGTCTCTACAAGTTCAAGGAGATTGAAATCATATCAAGTATCTTCTCAAATCACAGTGGAATGAAATTAGAAATCAACTACAGGCCGAAACCGGTTTGGCTCAGCGGTAGAGCTTCGGTCTGCGGACTGAAAGGTCCCGGGTTTGATTCCGGTCAAGGGCATGTACATTGGTTGCAGGCACATCCCCGGGTAGGGCGTGTGCAAGAGGCAGCTGGTCGTTGTTTCTCTCTCATCGACGTTTCTGGCTCTCTATCTCTCTCCCTTCTTCTCTGTATAATATCAATAAAATATATTAAAAAAATAGAAATCAACTACAGGAGAAACACCCAAGAACAGTCAAACCTATAGAGGCTAAAGAGCATGTTAGTAAACAATGAATGTGTTACTTATGAGATAAAGAAAGGAATCTAAAATTTACATAAAACTCATTTTCATAAAACCAGTGGGGAATGAAGCATAACTCCATCTTTTATTTAAAAAAACAAAATAAAAAAAAACCCTGCTGTTTGAAACTCTCTGCTATTATTAGATAGTACCTAGTCCTATAAACTCTGTAATTATAAACTCTGTTTCTTTAAGACCATCTGTTATTCTTAAAAATGACTTTGTTTTTAGTTCAAATAATAAAAAAGATAACCTTAACTGTATGATCTTGCAAGCTGACCGTCCAATACAATAAAGATAGACTAATACTGATACTAATTATGTCAATTACAAACTCATTATGTATTGAAGGTTACAACTGTCTATAACAGCAGTTCTGAACTTGTGGTTCTGACCCCTTTGGGGGTCAAATGACCCTATCACAGGGGTCACTTAAGACATCCTGCATATCATATATTTATATTATGATTCATAACAGTAGCAAAATTACAGTTATAAAGTAGCAAGGAAAATAATTTTAGGGCTGGAGGTCACCACAACATGACGAACTGTATTAAAGGGTTGCAGCATTAGGAAGGTTGAGAATCACTCACACAGAGACCTTTGTAATATCTGCAACAAAAAGAGGATCTAAAAGTATAAATATAGAAACACTTCCTGTATGGGTTGCTTGGAGATTTGGAAGAGATACCTCTCTCTGGGCCGTGCACGATTGTCGATTTCTTATTAATTGGCTCATTAGGGTGTCTTGTATCTCATTGGATGATTTATGATACGATAACAAAAGCTAGTTTAGTCAAAAAGGCCAAAGCCCATGTCATCATCAGACTCCGCAAAATCTTCTTTCTTTGCTTTCATTTTCTTCTTCTCAGCTTCTCAAACAAGTCTGGACCTGAAAGTTTCAACATTACACCAGTTGCTGTAATGAGGGCATTGATCTTATCCTCAGTCACCTTCACTGCATCCTTGTGCAGGATGAGGGCTGAGCAGATGCAGGTGAGGTCTGAGACTGTGGCCATTGTGAGCGTGAATGCTTGCCCAGCACTTCCTGGGGCTTTGCTCTTCGCTGGATAAAGTGAGGACCTCACCCCAATGTGGCCTTAGCTTATTCAGAAGATCCCAGCACCTTACGGGCAGCTGGGGAAAGGGGCTCTGATAAGGGTTTAATGCCCAAATTTTACAGGGAACTCATACAACTTAAGCTAAGAAAGAGAAACAATCCAATTTAAAAATGGACCTAAATAGACCCTTTCAAACACTGAAAGCCCAGAGATATATGAAAAACGCTCAAAGTCACTAATTATCTAAGAAATGCAAATCATAACGACAATGAGGTACCATCTCACACCTGTCAGAATGACTATCATCAACAAATCAAAAAAAATAAAATAAATGCTTGCCAGAATGCGAAGAAAAAGAACCCCTGTTGCACTGCTGGTGGAAGTGCAGACAGGTGCAACTACTGTGGAACACAGTATGGATTTTCCTCAACAATTAAAAATGGAACTCAGTAACCCCACTTCCAGAAATATATCCCAAGACATCAGAAACAAAAATCCAAAGGGATATATGCACCCACCCATATGTTCCTAGCAGCACAATTTACAATATCTAACATTTGGAAACATCCTAAGTGTCCATCAGCAGATGAGTGGGTTAGGAAACTATGATACATCTACACAATGGAATATAAAGCTGCTTTTCTTTTTCTTTTTCTTTTTTTTTAAAAAAGGACTCTTCCCTCAGGTGCCAGAGGGAAGCTGTGCCAGCAGCTTGGGGAAGGAAGGCCAACTCTTGCACTCATCTTTTTGCATCAGGCCTCTAGTAACATAAAGTAATAGAACATTTTAATAAAAATTAATATATTTTCTTGAACATTAACTTATCAGACACTGAATAACTGCACAAATTAATAATCATAACACAAAACAAACCCACTTTTCTTATTCTCCAAAAGTGAAATATTTCCAGTTGTGCACACCAAACAAGTCAGTCCCAGACTAATGACGTGGCAGTTGGCTGCTAAAATATTTGCTGCTAGTATTAGTGGAGAGAAATGGTGCACCTGTGTTAAAGGTGTGTATGGAGAATGAATACAACACTATTATAATAATCAGTCATTAGTGAGTGTTGTATTTGTTATTAATAATTATGTTTAACAGAATATTATAAAAATTAAGTTATGAAATTTTTATTAAAATATTTCTTACATACTGTTATATTGGCTGGTCTACAAAAGTATTCATTGTGCGAGACATGTGGCTTGAAGTCTGAGAGTTTGAAATACTTGATCTACATACCATCCTATATGATAAGAGCATAGCAACCGAACAGCGGAACAATCAGAAAAACCATTTGATCAGTCTCTATGAAGTGAGCTGACCACCAGGGCTCAGATGCTCAAGGCAAGAGCTGCCCCCTGGTGGTCAGTGTGCTCCACCAGGGGGAGCACTGATCAGCCAGAAGCTAGCCTCACAGCTGGTGAGTACAGAGGTGGTGGCCAGAGCCTCTCCTGCTCAGAGGCAGGCAGACATCCCCAAGGGCTCCTGGACTGCGAGAGGATGAAGACTGGGCTGAAGGGACACCCTGCACCTTGAGAGCGCAAAGTTCTTGCACCAGGCTTCTAGTACATTATTTTCTAACTGCAACTTATCTCTTCTAAAACGCTACTGTAGAACTTAGCCCCACAAAATATATATAAAAGAATGAAACACAAAAGGGGCCAAAACCGCAAAGATGTCAAGATATGATCAAAATTGAAACCTTAAAAGGAACAGGTATCAATTTTAATTGTCAACAAATGTATTTTAGTATAGCACTTCTAAAACTAAGCTTTAAAAGTAATTAGAAATCACCCCAAACATTTCATTAGGTCAAATTCAACCCACTGCCCTCCCAGACCCTACTGATAGGCAGTTAGCAGTATCTCACAGGCAGCTCAGTGCTTTTCCATTTTCTTCAATATTTAATATACATGAATCCATTTAAACTCTCCCTAAAATAATATATATTCTCAACCTAGACTTTTGGAGTATAAATGCCTTCTGATTATTCCTGGAGTTTAAAGTGAAACTGTATTTTATTTATTCTAAGGTCCCAGAGGAATGGAGAGTTTGGAGCTAGAAGTTAATAGAGAAAGTAATGGCTGAAAAATCCCCAAATTTGGCAAAGACATAAGCTACAGATTTAATAAGCTGCACAAACACCAAGTAGGAAAAACGCAGGAAATACATGCTGAGATACAACTATTTTACATCCCGTTCAGCTGTTAGGACATTTCTTGAGGCATGAGTTAGAAGTCTACCACTTTAAGCAAAGCAAAACCCACCAACCCCTTCAGAGCTGATCTGCTTTCAGTGTCCAGCCCGAGTTCACATCAGAACCATGGACAGAACCCATGCTCTCTCACCAGCCACATTCAATGCAACACCAAGTTCTGTTTCTTTTACCTCTCTCATCCCTACCTCCAGATCCCCCATCTTAAGTCATCACCATGGTTTCTCTCATGCCTACTATGTCCCATGTGTTTATGCTAACTCATTAAATAACCCTCACACAGATCCTGATAGGTGTGAACAGATGAGAGGGAAAGCAAAGTCAAGCACTTTGGTCAGCATTCAACACTCAGCAGCTGGTGGAGCCAGGGTTGATCCTGGCAGGCTGTCTCCAGCTTGTTTTCCTGAAGGTGACACTTGCTGCCCGTTCACCACCACACGGTGCCATAGCCCCCAAATGGTCTAGTCGTGTCCCTTCTGTCCTCTCTAATGCATCTCCAGAGAGGATCCTGACATCTTCCCAAAACATGTGCCAAAATTGTGTCATTTCCCCCAGTAATTCTCTTGCTTTTAGCATAAAGACAAAACTCCTACTCCATGCCTTAAAATGCCCTAGGTTCTACTTCCTGTCATCTCCCATTTCAACCAAATCATTACTTCTCTTTATTCTCCCCACTCAGCAACACTGGCCTCCCACTTCCCAAGTCCTTTCTCACCATGACCTTTGCCTGCACTGCTCCTTTGGCCATGTACATAGTTCTCTTTCTCTGCACCTTCTTAAGGCCAATTCACCCCTCAGATCTTAACTCAAGTGTCGCATCCTCAGGAGAGAGTCACACCACCTATTTGGGAATTTTCTGATGTAAACATGCAGTGCCATCAACTATGCTCTAAGCACAGCTTTAGCCAGTATCCCACACATTCTCCACTACATTTCCATGTTTTGTTCAGTTCAAAATATGTTTTAATTTCCCTTGAAATTTCCTTTTAACCTTTTGATTATTTAGAAACCTGTTTCATTTCCACTTATTTAAAAATTTTGCCAGTTATATTTTTGTTACTGATTTCCAATTCAATTCCATGGGATCAAAGACCACACATCATATGTTTTTAATATATTAATTATTCAGAAGCATCTACCCTGCTTAATGTTTCATATGCCCTTAAGAGAGTGTGTATTTTACTATTTTTGGGTGAAGGTTTGTGCAAATTTTAGTTAGATCCAGCTAATTGATGGCACTATTTGTTTTTTTCAGATCCTAACTGATTTTGCATCTGCCTCTTGCATAGATTACTGACAGAAGAAATGAAGTAAGCCAGGGTTCACTGTGGTTTTAATTGGCATTTTCCTGATGACATGTTATATGTTGAGTATCTCTGCCTATGCCTCTTGGTTTTTAATATATTTTCTTTTATATGCTTTTCTCCACTTAGAAAATTGATTTATTTTTTATTTCTTGGACATCTTTGACTTGTTCATGAGTTTAAGGGACAAGAGTTCAGTATTCCACCAATAAGGATAATGATGCTAGCTTTCGTTTTCTTTTGTTGCCCTTTAACGATTTGAGGACATTCCCTTCTGTTCCTAGTTTTTGAGAATTTTAAAAAATTATGCATGCGTTTTGCCCTAGTAGGTTTGTCTCAGTGGATAAACATCAGCATCAGCCTATGGACTGAAGGGGACTGGGTTTAATTCCTGTCAAGAGCGTATGCCTGGATTTTGAGCTTGATCCTCAGTGGAGGGTGTGCAGGGAGCAGCTGATCAATGATTCAATCTCAACATTGATATTTCTATCTCTGTCTCCCTCTCCCTTCCTCCCTGAAAACAATAAAAATATATTTTAAAAAACCATGGATGGATTTCACAATTTGTGAAATTCTTTTTCTATAACTATTGAAATGCCCCTGTTTGGATGAATTCACCATTGAAGCATCTGAGCCCAGATTTCTTTGTTGAAAGATTAAAAATTATAGTTTCAATTTCTTTAACAGGGGTTATTCATATATTCTAGACTTTCTTATCATTTTCAGTAACTTATGGCTTTTAAGGAACTGATCTATGTTGTCCAGCTTATGGCATAAAGACAGTTAAAAAATATCCCCTTATTATCCATTTAATGTCTGTGGGTTCTGTGGTGAGGTCTTCACTCTGATGTCAGATATTGATTATTTATTTTCTCCCTCTCTCCCTTTTCAAAATATACTAGAGGTTCAGTGCATGAAATTCTTGCACCAGGAGGGGTCCCTCAGTCCAGCCTGCACCCTCTCTAATCTGAAACCCCTAGGGAGACAAGCCTCTCACCATGCGGGATGCTGGCTCCTAACTCTTCACCTGCCTGCCTGCTTGATTGCCCCTAACCACTTCTGTCTGGCAGCCTGATCACCATCTAACCTCTCCTCTGTTGGCCTGATTGAAACCTCATTGCTCCCCTGCCAGCCTGATCACCCCAACTGCCCTCCTCTGCCATGACCCGCCTGCTCCATTGGGACCTGATTCCTTGCTGCAAGGTGGTGGAGATGCAGGGACTGGCCTCCTCCCTGCCTGGTGGAACCACGGGATCCCCAGGCCTCAACACATGCAGTGGCCACTGGGCCCACTTCTGCTGTGCCTGTGGCCATCTTGTGGTGGCCATCTTGTGATGACATCCTGTGTGAGGGCTCAAGTACCACCTTGGCTTTTATTAGTAAAGATTCATCAGTCTTGCTAGGCATCTGTCAGTTTCATCAATCTTCTCAAAAAGACACTTACGTATTTTTAAAGTTTTTCATTTGTTCATCTATTTCATTGACTTCTACTTTTAGATTTCATATTTCCCCCATTCTGTTTTCTTTCAGTTTAACTCATTCTTACTTTTCTAGCCTCTCGAGTTGGTATTTTACATCACTGGTTTCAAATCTTTCTTCTTGTCTAGTAGTACATGCAATTACAGCTCTATATTTCCATTTAAGCATTATTTAAGGTATTGTATCACCAAGTATTAATTTTTAAGGATTCACCTAAATTCTTTGGAGCATAGATGGGCCTAGAGAGCAGTAGGCTAAGGAAAAGAGGCCAATCAGAGAAAGATACATGTCACATGATCTCACTCTCCTGTGGAATATTATGAACAATAGGAACTGATGAACAAAAATAGAGCCAGAAACTTAAAACCATCAAACAGATTGTCAAATCTCAGAGGGAAAACAGGGGAGGATGGGGGGAGGTATGAGATCAAGCAAAGAACTTGTAGCATGCATGTAAGCATAACCAATGGACACAGACAGTAGGGGGTGAGGGCACATGCTGGGAGTAGAGGAGAGAAGGAGCAGCCAGGGAGAGGTCAATGGAGGAAAAAGGACACATATGTAATACTTTCAACAATAAAGAATTTAAATTTTTTAAAAAATAATGAAAAACAAATTGTTTTGTTTTGTATTGGGTAAAATATAGTCTATGAATAATGGAGGAATCAAGTGGAAAAAAGACAATTTTCCTTTATTTTCTTACAAAGAAAGAAATACCAGTCAAAACCAAAACAGCCATGATGCTATGTCAAAAAGCAGACATCCAAAAGTCCAGACTGCTTCCTGGGAACAGGCTTCCTAACACAGAGGCACCTGCAGTGATTTACAGACAAAACAACAGAGGAAACACAAAGAAAGAAATAGAGGAGAGCTGGTTGCCAGTCAGCATTAAGACACATTTTAGGTCACTAACATTGTCTGAGATGAAGATGATCCATTCTTATATTTTTGGAAAGTGCAGGAAATCTGTAAACATGTTTTAAACATTTAGAAAAATATATAATCCTTACTTTCACTTCTTAACAAAATATCTTTTTCATATTGTTCTCCCAAACTTTAGTCATGAAGAACACTTATTACAAAACCATGTATTTATTCGAGAAATCATCTTTGGGTTCTATTCTGTGCCAGGTGCTCCACTAGGACCTGGGAATCCAAATGGGAAGAGAGAAATGTGACCCAGCCCTCATGCATTTATAGTTGAGTGGAAGACACTATTGAAAAGTTAAGTAGACAAGAGAATAATTCCTACATAATAAAGAGCTAATATGCAAATTGGCCCTCATGCCCTTGCATCACAAGATGGCTGCCACCACATTGTCACAAAATAGCCTGCAGGAGGGTGGGTTAGGCCTGAAGTGGAGGGCAGTTGGGGTCAATAAGGACAGCAGGAGAGCAGTTAGGGGGCTATCAGGCTGGCAGGCAGGCAGATGAGCAGTTAGAAGCCTGCAGTCCCCCATTGTGAGAGGGACGCCTGGCTGCCCTTTGTAAAATTGGGACTACACTGGCAGTCGGACATCCCCTAAGTGGTCCCAGATGCAGAGAGTGCAGGTTGGGCTGAGGGACAACCCCCTCCCCCATGCATGTATTTCATGCCCCAGGCCTCTAGTAAGATAATATAAGTTGACCATGATCCTTAAAGGGTGCTCAGGGGATAGGATAGAGGGAACCTACATGACTGAAGGAAGGCTTCTGTGGGAAGGTGGAATTTACCAAGACTCAACGAAAGGGAAGGATCAGGGAAGGGCATTCACGGGGGCTCAGAGGAGCCTTCCCAGCAGAGGAACCTCAAAGCTGCCCTTCCATACATAACTCCCAACTCAGGGCATAAGGGCTGCCACTCCCATAATCATTCCTCTTTAAAATGGGCTTATGGACAAATGTGGCCAAGTATAGGGAACTCCAAGTACGAATAAGACAACAGAAAAGGTGAATGGAGGAAACGCTTTGGAAAAGTCTTGCTGTGAGAGAAGCAGAGAAAGGGAGGCTTGGCCTGGTAAGGAAACAGACTGGAGAGGCTGGTTCTCTGTAATGGGAGGCACTAGGCTTGCCAGTGCTACTGAGGAAGGAAGAAGTGGTGGGGCAGCTGAAGATACAGGGAGTGCATGATAATGAAGAGCCATGTTTCTGGTTCTAGCCAATTTGGCTCAGTGAACAGAGCAATGGCCTGTGGACTGAAAAGTTCCATGTTCCTTCCCGTCAAGGGCACATAGCTCAGTTGCAGACTTAATTCCTGGTCCTGGCCGGGGTGTGGGAGGCAATTAATCAATATGTCTCTCTCCCATTGATGGTTCTCCCTCTGTGTTTCCACCCCTGCATGCCACTCTCTCTACAAATCAATGGTACGAAATATGCTCAGGTGAGGATTAACCAAAAAAGAAAAGAAAAACAAAAAAGGTGTTGGGTTTGCCTGCAGTTTCATGCAGGTCAAACCTGAGTGCTTAACAATCCCATGAAGCACAACGTTGTGCATTCATCCCAAACAATAAGCTTGCATTTCTGCAATACTTTTGCCATGCACAATGCTTTGGAAATGTTGCACATTAGAGTTTCAATGGATTGCATGTTCAATGGCAATTTCAATGCCGAATGAAAAGTTCTTCCACCTGGTATCAATGTCCCAGCTATTCCAGAAGACTCAAGAGCTAAGGCTATGTCATTTTGGGATCAAATGGTTGCCAGAATAAATCTAATTAAGAAAGTTTTACCAGTTCCTCCTGGCACATCTAAGAAGATTTCTCCACCCCCTTTACTGACAGTGCATTATTTGATCATAAATGCCTTTTTGCTCAAGCATTAGCTTATGAATATTTGATTGCACATAGGACAAAAAATCACATGTGTTGTAATTTTGTTCATGACACAATTCTACATCAGATTGATGTAGCAGCAGATTGATCCAGTGATGGCATTCCCAATTGATTGAGAACTTTGTTTGAGATTTCTAAGCACCAATCTATCATTATGAACATTGAAATGGGATCATATAATTGGAAATTTGGAAATCATAAATGGATGATAAATTGGAGCCATTGAAATGGAATTGTAAAATATTTAGTATAGCATGTATTGCTTCTACATCCGTGTTACAAAAAGCATGTTTTAACTGTCACAGATGTGACATTTATATATTAGTAGGTATACAATATATACAAACAGGCAAGTATATGAATGCATCATTGTGTCCAAATTTCAAAGCAATCTGTGAAGAACCTTTAGAGATTTAAGATTTTGAACAAACATTTACATTTTTATTTATATAGATTTATTCATTTTAAAATACAATTTTAATAATTTCAGAGAGGAAGGGAGAGGGAGATAGAGAAACATCAATGATGAGAGGGAATCATTGATGGGTTTCCTCCTGGATGCCCTACACTGGGGATCAAGCCTGCAGCCCAGTCATGTGCCCTCATCAGGAATCAAACTGTGACCTCCTGGTTCAAAGATTGATGCTTAACCACTGAGCCACGCTGGCTGGAGAGAAAATTTCCATTTTAATTTGGTGATATTTATTAGTTGTTTGGGGTTTTGTTTCAATAATTTCATATTCTGAGATTTTTATGCTATATCCTCTTCCAGAATTTTGAAGTTTTTGTTTCCTGCATTTAACTAGTGGCTCAGTGTATGAGATTTGTACACTTGAGGGGGGATGCACCCTCATGCAGTCCAGGACCTTCCAGCGTGTACCCTCTGACATTCCAGGACCACTTGGGAGATGTCTGCCTGCCATGGAGGCGGGAGAGGCTCCTGCCACTGCCACTGCACTTGCCAGCCAGGAGCCCAGCTTCTGGCTGAGGGGCACTGCCCTGTGGGAGCACCCTGACCACCTACTTTGTTTGGCAGCTACTTTGTTTGGCAGCTACTTTGTTGAGCATCTGTGCCCTGTTGGTCAGTGAGCATCATAGCGACCAGTCATTCTGCTGTTTGTTCAAATGGTATATTTGCCTTTTATTATATGGGATACTTGTTGCTCATGCCTTCCTGTCCAACATTTCCTGTGGAATAGTTGGAAGACTTTTGAACTTTCAAGGTTCTCCCATTTTTCCTCTGTCCTCCTCTCTGCTCCCACACTTAGACATTTTTGGCAATACAGTGAAATGACATAACCTTGCCCACCCTCATGAGTTTTAAAGTTCTCCATCACTGTGGAAGCTGAGGGTGGTAAGCAACAAAATACTGATGAAATGTGACTTGAAGAATAGAAATTTGTTTTTCTCACAAAATAATGAATCCACAGGCAGGTGGATCCAGGATTGAATTCAGCTGCTCAGAGAGGTCAGGGTAAGGGTCTCTCTTCCCACTGATCCTTCATGGACACATGAGGGCTGCCCGGACCAGAAGGTGGCCACAGCTCCCAGCATCAAAGAGAGGAAAACAGTCTTCTCTTCATTACTGTGCTTTTCGTCAGGGAGGAAAACAGTGTCACAGAAATCAACTATGAGACTCTCTTGCATGAGCCCTTGGCCAGAACTGTCCCAACTGCAAGGGACATGGGGCAGCATAGTGTCAAACTGCTCCTGAAGGAGGTTCCTCAGTGCCGGTTAAGGAAGATAAGGAGGTGAGGGCAAGGGCAGTTGGGAAGTGTCTGAGGGTGAGCTTCCTGTTTCTGCTGTGAACACAATGGCCCCGTACATTTCTTCCTGGATTCGTGGAGGAAAGGTGTCCCGAGATTCAGGGATGACTGTTTCAAATCACTTTTCTAGTATCTTCAACTACTCTGTCCAATACGGTTAATATTAGCCACACACAAGATTTCAAAATATGTTTTTATTGATTTTAGAGAGAGGGAGAGAGAGATAGAAACCCCAATGATGATAATCCTTGAGTAGCTACCCCCTGCACAGCTCCTATGAGGTATGAAGCCTGAAACCCAGGCATGTTTCCTGACTGTAAATCAGACTGTGATCTCCTGGATCGTGCGTGATGCTCAATGACTGAGCCATGCCAGCCCGGAAGCCACATATAACTTTATGAAATTAATGTTATATTGATTAAAATGAAGTAAAATGTAAAGGTCACTTACACATTTAGGTTTCCCTGTTTAGGTACCTAGAGAGTGCTGCCTTGGTGTATAGACCAGCTGGTTTCCATTCACAGGAAATAGAAATGAGAGAAAATGTGTCCCCCTCAGAGCAAGAGGGTTCACGTGAGAATGAGCACCTTTGGCTGATTCAGCCACATCTTTGCATGGGTCCCTCTGCTACAGCATGCCTCCTCCTGAAATACTCACCTACAAAGGGCATTCTTTATCTTTTTTCTAAAAATGTATTGGTGATGGTTTTAATTTCAATTATAGATTGTTCCAGTTGTGTCAATAAACTATGGCCCTTTTGGTAAAACCAGGGGTGTGTACCTTGTTTCCGAACTGTCCTGTGCCAGTGGGACGGTTGCTCTTCCTAAGATGAATTTGAATGTGAGTTAAATTCTGGTCTCATGAAGGAAGGAAAATGATTACGGAAGTTTTTAGTGGGGGGAGTTGTTCTGAATCATTCTGTTGCAACCAAAGCAATGCTCTTTCTATCCCAAGAGATTTTAAATTTTGTAAACTTCTACTCTGGTGGTTGTTGCTGCTCAAAGAGCAAATCAAGCTACACAGTGAGGGAAATGGAATGTACCTCACTAAATACCTTTTACTTGTGATGAAACCACTTCCAAATGTTTAACAGTGCTTGGTAACTGAACCCGAGACAGTTCAGTCCATGGCTTTAAGCACTGTGCAAGATGGCCAGGACTTGCCACTCATTTTTGTATGAACTGGGAGATAATAAATCTTTACATTGTTAAATGCTTAAAAAAATTTTTTAACAATAGCATTAAAAGCAACTCTATAGAATTCAAAGGAAAATGACCATAAGTAAAGTGTCATTGAGCACAGCATTCCCCATTTATTGACAGAGGGCCTAGGTCCACTTCCTGCCCAGCGGCAGCTTAGTGTCACTGCAAAAGAGACTGCATGGCTTAACCTTCCATGTTGGCATTTCTTCTGCTCCCTGCACAGATGGAGAGAACTGCCCCCCAGGTCAGCACAGTCACTTTCTGGCTACTGGTTATGTCCCATCCAGCCAGCTCTGCAGCCAGGATGCCGCCCACCCCATCTCTCTCTATGACTTTGTTGTCCAGGTCTCCCCTCTGGTCCAGGTCCACCTGAGCGGAGAGTGAGGAAAGAGCTCCCCTGGGCCACACACAGCATAGGAGGAGACCAGTCACACTCCTCCAGGAACTACTCCAGGGTGAACATCTTCTACTCAGGGGGCACAGGGCCGCCCCAAGGCCTGGGACTGGGTCACACCCCTCTTCTGGATGCCTCCTAGAGGAGAGGCCCATTCTGGGTGGCAGGTACTCCTGGTGGCTGACGGTACTGTGTCTTGGCATCTTCTAGACAGGCAAGGTGCTGTGTCTCTGCTGGGCATCAGGTCCTCAATGCCAGAAGCTCTCTGGCCTGCAGTGGAGTGGGCCTCATCAGATGAACCTGGTGTCAGGATGAGGGGACACAGAGGGACACACATCAGTCTCTCACTTTCGCTCATCTGCCTCTAGTGGGCTCTGTGCTGCCTCCTGCTCACAGCACACAGGGAGCCCTGCTGGGGAGCCCAGAGTACACTTCTCAAAGGCTGGCTTTGGGGATGTCAAGGACATGCTGGAATTCTCTAGGAGTTCACAGTGGGATTTAAAAGCAAAATAAGGTGGAGCATAGTGCAGAGCTTCTACTAAAGCTGAGATTAGCAACAGCTGTGAGGCACCACATTGTTTAGCCCTTGGGCACTGCAGACAAACCATCTTCTGCACCATTAACAAGCTTAGGTGCCCTAAAGAAATCTTACTCACCTTGTTACCTCAGACCATGATGTACTGGAACTCTCAGCCCTGTCCCCATCTGGAAGCTGCAGGAACTCAGCAGAGTCCATGTAGGCCCAGGTCTGCCCCTGCTCTGGTGACTTCTGCCTTCTGTCAGCACCTCCCAGCCTGGAGCAGCCTAGTGCAGGCCGCTTCTAGATGGAGGGCCAGAAGGAGAAGAGGGAGGGAGGGCGGGAGGGCATGGGGAAGATGAGTCAGGGTTCAGACCCAAGCCCACAGACCTGGTTCAGGCAACGTCAGTGTGCAGGTTAGCTCAGCAGCGCAGAAGACACCTCCACCTGCCAACTCCTGGCCCTTGAGGACATCTGGACGCTCAACTTGCCAGAGACACAGCCTGCTGTTTCACATGCTGGTTAGGAGTCACATGTCCTGGGTGTTTGTCCAGGAAGTCCTGCGGTCACTTACACAACAGATACCATTTATCACCTGCTTCCCCTGTGCCAGGCACTTTGCTAGAATCCACAATTGCAAAAGAACAAAACAAAAACTACTCCCCAACTCATTCAATTGTCAAAGATTACAAGGCTGTATTAAACCAACCTTCAACAGGTAAGGCAAGTGAGGTCACCATTCAGCAGGTCCCACGTCCAGACAGTAGCAGGTGGCAGTTGAACCCACAGCTGTCTGGCTCTGCAGCCCTCTGTCACGCCACCGGCCCTTCTCTGCACAGTTCTAAATCTTTGACACCCATCTTCATGAATGCACCTGCCCTGGCCACCCAGAAGGCCCATCTTGTGACACCCTCTCTCAGCATCAACACTCAGGGAGTGGAGCATGGGCAGGGGCACGGTGGTGAATCCACTTCCTCAGGCCTGCTCAGAGGTGTCCTGTTAGTGGGGGAGCACGCTGGGCAGAGGGATGGAGGGGCTCTCAGGAGGGATCTTCAGGTTCCACAGCTGCCAACTACAGTGAGGCTGCTTTGGGCTCATTGAGGCTGGAAAGGGCCAGGTGTCCTCTGAGGCTTGTCCTGTGGTTTTCCACACACAGTGATGCCTATTCCCAGGGAGCCCCATCCAGAGCCCCTGAGTCAGGGATCCCGGGTCCAGCCTGTGTCCAGGCAGCCCAGGTCAGCGTGCGGCAGGCTGCAGTCTGAGAAGCACGACATCAGACCATGAACTCGAGGGCAGGGCATTGGTTTCTTCCAGCCCTGGACACACAGTGCTCTGCACACAGAAACACAAATGACAGGAGGCAGAGATCATGCATATACAGGCAGTCCTCGGGTTACATGGGACTCAATGTACATCATTTTATGGTTACATCTCCCTCATCCATCTATAATAATAAAAGCCTAAGAGACCATCATAACCGAAAGCATGACCCAACAGGCTGCGTAGGGTAACCAGACCCTGAGGGGGGTTAGTGCTGGATGACCAAACAACTGAGCAGCATACTGCTTTGGATGACCAGGCTGGCAGAGTTGTTATTAGGGGTTGACAAAATAACTAAGCAGAAGCTTGTGTGGAGTGACCAGGCTCATATGAGGGACAGTTGGTGGTGAGCAGGCTAGTGGGCGGGGTGGGGATGGAGGCAGTGAGGGACAACCAGACCTGCAGAGGAGGGCATTAAGGGGCAAGCAGACTGGCGGGAGGGGGCCAATTAAGGGCAATCAAGTTGGCAAGAGGTGACAAGTCCAGCAGAGGTGGTAGATAGGAGCAATCTGGCAGACAGGCAGGTGAGCAGTTAGGAGCCAGTGGTCCCAGATTGTGAGAGGGATGTCCAACTGCCTGCCAGGTGATCAGGCCTAAAACAGCATTTGGGATCTGACAGAGGGGTTCCGGATTGGAGAGGGTGCAGGCTGGCATGATGGAACCCCCTGGATGAATTTCGTGCACTGAGCCTCTAATATATATATTCTGTCATTTTGATGTATGTATGTATGTATGTATGTATGTGCTTGGTGTTTTATTATTAATATTATTTATTCTATTTACCACAAGTAAAACTCAGGAATTGTTCTCTTTTAAGTGTGTGTTTTTTGTTTTTTTTTTACTGTTTAAGTTCATCACTGCTGTGTATGTGCTCCCTGTGAGTGATGCTGTTGCCTATGTAGATGGGACCTGACTCATGAAGAAAATCAAATTAGCTGCTGCTGTAGGAACAAATCTCCTACTAACCTGAGGACCTACTGCATTGTCTTCAGGACCAACCAGAAGAATAGGCAAGTAGCAAATATGTGACAAAACCTGCTATTGAATGAATGGGTTTCCTTTGTTTTTTGGGTGGTGGGGAGCAGGCATCATGCATGCCGCCTAACACATAGGACACGCTCAGTATGTCACTACTGAACAAATAGTACGTATTCTGTGTCACCAGGCTACACTATTGCAGGACAGAGAATTTCCTATGTGTCCAGAGAAAGTGCAACCTTGTATGCTAAGAGGAAGAGGACAATCACCGGAGAACTTAAACCCTCCAAATGTCTCACTGTCAGGCGGGGACCATAACTGGTGCGTGGAGGCACCAGCTCAGTAACAGGCACACATGCAGCTTCAGGAAAGCTACACGGAGACATGAGGGTTTCCTAAGGCAGCTGACGCCTAGGGCTCAGAGCTGCAGAGCACAGCTCAGCGAACTGTGGCTGTGGGCCCACTCCAGCTCACCACCCTTTTATTGTTGTTGTGAATCCTGACCCAAGGATATTTTTTTCACTGATTTTTAGAGAGAATGGAGGGTGTTAAGGGAGGGGGGTGAGTGTGGGGGAAAGAAACATCAACGTGAGAGAATCACAATGATTGGATGCTTCATGCACATGCCCTGACCAAGACTGGTGGATCCGGCCTGCAACTGAGGTAAGTGCCCTAGTCTGGTTTCCAACTTGAGACCCTTCAGTCCACAAGTTGGTGTTTTAAGCACTGAGCCAAACCAGCTAGGATGTGCCACTCACTTTTTTGTGGGTTGGGAGTTAATAAGTCTTTACATTTTAAATGATTAAAACAATTTTTTTAAAGAATGGCATTAAAACAACTCTGTAGATTTCAAAGGACTATGTCCATGAGTAAAGTGTCATTGGAGCACAGCCTTGCCTATTTATTGACAGATGGCCTAGGACCACCTCCTGTCCAGCAGCAGCTTAGAGTCACTGCCACAGAGACTACATGGCTTAACCTTTGATGTTGGCATTTCTGCCTCTCCCTGCACAGATGGAGAGAACTGCCTCCCAGGTCTGGGTGGGCTGCCATTACAGTCACTTTCTGGCTGGTGGTTATGTCCCATCCAGCCAGCTCTGCAGCCAGGTTGCCAGCCCCACCCCATCCCTCCCTGTGACTTTACTGTCCAGGTCTCCCCTCTGGTCCAGGTCCATCTGAGGGGAGAGTGAGGAAGGGCCCCACTCAAAATAGGGGGAGCCTATTCCTGCTGCTCCATGAACTATTCCAGGGTGACCATCCTCTGTTCCTGGGGCACAGGGACCCCCAGGCCTGGAGCTGGGCAATACTCCTCTTCTGTATGCCTCCTGGTAGAGAGGATCATTCTGGGTGGTGGGTACTCCTGGTGGCTGAAGGTACTGTGTCCTGGGGTGCTGGCATCATGTGGCGGGGAACAGTGCTGTATCCCTGATGGGCATCAGGTCCTCACTGCGGAAGCTCTCTGGCCTGCAGGAAGCAGGCTGCCTCGGATAAACCTGGTGTCAGGGTGAGGGGACACAGAGGGACACACGTCAGTCTCTCACTCTTGCTCATCTGCCTCCAGTGGGCTCTGTGTTGCCTCCTGTTCACAGAACACAGGGAGCCCTGCTGGGGAACCCAGAGCACACTTCTCAAAGGCTGGCATTGGGGATGTCAAGGCCATGCTGGAATTCTCTAGAAGTTCACGCTGAGGTTTAAAAACAAAATAAGGTGTGAGGAAATGCAGAGCTTCTGCTAAAGCTGAGATTAGCAACAGCTATGAGGCCCACAATTTTTAGCTCTGCGCAGAAAGACCATCTTCTGCACCATTAACAAGCGTAGATGCTTTAAAGGAATCACACTCACCTTGTGTCCTCTGACCATGATGGACCAGAACTCTCAGCACTGTCCACATCTGGAAGATGCAGGAACACAGCAGAGCCCATGGAGGCCAAGGTCTGACCCCGCTCTGGAGACTGCCCCCTTCTGCCAGCACCTCCCAGCCTGGAGTAACCTAGTGCTGGCATCTCCAAGATGGAGGGCCACCCAGAGAAGAGGGAGGGAGGGAGGGCATGGGGAAGATGAGTCAGGGTTCAGACCCAAGCCCACAGACCTGGTTCAGGCAACGTAAGTCTGCGGGGTGGCTCAGCAGCCCAGGAGACACTTCCACCTGCCAACTCCTGGCTCATGAAGACATCTAGACGTTCAACTTGCCAGAGACACAGCCTGCTGTTTCACATGCTGGTTAGGAGTCACATGTCCTGGGTGTTTGTCCAGGAAGACCTGAGGTCGCTAACACAACAGGTACCCTTTATCACCTGCTTCCCTTGTGCCAGGCACTTTGCTAGAATCCACAATTGCAAAAGAACAAAACAAGAACCACCCCCAACTCATTCAATTCTCAAAGCAAGCTTGAAAGGCTGTATTAAAACTACGTTCAACAGGTAAGGCAAGTGAGGTCACAGTTCAGCAGGGCCCATATCCAGAGAGTGGCAGGTGAGGTTTGAACCCACAGCTGTCTGGCTCTGCAGCCCTCTGTCACGCCACCAGCCCTTCTCTGCACAGTTCTAAATCTTTGACACCCGTCTTCATGAGTGCAACCGCCCTGGCCACCCAGAGGGCCCATCTTGTGACACCCTCTCCCAGCATCAACACTCAGGGAGTGGAGCATGGGCAGGGGCACGGTGGTGAATCCACTTCCTCAGGCCTGCTCAGAGGTGTCACCTTAGTGGGGGAGCACGCTGGGCAGAGGGAGGGAGGGGCTCTCAAGAGGAAGCATCAGCTTGTACAACCAACTCCTAAAGCGAGGCTGCTTTGGTCTCATTGAGGCTGGTAAGGGCCAGGTGTCCTCTGAGGCTTGTCCTGTGGTTTTCCACACACAGTGATGCCTATTCTCAGGGAGCGCCACCACAGAGCCTCTGAGCCAGAAACCCCGGGTCCAGAAACCCTGTGTCCACGCAGCCCAGGCTGCTGTCAGAAGCACAGCCTCAGACCATGAACTCCAGGGCAGAGCTTTAGTTTCTCTCCAGCCCCCAACACACAGTGCTCTGTAGCCAGAAACAGAAATGACAGGAGGCAGAGACCATGCACATACAGCCAGTCCTCGGGTTACATGGGACTCGATGTACATCATTTTGTGGTTACATCGCCTTCATCCATCTATAAATAATAAAATCCTAAGCGACCTTCGCAACCAAAGGGATGACAGAACAGTCTGTGTGGGGTACCCAGGCCCTCAGGAGGGTTAGTGATGGATGACCAAACAACTGAGCAGCGGGCTGCATGGATGACCAGGCCGGCAGAGCGGTTAGTGAGGGCTGAACAAACGACTAAGCACCAGGCTATGTGGGGTGACCAGGCCCATAGGAGGGGCAGTTGGTGGTAAACAGGCTGGCGGGGAGGGGGAGGGCAGTGAGGAGCAATCAGGCCTGCAGAAAAGGGGATTGAGAGGCAAGTAGGCTGGGGGGGGGGGGGCAATTAGGAGCAATCAGGTTGGCAAGAGGTGAAAAGGGCAGCAGAGGTGGCAGTGAGGAGCGATCTGGCAGGCAGGCATGTAAGTAGTTAGGAGCCAGTGGTCCCAGATTGTGAGAGGGATGTCCAACTGCCTGACAGGGAATCAGGCCTACACCAGCATTTGGACAACCCCTGTGGGGTACCGGATTAGAGAGGGTGCAGGCTGGCCTGCAGGGGACCCCACTGGACAAATTTAGTGCACCGAGCCTCTCTCTCTATATATATATCCGTCATTTCGATGTATGTACATATGTATGTGCTTGATGTTTTTTTTATTATTTACTCTATTTACCACAAATAAAACTCAGGAATTGTTATCTCTCTGTTAAATTCTTTTTACTGTTTAATTTCATCACAGCTGTGTATGTGCTCCCTGTGAGTGACACCAGTGCTTATGTAGGTGGGTTCCGACTCAGGAAGAAAATCATATTACCTGGAGCTATAGGAGCAGATCTCCAATGTAACAGAGAACCTACTGCATTGCCTTCAGGACCAACCACAAGACTAGGCACCTAGCAAGTATTTGACAAAAAACTTGCTATTGAACGGGGATTTCTTTGTTTTAGGGGGTGGGGAGCAGGCATCATGCGTGCTGCCTAACACATAGGACACGCTCAGTATGTCTCTACTGAACAAATAGTACATATTCTGTGTCACCAGGCTACACTATTGCAGGACAGAGAATTTCCTATGTGGCCAGAGAAAGTCCAACCTTGTATGCTAAGCGGAACAGGACAATTACAGGAGCACTAAAACCCTCCAAGGGTCTCACTGTCAGGAGGGGACCATCACCGGTGCATGGAGGCACCACCTCAGTAACAGGCACACGTGCAGCCTCAGGAAAACGACACTGAGACAGGAGGGTTTCCTTAGGCATCTGACGTTCAGGGCTCAGAGCTGCAGAGCAGAGCTTAGCAAACTTGCGCTGTGGGCCCACTCCAGCTCAGCACCCTTCTTTTGTTTTTGTTAATTCTGATCCAAGGATATTATTTTCACTGATTTTTAGAGGGAATATAGGGGTTAAGAGGGGAGGATGTGGGGGAGAGAAACATCAATGTGAGAGACACAATGATTGGATGCCTCATGCACATGCCCTGACCAAGACTGGTGGATCAAGCCTGCAACTGAGATATGTGCCCTAGACTGGATTCCAACTTGAGACACCTCAGTCCAAGCGCTGATGTTTTAACCACTTAGCCAAGCAAGTTAGGGTGTGCCACTCACATATTTATGGTCTGAGAGCTAATAAGTCTATATATTTTAAATGAATAAAACAGTTTTTTAAAAGAATGGCATTAAAAAACTCTATAGAATTCAAAGGACAATGCCCATGAGTAAAGTGTCATTGGAGCACAGCCTTGCCTATTTATTGACAGATGGCCTAGGACCACTTCCTGCCCAGTGGCAGCATAGAGTCACTGCCACAGAGACTACATGGCTTAAAATTCAATGTTGGCATTTCTGCCTCTCCCTGCACATATGGAGAGAACTGCCCCCCAGGTCTGGGTGGGCTGCCATTACAGTCACTTTCTGGCTGGTGCTTATGTCCCATCCAGCCAGCTCTGCAGCCAGGTTGCCAGCCCCACCCCGTCCTTCTCTGTGACTTTGCTGTCCAGGTGTCCCCTCTAGTCCAGGTTAATCTGAGGGGAGAGTGAGGAAAGACTCCCAGGCCACACACAGAGTACATGGAGCCTGGTCATGCTGCTCCATGAACTATTCCAGGGTGACCTTCCTCTGCTCCTGGGGCACAGGGACCCCCCGGGCTGGTGCTGGGACACACCCCTATACTCCATGCCTCCTGGTGGAGAGGCCCATTCTGGGTGGCAGTTACTACTGGCGCCTGAGTGTACTGCATTTTGGGGTGCCGGCATTGTGAGGTGGGGCAGAGTGCTGTGTCCCAGCTGGGCATCAGGTCCTCACTGCGGAAGCTCTCTGGCCTGCAGTGGAGTGGGCCTCTTCGGAGAAACCTGGTATCATGGTGAGGGGACACATGTCAGTCTCTCTGTCTCTCACTCATCTGCCTCCAGTGGGTTCTGTGCTGCAACCTGCTCACAGCACACAGGGAGCCCTGCTGGGGAGCCCAGAGCACACTTCTCAAAGACTGGCTTTGGGGATGTCAAGGCCATGCTGGAATTCTCTAGAAGTTCACGCTGGTATTTAAAAACTAAGGTGGGAGAAAGGAGGGAAAATGGCGGAAGAATAGGTAGGCAAGTTCTGATCCGGGTCCCGAAGAAGAGGAAGGAGAGAGCACCCGAGGGTCGCGCTGGGAGTGCCGGTCAACAGCCAAGAGAAAGGCAAACACCTGGGAAAATTGGGGGGCACCTGATCAGGTTGTCCCTGACAATTAAGCTCCCACAGCCCTATCCTTTCCTGGAGTGAACTAAGGCCGAAGAGGGGGAAATCTCGCCATCTTGACGGGAAGAGATTTGGATTAGAGGAAGACCACCAAGTAGCTGTTCGCCCCTATACGCTGACCACAATCAGCGTGAACGCTTGGATTCAAAGGAGAGCTCCAACCCAGGGTGAAAAATCAGATTTTGCGGAGATCGGGTGAGTTCCCACCGTGGCGCTTCCCAGTCCAGAGCTTGCATCCCCGGAGCTGCACCTTGCGCACAGCAGCCCGCGTGCACCACCCCGCGCGCACCAGGCGCACAGAGGGGTCTGTGTTTATAAGAAACCAGAGCTGGGCTGGAGGCACCCCTGACTGTGGTCAGGACTCCTAAGTGGGGGGATATCTAAGGAGCAGTACGTCTGGATCTGACTCAGAGAGAGTTACAGGCAAGTGTGGTGGGCTCCTCCTGCCCAACCCCCACCCTTCCATAGATTAGGGACATAGAGAGGGGAAAAAGCTAGAAAGGCCTCAGAACCCTGGCTCTCTGCCACCAAGAAACACCGCCACCTAGAGGCTACAGTACATATGGACTCTAGAACTGCTTTAAAAAATCAAGACCCGATTACAACACAGAAGAAACACTGGGAATTGCAATTAACGCCCAGACTGGGAACTGGTGAGCTAGACAGAACAACAGAGGAAGTGAATGACCTTCATTACTGCAAATTTTATTTAATTTTTGATTTTGATTTTCTAATTGTTTAATTTTTTCTGTTTTTGTTTTGTTTTTTAAGTTTCATTAGTTGCAAAGTTTACTTAAGAAGATTTTTTTCATCTTTCCTCAATTGATTTTACCTTTTTAATTAATTCACTTTTATATGTAATCAATATTATTATTACTACTATTTTGTCCTTTTTATCTTTTTTATCTTATTTTCTTTTGTTTATTTTTATCATTATCTTTTAAGTGCCATATTATATATATTTTTTTCTTTCTTTCTTTTTTCTTTTTTTTCTCTTTTTTTCCCCTTTGGGATTACTATTCAACAGACTATTTATACCTTTCCTTCTCCAATGCTCTATTCTAACTCAACCCTGCCTTTATGCCATCACTCTCTTCCTAACCATTTCCCTTTGGTGTCCTGCTTATCTTAACTCGTTACTACTCTAGATTTTTCCTATTTTTTCTATTTACCCCCTCCTAAAATTTCACCCTTCCTGTGTATATCTAACTCCCAAACCCCTACTCCAAGCCCATTCACACCTACCTTGTCACTGTCCTAAAAAAAAAAAAATCCTTCTCTCTACCCCTTTGTAGTTGTATGCTAAATGCTAACTATATCAAAGTTTTATGCTTTTTTGTAAGATTGGTTTGCTTATTCTTTTTATTTGCTTGCATGATTTTGTTAGCTGGGTTCTAGTCACCTTTATTGGAGGATATTAATATTGCAAACGCTTTTCTGTTCAGTGCCTTGTGTGTTGTACCTGGTTGTGTTGTATTTTGTACCTTTAAATCTAAGCAGGAGAGAGAGAACTACATAAACAGGCATCCTAAAAAGATCATGGGGAGGCTAAGAAACAACCCGCCTATGAAAGAAAACCAGCCATCACCAGAAAAGGAAGTAAACAATTTAGAGGCAAGCAACCTACCAGAGCAAGAATTCAGAGCAATGATCATGGGATGGCTAAAAAGAATGGAAGACAAATTTGACAATATGAGTAAGACCCAAGAGGAAATGAAGAAGAACCAAGAGGATCTGAAGAAGAACCAAGAGGAAATGAAGGTGACCCAAGAAGAAATGAAAAATGACATCGCTTCTATGAAGAACTCAATAGAAAGCATCAAGAGTAGACTAGAAGAAACAGAGGACCGCATCAGTGAGCTAGAAGACAAGATGGAAAAAAATATCCAATTAGAGCAGCTGCTAGAAAAAAAAAATCAAGTGCACATGGGTCATTTTCAAAAGATAGATCATATGCTGGGACATAGGCAAAGTCTCTTCAAATTCAAGAAGATAGAAATCATATCAAGCATCTTCTCAGATCATAGTGGCATAAAATTGGAAATCAACTACAATAAAAAGAATCCAAGGAAATCAAACACATGGAAACTGAATAGCATGCTATTGAACAAGGAATGGGTTACCAGGGAAATCAAGGAAGAAATTAAAAACATCATGGCAACAAATGACAATGAAAACACAACAATCCAAAATCTATGGGACACAGCAAAAGCAATCTTGAGAGGGAAGTTCATATCTCTGCAAGCCTATTCTAAAAGACTAGAAAAAACGGTAACAAATTATCTAACTCTACAACTCAAACAGTTAGAAAAAGAGCAACAAGAAAAGCCCAGTAACGGAGGACTGAGAAGGTGGGGCAGTTCTGTACCGTGCTGCCTTCGACTGGTTAAGACCTCCAAGAGCAAAGGCCTACCGAGGTGAGGATGCCCCTACTGTCACCTGTAGAGGGGAAGCACTGAGCTGGCCAATATTTGTGGTGGTGGTGCTGCTTGTCCTGGCTCAGCTGAAGCGTTCCACTAATTCTGAAAGAATAAGACATCGCGGGGACTCTCCGCCACCGCCCGCGGCCTGCTCTGCCAGGCCTTCCCGCTCGTTGTGCTGGCGCTGCGCCTTCCATTGGGAGACCCGGAGAATCCTCTCTCCGCTGCCACATGGCCAGGCCAAAGCATCAGACACAACCACCATGCGGATTTTAATCTACAGGGGAAATTGAGCCACAGGAGCTACCATCGCTGCCGCACCCACCGCCGCCCCCAAGAATGGGAATCCACCGAAATCAGAGCTCACTACACACCGGGCTCAGAGAGAGTGTGGCTTCAGAAATTAGCCTCTGCATCCACAGAAGCTCCACATCCGCAACAAAGAGGACACCATTGAGGGCAGACTCTCCACATGCAGCCATCACAGCCCGCCCACAATCTTCCCAGCACACCCACCATGCAGGGAGGGAAATGGAGCGGGCTGGAGAGGAAATGGCACGGTGCATTCCATTACCCACCCAGGCAAGCCCATCCTCCGATGCCACATGGCCAAGCCGAAGCTCTCAGACCCACATCCATGTGAACTTTAAAACTAGAGTGGTAATTAAACCACAGGAGCGACTGTCAATATTGCACCTGGCACCGCCACCCGCCACTGCCGCCGAGAATAAAGGAAATCCACCAAGAACAGAGCTCACCACGCCTTGGGCTCAGGGAGTGGCCGACCTCAGAACTTAGCCTCCATGTCTGCAGCTGCTGCGCTCCCACACCGAACAAGACACCTTTGAAGGTGGTCCCACCGCCTGCAACCATCACAGCCCAACTGCAGCTGTCCCAGCCTGCCCCCCATGTTAGCAAGGAGCTAGTGCGGCACCTCCAATATGCAACTCCAACACCCTAGAGGGGTCGAGTGCCCCGGGTGAGCGGAGTGTCCCATGGGGCCAACTGCCCCGGGTGAGCCGAGTGTCCCAGGAGGCCGAGTGCCCCGGGTGAGCCGAGTGTCCCAGGGGGCCGAGTGCCCCGGGTGAGCCGAGTGTCCCAGGGGGCCGAGTGCCCCGGGTGAGCCGAGTGTCCCAGGGGGCCGAGTGCCCCGGGTGAGCCGAGTGTCCCAGGGGGCCGAGTGCCCCGGGTGAGCCGAGTGTCCCAGGGGGCCGAGTGCCCCGGGTGAGCCGAGTGTCCCAGGGGGCCGAGTGCCCCGGGTGAGCCGAGTGTCCCAGGGGGCCGAGTGCCCCGGGTGAGCCGAGTGTCCCATGGGGCCGAGTGCCCCGGGTGAGCCGAGTGTCCCAGGGGACCGAGTGCCCATGGGACACTCGGCTCACCCGGGGCACTCGGCCCCCTGGGACATTCCGCTCACCCGAGTTCTCGGCCCCATGGGACACTTGGCCCCCTGGGACACTCAGCTCACCCGGGGCTCTCGGCCCCCTGGGACACTCGGCTCACCCGGGGCACTCGGCCCCTCTAGGGTGTTTGGGTTGCATATTGGAGGCGCAGTGCTAGCTCCTTGCTAACATGGGGGGCTAGGACAGCTGCAGTTGGGCTGAGATGGTTGCAGGCGGGGGGACCACCTTCAAAAGTGTTTCGTTCGGTGTGGGAGCGGAGCAGCTGCAGACATGGAGGCTAAGTTCTGAGGTCGCCCACTCCCTGAGCCCAAGGCGTGGTTAGCTCTGTTCTTGGTGGATTTCCTTTATTCTCGGCGGCAGTGGCGGGTGGCGGTGCCAGGTGCAATATTGACAGTCGCTCCTGTGGTTTAATTACCACTGTAATTTTAAAGTTCACATGGCGGTGGTGGTGAGATCTTCAGCTTGGCCATGTGGAATCGGAGGATGGGCTCGCCTGGGTGGGTAATGGAAGGCACTGTGCCATTTCCTCGCCAGCGCGCTCCATTTCCCTCCCTGCATGGTGGGTGTGCTGGGAAGATTGTGGGCGGGCTGTGATGGCTGCATGTGTGTCCCGGGTGAGACGTGTGTCCCAAGGGGCTGAGTGCCCGGGGTGAGCCAAGTGTCCCATTGGGCCGAGTGCCCCGGGTGAGCCGAGTGTCTCATGGGGCCGAGTGCCACGGGTGAGCCGAGTGTCCCAGGGGGCCCAGTGCCCCGGGTGAGCCGAGTGTCCCAGGGGGCCCAGTGCCCCGGGTGAGCCGAGTGTCCCAGGGGACCGAGAGCCCCGGGTGAGCCGAGTGTCCCATGCGCACTCACTCGGCTCAACCGGGGCTCTCGGCCCCCTGGGACACTCGGCTCACCCGGGGCACTCGGCCCCTCTAGGGTGTTGGGGTTGCATATTGGAGGCGCCGCACTAGCTCCTTGCTAACATGGGGGGCAGGCTGGGACAGCTGCAGTTGGGCTGAGATGGTTGCAGGCGGTGGGACCACCTTCAAAGGTGTCTTGTTTGGATTGAGAGTGGAGCAGCTGCAGACATGGAGGCTAAGTTCTGAGGTCGGCCACTCCCTGAGCCCAAGGCGTGGTGAGCTCTGTTCTTGGTGGATTTCCTTTATTCTCAGCGGCAGTGGCAGTTGGCGGTGCCAGGTGCAATATTGACGGTCGCTCCTGTGGTTAAATTACCAATGTAGATTTAAAGTTCACATGGCAGTCGTGGTGAGATCTTCGGCTAGGCCATGTAGCATCGGAGGATGGGCTTGCCTGGGTGGGTAATGGACGGCACCGAGCCATTTCCTTGCCAGCGCGCTCCATTTCCCTCCCAGCATGGTGGGTGTGCTGGTAAGATTGTGGGCGGGCTGTGATGGCTGCATGTGTGTCCCGGGTGAGACGTGTGTCCCAAGGGGCCGAGTGCCCGGGGTGAGCCGAGTGTCCCATGGGGCCGAGTGCCCTGTGTGAGCCGAGTGTCCTATGAGGCCGAGTGCCCCTGGTGAGCCGAGTTTCCCAGGGGGCCGAGAGCTCCGGTTGAGCCGAGTGTCCCAGGGGGCCGAGAGCCCCGGGTGAGCCGAGTGTCCCAGGGGGCCGAGTGCCCCGGGTGAGCCGAGTGTCCCAGGGGGCCGAGTGCCCCGGGTGAGCAGAGTGTCCCAGGGGGCCGAGTGCCCCGGGTGAGCCGAGTGTCCCAGGGGGCCGAGTGCCCCGGGTAAGCCGAGTGTCCCAGGGTGCCGAGTGCCCATGGGACACTCGGCTCACCCGGGGCACTCGGCCCCCTGGGACATTCGGCTCACCCCAGTTCTCGGCCCCAAGGGACACTCGGCCCCCTGGGACACTCAGCTCACACGGGGCTCTCGGCCCCCTGGGACACTCGGCTCACCCGGGGCACTCGGCCCCTCTAGGGTGTTGGGGTTGCATATTGGAGGCGCCGCGCTAGCTCCTTGCTAATATGGGGGGCAGGCTGGGACAGCTGCAGTTGAGCTGAGATGGTTGCAGGCGGGAGGACCACCTTCAAAGGTGTCTCGTTCGGTGTAGGAGTGGAGCAGCTGCAGACATGGAGGTTAAGTTCTGAGGTCGCCCACTCCCTGAGCCCAAGGCGTGGTGACCTCTGTTCTTGGTGGATTTCCTTTATTCTCGGCGGCAGTGGCGGGTTGCCGTGCCAGGTGCAATATTGACGGTCGCTCCTGTGGTTCAATTACAACTGCAGATTTAAAGTTCACATGGTGGTGGTGAGAGCTTCGGCTTGGCCATGTGGCATCGGAGGATGGGCTCGCCTCGGTGGGTAATGGAAGGCACCGTGCCATTTCCTTGCCAGCGCGCTCCATTTCCCTCCCAGCATGGTGGGTGTGCTGGGAAGATTGTGGGCGGGCTGTGATGGCTGCATGTGTGTCCCGGGTGAGACGTGTGTCCCAAGGGGCCGAGTGCCCCGGGTAAGCCGAGTTTCCAATGGGGACGAGTGCTCGGGTGAGCCGAGTGTCCCAGAGGGGCAGAGGGCCCCGGGTGAGCCAAGTGTCCCAGGGGGGCGAGTGCCCCGGGTGGGCCGAGTGTCCCAGGGGGCCGAGTACCCCTGGTGAGCCGAGTGTCCCAGGGAGCCATGTGCCCCGGGTAAGCCGTACCCCCCAAAGGGAAAGTGTGTTCAGGGTGAGATGAGCGTCCCATGGGGCTGAGTGCCCCGGGTAAGGCGTGTGTCCCAGGGGGGCGAGTGCCCCGGGTGAGCCGAGTGTCCCAGGGGGCCGAGTGCCCCGGGTCAGACTAGTGTCCCAGGGGGCCATGTGCCCCGGGTAAGCCGTACCCCCCAAAGGGGAAGGATGTCCCGGGTGAGCCGAGTGTCCCAGGGGACCATGTGCCCCGGGTGAGCCGAGTGTCCCAGGGGGCCGAGAGCCCTGGGTGAGCCGAGTGTCCCATGGGGCCGAGTGCCCCGGGTGAGCCCATTTTCCCAGGGAGCCATGTGCCTCGGGTAAGCCGGACCCCACAAAGAGGAAGGGTGTCCCGGGTTAGACGTGTGTCCCATGGGGCTGAGTGCCCCAGGTGAGCCGAGTGTCTCCTGGGGCTGAGTGCCCCGGGTGACTCGAGTGTCCCATGGGGTCGAGTGCCACGGGTGAGTGGAGTGTCCCATGGTGTCAAGTGCCCCGGCTGAGTCGAGTGTCCCATGGGGCCGAGTGTCCCATGGGGCGGAGTGCCCCGTGTGAGCGGAGTTCCCATGGGGCCGAGTGTCCCATGGGGCCGAGTGCCCCGAGTGAGCCGTGTGTCCCAGGGCTTCTAGAGCCATGGGTGAGCTGAGTGTCCCATGGAGCCGTGTGCCCCGGTTGAGCCGAGGGTCCCAAAGGGCCAAGTGCCCCGAGTAAGCCGTACCCCCCAAAGGGGAAGGATGTCCCGGGTGAGACGTGTGTCCCATGGGGCCTAGTGCCCCGGGTGAGCCGAGCGTCCCAGGGGGCCCAGTGCCCCGGGTGATCCGAGAGTCCCAGGGGGCCGAGTGCCCCGTGTGAGCTGAGTGTCCCAGGGCGCCGAGTGCCCCGGGTGAGCTGAGCGTACCAGGGTGCCGAAAGCCCAGGGTGAGCCGAGCGTCCCAGGGGGCCGAGTGCCCCGGGTGAGCCTAGTGTACCAGGGTGCTGAGTGAGCAGGGTGAGCCGAGAGTCCCAGGGGCCCGAATGCCCCAGGTGAGCCGAGTGTCCCAGGGGGCCGAGTGTCCCATGGGGCCGAGTGCCCCGGGTGAGCCGAGTGTCCCAGGAGGCCGAGAGCCCCGGGTGAGCCAAGTGTCCCAGGGGGCCGAGTGCCCCGGGTGAGCCGTGTGTCCCAGGGGGCCATGTTTCCCGGGTAAGACGTATCCCCCAAAGAGGAAGGGTGTCCCGGGTTAGACGTGTGTCCCATGAGGCTGAGTGCCCCGTGTGAGCTGAGTGTCCCTGGGGGCCGAGTGCCCCGTGTGAGCCGAGTGTCCCATGGGGCCGAGTGTCCCAGGGGGCCATGTTCCCTGGGTAAGACGTACCCCCCAAAGAGGAAGGGTGTCCCGGGTTAGACGTGTGTCCCATGAGGCTGAGTGCCCAGTGTGAGCTGAGTGTCCCTGGGCGCCGAGTGCCCAGGGTGAGGCGAGTGTCCAAGGGGGCCGAGTGCCCCGGGTGACCCGAGTGTCCCAGGGGGCCGAGTGCCCCGGGTGAGCCTAGTTTCCCAGGTGTCGAGTGCCCCAGGTGAGCCGAGTGTCCCAGGGGGCTGAGTGACCCGGGTGAGCCGAGTGTCACAGGGGGCCAAGTGCCCCGGGTGAGCCGTACTCGCCCAAAGGGGAAAGGTGTCCAGAGTGAGACATGTGTCCCAGGGGGCCGAGTGCCCCGGGTGAGCCGAGCGTCCCAGGGGGCTGAGAGCCCCAGGTGAGCCGAGTGTCCCAGGGGGCCGAATGCCCCGGGTGAGCTGACTGTCCCAGGGGGCCAAGTGCCCCGGGTGAGCTGAGTGTCCCAGGGGGCCATGTGCCCCGGGTAAGCCATACCCCCCAAATGGGAAGGGTGTCCCGGGTGAGCCGAACGTCCCAGGGGGCCGAGTGCCCCGGTTGAACGTTGTGTACCAGGGGGCTGAGTGCCCTGGGTGAGCCGAGTGTCCCAGGGGGCCGAATGCCCCGGGTGAGCTGAGTGTCCCAGGGGGCCGAGTATCCCGGGTAGGCCGTACCCCCCAAAGAGGAAGGGTTTCCCGGTGAGACGTGTGTCCCATGGGGCTGAGTGCCCCGGGTGAGCCGAGTGTCCCAGGAGGGCCAAGTGCCCCGCGTGAGCCTAGTTTCCCAGGGGTCGAGTGCCCCGTGTGAGCCGAGTGTCTCAGGGGGCCATGTTCCCCGGGTAAGACGTACCCCACAAAGAGGAAGGGTGTCCCGGGTTAGACGTGTGTCCCATGGGGCTGAGTGCCCCAGGTGAGCCGAGTGTCTCCTGGGGCTGAGTGCCCCGGGTGACCCGAGTGTCCCATGGGGTCGAGTGCCCCGGGTGAGTGGAGTGTCCCATGGGGTCAAGTGCCCCGCCTGAGTCGAGTGTCCCATGGGGCCGAGTGTCCCATGGGGCGGAGTGCCCGTGTGAGCGGAGTTCCCATGGGGCCGAGTGTCCCCTGGGGCCGAGTGCCCCGAGTGAGCCGTGTGTCCCAGGGGTTCTAGAGCCATGGGTGAGCTGAGTGTCCCATGGTGCCTTGTGCCCCGGTTGAGCCGAGGGTCCCAAAGGGCCAAGTGCCCCGATTAAGCCGTACCCCCCAAAGGGGAAGGATGTCCCGGGTGAGACGTGTGTCCCATGGGGCCTAGTGCCCCGGGTGAGCCGAGAGGCCCAGGGAGCCCAGTGCCCCGGGTGTTCCGAGTGTCCCAGGGCGCCGAGTGCCCCGGGTGAGCTGAGCGTACCAGGGTGCCGAGAGCCCAGGGTGAGCCGAGCGTCCCAGGGGGCCGAGTGCCCCGGGTGAGCCTAGTGTACCAGGGGGCTGAGTGAGCAGGGTGAGCCGAGAGTCCCAGGGGCCCGAATGCCCCAGGTGAGACGAGTGTCCCAGGGGGCAGAGAGCCCCGGGTGAGCCAAGTGTCCCATGGGGTCGAGTGCCCCGGGTGAGTGGAGGGTCCCATGGGGCCAGGTGCCCCGGGTGAGCCGAGTGTCCCAGGGGGTCGAGTGCCCCGGGTGAGTGGAGTGTCCCATGGGGCCACGTGCCCAGGGTGAGCCGAGTGTCCCAGGGGGGCGAGTGCCCCGGGTGAGCCGTGTGTCCCAGTGGGCCATGTTTCCCGGGTAAGACGTACCCCCCAAAGAGGAAGGGTGTCCCGGGTTAGACGTGTGTCCCATGAGGCTGAGTGCCCCGTGTGAGCTGAGTGTCCCTGGGGGCCGAGTGCCCCAGGTGAGCCGAGTGTTCCAGGGGGCCATGTTCCCTGGGTAAGACGTACCCCCCAAAGAGGAAGGGTGTCCCGGGTTAGTCGTGTGTCCCATGGGGCTGAGTGCCCCAGGTGAGCCTATTGTCTCATGGGGCCGAATGCCCCGGGTGAGCCCAGTGTCCCATGGGGTGGAGTGCCCCGGGTGAGTGGAGTGTCCCATGGGGTCAAGTGCCCCGGGTGAGTCGAGTGTCCCATGGGGCCGAGTGTCCCATGGGGCCGAGTGCCCCGTGTGAGCCGAGTGTCCCATGGTGCTGTGTGCCCCGGGTGAGCCAAGTGTCCCATGGTGCTGTGTGCCCCGGGTGAGCCGAGTGTCCCAGGGGGCCGAGAGCGCCGGGTGAGCCAAGTGTCCCATGGTGCCATGTGCCCTGGGTGAGCCGAGTGTCCCAGGGGGCTGAGTGACCCTGGTGAGCCGTGTGTCCCAGAGGGCCATGTTCCCCGGGTAAGCTGTACCCCCCAAAGACGAAGGGTGTCCCGGGTGAGACGTGTGTCCCATGGGGCCGAGTGCCCCGGGTGAGCCGAGTGTCCCAGGGGGCCATGTTCCCGGGTAAGCCGTACCCCCCAAAGAGGAAGGGTGTCCGGGGTTAGACGTGTGTCCCATGGGGCTGAGTGCCCCAGGTGAGCCGAGTGTCTCATGGGGCCGAGTGCCCCGAGTGAGCCGAGTGTCCCTAGGGGTCGAGTACCCCGGGTGAGTGGAGTGTCCCTTGGGGTCAAGTGCCCCCGCTGAGTCGAGTGTCCCATGGGGCCGAGTGTCCCATGGGGCCGAGTGTCCCCTGTGAGCCGAGTGTCCCATGGGGCCGAGTGTCCCAGGGGGCCCAGTGCCCCGGGTGAGCGGAGTGTCCCAGGGGGGCCGAGTGCCCCGGGTCAGCCTAGTTTCCCAGGTGTAGACTGCCCCGGATGAGCCGAGTGTCCCAGGGGGCTGAGTGACCCGGGTGAGCCGAGTGTCCCAGGGGGCCAAGTGCCTCTGGTGAGCCGTACCCCCCAAAGGGGAAGGGTGTCCCGAGTGAGACATGTGTCCCAGGAGGCCGAGTGCCCCGGGTGAGCCGAGCGTCCCATGGGGCCGAGAGCCCCGGGTGAGCCAAATGTCCCAGGGGGCCAAATGCCCCGGGTGAGCCGTGTATCCCAGGGGGCCGAGTGCCCCGTGTGAGCTGAGTGTCCCAGGGGGCCATGTGCCCCGGGTAAGCCATACCCCCCAAATGGGAATGGTGTCCCGGGTGAGCCGAGTGTCCTTGGGGGGCAAGTGCCCTGGGTGAGCCGAGCGTCCCAGGGGGCAGAGTGCCCCGGGTGAACGTTGTGTACCAGGTGGCTGAGTGCCCCGGGTGAGCCGAGTGTCCCATGGGGCCGAATGCCCTGGGTGAGCTGAGTGTCCCAGGAGGCTGAGTGCCTCGGGTAAGCCGTACCCCCCAAAGAGGAAGGGTGTCCCATGTGAGACGTGTGTCCCATGGGGCCGAGTGCAGCGGGTGAGTCGAGTGTCCCATGGGGCCGACTGTCCCATGGGGCCGATTGCCCCAGGTGAGTCGAGTGTCCCATGGGGCCGAGTGTCCCATGGGGCCGAGTGCCCCGAGTGACCCAAGTGTCCCAGGGGTTCTAGAGCCCTGGGTGAGCTGAGTGTCCCATGGAGCCGTGTGCCCCTGGTGAGCCGAGTGTCCAAGGGGGCCGAGTGCCGCGGTTGAGCCGAGTGTCCCAGAGGGCAATGTTCCCCGGGTAAGCCGTACCCCCTAAAGAGGAAGGGTGTCCCGGGTTAGACGTTTGTCCCATGGGGCTGAGTGCCCCAGGTGAGCCGAGTGTCTCATGGGGCCAAGTGCTCCGGGTGAGCTGATTGTCCCATGGGGTCGAGTGCCCTGGGTGAGTGGAGTGTCCCATCGGTTCAAGTGCCCCTGCTGAGTCGAGTGTCCCATGGGGCCGAGTGTCCCATGAGGCCGAGTGCCCCGTGTGAGCAGAGTGTCCCATGGGGCCGAGTGTCCCAGGGGGCCCATTGCCCCGGGTGAGCGGAGTGTCCCAGGGGGGCCGAGTCCCCCGGTTGAGCCTACTTTCCAAGGTGTCGAGTGCCCCGGGTGAGCCGAGTGTCCAAGGGGGCTGAGTGACCCGGGTGAGCCGAGTGTCCCAGGGGGCCAAGTGCCCCGGGTGAGCTGTACCCCCCAAAGGGGAAGGGTGTCCCGAGTGATACATGTGTCCAAGCGGGCCGAGTGCCCCGGGTGAGCCGAGTGACCCAGGGGGCCGAATGCCCTGGTTGAGCCGAGTGTCCCAGGGGGCCAAATGCCCCGGGTGAGCCGAGTGTCCCAGGGGGCCGAGTGCCCCGGGTGAGCTGAGTGTCCCAGGGGGCTGAGTGCCCCACGTAAACCTTACCCCCCAAAGATGAAGGGTGTCCCGTGTGAGACGTGTGTCCCATGGGGCCGAGTGCCCCGGTTGAGTCCACTGTCCCATGGGACCCAGTGTCCCATGGGGCCCAGTGTCCCATGGGGCCGAGTGCCGCGAGTGAGCCGAATGTCCCAGGGCTTCTAGAGCCCCGGGTGAGCTGAGTGTCCCATGGAGCCGTGTGCCCTGGGTGAGCCCAGTGTCCCAGGGGGCCGAGAGCCCCGGGTGAGCCGAGTGTCCCAGGGGGCCGAATGCCCCGTGTGAGCCAAGTGTCCCAAAGGGCCAAGTGCCCCGGGTATGCCGTACCCCCAAAGGGGAAGGATGTCCCGGGTGAGACGTGTGTCTCATGGGGCCTAGTGCCCTGGGCGAGCCGAGTGTCCCATGGGGCCGAGTGCCCCGGGTGAGCCGAGTGTCCCAGGGGGCCGAGTGCCCGGGGTGAGCCGAGTGTCCCAGGGGGCCATGTTCCCCGGGTAAGACGTACCCCCCAAGAGGAAGGGTGTCCCGGGTAAAACGTGTGTCCCATGGGGCTGAGTGCCCCAGGTGAGCCGAGTGTCACATGGGGCCGAGTGCCCCGGGTGAGCCGAGTGTCCCAAAGGGCCAAGTGCCCCGGGTAAGCCGTACCCCCCAAAGAGGAAGGATGTACCAGGTGAGACGTGTGTCCCATGGGGCCTAGTGCCCCGGGTGAGCCGAGTGTCCCAGGGGGCCATGTTCCCCGAGTAAGCCATACCCCCCAAAGAGGAAGGGTGTCCCGGGTTAGACGTGTTCCCATGGGGCTGAGTGCCCCAGGTGAGCCGAGTGCCTCATGGGGCCGAGTGCCCCGAGTGAGCCGAGTGTCCCTAGGGGTCGAGTACCCCGGGTGAGTGGAGTGTCCCATGGGGTCAAGTGCCCCTGCTGAGTTTAGTGTCCCATGGGGCCGAGTGTCCCATGGGGCCGAGTGCCCCATGTGAGCCGAGTGTCCCATGGGGCCGAGTGTCCCAGGGCGCCCAGTGCCCCGGGTGAGCGGAGTGTCCCAGGGGGGCCGAGTGCCCCGGGTCAGCCTAGTTTCCCAGGTGTAGACTGCCCCGGATGAGCCGAGTGTCCCAGGGGGCTGAGTGACCCGGGTGAGCCGAGTGTCCCAGGGGGCCAAGTGCCTCTGTTGAGCCGTACCCCCCAAAGGGGAAGGGTGTCCCGAGTGAGACATGTGTCCCATGGGGCCGAGTGCCCCGGTTGAGCCGAGCGTCCCACTGGGCCGAGAGCCCCGGGTGAGCCAAGTGTCCCAGGGCGCCGAATGCCCCGGGTGAGCCGTGTATCCCAGGGGGCTGAGTGCCCCGGGTGAGCTGCGTGTCCCAGGGGGCCATGTGCCCCGGGTAAGCCATACCCCCCAAATGGGAATGGTGTCCCGGGTGAGCCGAGTGTCCCTGGGGGGCAAGTGCCCTGGGTGAGCCGAGCGTCCCAGGGGGCCGAGTGCCCCGGGTGAGCCGAGTGTCCCATGAGGCCGAATGCCCCGAGTGACCCGAGTGTCCCAGGGGTTCTAGAGCCCCGGGTGAGGGGAGTGTCCCATGGAGCCGTGTGCCCCTGGTGAGCCGAGTGTCCAAGGGGGCCGAGTGCCTCGGTTGAGCCGAGTGTCCCAGAGGGCAATGTTCCCCGGGTAAGCCGTACCCCCTAAAGAGGAAGGGTGTCCCGGGTTAGACATGTGTCCCATGGGGCTGAGTGCCCCAGGTGAGCCGAATGTTTCATGGGGCCGAGTGCCCCGGGTGAGCTGATTGTCCCATGGGGTCGAGTGCCCCGGGTGAGTGGAGTGCCCCAGGTGAGCCTAGTGCCTCATGCGGCCGAGTGCCCCGAGTGAGCCGAGTGTCCCTAGGGGTCGAGTACCCCGGGTGAGTGGAGTGTCCCATGGGGTCAAGTGCCCCGGCTGAGTCGAGTGTCCCATGGGGCCGAGTGTCCCATGGGGCCGAGTGCCCCGTGTGAGCCGAGTGTCCCATGGGGCCGAGTGTCCCAGGGCGCCCAGTGCCCCGGGTGAGCGGAGTGTCCCAGGGGGGCTGAGTGCCCCGGGTCAGCCTAGTTTCCCAGGTGTAGACTGCCCCGGATGAGCCGAGTGTCCCAGGGGGCTGAGTGACCCGGGTGAGCCGAGTGTCCCAGGGGGCCAAGTGCCTCTGTTGAGCCGTACCCCCCAAAGGGGAAGGGTGTCCCGAGTGAGACATGTGTCCCAGGGGGCCGAGTGCCCCGGTTGAGCCGAGCGTCCCACTGGGCCGAGAGCCCCGGGTGAGCCAAGTGTCCCAGGGGGCCGAATGCCCGGGTGAGCCGTGTATCCCAGGGGGCCGAGTGCCCCGGGTGAGCTGAGTGTCCCAGGGGGCCATGTGCCCCGGGTAAGCCATACCCCCCAAATGGGAATGGTGTCCCGGGTGAGCCGAGTGTCCCTGGGGGACAAGTGCCCTGGGTGAGCCGAGCGTCCCAGGGGGCCGAGTGCCCCGGGTGAGCCGAGTGTCCCATGAGGCCGAATGCCCCGAGTGACCTGAGTGTCCCAGGGGTTCTAGAGCCCCGGGTGAGCGGAGTGTCCCATGGAGCCGTGTGCCCCTGGTGAGCCGAGTGTCCATGGGGGCCGAGTGCCTTGGTTGAGCCGAGTGTCCCAGAGGGCAATGTTCCCCGGGTAAGCCGTACCCCCTAAAGAGGAAGGGTGTCCCGGGTTAGACATGTGTCCCATGGGGCTGAGTGCCCCAGGTGAGCCTAGTGTCTCATGGGGCCGAATGCCCCGGGTGAGCCCAGTTTCCCATGGGGTGGAGTGCCCCGGGTGAGCCGAGTGTACCAGGGTGCCGAGAGCCCCGGGTGAGCCTAGTCTACCGGGGGGCTGAGTGCTCAGGGTGAGCCGAGTGTCCCAGGGGCCCGAATGCCCCGGGTGAGCCGAGTGTCCCAGGGGGCCGAGTGTCCCATGGGGCCGAGGGCCCCGGGTGAGCCGAGTGTCCCAGGGGACCTAGAGCCACAGGTGAGCCGAGTGTCCCAGGGGGCCATTTTCCCCGGGTAAGCAGTAACCCCCAAAGAGGAAGGGTGTCCCGGGTGAGACGTGTGTCCCATGGGGCCTAGTGCCCCTGGAGAGCCGAGTGCCCCATGGGGCCGAGTGCCCCCAGGTGAGCCGAGTGTCCCATGGGGCCAAGTGTACCAGGGGGCCCAGTGCCCTGGGTGAGCGGAGTGTCCCATGAGGCCGTGTGCCCCTGGTGAGCCTAGTGTACCAGGGGGCTGAGTGCCCAGGGTGCGCCGATTGTCCCAGTGGCCCGAATGCCCCGGGTGAGCCGAGTGTCCCTGGGGGCCGAGTGTCCCATGGGGCCGAGTCCCCCGGGTGAGCCGAGTGTCCCAGGGGGCCGAGAGCGCCGGGTGAGCCAAGTGTCCCATGGTGCCATATGCCCTGGGTGAGCCGAGTGTCCCAGGGGGCTGAGTGACCCTGGTGAGCCGTGTGTCCCAGAGGGCCATGTTCCCCGGGTAAGCCGTACCCCCCAAAGACGAAGGGTGTCCCGGGTGAGACGTGTGTCCCATGGGGCCGAGTGCCCCGGGTGAGCCGAGTGCCCCATGGGGCCGAGTGCCCCGGGTGAGCCGAGTGTCCAAGGGGGCCGAGTGCCACGGGTGAGCCGAGTGTCCCAGGGGGCCATGTTCCCCGGGTAAGACGTACCCCCCAAAGAGGAAGGGTGTCCCGGGTTAGAAGTGTGTCCCATCGGGCTGAGTGCCCCAGGTGAGCCGAGTGTCTCATGGGGCCGAGTGCCCCGGGTGAGCTGAGTGTCCCATGGGGTCGAGTGTCCTGTGTGAGTGGAGTGTCCCAAGGAGCCGAGTGCCCCAGGTGAGCCGAGTGTTCCATGGGGCCACGTTCCCCGGGTAAGACGTACCCCCCAAAGAGTAAGGGTGCCCCGGGTTAGACGTGTGTCCCATGGGGCTGAGTGCCCCAGGTGAGCCTAGAGTCTCAAGGGGCCGAGTGCCCCGGGTGAGCCGAGTGTCCCATGGGGTCGAGTGCGCCGGGTGAGTGGAGTGTCCCATGGGGTCAAGTGCCCCGGCTGAATCGAGTGTCCCATGGGGCCGAGTGTCCCATGGGGCCGAGTGCCCCGTGTGAGCCGAGTGTCCCATGGGGCCGAGTGTCCCAGGGGGCCCAGTGCCCCGGGTGAGCGGAGTGTCCCATGGGGCCGAGTGTCCCATGGGGCCGAGTGCCCCGGGTGAGCCCAGTGTCCCATGGGGCAGAGTGACCCGGGTGAGCCTAGTGTCCCAGGGTGCCGAGAGCCCCGGGTGAGCCGAGTTTCCCAGGGGGTGGAGTGCCCCTGGTGAGCCGAGAGTCCCAGGGGGCCATGTTCCCCGGGTAACCCGTACCCCCCAATGAGGAAGGGTGTCCCGGGTGAGACGTGGGTCCCATGGGGCTGAGTGCCCCAGGTGAGCCGAGTGTCTCATTGGGGCCGAGTGCCCCGGGTGAGCCAAGTGTCCCAGGGTGCAGAGAGCCACCGGTGAGCCGAGTGGCCCAGGGGGTGGAGTGCCCCGGGTGAGCCGAGAGTCCCAGGGGGCCATGTTCCCCGGGTAAGCCGTACCCCCCAAAGAGGAAGGGTGTCCCGGGTGAGACGTGTGTCCCATGGGGCTGAGTGCCCCGGGTGAGCCAAGCGTCCCAGGGGGCGTAGTGCCCCGGGTGAGCCGAGTGTCCCATGGGGCCAATTGCCCCGGGTGAGCCGAGTGTCCCAGGGGGCCCATTGCCCCCCGTGAGCCGAGTGTCCCAGGGGACCGTGTGCCCCGGGTGAACCTAGTTTCCCAGGGGTCGAGTGCCCCGGGTGAGCCTAGTTTCCCAGGGGACGAGTGCCCTGGGTGAGCCGCGTGTCCCAGGGGGCCGAGTGCCCCGGGTGAGCCCAGTGTCCCAGGGGGCCATGTTCCCCGGGTAAGACGTACCCCCCAAAGTGGAAGGGTGTCCCGGGTTAGACTTGTGTCCCATGGGACTGGGTGCCCCAGGTGAGGCGAGTGTCTCATGGGGCCGAGTGCCCCGGGTGAGCCGAGTGTCCCATAGGGTCGAGTGCCCCTCGTGAGTGGAGTGTCCCATGGGGTCAAGTGCCCCGGATGAGTCGAGTGTCCCATGGGGCCGAGTGTCCCATGGTGCCGTGTGCCCTGGGCAAGCCGAGTGTCCCAGGGGGCTGAGTGCCCCGGGTGAGCCGAGTCTCCCATGGGGTCGAGTGCCCCGGGTGAGTGGAGTGTCCCAGGGGGCCGAGTGCCCCGGGTGAGCCGATTGTCCCAGGGGGCCATGTTCCCAGGGTAAGACGTACACCCCAAAGAGGAAGGGTGTCCCGGGTTAGACGTGTGTCCCATGGGGCTGAGTGCCCCAGGTGAGCCTAGTGTCTCAAGGGGCCGAGTGCCCCGGGTGAGCCGATTGTCCCATGGGGTCAAGTGCCCCGGATGATTCGAGTGTCACATGGGGCCGAGTGTCCCATGGGGCCGAGTGCCCCGGGTGAGCCCAGTGTCCCATGGTGCTGTGTGCCCCGGGTGAGCCAAGTGTCCCATGGTGCTGTGTGCCCCGGGTGAGCCGAGTGTCCCAGGGGGCCGAGAGCGCCGGGTGAGCCAAGTGTCCCATGGTGCCATGTGCCCTGGGTGAGCCGAGTGTCCCAGGGGGCTGAGTGACCCTGGTGAGCCGTGTGTCCCAGAGGGCCATGTTCCCCGGGTAAGCCGTACCCCCCAAAGACGAAGGGTGTCCCGGGTGAGACGTGTGTCCCATGGGGCCAAGTGCCCCGGGTGAGCCGAATGCCCCATGGGGCCGAGTGCGCGGGTGAGCCGAGTGTCCCAGGGGGCCGAGTGCCACGGGTGAGCCGAGTGTCCCAGGGGGCCATGTTCCCCGGGTAAGACGTACCCCCCAAAGAGGAAGGGTGTCCCGGGTTAGACGTGTGTCCCATGGGGCTGAGTGCCCCAGGTGAGCCGAGTGTCTCCTGGGGCCGAGTGCCCCGGGTGAGCTGAGTGTCCCATGTGGTCGAGTGCCCTGTGTGAGTGGAGTGTCCCATGGGGCCGAGTGCCCCGGGTGAGCCAAGCGTCCCAGGGGGCGTAGTGCCCCGGGTGAGCCGAGTGTCCCATGGGGCCAATTGCCCCGGGTGAGCCGAGTGTCCCAGGGGGCCCATTGCCCCCGGTGAGCCGAGTGTCCCAGGGGGCCCAGTGCCCCGGGTGAGCGGAGTGTCCCATGGGGCCGAGTGTCCCATGGGGCCGAGTGCCCCGGGTGAGCCCAGTGTCCCATGGGGCAGAGTGACCCGGGTGAGCCTAGTGTCCCAGGGTGCCGAGAGCCCCGGGTGAGCCGAGTTTCCCAGGGGGTGGAGTGCCCCTGGTGAGCCGAGAGTCCCAGGGGGCCATGTTCCCCGGGTAACCCGTACCCCCCAATGAGGAAGGGTGTCCCGGGTGAGACGTGGGTCCCATGGGGCTGAGTGCCCCAGGTGAGCCGAGTGTCTCATTGGGGCCGAGTGCCCCGGGTGAGCCAAGTGTCCCAGGGTGCAGAGAGCCACCGGTGAGCCGAGTGGCCCAGGGGGTGGAGTGCCCCGGGTGAGCCGAGAGTCCCAGGGGGCCATGTTCCCCGGGTAAGCCGTACCCCCCAAAGAGGAAGGGTGTCCCGGGTGAGACGTGTGTCCCATGGGGCTGAGTGCCCCGGGTGAGCCAAGCGTCCCAGGGGGCGTAGTGCCCCGGGTGAGCCGAGTGTCCCATGGGGCCAATTGCCCCGGGTGAGCCGAGTGTCCCAGGGGGCCCATTGCCCCCGGTGAGCCGAGTGTCCCAGGGGACCGTGTGCCCCGGGTGAACCTAGTTTCCCAGGGGTCGAGTGCCCCGGGTGAGCCTAGTTTCCCAGGGGACGAGTGCCCCGGGTGAGCCGCGTGTCCCAGGGGGCCGAGTGCCCCGGGTGAGCCCAGTGTCCCAGGGGGCCATATTCCCCGGGTAAGACGTACCCCCCAAAGTGGAAGGGTGTCCCGGGTTAGACTTGTGTCCCATGGGACTGGGTGCCCCAGGTGAGGCGAGTGTCTCATGGGGCCGAGTGCCCTGGGTGAGCCGAGTGTCCAATGGGGTCGAGTGCCCCTGGTGAGTGGAGTGTCCCATGGGGTCAAGTGCCCCGGATGAGTCGAGTGTCCCATGGGGCCGAGTGTCCCATGGTGCCGTGTGCCCTGGGTGAGCCGAGTGTCCCAGGGGGCTGAGTGCCCCGGGTGAGCCGAGTCTCCCATGGGGTCGAGTGCCCCGGGTGAGTGGAGTGTCCCAGGGGGCCGAGTGCCCCGGGTGAGCCGATTGTCCCAGGGGGCCATGTTCCCAGGGTAAGATGTACACCCCAAAGAGGAAGTGTGTCCCGGGTTAGACGTGTGTCCCATGGGGCTGAGTGCCCCAGGTGAGCCTAGTGTCTCAAGGGGCCGAGTGCCCCGGGTGAGCCGAGTGTCCCATGGGGTCAAGTGCCCCGGATGAGTCGAGTGTCCCATGGGGCCGAGTGTCCCATGGGGCCGAGTGCCCCGGGTGAGCCCAGTGTCCCATGGGGCAGAGTAACCCGGGTGAGCCTAGTGTCCCAGGGTGCCGAGAGCCCCGGGTGAGCCGAGTTTCCCAGGGGGTGAATGCCCCTGGTGAGCCGAGAGTCCCAGGGGGCCATGTTCCCCGGGTAAGCCGTACCCCCCAAAGAGGAAGGGTGTCCCGGGTGAGACGTGTGTCCCATGGGGCTGAGTGCCCCAGGTGAGCCGAGTGTCCCAGGGAGCCGAGTGCCCCAGGTGAGCCGAGTGTTCCAGGGGGCCATGTTCCCTGGGTAAGACGTATCCCCCAAAGAGGAAGGGTGTCCCGGGTTAGACGTGTGTCCCATGGGGCTGAGTGCCCCAGGTGAGCCTAGTGTCTCATGGGGTCGAGTGCCCCAGGTGAGCCGAGTGTTCCATGGGGTCGAGTGCCCCGGGTGAGTGGAGTGTCCCATGGGGTCAAGTGCCCCGGCGTAGTCCAGTGTCCCATGGGGCCGAGTGCCCCGTGTGAGCAGAGTGTCCCATGGGGCCGAGTGTCCCAGGGGGCCCAATGCCCCGGGTGAGCGGAGTGTACCATGGGGCCGAGTGTCCCATGGGGCCGAGTGCCCCGGTTGAGCCGAGGGTCCCAAAGGGCCAAGTGCCCCGAGTAAGCCGTATCCCCCAAAGGGGAAGGATGTCCCGGGTGAGACATGTGTCCCATGGGGCCTAGTGCCCTGGGTGAGCCGAGTGTCCCATGGGGCCGAGTGCCCCGGGTGAGCCGAGAGTCCCAGGGGGCCCAGTGCCCCGGGTGAGCCTAGTGTACCAGGGGGCTGAGTGTCCAGGGTGAGCCGAGTGTCCCATGGGGTCGAGTGCCCGGGTGAGTGGAGTGTCCCATGGGGCCGAGTGCCCCGGGTGAGCTGAGTGTCCCAGGGGGCCGAGTGTCCTGGGTGAGCTGAGTGTTCGAGCGGGCCATGTGCCCCAGGTAAGCCGTACCCCACAAAGGGGAAGGGTGTCCCGGGTGAGACATGTGTCCCTTGGGGCCGAGTGCCCCGGGTGAGCCGAGTGTCCCATGGGGTCGAGTGCCCCGGGTGAGTGGAGTGTCCCATGGGGTCGAGTGCCTCGGGTGAGTGGAGTGTCCCATGGGGTCAAGTTCCCCGGCTGAGTCGAGTGTCCCATGGGGCTGAGTGCCCCGTGTGAGCCCAGTGTCCCATGGGGCAGAGTGACCCGGGTGAGCCTAGTGTCCCAGGGTGCCGAGAGCCACGGGTGAGCCGAGTGGCCCAGGGGGCTATGTTCTCAGGTAAGCCGTACCCCCCAAAGAGGAAGGGTGTCCCGGGTGAGCCGGGTGTCCCATGGGGCCGATTGCCCCAGGTGAGCCGAGTGTCCCAGGTGGCCCATTGCCCCCGGTGAGCCGAGTGTCCCAGGGGACCGTGTGCCCCAGGTGAGCCTAGTTTCCCAGGGGTTTAGTGCCCCGGGTGAGCCTAGTTTCCCAGGGGACGAGTGCCCCGGGTGAGCCGCGTGTCCCAGGGTGCCGAGTGCCCCAGGTGAGCCCAGTGTCCCAGGGGGCCATGTTCCCCGGGTAAGACGTACCCCCCAAAGAGGAAGGGTGTCCCGGGTTAGACTTGTGTCCCATGGGGCTGGGTGCCCCAGGTGAGGCGAGTGTCTCATGGGCCCGAGTGCCCCGGGTGAGCCGAGTGTTCCATGGGGCCGAGTGCCCCGGGTGAGCCCAGTGTCCCATGGGGCAGAGTGACCCAGGTGAGCTGAGTTTCCCAGGAAGCCGAGAGCCCCGGGTGAGCCGAGTGTCCCAGGGGGCCGAGTGCTCCGGGTGAGCCTAGTGTCCCTGGGGGCCGAGTGTCCCATGGGGCCGAGTGCCCTGGGTGAGCCGAATGTCCCAGGGGGCCGAGAGCCCCGGGTGAGCCAAGTGTCCCATGGTGCCATGTGCCCCGGGTGAGCCGAGTGTCCCATGGGATCGAGTGCCCCGGGTGAGTGGAGTGTCCCATGGGGCCACGTGCCCCGGGTGAGCCGTGTGTCCCAGGGGGCCGAGTGCCCCAGGTGAGCCGAGTGTTCCAGGGCGCCATGTTCCCCGGGTAAGACGTACCCCCCAAAGAGGAAGGGTTTCCCGGGTTAGACGTGTGTCCCATGTGGCTGAGTACCCCAGGTGAGCCTAGTGTCTCATGGGGCCTAGTGCCCAGGGTGAGCCGAGTGTTCCATGGGGTCGAGTGCCCTGGGTGAGTGGAGTGTCCCATGGGGTCAAGTGCCCCGGCTGAGTTGAGTGTCCGATGGGGCCGAGTGCCCCGTGTGAGCCGAGTGTCCCATGGGGCCGAGTGTCCCAGGGGGCCCAGTGCCCAGGGTGAGCGGAGTGTCCCATGGGGCCGAGTGTCCCATGGTGCCGTGTGCCCTGGGTTAGCCGAGTGTCCCAGGGGGCTGAGTGCCCCGGGTGAGCCGAGTGTCCCATGGGGTCGAGTGCCCCGGGTGAGTGGAGTGTCCCAGGGGGCTGAGTGCCCCGGGTGAGCCGCTTGTCCCAGTGGGCCATGTTCCCCGGGTAAGACGTACACCCCAAAGAGGAAGGGTATCCCGGGATAGACGTGTGTCCCATGGGGCTAAGTGCCCCAGGTGAGCCTAGTGTCTCAAGGGGCCGAGTGCCCCGGGTGAGCCGAGTGTCCTATGGGGTCAAGTGCCCCGGATGAGTCGAGTGTCCCATGGGGCCGAGTGTCCCATGGGGCCGAGTGCCCCGGGTGAGCGCAGTGTCCCATGGGGCAGAATGACCCGGGTGAGCCTAGTGTCCCAGGGTGCCGAGAGCCCCCGGTGAGCCAAGTTTCCCAGGGGGTGAATGCCCCTGGTGAGCCGAGAGTCCCAGGGGGCCATGTTCCCCGGGTAAGCCGTACCCCCCAAAGAGGAAGGGTGTCCCGGGTGAGACGTGTGTCCCATGGGGCTGAGTGCCCCAGGTGGGCCGAGTGTCCCTGGGGGCCGAGTGCCCCAGGTGAGCCGAGTGTTCCAGGGGGCCATGTTCCCTGGGTAAGACGTATCCCCCAAAGAGGAAGGGTGTCCCGGGTTAGACGTGTGGCCCATGGGTCCGAGTGCCCTGTGTGAGCTGAGTGTCCCTGGAGTCCGAGTGCCCTGGGTGAGTCTAGTGTACCAGGGGGCCGAGTGCCCCGGGTGAGCCTAGTGTACAAGGGGGCTTAGTGCCCAGGGTGAGCCGAGTGTCCCAGGGGGCCATTTTCCCCGGGTAAGACGTACCCCCCAAAGAGGAAGGGTGTCCCGGGTTAGACGTGTGTCCCATGGGGCTGAGTGCCCCAGGTGAGCCTAGTGTCTCATGGGGTCGAGTGCCCCAGGTGAGCCGAGTGTTCCATGGGGTCGAGTGCCCCGGGTGAGTGGAGTGTCCCATGGGGTCAAGTGCCCCGGCGTAGTCGAGTGTCCCATGGGGCCGAGTGTCCCACGGGGCCGAGTGCCCCGTGTGAGCGGAGTGTCCCATGGGGCCGAGTGTCCCAGGGGGCCCAATGCCCCCGGTGAGCGGAGTGTACCATGGGGCCGAGTGTCCCATGGGGCCGAGTGCCCCGAGTGAGCAGAGTGTCCCAGGGGTTCTAGAGCCCCGGGTGAGCTGAGTGTCCCATGGAGCCGTGTGCCCCGGTTGAGCCGAGGGTCCCAAAGGGCCAAGTGCCCCGAGTAAGCCGTATCCCCCAAAGGGGAAGGATGTCCCGGGTGAGACATGTGTCCCATGGGGCCTAGTGCCCCGGGTGAGCCGAGTGTCCCATGGGTCCGAGTGCCCCGGGTGAGCCGAGAGTCCCAGGGGGCCCAGTGCCCCGGGTGAGCCTAGTGTACCAGGGGGCCGAGTGCCCAGGGTGAGCCGAGTGTCCCATGGGGTCGAGTGCCCCGGGTGAGCTGAGTGTCCCAGGGGGCCGAGTGCCCCGGGTGAGCCGAGTGTCCCAGGGGGCCATGTTCCCCGGGTAAGACGTACCCCCCAAAGAGGAAGGGTGTCCCGGGTGAGCCGAGTGTCCCTGGGGGCCGAGTGTCCCATGGGGCCGAGTGCCCCGGGTGAGCCGAGTGTCCCATGGGGCCCAGTGCCCCGGGTGAGCCTAGTGTCCCAGGGGGCCGGGAGCCCCGGGTGAGCCGAGTGTCCCAGGGGGCCGGGAGCCCCGGGTGAGCCGAGTGTCCCAGGGGGCCGGGAGCCCCGGGTGAGCCGAGTGTCCCAGGGGGCGGAGTGCCCCGGGTGAGCCAAGTGTCCCAGGGTGCCGAGTGCCCCGGTTGAACCGAGTGTCCCATGGGGCAGAGTGCCCCGGGTGAGCCGAGTGTCCCAGGGGACTGTGTGCCCCAGGTGAGCCGAGTGTCCCAGGGGCCGAGTGACCGGGTGAGCCGAGTGTCCCAGTTGGCCCAGTGCCCCGTGTTAGCCGACTGTCCCAGGGGGCCGAGAGCCCCGGGTGAGCCGAGTGTCCCAGGGTCCCAGTGCCCCGTGTGAGCCCAGTGTCCCATGGGGACGAGTGCCCCGGGTGAAACGAGTGTCCCATAGGGCCGAGTGCCCCGGGTGAGCCGAGTGTCCCAGGGGGGCCCTGTGCCCTGGGTGAGCCTAGTTTCCCAGGGGCCAAGTGCCCCGGGTGAGCTTAGTGTCCAACGGGGCCAAGTGCTCCGGGTAATCCGTACCCCCCAACGGGGAAGGGTGTCCCAGGTGAGACGTGTGTCGGAGGGGGCCGAGTGCCCCGGTTGAACCGAGTATCCCATGGGGCAGAGTGCCCCGGGTGAGCCGAGTGTCCCAGGGTACTGTGTGCCCCAGGTGAGCCGAGTGTCCCAGGGGCCGAGTGCACCGGGTGAGCCGAGTGTCCCCGGGGGCCCAGTGCCCCGGGTGAGCCGATTGTCCCAGGAGACCATGTGCCCCGGGTGACCCGAGTGTCCCAGGGGGCCGAGTTCGGTGGGTGAGCCGAGTGTCCCAGGGCGCCCAGTGCGCTGGTTGATCCGAGTGTCCCAGTGGGGCCGAGTGCCCCGGGTGAGCCGAGCGTCCCAGGGGGCCGAGAGCCCCGGGTGAGCCGAGCGTCCCAGGGGGCCGAGTGCCCCGGGTGAGCCGAGCGTCCCAGGGGGCTGAGAGCCCCGGGTGAGCCGAGCGTCCCAGGGGGCCGAGTGCCCCGGGTGAGCCGAGCGTCCCAGGGGGCCGAGAGCCCCGGGTGAGCCGAGCGTCCCAGGGGGCCGAGTGCCCCGGGTGAGCCGAGTGTCCCAGGGGGCCGAGTGCCCCGGGTGAGCTGAGTGTCCCAGGGGCCGAGTGCCCCGGGTGAGCCGAGTGTCCCAGGGGGCCGAGTGCCCTGTGTGAGCCGAGTGTCCCAGGGGGCCATGTGCCCTTGGTAAGCCGTACCCCCCAAAGGGGAAGGGTGTCACGGGTGAGCCTAGTGTTCCAAGGGGCCGAGTGTCCCGGGTGAGCCGAGCGTCTCAGGGGGCCAAGAGCCCCGGGTGAGCTGAGTGTCCCAGGTGGCCTAGTGCCCTGGGTGAGACGAGTGTCCCAGGGGGCCATGTGCCCCGCGTAAGCCGTACCCCCCAAAGGGGAAAGGTGTCCCGGGTGAGCCAGGTGTCCCAGGGGGCCGAGTGCCCCGGGTGAGCCGAGTGTCCCCGGGGGCCCAGTGCCCCGGGTGAGCCGATTGTCCCAGGAGACCATGTGCCCCGGGTGACCCGAGTGTCTCAGGGGGCCGAGTTCGCTGGGTGAGCCGAGTGTCCCACGGCGCCGAGTGCGCCGGTTGATCTGAGTGTCCCAGGGGGGCCGAGTGCCCCGGGTGAGCCTAGTGTCCCAGGGGGCAGAGTGCCCCGGGTGAGCCAAGTGTCCCAGGGGCTGAGTGCCCCCGGTGAGCCGAGTGTCCCAGGGGGCCCAGTGCCCCGGGTGAGCCGAGTGTCCCAGGGGGCCGAGTGCCCTAGGTGACCCACGTGTCCCAGGGGGCCATGTGCCCCGGGTTAGCCGTACACCCCAAAGGGAAGGGTGTCCCGGGTGAGACGTGTGTCCCAGGGGGCCGAGTGCCCTGGGTGAACCGAGTGTCCCATAGGGCCGAGTGCCTCGGGTGAGCAGAGCGTCCCAGGGGGCCGAGAGCCCCGGGTGAGCCGAGTGCCCCAGAGGACCATGTGCCCCGGGTGAACCGAGTGTCCCATGGGGCCCAGTGCCCCGGGTAAGCCGTACCCCCAAAAGGGGAAGGATGTCCCGGGTGAGACATGTGTCCCATGGGGCCTAGTGCCCTGGGTGAGCCGAATGTCCCATAGGCCAGAGTGCCCCCGGTGAGCCGAGTGTCCCATGGGGCCCAGTGCCCCGGGTGAGCCTAGTGTCCCAGGGGGCCGGGAGCCCCGGGTGAGCCGAGTGTCCCAGGGGGCCGGGAGCCCCGGGTGAGCCGAGTGTCCCAGGGGGCGGAGTGCCCCGGGTGAGCCAAGTGTCCCAGGGTGCCGAGTGCCCCGGTTGAACCGAGTGTCCCATGGGGCAGAGTGCCCCGGGTTAGCCGAGTGTCCCAGGGGACTGTGTGCCCCAGGTGAGCCGAGTGTCCCAGGGGCCGAGTGACCGGGTGAGCCGAGTGTCCCAGTTGGCCCAGTGCCCCGTGTTAGCCGACTGTCCCAGGGGGCCGAGAGCCCCGGGTCAGCCGAGTGTCCCAGGGTCCCAGTGCCCCGTGTGAGCCCAGTGTCCCATGGGGACGAGTGCCCCGGGTGAGCCGAGTGTCCCAGGGGGCCGAGTGCCCCAGGTGACCCGCGTGTCCCAGGGGGCCATGTGCCCCGGGTAAGCCGTAACCCCCAACAGGGAAGGGTGTCCTGGGTGAGACGTGTGTCCCAGGGGGCCGAGTGCCCCGGTGGAACCGAGTGTCCCATGGGTCCGAGTGCCCCGGGTGAGCAGAGCGTCCCAGGGGGCCGAGAGCCCCGGGTGAGCCGAGTGCCCCAGGGGACCATGTGCCCCGGGTGAACCGAGTGTCCCATGGGGCCCAGTGCCCCGGGTAAGCCGTACCCCCAAAAGGGGAAGGATGTCCCGGGTGAGACATGTGTCCCATGGGGCCTAGTGCCCTGGGTGAGCCGAATGGCCCATAGGCCAGAGTGCCCCCGGTGAGCCGAGTGTCCCATGGGGCCCAGTGCCCCGGGTGAGCCTAGTGTCCCAGGGGGCCGGGAGCCCCGGGTGAGCCGAGTGTCCCAGGGGGCGGAGTGCCCCGGGTGAGCCAAGTGTCCCAGGGTGCCGAGTGCCCCGGGTGAGCCGAGTGTCCCAGGCGTCGAGTGCCCCGGGTGAAGCCGAGTGTCCCAGGGGGCCCAGTGCCCCGGGTCAGCCGAGTGTCCCATGGGGCCAAGTACCCCGGGTGAAACGATTGTCCCATAGGGCCGAGTGCCCCGGGTGAGCCGAGTGTCCCAGGGGGGCCCTGTGCCCTGGGTGAGCCTAGTTTCCCAGGGGCCAAGTGCCCCGGGTGAGCTTAGTGTCCAACGGGGCCAAGTGCTCCGGGTAATCCGTACCCCGCAACGGGGAAGGGTGTCCCAGGTGAGACGTGTGTCGGAGGGGGCCGAGTGCCCCGGTTGAACCGAGTGTCCCATGGGGCAGAGTGCCCCGGGTGAGCCCAGTGTCCCAGGGGACTGTGTGCCCCAGGTGAGCCGAGTGTCCCAGGGGCCGAGTGACCGGGTGAGCCGAGTGTCCCAGTTGGCCCAGTGCCCCGTGTTAGCCGACTGTCCCAGGGGGCCGAGAGCCCCGGGTGAGCCGAGTGTCCCAGGGTCCCAGTGCCCCGTGTGAGCCCAGTGTCCCATGGGGACGAGTGCCCCGGGTGAGCCGAGTGTCCCAGGGGGCCGAGTGCCCCAGGTGACCCGCGTGTCCCAGGGGGCCATGTGCCCCGGGTAAGCCGTAACCCCCAACAGGGAAGGGTGTCCTGGGTGAGAAGGGTGTCCTGGGTGAGACGTGTGTCCCAGGGGGCCGAGTGCCCCGGTGGAACCGAGTGTCCCATGGGTCCAAGTGCCCCGGGTGAGCTGAGTGTCCCAGGGGACAGTGTGCCCCGGGTGAGCCGAGTGTCCCAGGGGGCTGAGTGCCTCGGGTGAGCCGAGTGTCCCAGGGTGCCTAGATCCCCGGGTGAGCCGAGTGTCCCAGGGGGTCGAGTGCCCCGGGTAAGCTGTACACCCCAAAGGGGAAGGATGTCCCGGGCGAGCCCAGTGTCCCAGGGGGCCGAGTGCACCGGGTGAGCCGGGTGTCCCCGGGGGCCCAGTGCCCCGGGTGAGCCGATTGTCCCAGGAGACCATGTGCCCCCGGTGACCCGAGTGTCCCAGGGGGCCGAGTTCGGTGGGTGAGCCGAGTGTCCCAGGGCGCCCAGTGCGCTGGTTGATCCGAGTGTCCCAGTGGGGCCGAGTTCCCCGGGTGAGCCTAGTGTCCTAGGGGGCGGAGTGCCCCGGGTGAGCCAAGTGTCCCAGGCGTTGAGTGCCCCGGGTGAGCCGAGTGTCCCAGGGGGCCCAGTGCCCCGGGTGAGCCGAGTGTCCCATGGGGCTGAGTACCCCGGGTGAAACGAGTGTCCCATAGGGCCGAGTGCCCCGGGTGAGCTGATTGTCCCAGGGGTCCAAGGGCGCCGGTTGAGCCGAGTGTCCCAGGGGGGCCCTGTGCACTGGGTGAGCCTAGTGTCCCAGGGGCCGAGTGCCCCGGGTGAGCTTAGTGTCCAACGGGGCCATGTGCCCCGGGTAAGCCGTACCCCCCAACGGGGAAGGGTGTCCCGGGTGAGACGTGTTTCCCAGGGGGCCGAGTGCCCCGGTGGAACCGAGTGTCCCATGGGGCCAAGTGCCCCGGATGAGCTGAGTGTCCCAGGGGACAATGTGCCCCAGGTGAGCCAAGTGTCCCAGGGTGGCCGAGTTCCCCGGGTGAGCCGAGCGTCCCAGGGGGCCGAGTGCCCCGGGTGAGCCGAGCGTCCCAGGGGGCCGAGAGCCCCGGGTGAGCCGAGCGTCCCAGGGGGCCGAGTGCCCCGGGTGAGCCGAGTGTCCCAGGGGGCCGAGTGCCCCGGGTGAGCTGAGTGTCCCAGGGGCCGAGTGCCCCGGGTGAGCCGAGTGTCCCAGGGGGCCGAGTGCCCTGTGTGAGCCGAGTGTCCCAGGGGGCCATGTGCCCTTGGTAAGCCGTACCCCCCAAAGGGGAAGGGTGTCACGGGTGAGCCGAGTGTTCCAAGGGGCCGAGTGTCCCGGGTGAGCCGAGCGTCTCAGGGGGCCAAGAGCCCCGGGTGAGCTGAGTGTCCCAGGTGGCCTAGTGCCCTGGGTGAGACGAGTGTCCCAGGGGGCCATGTGCCCCGCGTAAGCCGTACCCCCCAAAGGGGAAAGATGTCCCGGGTGAGCCAGGTGTCCCAGGGGGCCGAGTGCCCCGGGTGAGCCGAGTGTCCCCGGGGGCCCAGTGCCCCGGGTGAGCCGATTGTCCCAGGAGACCATGTGCCCCGGGTGACCCGAGTGTCTCAGGGGGCCAAGTTCGCTGGGTGAGCCGAGTGTCCCACGGCGCCGAGTGCGCCGGTTGATCTGAGTGTCCCAGGGGGGCCGAGTGCCCCGGGTGAGCCTAGTGTCCCAGGGGGCAGAGTGCCCCGGGTGAGCCAAGTGTCCCAGGGGCTGAGTGCCCCCGGTGAGCCGAGTGTCCCAGGGGGCCCAGTGCCCCGGGTGAGCCGAGTGTCCCAGGGGGCCGAGTGCCCTAGGTGACCCACGTGTCCCAGGGGGCCATGTGCCCCGGGTTAGCCGTACACCCCAAAGGGAAGGGTGTCCCGGGTGAGACGTGTGTCCCAGGGGGCCGAGTGCCCTGGGTGAACCGAGTGTCCCATAGGGCCGAGTGCCTCGGGTGAGCAGAGCGTCCCAGGGGGCCGAGAGCCCCGGGTGAGCCGAGTGCCCCAGAGGACCATGTGCCCCGGGTGAACCGAGTGTCCCATGGGGCCCAGTGCCCCGGGTAAGCCGTACCCCCAAAAGGGGAAGGATGTCCCGGGTGAGACATGTGTCCCATGGGGCCTAGTGCCCTGGGTGAGCCGAATGTCCCATAGGCCAGAGTGCCCCCGGTGAGCCGAGTGTCCCATGGGGCCCAGTGCCCCGGGTGAGCCTAGTGTCCCAGGGGGCCGGGAGCCCCGGGTGAGCCGAGTGTCCCAGGGGGCCGGGAGCCCCGGGTGAGCCGAGTGTCCCAGGGGGCGGAGTGCCCCGGGTGAGCCAAGTGTCCCAGGGTGCCGAGTGCCCCGGTTGAACCGAGTGTCCCATGGGGCAGAGTGCCCCGGGTTAGCCGAGTGTCCCAGGGGACTGTGTGCCCCAGGTGAGCCGAGTGTCCCAGGGGCCGAGTGACCGGGTGAGCCGAGTGTCCCAGTTGGCCCAGTGCCCCGTGTTAGCCGACTGTCCCAGGGGGCCGAGAGCCCCGGGTCAGCCGAGTGTCCCAGGGTCCCAGTGCCCCGTGTGAGCCCAGTGTCCCATGGGGACGAGTGCCCCGGGTGAGCCGAGTGTCCCAGGGGGCCGAGTGCCCCAGGTGACCCGCGTGTCCCAGGGGGCCATGTGCCCCGGGTAAGCCGTAACCCCCAACAGGGAAGGGTGTCCTGGGTGAGACGTGTGTCCCAGGGGGCCGAGTGCCCCGGTGGAACCGAGTGTCCCATGGGTCCGAGTGCCCCGGGTGAGCAGAGCGTCCCAGGGGGCCGAGAGCCCCGGGTGAGCCGAGTGCCCCAGGGGACCATGTGCCCCGGGTGAACCGAGTGTCCCATGGGGCCCAGTGCCCCGGGTAAGCCGTACCCCCAAAAGGGGAAGGATGTCCCGGGTGAGACATGTGTCCCATGGGGCCTAGTGCCCTGGGTGAGCCGAATGGCCCATAGGCCAGAGTGCCCCCGGTGAGCCGAGTGTCCCATGGGGCCCAGTGCCCCGGGTGAGCCTAGTGTCCCAGGGGGCCGGGAGCCCCGGGTGAGCCGAGTGTCCCAGGGGGCGGAGTGCCCCGGGTGAGCCAAGTGTCCCAGGGTGCCGAGTGCCCCGGGTGAGCCGAGTGTCCCAGGCGTCGAGTGCCCCGGGTGAAGCCGAGTGTCCCAGGGGGCCCAGTGCCCCGGGTCAGCCGAGTGTCCCATGGGGCCAAGTACCCCGGGTGAAACGAGTGTCCCATAGGGCCGAGTGCCCCGGGTGAGCCGAGTGTCCCAGGGGGGCCCTGTGCCCTGGGTGAGCCTAGTTTCCCAGGGGCCAAGTGCCCCGGGTGAGCTTAGTGTCCAACGGGGCCAAGTGCTCCGGGTAATCCGTACCCCGCAACGGGGAAGGGTGTCCCAGGTGAGACGTGTGTCGGAGGGGGCCGAGTGCCCCGGTTGAACCGAGTGTCCCATGGGGCAGAGTGCCCCGGGTGAGCCCAGTGTCCCAGGGGACTGTGTGCCCCAGGTGAGCCGAGTGTCCCAGGGGCCGAGTGACCGGGTGAGCCGAGTGTCCCAGTTGGCCCAGTGCCCCGTGTTAGCCGACTGTCCCAGGGGGCCGAGAGCCCCGGGTCAGCCGAGTGTCCCAGGGTCCCAGTGCCCCGTGTGAGCCCAGTGTCCCATGGGGACGAGTGCCCCGGGTGAGCCGAGTGTCCCAGGGGGCCGAGTGCCCCAGGTGACCCGCGTGTCCCAGGGGGCCATGTGCCCCGGGTAAGCCGTAACCCCCAACAGGGAAGGGTGTCCTGGGTGAGAAGGGTGTCCTGGGTGAGACGTGTGTCCCAGGGGGCCGAGTGCCCCGGTGGAACCGAGTGTCCCATGGGTCCAAGTGCCCCGGGTGAGCTGAGTGTCCCAGGGGACAGTGTGCCCCGGGTGAGCCGAGTGTCCCAGGGGGCTGAGTGCCTCGGGTGAGCCGAGTGTCCCAGGGTGCCTAGATCCCCGGGTGAGCCGAGTGTCCCAGGGGGTCGAGTGCCCCGGGTAAGCTGTACACCCCAAAGGGGAAGGATGTCCCGGGCGAGCCCAGTGTCCCAGGGGGCCGAGTGCACCGGGTGAGCCGGGTGTCCCCGGGGGCCCAGTGCCCCGGGTGAGCCGATTGTCCCAGGAGACCATGTGCCCCCGGTGACCCGAGTGTCCCAGGGGGCCGAGTTCGGTGGGTGAGCCGAGTGTCCCAGGGCGCCCAGTGCGCTGGTTGATCCGAGTGTCCCAGTGGGGCCGAGTTCCCCGGGTGAGCCTAGTGTCCTAGGGGGCGGAGTGCCCCGGGTGAGCCAAGTGTCCCAGGCGTTGAGTGCCCCGGGTGAGCCGAGTGTCCCAGGGGGCCCAGTGCCCCGGGTGAGCCGAGTGTCCCATGGGGCTGAGTACCCCGGGTGAAACGAGTGTCCCATAGGGCCGAGTGCCCCGGGTGAGCTGATTGTCCCAGGGGTCCAAGGGCGCCGGTTGAGCCGAGTGTCCCAGGGGGGCCCTGTGCACTGGGTGAGCCTAGTGTCCCAGGGGCCGAGTGCCCCGGGTGAGCTTAGTGTCCAACGGGGCCATGTGCCCCGGGTAAGCCGTACCCCCCAACGGGGAAGGGTGTCCCGGGTGAGACGTGTTTCCCAGGGGGCCGAGTGCCCCGGTGGAACCGAGTGTCCCATGGGGCCAAGTGCCCCGGATGAGCTGAGTGTCCCAGGGGACAATGTGCCCCAGGTGAGCCAAGTGTCCCAGGGTGGCCGAGTTCCCCGGGTGAGCCGAGCGTCCCAGGGGGCCGAGTGCCCCGGGTGAGCCGAGCGTCCCAGGGGGCCGAGAGCCCCGGGTGAGCCGAGCGTCCCAGGGGGCCGAGTGCCCCGGGTGAGCCGAGTGTCCCAGGGGGCCGAGTGCCCCGGGTGAGCTGAGTGTCCCAGGGGCCGAGTGCCCCGGGTGAGCCGAGTGTCCCAGGGGGCCGAGTGCCCTGTGTGAGCCGAGTGTCCCAGGGGGCCATGTGCCCTTGGTAAGCCGTACCCCCCAAAGGGGAAGGGTGTCACGGGTGAGCCGAGTGTTCCAAGGGGCCGAGTGTCCCGGGTGAGCCGAGCGTCTCAGGGGGCCAAGAGCCCCGGGTGAGCTGAGTGTCCCAGGTGGCCTAGTGCCCTGGGTGAGACGAGTGTCCCAGGGGGCCATGTGCCCCGCGTAAGCCGTACCCCCCAAAGGGGAAAGATGTCCCGGGTGAGCCAGGTGTCCCAGGGGGCCGAGTGCCCCGGGTGAGCCGAGTGTCCCCGGGGGCCCAGTGCCCCGGGTGAGCCGATTGTCCCAGGAGACCATGTGCCCCGGGTGACCCGAGTGTCTCAGGGGGCCAAGTTCGCTGGGTGAGCCGAGTGTCCCACGGCGCCGAGTGCGCCGGTTGATCTGAGTGTCCCAGGGGGGCCGAGTGCCCCGGGTGAGCCTAGTGTCCCAGGGGGCAGAGTGCCCCGGGTGAGCCAAGTGTCCCAGGGGCTGAGTGCCCCCGGTGAGCCGAGTGTCCCAGGGGGCCCAGTGCCCCGGGTGAGCCGAGTGTCCCAGGGGGCCGAGTGCCCTAGGTGACCCACGTGTCCCAGGGGGCCATGTGCCCCGGGTTAGCCGTACACCCCAAAGGGAAGGGTGTCCCGGGTGAGACGTGTGTCCCAGGGGGCCGAGTGCCCTGGGTGAACCGAGTGTCCCATAGGGCCGAGTGCCTCGGGTGAGCAGAGCGTCCCAGGGGGCCGAGAGCCCCGGGTGAGCCGAGTGCCCCAGAGGACCATGTGCCCCGGGTGAACCGAGTGTCCCATGGGGCCCAGTGCCCCGGGTAAGCCGTACCCCCAAAAGGGGAAGGATGTCCCGGGTGAGACATGTGTCCCATGGGGCCTTGTGCCCTGGGTGAGCCGAATGTCCCATAGGCCAGAGTGCCCCCGGTGAGCCGAGTGTCCCATGGGGCCCAGTGCCCCGGGTGAGCCTAGTGTCCCAGGGGGCCGGGAGCCCCGGGTGAGCCGAGTGTCCCAGGGGGCCGGGAGCCCCGGGTGAGCCGAGTGTCCCAGGGGGCGGAGTGCCCCGGGTGAGCCAAGTGTCCCAGGGTGCCGAGTGCCCCGGTTGAACCGAGTGTCCCATGGGGCAGAGTGCCCCGGGTTAGCCGAGTGTCCCAGGGGACTGTGTGCCCCAGGTGAGCCGAGTGTCCCAGGGGCCGAGTGACCGGGTGAGCCGAGTGTCCCAGTTGGCCCAGTGCCCCGTGTTAGCCGACTGTCCCAGGGGGCCGAGAGCCCCGGGTCAGCCGAGTGTCCCAGGGTCCCAGTGCCCCGTGTGAGCCCAGTGTCCCATGGGGACGAGTGCCCCGGGTGAGCCGAGTGTCCCAGGGGGCCGAGTGCCCCAGGTGACCCGCGTGTCCCAGGGGGCCATGTGCCCCGGGTAAGCCGTAACCCCCAACAGGGAAGGGTGTCCTGGGTGAGACGTGTGTCCCAGGGGGCCGAGTGCCCCGGTGGAACCGAGTGTCCCATGGGTCCGAGTGCCCCGGGTGAGCAGAGCGTCCCAGGGGGCCGAGAGCCCCGGGTGAGCCGAGTGCCCCAGGGGACCATGTGCCCCGGGTGAACCGAGTGTCCCATGGGGCCCAGTGCCCCGGGTAAGCCGTACCCCCAAAAGGGGAAGGATGTCCCGGGTGAGACATGTGTCCCATGGGGCCTAGTGCCCTGGGTGAGCCGAATGGCCCATAGGCCAGAGTGCCCCCGGTGAGCCGAGTGTCCCATGGGGCCCAGTGCCCCGGGTGAGCCTAGTGTCCCAGGGGGCCGGGAGCCCCGGGTGAGCCGAGTGTCCCAGGGGGCGGAGTGCCCCGGGTGAGCCAAGTGTCCCAGGGTGCCGAGTGCCCCGGGTGAGCCGAGTGTCCCAGGCGTCGAGTGCCCCGGGTGAAGCCGAGTGTCCCAGGGGGCCCAGTGCCCCGGGTCAGCCGAGTGTCCCATGGGGCCAAGTACCCCGGGTGAAACGAGTGTCCCATAGGGCCGAGTGCCCCGGGTGAGCCGAGTGTCCCAGGGGGGCCCTGTGCCCTGGGTGAGCCTAGTTTCCCAGGGGCCAAGTGCCCCGGGTGAGCTTAGTGTCCAACGGGGCCAAGTGCTCCGGGTAATCCGTACCCCGCAACGGGGAAGGGTGTCCCAGGTGAGACGTGTGTCGGAGGGGGCCGAGTGCCCCGGTTGAACCGAGTGTCCCATGGGGCAGAGTGCCCCGGGTGAGCCCAGTGTCCCAGGGGACTGTGTGCCCCAGGTGAGCCGAGTGTCCCAGGGGCCGAGTGACCGGGTGAGCCGAGTGTCCCAGTTGGCCCAGTGCCCCGTGTTAGCCGACTGTCCCAGGGGGCCGAGAGCCCCGGGTCAGCCGAGTGTCCCAGGGTCCCAGTGCCCCGTGTGAGCCCAGTGTCCCATGGGGACGAGTGCCCCGGGTGAGCCGAGTGTCCCAGGGGGCCGAGTGCCCCAGGTGACCCGCGTGTCCCAGGGGGCCATGTGCCCCGGGTAAGCCGTAACCCCCAACAGGGAAGGGTGTCCTGGGTGAGAAGGGTGTCCTGGGTGAGACGTGTGTCCCAGGGGGCCGAGTGCCCCGGTGGAACCGAGTGTCCCATGGGTCCAAGTGCCCCGGGTGAGCTGAGTGTCCCAGGGGACAGTGTGCCCCGGGTGAGCCGAGTGTCCCAGGGGGCTGAGTGCCTCGGGTGAGCCGAGTGTCCCAGGGTGCCTAGATCCCCGGGTGAGCCGAGTGTCCCAGGGGGTCGAGTGCCCCGGGTAAGCTGTACACCCCAAAGGGGAAGGATGTCCCGGGCGAGCCCAGTGTCCCAGGGGGCCGAGTGCACCGGGTGAGCCGGGTGTCCCCGGGGGCCCAGTGCCCCGGGTGAGCCGATTGTCCCAGGAGACCATGTGCCCCCGGTGACCCGAGTGTCCCAGGGGGCCGAGTTCGGTGGGTGAGCCGAGTGTCCCAGGGCGCCCAGTGCGCTGGTTGATCCGAGTGTCCCAGTGGGGCCGAGTTCCCCGGGTGAGCCTAGTGTCCTAGGGGGCGGAGTGCCCCGGGTGAGCCAAGTGTCCCAGGCGTTGAGTGCCCCGGGTGAGCCGAGTGTCCCAGGGGGCCCAGTGCCCCGGGTGAGCCGAGTGTCCCATGGGGCTGAGTACCCCGGGTGAAACGAGTGTCCCATAGGGCCGAGTGCCCCGGGTGAGCTGATTGTCCCAGGGGTCCAAGGGCGCCGGTTGAGCCGAGTGTCCCAGGGGGGCCCTGTGCACTGGGTGAGCCTAGTGTCCCAGGGGCCGAGTGCCCCGGGTGAGCTTAGTGTCCAACGGGGCCATGTGCCCCGGGTAAGCCGTACCCCCCAACGGGGAAGGGTGTCCCGGGTGAGACGTGTTTCCCAGGGGGCCGAGTGCCCCGGTGGAACCGAGTGTCCCATGGGGCCAAGTGCCCCGGATGAGCTGAGTGTCCCAGGGGACAATGTGCCCCAGGTGAGCCAAGTGTCCCAGGGTGGCCGAGTTCCCCGGGTGAGCCGAGCGTCCCAGGGGGCCGAGTGCCCCGGGTGAGCCGAGCGTCCCAGGGGGCCGAGAGCCCCGGGTGAGCCGAGCGTCCCAGGGGGCCGAGTGCCCCGGGTGAGCCGAGTGTCCCAGGGGGCCGAGTGCCCCGGGTGAGCTGAGTGTCCCAGGGGCCGAGTGCCCCGGGTGAGCCGAGTGTCCCAGGGGGCCGAGTGCCCTGTGTGAGCCGAGTGTCCCAGGGGGCCATGTGCCCTTGGTAAGCCGTACCCCCCAAAGGGGAAGGGTGTCACGGGTGAGCCGAGTGTTCCAAGGGGCCGAGTGTCCCGGGTGAGCCGAGCGTCTCAGGGGGCCAAGAGCCCCGGGTGAGCTGAGTGTCCCAGGTGGCCTAGTGCCCTGGGTGAGACGAGTGTCCCAGGGGGCCATGTGCCCCGCGTAAGCCGTACCCCCCAAAGGGGAAAGATGTCCCGGGTGAGCCAGGTGTCCCAGGGGGCCGAGTGCCCCGGGTGAGCCGAGTGTCCCCGGGGGCCCAGTGCCCCGGGTGAGCCGATTGTCCCAGGAGACCATGTGCCCCGGGTGACCCGAGTGTCTCAGGGGGCCAAGTTCGCTGGGTGAGCCGAGTGTCCCACGGCGCCGAGTGCGCCGGTTGATCTGAGTGTCCCAGGGGGGCCGAGTGCCCCGGGTGAGCCTAGTGTCCCAGGGGGCAGAGTGCCCCGGGTGAGCCAAGTGTCCCAGGGGCTGAGTGCCCCCGGTGAGCCGAGTGTCCCAGGGGGCCCAGTGCCCCGGGTGAGCCGAGTGTCCCAGGGGGCCGAGTGCCCTAGGTGACCCACGTGTCCCTGGGGGCCATGTGCCCCGGGTTAGCCGTACACCCCAAAGGGAAGGGTGTCCCGGGTGAGACGTGTGTCCCAGGGGGCCGAGTGCCCTGGGTGAACCGAGTGTCCCATAGGGCCGAGTGCCTCGGGTGAGCAGAGCGTCCCAGGGGGCCGAGAGCCCTGGGTGAGCCGAGTGCCCCAGGGGACCATGTGCCCCGGGTGAACCGAGTGTCCCATGGGGCCCAGTGCCCCGGGTAAGCCGTACCCCCAAAAGGGGAAGGATGTCCCGGGTGAGACATGTGTCCCATGGGGCCTAGTGCCCTGGGTGAGCCGAATGTCCCATAGGCCAGAGTGCCCCCGGTGAGCCGAGTGTCCCATGGGGCCCAGTGCCCCGGGTGAGCCTAGTGTCCCAGGGGGCCGGGAGCCCCGGGTGAGCCGAGTGTCCCAGGGGGCCGGGAGCCCCGGGTGAGCCGAGTGTCCCAGGGGGCGGAGTGCCCCGGGTGAGCCAAGTGTCCCAGGGTGCCGAGTGCCCCGGTTGAACCGAGTGTCCCATGGGGCAGAGTGCCCCGGGTGAGCCGAGTGTCCCAGGGGACTGTGTGCCCCAGGTGAGCCGAGTGTCCCAGGGGCCGAGTGACCGGGTGAGCCGAGTGTCCCAGTTGGCCCAGTGCCCCGTGTTAGCCGACTGTCCCAGGGGGCCGAGAGCCCCGGGTCAGCCGAGTGTCCCAGGGTCCCAGTGCCCCGTGTGAGCCCAGTGTCCCATGGGGACGAGTGCCCCGGGTGAGCCGAGTGTCCCCGGGGGCCCAGTGCCCCGGGTGAGCCGATTGTCCCAGGAGACCATGTGCCCCGGGTGACCCGAGTGTCTCAGGGGGCCGAGTTCGCTGGGTGAGCCGAGTGTCCCACGGCGCCGAGTGCGCCGGTTGATCTGAGTGTCCCAGGGGGGCCGAGTGCCCCGGGTGAGCCTAGTGTCCCAGGGGGCAGAGTGCCCCGGGTGAGCCAAGTGTCCCAGGGGCTGAGTGCCCCCGGTGAGCCGAGTGTCCCAGGGGGCCCAGTGCCCCGGGTGAGCCGAGTGTCCCAGGGGGCCGAGTGCCCTAGGTGACCCACGTGTCCCAGGGGGCCATGTGCCCCGGGTTAGCCGTACACCCCAAAGGGAAGGGTGTCCCGGGTGAGACGTGTGTCCCAGGGGGCCGAGTGCCCTGGGTGAACCGAGTGTCCCATAGGGCCGAGTGCCTCGGGTGAGCAGAGCGTCCCAGGGGGCCGAGAGCCCCGGGTGAGCCGAGTGCCCCAGGGGACCATGTGCCCCGGGTGAACCGAGTGTCCCATGGGGCCCAGTGCCCCGGGTAAGCCGTACCCCCAAAAGGGGAAGGATGTCCCGGGTGAGACATGTGTCCCATGGGGCCTAGTGCCCTGGGTGAGCCGAATGGCCCATAGGCCAGAGTGCCCCCGGTGAGCCGAGTGTCCCATGGGGCCCAGTGCCCCGGGTGAGCCTAGTGTCCCAGGGGGCCGGGAGCCCCGGGTGAGCCGAGTGTCCCAGGGGGCCGGGAGCCCCGGGTGAGCCGAGTGTCCCAGGGGGCGGAGTGCCCCGGGTGAGCCAAGTGTCCCAGGGTGCCGAGTGCCCCGGTTGAACCGAGTGTCCCATGGAGCAGAGTGCCCCGGGTGAGCCGAGTGTCCCAGGGGACTGTGTGCCCCAGGTGAGCCGAGTGTCCCAGGGGCCGAGTGACCGGGTGAGCCGAGTGTCCCAGTTGGCCCAGTGCCCCGTGTTAGCCGACTGTCCCAGGGGGCCGAGAGCCCCGGGTGAGCCAAGTGTCCCAGGGTGCCGAGTGCCCCGGTTGAACCGAGTGTCCCATGGGGCAGAGTGCCCCGGGTGAGCCGAGTGTCCCAGGGGACTGTGTGCCCCAGGTGAGCCGAGTGTCCCAGGGGCCGAGTGACCGGGTGAGCCGAGTGTCCCAGTTGGCCCAGTGCCCCGTGTTAGCCGACTGTCCCAGGGGGCCGAGAGCCCCGGGTCAGCCGAGTGTCCCAGGGTCCCAGTGCCCCGTGTGAGCCCAGTGTCCCATGGGGACGAGTGCCCCGGGTGAGCCGAGTGTCCCAGGGGGCCGAGTGCCCCAGGTGACCCGCGTGTCCCAGGGGGCCATGTGCCCCGGGTAAGCCGTAACCCCCAACAGGGAAGGGTGTCCTGGGTGAGACGTGTGTCCCAGGGGGCCGAGTGCCCCGGTGGAACCGAGTGTCCCATGGGTCCGAGTGCCCCGGGTGAGCAGAGCGTCCCAGGGGGCCGAGAGCCCCGGGTGAGCCGAGTGCCCCAGGGGACCATGTTCCCCGGGTGAACCGAGTGTCCCATGGGGCCCAGTGCCCCGGGTAAGCCGTACCCCCAAAAGGGGAAGGATGTCCCGGGTGAGACATGTGTCCCATGGGGCCTAGTGCCCTGGGTGAGCCGAATGGCCCATAGGCCAGAGTGCCCCCGGTGAGCCGAGTGTCCCATGGGGCCCAGTGCCCCGGGTGAGCCTAGTGTCCCAGGGGGCCGGGAGCCCCGGGTGAGCCGAGTGTCCCAGGGGGCCGGGAGCCCCGGGTGAGCCGAGTGTCCCAGGGGGCGGAGTGCCCCGGGTGAGCCAAGTGTCCCAGGGTGCCGAGTGCCCCGGTTGAACCGAGTGTCCCATGGGGCAGAGTGCCCCGGGTGAGCCGAGTGTCCCAGGGGACTGTGTGCCCCAGGTGAGCCGAGTGTCCCAGGGGCCGAGTGACCGGGTGAGCCGAGTGTCCCAGTTGGCCCAGTGCCCCGTGTTAGCCGACTGTCCCAGGGGGCCGAGAGCCCCGGGTCAGCCGAGTGTCCCAGGGTCCCAGTGCCCCGTGTGAGCCCAGTGTCCCATGGGGACGAGTGCCCCGGGTGAGCCGAGTGTCCCCGGGGGCCCAGTGCCCCGGGTGAGCCGATTGTCCCAGGAGACCATGTGCCCCGGGTGACCCGAGTGTCTCAGGGGGCCGAGTTCGCTGGGGGAGCCGAGTGTCCCACGGCGCCGAGTGCGCCGGTTGATCTGAGTGTCCCAGGGGGGCCGAGTGCCCCGGGTGAGCCTAGTGTCCCAGGGGGCAGAGTGCCCCGGGTGAGCCAAGTGTCCCAGGGGCTGAGTGCCCCCGGTGAGCCGAGTGTCCCAGGGGGCCCAGTGCCCCGGGTTAGCCGAGTGTCCCAGGGGGCCGAGTGCCCTAGGTGACCCACGTGTCCCAGGGGGCCATGTGCCCCGGGTTAGCCGTACACCCCAAAGGGAAGGGTGTCCCGGGTGAGACGTGTGTCCCAGGGGGCCGAGTGCCCTGGGTGAACCGAGTGTCCCATAGGGCCGAGTGCCTCGGGTGAGCAGAGCGTCCCAGGGGGCCGAGAGCCCCGGGTGAGCCGAGTGCCCCAGGGGACCATGTGCCCCGGGTGAACCGAGTGTCCCATGGGGCCCAGTGCCCCGGGTAAGCCGTACCCCCAAAAGGGGAAGGATGTCCCGGGTGAGACATGTGTCCCATGGAGCCTAGTGCCCTGGGTGAGCCGAATGTCCCATAGGCCAGAGTGCCCCCGGTGAGCCGAGTGTCCCATGGGGCCCAGTGCCCCGGGTGAGCCTAGTGTCCCAGGGGGCCGGGAGCCCCGGGTGAGCCGAGTGTCCCAGGGGGCCGGGAGCCCCGGGTGAGCCGAGTGTCCCAGGGGGCGGAGTGCCCCGGGTGAGCCAAGTGTCCCAGGGTGCCGAGTGCCCCGGTTGAACCGAGTGTCCCATGGGGCAGAGTGCCCCGGGTGAGCCGAGTGTCCCAGGGGACTGTGTGCCCCAGGTGAGCCGAGTGTCCCAGGGGCCGAGTGACCGGGTGAGCCGAGTGTCCCAGTTGGCCCAGTGCCCCGTGTTAGCCGACTGTCCCAGGGGGCCGAGAGCCCCGGGTCAGCCGAGTGTCCCAGGGTCCCAGTGCCCCGTGTGAGCCCAGTGTCCCATGGGGACGAGTGCCCCGGGTGAGCCGAGTGTCCCAGGGGGCCGAGTGCCCCAGGTGACCCGCGTGTCCCAGGGGGCCATGTGCCCCGGGTAAGCCGTAACCCCCAACAGGGAAGGGTGTCCTGGGTGAGACGTGTGTCCCAGGGGGCCGAGTGCCCCGGTGGAACCGAGTGTCCCATGGGTCCGAGTGCCCCGGGTGAGCAGAGCGTCCCAGGGGGCCGAGAGCCCCGGGTGAGCCGAGTGCCCCAGGGGACCATGTGCCCCGGGTGAACCGAGTGTCCCATGGGGCCCAGTGCCCCGGGTAAGCCGTACCCCCAAAAGGGGAAGGATGTCCCGGGTGAGACATGTGTCCCATGGGGCCTAGTGCCCTGGGTGAGCCGAATGGCCCATAGGCCAGAGTGCCCCCGGTGAGCCGAGTGTCCCATGGGGCCCAGTGCCCCGGGTGAGCCTAGTGTCCCAGGGGGCCGGGAGCCCCGGGTGAGCCGAGTGTCCCAGGGGGCGGAGTGCCCCGGGTGAGCCAAGTGTCCCAGGGTGCCGAGTGCCCCGGGTGAGCCGAGTGTCCCAGGCGTCGAGTGCCCCGGGTGAGCCGAGTGTCCCAGGGGGCCCAGTGCCCCGGGTCAGCCGAGTGTCTCATGGGGCCGAGTACCCCGGGTGAAACGAGTGTCCCATAGGGCCGAGTGCCCCGGGTGAGCCGAGTGTCCCAGGGGGGCCCTGTGCCCTGGGTGAGCCTAGTTTCCCAGGGGCCAAGTGCCCCGGGTGAGCTTAGTGTCCAACGGGGCCAAGTGCTCCGGGTAATCCGTACCCCGCAACGGGGAAGGGTGTCCCAGGTGAGACGTGTGTCGGAGGGGGCCGAGTGCCCCGGTTGAACCGAGTGTCCCATGGGGCAGAGTGCCCCGGGTGAGCCCAGTGTCCCAGGGGACTGTGTGCCCCAGGTGAGCCGAGTGTCCCAGGGGCCGAGTGACCGGGTGAGCCGAGTGTCCCAGTTGGCCCAGTGCCCCGTGTTAGCCGACTGTCCCAGGGGGCCGAGAGCCCCGGGTCAGCCGAGTGTCCCAGGGTCCCAGTGCCCCGTGTGAGCCCAGTGTCCCATGGGGACGAGTGCCCCGGGTGAGCCGAGTGTCCCAGGGGGCCGAGTGCCCCAGGTGACCCGCGTGTCCCAGGGGGCCATGTGCCCCGGGTAAGCCGTAACCCCCAACAGGGAAGGGTGTCCTGGGTGAGACGTGTGTCCCAGGGGGCCGAGTGCCCCGGTGGAACCGAGTGTCCCATGGGTCCAAGTGCCCCGGGTGAGCTGAGTGTCCCAGGGGACAGTGTGCCCCGGGTGAGCCGAGTGTCCCAGGGGGCTGAGTGCCTCGGGTGAGCCGAGTGTCCCAGGGTGCCTAGATCCCCGGGTGAGCCGAGTGTCCCAGGGGGTCGAGTGCCCCGGGTAAGCTGTACACCCCAAAGGGGAAGGATGTCCCGGGCGAGCCCAGTGTCCCAGGGGGCCGAGTGCACCGGGTGAGCCGGGTGTCCCCGGGGGCCCAGTGCCCCGGGTGAGCCGATTGTCCCAGGAGACCATGTGCCCCCGGTGACCCGAGTGTCCCAGGGGGCCGAGTTCGGTGGGTGAGCTGAGTGTCCCAGGGCGCCCAGTGCGCTGGTTGATCCGAGTGTCCCAGTGGGGCCGAGTTCCCCGGGTGAGCCTAGTGTCCTAGGGGGCGGAGTGCCCCGGGTGAGCCGAGTGTCCCAGGGGGCCCAGTGCCCCGGGTGAGCCGAGTGTCCCATGGGGCTGAGTACCCCGGGTGAAACGAGTGTCCCATAGGGCCGAGTGCCCCGGGTGAGCTGATTGTCCCAGGGGTCCAAGGGCGCCGGTTGAGCCGAGTGTCCCAGGGGGGCCCTGTGCACTGGGTGAGCCTAGTGTCCCAGGGGCCGAGTGCCCCGGGTGAGCTTAGTGTCCAACGGGGCCATGTGCCCCGGGTAAGCCGTACCCCCCAACGGGGAAGGGTGTCCCGGGTGAGACGTGTTTCCCAGGGGGCCGAGTGCCCTGGTGGTACCGAGTGTCCCATGGGGCCAAGTGCCCCGGATGAGCTGGGTGTCCCAGGGGACAATGTGCCCCGGGTGAGCCAAGTGTCCCAGGGTGGCCGAGTTCCCCGGGTGAGCCTAGTTTCCCAGGGGTCGATTGCCCTTGTTGAGCCAAGTGTCCCACGGGGCCGAGTGCCCCGGGTGAGCCGAGCGTCCCAGGGGGCCATGTGCCCCGGTTAAGCCGTACCCCCCAAAGGGGAAGGATGTGCCGGGTGAGCCGATTGTCCCAGGGGGCCGAGTGCCCCGGGTGATCCGAGTGTCCCATGGGGTCGAGTGCCCCGGCTGAGTCGAGTGTCCCAGGGGGCCCAGTGCCCCGGGTGAGCCGAGTGTCCCAGGGGGCCGAGTGCCCTAGCTGACCCACGTGTCCCAGGGGGCCATGTGCCCCGGGTTAGCCGTACCCCCCAAAGGGAAGGGTGTCCCGGGTGAGACGTGTGTCCCAGGGGGCCGAGTGCCCTGGTTGAACCGAGTGTCCCATAGGGCCGAGTGCCTCGGGTGAGCAGAGCGTCCCAGGGGGCCGAGAGCCCCGGGTGAGCCGAGTGCCCCAGGGGACCATGTGCCCCGGGTGAACCGAGTGTCCCATGGGGCCCAGTGTCCCGGGTAAGCCGTACCCCCAAAAGGGGAAGGATGTCCCGGGTGAGACATGTGTCCCATGGGGCCTAGTGCCCTGGGTGAGCCGAATGTCCCATAGGCCAGAGTGCCCCCGGTGAGCCGAGTGTCCCATTGGGCCCAGTGCCCCGGGTGAGCCTAGTGTCCCAGGGGGCCGGGAGCCCCGGGTGAGCCGAGTGTCCCAGGGGGCGGAGTGCCCCGGGTGAGCCAAGTGTCCCAGGGTGCCGAGTGCCCCGGTTGAACCGAGTGTCCCATGGGGCAGAGTGCCCCGGGTGAGCTGAGTGTCCCAGGGGACTGTGTGCCCCAGGTGAGCCGAGTGTCCCAGGGGCCGAGTGACCGGGTGAGCCGAGTGTCCCAGTTGGCCCAGTGCCCCGTGTTAGCCGACTGTCCCAGGGGGCCGAGAGCCCCGGGTCAGCCGAGTGTCCCAGGGTCCCAGTGCCCCGTGTGAGCCCAGTGTCCCATGGGGACGAGTGCCCCGGGTGAGCCGAGTGTCCCAGGGGGCCGAGTGCCCCAGGTGACCCGTGTGTCCCAGGGGGCCATGTGCCCCGGGTAAGCCGTAACCCCCAACAGGGAAGGGTGTCCTGGGTGAGACGTGTGTCCCAGGGGGCCGAGTGCCCCGGTGGAACCGAGTGTCCCATGGGTCCGAGTGCCCCGGGTGAGCTGAGTGTCCCAGGGGACAGTGTGCCCCGGGTGAGCCCAGTGTCCCAGGGGGCTGAGTGCCTCGGGTGAGCCGAGTGTCCCAGGGTGCCGAGATCCCCGGGTGAGCCGAGTGTCCCAGGGGGTCGAGTGCCCCGGGTAAGCTGTACACCCCAAAGGGGAAGGATGTCCCGGGCGAGCCCAGTGTCCCAGGGGGCCGAGTGCACCGGGTGAGCCGATTGTCCCAGGAGACCATGTGCCCCGGGTGACCCGAGTGTCCCAGGGGGCCGAGTTCGGTGGGTTAGCCGAGTGTCCCAGGGCGCCCAGTGCGCTGGTTGATCCGAGTGTCCCAGTGGGGCCGAGTTCCCTGGGTGAGCCTAGTGTCCTAGGGGGCGGAGTGCCCCGGGTGAGCCAAGTGTCCCAGGAGCTGAGTGCCCCGGGTGAGCCGGGTGTCTCAGGCGTCCAGTGCCCGGGTGAGCCGAGTGTCCCAGGGGTCCAAGGGCGCCGGTTGAGCCGAGTGTCCCAGGGGGGCCCTGTGCACTGGGTGAGCCTAGTGTCCCAGGGGCCGAGTGCCCCGGGTGAGCTTAGTGTCCAACGGGGCCATGTGCCCCGGGTAAGCCGTACCCCCCAACGGGGAAGGGTGTCCCGGGTGAGACGTGTTTCCCAGGGGGCCGAGTGCCCCGGTGGAACCGAGTGTCCCATGGGGCCAAGTGCCCCAGATGAGCTGAGTGTCCCAGGGGACAATGTGCCCCGGGTGAGCCAAGTGTCCCAGGGTGGCCGAGTTCCCCGGGTGAGCCTAGTTTCCCAGGGGTCGATTGCCCTTGTTCAGCCAAGTGTCCCACGGGGCCGAGTGCCCCGGGTGAGCCGAGCGTCCCAGGGGGCCATGTGCCCCGGTTAAGCCGTACCCCCCAAAGGGGAAGGATGTGCCGGGTGAGCCGATTGTCCCAGGGGGCCGAGTGCCCCGGGTGATCCGAGTGTCCCATGGGGTCGAGTGCCCCGGCTGAGTCGAGTGTCCCATGGGGTTGAGTGCCCCCGGCTGAGTCGAGTGTCCCATGGGTCCGAGTGTCCCATGGGGCCGAGTGGCCAGTGTGAGCCAAGTGTCCCAGGGGGGCCGAGTGCCCCGGCTGAGCCGAGTGTCCCATGGGCCGAGTGTCCCATGGGGCCGAGTGCCCCGGGTGAGCCGAGTGTCCCCGGGGGCCCAGTGCCCCGGGTGAGCCGATTGTCCCAGGAGATCATGTGCCCCGGGTGACCGGAGTGTCTCAGGGGGCCGAGTTCGCTGGGTGAGCCGAGTGTCCCACGGCGCCGAGTGCGCCGGTTGATCTGAGTGTCCCAGGGGGGCCGAGTGCCCCGGTGAGCCTAGTGTCCCAGGGGGCAGAGTGCCCCGGGTGAGCCAAGTGTCCCAGGGGCTGAGTGCCCCGGGTGAGCCTAGTGTCCCAGGGGGCCATGTGCCCCGGGTTAGCCGTACACCCCAAAGGGAAGGGTGTCCCGGGTGAGACGTGTGTCCCAGGGGGCCGAGTGCCCTGGGTGAACCGAGTGTCCCATAGGGCCGAGTGCCTCGGGTGAGCAGAGCGTCCCAGGGGGCCGAGAGCCCCGGGTGAGCCGAGTGCCCCAGGGGACCATGTGCCCCGGGTGAACCGAGTGTCCCATGGGGCCCAGTGCCCCGGGTAAGCCGTACCCCCAAAAGGGGAAGGATGTCCCGGGTGAGACATGTGTCCCATGGGGCCTAGTGCCCTGGGTGAGCCGAATGGCCCATAGGCCAGAGTGCCCCCGGTGAGCCGAGTGTCCCATGGGGCCCAGTGCCCCGGGTGAGCCTAGTGTCCCAGGGGGCCGGGAGCCCCGGGTGAGCCGAGTGTCCCAGGGGGCCGGGAGCCCCGGGTGAGCCGAGTGTCCCAGGGGGCGGAGTGCCCCGGGTGAGCCAAGTGTCCCAGGGTGCCGAGTGCCCCGGTTGAACCGAGTGTCCCATGGGGCAGAGTGCCCCGGGTGAGCCGAGTGTCCCAGGGGACTGTGTGCCCCAGGTGAGCCGAGTGTCCCAGGGGCCGAGTGACCGGGTGAGCCGAGTGTCCCAGTTGGCCCAGTGCCCCGTGTTAGCCGACTGTCCCAGGGGGCCGAGAGCCCCGGGTCAGCCGAGTGTCCCAGGGTCCCAGTGCCCCGTGTGAGCCCAGTGTCCCATGGGGACGAGTGCCCCGGGTGAGCCGAGTGTCCCCGGGGGCCCAGTGCCCCGGGTGAGCCGATTGTCCCAGGAGACCATGTGCCCCGGGTGACCCGAGTGTCTCAGGGGGCCGAGTTCGCTGGGTGAGCCGAGTGTCCCACGGCGCCGAGTGCGCCGGTTGATCTGAGTGTCCCAGGGGGGCCGAGTGCCCCGGGTGAGCCTAGTGTCCCAGGGGGCAGAGTGCCCCGGGTGAGCCAAGTGTCCCAGGGGCTGAGTGCCCCCGGTGAGCCGAGTGTCCCAGGGGGCCCAGTGCCCCGGGTTAGCCGAGTGTCCCAGGGGGCCGAGTGCCCTAGGTGACCCACGTGTCCAAGGGGGCCATGTGCCCCGGGTTAGCCGTACACCCCAAAGGGAAGGGTGTCCCGGGTGAGACGTGTGTCCCAGGGGGCCGAGTGCCCTGGGTGAACCGAGTGTCCCATAGGGCCGAGTGCCTCGGGTGAGCAGAGCGTCCCAGGGGGCCGAGAGCCCCGGGTGAGCCGAGTGCCCCAGGGGACCATGTGCCCCGGGTGAACCGAGTGTCCCATGGGGCCCAGTGCCCCGGGTAAGCCGTACCCCCAAAAGGGGAAGGATGTCCCGGGTGAGACATGTGTCCCATGGAGCCTAGTGCCCTGGGTGAGCCGAATGTCCCATAGGCCAGAGTGCCCCCGGTGAGCCGAGTGTCCCATGGGGCCCAGTGCCCCGGGTGAGCCTAGTGTCCCAGGGGGCCGGGAGCCCCGGGTGAGCCGAGTGTCCCAGGGGGCCGGGAGCCCCGGGTGAGCCGAGTGTCCCAGGGGGCGGAGTGCCCCGGGTGAGCCAAGTGTCCCAGGGTGCCGAGTGCCCCGGTTGAACCGAGTGTCCCATGGGGCAGAGTGCCCCGGGTGAGCCGAGTGTCCCAGGGGACTGTGTGCCCCAGGTGAGCCGAGTGTCCCAGGGGCCGAGTGACCGGGTGAGCCGAGTGTCCCAGTTGGCCCAGTGCCCCGTGTTAGCCGACTGTCCCAGGGGGCCGAGAGCCCCGGGTCAGCCGAGTGTCCCAGGGTCCCAGTGCCCCGTGTGAGCCCAGTGTCCCATGGGGACGAGTGCCCCGGGTGAGCCGAGTGTCCCAGGGGGCCGAGTGCCCCAGGTGACCCGTGTGTCCCAGGGGGCCATGTGCCCCGGGTAAGCCGTAACCCCCAACAGGGAAGGGTGTCCTGGGTGAGACGTGTGTCCCAGGGGGCCGAGTGCCCCGGTGGAACCGAGTGTCCCATGGGTCCGAGTGCCCCGGGTGAGCTGAGTGTCCCAGGGGACAGTGTGCCCCGGGTGAGCCCAGTGTCCCAGGGGGCTGAGTGCCTCGGGTGAGCCGAGTGTCCCAGGGTGCCGAGATCCCCGGGTGAGCCGAGTGTCCCAGGGGGTCGAGTGCCCCGGGTAAGCTGTACACCCCAAAGGGGAAGGATGTCCCGGGCGAGCCCAGTGTCCCAGGGGGCCGAGTGCACCGGGTGAGCCGATTGTCCCAGGAGACCATGTGCCCCGGGTGACCCGAGTGTCCCAGGGGGCCGAGTTCGGTGGGTTAGCCGAGTGTCCCAGGGCGCCCAGTGCGCTGGTTGATCCGAGTGTCCCAGTGGGGCCGAGTTCCCTGGGTGAGCCTAGTGTCCTAGGGGGCGGAGTGCCCCGGGTGAGCCAAGTGTCCCAGGAGCTGAGTGCCCCGGGTGAGCCGGGTGTCTCAGGCGTCCAGTGCCCGGGTGAGCCGAGTGTCCCAGGGGTCCAAGGGCGCCGGTTGAGCCGAGTGTCCCAGGGGGGCCCTGTGCACTGGGTGAGCCTAGTGTCCCAGGGGCCGAGTGCCCCGGGTGAGCTTAGTGTCCAACGGGGCCATGTGCCCCGGGTAAGCCGTACCCCCCAACGGGGAAGGGTGTCCCGGGTGAGACGTGTTTCCCAGGGGGCCGAGTGCCCCGGTGGAACCGAGTGTCCCATGGGGCCAAGTGCCCCAGATGAGCTGAGTGTCCCAGGGGACAATGTGCCCCGGGTGAGCCAAGTGTCCCAGGGTGGCCGAGTTCCCCGGGTGAGCCTAGTTTCCCAGGGGTCGATTGCCCTTGTTCAGCCAAGTGTCCCACGGGGCCGAGTGCCCCGGGTGAGCCGAGCGTCCCAGGGGGCCATGTGCCCCGGTTAAGCCGTACCCCCCAAAGGGGAAGGATGTGCCGGGTGAGCCGATTGTCCCAGGGGGCCGAGTGCCCCGGGTGATCCGAGTGTCCCATGGGGTCGAGTGCCCCGGCTGAGTCGAGTGTCCCATGGGGTTGAGTGCCCCCGGCTGAGTCGAGTGTCCCATGGGTCCGAGTGTCCCATGGGGCCGAGTGGCCAGTGTGAGCCAAGTGTCCCAGGGGGGCCGAGTGCCCCGGCTGAGCCGAGTGTCCCATGGGCCGAGTGTCCCATGGGGCCGAGTGCCCCGGGTGAGCCGAGTGTCCCCGGGGGCCCAGTGCCCCGGGTGAGCCGATTGTCCCAGGAGATCATGTGCCCCGGGTGACCGGAGTGTCTCAGGGGGCCGAGTTCGCTGGGTGAGCCGAGTGTCCCACGGCGCCGAGTGCGCCGGTTGATCTGAGTGTCCCAGGGGGGCCGAGTGCCCCGGTGAGCCTAGTGTCCCAGGGGGCAGAGTGCCCCGGGTGAGCCAAGTGTCCCAGGGGCTGAGTGCCCCGGGTGAGCCTAGTGTCCCAGGGGGCCATGTGCCCCGGGTTAGCCGTACACCCCAAAGGGAAGGGTGTCCCGGGTGAGACGTGTGTCCCAGGGGGCCGAGTGCCCTGGGTGAACCGAGTGTCCCATAGGGCCGAGTGCCTCGGGTGAGCAGAGCGTCCCAGGGGGCCGAGAGCCCCGGGTGAGCCGAGTGCCCCAGGGGACCATGTGCCCCGGGTGAACCGAGTGTCCCATGGGGCCCAGTGCCCCGGGTAAGCCGTACCCCCAAAAGGGGAAGGATGTCCCGGGTGAGACATGTGTCCCATGGGGCCTAGTGCCCTGGGTGAGCCGAATGGCCCATAGGCCAGAGTGCCCCCGGTGAGCCGAGTGTCCCATGGGGCCCAGTGCCCCGGGTGAGCCTAGTGTCCCAGGGGGCCGGGAGCCCCGGGTGAGCCGAGTGTCCCAGGGGGCCGGGAGCCCCGGGTGAGCCGAGTGTCCCAGGGGGCGGAGTGCCCCGGGTGAGCCAAGTGTCCCAGGGTGCCGAGTGCCCCGGTTGAACCGAGTGTCCCATGGGGCAGAGTGCCCCGGGTGAGCCGAGTGTCCCAGGGGACTGTGTGCCCCAGGTGAGCCGAGTGTCCCAGGGGCCGAGTGACCGGGTGAGCCGAGTGTCCCAGTTGGCCCAGTGCCCCGTGTTAGCCGACTGTCCCAGGGGGCCGAGAGCCCCGGGTCAGCCGAGTGTCCCAGGGTCCCAGTGCCCCGTGTGAGCCCAGTGTCCCATGGGGACGAGTGCCCCGGGTGAGCCGAGTGTCCCCGGGGGCCCAGTGCCCCGGGTGAGCCGATTGTCCCAGGAGACCATGTGCCCCGGGTGACCCGAGTGTCTCAGGGGGCCGAGTTCGCTGGGTGAGCCGAGTGTCCCACGGCGCCGAGTGCGCCGGTTGATCTGAGTGTCCCAGGGGGGCCGAGTGCCCCGGGTGAGCCTAGTGTCCCAGGGGGCAGAGTGCCCCGGGTGAGCCAAGTGTCCCAGGGGCTGAGTGCCCCCGGTGAGCCGAGTGTCCCAGGGGGCCCAGTGCCCCGGGTTAGCCGAGTGTCCCAGGGGGCCGAGTGCCCTAGGTGACCCACGTGTCCAAGGGGGCCATGTGCCCCGGGTTAGCCGTACACCCCAAAGGGAAGGGTGTCCCGGGTGAGACGTGTGTCCCAGGGGGCCGAGTGCCCTGGGTGAACCGAGTGTCCCATAGGGCCGAGTGCCTCGGGTGAGCAGAGCGTCCCAGGGGGCCGAGAGCCCCGGGTGAGCCGAGTGCCCCAGGGGACCATGTGCCCCGGGTGAACCGAGTGTCCCATGGGGCCCAGTGCCCCGGGTAAGCCGTACCCCCAAAAGGGGAAGGATGTCCCGGGTGAGACATGTGTCCCATGGAGCCTAGTGCCCTGGGTGAGCCGAATGTCCCATAGGCCAGAGTGCCCCCGGTGAGCCGAGTGTCCCATGGGGCCCAGTGCCCCGGGTGAGCCTAGTGTCCCAGGGGGCCGGGAGCCCCGGGTGAGCCGAGTGTCCCAGGGGGCCGGGAGCCCCGGGTGAGCCGAGTGTCCCAGGGGGCGGAGTGCCCCGGGTGAGCCAAGTGTCCCAGGGTGCCGAGTGCCCCGGTTGAACCGAGTGTCCCATGGGGCAGAGTGCCCCGGGTGAGCCGAGTGTCCCAGGGGACTGTGTGCCCCAGGTGAGCCGAGTGTCCCAGGGGCCGAGTGACCGGGTGAGCCGAGTGTCCCAGTTGGCCCAGTGCCCCGTGTTAGCCGACTGTCCCAGGGGGCCGAGAGCCCCGGGTCAGCCGAGTGTCCCAGGGTCCCAGTGCCCCGTGTGAGCCCAGTGTCCCATGGGGACGAGTGCCCCGGGTGAGCCGAGTGTCCCAGGGGGCCGAGTGCCCCAGGTGACCCGTGTGTCCCAGGGGGCCATGTGCCCCGGGTAAGCCGTAACCCCCAACAGGGAAGGGTGTCCTGGGTGAGACGTGTGTCCCAGGGGGCCGAGTGCCCCGGTGGAACCGAGTGTCCCATGGGTCCGAGTGCCCCGGGTGAGCTGAGTGTCCCAGGGGACAGTGTGCCCCGGGTGAGCCCAGTGTCCCAGGGGGCTGAGTGCCTCGGGTGAGCCGAGTGTCCCAGGGTGCCGAGATCCCCGGGTGAGCCGAGTGTCCCAGGGGGTCGAGTGCCCCGGGTAAGCTGTACACCCCAAAGGGGAAGGATGTCCCGGGCGAGCCCAGTGTCCCAGGGGGCCGAGTGCACCGGGTGAGCCGATTGTCCCAGGAGACCATGTGCCCCGGGTGACCCGAGTGTCCCAGGGGGCCGAGTTCGGTGGGTTAGCCGAGTGTCCCAGGGCGCCCAGTGCGCTGGTTGATCCGAGTGTCCCAGTGGGGCCGAGTTCCCCGGGTGAGCCTAGTGTCCTAGGGGGCGGAGTGCCCCGGGTGAGCCAAGTGTCCCAGGAGCTGAGTGCCCCGGGTGAGCCGGGTGTCTCAGGCGTCCAGTGCCCGGGTGAGCCGAGTGTCCCAGGGGTCCAAGGGCGCCGGTTGAGCCGAGTGTCCCAGGGGGGCCCTGTGCACTGGGTGAGCCTAGTGTCCCAGGGGCCGAGTGCCCCGGGTGAGCTTAGTGTCCAACGGGGCCATGTGCCCCGGGTAAGCCGTACCCCCCAACGGGGAAGGGTGTCCCGGGTGAGACGTGTTTCCCAGGGGGCCGAGTGCCCCGGTGGAACCGAGTGTCCCATGGGGCCAAGTGCCCCAGATGAGCTGAGTGTCCCAGGGGACAATGTGCCCCGGGTGAGCCAAGTGTCCCAGGGTGGCCGAGTTCCCCGGGTGAGCCTAGTTTCCCAGGGGTCGATTGCCCTTGTTCAGCCAAGTGTCCCACGGGGCCGAGTGCCCCGGGTGAGCCGAGCGTCCCAGGGGGCCATGTGCCCCGGTTAAGCCGTACCCCCCAAAGGGGAAGGATGTGCCGGGTGAGCCGATTGTCCCAGGGGGCCGAGTGCCCCGGGTGATCCGAGTGTCCCATGGGGTCGAGTGCCCCGGCTGAGTCGAGTGTCCCATGGGGTTGAGTGCCCCCGGCTGAGTCGAGTGTCCCATGGGTCCGAGTGTCCCATGGGGCCGAGTGGCCAGTGTGAGCCAAGTGTCCCAGGGGGGCCGAGTGCCCCGGCTGAGCCGAGTGTCCCATGGGCCGAGTGTCCCATGGGGCCGAGTGCCCCGGGTGAGCCGAGTGTCCCCGGGGGCCCAGTGCCCCGGGTGAGCCGATTGTCCCAGGAGATCATGTGCCCCGGGTGACCGGAGTGTCTCAGGGGGCCGAGTTCGCTGGGTGAGCCGAGTGTCCCACGGCGCCGAGTGCGCCGGTTGATCTGAGTGTCCCAGGGGGGCCGAGTGCCCCGGTGAGCCTAGTGTCCCAGGGGGCAGAGTGCCCCGGGTGAGCCAAGTGTCCCAGGGGCTGAGTGCCCCGGGTGAGCCTAGTGTCCCAGGGGGCCATGTGCCCCGGGTTAGCCGTACACCCCAAAGGGAAGGGTGTCCTGGGTGAGACGTGTGTCCCAGGGGGCCGAGTGCCCTGGGTGAACCGAGTGTCCCATAGGGCCGAGTGCCTCGGGTGAGCAGAGCGTCCCAGGGGGCCGAGAGCCCCGGGTGAGCCGAGTGCCCCAGGGGACCATGTGCCCCGGGTGAACCGAGTGTCCCATGGGGCCCAGTGCCCCGGGTAAGCCGTACCCCCAAAAGGGGAAGGATGTCCCGGGTGAGACATGTGTCCCATGGGGCCTAGTGCCCTGGGTGAGCCGAATGGCCCATAGGCCAGAGTGCCCCCGGTGAGCCGAGTGTCCCATGGGGCCCAGTGCCCCGGGTGAGCCTAGTGTCCCAGGGGGCCGGGAGCCCCGGGTGAGCCGAGTGTCCCAGGGGGCCGGGAGCCCCGGGTGAGCCGAGTGTCCCAGGGGGCGGAGTGCCCCGGGTGAGCCAAGTGTCCCAGGGTGCCGAGTGCCCCGGTTGAACCGAGTGTCCCATGGGGCAGAGTGCCCCGGGTGAGCCGAGTGTCCCAGGGGACTGTGTGCCCCAGGTGAGCCGAGTGTCCCAGGGGCCGAGTGACCGGGTGAGCCGAGTGTCCCAGTTGGCCCAGTGCCCCGTGTTAGCCGACTGTCCCAGGGGGCCGAGAGCCCCGGGTCAGCCGAGTGTCCCAGGGTCCCAGTGCCCCGTGTGAGCCCAGTGTCCCATGGGGACGAGTGCCCCGGGTGAGCCGAGTGTCCCCGGGGGCCCAGTGCCCCGGGTGAGCTGATTGTCCCAGGAGACCATGTGCCCCGGGTGACCCGAGTGTCTCAGGGGGCCGAGTTCGCTGGGTGAGCCGAGTGTCCCACGGCGCCGAGTGCGCCGGTTGATCTGAGTGTCCCAGGGGGGCCGAGTGCCCTGGGTGAGCCTAGTGTCCCAGGGGGCAGAGTGCCCCGGGTGAGCCAAGTGTCCCAGGGGCTGAGTGCCCCCGGTGAGCCGAGTGTCCCAGGGGGCCCAGTGCCCCGGGTTAGCCGAGTGTCCCAGGGGGCCGAGTGCCCTAGGTGACCCACGTGTCCAAGGGGGCCATGTGCCCCGGGTTAGCCGTACACCCCAAAGGGAAGGGTGTCCCGGGTGAGACGTGTGTCCCAGGGGGCCGAGTGCCCTGGGTGAACCGAGTGTCCCATAGGGCCGAGTGCCTCGGGTGAGCAGAGCGTCCCAGGGGGCCGAGAGCCCCGGGTGAGCCGAGTGCCCCAGGGGACCATGTGCCCCGGGTGAACCGAGTGTCCCATGGGGCCCAGTGCCCCGGGTAAGCCGTACCCCCAAAAGGGGAAGGATGTCCCGGGTGAGACATGTGTCCCATGGAGCCTAGTGCCCTGGGTGAGCCGAATGTCCCATAGGCCAGAGTGCCCCCGGTGAGCCGAGTGTCCCATGGGGCCCAGTGCCCCGGGTGAGCCTAGTGTCCCAGGGGGCCGGGAGCCCCGGGTGAGCCGAGTGTCCCAGGGGGCCGGGAGCCCCGGGTGAGCCGAGTGTCCCAGGGGGCGGAGTGCCCCGGGTGAGCCAAGTGTCCCAGGGTGCCGAGTGCCCCGGTTGAACCGAGTGTCCCATGGGGCAGAGTGCCCCGGGTGAGCCGAGTGTCCCAGGGGACTGTGTGCCCCAGGTGAGCCGAGTGTCCCAGGGGCCGAGTGACCGGGTGAGCCGAGTGTCCCAGTTGGCCCAGTGCCCCGTGTTAGCCGACTGTCCCAGGGGGCCGAGAGCCCCGGGTCAGCCGAGTGTCCCAGGGTCCCAGTGCCCCGTGTGAGCCCAGTGTCCCATGGGGACGAGTGCCCCGGGTGAGCCGAGTGTCCCAGGGGGCCGAGTGCCCCAGGTGACCCGCGTGTCCCAGGGGGCCATGTGCCCCGGGTAAGCCGTAACCCCCAACAGGGAAGGGTGTCCTGGGTGAGACGTGTGTCCCAGGGGGCCGAGTGCACCGGTGGAACCGAGTGTCCCATGGGTCCGAGTGCCCCGGGTGAGCAGAGCGTCCCAGGGGGCCGAGAGCCCCGGGTGAGCCGAGTGCCCCAGGGGACCATGTGCCCCGGGTGAACCGAGTGTCCCATGGGGCCCAGTGCCCCGGGTAAGCCGTACCCCCAAAAGGGGAAGGATGTCCCGGGTGAGACATGTGTCCCATGGGGCCTAGTGCCCTGGGTGAGCCGAATGGCCCATAGGCCAGAGTGCCCCCGGTGAGCCGAGTGTCCCATGGGGCCCAGTGCCCCGGGTGAGCCTAGTGTCCCAGGGGGCCGGGAGCCCCGGGTGAGCCGAGTGTCCCAGGGGGCGGAGTGCCCCGGGTGAGCCAAGTGTCCCAGGGTGCCGAGTGCCCCGGGTGAGCCGAGTGTCCCAGGCGTCGAGTGCCCCGGGTGAGCCGAGTGTCCCAGGGGGCCCAGTGCCCCGGGTCAGCCGAGTGTCTCATGGGGCCGAGTACCCCGGGTGAAACGAGTGTCCCATAGGGCCGAGTGCCCCGGGTGAGCCGAGTGTCCCAGGGGGGCCCTGTGCCCTGGGTGAGCCTAGTTTCCCAGGGGCCAAGTGCCCCGGGTGAGCTTAGTGTCCAACGGGGCCAAGTGCTCCGGGTAATCCGTACCCCGCAACGGGGAAGGGTGTCCCAGGTGAGACGTGTGTCGGAGGGGGCCGAGTGCCCCGGTTGAACCGAGTGTCCCATGGGGCAGAGTGCCCCGGGTGAGCCCAGTGTCCCAGGGGACTGTGTGCCCCAGGTGAGCCGAGTGTCCCAGGGGCCGAGTGACCGGGTGAGCCGAGTGTCCCAGTTGGCCCAGTGCCCCGTGTTAGCCGACTGTCCCAGGGGGCCGAGAGCCCCGGGTCAGCCGAGTGTCCCAGGGTCCCAGTGCCCCGTGTGAGCCCAGTGTCCCATGGGGACGAGTGCCCCGGGTGAGCCGAGTGTCCCAGGGGGCCGAGTGCCCCAGGTGACCCGCGTGTCCCAGGGGGCCATGTGCCCCGGGTAAGCCGTAACCCCCAACAGGGAAGGGTGTCCTGGGTGAGACGTGTGTCCCAGGGGGCCGAGTGCCCCGGTGGAACCGAGTGTCCCATGGGTCCAAGTGCCCCGGGTGAGCTGAGTGTCCCAGGGGACAGTGTGCCCCGGGTGAGCCGAGTGTCCCAGGGGGTCGAGTGCCCCGGGTAAGCTGTACACCCCAAAGGGGAAGGATGTCCCGGGCGAGCCCAGTGTCCCAGGGGGCCGAGTGCACCGGGTGAGCCGGGTGTCCCCGGGGGCCCAGTGCCCCGGGTGAGCCGATTGTCCCAGGAGACCATGTGCCCCCGGTGACCCGAGTGTCCCAGGGGGCCGAGTTCGGTGGGTGAGCTGAGTGTCCCAGGGCGCCCAGTGCGCTGGTTGATCCGAGTGTCCCAGTGGGGCCGAGTTCCCCGGGTGAGCCTAGTGTCCTAGGGGGCGGAGTGCCCCGGGTGAGCCGAGTGTCCCAGGGGGCCCAGTGCCCCGGGTGAGCCGAGTGTCCCATGGGGCTGAGTACCCCGGGTGAAACGAGTGTCCCATAGGGCCGAGTGCCCCGGGTGAGCTGATTGTCCCAGGGGTCCAAGGGCGCCGGTTGAGCCGAGTGTCCCAGGGGGGCCCTGTGCACTGGGTGAGCCTAGTGTCCCAGGGGCCGAGTGCCCCGGGTGAGCTTAGTGTCCAACGGGGCCATGTGCCCCGGGTAAGCCGTACCCCCCAACGGGGAAGGGTGTCCCGGGTGAGACGTGTTTCCCAGGGGGCCGAGTGCCCTGGTGGTACCGAGTGTCCCATGGGGCCAAGTGCCCCGGATGAGCTGGGTGTCCCAGGGGACAATGTGCCCCGGGTGAGCCAAGTGTCCCAGGGTGGCCGAGTTCCCCGGGTGAGCCTAGTTTCCCAGGGGTCGATTGCCCTTGTTGAGCCAAGTGTCCCACGGGGCCGAGTGCCCCGGGTGAGCCGAGCGTCCCAGGGGGCCATGTGCCCCGGTTAAGCCGTACCCCCCAAAGGGGAAGGATGTGCCGGGTGAGCCGATTGTCCCAGGGGGCCGAGTGCCCCGGGTGATCCGAGTGTCCCATGGGGTCGAGTGCCCCGGCTGAGTCGAGTGTCCCAGGGGGCCCAGTGCCCCGGGTGAGCCGAGTGTCCCAGGGGGCCGAGTGCCCTAGCTGACCCACGTGTCCCAGGGGGCCATGTGCCCCGGGTTAGCCGTACCCCCCAAAGGGAAGGGTGTCCCGGGTGAGACGTGTGTCCCAGGGGGCCGAGTGCCCTGGTTGAACCGAGTGTCCCATAGGGCCGAGTGCCTCGGGTGAGCAGAGCGTCCCAGGGGGCCGAGAGCCCCGGGTGAGCCGAGTGCCCCAGGGGACCATGTGCCCCGGGTGAACCGAGTGTCCCATGGGGCCCAGTGTCCCGGGTAAGCCGTACCCCCAAAAGGGGAAGGATGTCCCGGGTGAGACATGTGTCCCATGGGGCCTAGTGCCCTGGGTGAGCCGAATGTCCCATAGGCCAGAGTGCCCCCGGTGAGCCGAGTGTCCCATTGGGCCCAGTGCCCCGGGTGAGCCTAGTGTCCCAGGGGGCCGGGAGCCCCGGGTGAGCCGAGTGTCCCAGGGGGCGGAGTGCCCCGGGTGAGCCAAGTGTCCCAGGGTGCCGAGTGCCCCGGTTGAACCGAGTGTCCCATGGGGCAGAGTGCCCCGGGTGAGCTGAGTGTCCCAGGGGACTGTGTGCCCCAGGTGAGCCGAGTGTCCCAGGGGCCGAGTGACCGGGTGAGCCGAGTGTCCCAGTTGGCCCAGTGCCCCGTGTTAGCCGACTGTCCCAGGGGGCCGAGAGCCCCGGGTCAGCCGAGTGTCCCAGGGTCCCAGTGCCCCGTGTGAGCCCAGTGTCCCATGGGGACGAGTGCCCCGGGTGAGCCGAGTGTCCCAGGGGGCCGAGTGCCCCAGGTGACCCGTGTGTCCCAGGGGGCCATGTGCCCCGGGTAAGCCGTAACCCCCAACAGGGAAGGGTGTCCTGGGTGAGACGTGTGTCCCAGGGGGCCGAGTGCCCCGGTGGAACCGAGTGTCCCATGGGTCCGAGTGCCCCGGGTGAGCTGAGTGTCCCAGGGGACAGTGTGCCCCGGGTGAGCCCAGTGTCCCAGGGGGCTGAGTGCCTCGGGTGAGCCGAGTGTCCCAGGGTGCCGAGATCCCCGGGTGAGCCGAGTGTCCCAGGGGGTCGAGTGCCCCGGGTAAGCTGTACACCCCAAAGGGGAAGGATGTCCCGGGCGAGCCCAGTGTCCCAGGGGGCCGAGTGCACCGGGTGAGCCGATTGTCCCAGGAGACCATGTGCCCCGGGTGACCCGAGTGTCCCAGGGGGCCGAGTTCGGTGGGTTAGCCGAGTGTCCCAGGGCGCCCAGTGCGCTGGTTGATCCGAGTGTCCCAGTGGGGCCGAGTTCCCCGGGTGAGCCTAGTGTCCTAGGGGGCGGAGTGCCCCGGGTGAGCCAAGTGTCCCAGGAGCTGAGTGCCCCGGGTGAGCCGGGTGTCTCAGGCGTCCAGTGCCCGGGTGAGCCGAGTGTCCCAGGGGTCCAAGGGCGCCGGTTGAGCCGAGTGTCCCAGGGGGGCCCTGTGCACTGGGTGAGCCTAGTGTCCCAGGGGCCGAGTGCCCCGGGTGAGCTTAGTGTCCAACGGGGCCATGTGCCCCGGGTAAGCCGTACCCCCCAACGGGGAAGGGTGTCCCGGGTGAGACGTGTTTCCCAGGGGGCCGAGTGCCCCGGTGGAACCGAGTGTCCCATGGGGCCAAGTGCCCCAGATGAGCTGAGTGTCCCAGGGGACAATGTGCCCCGGGTGAGCCAAGTGTCCCAGGGTGGCCGAGTTCCCCGGGTGAGCCTAGTTTCCCAGGGGTCGATTGCCCTTGTTCAGCCAAGTGTCCCACGGGGCCGAGTGCCCCGGGTGAGCCGAGCGTCCCAGGGGGCCATGTGCCCCGGTTAAGCCGTACCCCCCAAAGGGGAAGGATGTGCCGGGTGAGCCGATTGTCCCAGGGGGCCGAGTGCCCCGGGTGATCCGAGTGTCCCATGGGGTCGAGTGCCCCGGCTGAGTCGAGTGTCCCATGGGGTTGAGTGCCCCCGGCTGAGTCGAGTGTCCCATGGGTCCGAGTGTCCCATGGGGCCGAGTGCCCCGGGTGAGTCGAGTATCCCATGGGGCCGAGTGGCCAGTGTGAGCCAAGTGTCCCAGGGGGGCCGAGTGCCCCGGCTGAGCCGAGTGTCCCATGGGCCGAGTGTCCCATGGGGCCGAGTGCCCCGGGTGAGCCGAGTGTCCCCGGGGGCCCAGTGCCCCGGGTGAGCCGATTGTCCCAGGAGATCATGTGCCCCGGGTGACCCGAGTGTCTCAGGGGGCCGAGTTCGCTGGGTGAGCCGAGTGTCCCACGGCGCCGAGTGCGCCGGTTGATCTGAGTGTCCCAGGGGGGCCGAGTGCCCCGGTGAGCCTTGTGTCCCAGGGGGCAGAGTGCCCCGGGTGAGCCAAGTGTCCCAGGGGCTGAGTGCCCCGGGTGAGCCTAGTGTCCCAGGGGGCCATGTGCCCCGGGTTAGCCGTACACCCCAAAGGGAAGGGTGTCCCGGGTGAGACGTGTGTCCCAGGGGGCCGAGTGCCCTGGGTGAACCGAGTGTCCCATAGGGCCGAGTGCCTCGGGTGAGCAGAGCGTCCCAGGGGGCCGAGAGCCCCGGGTGAGCCGAGTGCCCCAGGGGACCATGTGCCCCGGGTGAACCGAGTGTCCCATGGGGCCCAGTGCCCCGGGTAAGCCGTACCCCCAAAAGGGGAAGGATGTCCCGGGTGAGACATGTGTCCCATGGGGCCTAGTGCCCTGGGTGAGCCGAATGTCCCATAGGCCAGAGTGCCCCCGGTGAGCCGAGTGTCCCATGGGGCCCAGTGCCCCGGGTGAGCCTAGTGTCCCAGGGGGCCGGGAGCCCCGGGTGAGCCGAGTGTCCCAGGGGGCGGAGTGCCCCGGGTGAGCCAAGTGTCCCAGGGGCTGAGTGCCCCGGTTGAGCCGAGTGTCCCATGGGGCCGAGTACCCCGGGTGAAACGAGTGTCCCATAGGGCCGAGTGCCCCGGGTGAGCCGAGTGTCCCAGGGGTCTGAGGGCGCCGGTTGAGCCGAGTGTCCCAGGGGGGCCCTGTGCCCTGGGTGAGCCTAGTGTCCCAGGGGCCGAGTGCCCCGGGTGAGCTTAGTGTCCAACGGGGCCATGTGCCCCGGGTAAGCCGTACCCCCCAACGGGGAAGGGTGTCCCAGGTGAGCCGTGTGTCCGAGGGGGCCGAGTGCCCCGGTTGAACCGAGTGTCCCATGGGTCAGAGTGCCCCGGGTGAGCCGAGTGTCCCAGGGGACTTTGTGCCCCGGGTGAGCCTAGTGTCCCAGGGGGCCGAGAGCCCCGGTGAGCGGAGTGTCCCAGGGGGCCGAGTGCCCCGGGTGAGCCAAGTATCCCAGGAGGCCGAGTGCCTTGGGTGAGCCTAGTTTCTCATGGATCGAGTGCCCCGGGTGAGCCAAGTGTCCCAGGGTGCCGAGTGCCCGTGTGAGTCGAGTGTCCCAGGGTGTCGAGTGCCACCAGTAAGCTGTACCCCCCATCCATCCAAGGGGAAGGATGTCCCGGGTGAGCCGAGTGTCCCAGGGGGCCGAGTGGCCCGGGTGAACCGAGTGTCTCATGGGACTGAGTGCCAGGGGTGAGCCGAGTGTCCCAGGGGACAGTGTGCACCGGGTGAGCCGAGTGTCCCATGGGGACGAGTGCCCCGGGTGAGCCGAGTGTCCCAGGGGGCCGAGAGCCCCGGGTGAGCCGAGTGTCCCAGGGGGCCATGTGCCCCGTGTAAGCCGTACCCCCCAAAGGGGAAGGGTGTTCCAGGTGAGACGTGTGTCCCAGGTGGTCGAGAGCCCCGGGTGAGCCGAGTGTCCCAGGGGGCAGAATGCCCCGGGTGACTCGAGTGTCCCAGGGGGCCGAGTGCCCCGGGTGAGCTGAGTCTCCCAGGGGGCCATGTGCCCCGGGTAAGCTGTACCCCCCAAAGGGAAAGGGTGTCCCGTGTGAGACGTGTGTCCCAGGGGGCCGAGTGCCCCGGTGGAACCGAGTGTCCCACGGGGCCGAGTGCCCCGGGTGAGCCGAGTGTCCCAGGGGACAGTGTGTCCCGGGTGAGCCGAGTGTCCCAGGGGGCCGAGTGCCCCGGGTGAGCCGAGTGTCCCAGGGGGCCGAGAGCCCCGGGTGAGCCGAGTGTCCCAGGGGGCCGAGTGCCCCGGGTGAGCCGAGCGTCCCAGGGGGCCGAGAGCCCCGGGTGAGCCGAGCGTCCCAGGGGGCCGAGTGCCCCGGGTGAGCCGAAGTCCCAGGGGGCCGAGAGCCCCGTGTGAGCCGAGCGTCCCAGGGGGCCGAGTGCCCCGTGTGAGCCGAGTGTCCCAGGGGGCCATGTGCCCTTGGTAAGCCGTACCCCCCAAAGGGGAAGGGTGTCACGGGTGAGCCGAGTGTTCCAAGGGGCCGAGTGTCCCGGGTGAGCTGAGTGTCCCAGGTGGCCTAGTGCCCTGGGTGAGACGAGTGTCCCAGGGGGCCATGTGCCCCGCGTAAGCCGTACCCCCCAAAGGGGAAAGATGTCCCGGGTGAGCCAGGTGTCCCAGGGGGCCGAGTGCCCCGGGTGATCCGAGTGTCCCTGGGGGCCCAGTGCCCCGGGTGAGCCGATTGTCCCAGGAGACCATGTGCCCCGGGTGACCCGAGTGTCTCAGGGGGCCGAGTTCGCTGGGTGAGCCGAGTGTCCCACGGCGCCGAGTGCGCCGGTTGATCTGAGTGTCCCAGGGGGGCCGAGTGCCCCGGGTGAGCCTAGTGTCCCAGGGGGCAGAGTGCCCCGGGTGAGCCAAGTGTCCCAGGGGCTGAGTGCCCCGGGTGAGCCGAGTGTCCCAGGGGGCCCAGTGCCCCGGGTGAGCCGAGTGTCCCAGGGGGCCGAGTGCCCTAGGTGACCCACGTGTCCCAGGGGGCCATGTGCCCCGGGTTAGCCGTACACCCCAAAGGGAAGGGTGTCCCGGGTGAGACGTGTGTCCCAGGGGGCCGAGTGCCCTGGGTGAACCGAGTGTCCCATAGGGCCGAGTGCCTCGGGTGAGCAGAGCGTCCCAGGGGGCCGAGAGCCCCGGGTGAGCCGAGTGCCCCAGTGGACCATGTGCCCCGGGTGAACCGAGTGTCCCATGGGGCCCAGTGCCCCGGGTAAGCCGTACCCCCAAAAGGGGAAGGATGTCCCGGGTGAGACATGTGTCCCATGGGGCCTAGTGCCTTGGGTGTGCCGAATGTCCCATAGGCCAGAGTGCCCCCGGTGAGCCGAGTGTCCCATTGGGCCCAGTGCACCGGGTGAGCCTAGTGTCCCAGGGGGCCGGGAGCCCCGGGTGAGCCGAGTGTCCCAGGGGGCGGAGTGCCCCGGGTGAGCCAAGTGTCCCAGGGTGCCGAGTGCCCCGGTTGAACCGAGTGTCCCATGGGGCAGAGTGCCCCGGGTGAGCTGAGTGTCCCAGAGGACTGTGTGCCCCAGGTGAGCCGAGTGTCCCAGGGGCCGAGTGACCGGGTGAGCCGAGTGTCCCAGTTGGCCCAGTGCCCCGTGTTAGCCGACTGTCCCAGGGGGCCGAGAGCCCCGGGTCAGCCGAGTGTCCCAGGGTCCCAGTGCCCCGTGTGAGCCCAGTGTCCCATGGGGACGAGTGCCCCGGGTGAGCCGAGTGTCCCAGGGGGCCGAATGCCCCAGGTGACCCGCGTGTCCCAGGGGACAGTGTGCCCCGGGTGAGCCGAGTGTCCCAGGGGGCTGAGTGCCTCGGGTGAGCCGAGTGTCCCAGGGTGCCGAGATCCCCGGGTGAGCCGAGTGTCCCAGGGGGTCGAGTGCCCCGGGTAAGCTGTACACCCCAAAGGGGAAGGATGTCCCGGGCGAGCCCAGTGTCCCAGGGGGCCGAGTGCACCGGGTGAGCCGAGTGTCCCCGGGGGCCCAGTGCCCCGGGTGAGCCGATTGTCCCAGGAGACCATGTGCCCCGGGTGACCCGAGTGTCCCAGGGGGCCGAGTTCGGTGGGTGAGCCGAGTGTCCCAGGGCGCCCAGTGCGCTGGTTGATCCGAGTGTCCCAGTGGGGCCGAGTGCCCCGGGTGAGCCTAGTGTCCTAGGGGGAGGAGTGCCCCGGGTGAGCCAAGTGTCCCAGGAGCTGAGTGCCCCGGGTGAGCCGGGTGTCCCAGGCGTCGAGTGCCCGGGTGAGCCGAGTGTCCCAGGCATTGAGTGCCCCGGGTGAGCCGAGTGTCCCAGGGGGCCCAGTGCCCCGGGTGAGCCGAGTGTCCCATGGGGCCGAGTACCCCGGGTGAAACGAGTGTCCCATAGGGCCGAGTGCCCCGGGTGAGCCGATTGTCCCAGGGGTCCAAGGGCGCCGGTTGAGCCGAGTGTCCCAGGGGGGCCCTGTGCACTGGGTGAGCCTAGTGTCCCAGGGGCCGAGTGCCCCGGGTGAGCTTAGTGTCCAACGGGGCCATGTGCCCCGGGTAAGCCGTACCCCCCAACGGGGAAGGGTGTCCCGGGTGAGACGTGTTTCCCAGGGGGCCGAGTGCCCCGGTGGAACCGAGTGTCCCATGGGGCCAAGTGCCCCGGATGAGCTGAGTGTCCCATGGGACAATGTGCCCCGGGTGAGCCAAGTGTCCCAGGGTGGCCGAGTTCCCCGGGTGAGCCTAGTTTCCCAGGGGTCGATTGCCCTTGTTGAGCCAAGTGTCCCACGGGGCCGAGTGCCCCGGGTGAGCCGAGTGTCCCAGGGGGCCATGTGCCCCGGTTAAGCCGTACCCCCCAAAGGGGAAGGATGTGCCGGGTGAGCCGAGTGTCCCAGGGGGCCGAGTGCCCCGGGTGAGCCGAGTGTCCCATGGGGTCGAGTGCCCCGGCTGAGTCGAGTGTCCCATGGGTCCGAGTGTCCCATGGGGCCGAGTGCCCCGGGTGAGTCGAGTGTCCCATGGGGCCGAGTGCCCAGTGTGAGCCAAGTGTCCCAGGGGGGCCGAGTGCCCCGGCTGAGCCGAGTGTCCCATGGGCCGAGTGTCCCATGGGGCCGAGTGCCCCGGGTGAGCCGAGTGTCCCATGGGGCCGAGTGCCCAGGGTGAGCCAAGTGTCCCAGGGGGGCCGAGTACCCCGGGTGAGCCTAGTTTCCCAGGTTTTGAGTGCCCCTGGTGAGCCGAGTGTCCCAGGGGGCCGAGTGCCCAGTGTGAGCCAAGTGTCCCAGGGGGGCCGAGTGCCCCGGGTGAGCCGAGTGTCCCAGGGGGCCAAGTGCCCCGGTGAGCCGTACCCCCCAAAAGGGAAGGGTGTTCCGAGTGAGACATGTGTCTCAGGGGGCCGAGAGCCCCGGGTGAGCCGAGTGTCCCAGGGGGCTTAGTGCCCCGGGTGAGCTGAGTGTCCCAGGGGGCCATGTGCCCCGGGTAAGCCATACCCCCCAAATGGGAAGGGTGTCCCGGGTGAGCCGAGTGTCCCATGGGGCCGAGTGCCCCGGCGAGCCGAGCGTCCCAGGGGGCCCAGTGCCCCTGGTGAGCCGAGTGTCCGAGGGTTCCGAGAGCCCCGGGTAAGCCGAGCCCCCCAGGGTGGCGAGTGCCCCGGGTGAGCCTAGTGTACCAGGGGGCTGAGTGCCCCGGGTGAGCCGAGAGTCCCAGGGGGCCAAATGCCCCGGGTGAGCCGAGTGTCCCAGGGGGCCGAGTGTCCCATGTTGCCAAGTGCCCCTGGTTTGCCGAGTGTCCCAGGGGGCCTAGAGCCCCGGGTGAGCCGAGTGTCCCATGGAGCCATGTGCCCCGGGTGAGCCGAGTGTCCCAGGGGGCCGAGTGCCCAGGGTGAGCCTAGTGTCCCAGGGGGCCGAGTGCCCCGGATGAGCCGAGTGTCCCAGGGGGGCTGATTGTCCTGGGTGAGCGTAGTGTCCCTGGGGGCCGAGTGCCCCCGGTGAGCCGAGTGTCCCATGGGGCCGAGTGCCCCGGGTGAGCCGAGTGTCCCAGGGGGGCCCAGTGCCCCGGGTGTGCATAGTGTCCCAGGGGGCCGAGTGCCCCGAGTAAGCTGTACCCCCCAAAGAGGAAGGGTGTCCCTGGTGATACGTGTGTCCCATGGGGCTGAGTGCCCCGGGTGAGCCGAGTGTCCCAGGGGGCAGAGTACCCCTGTTGAGCCGAGTGTCCCAGGGTACTGTGTGCCCAGGTGCTCAGAGCTGGTCAGTGAGGAGAAGGGATCTGTACCCAAATCCATGAAAACTCCCAGTCCTGAGCCTGAAACATCATGATTTGCCCTATGGAGGCCAACCCATCAAGCTTTGAAAAACTTACTAATTGTCTTTTTTAAACCACACAAATAACATCAAGTCCACAGCTGAGATCGAAGAGGACTGGAAAGTGCCCAGAAAAAGTCTGACTTACCCTTCAGGCCGCCAGGTGGAAGGTCATTGGAAGCTTCCCTGCAGCACTCTAAGCTGCCGGCTGGGACCCTGAGAGGAAAGGACCACCTGAACCAAATGGGCCGCTGACTTAGTCTAGCCCAGACTATGCCATCCAGTCTGCAGAGAGGACAGAACAGAGCGATTCTGCCACAGCTAGGGAGTGCCCTCAGCAGGACGGACCTGGGTTCTGGAGACGACCCAGGAGGAATCCCACCTTCCATGAGTGCCGGGCCCCGTGCACAGTGGGCATGGGCTGTGCAGGATGACAACCTGTGCTTCTGTGTCTTTGAGGGCTGGGGCTCAAACAGTGTTGTTAACAGAGGACATTTCACACAGAATTCCAGTAGAGACCGAACAGGGCGGCTCTGGAAAAGGAAGGTTTGGAGGGGTGGGGGGCCCACCCTTAGGATACATGGAGCTTCTAGAATATGTGGAAACACACTGCCTAGACCAGGAAAGTGGCACATGGTGAGGGCGGGAGCCAGGACAGGGCAGAGTGTGAGCGCCCATGAGTGCACAATAGAACCAGTACCTGTTCTAGAGCCCCCTTCACCTTGGTGATTTGAGGGGGTGAGTGCCGGGGCCTCAGGAGGAAAGACTCCCCTTCACTGGAGGGATGTGAGCAGGAGCTGCATGCTTAGGCCCCTCAGGGAGTAGGGAAGGGTGTTGAGGAACCGTGGGTCCCCATCCCGCTTCAGCATTAACACCTCCACTTTGACCTCCTGTGGGTATGGAACTTGCACACAGGCCTTACTTGAAGGAAAAGCACTGTTGATGGAAACAGGTGTGAGAGCCCAGCCTGAAGGGCACCACACACATCCCACTCCCCATGCTGCCTGTGATTGGGAACTCGAGCTCCAATGACCACTCACAGGGGCTGGCATCTGTATTCTAGCCCGAGTAGAACAGAAGGCATGAAAGTTGCAGACCTGAAACATCCAAGGGGAATCCTGGGCCTTTTGGGAGAGGCCAACTCTGACTCTGGCCCAGACTCTGAGTCGTGGTCGTGTCCAGCTCCTGGAGGGAGGGAGGGAGCCAGGTGAGCTGTGCCCTTAGGGAGCAGGTGTCTCCATGTCCCATCTTTCCTCTGTTTTTTCCTGTTGGGACAGCCTTACACTCAGGACTCTATCTGACTTAACTTTAAGTCACACTTCCGCCTGCACAGTAACTGGCACTCCAAAGGACAGCAGTGTCCTGGCCTAAGGGCCATGCAGCACAGGCAGCTGACACCTAGTATCCCGGGAGCCCGTCCCACCTCCAGGGCCAGCTGGACCAAAAGCAGGGCCCTGAGAGCAGCTCTCTCCCAGGGGCCTGGGCTCTCCAGGGGCTGGAGGAAGGAAAAGGAAAGAACCACCACCTGAGGGAGGATGCGGGCTCCCCAGAGACTCCGTAGCTCCTCCCAGCAACATGCAGTATCCATGGGCCACCATCACTGCTCTTCCCTGAGAAGGACTAAGATGTCCTGTGCCTCAAACCTGCCAGCTGCTCTCTGACAGCAGCCCTGGACCTCCTCCAAAGTGACACCAGGGTCTCTATCATGCAGACAGTTCTAGGTTCACCTGAGCGTGAGCACTGTGCTTCCAGGGAATCACGGTGTGCGTGGCTGGTTGTGCAGTGTGAGGGGCTCTCGAGCAGGCTCCACAGGTGTCTGAACAGGCCTGGGCTCTTGCTCAGGGTGGGATCCAGGCTGAGTCAGACCAAGGATTAGCCTGGAGGGTTGGGTCTATTGCTTCATAGGCTGCTGGCAGGCCCAGGGGAGGTGGTGCTCCTGGCTCCTGCTGGAGCCCAGACAGGGCTTTCTGCTCTGCAGAGCCTGGGAGACCTGACCGACTGCTGAGTGCCCACAAGGGACAGGAAGTAAGCCCGCCCCAGCCACACAGGGCACTGTGCCCCTGACCCCCATCAGTGAGTGGCTGCTGTTTCAGTGTCTGGCCAGGAGCACAGAGGGACAGCCTCCTGCCCTGTGCTCACTCACCTCATCTGTTCCCAGGGGTGCTTCTGATTTGTAAAAAGGGCCAGGTCCTGAAGCTGCCCCAGGCAGCCTCGAGGGCAGAACCCTGTCTGTCTTTGCTGGGCTTGTCAAACCACGGTTATGCATGCATGCCATAGCTTCCAGGGCCTGTGGGAGGAAAGATTATGAAAAATCATAACCCAGTGTCTTCTCGTCTGGTTCTAACATCCTGGGACAGTCATTTTCAGTTCTTTCTGCTGTCCTCAGATATTTCATCTCTAGGTTAGAAGCAGAATGTCTTTTTAAGCTTTGAGCTTTATTTCTCCCTTTCTGTTGCATATTTTAAATTTCCGGGTACTCTTCCCCAGATGCTCCTTTTCATAGCATCCTGCTGGGATTTCACTGTGCAGAGTGGCTTACTCTGAGGTCATGATGTACATTTTAAAGCTTTTGTCTCTGTGCCTAATGCCAACTGACTCTGTTGCTCTCATATTGGTTTGTCTCTGGTGTTGCAGGCGCTCTTCAGGTGTCCGGGGACCCTGACCTCTCATGGACTCCTCCTGGCAAGATGTGACCCAATTGATCTACTGGGAATGTCTCCTGCTAATCAGATGCCTTGAAGAGGATGTAATGTCCCATCTAAGGTGTGAACACGCATGGCTACTGGCATCTGGGAGACATCCAGCCTGTCCATCCTTCTGAACCCCCTTGTTTTTCAGTCTAGGACTCCTGCCCTCCCCTTCATGGTCCGGCCTCCAGTGTAGGGACCGTGTCAAGTCTCCTGCCTGGATAATAAACCAACAATGATGCCTGATTTTAGCCCGAGCTCTGGCTCATCTATGTTCAGGAGCCACATGGTGCCACCAATTCCTGACCAGTGGTGTGTGTTCCAGAGCTCAGGCCCAGGTCTCTAGATGGTGGAGTTAACCTTCCAAAGTCTCACAGCTGTAGGCGGAGCTGAGCTCTGAAACTGTGTCTGTGGAACACCAAAATTTGTCCACAGCTTCACCCATCTGCTGACCACCTCTCATTCTGAGCGGCGCTCTTGTCCCTGTGTTTGGGAAGGACCTCGGGCCGAGATGCTCATCCTTCTTGGTTCTAGAGGGACCCATGACTCACCGTGGGTGTGGCCTGGGTGCCTGGACATGGACATGGAGGTGGAGCTGGAAGGAGCTGTAGTGATGGCTGAGGATGAACAGGCCCCAGAGCCCAGCTCTGAGGGCTGGGCTTGGTGGCTGGGTCAGCGGAGGCGTCCGTGTGCTCAGGGCTGCCTCTGGGTGGGGTCACTTTCTTTGATATGAGGTCCCCAGGGCCTTGGATAGAGAAGGACAGTGAGAAATGGGGCTACAAAATCTCATGCCGAAGTGGGGTGATCACAATGAGGCATAGAAGCAGAGGCAGCAGGGCCCAGGGAGCCCAGGGACAAGAGCTGGGCTGTGTGCCTCACGGACTGGGATCTAAGGGGAGGCCCTGGTAGCTGCCTGAGCTGGACAGCCCGTGCAGCTAGCCCTGGCTTTGAGCATGGCTCACAGTGTGTATCCTGAGCAAATGGGAAAAAAAATAAAGGATGAGCTCAGGCGGCTCAACAAAATGTTGGTCAAAGTTCAACACCCTAACTACTGGGTCCTCGTGCCGTGTCACTCAATCTCTGATGTAAGGAGACCCGGCCTGTGGCTGCTCCAGACCACCCCCAACCTGTGCTCCAGGCCCTCAAGCTCCAGGATGTGCACCCTGCCTACAGGTTTCCTTTATGATATCGGAAAGAAGTTCATTGTCACCCTAAGAGTCATTTGTTTAAGAGGTCTTCATCTCTACATGGTGACTCAAGAATGATTTTTACCTTCCATTTTATGCAATGTCTGAATTTTCTACTGTGAACATATATTCTTGGAAAAGTTAAAATAAAGTCCGGATTAAAACAACAACATTGGGGGTATAAAACACACCTAAAAGACCTTCAATGACCTCCTAGTAGGAGCGGGGATGGGCTCTGCAAATACAAGTGAAAAAATAATGCTTTTGCAGGTCCTGGAAGCATCAGGACAAGGCTGTTTTGCTGTGTCCTGCTCGAGACAGCTGGAGGCCTAAGGACCCAGAACCACGCCAACTGTGGGTATTTGGGCCTCACCACACTCTCCCAGGACCTGACCCCCCGTGGCCCACACCACCCAGTGCCTGGACTCACGGGAAAGTTGTAAGTACCCAAGCCTTGCAAATTTAAATCAAGGGGAAATTTGAATTCTGAAGGATAACCTTGATGAGAGGCAGGATTCAAGTCTGGTGGGATGATTCTGGCAGGCGTCCACCGCATGAAGTCAGCATGAGGAGCAGCGGAGAGGTGGAGGTGCCAGACAGCAGCCAGGGCGGAGAGACCCTGTTTCCAACAGCATGCTGGGCAGGCAGGCGGGGACCAGCACATGGGAGCCCAGGAGGCAGAGCAGTGCATGCTCTGAAGTCAGTGCCACATTAAGTGACAGGAACGTTGGGAGAGTCACCTCTTTACTTTTACGGTGACCTTGTGTTTATCGTGACAGTGGTTTTCCACTCATAGTACTGATAAACATCTTCCCTTTTAAAATAAAGTGGAAATGGCAGGTCCATTCAAGTGAAAGTATGTAATAAGCACACTAGTGCTACAGACTTTGTAAAATCATGGAGATGATACGAGGATGGCTGCAGACAGAAAACAATGCGGTAGCTAAGGGCCTCTGTGGACCAGTGCTCCCGGCTGATGGTGACTGTGAGCTGATTCCTGTCTGTGCATGGCTGCCCTCCCAGCAGCATCCAAGACCTCAGAGGACCTCAGCACAGTCCTACAAAGTCACTCTGGGCTGAAGCTTGGTCCAGCAAAATATATCCAGGCACTTGAGATGCTGAGTGCAGCAGTAAATTCTTCAGAACACACAGCACATCTAAAAAGGGACTGCTCCACAAAAGCCAAGATTCTGTGCTGACACAGGAAGTGGAGAAAAGGGCAGCAGATTTAAAGTTAGATGCCCAAAAACGAGTCTTAAAAAAATGTCTCACTTGACCGGGACCACACAGTTTCTGAAGCCAAGCAACTGCTGATGCGTTATGCACTGTAGAAGGGCAGGGTCTCTAAGTTTGCAGGTGTGAGAGAGGGGGCAGCACTGGGCCCCAGACTCACTCAGCATGGACACCCTGGCCCAGGGACCTGGGTGTGGATGCCCAGGGCTCCCCTAACACTGGGTGGGCTGGAGTGCTGTGTGGAGGCTCTGACAACTGGTCTCTTTTGCAGTCAGAATCCATGTTGGTACTTGATGCTTGGCTTGGAATTTGGGTCAAGAGGAGGGGTACTCTTTGCATCATCTGGAATGTAGTGTTTTCCTGCTTGTTTGATTGAATTTCAAGCAATAAGGAGGGCACATTGTAAACACACTGGTGAAGGGAAAGGAGTAGGAATCTCCAGTGTCTGAGAAAGCAAGGGCCTAGTCAGAAGCAGGTTCGATGCCAGAGGAAGATCAGAGCTGCATGCCTTTTCAGAAATCCGGTGGGCCAAGGGAGACTAGTCCTTGTCCTCTTTCCCCCTTCTCCAAAAGCGATTCTTTTTGTGCTGAGTTGCTAAATTGTTATCCCATGGATAACCCAAGAGAGGAAGGAAAAAACAGAACAAAACAGCAAATAAATGAAATGAATAACTACAAAGGACTCCATTAGCTACATGTTCTTGTGAGATCAGAGTCCTGTCCTGCCCAGGAGAGCTGGAAACAATACACAAGGCACAACCAGGATCATTACTCAGTGAACCCTTATGCTCTGACTCTCTTTAATTCATTTAGTGGCATGCTTGAGCCAATGCTTTTCTGAGCACGTGAGGAGGATACTACTAAGCGTACAAGTTTATGATGCAGATTTTTTTAAACAGATAGAGTTACACATATATTTAAGCGATTCGATATGTATGCTATTTTATTGTATGGACAGCAACCTTCAAAACTTCATAAGTAAAATTTGCTGAAGGTATTAACATAACATAGACATTTTACCCTTAAAAATATAAAATTTCAAGCCAAAAAAAGAGCATTTGTGGGAAATGTTAATTCATTATCCTATTTTGAAGATAAGTGCTGCTGAAAACTTCCAGCAGCTTATGATTAACATTCTCCATGTCAAGATAATTGTGAAAGCTGGTTAAAAGGCTTTACCAGAGATGATTTTGATGTCAAAGACAAAGAATGTCCAGGTCAATTGAAAAAGTTTGAAAACCAATTACAAGCATTATTGGCTGGAGATGCATATCAAACTCAAAAACAACTTTCAGAAAGATTAAGCATTGCTCAGCAAACAATTTCCAATTGTTCATAAGCAATGGCAAAGATCTTAAAGGAAGGAAAATGAGTGCCACTTCAACTGAACAGAAGACCAATGGAAAACTAAAAAGTCATCAGTGAAATGTTGCTTCAGTGGCACAAAAGAAAAGTCTTTTTTGCATTGAGCATTGACTGGCGATGAAAAGTATATTTATTTTGAGATTCCCATCGCTTCAGAAAGAAGGCAATGCTCTTAGTTTGGAGGGATCAGGAAGGGGTGGTGTATAATGAGCTCCCAAACCAGGTGAAATCATTAATACCAATTGCTACTGATAACAAATATTCAATTTGAACCACACCTTGATAGTGAAACAACCAGAATGTTCCGGAAGACAGGGCAATGCAATTTTGCTTCCTGATAACACACCTCACACACTTCTAAACCAGTTAAAGATACATTAAAAGATCTTGCCTGGGAAGTATTAACCCACTCAATGCATCCACCAGACCTCACTCCTTCAGATTAGCACTTGTTCTGATCAATGGCACACGCATTTTCTTAGCAGCACTTCAAAACATACTAAGAAGTGGAAATTAGTTCTCTGAATGGTTTGCTTCAAAACAAGAAAACTTCTGCTGGGACAGTATCTACAAATTACCTGAAAGATGTTGAAATGTGTAGCTAGCGATGGACATTACTTTGAATAAAGCACTTTTAATATTTCTCTTGAAATGATATTTTATTTTTTATTACAAAATCTGCGTTATTAACCAGTACACTCAGTATATTGCACTAGGAGCTGATGCCTTAGACTATTTTTCAATGTCAATGTGTTAAATGATTAAATGAGAATTTTTATTAGTTTGGGAGCCGGTTTTCCTTACTCCTCTACCCTAATGACAAGCTCCCTGACAACTTGACGCATCCACAACTAACTCCTGCTCCTGTTCAAAGACCTTGGGACACTTCCTGGTATGTTTCTCACTGCTGCAACAGGATAGCCTACCTGCACTGCTCACTGATAATCCTTGTGCATCCAAAACAGCCTCTTAAGAAAGGATGAGTTTGAAATCCCTCTGTTTCATACCAAAACAATGTGAACACATCGAGAATTATTCCCATTTATATCCATACACATCCTCTCCTGCAAATCTACCTATGAATTATGGAGTCTTATCAGAGCAGACAATTGGCCTAACTACCTGACCATGTACCTGAGCATAAGTGGTTTATACCATTTCTCACTTAGGATTCAAGTTTAAGGCAGGACCCCTGTTATTTCTCTCTCCACAGCACCACCTGGTGGCCACAGCTCACACCACAGCAGAAGGGACCCACTATGCAATGCTGGTTCTCTAAGCTTGGTCAGCACCTTCAAGGACCAAAGCAGCTTTAACTGCAGGCTGTGCTCACAGTGGTTATGAGTTCAGGATCCATAATCTGTCAGGCCCGGGTTGTGAACCCAGCTCCACCCCTTACTCTCTAGGCAAGTGCTTAACCTTGTCAAGCCTCACTTGCCCAGCCCTGCAAAGGGGAGAGGAATCCTGGCTGCCTCACATGGCAGTTGGAACTAAAGGAGAGACATAAAGTGTGAAACTAGCTAAAGTGTGCTGAGGCCATAAAGAGCTCCCACTACATGGCTGCCGTTACTAATATCTACCACTGACCCGCTCATTCAGGGATCCAAACAGTTGTTTGTTTTCTTCATCCTCACCCGAGGATATTTAATTCAGAGAGAGTGGAAGGGAGGGGCAATCAGAGAGAGAAACATCTATGTGAGAGAGACACATTGAGTGGGTGCCACCCATACACCTTGACCAGGCCCAGCATTGAGCCTGCAACTGAGGCCCTTGACTAGAATCAAACCCTGGACTCTTTAGTCTGAGGGCCCACCCTCTAACCACTGAGAAAAACCGGCCAGGGCAGTCAAGCATCTTTCCTCTGATGGTTTTGCTAGCTCAGTTAGGCTGATTATCGTTAATTAAGTCAACTTAGACAATAGCACAAGTGTAGGTGGTGAATGTAAGAAAAAACTATGTAGCCTGAATGAAAACCTGAGACTACAGACACCTCTAGGTCAATGTTAATACGCTTTGATATCATTTACCTGCACGTGAGTGTTTTACCAAATCACCTCTTGTAAAGACTGGGAATGCAAGCAATAGTCTCAAACACTGGTATGGATGTGTGTGCACACTTAGCTTTTTGTGTTTGAAGGGAAACACCAGGACCTGCAGTGGTGACTGTCACCCCGAAAGGTTGTGCACAGGTGACCCTCAGGAGGCGCTAGTCAATGTCCCTCGGTGCTGTCACAGTCACCCCTGAGAGGGCCCAAGTCCCAGGCATGGGCTGGTCTCAGGAAGACCTAGTGTCCTTCATAAATGTAAATGCTTAGGGTGCATGTGCGGCAGGCTTCTAGGTAAGTCATGTAGGACATGATATTTAAAAGTAAATTGAAAACTAAACCACGTTCAAGGCTGGTAAGATGCGCTTTCCCCTCTCCCAAACCTTAACATCCCTGAATTCAGGATGCAGCTTCAAGCCTGTCTCACAGTCACTGTTGCCCAGGTGGCAATTCTGACAAAATCATCACTGCCACAACCCATTCATCTTCTTTTTATGTGAGCACCCTTGTCCTGACAGCCTCCTAGATTCCATGAAACACATACAGCACATGCAACTGGAAATCCAATTCAGTACCTAGGACATGCACTAAGTGGTTTGGCTCAGTGTATAGAGCATTGGCCTGCAGACTTAGGGGTCCCAGGTTCAATTCTGGTCAAGGGCATGTACCCTGTGGGGGCTGTGCAGTAGGCAGCTGATAGGTGTTTCTTTCTCATTGATGTTTCTGACTCTCCTTCCCTCTCCCTTCCTCTCTTCAGAAAATCAATGAGATATATTTAAAAAACAAAAAACTTAAGTCAACTACACAGGACAACCCAGAATGACGAGCACAGTGCACCCAGTGTTGGCAGCACTTCTCCAGATCAGGTTGGAAAGGACCAGACCCGCTTTTCAAAGTGACAGAACAATCAGAGCCACGGGAGGCCTTGCTGGAGACCTTGCCTCTGTCCAGGAGGGGCTCAATGCACCTCGGAGCTCCCTACAGAAACGGCCTATTGTAGGCCTGGAGGAAACCGGGAACCTCAAAAACATCTGCAGTGGAGCTTGTCTCTTTGGCAACTGTGTGGATATCTGTGGATATTTGAGTCCTTCCCACAGTGTCTATGGTGGGTGAAGCTCCTCATGCTAAAGGACCTGAATTGTTCTGGGATGAAAGGGCAGCAACACTGAGGAGCTTTACATTTTCTCCTTGGGTGTTCACATACCTCAGGAGGCAGATGTGCATGTGTGGAGCACGCCCCCTTCAGGCTTCTACACACACACACACACACACACACACACACACACACACACGTTTGAACACCCCACATGCAGTCCCCTTGGTTCCCCCCTGTCCCTGATGGCAAGCTGAGATGCTCCCCTTCACTTCCTGCCTGCATCCAGGTCCCGCCTCCTACCTTTTCCCTTGTGCCCACTGTGGGCATCTTGCTCTTCTGTCCTCTTTGGGGTGGCCTCCAGGGGCTGCAGCTGAGACTGAAGTCGCTGAGTAGTGGTCACGGATGGGTCTGGTTGCTCTCTGGAATCAGCTTTATTTCCCTTCAGGAATTTACTTATTGCTTTGGTTCTAATCCAGCGCTTCTTCCTGTAAGAGGTAGGTTTTTAGGACACAGCCCACCCTCACTGCCGCTCCAGCAGGTCCCTGGCTGCCCTACACGAGCTGGGATTTCCATCACTACACTAATCCCACCTGGGGCTCAAGAGGGGCACACACTGGCCAGTGAATTCCACAGACCCAGGGATGGCAGAAGCCTTCCTCATAGCAGGAACCCACTCTAGCCCCTCAGGAAAACAGGACTTCCAACCAAGCTCTCAGCTCTCCATTCCTCAGCCAAATGCAGGAAGCGGTGCTGTGCCAACCTAATCATGCTGGATGGCAAAATTCTACTACATGCCAATTTCAGAAAGTGTCAGGGACCTTCTCATTTTCTAATAGAGTTAATAATACATGAAAATAGCTGGCATACTTTACCTATTCCCAGAACTGAGGAATCTGGGTGTGGGGAAGAGGGCAGGAGAGTAAGCCACTTCAAGCAGAAACAGTAACCCCTGGCCTGGAGCCTGGTGGTTAGATCATCGGCTTGAGCACTGAAGGGTGGTGGGTTCAACATTGAAGAGCCCATACCTTTGGTCCAAGTTCGATCCCTGGCCCCGGTCGAGGTGTGTGCAAATGGGAACCAATTGATGTGTTTCTCTCATCTCTCTCTCTCTCTCTCTCTCTCTCTCTCTCTCTCTCTCTCTCTCTTCTTCTCTCTCTCTTTCTGCTTCTCTTTCTCTCATTTCCTCCCTCCGACTTCCTCTCTTTCTCTCTTAATCCCCTCACCTTCCTCTCCTCCTTCTTCTCTCTCAAAAATCATTGGGGAAAATATCCTCAGGTGAGGATTTAAAAAATAACAAATGGAAACAGTGAATGTAAAGGTAATATGCTACATCTAATAGGAAATGAGGCATTCTAATGTCATTAGGACCACAGCTGGGTTCTGATCCAGGCTCTGCCATGAAACAGCACTGTAGTTACACAGCCACTCTATTTCCTCATCAGTATCTCAATTTCCCTGTCAACAGCAGGGTCGGGCAGAATTCTGTGGTTCTGTGATTTCTACAGAGAGAACCATCCAGATTCATGGTGATTTGACCTCAAGGCTGCGCTGAGGCAGGACAATGGGAAGGCCCAGCTCCTGGGCTCAGGCCGGGACCCAGGGGAAGCCCTGCTGCTGGATGGAGGCCGGCATTCTCAGGGACTGAGCAGGCCCACCACCGGGCTGCTGCGCCCTGTAGAAGGGAACTTGTTCGAGAACGTTCTCTGGGTGTCCAGTGACCCCAGAGAAATGGAGGTCTGAACAAAAGGCCGCTGTGCTTTAAAACAGGGATGTGGGTCCAGGCGTTTGACCCAAACTCTCTTCCCCAAACAGAAAAAGGTTTTTTAAGTCCCACATTCTAGAGACCAAAACTGATAGGCCTGCTTTAGTGGCTCTAAGAGCTCAGACACTCTGCCATTTTATCAGGCTCCTGGCCAGCTGGCACCCACCTTCCACCATAGCATACTCTCAGTACAGAGGGCGAGACCCAAAGAAACTCTAAATTCTTTCCATGCTGGGAGGCACCTGCACACAGGGCAGCTGCCATACAGGGGAAGGTACTGGCCCAACAAACTGGTCACTGCTCTAGATGCCACAGCTTTCCCTACTCCTGAAACATCAAGCTTGTCTTCAGTGTGTAAGCTACTGACGCTTAGATCAACTCACTTCTTTGGTGCTGCATCCTGAAACTTGCCCTCATGCATTCTTTGTTCTTGCAGGTTTTCATTCAGTTTCTGTGAGGAATGCAATTTGTCTCTAACAGAGGAGAGAGAAAAACAATCTGGTTTTAAAAATAAAACACATAAATTGACTCTTCAGTCCCGCCTGGGAACTGGCCCAGAAAGAACTGGTGTGTTTCTGGGACTCAGACATCACAGTGCTCATGGCCATCATGTCCGCCGAGTTGGCAATATGGGGGTGGAAGCATGTGATGTGGGTTCAGGACCCCTAATACGTGGAGGGGACCAGCTGAACACCTAGGATCAGCCTGTATGTCACCTCAGGAGAGCAGACCCAGGCCCATCTGAAAGTCAAGCTGGGGAACCCCGAGGATTCCAGCTAGGTGAGCTTAGGAGCTTGGGTTCTCAAGTCAGACACAGGGCAAGGCTCACTCCTGTGGGTACAGCCCAACTAAGCCTTTAGTGGCGGGAGGGGTCTGCCCTCCATGAGTTAGACAGGCATCAGGTGACAAAGGTCAGTTTAGCGAAGTCAGACCTCTGACCTGGTCCCATTCCAATGTTGGGCTTCTGCTCACACTTCCAGGGAAGCAAACTCAAAGCCTTTCGGTTGCCAGACTGAGAAGATAAGGAGCAAAGAGGCCTGGGAGGACCGGAGGGGGTGGGGACTGTGGTGAGGCTCAGTGCAGGGTGCCAGGTGGGACCTAAGGCAGGGCCTGCAATCTGAGCCCCGCTCTCCATGAGGCAGAGCTTCTGATTGCTTTCCTCCAAGAATACAGAAACCCAGGCTCTGAAGCAAAATCTTTTAATTTCTAAATGTGGGAGCTAAATGCATATTTTCAAAAAGCAGAAAGGTCCAGAGAGACACCTCCTAAACCTAGGAATGCCCGAGGACATGTTCACTCCTAGGAAAGGGACCCTGGCTTTCCTGAAGCAGACGGCATGGCATGCTTTTGTGCTGTGTCTAAAGCTCTGCATGCAGTGCTCTCTGTACAGCATCCCTCACTGGGCTGCTGGCTTCGGTCCTCTTCCTGCCTCTCCTCACCCATGTGACCATGACATTTCAGACCACATCGAGGGGGCCAGCTGAACACCTAGATTCAGGCTGTCCATCACCTCTGCTTTTCTAGTGTGAAAGAGAATCCTGGGCATTGAAGCAGCTGATCAGGCTCCTTAGGTCATAAGATGCCCAGGGCCTCCTAAACCTAGGTCTTTCCATGGAGTTCACCATAAACTGAGCTCCGTGAAAAGTGATGTCTTGCTAACCACTGGGCCCTTGGCACCTGACCTGCTCTGCTCACAGTGCCCTTGGCTCGGCCTCTGTTCTTCTAGTGTGTGTTATTATCTTCCCATGGCCGTTCCTTAGTGCAACAAAAACATGGCCCAGCTATCTTAGGGCTGGGGGAGACTGGGCGGCTGAGAGCAGGCTTGAAGCCTGCCCACTCCCTGGCCTCCTAAAAACACTTTCTAATGCAAAACCATAATCACATCACCCCTCAGAGGACCAAGTTCAAATTGTTCTACTTTCCACATGCCCAACCTCTGCTGGTAATTTTTTAGCAGCAGTGTTATAGAGAGCCAACTTCAGGCAAAAACTCTCACTTCTACCCCAAAACTGCAGTGAGGTTTTCCATGTCAACTATGCTTGGTAGGTGGCGAGCCCCCTGTAGATGAACAGATGACTCTGGGAGAACAGTGAGCTGTATCATCACATCAGGGAACTGGGACAGCACCTTATGGTCACTGTGCCCATGGCCCTCTGTCCCACACTGGCCAGCCATTGCTGATCACAGAGAAGGTAAGTCCCAGGAGTACAGCACTGAGGGGTGAAGACCACCCTGGACCCACAAGATGCTTCTCAGATTACTTGACTTCCAGTCCACAAGGTTTCCAGCACCAAGGCTCTTCCTTCTGCCCTCATTTCTGGCAGCTTCCTAGGCCCTGTACACCAGCAGCCATTAAACACTCGCTTGCCAGTGAAATGAACTCCTTAGCAGGCATGGAAGCCTTCCATGGCTGAGCGCTACCCAATCCAGCCTTCCCTTCTGCCATTCCCTGCACCTTACCTGCACCAAGACCAAGCCAACCTCCACCTTCACGTCCCCCACTGTCTCCCATCCACACACAAACACACAATTGCTAGCTTTCTTTCCATCCAAGGCAGCAACAGATCTCCAACTCCCACCACGAAGCTTCCTTCCACATCTCCACAGAGCTCCTCAACATCTGTCTGCTGTGCACACAACTCTGCTTGCATCCCATCATCCCTACTGGTTCCTGGAGACCAGGTAACTGGTTTTGTGCACCTCACAGGGCTCACACCAAAGACAGGACTGTTGGCAAATTCAATGTAGACAAAGGAAGGACAGCCACTGCACCCCAACAATCCACTCTCCAGCCCAGTATGGAGGAAAAAGGACATAGAAAGGGCTCAGCCTGTTAGATGAAGTCCTTCCCTGGGGCCTCTCTCTATCCCTGTGGTATTTTTCAAAGTGAACTTAATCCCAGAAGCAGAATAAGAATCATCTTGCAGGGGCAGTGTCTTTGAAAAGACAATATATCCAAACACCCTACTTGCAGAAATTGAGAACCATTCCAGGGAAAAGGAGAGAAGGATGAGCTGGGAAGATGGTCTGTCCCTTGCCCTGGGGACACCAATACTCCCAGGGAGTTTCTGCTGCCCAGAAGGGCTCAGTCTAGTCCTGGAGCTGGAATCCACAACCCCTCATTGAAGGGTGAACATCAGCCCACACCCCTCGCACATACTGTCTCTTCTCCTCATGGTGCGGGTCCTTGTTCTTCACGTCTTCCAGGAGAAGTCTCTGGTTCTGCTCATTCAAACTGTGGACTTGGCACTGCAGTTGAGGGTTTTCATCCTCCAAGTTCCTCCCGAGACAGGAGAGCATCTAAAACACAGGTGGACAATGTCTCAAACACCACAAGCTCCCATGATTCCACTGCTGGGCATCTACTTCTAAAAGAAGAAAGAGGCCACGTGCACAAAGATGGCCACTTTGGTGTTATCTGTGTCAGCTGGAATGACCAATGCGGTCAGTTCCATGGGGATGGCCAAGCCTTCTGCCACTGCAGCGTCCAATCAAACAGCCAGTGTCCACTTGTGGCTGGTGAGCACTGAAAACACAGCCAGTCTGAGCTGAGACGGGGCATCAGTGCAATATATATAAAAGGCTCTGAGGAAGTCAGAACAGTTTAAAACACAGTGTAAAATATCTCATTCAAAAGCTGCCTCACACTGTGGCTCAGTTGTTTGAGTGTCTTAACATGCACCAAGAAATCTCAGATGTAATTTCTGATCAAGGCATATGCCTGGATTGCAGGCTCCATTCGCCAGGAGAGGCATGCAGGAGCCAGCTGGTTGATGTTTCTCTCAATGAAACCAATTAAAAAAATTAAATTATCTTTAATAAGCTTTTGGGTATACATGTGACTTTTTAAATATAATGGTTAGATAAAATAGACCATTACATTAATCCTGCTGTCTCCTTTCACTTTTTGATTATGGCTTCTAGGAAGTTGAGTATCACATGTGGTGGCCTGCATTTTATTCCTCTTGGACATCTCTGCTCTATGCAAGGTAGCACACTTTTCCTGTCAAGAGGGAGATAATACATGTGTTAGGCTTTCCAGGCCAAAAGTGGTATCTGATGCAACTGTTCAACTCTGTTACTACAGCAGGAAAGGGCCGGAGATAGAATGTACAGGCCTGGGTGTAGCTATGATTAAATAACAAACCAAAAATATTTACTCATGGACTCTGACTTTTAAATTTCATATCACATTCACTTGCCACCAAATATTGTCCTGCTTTTGGTTTTCCCAGTCATTAAACACTGTGAAAGCTATTCTTGGTTCACAGCCTTACACAAGCAGGCGTGGGGCTGGACCTGAATTTGGGGCTGAGGCTGGCCAGCTCTTGCTCTAGAATATGATCTCGGTTGGTGAATAGGAAAGCCCCAAGCTTTGGTTTCATGCAAACAGAGTTCCAAAGCGCTGCTTCAGAGGGACAAGATGGGAACTTCAGCTCTCAAGATCATTGCGAGAAATTAAATCAGATGACACAGAGAGCAGAGTGCTTAGCAGGGGTCGGAAATAAAAGGATACTCGGCCGTTTCCATGCACTGCGCCGACCCTACAATAGGCCAAGTTCGGGGAAAGGTGTTCTGTAGCACACCCCTGCCAGGCGTGGTGCTCATCCAGCCCCATGCCCCGGGCCTCCCTCCGCCTCTGTGTGACAGTCACACTCTCTCCTTGATCAGAGATGCCAATGAGGACTCATTCAGACCAGGGTGAGCCTAAGGCCTCAGCCCAGGGAAAAGGCCCATCCAGGGTGCTGTGCCCTCCACCCCAGGCCTCACCTGGCCCTGGTTGCCCAGCTCTGTCAGGGAGATGTTCATGCTCTGGGGCTCCTCCCTCTGCCAGTTGCACTGCGCCTGCCAGCTGTTAACTTCCAGCAGCCTCTCCTGCAGGGAGGTTTGGAGCTCCTTGGTGTGTGTTTGCAGCTCCAGCTTTCCCTTCAGCCCCTTGCACTGGGCCTGCCAGCGGGTGACCTCCAGCTGCCTGGCATTGAGGGAGGTTTGCAGGTCACTGTTGTAGACCAGCAGCTCCTCCTGCTCCTTCCTCAGCCAGTTGCACTGCTCCTGCCAGCAGACCAGCTCCAGCTGACTGTCATGCAGGGAGCTTTGCAGCTGCTTTGTCTGGGTCTGCAGCTGCTCCTGCTCCCGCGTCAGTGCTTGGCACTCTGCCTGCAGGTGCTGCACCTCCAACTGCTTATCATGGAGGGAGGTTTCCAGCTCCGTGGTTCGGCTCTGCACCTCCTCCTGCTCCCCCTTCAGCCTCTGGTACAGGACCTTCCAGTGGTTTGCCTCCTGCTTCGTCTCATTGAGGGAGGTTTTCAGCACCTTGGTTTGGGTTTGCATCTCCTCCTGCTTCCCCGTCAGCCCCTGGTACAGTGTCTGCCAGCGGTTTGCCTCCTGCTGCCTTTCATTGAGGGAGGTCTGCAGCCACTTGGTGTAGACCTGCAGCTCCTCCTTCTCCTGCCTCAGTTCTCCGCACTTGGCTTGCAGCTGGTTCACCTCCAGCTGCTTGTCCTTGAGGGAGGATTGGAGGTCTTTGGTGTCAGTTAGCAGCTCCAGCTCCCCTTTCAGCCCCTTGCACTGGGCCTGCCAGCGGTTGACCTCCAGCTGCCTGGCATTGAGGGAGGTTTGCAGGTCACTGATGTACATCTGCATGTCCTCCTGCTCCTTCCTCAGCCAGTCGCACTGCTCCTTCCAGCTGATCAGCTCCAGCTGACTGTCATTGAGGGATCTTTTCAGCTTCTTTGTCTGGGCCTGAAGTTCCGCCTGCTCCCGCTTCAGGCCTTCGCAGTGGGCCTGCAGGCGGTTCACCTCCAGCTGTTTATCTGCTAAGGAGGTTTGAAGCTCCTCAGTGTGGGTCTGCCGCTCCTGCTCCTCTTTCAGCCCCTTGCACTGGGCTTGCAGCCTGTTCACCTCCAACTGCCTGGCATTGAGGGAGGTTTTCAGCTCCTCATTGTAAATCTGCAGGTCCTCCTGCTCCTTCCTCAGCCAGTCGCACTGCTCCTGCCAGCAGATCAGCTCCAGGTGACTGTCATTGAGGGCACTTTTCAGCTTCTTGGTCTTGGTCTGAAGCTCCTCCTGCTCCTTCTTCTGTCCTTTGCACTGGGCCTTCAGGATGTTTGCCACCATCTGTGTGTTCTCCAGGGAGGTTTGCAGCTCCTTCTGCTCTCCCTTCAGCTGCTGGTGCTCGGAAAGGGCCCTGGGGGTGGAAAGACACAGGGCCAAGGGCTCAGAACACTCCCAGGCTCTGTGCCATGTGCAACCTTAATCAAAACCACATCCTCTCTGGGCCTCAGTTTTTCCCATGTATAAATGATTGGTTGAACAAAATCAGGGGTTTTCAAACTGTGTTCATTAGGGTTCTAGGAGGCTACCACAGGTGTCCCACTGAGGGCTGAGGGAGGCAGGACAGGCAGCCTCAGACACCACTTCCACAGAGCTTCCCTGTAGAAGTCCTTTCTATGTGGGGCTTTGACACGGCTGCCTCCTTGGAAAAAGAGTTCTTTGATTCACACACTTCAACAGGGAATCAGAACCTCTTTGCTTTTTTTTAAAATATATTTTTTATTGATATTTTACAGAGAGGAAGGGAGAGAGATAGAGAGCTAGAAACGTCGATGAGAGAGAAACATCGACCAGCTGCCTCTTGCACACCCCCTACTGGGGATGTGCCCGCAACCAATGTACATGCCCTTGACCGGAATCGAACCTGGGACCTTTCAGTCCGCAGACCGACGCTCTACCGCTGAGCTAAACCGGCTTCGGCAGAACCTCTTTGCTTTAAGAGGCTTTGTCTGTGCCAAGCTCTTCACCCCAAATCCAACCCCTTTCTAATTCTCACCCCTGAGATCAATAAAATAGGAGATTCTGCGGTGTTATGTAAATTCACTGAATGTATCACCAGCAACATCATCATCATTACCCAACTGGGATTCCTGGGGGAAGATTTAGAACCAAAGCTCCTAAGACCAGAGGCTCATGGACTCAATTTGACATAGTTGTGTGAACTTTTTTAAAAAAAATTTACTTGTTTTTTATACTTAATTTCATTGCAAAGCTTATATGGTTTTATTAACTGATGTTTCCTCAATAAAGTCATTTACAAAATAAATAAAATAATATAAAGAGAGGAATCAGAAAAAAGAAGAAAATATTCCTCCGTTGTTGTCCTGTGAATACTCCCAGGTTTAGCTTTAAGGGTCCCCAGACTCAAAAGTTTTTCCAGGTCCTCCCAGTCCTGTGTCCTGCCCAAAAGAGCAGCTTTTAAAAAAACAAAAATTAATTAGTTTACCAGCATCCCAAAATTTTAAGTTTGCACATCCACATTCACATATTAAAAAAGGAATGAAAGAAAAAAAGAAAGAAAGAAAGAAAGAAAGAAAGAAAGAAAGAATAAAGAAAAGAAAGAAAGAAGAAGAAAGCCTGAAGAACGATGACCTGTCAGCCTGGCCTGCTTCCCAGCTGACAGCCTTTAGCCTGGTGTGTTTTCCACCAGGACTGGTCTATGGCTGACTCTCCTTCCCCGCCCCCTGGACCTGCCGGCCACTGCAGACAGCTGAGTTTACAGCCCCACAACGCATGTTAAATCAGAGCTTTGCAAAGGGAGGCCTCATATGGTCCTGCCTCTGGGTTGAGGCAAGACTGGATTCAAATCCTGCCTGTGCCACTAACTAGAAGCATTGACCTTGAACAAGTGGTGTCATGTTCCTGAGCGTGTTTCCTCCTCTTTCGCTGTGGTTTTCTTAAAGGATAACAATAGCTCTGCCAATTCTCATGATACCCAGTATAAAGTTCTATCCAGCCACCCGGACACTGACTTAGTGTACACTGACACTGTTCCCACCGGTTCCTGGGAGTCTCTGGTCACATTTAGTCTATTGATGAAGACCCCTCCTGTAATACACTCACAGCCAACAGCACCGTACCTGGGCCTGAATGAACCTGTGTGTCACGCATATATTCCCTGTGAGAACCAGTGCAGCCTTGAACCTAGGAACTCTAGACAGCACTTCAGCACTGCCTTTGGGGGCCATTTCATACGGGGGAAAAGCCCTCACAGAGTACAAATACAACACCATGGCACTCAATGGACCACAAAGAGGACCCTCCTTTGTGAGAGCTGGAAGAAGGCCAGGCTCAAAGGCCTTGTTCAACCTCAGCTGCAAATGTGCACATCAGGCCACTCCAGCATCTCCCACACTGAGCACGTCTGTGAAAGTCCATGGGCACCGGTTTGGGGTCACCAGCACATTTCAGCGATGAGGTGAATTCACAAATGGGAACGGGAGAATGCTGAGGACCAAGCCTCTCTCTCTCGAGGGAGCACTAGTGTTAGAGGATGCAGGTGCTCATGTCCAACAGTCATTGGCACCACATATGTGGGAGGGGAGGTAATCCAAACCTAGACAATGCCCCATCCCAGCTGCCAGAGTCCTTCCTTCCAACCACCAGCTCCACTCCCCGTTACATTGTTGCCACCAGCTGTTACTATGGCAGGGTTGGTAAAGATGCAGCATCACCAGGGGTCTCACTTGAGCTCAGCTCTGCAGGTGCTGAGTGAATGGGTGTGAGTGACCTCATGACAGAGGCTCTGCAGGGGCCTGATGGTTACCTGTCCAGCTCTAGCTTCAGCCTCTGGTTCTCCTCTGTGGCCATGGTGCTCCTCCTCTTCTCCTGCTGCAGAGCCTCCCGCTCGGTGTCCAAGAGCCTCTGCAGCTGCTCCAGCGCCGCCTCATGTTGGAGCTGGTCCTTGTAGCTGTTGAAGGGAAACACACCCACTAGCAATGGACACCCTGTGAGACTTCAAAGCCTGGGTGAGTGTTTTTCCTCTGCAGAGCAGAGGGGGAGGGGAATAGGTAGGGAGCAGGGCTGGACAGAGAGAAGGGCCAGACAGTAGGCCAGCTCTGGGGGTCTCCTCCAGTCCAGGAGCTGAGTCCCCCTTGTCCACCTGATGTGTCTCCATGGTCCCTTCCAGTCCCTCTGCCTCCTTTATCCCACTGGGAACAAAGCCACTGTTTCTGAACCCCACGCCCTTCTCAGAGAAACCACCACACATACAGCAGAGTCCTACTGCCCATAACAGCTGGTGGGGTCCAAGAAGCCACCAGGGGCAGTGGCACATGCACATGCACACACCCTGCTCCTCAAGGCACCACTAGTTCAGTCCTTGCCCACTCTCTTCCACAGCCTCCCCTCAGCTCGGGCTTTTATTTGCTTCCTGTCTCAGACTGTAGAAGGTCCAGCAGCAGCTGGTCCCCCTGCAGCTGGGTGTCTGCCAGCTGCGCCATCTTCTCCTCTCTGAGGGCGATGGGAAGACATGGTGAGGGTTTCCTCAGAAGCGCCCTGAAAGCCCGCCCCCTGGGAGTCCCCAGTGGGAAGGAGAGGGCACCTGGCCTCTGGGCATGAGGAGGGTGTATCAACCGGGGCTGCAAAAACGCTCCCCACTCCAAGGTGAGCTTTAAGTATTCAGTGCCTGCTCTCAGCCCACACCACAGACCTGAGCTTTCCTCTGAGCCTGGGGGACAGGGAGGAGCCCACAGCCAGGCAGGCAGCGAGGCCCACTGGTGGGGATGTGAAGGCTGACAGTTCCAGAGATACCGGGCATGGCACCATTACCAGCTGCAGGAAAGGGGGAGCTGAGGGCAGGGAGCGGGCTACCCAGGGCCCAATAGGGATCCAGCTCCAACAGAGCCCAGTCACTCCCAGTCACAGGTAAGACCCCGTTTGTTGCTCTGCATGGCAGTGTGGCACAGGTGCTAGCAGGTGTGGTGGTACAGGGCTCAAGGGCAGAAAGACAGGGGTCACTGGGGAACTCACAGCTCCTGCCTGATGCTGTGCTGCCTGGCCTTGGTGTCCGCCAGCTCCACGGCCAGCTGCTGTGTGTCCTCGCTGGGGTGGCTGCCTGTGTCCCGCTCCAGGGTCAGGGTCACAATGAGCTACAGAGGGCAGACAGAGGGGTCTCACCGGTGTGCTCTTGTGCCTGGCACAGTGCACACGCTACAACTTCCTGAAGAATTGAAGAATGAGCAAAAGAGGGAAGAAAGTAAGAGAGAAGATGGCAGCCGAGACTGCAATGCCTGGAGTGACGCAGGAGAAAGTTGGGGGAGATTTTAAACCTTAAGGATACATTTAGTGAGACATCAGGGCTGAGTGAAGAGAGCAGGGCCTCAAAGCTCAACTTTTGTCCTCACTCAGGTATCTGGGAGGGAACTTGGCCCTGGAGGGAAAGTGCCCTCGCCCTGCCCTCAAGGAAAATGGACCAGGAGGAGAGACACTGTGCCACTTAAGAGGAAGTCGGGATGAGAAGCCAGGCCCATGAGTAGAGCCCTGGGTCAAACCCCTCCCCATCTGTCCCCCAGCTGCAGGGCCACCTGAAAACTCACCTCCCTGCAACTGTCCCGCTCATCCACCAGCCTCCTGAGCTGAAACGCCATGTTCCTGGAGAGGGACTGCAGCTCCTCCAGGGTCAAGCCTGGGACCTCCAGCCTCTGCAGGTCAAACAGGCTCTCCTGGTGGTGGGTCACCTGGGGGGACACATAGGGATGGTGCTGCGGAGGACAGGCAGGGAGGAGCTGTGGGGTCCCTGAGAGCACCCCCTTCCCAAGGCCACAACCCTTGGGACCTAGGCCGCCTCTCAAACAGCTGACCCACCTCACTGACATCATTTACCCCCAGCCACCATGTTTCTGTGGGGGGCGGGCAGGCATCTCAGCCAGCCCAGCCACACTCTGCAGCCAAGCTCTTACTCACTCACCACTGCTGCTGGCACACTAGTTCAAGGAGGACACTGACTTCCCACCAAACAGTGCTCCTCACAGTGTGGGAGCTCCCTAACTGCCCCTAGGGATTTCAGTCCGGCACCATCCATGTCTCACACAAAGAAGGTGAGCCTTGGGAGTGGGGGGTGAGGAGGGATAGCATCTTATTTCTTAAAATGAAATCTAATGCAAAGATGGAAAAATATTAGAATGCTTCTGTCAGAATGGCGGGCCCATGACAGTCTTATGTTACTTTTTGAGGAAACATTCCATAAGCTGAATCACTTTTCAGATGAGCCTGCATCTCCTTCCCACAGGCAACACAGGCCCACCAGGATTCCCCTTTCCGCCAGGGTGAGCGCAGGCCCAGCCTCCTCCTCACTGGGCAGCCTCTCCTCCCACTGCCAACATCATCTTCTTCAACCCAGGGACAGGCCCTTGTCATGCAATCAAACCTGTGACCTTTGGTGGGCTGCCCAACACTCTACCCACTGAGCCAAACCAGCAAGGGCCTGACCTCACCTTCTCAATCTGAGCCCCCAGCCCAGCCCAAGGAGGCAAAAAGTCTGTTTCTAGTCCTTGTCTTCTCAGTGTGGGAAGGTGAGTGTTACTGCACTCAGGCCCCAAGAGAGGAAACAAATGTCAATCCCCTGAGTGAGGTGCAGCAACAAAGTTCTTCCATTTCTCAGAGAGGGAAATGGAGGAGAGAGCACCTCAAAAACCCTGCTGGGCAGGTTTCAATCAGTGGTTTGAGCACCAGCCTAGGGATTGAAGGGTCTCAGGCTTAATTCCTGGTCATGGGAACATACCTCACTTATTGCTTTGAGCCTGGACCCCTGCGGGAGGCAACCAGTGTATGTTGCTCTCTGACATCTATGTCTCTCTCCCCTCCTTCCCTCTTCTGCTCTCTTTCACTCTCTCTAAAAATCAATAGAAAAATACACTTGGGTAAGTAATTAACAAAAGCAGAATGGTCCTCAGGCTATCAGGTGGCTGCTCACCATCACAATGGCTGAACCTATTTAGGAGTATCCTGACTTCCTCTCCACTCTGACCAGTGGCTTCCCTCTCCTGCTCCAGTACGGACTCAGCACCCACCACCCTTGGTGCCTGGGGCTGGGTGCCCATCAGCCCAGCCTGTCCCTGGCACCGGTTTGGGGTGCTGTGTTCATTGGCCTCTGCCAGCCCACACCTGCTCCCACGTGCTCCTGCTCATGTCTTGCTCATGCCTTCATCTCATCTGTCCAATCGGACCAATGGCTGAACCACATCTCCTAAGGTAACTAAATCATACAAGGTGTCTTCTGGACGAAGGGGAATGTCAGGGAAATCCACTTTCAGGTCGGTGGCTGCCTCACAGGCCCAGTTTCCAGGGAAACCACTTCTCTGATGTGACCACCTCTGCCAAGGTCCATGGCAGAGTAACTGCCCTCTGTGTCGATCCCTCACGCCCTGTCCCCACCCTAGAGCCCAGTCTCCAGCAACTGCCCTTCTGGGACTTGGCAGCCTGTGTCTCTGCCACGTCTCTGACAGAAACAGACTCCTTTCCCTCGGACTGTCAGCCATGGAAAGCACAGCCACATGGGCCAGAACACATTTTCAGAGCAAATCAGATTAAGAGGCCACACCCATTGACAGTACTTAACCTCCCAAGCTCCCACCCCCCCCCCCCCCCGGCTCTGTATTAGGCAAGAACAGGAAGCAAACAGAGATCTGATTGAGGTGTTTTAAGATTTTTTAAATTTTTTTTTTACATTTTTTACCCTCATTTTGTTTTAGCTTGCTGATGACTACCTTTCCAAACAGGTTCAATATATCTGGTGTATGAGACCTAAAATTAGATCAATCACTAATGGGTGATGTAGCCTTTAAAATTTCCCTTGGTGGTGAGAGTCTGTCTCCTGGTTGCCACGGGAATGGGGATCCACGGCTAAGCCCCACAAAGCCAGCCACACACCTACCTCCCTGATATGGGCCTTGATCCCAGCCTGGGTCTCAATGTCCAGTTGTTGGATTTTGTCAAAAAACTTCTCTTTCCTGTCGCACTATGGAGGTAACACATGTTAATAGAAGTATTCTGTGAGTGAGATAACCTGGGCTCACCACAGCCACAGAAATAGTTTCCAAATGAATTTCCCACCAGCCCCTGGCTTCCTCCTTTATAACCAAGAATCTGTCCTCCCTCCTCTCCCTTAGACAGAGGATTTTCTAGAAGTTGCTCTGACCACCACAGAGGAATCACCAGGAGTACTTGTTTCCAGCAAGCCCATCAGTTTGAAAATGCTGAGGTTAAACACAGAAATCTGCACGTTAAACAAACTCCAGTGACTCTTAAACCAGATAAGGTCAAGAGCTCCAGGGTGACAGCCTTCATCTTCAAAGGGCTGAATGGTAGGAACTTCTCAGAGTCTGTGGGCCATTTAGTCTCAGCTCTGCCAGTGTGCTGAGCCAGCAGCCAGAGATTATACATGGGGAATCCAGTGGGGCACTGTGCCCATGAAAGTTTTTTCCAAAATCAGGGAGGGTCATATGGGGTCCCAAGGCTGCATGGAGTTTCTGATAGTTGGTCTAGGTGTTCCTATACTGGGGACAATTTGCTAAGGGCACCGTGGGCTGAGGAATCTCCACTTGCTTCTTGCCAAAGGTGCCCTGGGACTGGAATCAGCTGTCACCTAATGAGTGGTACTTTCTCTTGGAAGCCGGAACATGTCATGTGGGACTGAAGGCAGCTTCCCTCCTACCTCACTAAGGGGGAGTTTATCCCCACAAACCCACACGATGCCAAGGGCAGGCCCCCTCCACCCTTGCCCAATCCCTACCTGGACAGCACAGCCCAGCACTAGCACCAACATTTTCTTCATCTCTTCCATACTTTTTGCTAAATCAAAAGAGCAACATATTTAAGCAGACTCATCTCCTAATAACATCTCACCAGTGATATACCACTCTGCTGTTAAGGGGCGGGGGGGGGGGGGAGGAATCAGAAAAACTAAAAAAATCATTTTGACTTAGTAACCCCCCCTCCCCCCATCAATCTGTTTTCTACTTTTTGGGTTTGTATATTATTTGAGCCCGATGAGAATTTAGTAGGGAAGTATTTGTGGTCCTTTCCCACTCAAATATGTCATGATACTTGAATGATAACTATCTTCCCATGATAATTCATGAACTTCAACATCAGCATCTCTTTAGTGTGTGCAGGAAGCAAGCCCAATGGCAGAGTGGCGTCTCCGTAGGAAGTGCTGAGTGATGCTGAGATGAGGCCCACACAACTCCACCTGTTCATCATGTTGCATTGCAAATAGACAAGCCCCACACACATCTCCCAGCTTCATCCAGCCCACATCCTGCATGTCTGTGCTGCCGCTGTGAGGAAGCATGGGACTTGGTGGACAAGTTTGTAAGGAGGATTCTCCCAAAGGTCTGGAGCCGCTGGAGGGACATTGCCAAAGGCAGCACAGGCTGCCTTGACTTTTCCTAACAAGCGCGATCACCCAGGGTGTTTTGCTAGAATCTATACATTGAGTCTTTAAAGACCCAACCTTGTAGAAGCACATGCTTTGTCAAGGATGCTTACCCTGCTGATTGTATCTAGAGGTTCATTTTAGTTCCAGCTGATATGACAATAACAGGGTACTTGGTGGCTGTAGCCAAGTAGTGCCTTAGCCTCTCTTTCACAGAAGCACGGGTTAGAGTCATCATTCATCTGCTCAAGGTCTGCCTGCAGCCCTGGCACGCCCCTCCTCCGTCTATTCTCAGTGTCACTTTTGATGGTCTCATACTTTTGCACAAAGGCTACCAATTTACTCAACCAACTTCCTTCCAGAGACTCAAGATTTCAATGTCTTAATAAAAATGATGCTAACCAACATCTTAGTGGTTAGGTTCTTTGGTTTTTAGAAGAAGAGCAATTCACCTTTTAAAAATGTTTTTAGAGGAAAGGGAGAGAAAGACAAACCCAAGCTTCTCAACCCCTCCTTCCCTAGCTTGAGATACAGCAGGAAACCCAGGCATGTGCCCTAACCAGGAATGAAACCAGCAACCTTTTGGTTCATGGGATGATGTCCAACCAACTGACCCACACGGGCCAGGATTTAGAGCACGGGTGAGGAATGTCTGGCTGGAGGGCCATATCAGGCTCCAAAATCATTAGGCTTGGTCCTTCTGAGGCATTAGGAGTGAGTTAAACAAATGCTTGACAAAATATAGCAGCTAATTTTTAAATTGATAATTGTCTATGGCCCACGAATGATATCATGCATACCCAAATGGCCCTTGGCATAGAAAAGGTTCCCCACCCCTGGGTTGTAAAGCAGCTTCTTAATTACCTCTTTAGGGAAAACTAATCCTTCAAGCCTTTCCTACTGCGGAATTTCCAAGCAAAAAGACTTTTACCATTTCACTCTCTCACAACCAACATAAGATAAGCCCAATTTCAGACCCAGACTAATACAATCATACTGCTCCTTCTCAGTTCTGCCAATCAGACAGGACAAAAAAAAAAAAAAAACAAAAAAAACAAAAAACAACCCACTTCATATTTCATACTCTCTCCTTGATTATGCATCTTCATGTGCTTATGTGTGCCAGCCACTTAGATCAACAGCATCATAACACTGGGCTCTAGACCTCCCTGGTTACCAGGAGCAGTGTGACCCCACCAAGCTAATACCTTGTCCTCCAGCCTCAGTTCCCATCTCTGAAATGGAGACAGCTGGCCTGGGTGATGTGCAGAGTGGTTGTGGGGGGATGTTTTATAATTTTCTAGATTTTTTATCATATCCTGTTCTACTCAGGGAGAAGGAAAATGACAGAAATCCATAGCATTGTTTTCTTGAAAGGCTTACCCACAACGTCTTCCATTGTGCTAAATGGCCCAAGGTTCTAACAAAGACTCCTTGGATGAAGAAAACAAACTCATGTCCTGAGAATGAGTGCTGTGCTTTATTTCAGACCTGGGCTGTAAGGTGTGCATGGGATAATAAGTGGCCTAGTCCTCATAGCACTCAAATGAGAAATAGCTAAAAACCACCATTCCTACTATGAAGACACTATGGCGGAATCTCAGATCTGGGGTCTGCACATTCACTAAAATAAAGTGCACCCTCCATGCCACCTCCCAGCCTGATAGAGGGCAGGAGAGTGATGGCTGGACCACAGAGTCCCCATGGATCATCCAGATCCCACTCTCAACAATATGCTCAACAAGGGTGAGTGCTGCAGATCCATCTACCACACACAAAGACTTCCCTTTGCTGATAAGTGTAGAACTTGTCAGTGTTAAAAATGGAATAATTTTCAAAGACTTATGATTGTTATTTCACTTGAGGCATTTCATTTGGCCCTAAGGGCTCCAATCCATAGTCATTCATAAATATAATCACCACCCTGACTCACTTCTCTATTCATGCTGAGCTGATGATCAGCGACATTTCAGTTTTGATTTAAAAAAAAGAAAAGAAAGAAAGAAAGAAAGAAAGAAAGAAAGAAAGAAAGAAAGAAAGAGAATGAGCATAGGAGAGTTAAAACCTCCTAATCAGTCCCAACAAAAAGATTCCATGGTCACAGAGCTCTCACCCACCAACCAATGTGCCCATGTGACCATCACCCCTCCATCTGTCCCCAGATGAGAGACAAGTGCCTTGTGTAAGCTTCTTGATAGATATCACAGGCACAGACCCTCCCAGCCATTGCCAGCTCCTCTTCCTACAGCAATTCACCACTCGCAGCCATGTATATGGTGCTTTAGCCAGCATAGACCTGAAACCCAGAGAGAAAGTGTTTGCAAGGCGTGGAGCAGCAGAAACAGAAGTAAGAGTTCATACAGAAAATGTTGATGTTCATGGCAGGTGGTCTAACTGTGCCATACATTAGAATAACTCCAAAAGCTATGAGAGTCTGTGTTCCCACCCACCACAGAGGAAAACAGCATTAAAAATGGAAACACATGTAGGATAGACATGCTTCTAGTAGCAAGAGCATAAGCAAGGAGGAGACTGGAATCCCCATACATACAGACAGGCATGGACACACACAGACACACACAGAAACATGAGCTTAATCTACAGTCGGAGGTGGCTCAAAGAAAGACCAAAGTGGTCCACTTTGTCATCACCAGCAGTTACACACAGTGACACCCATGAGGCATTCATTCACTCATTCATTCACACCCATCAGGCATCAAGAAAAACCTAAATCTGATCCAGAGAGCACGGTTAGAAAAATATAGAATTCCTGTTGGCTAAGTTTTGTTAACACCATGGAGCCATGGAGCGGAGGGGGGTTTTAAAGGTAGAGAATTAATTGTAGAAACATTTTCATGGAGAAAATGATGTAAATGAGCTGTGGGCGATGAACAGGGCATGAGGAGAGTCAGGTGGAGCAGTGCTGTGTTTGTTCTCCCCGAGGTGCTTGCTTAAAACATGTGTTGCAAACAAAGGCTTTCTCTGGCTGTTTTCGCTGCACAGATTTCTATGAAACTTATGAAAGGGAGAGAGAGAGAAAGAGAGAGGAGAGAAGTTCCTGAAACTCAGAGAGACCTGAAGTTCTCTAATTTCTTATGGGAGGCTGATTTCTCTCAAAAATTCAGGAGTAAGAAACACTGCTATTTTCCTAAATCTAACAGATTGTGGGTGTTGAATAGTTTCAAACGTACAGAAGTCTCTCTAGTGGGTCCCAGCCAGCGAGATTGGCTCAGTGACAGTTAAGCAGGCAAAGAAGAAACAAACCTACAGAGAGCTCCCTTCCAGGTCCCCATGTGTTCTGGCTGCTGTGAGCTTTGTCTTAATCAACACAGCCCTTGGCTCAGACCAAGAACATCAACAATGCACAAAAGCTGGAGAGCGCCCAGGGAACCTGGAAGAAGGGCCTCTAGTCTGCGGTGAGATCAGGCAAGGCTTCTGAAAGGACCCTCTTTTGGGTTTCAGGGGCAAGGGGTGGGGTTAGGACACAGTGAAGGAGAGTATGGTAGGCACAGGAATAGCATGTGTAAAGCCCCAGAGGTGAGAGAACATGGTGCTTGTTCCAGAGCCCTGGTGCAGGCAGACACATAGGATGTGGCAGGAGGTTATCCGCAGCCTGTGTAACTCCCCAGGCAGCCACCTGACAAGCATAAATTCACTCTGACTTTCTGGAAGATGTCCAACAGCACATTTCATTTGGATTTCAAAGTCACAGTGCATGTCCAATTCTAAGACTTGGAACCCTTGTCATCTCAGGCCTCAGGGTGCAGTGTCAGGCATACCAGGCCCTCCTGGTGAGACCCACCAAGGACTGAAAAGGGCATCACAGGGTCCCCAGGAAGAGAGATGTGAGTTCCTCCACAGATTCTTCCTTTCTTACCAAAAGGTCCCCACCCTGGAAGGTGGCCCCGACTCCACATTTACTGAGGAGGAGAGACCCCCAAGAGGCCACATGTGACTCAACCCTTAAGCCCACTGAAGCTGGGGCCTTGGCTTCCTGCCCAGAGGAATCCTGCCCATCTTGGAAAATCTTACTGGGATGATCCCCTGTATTCACTGTGCTGGCTCCAAGTTGGCAGCCAGAGCTCTGTGTCCAAAGCTGCCCAGAGCCACTGGCACTGGCCAAGCCCATGGATGAGGGGGACCTTTAACTCACCAGACAACGGGTCTTTGCCAATCTTCAAAACATCTGGCAACGTCATTACGATCCACTGCTTCAGAATGTCCTACAGAAACAAGGAGGAAAGATACCACTGAGATCAGAAAGGAAATAAAGAAAGACTAACAGCATGAAAGCTTATCAAGTCACTGTGTGAGTGTAGCCACTGCATGGCAACTGGGAACATGCTGTGCAAGAGGACAGAACAGATAGGATGTAAATAAATGTGAAAAGTCAGAGCTTTCTCCATGTGAGCAGGACTGAGGAAGCGGCACCATGATGCCCTTAGTAAGTGCTGTAGCAAACATTTACTCTGGGCCTCGGTCTAAGGCTGCCACGCATCCTTGCCCTGCCCTCAAAGAGCTGCGAGTGCAGAAACCAGGCCAGAAGGCAGGTCCTTTCTTTTCAATGAGATTCTCTCTGGGCCCTGACGGTGGACTGGCCATCTTTTCCTTCTTGTATCAGTTCTGTGTTTTGGAGAGCTACCCAGTGCCCAAGAGCAGCAAACTGCCTGCAATTCCACATGGTCGATCCCCCTTGGCCAGCCCACAGCTGAGCAGCAGGGCAGCTGACCATCATCAGCTTGCACCCTCCTCAACCAGCGACAGCAGAGAACTGCATGCTCATGGCCACACAGCATGTCCTGGAGTCTGTCTGCTCCCTGCTGCTCACAGAGAACCTCAGAAACCTCCCTCCCCTGAGGCCTTCAACGCTGTCACAGGGAGAGGTGATGCCCTGAGGTGGGAGGCCTGCCTGTCAAGAGTCCCATTTTGGCATCTCCGAGGTTTTGATGCTTGTGAAACCAGGAGAACAGGTCTCCATCCCAGCAACTGGGGCAAGTGACAGACTCTGACAGGACTGCCTCCACCTTGACACCCTTTCCCTTCTCTCCTGCCCATAACCCTCCAAACTGGAAACTCAGCTGTGCACCATCACTCACCGCAGTTGTCATTTCTTCTAAGAAGCCTTCCCAGCTGCCCCCATGCAGCCTGAGTTAGGATTCTTGTGTCTTGAACTGCTGGCACCATCCACCTCCCTGGCACTTAGCACACATCATCAAAAGCACCGGCTTACCATGAATGGTGCCTGGAGCCTGGAATCAAGGTCCTCAAAACCCAGACCTCTGTCCATGGCCATCACAAGGGCAGCACTAGCTGAAACCCACCAGGCTACAGCACGCCTGGGCCTGAGTTTGGCTCCGCTCAGAAAAAGAAATGAGGCCACTTCAGCCCCATCATCTGAGCTCCCCCAGGCCCAGCCCAGAGGCTGCTCAGAGTCAAGGTGCTGTGCTGCCAACAGGCCATGGAATGAGCACAGCTGGGAGTCAGGAACAGGGCCAGGGCAGAGTCTGACCAACATCTCAGTGACATCCCAGAATATTCCTGGGACCTGCTTGGAAGTGAGTATTTATATATATATATATATATATATATATATATATATATATATATATATAATTTATTTCAGAGTGGAAGAGATAGAAACATCAAAGATGAGAGAAAACCATTCATTGGCTGCCTTCTGCATGCCCCAACTGGAGACTGAGCCTACAACCTGGAACCACACAAACTGGGCCAAAAAGGGGTTATTAAACCATGTTCCCTGAGGTCCCAGGAACTCACAGAGATGCTCTGTGGGGACGGTGGGGACTCAGAGGACACTAGGGTCTCCCAACCCCGAATCAATCAGAGTCATAGGGCTTCACCTGAGATCTTAAGAAAACTCATATGGGGACACAAGTTTCAGTGCTCAGAAGAAGTGTGAAATCCTGGGCTCAGCGAGACATATTCAGTACATATGGCATCTGTCCTGGTCATATAAAGACCATAAAGATAAGAGATTTCACCCCACCTTCCCAAGGCCTAGGTGGGGATTTTAACAGCCCTTCGCCATCTGGTACTCCTGCCATGGACTATCTGTGAATGAGATACAATGAGCATGACAAGTGGACACTCTACAAGCAGAACTCCAGTGCTGCTGTCTGTTTCCTGGGGACTCATCCATTACAGTCCTGACCCAACATAACCCTGTGGTCCCATACCTCCTTCAGCCCCTTGAATTGTTGCTGTACAAAGACTCACTGAGCTGTGGACAATAAGCAGCTCAGTGTGTGCCCCCCTCCCCTCCAGAGCCCAAACCAGCCACTCCCTATGTGACTGGTTCTTTGGGTCACAGTGGTGACTCATCTCTGGGGACCTCACAGCAACAGATCCAATGCCATACACACGAGAAGTGGACACACTATACACTGAACTTCAGTGCTGCCATCTGTTCCCTGGAGGCTCGTCCAGACCCAATGCCATGCACATGGCTCAAAGGACATTCGCTGGACAAAGTAAAGCAATGCAACCTCTCATTCTTCCCACAATGTGGGGGGAATAAAAGATACAAGTGATAACCCCAAGTGTCAGCAAGCAGCTGCCTCACCATGAACACCATTTCCTCTGAGCTTCCTGCGGGGAAACCTTCTAAGTGAGGACATTGCCAGGAGCAGAGAAGTCCTGGGGAACAGAGGCTGCCCTTACCTGGTAGAAGGTCTTAATGTGTCTGACCAAGGTGGTCAAGTTCTCAATGCGAAGGTTCACATCGTTGTTCACATCCTGGTGGAATCGCTGATTAGGCCTGGGGTCTCTAGGGGAGGAAACAGGAGACTGGAAATGGCATCTCCCAGCATTTGCCTCACCTCACTTCCCAGCACTTGGACCCCTCTCCAAACCCAGGTCAGTGTGAGGCTGAAACCAGTGTGGCTCCAGTCCAACCAGAATTCTTCACCTGCCAAGCCGTGGGACCTTAGACAATACATATCCCACCCAACCCTAAGACAAGCCCTCCTCAGGCCCTTTATGTCATTTCTATTCCCACTCTTAGCAGCACCCACAAACCACCACCAAATGCAGTGCAGACCCCAAAGGTTTCCCTGTTTGAAAATCAATAATCTCTCCCAGAATATATTTTAAAAATTTAGAAAGTTAGGAAATGAACACACCAAAATATATGAATCAACAAGAAAGAAACAGTGGGGAAATGGTACGTTTTCTGAAATAAATCAATAAAAATCATTAATGTTCTACTTCACATGAGTTCCCCTCCTCTGTCAGCAGCCTGGGTCTTGAGCTCGTCCTGTGATTTTACATTCTAGGGACACAATTCCAACTTCTCAAGCTGACATTTTAAGTGTATACCACTGCCCAGGAGACAGGCTAACAGTAGAGTCTTATGTAATTCATGTAGGTACCCCCAAGCATCATTGACTTTCCACTCTCCAGCAAAAGTCAGGTCTGGTCTTGATAAAATTAAAAATCTGAATCAAGTGACTGATAACTTGACTTATTGATATTTGTTCAGGACATTTCTCAAAATTCAAAGGCTCCATAAAGTTTTCCTATTTGAAGGGAACAGACTCAGCAGGAAACCTTAGCTGCTGCCTCTCCTGTTTTTCATAACAAAGCCCTCCCCACAGTTACTGTCCCAGGACACAGGGAGGGTGATGATTCAAATGAGCCCTGTCTTCATGGGTTTATGAGGGCTCTGAGCCTCCTGGGAGCTGGTCTGATGGAAGAAAGACAGGCCTCTTCCTCTTTCAGCAGTAACCTGCTCCCCTCCATAATGAAGGGACTATTGGAGAGTTATGGAAATCGATCTCAATGCTATTTAGCTCATTTGAAGTCAATAATTAATAAGAAATTGACAAAAAGGAAAAAGTCTACAAGTCAACTGAATTTCAAATGTCACTAAGAGGACAATTTCAACACCACGACCACCACAGGGTGTTTGAAATTCATCCAGGACACCAGCAGCTGACTTGGAGAGGAGGACACTGTGGCTGGGACAGTAGCAGCCCAGGATGCCCATTTGGGAACAGGAGTGAATGGTCATCCTCAGAACATCTGTGAATGAGATACAGTGTCTGCCAAGACCGAATTGAAATCTTTCCCTGGCAAATGAAAAGCCAATAAAATCGCATGAAACCTCCCCAAAAGCGGCAGCAGCCAAAGGGCCTCAGCACACAGGGACGCTCGCTGCACCTAAAAGACACTCCACACACCAGAGTGTGTCCTGGGCTCTGACCCTCTGCCTCTCCCACCAGCTCTGAATGGCAGTACTACCTGAAACTAAGTTCCACAAGAGCCCTGGCATTTACTACCTGAGCAATCAGACTGATTAACATGATCATTAACCAATACTCCCTCCTTTAAGGCTCTTGGGTCAGAGAAAGGTTATTAGAAAACAAATGCAAACAAGACAACTAAGGAAAGTTTATTCTACTCTGCTCAGGATGCTAAAAAACATCTTCTCCTGCTGTAGGAAAGACAGAGCAAGCGCTGCTGATTCCAATCTGGGTCATTCACAATGGGGTCCACTCACAAGTGCATACACATTAGCACAGGCATGCAGGCGCAGGGAAACACACACACACACACACACACACACACACACACACACACACACACCCCAATTCTGAGCCTCACTCTAATGACAATTATGATGGACATTTGTTGGGCATTTTCTAAAACTTGATCTTTTTAATCCTCTCTAAATCTATAAAATTCCATCCCTTGTTACAGATCAGGAAATGGAGGGGTAGAGAATTGAAGGAATTAGCCAACAGTAATAAAATAATAATTGGTAAAGGGGGATTAGAACTTGCCTGGCTGAAGCTAAAGTCAAAGCTCTTAGATAACTTTCCCACAAGAATGTGAAAAATGTATGGAATGTGAATAAGACCCCTTCTTTTCCCTGGGGTCCAGTGGGTCCCCAGAGATTCTGCATTTACAGAAGAGCCATTTGCAAGTTTCCCATGCATCTCCATCCACGCCCCTCAAAGCCTCACTTTCATTCAGCGATTCTCCTAGACCAGGTCTTTCCCAGAAAGCTGATGGTCCTTCAGTTCCAAATACCTTTCATCAAACAAACTTCCACCCACTGTCCTGGAGTTCTTCATCCCCATTGACTGGAAGCAAAAGGGCCCGTATACTGAGATACCACTGGCCCAGCAGAAACCTTCCCACAGCAACTCAGGTTCCTCCACTTCTAGTCCCTTAAGTCACACCTTCTGAGCATCAGTTTTGTGCTTTGCCTGTGAGGACAACTTACATTTCCATCATCACTTGGTTGAGCAAGAAGCCATCCACCAAGTGCATGTACATGTCCTCATCCTTGCCGCTTGCGACTGGGCTCAAAGTTTTCACCTGTGAGGAGGTTGTGCAGGCAGAAAGACAGGAAATGTTACCCCACGTGCACATTCTGAAGATCTCCCTGAAAACAGCGGGCAGGGCCCCTGTGGGCTGAAGAGTCACCCACCACCCGACCTCGCTTCGGTTGGCAACAAGCCCACCTTTCCCCAGGGCCTGTCTCCCTACACCGATTCCAGCTACAGATGTGAAACAGTAGGAGGCAAACTTTCTCACCACTTTTCTCCAGTGTCACAGGACAGGGGGAAATGAAAAATAAAATAAACTTTCAACGCATTTCTCATATCTCTGATTTATTGGAGTTACCGTGCCCATCCCACCTGGTACATGTTGTTGTTCACACCCCAGTCCTCACCGGCCACCACCAACCAACAGCTGGTCTCAGGTTCAAACACTACACCAGGATATTTGTGGGGGTGAGTGCTTCTCCCCAGTGGTCCAGCCCCATGGTCCAGGTGACCCCTCAGTCCCTGTCTGCTCCAGGACCAGAAGCCTGGCACCCTGGCAGGAGCACGTGAACCCATCTCAGTCCAGGGCTGGAGTGCCACTGGGTCCTGTATCTGGTCATGGGCTCCAGAGTAGGAAACCCCTCAAGCCCCCAGGCCAGGACTCCCACTCCCAGCGAGGAGACCTGCCAAGTCCCCCAGGTCCTTGGCTGCCAGGGACATGGGGTGGTTTCGGTGGAGTCCCCAGGGAGGCTGGAGAGAAGCCAGGGCACTAGCTGTGATGGGACAGGGAGGCAGGTGCACTCACCCACGCCACCAGCGGGCTCTGAAGAAGGAGCTCCATGAGCTCCTGGACAGTATTGTCCATCCTGCGTCTGTGTTTGCCGTCCATCACTGCGCACACCTGCTCTGGGCCCACAGTCTCTGTGCCCAGCAGCTCAGCGCCACGAACTGCCAACGGCTATCCTCCCCACATTCCAAACGGCTCCTCACCCCACATTCTAAACCGCTCTGTGCCCCACATTCTATAAGGGTCTTGCTCCACATTCAAAAAAGGCTCCTCACCCCAAATTCTAAACGGCTTCTCATCCCATATTTAAAAATGGCTCTTCATCCCTATTCCAAATGGCTCTGAGCCCCATATTCCATAGTGCTCTGGCAGGGAACACAGCCGGGTCAGGGGTTGTGGCAGCTCCTGGCCAATGCTAGGTGCTTTGGGATACACAAAAATTAGGACACAATCTCTATAAAATTTAAGAACTATCTGGCATTTGAAAGATAAGAAAATATAAAGGCTCTAAGCTACATCAAACTTATCAAACTGAAAGGCTAACAATGGCCAAATAAATAAGGTTAAAGTTTATGTGAAATTGAAGGTTAAAAGCTTCAAGATTCATAGAAATATACCTTTATTTTGACAGCGACATGCTGAATACAAAGGCCTCAAGTAAATGAGTAATTCCTGTATAATAAAAGACCAGAGGCCATATAAGTATCACCACCAGAACAACCACTCAACTGGTAGCTATGAGGTGAATTGACCATGTCTGGGTCCCTCCCCCTTGGCCGCCAGGCTCTGATCTCAGGATGGTGAAGGGGGACACACGGGGAACCTGGTGGGTGCAGGCGGTGGCTGTGGAGAAGCAGTCCAGGTCACTGTTTGCAACAGCATGGATGGACCTGGAGAGCATTGTGCTAAGAGAAATAAGCCCGTTGGAGAAAGGTAAATATCACATGATCTCATTCATATGTGGAATAGAATGAACAACATAAACTGATGAACAAACATAGAGCCAGAGATTAAAAGTACTTTACAATATAATAGAAGTAGTCCTACTATTTGAAGGTTTTTAATATTTACTACAACTTTTGAAATATTATACTATGTTAGTAATAGTAATTTATTATTGGTCAAATTATTATATTTAAAATATTTTTCTTGAAATATTAATATTTACTGCATATATGATTATATTTAATTTGTTTTTCTTGAAATATTAATGTTTATTCTATGCAATATTTTTTAAGGAAAAAAAAAAAAGAGCCTTCTAGCCAGGACCATCTCCCTATGCCCACCCTTCTAGTGTTGCAGTACATCCAGGTCCCAAGGGGCTGTGGGAAACAGGAAAAGACAGGACTAGGACCCAGAGGAGCCAGGACATGGATCCCTGTGATGGCATGTCTCCCCAGCGCCCAGGGGCAGTTGTGCTGAGAAAGGGCTCTCTGTCCCAAAAGGCTAATCCTGGTCACCCCAACTCAGGCCCCAGGTTACCCACCTCCACATAATCCTCCATCCTAGTGTCCAGCATTTTCAGACCAGTCAGACATTTTCCAAGGAAGGGAACACACTGGGCAAACAAAAAGAGTGTGAAATGAGCCCCTGCTCTCAGGTGTCCCACAGACCCTCACCTAAAAGTCTCCCAACCTCAGCCTCCTGACCACCCCAGGGTTCCCACATGGAGCAGCCCAGGACTTTTAGGGCCTTGACTCAATTGCCACTTCCCTCATTCTCCAAGAACTCCTCATACTCACCTCCCAGGACCTCCTTTGGGCAAATCACAGTGTCAGTGGTCTGAGGCCAGTCCCACTCCCATGTACATCCTACAACCCACTCACCCAGGCCCTCCTTGTAGTCATTTCTAAGGGAGGGTTTCAGGTTCTGTGGGAAGAGGAGGTGAGGCTGGAGGAGGAAGACCTTTCCTGTCTTTACTTGGAGGCCTCCAGATGAAAGGACAGAGCCCCCTTCTCTGACTTGGAGTACCCCCTCTCCCCCAGACAGGCTAACTCACCTTCTTGTGCAGCCACTTCTTGAATCCACGGAGTTTCAGCATCAGAATGGCAAACCTTGAGGACTGCTTCTGCTAGGATAGAAGTCAGGGTCACTGAGGTCATGGTCATCTCAACCCATTTCTCTCTCCAGCCCTAAACACACACCCTGGCCATCTGACCCAAGTCAGTTTGTTCAAGTGCCACCCCAACTCCAGCATGCTCTGATTCTAAACAGCTCTCAGCTACAATGCCCACTCAATGTGTGTGACCTTGGGCTGGGTCTGGCCTCCCTAACCTGTTCCCTGCTCTGGAAAGTGGGAGACCTCCACCTAGTTCACAGGTTCTGCTGAGGACTCAGTGTCATTACTGTTATCTTTGTTCTTATCTCAGGCCTCCAGGTGTCACAGGGCAGGAAACTCTGTGCATTGTTTTCCTTCTTTGAACACATGACCACACTGTGAGATCTACATCATGGAATGGTCACCCTTCCATGTCAATCATGAGGAGACTGGCATGAGTGCTCTAGAGAGGCAGTGGGAAGTCTCAGAAAGCACACCCCTCTGTCTCTGGTCCAGCCAGTGGGACCTGAGGCTATGAGCTCTTTTGTTCTTCTGTCCCATGGGAGTCCCCTGCAGGGCAGGTAGGGGGTGTTCCCCTTGAAGGTGTGAAGACAGAAATGGAAGCAGGGTCCTGGCATCCTGAGGAGAGGATGAGCTGTTCAAGAAAAGAAACCACCTGCTTACCTGACAGCCTGGAAGAAGCTCATCGCCAGCACAGGGAGGAGCATGGAAGCCAGAGACCCGAGCAACTTGCCAGCTCTTTACCCCATCCTGGAACAACCCGGCCACCACCTTGTGAGCCACGTCATGGGCCTCCTGTCTCTGATACTGCCCACCACCTGCCCATGGACCAAACAGACCCCTCTTCCTGGTAATCAGGACTGAGAGGGTGCATATTTTCAGGAAATCTATGTGACTAACTACCAAAGCCACAGCTTGCACAGTTCCCCCTTCCCTCATGCCCTCCTTTCTGCAGATCTCCAGGCTTCTCTACCTTGATGAGCTGTTCCTTGCTCAGTGAATTATAACATAACTGCGCTCCTCCTGAGAAGGAAGGAGAAAAGATATGTTTAGGAAAGATGGGGAGACAGATGTGGGTACCAAGCCAGAGATGCCTGGGCACCTGATAGTGAAGCATTGTTGTTAATACTCCAGACATCCATGGCCATCCTCAACAGGTGGATCCTAATCAGGCTGAGATGCCATAAGCAGGTATACTGTGCGTGCCCTTCAGGAGCCAAAATGACTGATGTAACTATTATAATGAAGCCTTCTTTGTCGATGAAGCAACAGAGAGGTTACTGACCAGCTCGTCTCTTAGAGAGAGCAGTTAGGAAAGGAAAAGGCTAGAGAACTCAAATGGAGCTGAGAGGAAGCCAATGAAGAAGACATTAAGAGAGCTCACGTATAGCTACTGTGTTAACCAGCTAGAGCAGCCCTGGGCAAACTATAGCCCGCAGGCTTCAGCTGTTCTATCCTACCCATGGAGCCTTAAGAGCTGAGGGTTCTCTTGCTCTCCCTTCCACTCCTTCACCACCAGCAGCATTAACATGACAATGTCCGGAAACAGGGCTTCAGCTCCTTCTGAGGGGGCGGATTTATATCTGTCTAGTCAGTAGAAGAAACAACCTCTCAATCTTCCACAGGCTCCTTGTAATGCTGGAGGACTAGTCTCCCCACTTCACCCTGGGAATGCGTAGACACGTTATTGTGGTCATGTAGGAAGACACGCCCCTGGAGAGCACAGTTTCAGAGCCTTCCTGAGGTAAGATTAAGAGCTCTACTCAAATACAATTTTTTCCTGTTCTCACATTCTATGCATCACAAAGCCTTGTTAATAAAACAACAAAGACTTTCAGCTTTTAGGGCTTGTATCCACTGCAGTTTTTTTTTTCCCCACTGCGGACGCGTGCACGAGGGAAAAAGACACACAGAGGACATGTCACACTAGCCATGCTGCAGCTGCATTTTTTTTTTTTTTTTGCTGATAAGGATGCGGTATCAGTAACACTACCATGGCCCCTAACTGCATGTGTTAGCAGCAAAACAAATGCATTTTGCACTGCATTTGCTTCTCCCCCTTGTGCCTGTAAAAATGCGTGCTACAGGGCATTTGTCTTAACATGCACCACTCACTGCACATTAGCATCAACGCAAACATGATGGAAACCTGTGTACCCTGCATTAACCCTAGCTGCGCTGCATTGCAGTACTGCATCACAATGCAATGGCAGCACAGCTAGTGTGAAAGAACCCTAATTCAGTGGGTTGAACAAAAAGATTGTATAGAAATGTGATGAACTAAAGATTTTATTACAAAATCGCTTAATTTCAGGGTTTCAGAAGTAATTGGACAAATGAAAACCTGAAAATCAAATGTTCATATCTAATACTTGGATGAAACCCTTTCCTGTTAATGACAGCCTGAAGTCTTGTACTTATGGACATCACCAGATGCTGGGTTTTCTCCTTTGTAATGCTCTGCCAGGCTGTCACAGTAGGGATATATATATATATATATATATATATATATATATATATATATCCTGCCAGTTCCAGCTTTTAATAAGAAAAACTGTTGCAATGGGCATTTAAAAGTGGCACTTGGTTGTTTTTATAGAGTCCAGGGGATGCAATCTGACATTGATAATGGGCTCTTTCACACTATGTGCACTGTGGCTGCTTTTTGCCAGTAACGGAAGTGCTAGTGGTAACTACTGGTTACCCATGTTTTGCACTGCCCTAGCACCTCCCATACAAGTGTGTCTAGAAGACACAGCCATGTGCAGCTATGTGTGTTACCATAAACAACGGGGCTGTGTGAAAGATACACAGGTTTCCTATGGAGGAAAGGGGTTGTTCTCTATGGTCAGTGTGTGCCTCCGTCCCATGTATGAACTTTTTCAGATGATTTTGTTATATATATTTAGAACACCAAAAATGTTATGGTAGAGCAAATTTTTAAAAATATATATATATTATTGATTTCTTACAGAGAGGAAGAGAGAGGGATAGAAAGCCAGAAACATCGATGAGAGAGAAACATTGATCACCTGCCTCTTGCACACCCCCTACTGGGGATGTGCCTGCAACTAAGGTACATGCCCTTGACTGGAATCGAACCGGGGACCTTTCAGTCCCCAGGCTGACGCTCTATCCACTGAGCCAAACCAGTTTTGGCTAGTAGAGCAAATTTAATCACTTGATTTTATACTTTACTGTCTTATTTTAGTAAAGAATTTAATACAAGAACAGTACTGTTGGTTTTAGCCCAATATTAAACATGAGTGGACCAAAGAAAAGGAAAGTGGACAGTGAATGCCGAGGGTTTAAGAGAGAGTGGACGACAAAATATTTTTTCACTGAAGTCGGATCAATGCCGGTATGTCTAATATGCCAGGAAATACCTGCAGTCTTCAAAGAGTACAATCTCAGCCTTCACTTTGCCACAAAGCATGGCAACTATGCTAGCAAGCAGTCACCTCAAGAATGGGAGGCTACTGCACAGAGATTGATGGCTAAATTATAGGCTCATCAAAATGTCTTTCACAGACAAACTGCAATTCAAGAGACAACTACCAAAGCAAGTTTTATGCTATCATTCAAATTAGCAAAAGCTAGCAAACCTCTCTCTGAAGGCAAGTTTTTGAAAGAATGTATGATAGAGACAGCAGGTGTCTTGTGTCCAGAGAGCAAAGGCAAGTTTGATAAACTCAACTTATCGCACAGGACAGTGACTCGTCGAATGGAACTGATTGATGAAGACTTGGCCAGCAGTTAAATAGTAAGACACAGTTTTTTAAGATTTATTCACTATCATTGGATGAAAGTAATGATTTAAAGGACACTGCTCAGCTCTTAATTTTTATTAGAGGGATTAGTGATAATTTTGAAATTATGGAGAACTTTTTAGCCATGGAGCCACTGAAAGGAAAAACATGGGAGAAGACTTTTATGACAGCCTATCTACTGTCATTGAGAAAATGAATCTACCATGGAGTAAACTTGCTAATGTCACAACAGATGGATCTCCAAATTTAACTGGAAAAAATGTTGGACTGCTAAAAGGATAAAGTGAAAGAGAACCCTAACCAAGATGTTATTTTCCTTCACTGTATTATTCACCAGGAATCATTGTGCAATTCTATATTACAACTTAATCATGTTGTTAATCCAGTCATAAAGCTTGGTAATTTCATTCCAGCAAAGGGACTTCAGCACCCTCAGTTTATTAAGTTTCTGGAGGAAACTGATGCAATGACCACGACTTACTTTACAACTCTCCTGTCCGCTGGTTGAGTTTGGGCAAAGTTTTCCAATGACTGTGAGAACTCAAAGAAGAGATTGGTGCATTTTTTAAATTAAAGGGGAAGTCTGACAAATATACTGAGTTGAGTGACAAGAATTGGCCCTGTGGCTTTGCATTTGCTGTAGATATATTTTCACATTTGAATGAGCTAAATGTGAAGCTACAGGGAAAAGATCAGTATGTACATGACATGTACACCAATGTGAAAGCCTTTAAATCGAAACTGATTTTCTTTTCCAGACAAAGTTCAGTCTTCACTCATTTTGCCACACTAGCCACACAGAAGACCATCCAAAATGTGAAGAAATACAGCAAATCACTGCATGATCTGCATGCAGAATTCTGACGTTGGTTTTCTGATGTTGAAAAAATTGACCAGTCACTTCAACTGGTGGCCTGTCCTTTGTCACAAAACCCTGAAACAGCACCAGAAGAGCTGCAACTGGAACTCATTGATCTTCAGTCTGACTTTGTCCTAAAGGAGAAATTCAGCTCTCTTGAACTAAGAGACTTTTATGCTTCACTTAATGAAGCCACTTTTCCAAACATCCGGAGGATGGCACAGAAGATACTGGTGCAGTTTGGGTCAACCTATGTTTGTGAGCAGACATTTAGCGTCATGAACATCAAGAAAGCCCCTCACAGTTCTAGCTTAACTGAGGAACACCTCAGATCTATCCCGAGAATAGTCACAACAAAACTAACTCCAGACTTTGATGCATTAGGTAAAAAATGGAGACCAACAACATTGTTCCCACTGAAGTTGATGCTTTAAACACCAAAAACCTTTTAAGCCAGTCTACATTGCCATCTACATCTATGTCCTGGGCATAATTTGGAAGTTGAACTAAAGAAAATGTTTAATTTATTGTTTACACATTTTGTTCTTTTCTATTTCTTTTAGTTTTAAATTATATTATTATATTTAAGTTTAATTTGAAAGGCTTTTGTACCTTTTCTTTGTTAGGCAATTTTATTTTGCCTTTGCCATCTTCAATATAAGGTATGGTATTGTGCTATGATTCCTCCATTTTTTGAAGTTTCAAATTATAATAATTAGTGTTTACATTTTTCTTGTTAAAATGTTTGAAATCAATAAAACTATTGAAATAAAAAAATACCATACCCTTTTATGTAATGATGTTTACTTTGAATTTATATTAGTTCACACAAACACTCCATCCATGCTTTTGTTCCTGCCCTCCAGTCCAGTTTAAGAACCCATTGTGGCCCTCGAGCCAAAAAGTTTGCCCACCCCTGAGCTAGAGTGTGCTGGGCAGGGAGACAGGAAAAGCTGCTGAGCCTGAGAGCTCAGATACCACCATGATGTAAGGTGGTGATTTCAGAAGCAGGGTGCCACGTTCAGATAATGATTGTGAATACAGAGACTGATGTTGCTGTGTGGAAAGAAATGTGTTTACCAGCGGGTGTGTCGCTGCCTGATTGGACACTGTTATGAAGGACTGTCTTGTGTGATGACTTATGGCCACTGGCTTCTGCAATAAAGAGTCATTCTTATGCACCCACTCATTGCTTCTCCACCTAGGATCTGGTTTCCTAGGAGATCCGATCTCAGGCAGAGGGGCTGAGACCCAACACCTCTAGCTAGTGAGCAGAGAATAAAGGAGGAACTAGGACTGAGTTCCCCACAGTTTGTACAGTGGGAGGGTTGGAGAAGGGCCTGCCCTGGCGTGGTTGTGAAGAATTTAGAAGAATGTAGGGGCCCAGAACCACTCAGAGCAGCTGTACTCTTGCTGCTCTGACACTTGGCTTTGCTGGTAGGATCTGGAAGATGTGCGGGTTCCAGCAGAAGCCAGTGCTTCGAACACTAGGTGCCAGGACAGGACTTTGGGGATAAGTGCCCTTGAGGACTTGGAACCAGATCCCCAAAGAGCAGCAGGGAGCAGGGAGCTTATGAGAAACTGAGTTTCCAAAAGCTGGGATGAGGAAAGGTGGAGGTGAGCCTGGTGATTGAGAGCTGACATCTGCCTGCAGCAGGTTGCATGGAGCTTCTGGGAGCTGGTGGATGCTTGGGAGACACCTTCCTCAGAGAAGCAGGAGCTGGCAAAAGGAGGTGGAGGGCCCAAATGCCCAAGCTGCCACCAGGCAATTCAGAGATCCCTCAGCCCCAGCAGAAGTTTTTTCTGGAGTGACAGCAGCTGGGTGGGGATGGGGGGTGGGAGAGAGAGGGTGGAAGGAGGGATATTAGACACCCAGAGCCAAGCAGCAGCAAGAGATGGGAGGAACAGCAGGGACAGTGATAAGCTGGGGGCAACAGACATTTACCTGACACTGGAGCTGCCCAGATGCTGCCCAGTGAGTAATGAGCATTTCACAACAAGCAATCAAAGGACAATAGGGGGGTGGGGGCATGAAGGAGGCATGGGGGATTGGAATGGGTGGTTGAGGAAAATATGTGATACCTTAATCAATAAAGAAACTAATCTTAAAAAATAAATAAATTAATTAATTACTTATTGAAAAAGAAAAGAAAAAAAAAAAAAGACTCAGGCCTTTGGCCTGCTGGCTATAGCAGCTAAACCAGCAGCCAGTGACTGCTACTGGCCTTTCTGCAGCCACAGGAATGGTGTAGGGAGCCAGGATCTGTGAAAGCAGCAGATGAAGCTATGAAAGCTCCCTGTTTGCAAATGTGCTGCAAGAGTTCAGGACTACAAGAGCAGCTGCTAGTGTCTGCTGCTGCTGGGAGAGGAGGGGCAGATGTCCCCTTCCAGTGCACCCCCCGGAGCCAGGCCTGGTTGATGCTCTGCCACAAAGTGGACAGGTGGGAAGCAGTGAGTACCCACCCTCTGTTACAGGGGTTACAGACCCTGTGAGGCCCTGTAGGACCCTATGCAGGGATAGAGCTCATATGCAGGAGCTACTCCTCTAGAACATTCTGATAGGGCGTGTCAGCCCTCCCAGAGACCCTGTGTGCTTTAAGTACTGGTCATGTAGGGGGTCCCTACTATAGGGACAGCTGTATCTGTTCATTGGAGTACAGATGAACTATGGTGCTATTCAGATACTGGGCAGAATGGCCCTTGGCCTTAGAATAGACAGCTGGGCTATCTTTACAGTATTAACCAAGTGGTTATCATAATGGCACAGATATTAGGCCATCACAGTGGGGGGGGGCAGGAAATAGGAGCTCCACTGAGGGGTGTGCCCCCTTAGCCTAAAGGATTAGGCTAGAGGGGTTTTTACTGAAGTATCCTCAGCCACTGCATGTGCAGGGAAAAGCAACAGAGGAAGTTTTGTGACCCTAGCCTTCCCTCCAGGCTGGGAAGGAACAGGCAGTTTAGACCTAGCCATGAGCTATTACTAGGGAAGGGCACTGAACAACCATCTATTCACTTAGGGAAGCAGGTATGAATAAAAGGAAAAGTCTCACCCATTGAGCCTGCCCTGGCAATGCAACAGTACCCTACCAGAGTCAGGGAAATAAAGGCCAGGTGGGTTGAAACCAACAGCTTTGCTCTTAAGGCTAGAGTTCTGGTTATGGATTGTTATAGACTGTCGAACTCTGTGTTCAGGGATCTGGAAAACAGATCAGGATGCCCCCAAGATGCCTGGCAGTCAAGGCTAGTGAAGCACAGAGGCTTGTTGTTAATAAACCTGACAGCCAAGGGCACCTGAACATGGGAATCTTAATCAAGCTGAGATGCCATAAGCAGGTGTCATTTTATGGTATACTGCACATGTGTGCCCTTCTGTAGCCAAAATGACTGATGTAACTATTATAACGAAGCCTTCTTTGTTGATGAAGCAATAGACAGGTTACTGACTAGCTAGTCTGTTAGAGAGAGCAGTTCGGAAGGGAAAGGGCTAGAGAGATCAGATGGAGCTGAGAGGAACCCAAAGAAAAGGAAATAAGGCTCAGAGCTCATAGAGATATCAGGTATAGCTACTGTGTTAACCAGCTAGAGTGTGCTGGACAGGGAAACAGGAGCAGCTTCTGAGACAAAGAGCTCAGATACCGCCATGATTTCAGAGGCAGGGTTCGGCTATTCAGATAATGACTGTGGGTACAGAGACTGATGCTGCAGTGTGGGAAGAAATATATTTACCATCAAGTGTATGGCTGCCTGATTGGGACAATGTTATGAAGGACTGCCTGTGTGATGAATTATGGCCCTGGCTTTTGCAATAAAGACTCATTCTTATGCACTCACAACTTCTCATGGCTTCTCTGTATGCCCTGCCATCGAGAATTTAAAGGTACTCAGATTCACTGTGCTTTTGTTACTCTGACAAGATGTTATGGGCAAACCCCTTCTGAAAATCTAATGTTTCAAACTACCTTGGTGAGGTATCACTGGTTTTATCTGAGCAAGCAGGTCTCCATAGGACTGGAGCAGGGCTCTCATGTTGGTCACTTGGATCCCCATTCCTGTTTCCATGGAGCACTTCTGTTTTGACCAGTTGGGTTTCAACTGTTCATAGGATACTGGTGCTGGAAATATTTGAATATCTCCCATTTGGTTCAATGCAGTCTCTGACATTGAAGGAAACTGACTCCTGAAGCAGAGCTAGTGGCCTGAGGTTCCTAGGAGCTTTAGAGATCCCACCCAGCAGCCCAGTTCCTATCCCAAAGGTTGGCTGTTTCCCACGAGATGAGAGAACATTGGTAGTTATATGGGTGACACATCTCCAGGTCTGAACTCTGATGGGAGAAGCCTACACACCTGGAAACATTTCCCCACATCTTCTTCACATGATGGATGGGAATGCTCTTCAGAGCAGCCAAGATAGAGTGCAGGGAGTAGAAGTTCTTTAAAGTTCTGCACTCCTGGTGAAGGGGAGTCATGGGCTATGAGGTGGGAGCTGCAGCTGTAGCTTTAGTCCCCCTAGATTGACACCCCCTCCTGTTGAGACAGATGCACAAGGTAGGTGAACACTCGGGACCAGCGCACATGTGCCAGGCCCCAGCGGACACCTCTAGGTGTGCTCCTTCCCTGCGTGGGGAGGGGGGAGCCAGCTCCCAACTACAACCCTATCCCCTATCCCTAACCCAACCGATCAGGGTCCATATCCCTTATCCCCTATCCCTAACCCAACCAATCAGGGTCATATGCCCCCTGGAATAAAACCCATGGAAATGTTACTTTCTCTCTCTTTCCCACCTCGCTGTTGCCTGCATAGGTGGGACTGAGCTTGGACTGGTCCGAAATAAATTCAGGCTTACTGCAATTGCATCGGATGCGGCTCACTGATAGTCTTTGGGGTTCAGGTACAAGGGCACAAAATTGGGGGCTCGCCCGGGATTTTTCCCTGATACCCAAGACCATGAGGGACACCAAATCCGGAGCCTGTCTTTCTGCTGTAGAGGTGTGAGGTGTACGGTGTGTCTCTGTGTTTGTTAGCTGGTTTGAAGGGATCCCTATGGGAAGCGCCCAAATGGCCTAGTGGACGCACTATTAAAGGCCTGGGCCAGAGTGGACAAAAGACGTTTTGATCCTCCTGTAGGCGGGTGGCGTGAGGCCAACTCGTTAAGGTTAAGGCAGGTGGCGTGAAGCCTTCTCCTTAAGGTTAAGGCAGTTGGAGTCGTTGAGGTGGGCGGAGTCCTTGAGGTGGTTGAAATCTTTGAGGTGGGCGGAGTCATTGAGGTGGTCAAAGTGAGGCCATCATTTAGTTGCTGCTTCCATGGAGTTGGAAGCTGTTCATCAGGCCCCAACCTCGTCTGTTCCTGTGTTCTTTGTATAACACTGAAGATGTTGATGGGGGGAGTTCTTCTTTTGTGGGCTGTTGTGATTCTCTGTGTTATCCTATGGTCTCACCTCATGGATGTTATGGGACAGAATCACATTACTCCTTTGAGCATTGTGATTAGTCATTTTCAGGACGTAGAGGAAAGGGCTAATGATTTTAGTATGGAAGTCCAGAAGGATGAATGGCAGACTTTTTGTTCTAATGAGTGGCCAGCTTTCAATGTCGGATGGCCACCAGGGGGAATATTCGATCTCCATTCCATTCCCCGGGTCCGGAGTGTCATCTCTCAACCCCAGATGGGGTACCCTGACCAGCTTCCATACATTATCATGTGGCAGGACCTTGTGGAGAACCCACCCTTTTGGCTTAAGCCCTTCGTGGCTCTGCGCCCCTCGGAGCCAGAACCTATTTTTGCCTTACAGGGAATGGAGAGGTCAGTGGAGTAGAAGAAGAAAATTACCCTGCCATCGGCTCCCACCTACTCTGTCTTGCAGGGGGGAACTGAAGAAGAATTAATTTTTCTTCCCCCATATCAGTTTCCTAGGGTGCCTGAGGAGGGACCTGAGCCTCCTCCATTAAGGGAAGCAGACTCCACGAGGAGAGCGAGAAGCCCGCAGTATACCAGACAAAGAGCCCAGAGAGAACCACTCGCCTTCCCGGCCTACTCCACTATTAAGACTTTACCCCTGCGGGCCACAGGACTCCCAGATGAGAGGGGCAATCAGCCCCATCACCACTGGCCTTTCCCCACTAGCGATCTCTATAATTGGAAAGCTCAAAATCCTATGTTTTCTGAGAAGCCGGCAGGGCTTATTAATCTGTTGGATTCTGTCCTTTTTACCCATCAGCCAACCTGGGACGACTGCCAGCAGCTCTTGCAGGTCCGATTCACCACCGATGAGAGGGAGAGGAACCTTAAGGAGGCCTGGAAGCTGGTTCCGGGCATGGATGGGAATCCTACCACCATCCAGGCTCAGATAGATACCTCTTTTCCTCTGACTAGGCCTGAATGGGATTTCAACACAGCAGCAGGTAAGGAGAGGCTCCGGGTCTACCGCCAGGCTCTAATGCGGGGGCGTCTCCGGGCAGCTGCCAGAAAGCCGACTAATCTGGCTAAGTTAGGAGTGTACAGCAGGAGAAAGAAGAATCTCCAGCAGCATTCTTAGAGAGGATCAAGGAGGCATTCCGCACCTATATCCCCATGGACCCAGAGGCTCCAGGGAGTAAGGCGGCTGTTATCCTCGCCTTTATAAAACAGTCTGCTGCAGATATTAGGAGAAAACTGCAAAGAGTAGATAGACTGGGAGAGAAGAGTCTGCAGGACTTGTTGGCGGTGGCTGAAAAGGTGTACAATAACCGGGAGCCCCCTGAAGATAAACAGGCTCACAGGCAGACCCGAGACCTGGCTAGCATCCTGTTGGCAATGAACTCCCCTGAGAAATGGAACCTCCGCCTCCGACAGCTTTTGAATGATCAAAAGAAGGGTAAGGAGACCTCTGGGGAAGGGATGTGGAGATTGCAGAGGGATCAGTGTGCATACTGCAAGGAGATAGGGCATTGGGCTTGAGAATGTCCGAAGAGAGACAGTGGGAAGGGGAGCAAGACAGACCGAGTAAAGGTCTTGGGGCTTGATGAGCTAAGTGAGTAGGGGAGTCAGGGTTCGGACCCCCTCCCCGAGCCCAGGGTAACTCTTAGAGTGGAGGGGACCCCTGTTGACTTTCTTGTTGACACCAGGGCACAGCATTCGGTCCTCTGCACTCCACAAGGAAAACTAGCTAGTAAAAAATCCTAGGTACAAGGGGCAACTGGTATAAACCAGTATTCATGGACTACCCGAAGAACAGTGGATTTAGGGATGGGCTGGGTAACTCACTCCTTCATGGTAATACCAGAATGCACCTACCAACTGCTAGGCCGGGACTCACTGACCAAGATTGGAGCTCAGATAACTTTCAGACAAGGGGGGCCTCAGGTCACTGACGGCGAGGGCCACCCTGTCCATGTTCTGACTCTGAGGCTAGAGGATGAGTACCGCCTCCACCAGGAGGCGCTCCCAAGAGGGGATAACATGGACAGATGGCTACAAGAATTCCCCACAGCCTGGGCAGAGACAGGAGGGGTAGGACTAGCTGCTCACAGGACCCCAGTCCTAGTGGAGCTAAAGCCAGGAGAAGGTCCCCTAAGGATCAAACAATACCCCATGTCTCAGGAGGACCGGGAGGGAATTCAGCTACTTATCCGGAGACTGTGGAGCCTGGGGGTGCTGGTTCCCTGCCAGTCTGCCTGGAACACCCCCCTGCTGCCGGTCAAAAAGCCTCACACAAATGACTACCGACCAGCGCAAGACCTCCGGGAAGTAAATAAGAGTCATGGACATACACCCAACTGTCCCCAATCCATACACTCTCTTGAGCTCCCTGGCGCCCTCCAGAGTCTGGTAGCTACTAACTGAATTTGAAAACCAAGAAATATCTTTTTCTTTAAGAGGGCTCCAGAGGGCACATGAGGACATTTGGCCATGCCTGCAGGCTATCTACAAGGCTGGTCCAATCCCTATGCCCCACCAGTACAGGCCGGGAGACTGGGTCTTTGTCAAAAGACACCGCCAGGAGATGTTTGAACCACGTTGGAAAGGACCATACGTCGTGGTGCGACTCCACCCACCGCTCTCAAAGTGGATGGCATTGCAACCTGGATCCACCACACCCATGGTCGTCCAGTTGATTCCTCTGCGATCCGGGAAGACTTCACCATTTGATGGAGCATCGACTGGGACCCAGACAACCCCCTCAAGCTCAAGTTGCATGACACTGGGAATTCTGTTTGCGACTGCTAGGTGTCCCCGGACTCTATAAACTGGTTTGAGAGAAAAGACTTGCTTCTGCATGTGCCCTGGACACTCCCGACTCCATTTTGTGGTGTGGGACCCCGGGAATGGAAGCCTTGCAGTGTTGGGCTTGTGTGCGCTCAGCAGAACGCATCTGGTGGACTCCCAATGCAAACAGTCCCATGATTGGGCCCATTAAGTCTCAAGACAAAGGGGGAATGAACAGCCGGGACCAGTGCACATGTGCCAGGCCCCAGGGGACACCTCTAGGTGTGCTCCTTCCCTGTGGGGGGGAGGGCGGGGCCAGCCCCCAACTACAATCCTATCCCCTATGCCTAACCCAACCAATCAGGGTCCATATGCCTTATCCCCTATCCCTAACTCAACCAATCAGGGTCATATGCCCCCTGGTACAAAACCCATGGAAATGTTACTTTCTCTCTATTTCCTGCCTTACTGTTGCCTGAGTGGGTGGGACTGAGCTCAGACTGGTCCGAAATAAATTCAGGCTTACTGTAATTGCATCGGATGTGGCTCCCTGATAGTCTTTGGGGTTCAGATACAAGGGCACAACAGTAGGCACTTTTAGCACCCAAAGACCATCTGTCAGAGCAAGGAGGATCCAAGCTCAACCCAATGAAAGTGCCAGGTAGGAAGTTAGCTTCTCACCACATATCAAGGTCCTCATGCCCCTGGCAGAGAGGACCTAGAGGTATTTTTGGGCTCCCACCTAAGGCCTCGTTTCTGAGAGCTGACCAAGTAGCAGAGTATATTTCAAGGATCCACATAGGGATGCTGCTGGGCCTCTCCTAACAGACCTGGGCCACCTAAAATGAGTATTCCACCAGTTTGGCTCTGTCCTGGGCCATCATGCTTGAGTCCCCAAGGCTGGTGGGCACATGATTGAACTATATGATGGCAGCATGAACAGTGGATGCTCCTTGCCAGGTTTGACCCTCTTGGACTAGATGGAGCTCAGTCACTGTTAGGGCAGCACCTTCTTGAACAGCTCCTATGATGAAAGGGGAATATCACCCAGCCCTGACACACCCCAGCTCAGGGTCCCCAGACCATGAAGGGGTCACTGGACAAGACTGAAGCTCAGGAAGCTCAGGATGTGCCTGAGCCTTGAAGTCCATGGGATTCACTCTCTGTCCACTGAGGGCACACAGCACTGGATGACCCGGGGTCTAAGACTGGTGGGAAAGGGACAGGAGCATCTGCCTCCAGCCCATCCTAACTAAATCCAAACTTCAGGAAGTGGCTAAAGTCTGCTCAACCCCAAGGGGGCATCTTCCAGCATCTGATTCCCCTCAGGTCAGAATCCCAACAGCGAGTTAAAGAGTTCAAAGGTCTTGCCTGCTCAGAACCTTGTCCAACTGTCAACTGTCAGAGGCCACTGGGACCCACTTAGGGGACCTGCTCCTCGCCTGTCCTTCTCACACTACACAGATGGATACATTTGCCTTTTAATTGATTTCTCTTAGAGAAATGAAAGGACAGTATATGACCATTATTGTAAGAACTTTGGCTCTCTGGGTTGCCATGAGGCCACAATATATACCACACCTCACAAGTAATTAGACTATGGAGAGGTTTAACTACTATCACATTAAACACACCCACTGGCTCAAAATTTCACATCCTCTTAAGCTAATCCAAGTTTCTTTCATTCCCTTTGAAATATCACCTCTTGGCGAGGGTCCCTCAATTAGATCCCACCAACATTCACAAGGTTATGTGCACCTGCCTCTAGGACAGAGGGAGTCTCCTGGTATAAATTGTATATTACCTGGCCCATAATCTTTAGAACCTGAGGTCTGGCTTTCTTTAGATTCAGAATACATGTAGCTGATACCCGATTTGAGTTCGTTTTTCTGCTTTGAAATTTTGGGGGCTTTTTGTTGTTTGGTTTGCTTCTTGGCACCACTCAATAGCCAATAGTAAGGTATTTTCGTGCTGCTCAGTAATAAACCATTTTGTTTTCCTTTTTAAACTTTTAACCCCCTGTATCCATTTTTATCATCCCTGTTAGCTACCATTCTGTCTTCTGTGTCTATGAGATTGTTTTGTTTTTAATTCCACAGATAAGCCATATTATATGGTATTTGTCATTCTCTGTCCAAATTAGCTCACTTGGCATCAGACATTTGAAGACCATCTATTTTGTTGCAAATGTAAAGACTTAATTCTTTTTTATAAAAGTATAATACTCTACTGTATAGATGCACCACATCTTATTTATACATTTGTTTATCAATGAACACTGAGGTTGCTTCCACATCTGACTATTGTAACTGATGTTGCAAAAAACACAGAGTTAAATGTATCCTTTTGAATTAGTGTTTTGGATATCTACATATAACCAGAAATTAAATTGCTGGGTCATACTCTAGTTCTAGTCTTAATTTTTTGAGGAAATTCCTTCCTTTTTTTCCATAGTGACTGCACCAATATGCAATCCTATCAACAGTTCACAAGGGTTCCCCTTTCTCCATTTCCGCACAGCACTTGTCCCTTCCTGTCTTTTTGATAATGGCCATTCTGGCAGTGGGAAGTGATATTGTGTGGTTCTAAATTGCAATTCCCCCTTGACTAGTGAGGCAATCATAATCTACACTTAATTTTAAATGCTACTTTATATTCTGCACTATATAGAAATTAGTAACCACTAGCATTCTTATTCCTCAAGAATTAAACATCCATTACACTACAAACATCAATTATTTTATTAGTAAATACAAGCTTATGTAAAAAAAAAAAAAAAGATACAGTCACCTAGAGCACTTTGGAACCAGAGGTCAAAATATCATCTATGCATATTCCCAAGGCAGCCTCAACTAGCACATTTTCCCCACATATCTTCACATCATCCCTCATACAACATTACCTCATCATCACTTGTCTATTTTTCAGCTTTAGCTTTTATTCAGAGTATGTAGCACAACCTGACTTTGAGTTATGCATGTGCTGTGGCTGGTTTGATTCTTTCATGCAAACATGCTGTCATGAAAAGCTATTTGGCTTGACCATTTGCTTCCAGTGCCTTCCCATAGGAGGCGCTCAATACATACCTGATAAAAGAGCAAGGGAATGAATTACTCTTAATCCATGGTACAAATTTCATGACATTTCAATCAAAATTCCAAGGGAATTTGATCACATGACTCAAAATTCACACATACTAAAATTTAAAATGCGTATTTTTTAAACAAATTTTATTTGCAGGAAATGACAAACCAAATTGGATAAATATTCACAGGTACTTATACAATGATGATCATCACAGCATTATTCAAAAAATAGAAAACAAAATAAGTTTAAATCCATTAACTGCAGCCAAATTATGTAGTTTAGCATATAGCAGCATAATAGATACTAGAAGATATTCTTTTGTCATAAATAATTTTAATATTACTAGAATATATCATCAAACATAAATATAACATAAAATGATTTATTAATATGGATAAGTGTATATTTACATATACTCCTGTCATATCTCAAAGGATACATATTAATATATGTACAATCATTTCTTTAGTAAGGAGATGTTCACTTACTATAAATCATTTTCTTTTCTACATATGAACATGGATTATTTATGTACATAAAAAAAAAACCCTACTTTCATTTTGAAAAAAAGAGAAAATGTGGGGATAGGAAGTGTGTCTAGTATAATCCACCTGGAAAGAGGATCTGGGTGGTTTTTCTAAAACTTGGCAGATGTTTTAATTATTTTCTGAACCAAATTATTATTGTAAAAATAAATCCAGTGCCCAAAATCAAATTGCATTGTGGCAAGACACTGAATTAAGAAGTAGATACACTCGACTAATTGTATCACAGAACATTAATTCAGACACACATATACCCCAGATATTTTCCCTCCTTTCTGCTCACATGTGGTTTTTTTTTTTTTTTTTTTTTGTTTTTGTTTTTGTTCTACCTGGGACTATACTGCTTTATTCCTTTCTCTGCAAAGTCATGGGATGCTCACTTGCCTTGCTTTCTGCAGATGAGTTTATATTTATTTCAGCAGGGTTTGGGGAGGACCAGGGAGCCATGGACACAAGTTCATTGGACAGACTAGCAAGAAGAGTCTACATCTGCCCTTGCCAACTCCTGATGGCCTCACCCCTCATTTTCTCTGAGCCACTACAGGTCCAAGAACCAGGCCCCGAATTGCTCCACAATCTCTATTTGATATTTCTGTGCTGCCTCCTGCAGGAGCACTATCTCCTCCATTACTTTCTGCTCCTGGGCATACAGGGAAGGACTGGATGTAGACACGACCCAGGTGGGAGTGAAGAATGGGGCAGGGCCCAGTCCTGTGTATTTACACACAGGGGCACCCTCCTTCCTACTAATTCAACCGAGAGCCTCCTGGTGCTCAGAGATGGGCATCAATAGTCATTCCTTTAGGAGGTTATCCTTGATGCCACCCTCTACCCCCAGAAACCAACTGGAGGGGTCTCCCACTTCTGTTATCAATCTCCCCAATAAATGGAAGATGCAGGAGATGGAGCCCAGGAGTGTGCTGGCTTGGAAGTCTCAGTCAATTATCTGTTCTGCCCTGTGAAGAGCCACAGATGCTCACCTTCTATTTTTTCTAGGTTGATCTGATTCCCCTGGAAGGTAGCCAACTCTGGTCACCCTAAATCAGGACCCAGGTCACCCCCCTCCAGAACATTCTTCATCCTGGTGTATAGCATCTTCAGATCTTCCATATATTTTCCAAGGTAGGGAACATAGTGGGCAAACAGCTGAGGGTGGGATGAAACCCTGCTGTCAGGTTCCCCCATGCCCTTCTCTGAAAGCCTCCCACCTTCAGTCCTGACCTTCCCATGTGGAACAGCCTAGGAACCTTAGCAGATCCACTCAATTGTCTCTTCTTTCACCCTCCAGGAACTACTCTTGATTCCCTCCCAGGAGCTCCTTTGTCAAACCATAGCATCAGTGATCTCAGGCCACCTTCATCATCATAACCTTCTTGCACTCAGGTCCCCCAAGCTCCCTTTGGGAAATTTGGGGGCATAAGGGAGGGTATCATGTTCTGTGGGAACATGACATGGAACTGGAGGAGGAAGGCCTCCCTTTCTTGACTTGTAGGCCTCCAACTGGGAACACAGAGACTCCCCTCCTCTGACTCTGGAATGTCCCCAAACAAGCTCACTCCTGTTCTTCTATAGCTTTACTTGGATCCTCAGACTTTCAGTAGCAGAGTTGAAACCTGAAGACTGTTCACCTTTGAGTAGAGGACAGGGTCATTGAAGTCATGCTCACCTCACGCCATTAACCCCACCACACCTGACCCCATATCCGAGACATCTGACCCAGGTCAGCTGGTACCAGTGCCACCAAGACTCCAGCATACTCTGATTTTGGATGGATCCCAGCTGCAACAATCACTCAGTGTGTGTGACCTTGGGCCTGAGCCTGGCCTCCCTGACCCATTCTCACCTTGCAAAGTGTGAGACCGCCACCTAGCTCACAGGTTCCCGAGAGGACTCGGTGACATTACTGGCATCATTGTTCTCACCCTCACCCCTGCCCCAGCCTGTGGGGCAACAAGGAGGGCACGCAGAAACCACCTAAGAGAATGAATCAAACAAGAAGCACGAAAGAATGGAGGCAAGACGGGTTCAGATCAAGCCTCATTTCTCTATTGAAGCGTTGCGGTTTTTAAAAGCTCGGAAGGGGAGGAACAGGATAAGGAGTTGTCATGGGGTGATTGGTTGGGGACTGGGTATCCGTCCTTAGCCTATTGGTTATTCTGATGTGGGATTGTCATGGGGTGATTGGTTGGGGACTGGGTATCTGTCCTTAGCTGATTGGTCTGGCCTTTGGTGCTCGTGGGCTTTCTTGGCACGTGCGGGCTCAATCAGGAAGTAGGGCTGACCAGGAAGTTAGACTGAACTCTTGTTTTTATGGCTCCTGGCATCTCCTCCCTTTCTGTTTTTAAGCGGGAGTGGGCTTTAACCGAGCGAGAGAGCAGTGACCTGGCTCCTCCCGTGGGGTTCCCAAGCCCACTAGCAACGGCTCTCGGTATCTTTTGGGGAGGAGAGGTAGATCCTGGAATTAAGGCCAGAGAGCCTTCCTTGTGGCGGCTGCACCTGTCTTAGGTCTGGAGACTCGGGATACCTGGTTTAAGCCTGCATTACCCGTCATCGGCCTAACTGAATCGCTCTGAACCAGTGCCTGTCTTAGGTTGCAGGTAGGGCCTATAGAAGAGCCCCTCAGTGTATGCAGTCTCCTCTTACCCGTCATTGGCTGCCAGCCAAGCTCACCAGGGGCTGTATGGGCATCTCTGTTGGCCATCTAAGATAAAAAATTTGATAGATACCAACCTCTATGTAAGCCAGGTATACTCTCAGGGAAACCCAGAGGGGGTCGAATCTTCCTTAGACCAAGCCTTGGGAAGAGGGGGTCGAAAGATTATGGGACCTTCCCTTGCAGTGCTTTGCTCTGCACACAGCTCGGTGCCCATACCTTTCTCCTGGTGGGGAGTAGGTAAGCATTCCTCTGGTCATCATGCTGTCCCCGTAGGGAGGGAGCACTGGTAGAGGTCATAGTCCAGTTCATGGTCAGCCTCAGCTAGGCGGTGGTAATGTATTTGTATGGGTTTAGCCAGGATGCTATTAACCTGTTGTTTTACAAAATCTGTCGGCCTCTGAAAAACCCAGGGGCCAAAGGATAGAACTAGTAAAAGGGTTATGAGAGGGCCCAGGATGGGGAGGAGGTAGGGGAGAAGTCCGTTCAGTCCGCTCCAGAGAGGGTTCTCGAACAGTTCTTTCCGCCGCTTTACCAGGTCCTCCTATAGTTTCTTAATCTTGTCTCAGATGATTCCGGACTTGTTGGCGTAGAAAGAGCAGCGTTCCTGTAGGGCTAAGCATATCCCTCCCTGTTCTGCCATAAGTCTAGGCCTCTTCTCTTTTGTAATACTACTTCTGCCACGGAGTCTATCTGGTCCTGGAGGTCATTAATGGTTCCAGAAAAAGTTTGAATGTCATCAATTAATTGATTAGAAAGTTTGACACATGAGTTGACTGCTACCCCTAGACCTGCTAAGCCAGTGGCCATTGCCCCTGAGACTCCTAGGCCTATAAGTAGGGGGATGAACTGAACTGCTCGCTTACTGTGACCGCTAATATAGTAGATCCAGCTTTTTTAGAACTGGATCCATTCATAAAATTGAGGTATAATACCTCCTTTAATGTGGCAGTTAATACCATTCCCTGTGTTAGGAATAAAGCAAGATCCCAAGTCAGGGTCTTAGTTAAAAACATTAAACATTAAGCATTTTGATTTCTATGCAGAAGGATGTGCATACATGGTCTAGAAGTGCATGCACACTGACTTTCCTTGCCCTTGGTCCTGGGCAACCTGCAGCAATGCACAGGTGCTGACTGCTATCATGGCAAAGCATCTTTACTATCTTTATATCTGGACTATTTCTCTGTTCTTGTGGGCCACTGCTCTTTTTTACAACAAACAACCTATAAGGCTGCTGCCTAATTTTAGTTTGTATATATCCAAATGGTCTGTCATAAGAAATCTCATTACTGTTAATTGATTACTTATTTGCTATCAGGTTTAATACTTTGACAAAAATCTTATTTTACACTGTAAATATTAGTAAAAGAGAATTCCAAATTTTTAAAAATCTCTCTTTTTATTAAAATTATATTTCAAAGTATCCTCTTAAGCTTATACAGAGGAATGATAGGAAGTCAACTTTCATAGAAAACTTATTTAAATTGCTTATAAAGACATTGGCTTATTCAAAGGACGAGGGTTGGTCTTTGTTATTTTAAGATGGTGGCAGCAGGCCAAGTGGGCAATAAGATGTGTGGCCATCATGGCGGCTGCTCAATTTATTCTTTAAAAAAAAGGTCAAAATTACATTGCAGACAATCACTAGCTGTTCCTGGTCTTTATTAAAATTTTTAATAAAAATATTGGCTTTTCATTTAGCTGAAAACCTTGATCATAATTTAAAAATCTAATTTAAGTAATTAAAGTAGGTATCTTCATTTTAAAAGAAAGCAAATTTACATTTGAATTCACAAGCCACAAATGTTGCCCCACTTCTAGCTTAATTAAGAATGCAGGCAGGATAAAATTACTTATAAAAACATTGGCTTCTCATGTAATTTAACTTATGAGATATTGAGTATATTTTAAAAGCTAAGTATGTATCTTTATTTAAAAAATGATAAAGAAATTTATTCAGTAAAACTTTTACTTCTGATAGTTTATTGCTCTGATCTTAAAGTATAGTAATGTTATGCCCAGACTTCGTGATCCCCAAGGACCACCAGGGAGCCGAGTCCGATGCAATAAACAAAAGAGCCTCTTCCATGCTAGCATGGGCTCTGTCCCACTCAAACAGACAGCATGGTGGAAGAGAGGCCGAACTTCGACAAGTCCAGGGGTTTTATAAGGGTGGTGATGTCACTGCTTTGGCTGACCCTGATTGTTTGGGTGAGGGCTAGGATCCTTACACAAAATGGAGGATAGCTCCGCCCTGTTCTGCCCTGCCCCACAATGCAAAATGGAGTCAGGAGTTAGCCTCGCCCTGCCCTTTCAGTATCACACCTCTAGCAAATTAAAAAAGGATTCTGCGTGAGGCTTTTCTTTCTTGAAATTCTACTGATGTTGAAAATTTTTTTCTATATTTAGGAAATATAGTTTTTGCCTTTCTTACAGGCAAAAACTTTCATAACATTTAATATACAGCATATAATTTTTATTTGATAAAGCTTTCCATGTGATTTCAAGTATCAATAAAAAAAACTTGAAATACTCTTGGAAAGATCAAATATACAATACACAATATATTTATATATATGATTTAAAGGTTATATACTTAAATTACTTTAAAGAAATATCAACTACATTCAAACTGGATCAATGAGTTAATTCTCCTTTTAAATCAGACCAAGAAGTAAAATACTTTGGATTCCTAATTATTTAAGAGAAAGCACAATTTATTTTCTCAAAGATAAGTTATACTTTAGGCATTTAGTTACCACAATTATATAACCTCTCTCAGTTCAATCTGAATCTTAAAATTTCAGAGCTTGCAAGTCAAATACTTAGTAGTTCTTTATTAATAAGCATATATTTTTAAGAATAAATTTTAAAATCTAATAATTCATTTTAAACCATATTTGTTCTGCCAGGGGAAACTGAGAAGGGAATTGTTCACATGCAAACTTGTCCTTGGGCTATCAAAAGGCGCAGCCATTCACATTCTTTAATGATAGCTGCTGGCTAGAATTGGATTACCTGTTCTGGGTGGGAAGGGCTTGTCCTCTCCTTCCTCCATTAAAATTAAGGTGTAGCTTTAAAACCTCTTTTATGGCAAGAGACCTTAAACTTTCATAACTTTAAATTTTTCAGGTAGCAAATCAAATACTTAGCATTTTCTAAATCAATAATACTTTTACATTTCAAAAGCAATTCTCTAGACTTCCTGTGCTGGAAACCAATCATTGTATCACTAATGGTAAGAGGCTGTTCAACCTTCAAGCTCTGAAAGGTCAGAACCAGACACTCCCTATCTAATTGAGACAAGGTAACTGAGGCAACTTCCCCATTTTGTAATCATGTAAATCCTTACTGATTACCTGGACTCCCAGCCATTCATATGTAAACTTGCTATCTACTATCTCTGGTTATCTGCCTCAGGGTGGGAATCTCAAAAAGGGCTCCTTAAAATGCCTTGGGAAACTAGGTTGTATTTCTTTCCCAGTTCACCTCCACCATCTTTAAATGTAAAAACTTTACAGTTTTTGATCATGTACACAGAAAAGATTCAAGTCCAGCTCAAAAACTATGCGCACTCGTTTTTAAACTGGCCTTTTCACTTTACATGAGCACAGAAATCCTGGATGCATCATGAATTTGTAAATGCTTTAAGTCACTAGCTGGAAAAAGGAAGATGGTGAGTATGAGGCCTCCTGTGGTGGCTTTCTTGGAGAGTGGCGTCCATATTGGATTGCCACTTGGCTTCACTCCCCCACATCCTGCTTACTTTGGGGGTTAGGTGATCCGAGTGATCTCTTTTAAAGGTAAGAGAAGGATAGATATTGGGGATTTTTTCTAGTGTTTTTTCTGGCCCTTTTTTTTCTTTCTTTAATATTTAAAAGTTCTTGGTCTTTAGGGGTCTCTGGGGGTTCTCCTGGGAGATCTATAACGACTGAAGGGCATGTGGAAGGGGGACGGGAGTTTTCTTTAAGAATCTCCTCTCCTATTTTTTTTTTTCTTTCTCCTGTTTTGATGACCTCTTTAACATCAGGGTCCTGAGAATGGATTTTTAGAATATCATGAATTAAGTTCCAATAGGAAAAGGCAGTAACGGGAATCTTCTCGGGGCCAAAGGTCTGATAAAAATCCTGTAGGGCATTTCGTATTCATTCCCACCGTTTTTGGTTAATAGTTCCTTCTAGGGGGAACCAAGGGCAGGTATCAAGGATCCTTTTACCCTTACTCCTCGCACTCTGAGGGATATCTTGACTCCCTCAAGGAACATTTCATGTGTACTCAAAGAGTTCCTGATTATTGGTCGACTGGATGGCTCTCCGAGTGATTTTTCTCCCCCACGTAAGCCTCCGGGACATATAAACCCTGTGCCAGGACAGCCTGAATTTTCTGGTCAACCCAGGAATTCAGGCGGAATTACTCTCTTTTCGACTCTGCCCTTTACTCCCTTTCTTGAGTGAAACGGTCGGTAGGTTTAATCCGCCTACTCAGATCCTCACAGATGAGAAGCCCCCGTTTGCCCTCCTTCAGGCGTGCAGGACTTCCCGTGGTTAAATCTGTGAGGCGAAAGACCATTGTTCAAAGCAAGCTCAAGGTTTTAAGAGCAGATCTAATGGGAGAGAACTCGGGACAAGAAAGCCGGGCGACGATACTAATTCAAGTGATTCAGAGTTCTCACAGCTGGAGATGGCTACCCTACACTCTTTCTCAAATCAGCAAGTGAGTGCTTATTAGTGGGCAGGAGGAATTGACCAAGAGAGCCAATAACAGTGGAGCAAAAGGGGTGAAATGTTATGAAATCTTGTTTGGAAAATCGTCTACTTACCTCACTCCACTGTCTCAAGGAGGGTGGGACTGTGGCGATCTAAATGCGGAGTCTTCACTCGCGGGTCCTTGCGGTGACTCTAGGGGTGCCTGGCAAGGGCTTCTCCAGCAGATGGTCTCGTCGGGGGTCCCCAGGGTGACCCGCGTTGGGTGCCATTTTGCCCCGGCCTGCGGGGCAACAATGAGGGCACACAGAAACCACCTAAGAGAATGAATCAAACAAGAAGCGCGAAAGAATGGAGGCAAGACGGGTTCCGATCAAGCCTCATTTCTCTATTGAAGTGTTGCTGTTTTTAAAAGCTCGGAAAAGGAGGAACAGGATAAGGAGTTGTCATGGGGTCATTGGTTGGGGACTAGGTATCTGTCCTTAGCTGTTTGGTCTGGCCTTTGGTGCTCGCGGGCTTTCTTGGCGCGTGCGGGCTCAATCAGGAAGTAGGGCTGACCAGGAAGTGAGACTGAACTCTTGTTTTTATGGCTCCCGGCACACCCCTTTAGGTGGGACAGGGCAGTGAGCTCTGCAGTCTTTAACTGTCCTGAATTTGTGATCATCCTTTGAGACTTGCAGCATGGAATGGTCACGCCTCCATGTCACTCATCAGGAGATGGAAACCACATAGGGACAGTTATGTGAATAAACTGTACCAGTCTTGGTGGCTGCTGTCACCCACAAACTCCTACATCCCACTCTCATCTCTAATGATTTTAGTACCTGCATCACTGGTACATCCTTCACTCTTTCTTAGTCATAATTCTTAGTTCACCAGCATAAAATGACCTCCCAACACTACGTATTCTATGGCCTTAGACCTTTTGTATGCCATTCAGTGTGGAAACAGCATGGTGGAAATAGAATAGGCATGTTCTCGCAGTTGTGGGGGGTTTGGGTGGCACTTATAGGAGAGTCAACTCAAATGCCCAAAATCTCAAGGGAAGCACAAGCAACTGTAGTCTCTTGATCATACAGATGATGCTTGGGAGAGACCCATTCAGTGTGTGGGACAACCAACTGCGCAGAAAGCAGGATGGTTCATTGCAATTCATGTGGCTCATTTAGGAACTGGAATTAGACATTGGCATTGCCCTTGTATAACTAAGGGCCAGTTAAACAGAAATACCTGCTGCCTACAGTGTGTTACAGGTAGCGCACACGCTGGAGCAACAGCAGTGAAATAGAGCCTGGAGCAACTGCAGTGGTTCCACATGAAAGGTTAATTCATGGTAAGGGGTGCAGAGAGGCCCAGGGCTGGGTGCTTTGTCCTCCCTTCTGTGAAGAATGATGCTGGATACACTTTCTCCCTCAGATGTGGTGCCACCTAGAGCACTTTCGAACTAGAGTCCAACCTTAGGGCCCAACTGGGATGTTTCCACATTGCTGCTCATCTATGCATATGTCCAAAGCAGCCTCAACTATCACCTTGATCTGAAAAACCTTCACATCATCCTACAAAAAACATTACCTCCTCACCATTCGTCTCTTTCTTTGCTTTACTTTATGTTCAGAGCACACAGCACAGCCTGACTTCATGTTATGCATGTGCTAGCTGGTTTGACTCTCTCAAGCGAACATGCCATCATGACAAGCTCTTTGGTTGAGCACTGAGATTCTAGGGCCAGGCCCCTAGCAGGTGCTCAATGCGTATCTGATAAGGAATCCAGTGAATGAATTCCTCTTAACCCAATCAACAAATCTGAAGAGTTGCCAATAAAAATTCAAATGAATTTAATCAAATTATTCAAAATGAATACATACTAAAATATAAAAGGTTTATTTTCAGACAAATTTTCTTTGCAAGAAATGATTCAAAATGAATAAATGTTCAGAGGTAACTATACAACAATGATCATCAAAGAATTATTCACAAAATCGAAAACAAACTAATTTTAAGTCCATTAACTATACAAATATATAATTTATGACAAAGAAGGAGAAAGATGCTAGAAGATATCGTTTATGAAAAGTAATTTTAATACTGCTAAGTACTTTAAAAACATAAACATAAAAATTATAACTATGGTTAAGGGCATATTTGCATGTATTAAGACTATATATGAAAGGGTAAATAAAAACATACGGTAGGTATAGTTCCTATTTAATCTATAACACTGCTATAACATTCAGAATAATTTCCATATTTGCAGGAAACAAATGAGTTCCTTTTAGTAGTTTTCCTGGTCACCTAGGAATGTGGATCCAGCTGGAAGGTCAGGATGTAACTGTTGGACAGAGTGGCACCTGTGAGCTCCCAGGCCTCAGGTGTCTCTCCCAGTGTCAGGAGCCCCAGGGATTGCTACAAAGTAAGGTCTGTGGATGGACAGGAATGAGGGAACCATGGATACAGGGTCTCTGGACTGACCATGCCAAATCCTGCCTGGCCTCATCTTTCATTTTCAATGAGCAACTCCCGGGCCATGAGCAAGGCCCAGAATTTCTCCTCAGGCTTATTTTATATCTCTGTGCAGACTTCTGCAGTACCACTATCTCCTCTAGAATTTTGTGCACCTGGGGCCAGAGCGAAGGAGAGGATGCAGATACTGCTTGAGTGGGAGTAGGAGTGGATGAGGGTTTCTGGTCCTGGGTCTTTGCACACTGGGGCCACCTCCTTCCCCTGTTTCCATCCAGGCCCTCCTCTGCTAATCGATGGGCATCAACAGCCTTTCCAGTAGGAGGTTGTCCTTGATGCCACTCCATGCCAGAAGTCATCAACTGGATGAGTCTTGCACTAGTTATCAAATTCTTTCCTTAAATAGAATATGCAGGGAATTGAGCTCTGGAGTATGCTGGCCAGGGTGTCTATTTTTCCCACTGCCCCTCGGGCGGTACACACCTAAAGATTTATTTATTTTTTCATTTTTCAGAATCACAGCATTGAGCTCATGCTCATCTCACCCCATTTTGCCACCACACCTGAACTTTTTCTATGTGACCTGACCCCCCTAAAAGGCAGACTTCCAAGGTCTATCAGAATAAAAACACCTGGTTTGGAATAACCCACTGTACCCACCCTTCTCATATTGCACTAGAGCCAGGTCCTAGGAGGTGATGGGAAACAGGAAAAGACAGAACTTGGATCAAGGCCAGGCTCTGGGCTCCAAAGGAGTGGGCACATGAATAGCTATGATGGGCCTGTTGCATAGAATTCAGGGGTCACTATGGGGGCTCTCTCAGGGGAGCATGTGCAAGAATTCAGGGGTCACTATGGGGGATCTCTCAGGGGAGCATGTGCAAGAATTCAGGGGTCACTATGGGGGCTATCTCTTCCCAAAGGTCAATCCTGATCATCTCATGTCAGACCTCAGTTAACCCATTTCCAGATCATCCTCCATGCTTGTGTCTATCCTCTGCAGAAGACTCAGTATTTTCTGAGGAAGGAAATACACTGGGTAAACAGGATGAGTGTGGGAATGACCCCTGCTCTCAAGTGTCCCTCAGACCCTCTCCTGAAAGCCTTCTACCCTCAGCTTCCTGGACACGCTAGGGTGCCCCAGTGGGGCAGCTTAGGTCTCTTGGGGCCTCTACTCAATTGCCTCCTCCCTCATTCTCCAGGTGCAGCTCCTAATCACCTCCTAGGACCTTCTTTTGGGAAAATCACAGTGTCAGTGGTTCTGGGCCAGAACCATGTCCACGTTCAGCTTTCAGCCAGCTCTCATGATCACTTGTAAGGGAGGATTTCAGGTTGTGTGGGCACAGGAGGTGGGGCTTGAGGAGGAAGTCCTCCCTCTCCTTACCTGGAGGCCTTCAGCTGGGAGCACAGAACACTCAGTCCTCTGACCCTGGAGGTACCCCAAACTGGCTCACTTTATTGTGTATACAGCCTCTTCTTTGACTCGAGGAAGCAGAACATCAGAGTGGCACACCTGAAGGGCTGCCTCCGCCATTGTGGAGGGGAAGGTCATTGAGCTCATGCTCACCTCACCCCATTTCATCCACCACTGTGAACTCAAGCCAGAACATATGACCCAAGTCAGCTTGTTCCAGTACCCCCACCCCTACCCCCACCCCCTGGCTCCAACATGCTGTGATTGTGGATGCCTCCCAACTACAATGCTTACTCTGTGTGTGTGACCATAAGCCTGTGCCAAGGATCCCTGACCCAGTCCCTCCTTTGGAAGGTGGGAAACCTCCACCTAGCTCAGAGGTTCTCCTGAGGACTCAGTGTCCTTCCTGCCATCATTGTACTTGCCCTCAGTCCTCCAGGTATGACAGAGGTTGGAACTCTGCCCTGTCCTTTCCTGTCCTAAACTGGTGACATCCCTGTGTGGCCAGAAGCATGGGATGGTCATCCCTCCATGGCACTCATGAGGAGACTAACTGGCAGTGAGTGCCATAGATACACAGTGGGAAGTCAGAATGCACATCCCTCTGTCTCTGATCCACCCAGTGGGACCTGAGGCCGAGCAGCTCTTCCAAACAGATCCTTCTTCCTGGTAATTGGGACTGAGAGGGTGGACATTTTCAAAGAACCTTTCAATAACAAACTACCAAAGCCACATAATCACTTCATCCCTCACACAGACCTGCAGGTTCACTATACTCTGGTAAGCTGTTCCCTGCTCAGTGAGTTTTCTTTCTTACACGTGTTTTTTCTCCCAGTGTCTCTGGAGGAATGGAAAAGATGAAAGACATGTTTCCAAAGATGGGGGACATAGGTTAATGGCAAATTTATTTTGACAATCTCATGTTTCAAAGTCCTTGGTGAGGGTTTTCATGGGGTTTTTCAGAGGAGGATGGTATCTGTGGAACTGGGGGTGAATTCTCATGTTGGTCACTTGGATCTCCATTCCTATTTCTATTGAGCAGCTCTGTTTTGATCACTTTGGGTTTCAACTCCACAAAGGGTCTGTTGCTGGAAACACTTGAATCTCTCCCAAAAGGCTCAATGCAGTCTCTGACATTGAAGCAAACTGACTTCTGAAACAGAGCTAGTGGCACGAGGTCCCCGAGAGTCTTTGAGACCCCGTTCCTGTCCTATTCCTGTCCTGGGTTGGCAGCCTCCTAGGAGGTGAGGGAACGTTGGCAGACATATAGGTAACACCTGCCCACATCTGATCTCTGATGGGAGAGGCCTACGCACCTGGAAACCTTTCCCCAAATTTTATTCAGATGATGGACAGACATGTACTGCAAGGAGGCCAGGACAGTGTTTAGGGAGGAAAACTTCCTTAGAACTCTGAATTCCTGGGGAAGGGGAGACATGAGCTTTGAGGTGGGAGCTACAGCTGTACCTTCAATCCACCATGATAGACACCGACTCCTGGATGGATGCTCAGCATAAGCACATTTGGCTCCCAAAGATCAACAATCAGAATGAGGAGGATTCCAGCTCAATTCAAGGAAAAGGCATGTAGGAAGTGAGCCTCCCACCACAGAGACCTGGAATCAAGGACCTAAAGACTGTGTTGGGCCTCCGACCTCAGGCCTCAGTATGAGAGCTGACCAAGCAGTAGTGTTATATTTCAAGGCTCCTCATAGGGATGCTGCTGGGCCTCCCCTAACAGATCTTGGCCACCTTAATCAAGGGCTCCACCACTTTGGCCCTGTCCTGGGTCATCATGCTTGGGGCTCCAAGACAGGGGGTGATCCCCCAGATGGCCACATGATTGAATTGTCAGATGGTAGCAAGGACAGTGGATGTCATATGCTCCTTGCCAGGCTTGACCCTCTGGGAATAGAGGGAGACTAGGCACCTCTCCTTCCTGACCTCTCCTCTCTATGCAGGAGGGTTACAGGGGTCTTATTACACTGTCTTATTTTTTGGGAAACAGGGTACTTGTACTCCTAATAAAAAATGTCTGAATATACCCAATATGGGTCCCTAGAAATTTCACTAAAGTAGATCTCTAAACTTTTGTTGAATTACATTCCCACCTTCTGCCATGCATATGTTTGCCCATATGTCTAGGATGGCACTACCTCTTACTAAGCAGGTCCAATCAGCATATCATGAACATACTGGTTGAGTGTGATGCCTTTGGAAGGGGTAGGTGATGAGGTTCCCTGAAGACTAAACTATGATATAACAATGGAAAGTTATATAGCCTGAAGTAGAACACTAAAATTAGATTGCTATCTTACCAACTGGGAAAAACAAAAAACAAAAACTGCTTCCTCTGATCTTTACTAAGGTATGGAGGGGAAAATATTTTTCTAGATCAATAGCTGAAAACCAGGTACCAAGGGAAATATTAATTTGCTCAAGCAATGAACCCACATCTGAGAAGCAACTGCAATTGCAGTCATTTCTTGTAGGTGAATAGGCAAGTCAAATGGTCAAATTGGAGAGGGAAGTAGAGAGATCACTACCCCTGCATCTCTTGAGTCCTGGCTACAATCTCTACAATCTCTCCAGGAATGTGTCATTGGTTTGGGTTTACTAGTTTCCTAGGTAGAGGTAGTTGTAGTTGCTTCCACTTAACCATTTATAATATAACTAGAGACCCCATGCATGAATTTGTGCACTGGTTGGGTCCCTTTGGCTGGCCTGCAGGGATTGGGCTGAAACCCACAGTCCAATGCTGCCTGCAGCTCCTACCTCCCACTCCTGCTCATTCCAGCCCCACTGTGCTTGCATTGGGAGGGAGGGAAGGAGGGAAGGAGGGAGGGAGGGAGGGAGGGAGGAAGGGAGGGAGGGAGGGAGGAACGTTTGGTGAGAGTTCCATTCCCAGTCAAGGCACATACCTAGATTTTGGGTTCAATCTCTGATCCAGAAGCTTTCAGGAGGCAACTGATCAATGTTTCTCTCTCACATCAATGTCTCCCCCTCCCTTTCTCTCTCTCACAAATCAAAAAACACAACCAAAGGTGTAAATAAAGTAAAAAGAAGAAGAAAAAAAGCATGTATGCTTTATTTAGAGAGCTGTCCCCCAGAAGAAACCCTACAGAGTGAAATCAGATGAGTGTCTCCTGCAAGACTCAGGGATAGACTGCAAAAAGATAGTTGCTGTTCTGCCTGTATAGCACCTCCATTACCATTCCAAAATTTTAATGGTTCATATCTGTCTTTCAAATAAACCTTTTGTTTTGGAAAACAACAACAAATAATACCTGACTCATAAGCACTAGAGAAATTGTGAGAGTGCTGTTCTTTGTAAATTTGCCAAGGTCCACTGATAAACTTTATAAGAAGTACCCGAACATGAAATGGAAAACCACTTTAGTCTGGGATTCTCATCAAATTAGATTTTGGTGCAAAGCAAAGGATAGGTGTCTCAGCTGCCATTTCAAGTGTCTCCCCCCAAAAATAACACAATAAGGGGAAATAAATGTTCATGAAATCCTTAAGAGGTTGAAGGATTTTTAATAGGAAGATGATCAGAAACAGGGTTGCTAAATAATGTTCCTCCATTAAATGTTACAATTTCTTTGTCTTTCTTACCTTTCCCTTATTTGATATGCAGAAGATGCCTGGTTGGCCCAGTCTAAGTAGCATATTATACTTTTATTACTATAGATTATTATAGATGTTATATGGAGGACTAAGAGGCAAGATGGCTTTGAGAGGAAAAACTTCAAGCTATTGGTGTAATGACAAATAATTTTAGAAGCAAAAAGACACATGGTAAATCTCAAGCATGCTTGCATATTGATACACACTAGGTATATAATACAAGATCCTAAAATAAAGAGTAAGATGTAAGACAGTTGTGTCTCTAAGATAAACAGAATCTCTAACTTAAAACACTTGAAAAAAATCAATCTATTAGGATTAAATTCCTACATTAAAAACTGAGCTTTATAATAAAAGGAAAAAATATGTATAAGCATTTATGTTTAAGACCTTCTAAACATTCTGAAGAGGGTCTGGGGTTTGATGGTGCTAAATAAATGTCCATTCAGAGATTGAAAAAAACACACACACATGCACACAAGAACATCTGATTACACTGGCCCACCTTGCTGACCTCAGTGATTGCCAGGTTACCTCTATGACCTGTCTTACCATTGTGACCTGTCTTAGCTCTATGACCTTTGCCAGCTTATACCCCACACACCTAGGTTGAGGCCTCTTCAGTGTGATGCCCCAAGAGAGTGAGGGAAGGGCTCCCCAAGATCTTGTCTGATCAAACTCAGACTTGGCTGTTGGGACAGAGCCTGCTACATGGAGAACTCAGGAATCCACCACCTAAGGAACAGCAAGTGCCTCCAGGACAGGGAGAGCCAGGCTGGGGCAGGAGATGGCAGGCAGGAGAGGGCGGGTGGGCAAGCAAAGGGTGGGTTGAAAATGCTGTCAAAGTCATGAAGGCTTTTAGGCACGAGAATAGGGTCATAAGATTTAAAGATGAGTTGGTGATTTGACATTTGAAATGATATTTGACATGTGTCCTGAGAGCCAGGCAGGATTTCGGCAGCTGAAGACGGTGAGATGCGCTTCAGGTACAGACGGTGGACACAGCCTGGAGGCAGGACAGATGAACACTGGGGACCGGAGCACATACCTCTCAGAGCCTGTGAGTGACGGGCCAGGGCAGGGAAACAGAAGACCCTGCATGGATGGGACAGGGGAGGGTGAGAGGGGACCCTCCATGGAGGGGACAGGATAGGGGATGAGGGGACCCTCCATGGAGAGGAGAAGGAGGGAGGAGAGAGGTCCCTCATTGGAGGAGGAAGGGCAGGGGATAGAGAACCCTCCATGGGGAGAACAGTGTAGGGGGAGAGGGGATTCTCCATGGAGGGTCAGAGTAGGAGAGAAATGAGAGGGGACCCTCCTTGGAGGGAGCAGGGAAGAGAGAGGACCCTCCATGGAGGAGACAGGATAGGGGGTGAAGAGACACTCCATGGAGGAGTCAAGGCAGGGGGATAGAGAACTCTCCATGGAGGGGACAGTGTAGGGCAGAGGGATAGAGTATCCTCCATGAGGGGACAGGTTAGGGAGAGAGGGGACCTTCCATAGAGGGGGCAGAGAAGAGAGGGAATAGTCCATAGAGGGGTAGGACAGGGAGGAGATGAGACCCTCCATAGAGAGGTCAGGAAGGAGAGGTGACCCTTTATGGAGGGGGCAGGGCAGGGATATAGGGAACACTCCATGGATAGGACAGTATAGGGAGAGAGGGGACACTCCATTGAGGGGGCAGGAAAGAGAGGGACTCTCCATGGAGGGGGCAGGGAAGGACAGAAAGAAGAGGAGACCCTCAATGGAATGGGCAGGAAGGAGAGGGGACCCTCCATGGAGGGGAGATGGTAGAGAGAAGAGTGCACCCTCCATGGAGGGGGCAGAGAAGGGCAGAGGGATAGGGAATCCTCCATGGAGTGGGCAGAGAAGGGCAGAGAATAGAGGGAATCCTCCATGGGGGGTTAGGTAGGACAGGGAGGAAAGAGACTCCTCCATGGAGAGGAGAGAGCAGTGAGAGAGGGGACCCTCTATGGAGGGGGCAGAGTAGGGCAGGGAAGTAGGGAATCCTCCATGGAGTGGACAGATTAGGGAGAGAGGGTCTTTCCATGGAGGGTGCAGGGAAGAGAGGGAATCCTCCATGGATGGGGTAGGATAGAGAGAAGAGGGGACTCTCCATTGAGAGGAGAGGTCAGGAAGGAGAGGTGATCCTTTATACGGGGGCAGGGCAGGGATATCGGGAACTCTCCATGGATAGGACAGTATAGGGAGAGAGAGGACCCTTCATGGAGAAGATAGGAAAGAGAGGGGACCCTCCATGGAGGGGGCAGGGCAGGACAGAAAGAAGAGGAGACCTTCAAAGGAAAGGGCAGGAAGGAGAGAGGACCCTACATCAAGGGGAGATGGTAGAGAGAAGAGGGAACCCTCCCTGGAGGGGGCAGAGAAGGGCAGAGGGATAGGGAATCCTGCATGAAGTGGGCAGGGAAGGGCAGAGAAGAGAGGGAATCCTCCATGGAGGGGTTAGGTAGGACAGGGAGGAAAGGGAATTCTCCATGGAGAGGAGAGAGCAGTGAGAGCGGGTATTCTCCATGGAGGAGACAGAGCAGGAAAGGGAAGAGATAAGCAACCCAAATGGAGAAAAGAGGGCAAGGAAAAGGGACCCTCCATTGAGGGGGCAGGGCAGGGAGGTCAGGCAAATCTCAATGGAGGAGAGAAGGCAGGGAGGAAGGAGGACCCTCCATGAAAAGGGCAGGGCAGGGAGGATAAGGAACTCTTCATGGAGGGGAGAGTGTAGGGAGGGAATGGCACCCTCCATGGAGGGGTGAGGGCAAGGAGGAGAGGGGACCCTCCCTGGAGGGGGCAGGGCAGGGGGGCAGGGAACTCTCCATGGAGAGAGTGGGGTAGGGGGATAGAGTACATTCCATGGAGCTTACAGGATAAGGGGTAAGAGGACCCTCCATGGAGGGGGCAGAGCAGTGGGGGGCAAAGAAACCTCCATGGAGGAGAGAGGGCAGGGAACAGAGATGACCCTCCATGGAGGGGCAGGGAGGAGAAGGGACCCTCCATTGAAGAGCCAGGGCAGGGGGATAGGGAACCTTCCATGGAGGGTACATTGTAGGAGGAGAGGAGACCCTCATGGAGGGGGAAGGCCAGGGTGCAGGGAACCCTATATGGTGGTGATGGAGGAGGGGGAGAGAGGACTCTTCATGGAGGGGACAGAATAGCAGAAGATGGGGTTCTCCATGGAGGGGGGGCAGAGGAGGGAGCACAGGGAAACCTCCATGGAGGGGACAGGGCATGGAGGAGAGGGGACTCCCAGGGCATGGAGGAGAGGGGACCCCCACCATGGAAGGAGCAGGGTAGGGGGCAGGGAATCCTCCATGGAGGGGGCAAGGTAGGGGAGACAGGGAAACCTCCATGGAGAGGGTGGTGTAGGGGGAGAGCGTACCCTCCATGGAGAGGATGGGGCAGGGAGATGGGGAACCTTCCATGGAGGGTACAGTGTAGGAGGACAGGAGACCCTCCATGGAGAGGGCAGGGCAGGGAGGAGAGGGAATCCTCCATGGAGGGGGCAGGATAGGGGGGAAAGGGAGCCTTCCATGGAGGGGACAGGGCAGGGGGCAGGGAACCCTCCATGGAGGGGGTGGGGTAGGGGGAGAGAGAACCTTCCATGAAGCTTACAGGATAAAAGATGAGAGGACCCTCCATGGTGGGGGCAGGGCAGAGAAAGCAGCAAATCCTCCATGGAGGGGAGAGGGCAAGGATAGGGGACACTCCATGGAGGGGGCAAGGCAGGGTAATAAGTAATCCTCCATGGAGGAGACAAGTTAGGGAGAAAGGTTACCCATCCTGGAGGGGGCAGGGCAGGAAGGAGAGGGGACCCTCAATAGATGGGGCAGGGAGGTGAGAGGATCCTCCATGGATGGGCAGGGCAGGGGGGATAGGGAACCCTCCAAGGAGGAGACAGGATCTGGGGGGGAGGTGACATTCCATGAGGGGCCAGGACAGAGGGAGTAGATAATCCTCCTTGGACGGGCCGGGCAGAGAGGAGATGGGACTCTTCATGGAGGTGGCAGGGGGGAGTGGGGACCATCCATGGATTGGCCAGGGAGTGGAGGAGAGGGAATCCTCCATGGAGTGTATAGGGCAAGGAGGACAGGGGCACCTCCGTGAAGGGGCAGGGCAGGGGGGATGAGGGAACCCTCCAAGGAGGGCATATATAGGGGGAGAGGGTACCCTTCATGGATGGGACAAGGCAAGGAGAGAGAACTCTCCATGGAAGGGAGAGGGCAGGGAGGAGAGGGGGCCCTTCATGGAGGGGAAAGGGCTGCGTGATAGGAAACCACCCATGGAGAGAACATGGTAGGAGGAAAAGTGGACCCCACATCAAGATGAATGGGCAGGGGTACGAGGAAATCCCCCTTTGAGGTAGAGAATGATGGAGGGGAACCCTCCCTGAAATGAGGTCAAAGGACTCTTCATGGAGAGAACATGGAGGGGAGACAGGGGGTACTCCAAGAAGGGGAGGCTGAGGGGGATTGGGAACCACCCTTCTCTTAACTGGAAAGACCATGGGAGATAGGGGGATCTCCATGGCATTGTATGGGCAGACATGCAATGAACCCCACTGTGAGGTGACAGTGCAAGAGGGAGGGTGAAGCAGAGAATCACCATGGAAGACAAAAGGAGGGAGGCAAAACTGACCCACCAAAGAGAAGAATAGGTAAGAATTCAAAGAACCACCTCTCTTTGAGGGGACAGGGTACGGTGGGGGAGAGAACTCTTCATGGAGGGGAATGTGCAAGTAGATAGAGAACCCTCCCAGCACCCGCTTAAGGGTCAGGGAAACTGGGAGGAGGCACCTTCCATGGATTGAGGACAGGGGACCCAACACAGAGGGACAGGGCAGGGAAGGGGTATGTGTAGGAAGACAGGGAACCACACCTTTGAGAATTTCCTTGTACCCCTGCCATTCCTCTTTCTGAAGGGTCTTCTTTCCCCCTCCCCATTCTCTCCACGAAGGGTCACCTGTCTCTACTCACTCCCCTCTTCCCTGCAATTCAAAGGACAGGGTGGCTATCCTCATGCATAATCTCCTCAATGGAGGGTCTTCTTCCCATCTGGCCTGTGTCTCTGTGGAGGGACCCCTGCCCTCAATTCATGGAGCTTTCACGCTCCATCCTGCCCTGTCCCCTCAAAGGAGAGGGGAGGGGGTTCCTTGTATGACATCCCATACAATACCCAGGTGATTCCTCTATCTCCCCTGGCCTATCCAGTCAAGGGGAGTGTTCCCAATCCCCCTGATGATTCTCCTTCATAAACAGTCCCCTGTCTCCACTCCATGTCCTGTCCATGGAGGGTCTATTTTCCTCACTCCATGGAGGTTGCTCTCTCCTCCTGTCCTTCCCCTGAAAGGGGAGTTTCCTTGTACCTCTTCCCATGCATCTCCTAGTACAGGTCAGGGATGGGAGGACACCCTCCATGAAGGAAAATGGGCAGGGGGAGAGGGAAGAGCCCCTGGAGGGGCAGGGCTGAGGGGTGGGCCAACCTCTTCTGAGAGGAATCAGTAGGGGAGGTAGGGGACTCTGAATGGTGGTGAATGGACAGGCATATAATGAATCCCCCTTTAAGGGTACCAGGCAGGAGGGAGAGGCAGCCTCCATGAGGTGGAGACAGGGGAACCTCCATGAAGGGGGATGGGAGGGAAAAGGAGATTCTCCAGGGAAAGGAATGGGCAGAGGTACAAGGAGCCCTTCCCTTTGAGAGGACATGGCAGGGACATGGGGCACCCTCCATGAAGTGAGGCTCTGGGACCCTCCACAGAGGGACAGGGCAGGTGGGGAAGCATTCCTTCCATGGAGGGGAATAGGCAGGGGGAGAGGGAGCCCTCCTTAGAGGGGAAAGGGCAGAGTGGAAATGACACACTCCTTGGAGGGAACAAGGTATTGAAGACAGGGGCCCCTCCATGGAGGGGAATGGGCAGGGAACAAGGAACCCCCCTCTGAAGGGACATGGCATGGGGACGGGGGCATGCTTTATGGAGTGGGGACAGGTTCCCCCCATGTATGGGAATGGACTGGGGCATATGGAACCCCATTTGAGGTGACTGGCCCTGGGAGGGTCAGGGAAAGGGAAAAAAGGGTACCCAGAGACAGAAATGGGCAGGGGTACAAAGATCCCCTGAAAGAGGAGATTCCTTATCCCCCTGCTCATACCCCATGTCCCTTCAAAGATTTGGGGGGTTTCCTTGTACCCCTGCTCATTCACCACCATGGAATGTACCGTGTCTCCCCTCCCCTCTTTGTCTCTTACAGGAGGGCCTCCTTCCCCCTCCCCCATTCCTGTCCTTCCATGGTGGGTCCCCTGCCCTCATTCCATGTACAGTACCCCCTGCCCATTCATCTCAATGGAGAGAAAAATGAAGGGTTGAGAGAGCACATTCCATGGAGAGAAATGGGCAGGGCAGAGGAGGAGGGGCACCCTCCATGGGGGTTAGGGCAAAGGATAAAGGGGACTCTTCATGGAGGGGAATGGACAGGGGTGTAGGGACCCCCTTTGAGGGGACAGGGCAGAGGGAGAAGGCACCTTCCATGGATTGGTTGCAGGGAACTCTCCATGGAGGGGCCAATAAAGAGGGAATAGGGAATTCTACATGGAGGGGAATTGGCAGGGGTACAAACAACCCACCCCGCTTTTAGGGGACAGGACAGGGGTCCCTCCACAGAGTGACAGGGCAGAGGGGGGATGGGTAGAGAAATAACTAACCACCCCTTTGAAAGGTTCCTTGTACCCCTGCCATTCCTCTGTCCCAAGGGTCCTCTTTTCCCCTCCCCATTCCCTCCATGGGGGGTCACCTGCCTCCACCTCACAGAGAGTGCCCACTCCCCTCTTCCCTGCAATTCAAGAGGGGGGTCTCTATCCTCATGTATATTTCCCTCCATATGGTCTTCTTGCATGAAAGAGGCACCCTCTGTGAGTGTGGACAGGGCAGAGAGGGGAGGACACCCTCCTTGGCGGAAGAAGGGCAAGACCCTGCTCCCTTCCTGGAGGGTGTACGCCCCCTCTGACTATGGAGGGGTATGGGAAGGGGGGGAGAATATCCCTCCTATTAAGGGGCAAGGAAAGGGTGAACAAGGGTTTCTCCACGGAGGGAGCAGCACAGGGAGCACAAGGACCCTCCATGCAGAGGACAGAGCGGAGGAAACATGGAGTAGAATGGGCAGGGGACAAAGAACCCCCATTTGAGGGGTCAGGGAAGGGGTGTCAGGGGGACCATGACAGTGGTTTCCTGTCCCCCTGCACTTTCCCCTCCATGGATGGTTCTCTGTCCTCTATTTCTTACTGCTGCCCTGGACATGCCATTTCACCCTTTCCGTGCTCCCTCAAAAGGGGGATCCCTATCCCTCTGCCCATTCCCATCATGAAGAGTCCCCATTCCCCCAGCCCTATCCCTCCATGGAAGGTCCCCTGTCCACACTCCTTGGAGGTTTACCCCTCCCCCGGCCCTGTCCCTAGAGGGCAGGGTGCATAGGGGACTTCCCATTGAAGCAACAGGGCAGGGGAGACGAAGACCCTTCATGGCAATGACAGGGCAGCAGGGAGGGACCCTACTTGGTGAGAACAGGGGACCATCCATGGGTGGGATAGCACAAGAGGGAAGGGCGAAAGGAACAGGTGATGGGGGACACTGACCCCTTTGTGGATGGTCCCCTGTCCTTACCAAGAAGGTCCACTGTCCCCGCTGCCCTGCCATAGCCATGAAGGGTCTTCCTTTTCCTTGCCCTGTTGCTTCAATAGAAGTCCCCTATCCACTCTCCCCCATCCCTGCCCCTTCTGAGTGTCTCCTGTCCTCACTGCCCACCCCTCTATTACTGCCCTGTCCCCTACCCTGCCTTCCCATGGACGGCCCCTGTCTCCCCACTTGGTGGTTGGTCCCCTTTCCCCTCCATGGAGGGCCTTCTCTTTCCCTGCCCTGACCCCTCACTCACAGGCACCTGAGGGGCATATGCTCTGGTCTTTCCAGTCTTCATCTCTCCTGCCTCCAGGCTGAGTGTCCGATCTCTGTACCTGAAGCACATTCTCACCCTCTTCTTCTGTCTGAGTCCTACCTGAGCCCTCAAGACACATCTCAAATATCATTTCAAATGTCAAATCACAAGCAGGGGAAGGGGGAGGGAGGGTGGGAATGGGAGTTTGGGGTGGGGGTTTGGGAGGGGGGTGGGATGTGGGATAGTGGGTGGGTGGTGGCAGGTGTGAATGGCATGTGTGGGATTGGGAATAAGGTTGGTGGGTCAGGCATGAGGGAAAGGAGAAGAGGTCATGGGGGAAAATTAGTGATGCAAAGAGACTTGGATTGAAGGCAGTGAACACAAAATAGAATATACAGATGATGCATTATGGAATTGCACATCTGACCTATCCAATTTGATTAATGAATGTCACCCAAATAAGGTTGATTACAAATAAAAGGTGGATCTTTTGAGGTAGGTTATGAGGCAGAAGCCCTCATGAATGATTCATACCCTTTTAAAAGAGACCCATGCTATACTTACAAGGGGGTCACTTTATATATTATATGAAAGTGTAACTACTATTTTGTACACTTGAAACTAATATTGAACATCATCTCTAATTGAAAAAAATGAATTAGTAAAATAATTTTTAATGAAAATCAGAGTGACCATGAAAAGATATAAATGAGATCACTTCACTCTGTGCCTAAAAGCCTTCAGCACTCCAGCAGTGGTCGCTCCCCAGGCAGCACCAGGCCTGTGATGGGGTTGCACTGCAGGGAGGGGAATGCCCTGTCTTCTTCCTCCAGCTGCTCCCTGCACTGCTCTGCAGACATGGGCACTGGTGCATGGCAGAACCGTGCTTCCTTGAGAGCGAGATAAGCATCACTTTGGTTGTTTGTTCTAGTGAAGGAGCAGAAACAGAAAAAAAAAAACATTTAAAAAATCATAATGGTTCTAATAGAATTGTAACCCACCCATGGGACGTTCACCTGCCCGCCCCTGCCCCTAGCCAGCCTGGCTCACCCAGCCCTGAGGAAAGAATGCAGGATGGTTCTGCACAGGCTGCCAGTGAACATGCATCTGGTCAGACATTTGAAGAGAACTGCCGTTATCTTAGGATGGAAATGGAGGGTCACATCTTTGAGGAACAGGCACACAGGAGGGGACTAAACTGTGTGTGAAATAGTGACTGGATCAGAGCTGCGTGACCCCATCATGCTCTCTCTCACCAGCTGCATCCCAGGGGACCATGAGTAGTCCACAACAGGAAGCAGCTCTATGACCTCTGACAACGCACAGACCCTCTGCAAAGCCCTTAAGCTCACATGGCTGATGTCAGACTATGCTTCCCCTACAATCTAAGTCCTGCCAAGTGGATGGTTTGAACCTTTATTCTACTCTTACAAGAAAGCAGGTCTGAGTCTTTTGTTCACTTCTCATAGGGATCTGACGACCCAGTAGATAGCAGCTTGACCTGGTTGGTATATCATGGGACATTTGCTAGTGGCCTCAGTCCCTAACAGTCACCAAGCTTAAACTTGTATCAATATGTTGACCACCAATTGCCCCTACCTGAGGACTCACTGAGAAACTAACTCATGCAACTTGAGTTCCTCCAGAGGATCTTTGAGAGACTGAGACTAACAGGCACACACATGTGGAAGTAGGCACAAGCAGAATTGAGCGGTATCTTGGGACTTTTGCTGACCTTCCCCCAGCTGAGTGCACGTAAAAGGCAGGCTTGGTGCACTGCTTGCATCTTCCTGCTCTCACCCTGAACCAGCAGAGGCAGCCACCAACTGTGAATTGTTGGCAGCTCCAAATAGAATGCCAAAGGCCAGTCACAGAAAGCATCTGGCATTGGCCAGCACCAGAGTCCCTCTCAGGTGCATCTAGGACCAACTCACACAGTGGCCAACAGAGCATGATGACATCAGAGTATGATCCGATTAGCTTCACAAGAGGCATATCCAAAGGGAAATCTTAGAGAACAGCAGAACCCACTAAGGCAAATTCTGCTCCATGTGGTCAGCACCTGTGTATCAGCTCATACAATGTGTTGAGGGTTCATCCTCACAGTCAGCCACCCGGAAAGTCAACCACATACATAGATAGGCCAATAGCAATATATACTCAAATACAGCAGGAGGGTCCACATAACACACACAAGGAACATTATTGGAACACTCAGCTCTGGAAAAAAAGAAGACTGTGCCATTAGGTCCCATAGGACACCTACTACATAAGGCCACACTACCAAAACTGGGTGTCTAATAGTCTTTGGACTATTACATACCAAGACAGTCAAAATTGGGTAGACAAAGAAAAATGCCCCACATTAAAGTACAGAAGAAAAAAAAAACTTATAAGAATTCTAAAGGAGCTTAGGGGAAGAATAGATGAAATCAATAAGAACTTCAATAAAAAGATAGCAGGTGAAAAAGAAGACATAAGCCATAAAATATTAGAAGTAAAGACTATACTGTCTGATATGAACAGTACACTAGAAAAAAATAGGCACTTAGATGAAACAAAGGATTGAATCTTTTTGAAGACAACATAGCAGAAGACAATCAGATCTAAAATAAAAAAATAAAATAAAAAATGAGGACTTTTTAATCAATCATTGGGTCAAAATGAATACTAACATGAATTCTATCAAATGAGTACAAGAAGGAGTAAAAGAAGAGTAATGGAACAAGAGTGTATTAAAATAATAATAATAATAGTGAAACTTCCCAAACCTTGAGAAAGAAAAAGACAAGTTCAGGAGGCACAGAGAGTCCCAAGCAAGATGAACTAAAAAAGGCCCACACCAAACACATCATAATTAAAATGGCAAAGATTAAAATCAAAGAGAAAAATCAGTAAGAAAAAGGTAGTTAGTTACCTACAAGGGAACTCCCATAAGACTACCAGCAGATTTCTCAACAGAAAAATTTCAGGCCAGAGGGATTGGCAGAAAATATTCAGTGTGATGTAAATCAAGGAACTGCAACCAAGACTCTACTCAGCAAGGCTTTCATTTAAAATTGACAGAGAAATAATTTCCCAGAAAACTAAAAGCTAAAGAAGTTCATTACCACCAAATTAGCATTAAAACTGTTAAAGGGTCAAGAAGGAGTAAAAAAAAATTGTTATAAGAATAGAATGGAAAATATATACATACATAGCAATAATAATTTTAAATATGAATGTTCTAATCAAACTACATGGTAGCTGAATGGATAGGAAAATAATACCTACTTCAGAATGAGGTATACAGACTAAAAGGAATAGAAAAATATATTCCGTGCAAATGAGAATGAAAAAAAAAAACCTGGGGAAGCAATACCAATATGTGACAAAATAGTTTTACAAAGGTTATTTTAAGAGACAAAGAAGGACCCTACATCATGATTAAGAGAGCAATCCAACAAGGGATCATAAGCCCTATAAACATTTATGTGGCCAACGTAGGAGCACCTCAATATATAAAGCAAATCTCATTAGATATATATAGAGAGATTGATAGCTATTCATAATACCCCACTGATATCTATGGAAAGATATGCCAGAAAGAAAATCTAAAAGGAAACAGTGACCTTGAATGACATACTTTAATCGGTATCTGTAGAGTATATCCCTCCAAAGCTGCAGAATATACTCTCTTTTCAAATGCACATGAAATGTTTTCTAGGATAGACTACATGCTAGAAGACAAACATTGTCTCAATAAATTTAAGAAATTGAAATCATATCAAAAATGTTCTCTGATTACAATGATATAAAACTAGAAATCAATCAGAAGAAAAAAAAGCTGATATACAAGTGATATAAAATTGTACACACCTAAAACCTCTCATCTCAATAAATCAAATAAAAAAGAAAGTGAAAACATAGAGAAGAAAAACAATTAAAAATATAAACCTACCTGGAGTTGCATGATAGTAAAACATCAATGTATTTAATGCTACTGAATTGAATACTTAAATGTGGTTAAAATTGTAAATCTTATGTTAAATTTTGCAATAAAATTATTTATCTGAAAAAAAGAAAATGTAAAACACAAAGACATGTAGGCTAAATAACATGTACTTAAACAATAAATGGGTTAATAATGAGGTTATATATATATTTTTTAAAAAGAAATCCGAAGATAACTTGCAGCAAATGAAAATGAGAGCACAACAATCACAAATCTATGGGACATCACAAAAAGTATTTCTAGGAGGGAAATTCATAATATTACATGCCTACCTTAAAATACAAGAAGAATCTCAATAATCTACCTTTACTCTTAGAACTAGAAAAGAGAAAAAAAATTTCAAAATGAAAACAAAGGAAATATTGAAGATTAGAACAGAAATAAATAGAACCTAAAAAAGAAAGATCAATGAAGCAAGAGTTTTTCAATTGTTAGAATAACCACTCACCAAAGTGTTATGGGTTCAATTCCTGGACAAGTGCATGAACCTAGGACGCAGTTTCAATTCCTGACCCTACTTGGGCATGTGCAGAAGAGAAACAATGATGCCTATCTCTCACAGTAACCAGCGAACCAATTAAGCAACCTCTCTCTCTCTCTCTCTCTCTCTCTCTCTCTCTCTCTCTCTCTGTCTCTCTGTCCCTCTCTCTCTCTTCCCCTCTCCTCATCCTTTCCATCAATCTCTTCCACTCTCTTTAAAATAATTCAATGAAAAAATTCCTCTAGTGATAATTCGCGACAACAAAATAATGAAAAAACACAATTGACAAAACTTTACCCAGACTCATCAAGAAAACCAAAAGTGGGGAACCGAGTTAATAAAATCAGAAATGAAAGAGGATAATGAACAACTGACTACACAGAAATACAAAGGATTATAAGAAGACATTACAGAAAACTATATGCCAACAAATTGAACAACATGAACAAAAGAGGTACATTTCAAAAAATGTACAATCTTTCAAAACTCAATTAGGAAGAGGTAAAAAAATCTGAATACATCTATTGAAACTAATGAAATTGAAGAAGTGATACAAAAAGCCCCAACAAAACAAAAATGCTGAACCAGATGTCTTTATAGGTAAATTTTACTACACATTCAAGAACTATTCAAAAAATTCAAAACAAGGGAAAGTCTCACAAGCACATTTTATGACACCAGTATTTATCCTTATTCCAAAACCAAATAGAGATACTACAAAGAAATAAAATTATAAGCCTATATCCCTGATGAATATAGAAGCTAAAATCCTCAACAAATATTAGCAAAATGGATCCATCAACACATTGGAAAGATCAAACACCATGATCAAGTGGGATTTATTCCTGGGATATGCAAGGCTGTACGATATCTGCAAATCTATAAAAATGACACAGCATTAATAAAATAAGGACTAAAAATGACATGATCATATCAATAGATGCAGAAAAGGCACTTGGCAAAATCCAGTGCCCATTTATGATAAAAGCTCTTGGCAATTGTGAATAGAGCGAATATACCTCAACATAATTAAGGTCATATATGACAAACCAACAACCAATATTATACTCCCTGGATGGAAGGGAGGGAGGGAGGAAGGAAGGAAGGAAGGAAGGAAGGAAGGAAGGAAGGAAGGAAGGAAGACAGAACATCCTGACACATGCTGCAACCTGTATGCACCCTGAAGACATCAGGCTCAATGAAATAATCCAGTAACAGAAAGACAAATACTGTGTGATCCCTTTCACATGAGGTCTCTGGAGCTGTCAATCATTGAGAGAGAGGTAAGATTGAGGGTCCCAGGGGGAGGAAGAGGGATGGGGAGCTGTTTAGAGGGGGCGGAGTTTCAGTTGGAGAAGATGGGAGCAGGGATGGAGATGATGATGGTGACAGCTGCACAAAGCTATGAACATACTTAGTGCCACTGTGTTGTGCATAAAAAATAGTTAAAATTGTAAATTTCATTGTGTATATTTTACTGTGGTAAAAAAAAATCTAAAAATCAAACAACAAAATAGAAGGCCAGGTTCACAAACAGAACCTTGGTAGGATGTGCTCAGGCTATTTGGACTCCTGCTTTAACAGACATGCAGTGGTGAGAAGAGCCTGGTGTCCAAGGTCTTCTGAGCAAACTTGGGCAATCCCTGGCTCCCTTGTGTCTACCTTACAGGCTGATTGAGAGAAGCAAAGAATGCCATGTCAAGGGAGTCACCACTGTGCAGACCAGCAACTGCCTTCTCACATTGAGGACAACTGAGCAGCCCCACAGTGATGGATGGATCCCCTCATGGAGACTGCACCCCCCAACATTCCCTGGAGACCCAAATGAAGAGGCCAGCTGACAAGTGCCAACAGGATTTAAAATGGTGACCTATTTAAAATGATGATGTTAATACATGTTTTAATATGAGGCAATTGATACCATGCAATTAATGTGCTATTATTACTTTCTAGTACTAACTCATAAGGCTGTGTTGGTGATGAGTCCACTATAGACACACGTTAGAAGAGGATGGGATCATTTTTCTGTCAGTGTGGTTGTGTTGTTGTTTGTTAGTTTGATTTAAATTGTTTTCTAATTGATTTTAGAGTGAGTGGAAGGCAGGGAGAGAAACACTGATGAGATGGCTGCTGTGGAACCAGTGACCCTTCAATGCAAGGTATGATGCTCAAACAACTGAGCCACTCTGGCCAGGGCAAGGCTGTCAGTGTTTTGCTGTGACTTTGTTTAACTTCATCTGAAAATGAGACCAAAGTCTAAATTTAAGTCCTTGTGGTTATAATGAGTAAACCCCTGTTTGGGGAACCAGCGCAGGCACACACACCCCCACATTCATACACTCCCATTCACAATCATTCATAAACATTTTTATTCACACATTCACATATGCATGCACATGCGCACACACACACATTCAACTTCATACATGCATACACACATTCACCCATTCATACATTTCACATACAGTCACATCCATTCATACAAACATATCTGTTCTGAAGGGCTGGCACACACATAGATGGTGTTGGTCCCAGGGTGTTTGTCCTGCTCAGTCCTCAGATCTGGGCCAAAGTCAAGGACTACATAGGAAATTTCATCAACAGTTTCCTTGGGTTTCCTCATGCTCCCTCCTGGCGTGCCCCTCCTGCAGGTGCCAGGCCACTCTGGCAGAGAAAGAGCAGCACAACAGTAACAAAAGTTAAAAGACAGAAAGAGAAAGGAACAGAAAGCTAGTTGTGAAATCATAGGACCATTCAGAGCTTATAAGGAAATGAGGAGCTCTGCAGAATCTCCAGGTCCCATCCACTCCCCTCCCCATCAATAATTGTGTTTTCCTTTCTCTTCTAGTTGTCTGCTGAGATGCACCTCCTCTGAGAGAAGAGAGAAAAGTGGGAGCCCCGCCCCTGCCTGAGGGAGGGGAAGGCTGCAGCCTGGCTCCCTCCTCAGGATGCTCCCAGGAGAGTCCAGGCCGCCCCAGGAGACCCCCTCCCAGTCTCCTTCACATGAACTTCCATGGACACCTCAGCGCTGTGGGGTGCAGATGTAGGACCACATTTTCATAACAGCCTTTTCCAAGCTCAGTGTCAGTATAGCAAAGGCAGATGCAAGCAGCAGTGATAATAGCAAAGAAGGTGGAATAGTTAAGTTACATTTACTATTTGTCAGTTAATAGGGATCAAGAGATAGAAAGGAAGAATGTTAAGGAAATGATTTTATTATCAAACCTGCAGATCTATGAAGCCATCTGTTTATTGCTGTGTCACATTCCTCTGAGAATAATGGTCTATTGATTTGCTTCATAAATAAAGTCCTTATCACATGTTATGGTAAAGGTGTCTCTTACTGTCCAGAGCATTTCTTTATGAAACACTAATATTTCTATTAATAAACAGGATTCCTTTCATTTAGAAACAGAGAACTTAGGAGAAATTACTTACTTCTATGAAGATATTTGTGATTACATTCTTATACTTTAGCTTTTGAATCACTGATCAGGCACCTGAAAACACAAATACAAAGAATTTATTAGAAAGTTTCAGCCAGGAGTATTTTCCACATTCATAAGATAAAACTGGAGGCCAGGTGCATGAAATTCATAAGGGAGGGGAGTATCTCTCAGCCCAGCCTGCACCCTCTCTGCCCCGGCCTGCGGGGCAACAACGTGGGCCCTCAGGAATCCTAAGAGAATGAGACAAGAGAGGGGCGCAAGGAAGGAGGGTAAGTCTCATAAATCCGATCAAACCCTCACATTTTATTAAAGTGTAACTGTTTATAAAGGCTCGTAAGGGGAGGCACAGGGTAAGGGATTGTCATGGGGTGATTGGTTGGGAACTGGGTATGTCTTCAGCTGATTGGTTATTCTGATGTGGGAGGTTCTTCTAGCCTTTGGCGGGCCCGGGGGCTTTGTTTGGTATGCTGGTTATCTTGGCGGGCAATCTTGCCGCCCGCAGGAATTCTTGGCGGGCTTTCTTAGGAAAAGGGGCTGACCAGGAAGTGAAACTGAACTCTTGTTTTTATGGCTCCCGGCACCTCTCCAATCTGGGACCCCTCAAGGGATGTCCGATTTCCTCTTTAGGCCCAAAATGGGTAGTCATACATCCCTCTCACAATCCAGGACTGCTGACACCAAACTGCTCGCCTGCCTGTCTACCTTATTGCCCCTAAACATTTCTGCCTGCCAGCCTGATAACCCCTAATCACTCCCCTGCCAGTCTGATTGATGCCTAACTGCTCCCCTACCAGTCCCATTGCACCTAACTGTCCTTCCCTGCCCACCTGGGCACCCCTAAATGTCCTCCCCTACAGATATGGTTGCCCCCAACTGCCCTCTCCTGCAGGCCATCTTGTGGGAGCCATTTTGTGGGGGCTATCTTGTGTGTTTGAGTTACTGTCAATTTACATATTACCTCTTTTTATATAGGATATCAATGCTCTGGCTATAAAACTGCCCTAAATTGAAAATACTAAAACACACATAGACTATCAACAAATGTAACTTTATTAATTGAAACAATAGTTTCAAATTTTCTAAAGTTTTATTTTAGTAGACATTTACTACATTTCTTACACTCTAAATATTCTATTTTACTCAGTATTTTTTTAATGATCTATTGATTTACCAACTACTTTCGAATTCAGGACCCCTTTCAACACTTCTGACTCCTCTATCTTGTCTTAAAACCACAATTCTCAGCACCTTCTCTCAGACCTCCTCCCAGAACTCAGTGTGTGAAATAAGAGATGTTGACAGGAATTTAAGAAATGGATCAGGGTTTTGCTCTATGTAGTTCTGCGAACCTTCTTCTCCTGAAGGTAATGGATCAGAAATCTTTCTGGCTGCAATCTGCCTGCACTTGTCCAGCTAGAAAACTCTATAACCTACAAAACCCCCTAGGAAGCACAGGAACCCATGAAACTGAAGAACCCTGAAGCTGACTTTCATTAGTTTTATGGTGAAAACCCCTGTGAGTGTGTTACATGTGAACCTGCTGATGCTATAAAAGGTGAAGCCGGCGAGAACTGTACGAACACACACACAGTCCAACTTCATCCAAGCCTTCTTAACCAACAACAGAGTTTTGTGCAATCTGATCCCGGCTAATTTGTGAGCTTTGTATCCCACTGGTCTCCCACCTGTCCTGTGCTCCTGTCAGTTACGCCTGTCGCTTCCATGTTCTTTGGAAATAGTAAGCACCACCCTACCTCAGAGTTTTTTCCTAGGAAAGGAAGGGAAGAATAGCATGATGGCAGGACAGCCTAGGTTTGAATTCTGGCTACATAACTGGCTGACTAGGAACTGAGGGTAAGGTTGTTTTTTTTTTAATTTTTGAAATGTATTTAATAATAGAGAGAGAGAGAGAAGAGAGAGAGAGAGAGAGAGAGAGAGAGAGAGAGAGAGAGAGAGAGAGATGAGTTATTTGTTCTCTGATCAGTTGATCAGTGATTTGTTCTCTGACCCATTGTTCTCTGATCTGTTTTCTGTTCAGTTGTTCCGTATATTTATGCCTTCATTAGTTGATTGTTGTATGTGACCTGCCTGGATATGGAACCCATAACTATAGCATACATGGATGACACTCTAACTAACTGAACTACCTGGCCAAGACAAAGGGTTAGTTCTTGAACTTCCTTTTTTCAGTCCACTAATCTGTAAAAACAGATAGTAGAAATATATTTGTGAGACTAGAACAGTACCTGGTATATAGCAATCAACCAATAAATAGCTGCTGCTGTTGCTATTAGTACTTTAGTTAATAAAATATATTATGTTCACGAAAGCCTTTTCTATTTCTTTCCCCAATCTAGATGTAGACCCATTTCAGTTTTCATAGCACCTTATATCTTTCCTTTACAGGATTTGCCCTAATTTTCATTAGACCATTATCTGTAAAATCATTTGTTTAATATCTGCCTGGCTGCTCCCCTGTTTCCCACTACATGGTAAGCTCCATTTAGGGATCCCTTGTGTCTAGCTCACTGCCTGATCTATGCAAAAGGTTTAATAAATATTTTGTAAATGTGTAAACCCTGAAACAAAATGAAAAGACAACCCACTGAATGAAAGAATATAATCAACAATGATACATCTAAAGGGGTTAATATTTAAAATGTATGCAGATATGAGATTCTGTTATAAAATGGAAAAATACAAATATTTAAGTTATAAAATGGAAAAATAAAACTGCATATACAGTTTCCCAAATAGGACATAGAAATGGCCAAGAGACATATGAAAAGATGCTCAACAACAGTAATCATCAGAAAAATACAAGTTAAAACCACAAAGACCCCTGGCGGCTGTGGCTGAGTTGGTTGAGAGTTGTCCCATGAACCAAGAGGTCCCCAGTTTGATTCCCAGTTGGGGCATGTGCCCAGATTGCTGCTCCATCCAAGGTATGCATCATGCAGGAGGCCACCATTGGATGTTCTCTTTCTCACTCTCTCTCCTTCTGTCTCTAAAATCAATAAAACCTGTTTTGTTTTGTTTTTAAAATAACTATTTAAAAAAAACAATAAGATATCACCTCACACCATTCAGAATGGTTACTGTGAACGAGTCAACAAATGAAAGAATATATCTGATAGAAAATTAGGTGTAGGAAAAGATATTAGTGTGATAATATATATTTAAAAAGAAATAGAACAAATATTGTCCAGAGTAATAATACAATAAAAATATTTTTAAAAAATAAGATATGATATATTTATATCTGGTATCATTGATTTTGGTGGCCTTAAGCAGCAGGAAAAAAAAATACTTGTTTGATTAATTGTCCCTATAGAGATTTAATTGTCTGCAAAGGAAAAACTAAGATAATCAAAAGACAATTCATTAGAAGTAGTAAGAAAATGTGGCAATGATATTTGGGTACATATGTATACAAACAAATCAATTATCATTCTTAAATTACCATATATAAGTGTTAGAAAATATTTTTAATTGATAACATTTAAGAAGCAAAATGTAGTCAGAAATAAATCTTATGAAACATATCCCTGGTTTGTTTGTTTTTAAAAAAGGAACAATAAGTGTACTGATATATGAGAAAACAATACTGTATTGATGTAAATTTCCCATAATTTAAATATTCAAAATTCATTATTACTAACATATGATTATCACTAAAGTCTGCAGGCACAAAATTTGTGCACAGGGGTCAGGGTGGGGAGATGGGGTGGGGTATTGTCCCTCAGCCCAGACTGAAACCTCTCCCATTTGAGAGTCCTCAGGGGATGTCCAACTGTTGGGTTAGGCCAAATTCCTGCAGGATTGGGCCTAAACCAGCAGCCAGACATTCCTTTTGCAATCCAGAAATGCTGGCTTCTAATTGTTCCCCTGCCTTATTGATGGCCCTAACCACTCCTGCCAGCCTAATCCCCCTAACTGCTTCTGACTCAGCCTCACCACCATGGCTTTGTCCAGAAGATCATCTGGAAGATGTCTGGTCTAATTAGCATACTATCCTTTTATTATTATACATATCCTTTTCATTTTACTTCACCTTTATCTATAAGCCAATTATATGCACATATTTATGTAAATACATATGTATTTAAATATTTACATATAAGATATAAGTAGACATAGGTATATGATAACACACACACACAAACACATCTATAATTAAATATTTAATTCACTTACCAGTGTAGAAATAATTTGAAATAGTTCCATGTTAATCCTTTGATAATTCTAAAGTGATATGGTATAACATTGAGGGATATTCACCAGTCCACATTTGTTTCAGGAAAATACAAAATATATTTGCATTTCCAAGCAGTTAATGCATCACACTTCAATTAGCAAGGATTGTTCTGTGTAGTATTGGGATGCTGATACTTAGTGAACCATTTAATATCCTCTTAGGTAATTATCAAGAGGTAGGTGGGTATGCAAAAAAAATGCAAATTTTCTAATTGTTTTAAATTCCATAATAATTAGCTTCTGCATTAAGGAGATCAGAAGATAGCATATTTTTGAACCTGGCCTGCGGCAGCACGTGGAGAAAAAAAAAAAAACAAAACCTCGATTCAGGCAGGAGAGGCAGGAAAATGTCACTCCCAACTCCACCAGCGGACAGACCACCAGCCGCCGGCCCGGGGCTGAGACAGATCCCGGCTCGGGGTCCCGCCACTCAAGGCCGGGGGTCGGGGGGGGGGTGGGGCAGCCCCACACACCGTGCTTGGGAAGAGGCGAAGGAGCCCCCATGTCTGGGAGCAGGGAGCCATCACCCCAGAAACAGCCCCCAAAGCGGGTCAACGCCCCCCCCTCCCCGCCCCAGGCCAGGCCCCGCGGAGGTCAGGGGCGCGGACAGCCTCCAGCCCCGCACCCGCCGCCGCCGCTCCCCTCCCGCCCCCTCCCTCCCCGCACACACACCCTCCCCTCCACCGGACATGGCGGGGCGGCTCCCGTCCGGCTCCTCCCTTCCCGAAACTAGCCCCGTCTGACTGCGACTCTTGGAGCAGAGATGTCCTCCGAAGTGGGGGACTTGAGGCAGTTCCCATCTTCCGAGGCTTGAGGGTGTGTGTGATCGGGGGTGAGGGGTGCGGTGGGAGGGGAGGGAGGGGGTGAGCAGTGGCGGGGTCTGTCCTCAGCGCCGCGGTCAGCGAGGAGGGGTCGGCGGCAGCCCGGGTTCAGGCGGCGGCTCCCCCGCCCCCGGCGCCGCCGGAGCCGCTCCTGCCAGCCCCCCGGGGCGGGGCTCAGGGCGGGGCCGCGGGGGCCGCTGGGGTTGCGGCAAAAAAAGAAAGAAAAAAAACGAAGATAGCATATTTTTTACTCCTGGCTGAATCATGTAAAGATCCAATTCTAATTTGAATCTATAGTCATTTTTTAATTTGTGTACATGTACCATTAATTTTATTTCATGCTAGGGTCAATCAGAAATTTGGACATCTCGGACCATGGCTCTTTATACCCTGTTTCCCAGAAAATAAGACATTGTCTTATATTAATTTTTGCTCCCAAAGAGGTGCTAGGTCTTATTTTCAGGGGATATATTATGTTTCCATGAAGTAGGTCTTATTTTAGGAGGATGTCTTATTTTCTGGGAAACATGATATATATAGAAAGAGACTGTGTATTATAAAAATGCATTATACACACGTGGCTTCTTATTCTTCTATATTATGTGTATTATAAAGAGACATTGGGCCTGAATCCCCTCTATCTCTTATTCTGTAATTACAATTTAGTCATAATATTTAGACTATTTTGAGAATAAAAACAAAAATAAGCAAACAAAAAAATAGTACCTAATACTGTTCTAGAAAAAGTTCATAAAAAACACACATTATTTTTAAAAACAAACAGAGCCATACATAATCCACACATGTTCATTAATTTTCCTTTCCTATTTGCTTTTATAATTATTTTTACTCTGTCCCCACCTGCTACTGGTAGAAATGGAGATCTTGGGGTGCCAGGGGAACAACAATTTCCTGAGGCTTCCATGGGAGGATGAGCTATTGTGGAAAGCTTTGTTGATTATGTAAAATTAAGGAAGTTCCCCTCCAAGGTTCCATTTCTGTCATATTGAAAGGACTTTTTAGAGATAAATAGGCAGATTAATAAAAGCATAATATGCTAATTATGACAGGCAGCTGAATGACCTTCAGACATTCTTCCAGATGACCTTCCAGAAAGATATCATGACTATATTTATTCACCTTGATCCAGATTGCACAAGACCATGCAAGAAGGCCAAGTGATTCCTACACATAGAAAGGGTTGGGTGATAGAAGAATAACTGAGTTTTGGGAACCTATAATTTTTTATAACAAGCAATAAGCTTGCCAGCCCTCTATTTCAGAAAAAGAAAACAGTTTATCTGTCTTCTTAGGCAGTTTGCTCTATACATATTGATACAAATAGAATCTTACAAAAACTGATCATTGTTACTGCTTGCAAAATTTTCAGAAATATGAGTCTCCTCAAATAGGACTATCCCAAACAAAAAAAAAGATGTTTGAATTCAATATAGGTTCTTAAAGAAAATGCCAATTTAAAAATTACTCAAAGATATGCCTTTCTTTCACTTTCCTGGGTGGGATGGTCAGATTCCACCTTTTCATGAGTAGAGACCTAAGAATACCTCCACACCACTACTATCACCATTTTCCTTCTCTCAAACTCATTGAAGTTACTGATAAATCAACGAATTAGTTTTTCTTTTAATTACTTTCCATTTTACCCTTCTATCTTACTGAAGTGCTAGGGACCATGCATCTGGATAAGATTAAAAAAATGGCTCCTTCATTCACTCATTACTCTTTCTTCCCTCATGTAGCAGCAGCTTCTATTAGATAGACTGTCAAGCCCAAGGCCAAATAGTTCTAGACTTGAGTCTTTCAGCATAGTAATCATTGGTTATATATGTGTGACTGAACACTTGCAATGTGTCTGAGATGTGCTATTTGAAACAGACACCAAATTTTAAAGATTTAATGTAAAAATATAAACTAATTTAATAAATTTTATATTATTTGTATTGAAATTATATCACTTGGAATGTATTGGGTCAATAAAATATATTATCAAACTGAATCATGTTCCTCATTGCTTTTTAATGTTTTTATTACAAAATTTAAAATTAAGAATATGGCTTATGTGTATGGCTCATTTATGTTTTATTTACACTGCACTTATCTGGAACTATTCTGTTAAGGTGTCTGATCTAATTTGCTACTTCTCTAAGGCAATGCCTATTGGCACTGGGCTTCACTGGGCCACAATTTTTATGCTCAATTAGCTTATAAAAAATGGGTGATTCATATCCATATTGAATGTATCTCTTCTACCCACCCATCCCATATTTGGGGCTCACCCCAGCTAACAATTGAATTGTTAAGCTTAAATTTTTATATATTAAGCTTAAGCTTAAATTTTTATGTCTCCTGCATGCATCTGTCACATTATCTCTTGGTTAAGTGGAGGTTGTTATTTGAGATGAGTATTTACTGTCTCCATAATAATTACAACATCCTAACATGGATGTTAGAGGCAGTATAACAAACAATACTATAGAGCCTTAGCATTTATCCACTTTACAAAGGATTGATGATTATCACCAAAAGGCTTAGTTGATTATGAATTCTGGTAAGTGAATAAATTAGTGAAAATTATATTCTATGATGAGCATTTAGTCTATAGAGAAGTAATTAGTTATACATACTCAGAGTTCATTTTATTGCTACCTTCTGAATTCCTCAAAATTGTGTATTTTTATATTTAACATGTATAATTAGAGCTTAATTGAAGATTTTGTTTTTGTGTGTATGTACTTTATTTTGATTTTTATGTTTTTGGATTGTTTGAAATGGAAGAGTGCACAGAGGAATGTCTCTTATTTACTAATAGGTTAAAGAATCATAAAATCTTTTCAATTCTGTTCTTCATGGCTAAATATAAATGATTTAAATAACTTCCTCAAATAATAAAAATGGGATATATGGACTTTAGATGATGCTCTAAAACATAAAGCTTATTTAATATTTTATCATTCAGAATTATTCAGTTCAATGTGATTAGAATTCATTCTAATTCTGTCAACTATTTCTAAAAATGTGTTTTAGAATATTTCTGTTGATAGAGTTTATACTCAAGAATTGAATAAGATATAAAGAGAACAACCCTAAAAATGGGAAGATTAGATGTTACCACTGAGAACCAGGTGTTCTCCTGGAATCTCCTAGCAAAGAAGTTTACCTTTCTGTTCAAATGTTATGAATACTTTATTTCATATGACTATTGTAAATATTTTACCTATATTAAAGCAACATATGCAACATTATGTCTTGTATTCATAAAAATATGACTCCAAAATGTTTGGGTGATAAATGAATATTAATCAAAAGTAGTGGTAATTAGTTATAGACATCTGAAAAATAAACTTCATATCAGGTATAATGTACTTTTGTTGATTCTGTTACCTCTTGTAATATAGGAGTGCTGTACTTGTACTAAAATAATGTTTCTCAAGTTTCACCATAATAGAACACCTATATATACTGAAGCATCCATCTTACATAAAAACTGCTGTTTGAAATTTTAACCCTGCTATTTGGCTTCTGTAAAATCTTGCTTGCAAAGACAACTCCCACTTCAGAGAGGCCATTAAACCTTCCCTAGACAAGATTATCAGTGCTGCTGCCAGGCCAGACCTATGGTTGAGGTCTCAAGACCTCAGTACATATGGGCTCTTTAAGAACTGACAAAAGGGGCTGGAAACACTCCATATTTGGGAGACAAAGAAGGTAAAAACATATGAATAGGGAAAAATCCTGCATGTCTGGGCCCAGAATTAAAGAGACATTTGTAATAATTATAACTCCATCTCTCTAAGTATTGCTTAATTCTTCTTCAGTTTTCTATAACAAAACAATTAGAAAATGAAAAGAAAATGGAGAAGAGAAACATCTTATAGTACAAAGTGTGAGAATTAAATAAATCGTGATTGTAGAGAGCCAAATGGGAAGATACCTGGACATTTGTTAGATTGTTGCTGACTGGGCCGGGATTTTGGCAGAATCATGTCAGTTGCACTGTCGCCCTGGGAGTGCAGAGATGTTCTTAGTTCCTGGCTTGTGTTTGTCCAGGAGGAAGGAGTGGGTGGGCCCTGGGCCCTCCCAGGCTCCTTGTTTTTCTGTGAAACCCCCTTGTTAGATCAGGTATAAATAGATGTGCTGCTTGGCTCAGGGGGTCTTCAGTCTGCCCCTCTAGCAGGCGAGGTCAGCGGCCCTCCCAGCTCCCAGCTTAAAATCTTTCTCTCTGTCTTCTCTCTTTATTTCTAATATTTCTCAATCCCTGGCCGCCTCCTCTTAGAACCGGTTCGTTCATCTCTCTTTCCCTGCTGAACACGGAAAAGGGAGATCCCACCACATCAGGCCCCCGCATGTGATAACTCAAAGTTTTATTAAACCATATGCTATCAAATTCCAATTTATGTGAAGAAAATGAACATCCTCTATTCAGATTTCAAGGATTGAGTAGTAGTTCTACAGTATTCAATCTTAAATGTTTCTCTAATAACTAATTAAATTATCTTTTTCTTTATTTTTTATTGATTTCATATAGGGAAGGAGAGGGGGAGAGAGCTAGAAACATCAATGATGAAAGAGAATGATTGGCTGACTCCTGTGCACACCCCACTGGGGATCATGCTGCAACCTAGACATATGATGCCCTTGATTGGAATCAAACCAGACACCCTTTATAGGGTTAATTAAAAATAAATATTAATAAGGATAAAATAATTGGTTTTATATTAAAATCAACATTTTTCTATTAGTAGAAATATATTTTGCTCTCATAACAGAAAATAGATTATTATTATTAATATTATTTTATCGATTACAAAGATGTATTTCTATGGTGGAACATCTAGAATAAATTTTCACTTATTTATAGCATCAAGTGACTATTCCTGTTTATAAGGACAGTTCTGGTTAATGCCTGTTTCCCTGGAGTGATTTCATAGCTCCCTCTTTTATTCCCAAGTGCTTTTAGAAGAGTAAAATCACATGGATTGAGATTATATAATTCTGCTAGTTCTGGGCGAGAAAAATCTTTGTTATCTAAGAAAAATACTCTACCAAGGACACTGAAAATTAAACATAGTTAATTAATCACAGAAGTGTTGTGACTCATAAAATCTTTTCAATTCTGTTCTTCATGGCTAAATAAAAATTATTTAAATAACTTTCTAAAATAATAAATGTGGAATATATGGGCTTTCATATACATAATTGAAGATAAGCTAGGGGGGAAAGTGTTTTAATAATGTAGATGAGAAAGTGAAGAAAAATAAAATGAGAAGGGAGCAGGTAAGCAGGAGGTGGTAGAGATAAATTCCAGAGGCATAGGGTGGACATCTGCTATGGTTTTCATGGAATTTTCAGTGCAAACTTACATGTGCAAGCCAAGATCATTTAAGGAATAAATCGATAAAAGTAGCTTTTCTTGTTTTTGCTGTTCTTCTTCTCAATAAATTACTGAATCCTCCCCCCCAAAAAAAGAATGAAGAAACAAACAAACAAATAAAAACACTAAACTAGTTTGGTAGCAGTTGAAAATAGTGGAATTTTATTTTGGCCACAATTTAAAGTAAACAAAAGACATATGTAAACATCATAAAAAGGTATGCAAGTTCATGTTGAGATATTGAAATAAGTAATTTAGTTAATCTGAAAAGTTTTAAACAATACCTTGTTAAAAACCACAACCCAGGCTATGTTCCCTTAATTAGAATTGAACCAAGTCCCTTAGGTCTGCAGGCTAACCCTCTATGCACTGAGCCAAACCAGCTAGGGCAAAATATACATAACTTCATATATAACTAGAGCACTGGTTCATAAAGGCCAATGCAGGGGAGATTGAGGATGGAGGGACCATGAGAGGTTGGTTGTGAGAGCACCCTGACCACCTGGTGGTCATGCACATCATAGAGACCTGTGGACAGGTTGTTTGGTCAACTGGTCATAATGGTCACTAAAGCTTTTATATGTATAGATGGTCTGCTGTCATACACATTTGTGTTCTGTGGCTATAGATAGCTTTTAGGATCATTCTGCGACATTTCATAGTACCACATTTTATTTTCTTCAGAACAAGATTTTTTATCAATAAATTCTTCTGATAGTGGGTGTCAACAGTTTATGAAACAATCTCTTACTTTTTTTAAATTTATTTCAGAGAGTAAGGGAGAGGGGAGATAGATAGAAACATCAATGATGAGGAGAATCAATGATCAGCTGTATCATGCACCCACTGGGGATGAATCCTGCAACCCGGGCATTTGTCATTGACTGGAATCTAAGATGGATTTCTCAATTACCAAGCTGATGCTCTATCCACTGAGTCAAAGGAGCTAGGCCAACCTCTTACTTTTAAAAAAAATATTTTAAAGTAACTATGGTGAAAGCAACTTCCCAAAGATAATATAGAAGGACTAGAGGCAACAATTCTTCTTCCCCCCTCTGAATGAGGGGCTTCCCTCACTTTATTTTGTAAATATTGACCTTTTGCTGTTTCTAGTTCCCTTATTCTATGGAAATGTACCCTTTGCAGCTCTGTAGCCCTGTGCTTTTTTCCATGGACCCCTAATTTTAAAAATTTTCTAAACCTGCCTATTTCACCCCTAAAAAACTTTCAATAAGAGAAGGGAATAACTATTAGAAACCAAATATGATAGTTTTTATGGGGAGAAATCAACCATCAGTCTTTCTTAAACAAAGCAACAACCCATGCAAGTTAGCAGGGGAGGAGTCAGGAAAATAAATAACCCTATTGCATTTGCTTGCCATCTTCACATGGTCTTCCAGTGCCTCTCCTTGGCCAAACACAATGGGAAGACTGAGAAATAGTCTATTGAAGTCTATCATAAGACTTTCTCAGATATCTTAGTGAGCAAAAAGAAAATACTCAGCATAATGAGGATCTTTTCACCATTTTGTTTTTGTTTCCTTATTTGAAAGTCCTAAAAAATAATATGTTGACTAATATATTGATATATGTACTTGGTGTCCTTCTGATGAATGTGGTTTCTGAATGGTTAAATTTGATATGGAATTGCATGCAAAAAAGGGGGGGGGGCATTGATATAAATGGGAGATGAGAAAACTGAATATTGTAATTTAAACTTTAATATCAATCAGCAAAATATTTATTTTATTGTTTATTATTTTATAATAGTTTATCAGATTGATTCTCAGGATCCTCTATTTAATTTTTACTGTTATTTTTAGTTCTGTGGAGTTAGTTCTCACCAACTTGCTATGGCCCAAGTAGGTCAGCCACGTATTTCCTCCTCATACATTATCTGTTACTCTGGTTCAATCCAATTAGTTTTTAACTGCTTTCTAGACAACTGGTGTCCTCATTTACCTTCTGACTTGTCTAGAAACACTGACTGGTTGATCTTCCTACCATAGGTTCTTTCATCATTATTAGTCTTAAATATTTCCAAAATAACTTCTCCTTTCCCAAAGACAATAAAACTTTCACTATGGGAATCAGAATGAAAACACTTACCTGGACTTTAAGTAGAAAACTTTTTAAAACTGGAGTATACTCATCTAAAAAATATGTCTTTAAAAGATCTTAGTAATAACATCATAAATCTATTCTTTTTACTGGTAAAATAGTGCCAGTAATTTGGGGCTGATATTTTGTTGTGGCCCATGTATGCTTTCTTGGTGACATTCTAATCCCAATACAGCTAGATTAATGAAAAACATTTGCCTAGTCTAGAGCATCATCTGTCTATGTATATAAAAGCATAAGCAACCGAATGACCTAATTACTGGTCACTATGATGCACAATGACCACCAGGGGGCAGACACACAAAGCAGGAGCTTCCCCCTGGTGATAAATGTGCTCTCACAGCAAACCTTCCTTGGCTGGCAGGCCCCAATCAGCCCTGATAAGGCTGGCTGGTCAACTTCCTGTGGTCCCTTCTCCTGGTTGGCCAACCACCCACACCCATGCTGGTTGGCCTAATGGCCCCAATTGGGGCTGCCAACCTCCTGAGATCCCTTTCCCTCAGCCAACCAACCTCCCACAGTCCTTCCTGCCAGGTGGCTAAACTCCACAGCACCAATTGTGGGCCTGGTTGAGGGACCCCACCCATGCATGAATTCCTGCACTAAGCCACTAGTATGAAATAACTTGATTGCCAAAATCTGAAATGCATCCTTGTTTGACTAGGAAAGGTATGAGTTACTGCAATTTGTTTAGCATTCAGGATGATGAAGTTTGAGATTACATTAATGGTAGAGATGAGTGTGATCATTAATGGCATGATGAAAAATCTCAGTAGCTATAGAACACACATCAGTGATGCTATTCATAAGAGTGAAAAAATGTAAAAATATAAGTCAATAAGATTTGCTACTTTTGTAGATATAAGATGTAGAATAGATATGATTTTACTCTGAAGTGAAAATATTGGATAATTTTTTTAAAATATATTTTATTGATTTTTTTACAGAGAGGAAGGGAGAAAGGGATAGAGAGCTAGAAATATCGATCAGAGAGAAACATTGACCAGCTGTCTCCTGCACACCCCACACTGGGGATGTGCCTGCAACCAATGTACATACCCTTGACCGGAATCGAGCCTGGGATCTTTCAGTTCACAGACCTACGCTCTATCAACTGAGTCAAACCAGTTTCGGCAATATTTGATAACATTTGAGAAGTACTAAATGCTTGGGGTGGGCGAGGGAAAGATTAACAACTTAATTTTGTATAAGATGGACGTTTCCACACTAGTGTGTTACTGCCTTGTAAATATCTGATAAATCAATCTATAAAGATATATGCAAGGAGAAGAAAATGTGATTTTGAATATTATATGAAAAGGTAGGGCTTTTCACATAATATTTTACATAATAAGAGAGACATAGATTAGGAAATCATTCTCATGAAGGTTGTTAGTTAAGCCTAAGAATTAGTTAAGCCAGAGGAAGGCTTTAGCACAATAGATCTACTGAATATTTGTTATCAGTAGAAATCTACAGTGTCATTCAAAAGCTACAAAAGAATAAACAACTTAATATTCTTAGATTACTCTTACAATGAAATTGAATTTTAATACTGCCTCCCTAACGTGGGTACAAAGACTTTTCTGCATTGCACGTCCCTCCTCTTTTTATTTATTATTTTTATTCTCACATGAGGATGTGTTTTTATTGATTTGAGAGAAAGAGAGGAAGGGGGAGAGGGAGTGAAAAATGGTTGTTAGAGAGAAACATTGATCAGCTGCTTCCTGAAGGCATATGGACTGGAAATTGAACCTGTAATCTAAGTATGTGCCCTGACCGGGAATCAAACCCAAAACCTTTTGGTATACTGGATAATACTCCAACAAATTGGGCCATTTGTCCAGAGACATCTCTCCTTTTAATAAATAAATTTATTATTTTATCAAGGTTAAAGATGTACTAAAAATTGGAAGAATAATGTAGAGATTTGTCATAGTACCATCTTATATTAGTATGGAATATTTGTCATAATTAATTAAACATTAAACAGTGTTATTAACTGATATCCATGTTTTACTTAAATGGCATTAGTTCTCACCTAATGTCCATTTTCTTTTACTTAGGATCCTCTTCAGGCTTTGATATTATTATTTAGTCATAATATCTCTTTAGATTCCTCTTAGTTGTGTTAGTTTCTCATACTTTTCTTGCTTCTGGTGACCTTGACAGTTTTGAGAAGTTCTGTTGGGCCAAATAATTTGTGGAATGTCTTCTTATTGAAATGCTTGTAATTAAAACAAAATCACCATGGTTATACCTGGCTTATGTGTTTTGGAGAGAAAGACCACATAGATAAATTTTATTTTAATTTTATTATATCAATATGACTTCATTGTAGATGTTAACCTAGATCAGTTGATCAGTTGGCCATTAGTCCTGTTTCTGTACTGTGAACGTCTCCAACTTCTCCATCTCTTCTTAATGGCTCATAGATGTTAGTTACCCAATTGTGATTTGGAAAATAATGTACCTACAAGTTTCCACAATTTCCTGCCCATCTACTCCTTTCCAAAAATTATATCCCTTCAAAACCAGTTTGGCTCAGTGGCATGGGTCTGCGGACTGAAGGGTCCCGGATTCCATTCTGGTCATGGGCATGTACATTGGTTGCGGGCACATCCCCAGTAGGGGGTGTGCAAGAGGCAGCTGGTCGATGTTTCTCTCTCATCGACGTTTCTAGCTCTCTATCTCTCTCCCTTCCTCTCTGTAAAATATCAATAAAATATATTTTTAAAAAAACAAAAATTATATCCTACATAATAAAGAGATAATATGCTAATTAGACCAGATAGCAGAACAACTTTCCAGAATGACCAGTGGGTGGGGTTCAGAGCAACCAGGGCCATGAGGTCTGAGCCCCTTGCATGGATTTTGTGCACCGTGTATCTAGTGTTCATATATTTCAACAAGCAATAGTTAAAACTTATACTACATGAGTTTCAATGTCAAGAATATTGGGATATGAAAGATAAAATTATTGTGCAAACACACACACACACACACACACACACACCTACTTTTCCCTTGGATGAGATGAGATTTAGAAAATAATAGCAATGTGATTTTGAAATTGCCTGCACACTGAGTTATTTGAGAAGCCATAAAAATCACTGAAAGCCAGAACCTACACCCAGGCATTCTCATTTCATTGGTCTGAGATTTTTCCTGGGCATCAGGGGAGGGGTAATCTCCCTGGTAATTCCAATAAACAATCAAGTATGAAATCCACTAGCCTGTAGCAAGTAATTGACTGTGGCCAGTTTGCCTTATCAGCTGTACCAAAGAGGTAATTAAAAATGGGAGGGGGATTGTTTTACTTTGCTATTCTATTAAAAACACTTTGTTCAATCACCAGTAGATGTAGGCGGCACCTTAAAATATATTTTATTTATGTTTCAAAATATACTTTAATTGTGTCAATTATATCTCAATAAAAATCAATCAAACACTTTAAAATCTTGCCTCATTTACTTAAAATAAAGTAGAGGAATCACAAAAACCACTATTCTGAGAGAATTTGCAGTTGGGAAAAAATGATAAAAATGAACATATCTGTTATTAAGAACACTTTTATAGTCATCAAGTTAGTTTTTAGTACCATGTAAAGGATAGGATCTCATTAAAATCACCAGTGAAATCAATCCTTTGATTGGGTCTTGACACAAGCCGTACTTGGTTAAAGTAAACATTTTCTTTACTGTAACAAGGAGATTAAAAAATGCTGGAAATAAATACCAATGGAAAAGTACTTTGTTCTGTTGAGTGTTTCTGAGTGGCTGAGGAGGTCTTCATCCAGTTGCAGGAGTTGAGAGCAAAGGTTCAGTTCTTGGGGACAGCCCCTGCTTGCCCAGGATCCCCCAGGCTGAGAGGCAGCATGGCTGCAGGTGCCAGGCCTGGAGCTGGGCCAGGTGAGACTTTGGTGAAGGGCGCTCGCTTAAAGATAACTTGGCATCTCTGCTCAACGGCATCTATATCCCTTAATGAATTGGGTCAGTTGACTTGGTGCATTATCACTACACTCTAGAAAGCCACCTAAGGAGGAAACAAAACTGAAATGTATACCAAAATTTAAAACCTGAGTATTGTCAGGGGAAATCAATTGTGAAAGTATGTGTTAGGGTGAACTACCCTTAATCACTTCTGCTTGGAATATGTTTTCTGAAATGTCCATTGTTATAAGCTTCCCCCTAGAGCTTGGAACAAAAGGCTGGCACCTGCAGAAGCAAGATAAGATGAAGCCCCCTTCGCTTGGCCAATCTCTCACTCTCCTCCCCTGACACCCTTGACAGACTCATGCCCTTCCTTCTGTTTAACTGACTGGCTCACCCACATCCCAACCCTATATTGCATACTTTTATCCTATAGAAGAGAACCTAACCACCCCTCCCCTAGGGGCTGACACTGATATAATGGTCTCAGCCCACTGTGAGGAAATTAACAAAATTTCTTAAATTCTCACAATGGCTTTTGTCCTGGTTTCTTTTGGTGCAGACCCAGCAGTAGGGAGTGCGTCTGTTTACCAACACCTATGGAGTTTGACTTTGTGGGCATGGGTTCTGACTGGCCACCAAGAAGTGGGCAGTGAAGCAGCCCGGACTTGAGCAGCAGTCAGGATCTGCTAGAGCTCCCAGTCAGGGCAGGGCCTGCTGCCCCCGTGGTACCTCCCAGAGGCAGGAGAAACTGACCAGATAGTGAGCTGAGCCCTCCAGCAAGACCAAGCTAGAGGCGTAGAACTCCATCTACACACATTCCTTTTCATAACAAGCCAGTAGGTTGCTCAAGTCCCAACCGAGTGTACTGACAGCACTTACTATGGGAGGATTCATTTTTCTTTTTGACAGAAATGATGAAGATGGAGAGGAGTTTAATTTTGCATGATGACGGACTGACAGCTGAAGCTCTATGCACATCGAGGAAACCAGGCTGCTTTTACAGCCTCCCTGGGAGGTGACCCCTGTCTCATCAAAGCTTTATCTGTCAATTTACGGTCAAGGGTGGGATGGGAGTTACATTCAGAAAGATGGGCAGAAAGGCTACAGCTGCAGCTCTCCAAGTGTTTAATGTTCTCCCAAAAGTACTATATGTGACAAAATTAGAAAATTACAACTCTCATTTTTTTCCTTACAAATAATAAAATTTAACAGAAAGAAAATGAATTATTTGCAACGTTTTCAAAGCTTTTCAGTATTCCATTATTTTCAACATCTCCGATATTGCTAATCTAGTATTCACTCTAAGACAATTGTGTTAAACAGGAATTGAATTATCATTGTTAAGAAAAACTCAAAACAACTAAAATCCAGAGTATGCTGTAATTATTTTTATATTGAGCATGTTTTAGTCTGTCATTATGGAAGCTGTTCATAATTATTTATTTTAAAAAGCAATCATATTCACAATGTGGAAAGAGCTTATGAAATCAGTGTGTAAAGTTAATTGTAAAAGAATAACACCTTTTGTCCAAAAAACATGCTGCCTTGTGGATCATATTTTCTTATCCTTGTTATAAATTGGAGATATATATTATTTAAAAATATGAGGCCCCAAATCTGTGTATGGGGTACATGGGGGGTGGGGGTGGGGAGGGGTTCCCTAAGCCCAGCCTGCACCCTCTCCAACCCAGGACCCCTTAGGGTATGTCTGACTGCCAGTTTAGGCCTGTGGGGATCAGGCCTAAACTAGCAGTCGGACATCCCTCTCACAATCTGGGACCACTGGCTCCTAATTGCTGGAATGCCTGCCTGCCTGCCTGATAGCCCCTAACCATCTCTGATAGCTTGATGGCTGCCTAATCACTCCCCTGCTGGCCTGATCACCACTAACTACCTCTGCCTTGGCCCCCACCACCATTGCTTTGTCCTGAAGGAAGTCTAGATTCTGGAAGGTGGCCCATTGACCTGGTCTAATTAGCATATTTCCCTTTTATTAGTATAGATAATACTGCCTGTGTGGTTCAATTGATTGGTTGTAGCTCTCTCACTCCTTTCCTCTCTCTCTCTAAAATCAATAAAAGCACATTAAAAAATTTTAAGCCCAGCTGGCATAACTCAGTTATTGAGTATCAACTTATGAGCAGGAGGTCATGGTTTAATGCCCAGTCAGGGCATATGCCTGGGTTGCAAGCTAGTGTGGGGCATGCAGGAGGCAGCGGATCAATGATTCTCATTATTAATGATTTTATCTCTTTCTCTCACTTTCTCTGTGAAATCAATAAAAATATTTTAAAACATAACATAAGAAGTATTATTTTTATTTTAAATACTTTAATATATTTTTAAAATATTTAAAAATACAAAAATAAGTATTATTCTTATTTTTGTAAAATAGTATCTTATATGCATTGAATTTGGTTGAGCTTAAATATAAAATCTTCCCCTCTACAGTAGTCATGCCTACAGGACTACTCTGGCCAATGCCCTCTTTCCAGGTGTGACTGACAGTCAGTCCCCCTCTATGTCACCTAGACTTGATTAGGCATGCTTCTATTCTTTCTTTCTCCAGTCCCTTCCCCCAGGATCTGCAGGGAACAGACCTAGAGAGTGTTAAACTGCAGCATTCTGGCACAAATGATGTGCTATATTATCTGCCCTTCCATTGGTCCTTTCCCATCAATTAATTAATAATTGGGATAATTACAATGGTATCCTTAGAAATGTCTTATATCAAAATGTATAAATTGGCAAGAAATGTGTGCTGAAATTGCTGTGAATACACTCATTGAAGCTGATAAGCATGTATTCACTGTTTAGAATATAGAGGGATCTTGTGAAAACCGAGGAATGATTGAGATAAACTCAGGAGGTAGGAGTTAGGTCATCCCAGGTCACGTATGACTGGTGTCACCACTGGGGCTACAGTGGAGGGCGTGAGCTTAGTCTCACCAAAGGGCCTGGTGTCACTTCCCGAACTCGGCCTATTTCCCAAAATGAAGGAGATGCCCCAGGGGTTTTAATGCGGGGCTGGGAGCAGGTGAGAATATTGGCTTGCTTCTCCTGTACAGCAGGACACCAAGAAAATGGAAAAAATGTTTAAAAATTTAAAAAGAAGACAGTGATCCACAAAGCTGAGTTTCTCTCCTCAATTCACCAATTTGACGTGCCATTTCTCCTGCCAGAGAAGGAGAGTGAAGGGTCCCGATGACTCTAATGAATCTTATATGAAATACGTGATAAGAAGTCACAAGAAATAGGTTCCTTTTCTTCTCCCAATGTTTTTGATATCTTACCCATAAGTGGCATAATTTCTTTTAAGATGAAAAGGGCAGGACTCCTTTTCTATAAGTCAATTGTCACTGTGTAGCAGTTTCAGAACAGACTCCTGGAAAGTGCATCTGTGTATGATTTTTCTTCCTGTTGACATGGACTCTATAAATTCCTTATTTTATCTGATCCACCAGTTTATGTGAGCTGGCAGTTGCTTATTTTGCTTGATCTTTGTTGTCTCCCTCCTTTTTATTTCATCTTGTTGTTTTTTTAAAAAAATATCTTCTTGTTTATTTATTTATTTATTTAGTGGACTTGATATTAAATGTCTTTCCCACCTCCATGAAGAGCCTTCACAAAGGAATCTAGAATTCGATGCAATGAGACTTAAACATTGTTGCTAGGTACAAAGGGCATTACTTTAATGTGTCATGTAGAATTATTAGTCAATAATATAGGCACATGCAAGAGTTATTATGTATGGAGTGACTTTTTCCAACTGAGATTATATTCAAAATTGCTTAAGAAATTTGAAAATAAGGAATTATACTTAGAAGCTGCTAGAATACTTTTAAATATCCTATATAGTAAAGGCATACTATGCAAATTGTCCCCTTGACTGGGCGTTCCTCTGGGAGTTTGACCAGGGGCTGTGGCCAGCTAGGGAAAGGGAGGGAGGCCCCTGCCCACACCTGGCAGCCAGTAGGGACCCTAGTAGTGCACAGGGCCTCTAGTTATATGTATAAAGGATTTCCTTCTCTTTAGATAGTCCCAAGTTTTTAAAAATATTATTTTTTCCTGAACATGGCATTACTATTTTCTTTTTTATAATTGATATTTTTACAGAGAGGAAGGGAGAGAGATAGAGAGCTAGAAATATCAATGAGAGAGAAACATCCACCAGCCGCCTCCTGCACAACCCCCACCGGGGATGTGCCCAATGTACATGCCCTTGACCAGAATCGAACCCGGGACCTTTCAGTCTGCAGACCGAATCTCTACCACTGAGCCAAACCGGTTTCGACGTCATTACTATTTTCTTAGAAGAAAAATGAAATAAAAGTAAATCTTTCTTCCTGCCTTAGTCTCATTATGTATTTGATTTGTGATAGAACCCATTAAAACAGCCAGTAGTAAAACCAAAAAAAAAGGCATGAATATTTCAGGCAGTGTTTTTAACACTTGCTGTGTGTTAAGAAATTATGTAACCTAAGGAAAAAATAAATAAATAAATTGTGGAACCTAAGAACCACATCATTGTGTTTCTGCTGATCAAACACAATTTTGTAGCCTTCATGAGTTTCAATGTTAAGAATATTGGGAGATGAAAGATAAAATTATTGTGCAAACACACACACACACACACACACACACACACACACCTACTTTTGATGAGATGAGATTTAGAATATAACAGCAAGGTGATTTTGAAATTGCCTGCACAGTGAGTTACTTGAGAAGCCATAAAAATCACTGAAAGCCAGAACCCACACCCAGGGATTCTCATTTCATTGGTCTGAGATTTTTCCTGGGCATCAGGGGGAGGGGTAATCTCCCTGGTAATTCCAATAAACAATCAAGTATGAAATCCACTAGCCTGTAGCAATTAATTGACGGTGACCAATTTGCCTTATCAGCTGTACTAAAGAAGTAATTAAAGATGGGAGGGGGATTGTTTTACTTTGCTATTCTATTAAAAACATTTGTTCAATCACCAATAGATGTAGGTGACACCTTAAAATATATTTTAGTTATGTTTCAAATATACTTTAATTATTTCAATTATATCTCAATAAAAATCAATCAAACACTTTAAAATCTTGCCTCATTTACTTAAAAAAAGGTAGAGGAATCACAAAAACCACCATTCTGAGTGAATTCGCAGCTGAGGAAAATGATAAAAATTAACATATCTGTTATTAAGAACATTTTTAAATCATCAAGTTAGTTTTTAATGTCATGTAAAGGAAAGGATCACATTAAAATCACCAGTGAAATCAATCCTTTGATTGGGTCTTGACACAAGCTGTACTTGATTAACGTAAACCTTTTCTTTACTGTAACAAGGAGATTTTAAAAATGCTGGAAATAAATACCAATGAAAAACATACTTTGTTGTGTTGATGAGTGTTTCTGAGCGGATCAGGAGGTCTTCATCCATTTGCAGGAGTTGAGAGCAAAAGTTCAGTTCTTGTAGACAGCCCCTGCTTGCCGAGGATCCCCCAGGCTGAGAGGCAGCATGGCGGCAGGTGCCAGGCCTGGAGCTGGGCAGGGTGAGACTTTGGTGAAGGGCACTCTCTTAAAGATAACTTGGCATCTCTGCTCAAAGGCATCCATATCCCTTAATGAATTGGGTCGATTGACTTGGTGCATTATAACTACACTCCTGAAAGCCACCTAAGGAGGAAACAAAACTGAAATGTACACCAAAATTTAAAACCTGAGCATTTTCAGGGGAAATCAATTGTGAAAGTATGTGTTAGGATGAACTACCCTTAATCTCTCCTGCTTGGACATGTTTTCTGAAATGTCCATTGTTATAAGCTTTCCCCCACAGCTTGGAGCAAAAGGCTGGCACCTGCAGAAGCAAGATAAGATGAAGCCCCCTTCGCTTGGCCAATCTCTCACTCTCCTCCCTTGACACCCTTGACAGACTCATGCCCTCCCTTCTGTTTAACTGACTGGCTCACCCACATCCCGACCCTATATTGCATACTTTTATCCTATAGAAGAGAACCTAACCACCCCCGTAGGGGCTGACACTGATATAATGGTCTCAGTCCGCTGTGAGGAAATGTAACAAACTTTCTTAAATTCTCACAATGGCTTTTGTCCTGGTTTCTTTTGGTGCAGACCCAGCAGTAGGGAGTGCGTCTGTTTACCAACACGTACGGAGTTTGACTTTGTGGGCACTGGGCTCTGACTGGCCACCAAGAAGTGGGCAGTGAAGCAGTCTGGACTTGAGCAGCAGTCAGGATCTGCTAGAGCTCCAGTCAGGGCAGGGCCTGCTGCCCCCGTGGTACCTCCCAGAGGCAGGAGAAACTGACCACATAGTGAGCTGAGCCCTCCAGCAAGTCCAAGTTAGAGGCACAGAACTCCAACTACACACATTCCTTTTCATAACAGGCGAGTAGGTTGCTCAAGTCCCAACCCAGTGTACTGACAGCACCCACTATGGGAGAATTCATTTTTCTTTTTGACAGAAATGATAAAGATGGAGAGGAGTTTAATGTTGCATGATGACGGACTGACAGCTGAAGCTCTATGCACATCGAGGAAACCAGGTTGCTCTTACAGCCTCCCTGGGAGGTGACCCGTGTCTCATCAAAGCTTTATCTGTCAATTTATGGTCAAGGGTGGGATGCGAGTTTCATTCAGAAGGATGGACAGAAAGGCTGTAGCTGCAGCTCTCCAAGTGTTTAACCTTCTCCCAAAAGTCCTATATGTGACAAAATTAGAAACTTACAACTCTCATTTTTCTTTCCTTACAAATAATAAAATTTCACAGAAAGAAAATGAATTATTTGCAAAGTTTTCAGAGCTTTTCAGTATTCCATTATTTTCAACATCTCTGATATTGCTAATCTAGTATTCACTCTAAGACAATTGTGTTATACAGGAATTGAATTATCATTGTTAAAAAAAATCAAAACAACTAAAATGCAGAGTTTGCTGTAATTATTTTTATATTGAGCATGTATTAGTCTGTCATTATGGAAGCTGTTCATAAGCATTTATTTAAAAAAGCAACCATATTCACAATGTGGGAAAAGCTTATGAAATCAGTGTGTAAAGTTAATTGTAAAAGAATAAACACTATTTGTCCAAAAACATGGTGCCTGTGGATCACATTTTCTTATCCTTGTTATAAATAAGAGACACATTATTTTAAAATATTTTTGTTAATTTAGAAGTCATAGGAAAAATTTTGGACAAATATTAGAAACTAAGAGATAGAAAATGAGAAGATAACAAATTTAGTAGTTTTGTAGAAGATAGAAAATAAGATACAGATTAAGTAGAAAAGTAGAAGATAGAAAATGAGATGCAGATTAGGTAGAAAACTAGAAGTAGAAGATAGTACAGGACCAAAACCGAGGAGGAAATTAAAATATTAATAATTTATATGCTCAGAAACAGTGGAACTTATGGGGCTTTGCAGGCTCAGTTAAAGTGTAAAATTTAAAAACGTCGCATCCCAGGGAAATTTAAACAAAGGCCTGCAAAGCCTGCTACAATTAACAAACCATTATCTTTCCCACCTGAGGCAAAGTGGGAGGTGAAGGAAAAAACTTTAAATTGGATATATTTGACAGTTTTTCCAAATGTGATATTTCAAGAATTAACTGAGAGGCAGCTTTCTGACATCTCAAGAGCCCTTTGGTAACACAAAGATCTACTCTCTCCCAAAAAGAAATATTTTTGGACAATGGTTTAGAGCAGATCCGGTAATGATGTGGGTCAGAAGTCATGTTTGTATCTTTCCAGAGGGAGCAATGAAGTAAATTTAGGTGACAGAGTGTTGCATTCATCACCACAATGGACCCAGAGAAGCTCCTTGTTCCTCTGTTCAAAAGACTGATAGTTATGTGGATGATAGCAATGCAGGAGAAGAAGATAAGGAAGGCTGTACCAGGGCCCAAGGGGCCAACATGAGGTCAGCTGAAGAAGTTAAAGACTGAGGCCCAGCAGGTGATAGAGAAGTAAGGAGCGGAAGCTGCTCCCTTAGCCATGTTTCTAGCTATGCTAGCATTGGTGAGCTGCCAGTTTTCTGTCAAGTGTTGCACAGACAAATCTGAGGACTCCAAATATATATACACCAGACACTAAATAAACTTTCATTTCATGGAAATAGTCCTGGGAATGTTAACCTATCTGTGATCTGGTTTCTCTCTAGTTGTTGTATTACACTAACATTGTTTGGTTAATAACCAAGGTTTTATTCTTGATGCTTTAGTTATGCTGCGTAATTTGCCTAGAACTTTTGATGCCAAGTAAACAGGAGCAAGTTTTTATTGTTATGGTTATCATAGTAGCTTAAAGTTCTGGACCATTTAGAACTTTAGAATAATCCTCGTAAGTCCAAGGGATGTAAATGGATGTGATTAGAAAAACAGAGGGGAAGGAGATATGGAGAGCAGGTACAGCGTTTAGACAGATTCAAGCCTCAGAATAATGAGAGGACATGGCCCTTTCGTGGCAAACCCATGTGCAGGTCCTAGCTTGGAGAGCAAAGCCCTCCTAGCACAATTATAGCCAAAGGCTATGGTTGTAAAGTTGACAGTATGGTCCCAACCTGTGATCCCAGGTGGCTGAGTGATGTAGGCTGTGGGAGGTGTAGAAAATGCTGCCAAAACAAAACTTGATAGAGTTCTCAGGTGCACTTAATTAACTAGATTCAAAACTCACTAAAGGATTGAAAACATCCTGACCGCACCCTTGCTTTGCCTCGTGGGATCTGGCTATAAAATAAAGATTAGGCCTACAGACTGTGGCACTCTCTTCATCTGACAACAGTGCCCCACCTAGCCTCAAAGGCATTATCTTGTCTGCCTTCTTTAATCCTTCACCGCCCCTCCTCAGCTTCACCCCTGGCTGTGCTAGATGCAGTTCACTTCATAACTTTTGTATAAATAAAATTTTCTTTGAAAGGCCAAAAACCCTATTAACTCTCAAAGAAAAATTGACAAATGTTATTACATCAGATTTTGAAACATTTTCTTATAAAATGCACCACTAAAAATGTGTAGTGGAAAAAGTCACATGTAGAAGAATATATTATATGTGATTAAGTCTCTCTCTATATATATCTTTTCCCCCACTCGCTCTCTCTCTCTGTTATATATGTTTAATGTATCATATATATATAAAACTGGATAGAAAGTATAAATATGTTTCTACATCTATAGAATTGGGAAATTAATTATTCTTAAGATGTATAAAAATTCACACCAATCAATATTATGACATTAATCCAATAAAAAGGAATAAGGAATTATATGGACAATTCAAACGTTCTAGTTAATAAGCACATGTAAGCACTGTTGTCTTGGCAAAGTGGTTAGATTGCTGGCTGTGTACCAAAGGGTCTCAATTCTGATCAAGGGCATATACCATGGTAGCAGATTTGATCCTTGGCCACCCAGGTAAAATATCCTGGATAGTCATTTAGTCTCATTTAGAGACTAAATGAGAAATCTACTTATTTCCATATTTTCCTATTATATATATATATATATATATATATATATATATTAATAATCCATGTAAATACACCCTTAAACATACTTATAAATAAATTTTTATTATGTTTGTCTTTAAAATATTTACCAATATTAAAATTATTTCTGCAAAATGGTATCTTCTAGTATCTTTCCCCTGCTTCGTCATAAATTATATAATTTGCCCATAGTTAGTGGGCTTAAAATTATTTTTTTCCCTACTTTATGAATAACTCTTTGATGATTATTCTTGTATAGGTACCTCTGAACATTTATTCCATTCATTTTGAATCATTTCCTGTAAATAAAATTTGTTTCAAGAAAGCACATTTGATAGTTTAGTCAGTATGCATTTGCATCATTTCAACAAATTTCCTTGCAATATTGATTGGTAAATCTTTAGCTTAGTAGATTGGGTGAAGAGGAATTCAATCACTGTCCCCTTTCTGAGGTATGTGTTGAGCACCTCCTATGGGCCAGGCACTAGAAGCACAGATCTCAACCAAATAGCATGTCTTGATGGCATGTTTGTATTAAAGAAATCAAACCAGTCAGCACATGCATATAGTGACATCAGAATGCATGCTCTGAATAAAAGGTAAAGCAGAGAAAGAGACAAATGGTGATAAGGTAATTTTTTGTGTAGGATGATGTGAAGGTGTGTGGGATTCAGGTGATAGTTGAGACTGCTTTGGGCATATGCATAGGTGAGCAGCAACGTGGAAAAATCTCAGCTGAGCCCCCAGTTTGTGCTCTGGTTTCAAAGTGCTCTAGGTAACTCCTGATCTGAGGGAGAATGTGTCTCCATCCTCATTCTTCACAGAAGGGAGGGTAAAACACAAAGTCCCTACCAAGGGGGTGCGCAAACTTTTGACTCAAGGGCCACAATGGGTTCTTAAACTGGACCGGAGGGCAGACAAAAGCAGGGATGGAGTGTTTGTGTGAACTAATATAAATTCAAAGTAAACATCATTACATAAAAGGGTACGGTCTTTTTTTTTTAATTCGATAGTTTTATTCACCGTATCCGGCCTGCAGGCTGTAGTTTGCCCAGCCCTGCGCCTGTCCGGACCCCTTACGATGAATTAACCTTTCATTGTGGTGCCTATTGGGAACACTTGGTGTGGGGAAGACTTAGTAATTATCGGCCTGGAAATTACACAGCACACCTAGGGCCACACAGCAAGGTATTTAGGGAGGTAAGAAGAGATAAAGGAGAAAGGGAAGAACTAGAGAAAAAGTTGAAATAAGGTAAGAAATGGAATTTGGAAGACTAAAAGCAGAAAAACAAAAATGTAAAGATAAGGTAAAGGGAACTTGTAAAACATTTCCTACTTACAATGAAAATGTTTAACAGCTGAGAAAACGTAGGGAGCTGTGACATTCCATAATACATTAAAATAGTTGTTTTTCTTAAACTCTGTAAGAATGAGATGTTAAAGAGAAGAAAAATGTAAACATGAGGGCACTGCATAGCAAGAAAATGCCCTCACTTTCCCCAAATAGAAAAAATGGACACATGAGGTTGAATACAGTGGAAATAGGAATAAACATAAAATAGTAGAGAGCAAGGCCAAATCACAGTTCTATTATGTTGCTGAGAAATGAATAAAGCAAAATAGACCAATATAGAAAGAAGAAAAGGTATGTGGGGATGAAACAGGAAACAAAAGAAATATTTATGCTCTATTAATCTTCTGATACATATGTGCAGTTAATTGAGTGTATCTATCTCTGAACTGTTGTCTTGCCAGAATGCAATTTGATGGCCATGCCTGGGATTTTTTTTCTACAAGTACTATTTGGTTCAGAAACTATTACCCAACAGTTAGGTCAAAAGTAACCTGCTTGTCTTTCCAGGAAGATTATTCTGGACAAACATCTTTATCCCTAACTTTATGCCAATGTTTTCATCTTTACAATAAAAAAATTGGACTAGATACTATATTCATTTCAAAAATAGTATTTTTCCATTATAAAAATAAGTCATGAGTAAAGGGAGGTAAGAGAAAGAATTAAAATAAGTGAAAATCACCCACATACAAACTTGAAAATAATTATTCATACTTTTATATATCTTTTCAGATATTCTAACATATACACTCCACAATTTTTTCCCTTTTCACCTGTTTATTTTTTTAAATTTATTAAGGTATTATATGTGTACATAGCTTACCATTGCGCCCCCCCCTCCCACCTCCCATTCATGCCCTCCCTCCCCAGAGTTCTGTGTTCCTTGGTTGTACTTATATTCATGCATATCAGTCCTTTGGTTGTTCTCTTCTCACCCTCCAGGTCTCCTTCCCCTCCCCACTGTCATTTGACAATCTGCTTGTTTTATTGTGACTATCTCAGGACCACACGAATAAAATCCATTCCTCCTCTGGTTTACACCGCCCCTCCCCCAGGGTCCCACTGCTTCCCTGGGACACATGTCTCCCCCAGGACACATGTCCCTCCGGGACACCCGGCGCCCTTGGGGCACACGGCTCACCTGGGGCACATGGCCCCCTGGTACACACGGCTCATATGGGGCACATGGCTCCTCTGGGGCGCTGGGGTAGTGAATTGGAGGCGCTGCTCTAGCTCCTGGCTAGCATGGCGGACAGGTCTGGACGGCTGCTGGTGGGGAGACCACACTCCAAGGAGTATAATCGGAATGGCTGCTATGCAGAGGCCAAACTCCAAACCGCCCACTCCATGGGTCTGGGGTGAAGTGAGCTCTGTTCTGGGTGGATTTCCCTTATTTGAGGTGGTGGTGGCGGGTGCGGTGGCGGGTGCAGCAGCGACAGTCGCTCCTGTGGTTCAATTTCCACTGTAGTTTTAAAATCCACATGGTGGCAGTGGCGGAAGCTTTGGCCCGGCCATGTGGCAGCGGAGGAAGGACTCGCTATGGCCAAGAGAGGAAGGCACCGTGCCATCCACACCAGCACGGAGGGCGGCCTGGGACGGTTGTGGGTAGGCTGAAATGGCTGTAGGCGGGGAGAACGCCCTCAAAGGTGTCTCATTCAGTGCGGAAGCAGAGCTGCTGTGGACTCAGAGGCTAAGTTCTGAAGCCACACACTCCCTGAGCCCGGGGCGGAGTGAGCTCTTTTTTCAGTGGATTTCCTTTATTCGCCACATCTGCGGGTGCAGAGGTGCGTGGGGTCGCTCCTGTGGTTCAATTTCCCCTGTAGTTTTAATATCCACATGGCAGCAGTAGCGGAAGCTTCGGCCTGGCCAAGCGGCAGTGGAGGAAGGACTCGCAGGGGCCGAGAATAGAAGGCGCAGTGCCAGCTCCTCACCAGTACAGTTTGAGCGGTGGCTGGGCTGAGCTGGCAGCGGGTGCAGAGATGTTGTGCCAGCTCCTCACCAGCACGGTGGGCGGGCTGGGACAGCTGCGGACTGGGATGGTTGCAGGCAAAGGCTTCTCGTCCAGGCAGGAGCGGAAGGTGGAGTGGAGGCCTGACATTAGCTCCCTTGCTCCTACTGCAGGCAGGCCGGGATAGCCCATTCCCTAGGCCCAGGGTGGAACAAGGTCTGGCCTCCCTCATCCTGGGTGGTGCCTGAGGCTCCAGGGGGTACAGTTCCGCCTTAGTTTTAAACTCCACATGGCAGCAGCAGCGCCCTGCTTTGTGTCTAATTGTAGCCTTCCCATTCCACCAGCTTTCCTGTGGGTCTGGTGTGATCCCTTTTGATTTTACCTGTTGTTTTTTTCCAAATTGTTGATGAGGTGGCAGCTTAGGAGACTACCTAGGCCGCCATCTTGTTTCGGTCTCCCTTGTGCCTGTCCAGCTCCCAGGCCCTGTGCAGCTGCGCGCTCCGCACCACCCTGGTCCGCAGCGCCCCGTACTGGTAGATGCAGCTCATTCTCCCCGGGCCGGGCCGCTGGGCCAGGACCAAGACCGGGACCGGGACTGGGACCGGGACCGGGACGAGGACCTGGAGCAGAGACGAGCCAGCGGTTCCTTACATTCCACAATTTAAAAGCGTGTTATATTTCTGTTTGCTAATATGTCTACATCTAATGTGAAAAATATTTCTTCCTGGCCTGTATGACAAGGTAGTTATGTTCCTGGGAAAAGGCCTGATGGGCCCAGGTTGCCAGACTCTGTGTCCAATAATTCAGAAGGTTAAATCATATTAGGCATCCACTGGGAAGTCTCGCCACCTAGAAGACAGAGCTCTTACAAACTTCAAATCCTGTCTCCCTGGCAAGGCACAGGGAATAGGATTATACACCAAAAGGGGGTAGGGTGAGGCAGATCTGGAGGTCTGTAGACTTCAGCTATTGTCTTTTAGTCATCAAGTGATGAGATGATGTTGATGAGATAATGTCTTGAATCATGATGGGTCGTTCTAAACCTGCTTATCGGTTCTGCATGCTGGATTCATAGCTAAGTCACCTCTTCAATTACTTTGCAAAGGCCTTGAAAAGGAAACTTTAAGAAACACTTAACCCCCTGTTCATATATGAGAAATTTAACCCCCTATTCACATAAGTATTTGTGTTCTAAGATATAAAATAATGATTAAATTTCAGATTAATTTAGGTCCTCAATCTATCAGATTATAGGTCCCCTCATCATTCCTCATTCTCTGATAAGGTTGATATCTTCAACCTTATGCTATACTTAATTTTATTAAAATTCATTATATTGCTATAGTCCCACTAAATTCACCTCTGCTATGTGGAGTTTACCCCCTTTAAGTCTGATGACTGGAAAGAACCAAACAAATTCTGTATGAGTTTTTATTAGATTCATTAATCTGATTAGATTTATAATTGAGTATAACTGAATTTCCTTTTGAGATATCTCTTCAACTTTCACAAACCTTTCTTTACAAACCTTACAACTTTCAGAAACAACCAGCTTTAGAGCCCACTTTCTTTATCCTTCACAATGCATGTCCATACTCTATGCCTTCTATTACACAAAAACTACACATCCTTTCCAAATTGGGTTCAAGTTCAGTTCTACATAGGTTCCTCCATTGCTGGCTTCAGAGCAGTTAAAGTGATTTAGAAGTAAGTCTCAGGGTCCCATAGATTTTCTCCCCGTGTGCCCATGGTCCTGGATCTGCTTGTGTCTGTCTAACTGCCTGCCACATCCCCCCTCAAGGATCTTAGCTCTCTATTCTTTCAGGGGAAGGGAACTTCACGGTTCTTCTGAAACCAATTCCTGCTGAATAGGGTCAAAATTTTCTCTCAGAGCCAAGAGATCTTTGCTCTCTGTCAGAGGAATGATGGTGCCTGGGCATAGAAGGAGGTGGCAATGGTGCCTACGGGTGGTATGCCTAGGTGCCCATAGGGCTTGTAACCCTGTGGAGACAAACAGTGTATAAACTACAGTATTATTGTGCAAAAGTTAGAACAACAAGAATAATGTCAGAAGGTCTAGGGAAGAAATAAACATATCGGTTCTATTAATTTCCTGTTGAAACATAATTTTTCTTGTTAAAATCACTCTCATTTTTATTTTAGAGCCAAATTAAGACCAATTTATTTATTCTATTAAATCTAAATATAATTTGGCCTGATTTCATAAAGACAACAAGAATAACAGTTGATAACATAGGCTATTTTTAAAGAAATGCTTTGCTGGAATCTAATGAGAATGTTTACATCCTGGGCAAAGAAGCCATGCAATGCAGTTGCCATGCGGCTTTGCCTCCAATACCTATAAGTTTGGGCCTTTTCCTCATGTTTTTGTGGTTCACACATGTGTCATGGGGTTCCTTTCATGCCATCTCACCGGAAAGTAACCTTTGTTCCTTACCTGGAAAGACCACCATGAACCACATGACCAAGCAAGGTACCAGGCTAATTATCCAAGGGATGTCTCAGCTTCTAAGTCAATGTTCATTCTTTACAGGTTTCTGGTGGTATCCAGAGTCCTGACATGTCCCCCTCAGACATGACCTTACAATAAAGTTTTGGGTAATAAAACCCCAATTTAAAACTGACTTATGTCCTGTTATAAAGAAATCAGACTCCTACTGTATTTATGCAAACAAACACATTACCATGAGAGCAATAATAGCAAAATCTATAATAATTTTTATTTCATTCATTCCTGTAATTAAATACTTTTTCTTCTGACATTCTTGCCAGTATTTCTATAAATCCAGAGAGTCTTTGTTTTGTAGGCAGATAGAGGAAAAACTTTCTTTTCCCCTACCTTTGAGAAATAGGCTCATTTTTCCCAGTGGAAAATATACTCACTTTCTTAAGAAGCATAACAGAGAGAAGATAACTTTGACAACACTCAGGAGGCTGCAGAAATGTATGTGGGGAGGAAGCAGGCACCCTGGTTTGTTCCCAGCACTGGAGTAACTGCTGGACCTCCAATTGCTTTAGTGTAAAAGTACCAGGTTTTGTCCTTTAAAAAGAGAGTAACCCCCACCTGGACTGTGCTGCTGCTGCTGCTGCTGCTGCTGCTGCTGCTGCTGCTGCTGCTTCTATAGCCTACTGAATGTTACTTCTGAGCCTCAGGCCTGTAGTATAAATACTTGGGGAATTTGAAGGATTATTTCCCATACATTTCTTTATCAATATAAACCAAAGAGCCAACGAAATTCTCACTGCCCAGGGGAACTAAAAGACTGCTTGGCATCAGGTCCCCCTTGCTGGACCAGAGACAGAAGGGTGTACATCCTGACTTTCCACTGAGCCCCTAGAGTACTTGCTGCCATTCTGTCCCCTCATGAGGGACATGGAGGGGTAACTATACTGTATTGCAGCTCTCACAGGATGGTCACAAGTTTATGGCAGGACAGCACTGTGCAGAGCCCACTGCCCTGTCCCACCTTGAGGGCTGAGGGTGAGAACAATGATGACAGGAATGACACTGAGTCCTCAGGAGACCCTGTGAGCAAGGTGAAGGTCTCCTACTTTCCAGAAGGGGGAACAGTTCAGGGATGCCAGGACAAGGCCTAAAGTCACACACAGCCAGTGAGCATTGTATTTGGGAGCCATCCAGAATGAGAGCATGCTGGAGTTGGGGTGACACAGGTACCAGCTGACTTGGGTCAGATATCCAGAGTGTGAGGTCAAGGGTGGTGAGGCATATGAGGTGAGGTGAGCATGAACACAATGTCATTAGATCCACCCTGTTCAAGCAACCCTCCAGGTATGCCACTCTGATGTGGAACCTGTGGGGATACAAGAAGAGGCTGCAGAAGAAACTGAGTGAGCCTGGGTGCTCCAGGGTCAGAGGAGAGGGTGCTCTGACTTCCCTGCTGGATCCCTCCAAGTCAAGTCGCAGAGGCCTTCCTCCTCCAGTTCCACCTCCTGTTCCCACAGAACATGATATCCTCCGTTATTATTTTCCAAGAGGGGTTATGGGGGAGCTGAGTGCAAGACGTTTATGGGATGGGTCTGGCCCGGGATTACTGTTGCTGTGGTTTACCAAAGGTGCAACTGGGAAGGGAGCTAGTGGAGTGTGAAGGAAGGAACAATTGAGTTGTGTACCTAAGTGTCCTAGGCTGATCCCCATGGAAAGGTCAGTGGTCTGAAGGTGGGAGGCTTTCAGAGAAGGTCATGGGGACACCTGAGAGAAGACGTTTATCCCACCCTCACTTGTTTGTCCAGTGTGTTCCAACCTTGGAAAATGTATGAAAGACCTGAAAATGCTATACACCAAGGTGGAGGATTTTCTGGAGGTGGGTGACCTGGGGCCTGAGTTAGCGTGACTAGGATTGGCCTTTGGGCACAAAGAACCCTGTACATACTGAGCCCTGAGGTCTCATCACAGCTTCCCCTGAGGCCTGGGGCATCTTATCCATCATAATGATCCATACCCCCTCCTCTGGAGCCCAGAGCCTAGCCTGGGTTCTAGTCCTGCCTTTCTCTATTTCCCACCCCCTCCTGGGAACTGATAGCTGTGCACCATGAGAAGGTGGGCATAGGGGGCTAGTCCTGGCCTGGAGGCTCTTTCTGATGGACTGGGCTGTCTGTCTTCCAGGGAAATCAGATCAACCTAGAAAAATATAGCAGGTGAGTAGCTGTGGCCCTTCTCAGGAAAGGGCAGCAGAATGACTATCTGAGATGTCCAGGCCAGCACACTCCTGGGCTCCATCTCTTGCATCTTCTGTTTGTTGGAATAGTTTGATATCAGAATTTGGAAAACCCTTCAGTTGGTGTTTGGGGATGGGGAGTGGCATCAAGAATAACAGCCTATAAGAAGGACTATTGGTGACCATCTCTGAGCTCAGGAAGGCCCTCAGTGCAATTAGGGGAAGGAGGGTGCCTCTGTGTGCAAAGCCCCAGGACTGTGCCCCTGCCCCAGTCTTCACTCTCACTTGGGCCAGGTCTGCATCCATCCTTCCCTGTGGGCACAGGAGCAGAGAGTAATGGAGCAGATAGTGCTGCTGCATGAGGCAGCAGAGAATTATCAAATAGAGCTCAAGGAGCAATTCGGGGCCTGGTTCTGGATCTGGAGTGGCTCAGAGACAATGAGAGGTGAGGCCAGGCAGGAGTTGGTCAAGGACAGGTGTGGGCTCTCCTTGCAGGTCAGTCCAGAGAACCTGTGTCCACCACTTGCTGGTACTTCCCCACCTGGCTGTGTAGCACCTCCTGGGGCTTCTGACACTGGGAGGGACACCTGAGGTGTGGCTCCTGGGAGCTTACAGGCCCCACTGTCCTGCAGTTACACCCGGTCCTGCCTGTTGGAGCCTGAGTCTGGGGTGGCCAGTGGAACACTTAGACTTTTCTTCTGAGCAAAAGGAAGTGATCGAAGGATTGACAGCAGAAGTGAAAATGATCTCAACAGGATCTCATTTCTATGGACTCTGTCTTCATGGAGAATATGCTTGGGTACAGAAATCTCTCTTTTTGAGAACTTCTTAGGCCTTAGTTAAAAGTTTAGTAAAGTAGTAAATATAAAATATTTTTAAGGGTAACACAAGAAATTTCCTACATTTTTTTGGATATGCGTACATTTCCAGCAATGAAAACAAGAAAAACAAACAAGAAAATAATATAAAAATTAAAATAATATAGAAAGTTGTAACTTTTTATATGACATGAATATAATTTTTTTTCCTTCAACTATGTTTAGAACATCTTTTAAGAGGAGAAAATCAAAGAAAAGAAAATAGCAAGAAGTTTTAAGAATGGGTAAGATGATGTGGAAAAGAGTAGAGATAGAAATAAATATAAGCAAGGCAAGTGAGTGTCCTGAGACAGTGCTGAGAAATGTTTAAAGCAGAATAGTCTCATGTGTGGGGAGGGAGAAGGGGAAATATCTGGGATATTTGTATGTCAGAGTTAATGTTCTATGATACAATTAGTCGAGTGTATCTATTTCTGAATCCATTTTTGCCACAATGCAATTTGATTATAGGCTTGGGATTTATTTTTACAAGTACAGTTTGGTTCCGAAAAAACATTAAAATAACTGCCCACGTTTAGGCAAAGTCACCCCAGTTCCTCTTTCCAGGTGGATTATGCTGGACACACTTTCCTATTCCCATATTTTCTGTTTGTCAGAAAGAATGTAGGTTTTTTATTTTTAATATAAATAATTCTCATTTATAGATAGGAAAGAGAAAGATTTAAAATAAGTGATCATCCCCTTACTAAAGTGAAAATAACTGTACATATCTTAATATGTATCCTTTGAGATAGCATGCAGTTTATGTAAATATACACTTAACCATATTTATAAATCATTTAATGTTATATTTATGTTTGATAATGTATTCTACTAATATTAATATTATTTCTTAAAAATAATAGCTCATGGTATCTTTTATGTGCTAAATGATATAGTAATTTTTCTGTAGTTAATGGACTTAAAATTATTTTGTCTTCTACTTTTTGAATAATTCTGTGATGATCATCATTGTATTGGTACCTCTGAACATTTATTCAATTTGTGTTCAACCTTTTGCTACAATTAAAATTTGTTTCAAAACTACACATATTTTACAATTTAGTATGAATAAATTTTGAATCATTTCATCAAATTTCCTTGGAATTTTGATAGGTATCTCAGCAAATTTGTATGTTGCATTAGGAGGAATTCATTCACTGGCTCCTTTATCAGATATGTATTGAGCGTCTCCCTTGTGCCAGGCACCAGAATTGCAGTGGTCAACCCAAAGAGCTTGTCATGATGGCATGTTGCATGCACGATTCATGCCAGCCAGCAGATGCTTAAGGTGAAGGCAGCATGTGCTGCATGCTCGGAATATGGTAAAGCAGAGAAAGAGACAAATGGTGAAGAGGTGATGTTGTGTGTAGGATGCTGTGAAGGTTTGTGAGACAGAGGCGATACACGAGACTGCCTGGGGAATATGCATAAATGATATTTTGGGCTCTGGTTCCCAAGTGCTCTTGGTGACTCTGTATCTTTTTTGGAAAAGCTTATATTTACAAGTAAGATTATTGATATTTTTAGTGAAATATAATTTTAATTCTTGATGAATGAGAATGGTAGTGGCTTCCATTTTACATATAGTGTGACTTATTCAGTAGGATTTAAAATTAAATGTAGAAGATGCTCAATGTCACTAATCAAGGGGGAAATGCAAATCAGAACCACACAATATCACCTCCCACTGCCATAATGGCTGTTATCAAAAAGACAAGAAGGGATAAGTGTTGTGAGGAAGCAGAGAAAAGGAAACCCTTGTGAACTGTTGATAGAATTATAAATTGGTGCAGCCACTATAGAAAACAGTATGAAAGTTCCTCAAAAATTTAAACTGGAACTTGCATATGACCCAGCAATTTCACTCCTGGTTATTTGTAGAAATCCAAAACACTAATGAAAAAAAGACATGTACCTCTGTGTTTATTGCAACATCCATTACAATAGCACAAATGTGGAAACAACCTAATTGTCCACTAATAAACAATTGGATAAAGAAGATGTGGTGCATTTATGCAGTAGAGTATTATTTAGTTCTAAGAAGGAATGAGGTCTTGATATTTCCAGCAACATAGATGGTCATATAGGCATGATGCTAGGTGAGCTAAGTTGGACAGTGAAAAACAAATGCCATATGATCTGGATTACATGTGGAATTAAAAAACTACCCTTATAGATACAGAGGACAGATCAGTGGCTGCCAGGATGGTGTGATAAAAATGGAAATTGGGGTTTAAATTCAAAAAGGGAACACAAAATGTTGCATTATGCACAAAATGTTTTCATGAGCAGCATGAAAATAACTTATTATTGGCTATTGTTAGGTGACTACAAGCAAACAAAACAGCAAAAACACCATTTTTAAAGAAGAAACACAAGCTCAAATCAGGTGTCAGCTACATGTATTCTGACAATAAACAAAGCCAGACCTCAGGTTGTAAAAGTTATGTGCCAGGTAATATACAATTTATACCCAGGTTTTCCTTCTGTCCTAGAGGCAGAGGGTGCTTAATCTTGAGAGTGTGGCTTCTAATCAAGGGACCTGGCCAAGCAGAGATTTTTTAAAAGGGTACACCAGAAACTGGGATTGGCTTCACATCATGTGAAGTATTGAGCCACTGGCTGTGGGTCTGTGATAGTAGTTAAACCTCTCCATAATCAAAATGCTTGTGAGGTGTTGTATAGATTGTGGGCCTCATGGCAATCCAGAGAGCCCACCGTTCTTACATCGATGGTGGTATACTATCTTTTCATTTCTCTAAAAGAAATTCATCCAAAAGGCAAATGTATCACCATGTAGTGTGGGCAGGACAGGAGAGGAGCAGGTCCCCCAAGTGGTCCCCAATGGCCTCTGACTGTTGACAGTTGGACAAGGTTCTGAGCAGGCAATACCCTTGAACTATTAAATTTGCTTTTTGGGATCTGGACCTGAGGGGAATCAGATACTGGAAGATGCCCTCTTGGGGTGAGCTGACTGAGACACTTCCTGGAACTTGGAGTCACTGAGGTTGGGCTGTAGGCAGATGTACCTTCCCCACCAGTCTTGGGCCCTGGGTCATCCAGTACTGGGTGCCCTCAGTGAACACAGAATGAATCCCATGGACTTCAAGGCTCAGGCACATCCTCAGCTTCCTGGGCTTCAGTCTTGACCAGTATCTCCTCCAGGGACTGGGGAACCTGAATGAAGTGTGACAGGGCTGGGTGACAATCTGCTTTCTTCTCGGGAGCTGTTCAAGAAGGTGCTCTTCCACTAATGCCTGGCTCTGTCTGGTCCCAGTGGGCCAAGCCTAGCAAGCAGCATATGGCCTCTACTTGTCACACAGTTCAATCATGTGGCCACCTGTGTGATCACCACCTGCCTTGGGGATGCAAGCATGAAGGCCTAGGACAGGGCCAACATGGTGGAGCATTGGATCAAGGTGGCTAAGGTCTGTTAGGGGAAGCCCAGTGGCATACCTGTGCAGCTTTGAAAAATGCCTCTGCTGCTTGGTCAGCTCTCAGGACTCAGGCCTGAGGTAGGAGCTCCAGCTCAGCCACCAGGTCCGTCTACCAGGAGTGCGCTGACCCTGACATGTATGAGAGGTTCACTTCCTACCTGGCCTCTTTCTTGGGTTGAGCTGGGATCCTTCTCACTCTGAGACTTGCTCTTTGGCTGTTGAACGTGCCCACCCTGAGCACCTGTCCCACCCGGATAGGGTGTCAATCCTGAGGGACTGAAGCTACAGTTCCAGCTTCCACCTCACAGCTTGTCTCCCATTTCCAGGAGTGTAGAACCCTAAGGAGCTTCTATTACCTGTGAGCCATTTTGGGCACTTTGGAGAGCATGTCCATCCATCACCTCAAGAAGATATGGGGGAAAGATTCTAGGTGCATAGGCCTTTCCCATCAGAGGAGGAATGTGCAGGTGTCCCCCATATATATCTCAATGTCCCCTCACCTACTGGGAGGCAGGCGACTCTGGGAACAGGGACTGGGCTGGTGGGCGGCTTCTCTAAGGCTCCTTGGGACCTAAGGCCACTAGTTCTTCTCCGGACATCAGTTGCCTTCAAATGTCAGAGACTATATTGAGCCAAATGGGAGATACTCATGTGTTACCAGCACCAGAATGGTGCTATGCCCAGTTGAAACACAAACTTGTCAAAACAGAACTGCTTCATCGATAAGGGAAGGGGGCCCATTGACCAACAAGAGAGCGCTGGCCCAGTCCCACAGAGACCTTCCTGCTCAGAGGAACCCAGAGATACCATCACCAAGGCAGTATGAAACATGAGATTGTCAAAAGGAATTTGCCCTTAACTTCTTGCCAGAGCAAAAAGAGCACAGCTGGTATAAGTACATTTAAATTCTCTGTGGGGAGGTAGAAGGAGAAGCCAGTGCAAGCTCTGAGTGCATAAGAATGAGTTTTTATTGCAGAAGCCAGTGGCCATAAGACATCAGACAAAATATTCCTTCATATCTGTGTTCCAATCAGGCCGCCATACACAGGCCGGTAAATACATTTCTTTTTCACACAGCAGCATCAGTCTCTGCACCCACAGTCATTATCTGACAGCTTCATTCTGCCTCTGAAATCACCACCTTACATCAAAGTGATATCTGAGCTCTCTGGCTCAGCAGCTCCTCCTATTTCCATGTCCAGCAAGCTGTACATGCTTAGCATGGTAGCTGTACTTCAGTGTTCTATGAGCTCTGATCCTTATGTCTTGTTCATTGGGTACCTCATAGATCTGTCTGAGCTCTCCAGCCTTTTCTCTTCCTAGAAGCTCTCTCTAATACAATAGTTGGTCAACAACCTATCTACTGCTTCATTGACAGAGAAGGCTTGGTGCCAATAGTTACTTACATCAGTCATTTTGGCTACAGAAGGACACACATGTGCAGTATAAGGTAGGACTGTACCTCCTCATGGCATCTTAGCCTGATTAAGATTCCCATGTTCAGGTGGCCTCGGATATTGAGTGCATTAACAAGGTGTCTCTGTGCTTCACTATCAGGTGTCTAGGTGTCTCTGGCATGGTCCCCACATCTGTTTTTCTATCTTTCCCAAACATATCTTTCCTCTTTCCCTCCCTCAGAAGGAGCACATTTAGAATTCAAAAACTCTTTAGGAAGACAACTCACTGAGCAGGGAAGAGTTCATCAAGTTAGAATGAGACTAGATGTCTGCAGAAAGGAGGGCATGAGGGAAGGAGTGACTGCAAACATTATGGTTTTAGCAGTTTGTCACTTAAAGCTTCTATGAAAATATTCACCATCTCTGTCCGGATTACCAGGAAGAGGGATCTGATTGGTCCATAGGCAGGTGAGTGGGCTTTTGAGGGACAGAAGGCCCTGATCATGGCACACAGGCTTTTCCAGAAAGGGGTACAGAGCTGGCACATTGAGCAGGTCTCTGGTTTCCATGTTCCTCCCTGTGCTGGCTCTTACATTCCTCCAGGTTGTCAGGAAAAAGAGTGGTTTCTTTCCCAAAGCAGCTCAGCCTGTCCTCAGGATGCTAGGGCACGGCTGCCACTGTGTCTTCACTATACCTCCAAGGTGAGCACACCCTGCCTGCTCCGGTGATGGGCCCTGCAGGGGATTACCTCTGGACAGGGGAACAAAAAGGCTCTTGTTCTCAGGTCCAACTGGATGGATCAGAGACACAGGGGTGTGCCTTATGAGACTTCTATCTGCACCCCTAGAGCACTGGATGCCAGTCTCCTCATGATTGACATGGAGGGGTGATCATTCCCTGCTGCAGGCCTCACAGGGTGGTCATGTGTTCAAGGCAGGAAAGCAAGGGAGGGATTATGTTGAGAACAATGATGACAGTAATGAAATTGAGTCCACAGAAGAATCTGTGAGCTAGGTGGAGGTTTCCCACATTCTAGAGGAGGAAACGGGTCAGGGAGGCCTCGCCCAAGTCCAAGGTCACACACAAAGAGTGAGCATTGTAACTGGGAGCCATCCAGAAGCATGCTGGAGTTGGGGTGGCACTGGTACCAGCTGATTTGGGACAAATATTCAGGGTGTGAGGTCAGAGTTGTTGGGAGAAATCCGGTGAGGTGAGCATGACATCAATGACCCAGCCCTCCACCCTGGTGAAAGCAGCCCTCCAGTTTCTGGGAATCAAAAAGAGGCTGCACAAGAATATCAGTGAGTATGTCTGGAGGGAGCTCCATCGTCAGAGGAGAGGGGACATTTTGATCCCCTTTGGTGGCATTCATGTCAAGAGAGGGTTTTTTCTTCTCTAGTCCTACCTTCTGTGCTCACAGAACCTGAAACCCTCCCTTAGAAGTGACCGGGAGTAGGGTCTAGAGGATCTGGGTGCATGATGGATATGGGGGTGGGGCTGGCCCAGGACAAATGACCCTGTGATTTCCCAAGATGAGTTCCTGGGAGAGGATTAGGAGGATTCTTGGAGAGTGAGGAAAGACTCAATTGACTGGAGCCCCTAGGAGTCCTGGGCCGCATTATGTGGCAAACCTGGAGTGGCAAGGAGATTGAGGTTTGGAAACTTTAAGGGGAGAGTCTTAGGGGGCACCTGAGAAGAGGGGCTCATCCCACCCTCACCCTGATGCCCGGTATGTTCCCTTCCGTGGAAAATTTCTGACTAATCTGAAGATGCTGGACACTAGGATGAAGTATTATCTGGAGGTGGGTGATCTTGGGCTTGAGTTGGAGTGTCCAGGATTTGCCTTTGGGTATAGAGATCCCCCAGACTGAGCCCTAAATTCTCAGCACAACTGCCCCTGAGAGCTGTGGAGACATGCCGATCAGAATGATCCATATCCCTGCTCCTTGGAGCCCAAAGCCTGGCCTGGGTCCTAGTCCAGTCTTTCCCTTTTTCCTGCCACCTCTTGAGACCTGGTGGTACTTCGACATGAGATGGTGGGCATAGGGAGCTCGTCCTGGCCAAGGAGGCTCTTTCTTTTCATTTTCTTTTTAAAAAAATGTTACAGAAAATAAACATTAATATTTCACTCTCTATAAACTCAGAGAGCATAGGTTGTTATTATTGCTGAATGTCTAATGGGGAAACTGAGGCACAAACAATACTACAATCAAGCTGTGGACCTTTAATATACAAATATTAATACCACAGGAGCTCTGTCTATCAGGCATCTGGACTTGCTTTGTCTGATTACTCTGCGTCAAAGTGTCCATGAAGCAGGTGTTGTGTTTCAACTGAGGCTGGACAGGGCACAGATGTCCTCCCAGGGTCACCTGCCTGTTTTCCTTAGGATGCAGTTTGGACAGAGAGCCTGATATCATGCTGGGTGGTCTGTTTGCTCCATAAGTTCTCTCCAATTGGGGCCACTACATAAAGCATCTCAAAACATATACACTTGTCCTCCTTGTTCCAGAAATATGACACACACACACACACACACACAAAAAAAAAAAAAAAAAAAAAAAAAAAAAACGCACCCACACAACACTACGCAAATGCACACACAGAGATAAAGTGAAATTAAGAGGAAGGAATGGGTATCAAGAATGAGAGTATGGGATAAGGGTGTCTCCAGCACAGAAGTTCTCCCAGCATAGACACAGCTGATCCTCATAGCCAGTTGGCCTGGAGGTCAATTCCTCCCAGTGATACCAACAAAAAGCAAGGCTTCACTACAACAAGACTGTGCACACAGCCCACAAAGGGGTGCACCGAGAGTGTCCAACTCAGGTAACTGGGGAGGCTATGTCACTGGGCCCTATAAGACACATAGCACACAAAGCCACTCCATCAACTCACGGAAGCAGCCAAAATGTGGAGACAAAGAAACAGATCACTAATTAAAGAAATGGAGGAAAGCAAATGACTGAATATAGAGTTAATAACCATGGTTATAAGGTTTTTAAAGAATTTTTAGAAAAGACCAATAAATATACCCTTGAAGATATAAAAAAAAGACCAACTATAAATTAAGCATAAACTGACTGTAATAAAAAATATTATATAGTTATCTAACTGTATAATAGCAGACTATGGGATCAGAAGAATCAAGTCAAAAATTTGAAATACAAAGAAGCAAAAACACAAAACAAAACAAAACAAACAAAAAAAACGCACTTCCATGATATCAAACCCTGGACCCCAGGCCTGTTTTGTCTAGTGTCCCATGCTGTGTTCCACTCATGCTTGTCACTCTGGCACCTCTAAGTCTGTTCATCAAATAAAAGGAAACCATCACACTGTGTTAACTCATCTATAGCTGATGACTTTGAATAGGAATGGTGTTTAGGATCATCCTCATTGGACAGGTTGGGAGACTGGGGAGGTACTGAGAGGCACTGAGGCTTTGCCAGGACACAGAACTAATTAAAAAAGGAGGTGTGGAGGCAGCTTTCTCCCCCAAGCAGGGGACCTGGTACATTTCCAGGGAGTTGGGGGAAGGGTTGTGTCGGGAATTGGTGTACAGGTATGGAGGTGACGTGGGCAAAGAGGGTGAGAGGTCAACAGCCCAGAGAGGGTTTAGGGGGCTTTGATTGGTGGAAGGGCCTAGATCATGGAACCTTGAAGGGGTGACCTCAATTCCTTGGTGACCAATCCCCAACAGAAATTATAACCGTGGTAACCACGTCCCCACATTCTAGAGGCAACTGCCTTTCCAGTTCATTTGAGTGGAGAGGGACAAGAGACTAGGATGGCTCTTTGTTGCTTTCCGTCAATCCGAGGCTCTGGGCAGAAGGAAGCTCAGAGAGAGAGATGTTGCTGTTGCTTTAGAAATTGGTACAGGTGCCGCCACCAACATCCCCAGGCACCTGGCCCGAGGACCCATCGGGTAACTGTGGGCATCCCAGGGAAGACTTTTCCCAGTCAGACCAGACCGTGGCCCCCAGTTGTGAAGGCCCAACCTTCTTACTCCTCATGCCAGGTATGTGTTTGTTGGGGATGGTGAGGGACAATGTGAGATGAAGGACACACATCCAGGGCAGGAGAAGGTTAGTAGGTGTCAGATGCCTGGAGGGTGTGTCATGTTCATTGCCCCGGTCATAGCTCATGGAGAGCATAGCTGAGTGTTGGGGATGGACTTTACTACCCACTTGTGAAGTGGGGGTCCTCACGAGGTCATCTCAAACCCTCCCTGCCAGAAGGTCATTGCAGATGCCCCTCTCTGCCTGATCTGAAGAGCAGAATTGGAGGTGGGCATCTCCCCCACTGGTAATGCCAGGCCCTTGATGCCCCCTGGCTGGGGCCCGGGCTTTGTCTTTGCAGAGCTCCAATCATGAGGTCCTAGAGGAGCAAGCTAACAACTTCACTGATGCCAGCAATGGGTATAAAGGACAAGGGGACCAGGCCAGGAAAACCGTCCAGTGCAAGTCTGAGGTGAGAGGTGGTCCACACCATGACCCTGAGGTGACTGGGGTGGGACCAAAACTCAGACTCCAATCTGGGGCACCAAAGTTCTCACAGAACCACTCCCAAAGGAAAATTTCCTCCAACACTCCAGACCAGGTACCTGATGGGCTAGTAAAAACAGTCTTTATGTATTTCTTGGGGTCACAGAGAAAACATTTTTGTTGTCTTTGTGTTTTTCTAATTTCAAATGTTTAACTTCCTGCCCCAAGTATCCTGTGGACCAATCCCAGCTCAACTGTCTTGGTACTTTCTCCAAACTTTATGCATCACCCCACTTGATAGTGCTGTGTATTGAAAAAAGTGGGAAAGGATTAAAGTACTGGATATTTTCTCTGTAATCTAACATTACACAAAGCATGGCCAACCATTGAAGAGTAGCACAGTCAGGGCGCTCTCAGGGCTTTCCCACTAGCGTGTCCACAGTCCCATGACAAACCAATCTGGAACTCCACTACCCCCACCAGTTTCACGAGAGAATAGAAAGACACCCCTCACATTTTCATGGGAATTTTAAGGAAAAAATTATATGGTTTTAGTACATTGGAGACTTCAAGCACATTTGCATTTTGCTATTCTGTGGTTTTAACTACCTGTCCCAGGTAACCTGTGGAGCAATCAGCTCCATTGTCCTTGCAGACCTTCTCTAAGCCTCACTCATCATCACACTTGACTGGGTTGTCTCTCAAAAAAGATGGAAGGCAGCAAAGTATTGGATGCTTTTCTCTGCAACTTGTCATCTCACAGAGCAGGGCACAGCACCCTAGGCCCCCAGGGTCAGGAGCTGTGGCCAACTCACTTCCATATCACCCCATAAAGGATGCAGTCTTCCTCAGGAACACAGCCTTTCACGGTTGCTGACCATAACATGATCCACCTCTGCCGCCCTTTCAGCAGGGATCCCAAAGCTTCCTCACTGTGTCCTAATAGACTGCCTCAGTTTGCCAGGGCTGCCTTGGTGTAGAACCACAGATTGAAGTGGAAGGTTCCTGAAGCCTACGGGCCCGGTACCGGGCTCTGTCTTTGTAGAGCTCAAACCGCTTCATCATTGAAGGGTTGATCAACGGGTTCAACTATTCGACCTCCTTCAAACTGAGGAAGGTGCATCAGGTCACAGACACCATCCAGAGCTGGACTCAGGTGAGAACTGGCCTTGAGGGTCTCTATACCCAGAAAACCTGGTCACTTGGCTGTGCCCAGAATCCAGACTCAAATCTGGGAACACACAGAGGCCCTCACTGGGCTCTCCCTAGAGCAAGCATGGGCAAACTATTGGCTCGTGTACATGATCGCTGTTCTAAATTATTGAAATAAAAAATAAAAGACCACACCCTTTTATGTAATGATGTTTACTTTGATTTTATATTAGTTGACACAACCACTCCATCCATGCTTCTGTTCTGGCCCTCAGGTCCAGTTTAAGAACCCATTTTGGCCCTCGAGTCAAAAAGTTTGCCCACCCCTGCTCTAGAGTGTGCCTCAGCCCCATGACAGGGAACTCCAGACTTTCACCCCTCCCTCCTGTTTCATGGCAGAGTAGAGACTCTCCTCTCACATATTTGTGGAAATATTAGAGTGAAATAAATTTGTTTGCCTTCATAGTAGGCCAGGAGCACATTTGCCCATTGCTTTTCTTGTTTAAACTACCCTTGCCAGATCCTGTGGAGCAGTCAGTTTCACTGTCCTTGCAGACCTGGTCTAATAAGAGAGGTCTTTTGCACAGCATTGCAGCCTTTCAGCGCTGTTGTTCATGGGCATGATTCAGTTCAGTTGCTATGTCACCAGTCCTGCCTGGAACATTAAAGTGTCTGGGAATGGACTGTTAGGTTGCTCAGGCTACACACATAGGACCACACTGGGTGGTGTCAGTAGCAGTCATTCATTTTCTCACAATTCCCGAGGCTGGGAGTGAGACAGGAGGCTGTCTCAGGGCTGGTGTCTCCTGACGTGTGTCTCCTCAGGTTATAGATGGCCATCTTCTCTCTGCACTGCCATATGTCCTCCCCTCCTCTTTTAAGGACAGTGGTCAGATCAGATTAAGACCCATACCACTGATTCAATTCATCTCTACTTGCAAAAAGACTAAACCTCAAATGCAGACACATTCTGAAGTTCTGGGGTCACAAAAGCAGGGAATTAGGGGATTACAATTGAGATCACAATATGTAACCCCCCCCCCCCCGCCACGTCTGAGATGGATGCCCACTGCTGATGTAAGGACATGCACATGAAAAGTTAATGGCTGCAGGGAGATTCCAAACCCAAAGGGCTGTAGCAATGATGGTGCCAACAGCAGTTTCTCATCATGGCTGATGCATTGTGCCCAGCCTGGCCCTTTGATTTCCCACTCATTGAAATTTTCTCAGGTCCAATGTCAGGTTGGTCAAGGCATTCACAGTGTTCCATCATTGGCCATTGCCTCACAGGGATACTGGGTCACCTGTGACTTTACACCCACCATGAGGATTTGTTCCCACTGGAGTCCTCTACTCAGATTCATGCCTAATGATCACACTCCTCCAGTCTGGAGACTAAAGGCATCTGTCTTTGTAGAATCTGGGTTCTCCAATGAGGGTCTGAAAATGCCCTTTAATATAAAAGGATGAAACAAAAGTATCTTTTTTTAAGTCAATATTTCCATAGGCGATGTCTATGATGCATACCTTGCCCACACAGGGGATGGGCAAGGTTTCTACCACCTTTGCTTCTATATCGGGGGCAGATAAGTCTGAGGTAGCTGAGAGAAAATGTCATGCAGGAAAATTTACATTTCTGACCTGCATGAACTTGAGAAGATTTGTGACATCCCTAAGCTCTATGATCTCATCTCTATAATGGAAATGGTTCATGAGTCCTCAGGGGACAATGATCATCATACAAACTATTTTAGTTTTGTTGTTCCTAAGCTAAACCAAAGAAGCAAAGGAACCAGCTCAGAAAGTAGCAATTGTACCAACATGTACCACTCATGAACTGAAGTGGAACATTGAAAACCTAGAACCTCATTCCTGAGAGACTGGGACTCCTGTGTGAGCTCCAGACCTCTCTCCTCCTGGGATTCTTGGTGATGCCAATGACTGGATGTCCCACCTTGTTCTACACAGTGTGCAGTTGAGTTAACTCAGAGACTTCGTGAGGTCTGCAGGATGCGGGCCCTCCAGAAAGGCACCTTGGAGAAGGGGATTGGGTCCCTGGTCCCAGATTTCCTGGCTGGAAACATCCCCCACATCCTCACCCTGATGCCCATCCATCCGGCCTTCTCCAGGGCCCAGTGGTTCCTGGAAGAACTCTTAATGAGGTGAGCACGGGTCCCCTCTTCACTGCAGTGGGGACTTTGCACACTGCTATCTGTGATTCTTCACAATGTCACCTCATCAGGTTGAGCCTCACAGAATGCTCCTCTGGAAAGGGTGCTGGTACAAGATCAATATCATAGGGCTCTTGTAGGCACTGTGGGGGGACAAGCTATAGCAGCCCTTACATGCTGCCTGCTCAGAAAAAAGGACTGCTGGACCAGCTATGGTTGTTCGTGCTACTTATGTCTCTGTGTCCCATAGAAATGCCCTGAACCCCCATCAGCAGGCTGTGGCAGCTGACTTTGGAAAAGCACTGGGAAAAAACCTGTCAAGCAGTTTGAGATTTCATCAGATGACCTTATCCTGGTCCTTGGTGTAGCCACATGGGGGATAGCATGGCATAGAAGGGTCCCAGTCCCACTCAGATGGCTCAGATGTTTCTGGTTGGAGCTCATTTTATTCGCTAAGCACTTTTGGAGACACTTAGCTTGAATCAAGGAATGAAGGAGACACAGTCATTGACCTCTGTTCTAGTCACTAAGTCAGACAGTCACACTGTCATTCATTAACAGGTCATGTCCACCATCCATCAGATTGGATGGCATCAAGGTCTTTTCTGCCTCTGGAGGGATACCTTTGCATGATGATCGGGGTTACACACCGCAGGAGCAATTGTCAAAGTGAGTGGACTGTGGGAGCAGAAGGATGGTCTCCTGTGTTAGCAGAGTGGGTGCTTAGGCAGGGCAGGGTTTGGCAGATCCCCAATACTACACATCTTCTGATTCCCAAGGGAGGCTTAGGATCTGATGGCTCCTCCACAAGGAGACATGAGTCAAACAGGAGAGTGGGTGGGGTCCCTGGCCTTATTGACCCTAAGGGGATGTTGGGCTGCGTTGACCCTCAGATTTCCATCCCTCCACAGACCCATGCCACTCTGCCTGTCCCTCTCCACATCCATCTTCCCTGAACCACACGGGCAGGCTCAGAACAGGATGGTGGTGAGCAGGCTGCTCCCAAGTCTGTCTCAGTCCTCAGTCCACATGGCTGGGGGTATAAAGGGCTGGGGTGGGCAGCGTACAGGACCTTCAGGAGAGCTGCCAGTGGGAAGAAGAGTCTCACACAGACTCCATATTAAATCGCCTAGATTCCAGGAATGCTCCAACAGTGACAGTCACACAGGTGGCCAGCATTGGCTTGGGACTCTCCTCTGGATGGGGAGGGGCCTACACAGAGGATCAGTCCCAAATAAGGGTGTCAGGGGAGGGCAGAGTGGAAGGAAAGACCAGGACTCTGACTTTATTCCCCACCTGCATCTCCCCAGGGCCACTGCTTCTGTGATGGGATCATGGCCGGACCTGATCCAACATTTTGGCCAGCCCCTACATTTCCCTGGATTCATCATAAAGCAGGCCTTGGTGCTGCACAGCCTCCCTGTCAAACACACATTGGGACTTGTAAGAAGTGTTTGGGTGGAGTTGAAGCAACTGGAGCCTACAGAGGCACAGTGGGAAGGTGAGGGGACTGTAGTCTGGGAAGAGGATTGGGTGAGTGGGGCAGGGGGTGGGATGTTTCATGGGACAGTCTTCCCTGAAAGACAGCCACGTCTTTCCTGTGTGCAGAAATGCACGGGAAAGTGAGGCATGTGCAAATACCTGTCCCCTTAACCTGCTCTACAACCACTTAATGACCTCAAGCACAGCCAAGAGCCAGAGGAAGGGAATGCTCCTGGACTAGAGCCCAATCGGGGTGCGATGGTGCTAGAGTCATCTGGAACACAAGCTGTGATCTGTATTCAAACAGGAGAGCCAGCTCCATCCCCAACAACCAACTACCCCATGACTGTGACTCTAAAGCACCATATAAGGGAGGAGAAGCTTCACATCCTGACCTTCCCTCCTAGACTGGTGGCTGAGCAAATAACATCTATGGATGCAGTGAGTCTTGGTCTTCAGGGTGGGAGAGACAGGACTTCCCTCTGCCCTTGGCTGCCCCAACTTGCCTTTCCCTGATTTCAACTCCTATGATCTTGATGCAAATCACAACTCAAACTCTTTACCACCCATTGGTCCTGGACAACTTTCTCAACTCCCAAGCATTGCTGTCCAGCCAAGTCCATGGTCTATGGAGGTGGGCACCCTAGGCCCTGCTGCACAGAGTGGCTGTGCAGTTAAATGAGGGAGAAGAGACAGAAAGTTGGGTGGAGCCTGGCCCAGATTGTGCGGAGAGGAGCTCTCTGTGTGCAGCCAGATCCATGGGCCACCCATCCATGTGCCCATAGGTTCAGTGGCCTTAGCACATATTAGGTCCCTGATGTGTGTTTAACACTAAGTGAGTCAAACAGCTGTGCTTGCAGCTGTCACAAGTGAATGTACACTGAATAAGGATTTTGTCCAGAGAGGTGTCAATTGCTGGAAGATACCCTCTTGGGGTGAACAGACATAAGCCACTTCCTGAAGCTTGGAGTCACTGAGGATGGGCTGGAGGCAGATGCTACTGTATTTTCCCCACCAGTCTTGGGACCTGGGTCATTCAGTGCTGGGTGCCCAGGGTGGACAGAGAATGAATTCCATTGACTCCAAAGCTCAGGCAAATCCTCTGCTCCTGAGCTTCAGTCTTGACTATTGTCTCATTCAGGGACTGGGCAACCTGAACTGGGGTGTGGCAGGTCTGGGTGGCACTCCCCTTTCTTCTCAGGAGTTGTTCAAGAAGGTGCTGCCCAACCAGTGTCTGGGCTCCATCTGGTCACAGAGGACTGATCCTAGCAAGGAGCACCTGGTATCCACTGTCCGTGCCACCGTCACACAATTCAACAATGTGGCTACTTGTGTGATCACCACGTGCCTTGGGGATGCAAGCATGAGGGCCCAGGACAGGGCCAAAGTGGTGGAGCACTGGATTAAGGTGGCCAAGGTATGTTAGGGGAGGCCCAGCAGCATCTCTGTGCAGATTCTTGAAAAATGCCTCTGCTGCTCAGACAACTCTCAGGACTGAGGACTGAGATCAGAGCCCCAGCCCAGGCTCCAGGTCTTCTCTGCCAGGGTCACTCAGACTTTGACCCCCTCCTTCCACACACACACCCACTGTCTTTGTGCTGGGAGGTTCACTTCCTTCCTGGCTCCTTCCCTGGGTTGAGTTGGAATCCTCCTTTTTCAGAGTTGGTCTTTAGTTGTTAAATGTGCCCAAGCTGAGCATCTGTCCTTTCAAGGGGAGCTGCCAATCAAGGGTGCCTGAAACTATAGCTGCAGCTCCCACCTCACATCACATGTCTCTCCTTCCCCAGGAGTGCAGGACCCTGAGGAACTTTTCCTCCTTGCGTGCCATCCTGGCTGCTCTGCAGAGCATATCCATTCATCGACTGCAGGAGACTTGGGGAAAAGTTTCCAGGTGCGTTGGCCTCTCCCATCACAGCAAGACAGCTAATGTATCTCCCATATGTCTCCCAATATCCTCTCACCTCCTGGGAGGCAGCCAACCCTGGGGACAAATACTGGTCTTGTGGGCCAGGTTTCTCAAGCTCTCTGGCCCCTCAGTCCACTAACTCTGCTTCAGGAGTCAGTCTCCTTCAATGTCAGAGACTGCATTGAGGCAAATGGGAGACTTTCCTGTTTCTACCACCAGAACCCTATGCTCAGTTGAAACCCAAACTGCTCAAAATATAACTTCTCCTTTGACATAGGAAGGGGGCCCAGAGATCAACATGAGAGTCCTACCCAAGTCCCAAGCAGACCCTCCTGCTCAGAGGAACCCAGTGATAGCCTCGTGAGGGCAGTATGAAACATGAGATTGTCTAAAGGAATTTGCTATTAATACTTCTCGCCCATTTTCTCTACACTTGTCTTTTCTTTTTCCACTCCTTCAGGAGGCACGCAGTTACCTTAAAAAAATTATTCAAAGAAGACAACGCCCAAGGCAGGAAACAGTTCATCAAGGTAGAACAAGCCTGAAGGTCTGCAGAGAGGAGGGAAAGAGGAATGGGAGGACTGCACAGGCTGTGGTTTTGGTAGTTTGTTACTTCAAGATTCTCTGGAAATGTTCCCCCTCTTGGTCCCAATTACTAGGAAGAGGGATCTCATTGGTCCATGTGCAGGTGGAACAAAAGAGCTGCTTGGCCTCAGGTCCCACTGGCTGGATCAGAGACAGGGCGGTATGCTCTCTGAGAATTCCTACTGTGTTTCTATAGCACTCTCTGTTAGTCATTTTCCTCATGATTGATATGTGGGGATGACCATCCGCTGCTGCAGGCCTCACAGGGTGGACAGGAGTTCAGGGCAGGAACGATCGGTGCAGAGCTCCCTGCCCTGTCCTACCTGGAGGGCTGAGGGAGAGAACAATGATGACAGGAATGACACTGTGTCCTGTGAGCTAAGTGGAGATCTTAGACACTGTGAGCTAAGTGGAGGTCTCCTATTTTCAGAGGAAGGAATGGGTCAGATTGGTCAGGCCCAGACTCTAGGTCAATCGCACCAAGTGAGCATTGCAGCTGGTAGCACTCCAGAATCAGAGCATGCTGGAGTTGGGATGGCACCGATACCAGCTGACTTGCGTTAGATGTCCAGGGTGTGAGGTCAGGGGTGGTGGGGAGGTGGGGTGAGGTAAGCATGATCTAAATGACCCTGCTTTTCACACTTGTGGAAGCAGCCCTCCAGGTTTGCCTCCATGATGCAATATCTCAGAGGATGCAGGAAGGGGCTCCACAAGAAGGTGAGTGAGCATGTCTGGGGAACGCTCCATGTTCAGAGCAAAGGGTGCTCTGTACTTCCTACTGGAGTCGTCCAAGTCAGGAGAGGGTGGCTTTCTTCCTCCAGCCCCATCTCCTGCGCCAACAGAACCTACCTCCCTCCCCCCTTAGACATGACCAAGAGGAGGGTGGGGGAGCTCATTGTAGGATGCACATAGGCATGGGTATAGCCCAAACGAGATCCTGGCAGGTGATCAAGAGGGGTTCCTAGAGAGTGAAAGAGGAGGCAATTGAGTGGAGCCCCTCAGGCATGTGAGCTGCTCCACATTAGAACCCTGGGGTGGTGGGTTGGCTGAGAGTGGGAGACTTTCAGGACAGGGTCTGTAGGCACCTGAGAGAAGGGGCTGATCCCACCCTCACCCTGTTTGCCCAGTGTGTTCCCTTCCTCGGAGATTACCTGACTCTTCTGCAGAGGATGGATGCGAGCAAGAAGGCTGATGTGGAGGTGGGTAACTGGGGCCTGACTTGAGGTGGCCAAGATTGACCTTTGGGGACAGAGATCCCCATATTGAGCCCTCACTCAGTTCTCAGCACAGTCTCCCCTTGGAGCTGGAGCGTCAGGCCCATCATAGCCATTTGTTACACCCTCCTTTGAAGCCCAGAACCTGGCCTGGATCCAAGTTCTGTCTTTCCCTGTTTCCCACTCCTCCTGGTCCTGGTGGCAATGTAACATGAAAAAATGTGGCAGACCTAGTCAGGTATTTGTTTCTGATAGACCGTAGATGTCTGCCTTTTACAGGGATGTCAGATCAAAATAGAAAAAACAAGCTGGGCACCTCCATTGGAGGATGCAAGGGTAGTGAGAATCAGAGATGCCCTGGCTACCACACATAGGGGCTTCACCTCCTGCATCTTACATTTATTGGGAGATTTTGATAAAGGAAGTGTGAGAAGCCCCTATTTCATGGCTGAGGGCATGGGAGTGGCATCAAAGATAACCTTCTAGAGGAAGGGCTGTTGATGCCCATCTCTGCACACAGGAAAGGACTGGGTGGATTTAGGTAGAAGGAGCGTGTCCCTGTGTTCAAATATTGAGAGCTGTGATCCTGCTCCACTTTGCACTCCCACTGAGGCAATATCTGCACCCTCCCCTTTCCTTCTGGCCGCAGGTGGACAAAGTATTACAACAGATAGTGGTGCTGCAGGAGGCGGCCAAGAAATATGAAATAAAACCTGAGGAACATTTCCGGGCCTGGTTCTGGGCACTGGAGCGGCTCAGTGAGAATGAGAGGTGAGGCCAGGCAGGAGTTGGGCAAGGGCAGGAGTGCACGCTTTCTGCGGGTCAGTCCAGAGAACCTATGTCCATGGCTCCCTGATCCCTGCACAGACCTTGCTGTGTAGCTATTCCTGGGGCTCCTGACCCTGGGAGGGACACTGGAGGCCTGGGAGCTCACAGATGCCACTCTGTCCTGCAGTTACATCCGGTCCTGCCAGCTGGAGCCATAGAACTACCGTATTTTCTGGACCATAAGACGCACTTTTTCTTCACCAAATAGTGGGAGGAAAAGTGCCTATATCTTATGGTCCGAATAGAAGAAGTGCCTGCTTCTTCATGAATTCTGACTATAGCAAAGAAGAGTTCTTCGGGTTTTCAGAAGACTAGAGTACTCAAACCTTTGTCTTTATGTGTTAATGACAGTGATAATGGTTCTCAATGCCACTGTTGACTGCTGTTCAGTTTGTATGGTTCAAATATTATTCTGTTATACTTTATTAAATATTTTATAACACTATTTGGTTCAGAATATTTTTTTCCCTATTTTTCACCTCTAAAAACCAGGTGCGTCTTATGGTCGGGTGCGTCTTATGGTGCGAAAAATATGGTAATTGACCAAGATAACAGATAAAATGAATTAATGTCGAAAATATCCTGGATAGGCATTTAGTCTCATTTAGAAACTAAATGAGAACTCTACTTATTTCCATATATTCCTATTATATATATATTAATAATCCATGTAAATACACCCTTAAACATACTTATAAATAAATTTTTATTATGTTTGTCTTTAAAATATTTACCAATATTAAAATTATTTCTGCAAAATGGTATCTTCTAGTATCTTTCTCCTGCTTCGTCATAAATTATATAATTTTCCCATAGTTAGTGGGCTTAAAATTATTTTCTTCCCTACTTTATGAATAACTCCTTGATGATTATTCTTGTATAGGTACCTCTGAACATTTATTCCATTCATTTTGAATCATTTCCTGCAAATAAAATTTGTTTCAAGAAAGCACATTTGATAGTTTAGTCAGTATGCATTTGCATCATTTCAACAAATTTCCTTGCAATATTGATTGGTAAATCTTTAGCTTAGTAGATTGGGTTAAGAGGAATTAAATCACTGTCCCCTTTCTGAGGTATGTGTTGAGCACCTCCTATGGGCCAGGCACTAGAAGCACAGATCTCAACCAAATAGCATGTCTTGATGGCATGTTTGTATTAAAGAAATCAAACCAGTCAGCACATGCATATAGTGACATCAGAATACATGCTCTGAACAAAAGGTAAAGCAGAGAAAGAGACAAATGGTGATAAGGTAATGTTGTGTGTAGGATGATGTGAAGGTTTGTGGGATTCAGGTGAGAGTTGAGACTGCTTTGGGCATATGCATAGGTGAGCAGCAACGTGGAAACATCTCAGCTGAGCCCCCAGTTTGTGCTCTGGTTTCAAAGTGCTCTAGGTAACTCCTGATCTGAGGGAGAATGTGTCTCCATCCTCATTCTTCACAGAAGGGAGGGTAAAACACGCAGTCCCTACCAGGGGGTGTGCAAACTTTTGGACTCAAGGGCCACAATGGGTTCTTAAACTGGACCGGAGGGCAGACAAAAGCAGGGATGGAGTGTTTGTGTGAACTAATATAAATTCAAAGTAAACATCATTACATAAAAGGGTACGGTCTTTTTTTTTTTTTAATTCAATAGTTTTATTCCCTGGATCTGGCCTGCGGGCTGTAGTTTGCCCAGCCCTGCGCATGTCCGGACCCCTTACCATGAATTAACCTTTCATTGTGGTGTCTATTGGGAACACTTGGTGTGGGGAAGACTTAGTAATTATCGGCCTGGAAATTACACAGCACACCTAGGGCGACACAGCAAGGTATTTAGGGAGGTAAGAAGAGAGAAAGGAGAAAGGGAAGAACTAGAGAAAAAGTTGAAATAAGGTAAGAAATGGAATGTGGAAGACTAAAAGCAGGAAAACAAAAATGTAAAGATGAGGTAAAGGGAACTTGTAAAACATTTCCTACTTACAATGAAAATGTTTAACAGCTGAGACAACGTAGGGAGCTGTGACATTCCATAATACATTAACATAGTTGTTTTTCTTAAACTCTGTAAGAATGAGATGTTAAAGAGAAGAAAAATGTAAACATGAGGGCACTGCATAGCAAGAAAATGCCCTCACATTCCCCAAATAGAAAAAATGGACACATGAGGTTGAATACAGTGGAAATAGGAATAAACATAAAATAGTACAGAGCAAGGCCAAATCACAGTTCTATTATCTTGCTGAGAAATGAATAAAGCAAAATAGACCAACATGGAAAGAAGAAAAGTTATGTGGGGATGAAACAGGAAACAAAAGAGATATTTATGCTCTATTAATCTTCTGATACATATGTCCAGTTAATTGAGTGTATCTATCTCTGAACTGTTGTCTTGCTAGAATGCAATTTGATGTCCATGCCTGGGATTTTTTTTTTCTACAAGTACTATTTGGTTCACAAACTATTACTCAACAGTTAGGTCAAAAGTAACCTGCTTGTCTTTCCAGGAAGATTATTCTGGACAAACATCTTTATCCCCAACTTCAAAGCTTAATACACAAACAATTGATAACTTTAGACCAATGTTTTCATCTTTACAATAAAAAAATTGGACTAGATACTATTTTCATTTCAAAATTAGTTTTTTTCCATTATAAAAATAAGTCATGATTAAAGGTAGGAAAGAGAAAGAATTAAAATAAGTGAAAATCACCCACATACAAACTTGAAAATAATTATTCATACTTTTATATATATTTTCAGATATTCTAACATATACACTCCACAATTTTTTCCCTTTTCACCTGTTTATTTTTTTTTAATTTATTAAGGTATTATATGTGTACATAGCTTACCATTGCCCCCCCCCCCACTCCCATTCATGCCCTCCCTCCCCAGAGTTCTGTGTTCGGTGGTTGTACTTATATTGATGCATATCAGTCCTTTGGTTGTTCTCTTCTCTCCCCCCCAGGTATCCTTCCCCTCCCCACTGTCATTTGACAATCTGCTTGTTTTATGGTGACTATCTCAGGACCACACGAATAGAATCCATTCCTCCTTTGGTTTACACCGCCCCTCCCCCAGGGTCCCACTGCTTCCCTGGGCCACATGTCTTTCCCAGGACACAAGCCTCCCCAGGGACACCCCGCCCCCTTGGGGCACATGGCTTACATGGGGCACACAGCCCCCTGGGACACAGGGCTCATCTGGGGCACATGGCTCCTCTGGGGTGCTGGGGTCGTGAATTGGAGGCGCTGCTCTAGCTCCTGGCTAGCATGGCGGACAGGCCTGGACAGCTGCAGGTGGGGAGACCAAGCTCCAACGAGTATAATCAGAATGGCTGCTGATGCAGAGGCCAAACTCCAAAGCCGCCCACTCCCTGGGTCTGGGGTGGAGTGAGCACTGTTCTGGGTGGATTTCCCTTATTTGAGGCAGTGGTGAGGGGTGCGGTGGTGGGTGCAGTAGCGATGGTCGCTCCTGTGGTTCAATTTCCACTGTAGTTTTAAAATCCACATGGTGGCAGTAACAGAAGCTTCAGCCCGGCCATGTGGCGGCAGAGGAAGGACTCCCTACGGCCAAGAGAGGAAGGCACCGCGCCATCTCCACACCATCACGGAGGGCGGGCTGGGATGGTTGTGGGCAGGCTGAGATGGCTGCAGGCGGGGAGACTGCCCTCAAAGATGTCTCATTCAGTGCAGAAGCTGAGCTGCTGTGGACTCGGAGGCTAAGTTCTGAAGTCACACACTCCCTGAGCCCGGGGCGGAGTGAGCTCTTTTTTCAGTGGATTTCCTTTATTCGCCGCATCTGCGGGTGCAGAGGTGGGTGCCTTCTCTCCTGTGTTTCAATTTCCCCTGTAGTTTTAAAACCCACATGGCGTCAGTAGCGGAAGCTTCGGCCCGGCCATGCGGCAGTGGAGGAAGGACTCGCAGGGGCCGAGAACAAAAGGCGCTGTGCCACATACTCACCAGTACAGCGTGAGTGGTCGCTGGGCTGAGCTGGCTGCGGGTGTGGAGACGTTGTGCCAGCTCCTCACCAGCACAGTGGGCGGGCTGGGACAGCTGCGGACTGGGATGGTTGCAGGCAAAGGCTTCTCGTCCAGGCATGAGCGGAAGGTGCTATGGAGGCTTGACATTAACTCCCTTATTCCCACTGCAGGCAGGCCGGGATGGCCCATTCCCTAGGCCCAGGGTGGAGCAAGGTCTGGCTTCCCTCATTCTCGGTGGTGGCTGAGGCTCCAGGGGGTACAGTTCCGCCTTAGTGTTAAACTCCACATGGAAGCAGCAGCGCCCTGCTTTGTGTCTAGTTGTAGCCTCGCCATTCCACCAGCTTTCCTGTGGGTCTGGTGTGATCCCTTTTGATTTTACCTGTTGTTTTTTTCCAAATTGTTGATGAGGTGGCAGCTTAGGAGACTACCTAGGCCGCCATCTTGTTTCAGTCTCCCTTGTGCATGTCCAACTCCCAGGCCCTGCGCAGCTGCGCGTTCCACACCACCCTGGTCCACAGCCCCCCATCCTGGTAGATGCAGCTCATTCTCCCCGGGCCGGGCCGCTGGGCCAGGACCACGACCAGGACCATGACAGGGACCTGGACGAGGACCAGGAGCAGAGACAAATGAGCGGTTCCCTACACTCCACAATTTAAAAGCGTGTTATATTTCTGTTTGCTAATATGTCTACATCTAATGTGAAAAACATTTCTTCCTGGCCGATATGACAAGGTAGTTATGTTCCTGGGAAAAGGCCTGATGGGCCCAGGTTGCCAAACTCTGTGTCCAATAATTCAGAAGGTTAAATCATACTAGGCATCCACTGGGAAGGCTCGCCACCTAGAAGACAGAGCTCTTACAAACTTCAAATCCTGTCTCCCCGGCAAGGCACAGGGAATAGCATTATACACGAAAAGGGGGTAGGGTGAGGCTGATCTGGAGGTCTGTAGACTTCAGCTATTGTCTTTTAGTCATCAAGTGATGAGATGATGTTGATGAGATAATGTCTTGAATCATGGTGGGTCGGTCTAAACCTGCTTATTGGTTCTGCATGCTGGATTCATAGCTAAGTCACCTCTTCAATTGCTTTGCAAAGGCCTTGAAAAGGAAACTTTAAGAAACACTTAACCCCCTGTTCATATATGAGAAATTTAACCCCCTATTCACATAAGTATTTGTGTTCTAAGATTTAAAATAATGATTAAATTTCAGATTAATTTAGGTCCTCAATCTATCAGATTATAGGTGTCCTCATCATTCCTCATTCTCTGATAAGGTTGATATGATCAACCTTATGCTATACTTACTTTTATTTTAAAATTCATTATATTGCTATAGTCCCACTAAATTCATCTCTGCTATGTGGAGTTTACCCCCTTTAAGTCTGATGACTGGAAAGAACCACACAAATTCTGTATGAGTTTATGTTAGATTCATTAATCTCATTAGATTTATAATTGAGTATAACTGAATTTCCTTTTGAGATATCTCTTCAACTTTCACAAACCTTTCTTTACAAACCTTACAACTTTCAGAAACAACCACCTTTAGAGCCCACTTTCTTTATCCTTCACAATGCATCTCCATAACCTATGCTTTCTATTACACAAAACTACACATCCTTTCCAAGTTGAGTTCAAGTTCAGTTCTACATAGGTTCCTCCATTGCCGGCTTCAGAGCAGTTAAAGTGATTTAGAAGTAAGTCTCAGGGTGCTATAGATTTTCTCCCCGTGTGCCCATGGTCCTGGATCTGCTTGTGTCTGTCTAACTGCCTGCCACATCCCCCCTCAAGGATCTTAGTTCTGAATTCTTTTAGAGGAAGGGAACTTCACGGTTCTTCTGAAACCAATTCCTGCTGAATAGGGTCAAAATTTTCTCTCAGAACCAAGAGATCTTTGCTCTCTGTCAGAGGAATGATGATGCCTGGGCATAGGAGGAGGTGGCAATGGTGCCTATGGGTGGTATGCCCAGGTGCCCGTAGGGCCTGTAACCTTGTGGAGACAAACAGTGTTATAAACTACAGTATTATTGTGCAAAAGTTTGAACAACAAGAATGATGTCAGAAGGTCTAGGGAAGAAATAAACATATCGGTTCTATTAATTTCCTGTTGAAACATGATTTTTCTTGTTATTTTTTATTCTAAAAATAGTGTTTCTCCTCGTGATTGACATGCAGGGATAACCATCCTCTGCTGCAGGCCTCACAGGGTGGTCATGAGTTCCGGGCAGGAAAGATCTGTGCAGAGCTCCCTACAATGTCCTACCTCGAGGGCAGAGGGCTAGAACAATGATAACAGGAATGACACTGAGTCCTCAGAAGAATCTGTAGCTAAGTGGATGTCACCCACTATCAGAGGAAGGAATGGGTCAGGGCCGTCAGGCATAGACCCTAGATCAATCACACCGAGTGAGCATTGTATCTAGGAGGCATCCAGAATCAGAGCATGCTGGAGTTAGAATGGCATTGGTACTAGATGACTTGGGTCAGATGTCCAGGGTGTGTCGTCAGGGGTGGTGGGGAAGTGGGGTGAGGTGAGCATGAGCTCAATGACTCCATGAGCTCACCCTTGCGGAAGCAGCCCTCCAGGTTTGCCTTGATGATGCTCTACCTCGGAGGATCCAGGAAGGGCCTGCACAAGATGGTGAGTGGGCTTGTCTGGGGGACGGTCTGAGGTCAGAGCAGAGGGTATTCTGTGTTCCCCCCTGGAGGCCTCCAAGTCAAGAGAGGGAGGCTTTTTTCCTCCAGCCCCATCTCCTGTGCCCACAGAACCTAACAACCTCCCTGACACCGAGATGAGGGCCTGGGAGAAGTGAGTGTAGGATGCACATGGGCATGGGTCTGGCCAGGGAAAACAGACCCTGTAATTTGCCCAAGGGAATTCCTAGAAGGTGTTCAAGAGGGGTTCCTGGAGATGAGGGAGGAGGTAATTGAGTGGAGACCCTCAGGCACCCTGGCTTCTCCACATGAGAACCCTGGGTTGGTGAGTTGGCTGAGAGAGGGAGGCTTTTAGGACAGGGTCTGTGTGCACCTGAGAGAAGGGGCTGATCCCACCCTCACCCTGTTTGCCCAGTGTGTTCCCTTCCTGGGAGATTACTTGACGCTTCTGCGGAGGATGGACAGCAGCATGAAGGATGACCTGGAGGTGGGTAACTGGGGTCTGACTTGAGGTGACAGGATTGACCTTGGGGAACAGAGATCCCCACACTGAGCCCTGAGTTCTCAGCACTGTCTCCCCTTGGAGCTGGTGGGACAGGCTCATTATAGCCATCTGTTATACCTCCATTGGAGCCCAGAGCCTGGCCTTGATCAAATTTCTGTCTTTTCCTGTTTCCCACTCCTCCTGGGTCTTGGTGGTAGTTTAACATGAAAAAGGTGGAGACAAGGCTTTTCTTTCTGATGGACCTTAGATGTCTGCCTTTTAGGGGGAGCCAGATCAAAATAGAAAAAAGAAAAAAAGAAAAAGAATAGCTGAGCCGCTAGGCATCTCTGAGAAGCAGGGAAGGGGAGTGAGAATCAGACACACTCTTGCTACCAGAAGTAGGGGCTTCACCTCCTGCTTCTTCCATTTATTTGGAGATTTTGACAATGTAAGTGGGAGAAGCCTCTATGGCTGAGGGCATGGGAGTGGCATCAAAGATAACCTTCTAGAGGAAGGGCTGTTGATGCCCATCTCTGCACACAGGAAAGGACCCTGGGTGGAATTAGGTGGAAGGCGGGTGTCCCTGTGTTCAAATATTGAGAGCTGTGATCCTGCTCGACTTTGCACTTTCACTGAAGCAGTATCTGCATCCTCCCCTTCCCTCTGGCCCCCGGTGGACAAAATACTGCAAGAGATAGTGGGGCTGCAGGAGGCAGCCAAGAAATATAAAATACAACCTCAGCGGCAATTCCAGGCCTGGTTCTGGGCCCTGGAGCGGCTCAGTGAGAATGAGAGGTGAGGCCGGGCCGGAGTTGGGCAAAGGCAGGAGTGCACGCTTTCTGCGGGTCAGTCCAGGGAACCTATGTCCATGGCTCCCTGTTCCCCACACAGACCTTGCTGTGTAGCAATTCCTGGGGCTCCTGACACTGGGAAGGACACTGGAGGCCTTGGAGCTCACAGGTCCCACTCTGAGTTACATCTGGTCCTGTCAGCTGGAGCCACAGAACTAATTGACCAAGAAAACAAGATAAAATGAATCAATGTGGAAATTATCCTGAATGTTAGAGACTAAATGAGAGCCCTACTCATTTCTATAATTACCTATCATATATATTAATACTCCATGTAAATATACCCTAAAACATACTTATAATTAAATTTTTATTATGTTTGTGTCTTTAAAATATTTACCAATATTAAAATTATCTCTGCAAAATTGTATCTTAGGTTGGGGAGGGTAGAGTTGGCAGCTCTCGGCCCACTGCCCTGTTGGCTCCTTCCTTGGAGGCTGAGGTTGCGCCTGAATGGCTGCAGGATCCCAGCAGCACATAGCCATCTATGTCTGGGAACCAGGAACCCACCTCCAGCTGTTCCTGGGGATGAGGTCTTTCTCTTGACTCACAGACAGTCTCGCAGCTTTCACTCAGCTGCTTTCAATACTGGGAAAGAGACTAATTTTAAGGAAACGTTGAGTTTCTAGCAAACAAGGGAGCCATTCAAATATCTTAGCTCATGGCCTTCCATGCATCAGGAGAAGCCAGTGAAATGGACACTGAGTGTGTCCCCCCAGGCCTCTTAAGGACACTGGTCAGACTAGATTAAGACCCACAGCACTGAACTCACTAAACCTTATTATCTGCTTAAAGACTAAAACTTGACCCATTGTGAAGTTTTAGGGAGTCCAAAATTTATGGAATTCGGGTAACACATTCACATCACAATGTGTACCACCCCTCACTGGAGATGGACGCCCTCTGCTGGTAGAAGGACATGCACATGTAAAATGTAATAGCAGGAGGCAGATTCCAAACCCAAAGGGCTGTAGCAGTGATGGTGCCAACAGCAGTGTCTGACCATGGCTGATACCTTGCTCCCAGCCTGGCCTGGAGATTTCTCGTTCATTGAAATTTTCACCTGTTTGATGTCAGGTTGTTCAAGGCAATCACAGTGTTCCTTTATTTCCTCACAGTGACATTGAGTCCTTTATTTCCTCACAGTGACATTGAGTCGCCTGTCACTTTATACCCACCACATAGATTTGCTCCCAATCCAGTCTTCTGCTCAGATTCATGCCTGAGGACCATCTGCCTCCAGTATGGAGTCTGCAGACATTTGACCTTTCTCAGAATCTAGGATCTCTGCAATCAGGGTCTAAAAATGCCCATTAACATGAAAGGATGAAACAAAAGTATCTTTTTTGAAGTCAGTGGTTTTCATAGGACATGTCTACCATGTACACTGTCCCCACACAGGGAATGGGCAAAGCTCCCACCCCTTTTGCATCCATGATGGGAGCAGATAGGGCTTAGGTAACTGAGAGGGAATGTCAAGCAGGACAGTTCACAGTTCTGGCCTCATAACCTTGAGGAGACATGTGACATCTCTAAATCTCTGTGTACTTGTCTTTATCATGGGGATGGATCTTAAGGCCTCATGGGGACAATGCTCCTCAAACAAACTATTAACACAGGGAGGTTTGTTTTCCTTAGCTAAAGTAAGCACAAAAATGCCCAGAAGGTCACAATTGTGTGAACATCCCCACCCACTGAACATAAGTGGAAGTGGAACATTGAAAACCTAGACCTCATGGAGCCTGGATACTCTTGTTCCTTGTCTTGTGCACGACCTTAAGGGACTGCGACTCCTGTGTGAGCTCCAACCCTCCATCCTTCTGGTGATGCCACTGACTGGATGTTCCTCCTTGTCCCACCCAGGGTGCTGCTGAGTTAATTCTGAAACTACATTAGGCCTGCAGGATGAGGGCCCTCCAGAAAGGCACTTTGGAGAAGGTGGCCCTGTCCCTGATACCAGACGTCTTTGCTGGAAACATCCCCCATATCTGCAACCTTAAGCCCATTCATTTGGACTTCTGCAGAGCCCAGTGGTTCCTTGATGAGCTGTTAACTAGATGAGCTCAGGTTGCCTCCTCTGAAAAGTAGGGACTCTTCCCACTGAAAGGAGTGACTCTTGACAATGTCATCACATCACTCTGAGCCTCAGCATGCTCCCCTGATAAGTGGGGTGGTACAGGATCAGCATGAGGTATTTCTGTTTAACTGGCCCTTAGTTATACAAGGGCAGTGCCAGTGTTTAAATCCAATTGCAATTCATGAGCCACATAAATTGCAATGAACCATCCTTTCTGCACAGTTTGTTGTCCCATACACTGAATGGGTCTCTCGCAACCATCATCTGTATGATCAAGAGACTACAATTGCTTGTGCTTCCCTTGAGATTTTGGGCATTTGAATTGACTCTCCTATAAGCACCACCCAAACCCCCTGCAAACTGCAAGAACATGTCTATTCTATTCCACCATGCTGTTTCCACACTGAATGGCAGACAAAATGTCTAAGGCCTCAGAATATGTACTGTTGAAAGGTCATTTTATTGTGGTGAACTAAGAGTTATGACTAAGAAAGAGTGAAGAAAGTACCAGTGATGCAGGTACTAAAATCATCAGAGATGAGAGAGGGATGTAGGGGTTTGTGGGTGACTGCAGCCACCAAGGCTGGTACAGTCTAATCACATAACTGTCCCTCTGTGGCCCCCATCTCCTGGTGAGTGACATGGAGGCATGACCATTCCATGCTGCAAGCTTCACAGGATGATGACAAGTTCAGGGCAGTTAAAGACTATGCAGAGCTCACTGCCCTGTCCCACCTAAAGGGGTGAGGGTAAGAACAATGATGCCAGTAATGACACCGAGTCCTCTGGAGAACCTGTGAGCTAGGTGGAGGTCTCACACTTTGCAAGGTGAGAATTGGTCAGGGAGGCCAGGCCCAGGCCGAAGGTCACACACACTGAGTGATTGTTGCAGCTGGGATCCATCTAAAATCAGAGTATGCTGGAGTCCGTGTGGCACTCGCACCAGCTGACTTGGGTCAGATGTCCAGAATATGGGGTCAGGTGTGGTGGGGGTAATGGCGTGAGGTGAGCATGACTTCAATGACCCTGTCCCCTACTCAAAGGTGAACAGTCCTCAGGTTTCAACTCTGATACTGAAAGTCTGAGGGTCCAAGAAGCTACAGAAGAAGGGGAGTGAGCCTGTTGGGGGACATTCCAGGGTCAGAAGAGAGGAGTCTCTGTGTTCCCAGTTGGAGGCCTCCAAGTCAAGAGAGGGAGGCCTTCCTCCTCCAGTTCCATGTCATGTTCCCACAGAACATGATACCCTCCCTTGTACTCCCAAATTTCCCAAAGGTGGATTGTGGGAGCTGAGTGGAAGAAGGTTATGATGATGAGGCTCCCTGATAGTCTTTGGGGTTTAGATACAAGGGCACAACAGTAGGCCCTTTTAGCACCCAAAGACCAACTGTCAGAGCAACGAGGATCCAAGCTCAACCCAACGAAGGGGCCAGGTAGGAAGTTAGCTTCTCACCACACATCAAGGTCCTCATGCCCCTGGCAGAGAGGACCTAGAGGTATTTTTGGGCTCCCACCTCAGGCTTCAGTTCTGAGAGCTGACCAAGTAGCAGAGGATATTTCAAGGATCCACATAGGGATGCTGCTGGGCCTCTCCTAACAGACCTGGGCCACCTAAAATGAGTATTCTGCCAGTTTGGCGATGTCCTGGGCCATCATGCTTGAGTCCCCAAGGCAAGTGGGCACATGATTGAACTGTGTGATGGCAGCATGAACAGTGGATGTTCCTTGCCAGGTTTGACCCTCTTGGACTAGATGGAGCTCAGTCACTGTTAGGGCAGCACCTTCTTGAACAGCTCCTATGATGAATGGGGAATATCACCCAGCCCTGACACACCCCAGCTCAGGGTCCCCAGACCATGAAGGGGTCACTGGACATGAATGAAGCTCAGGAAGCTGAGGATGTGCCTGAGCATTGAAGTCCATGGGATTCACTCTCTGTCCACCGAAGGCACACAGCACTGGATGACCTGGGGCCCAAGACTGGTGGGAAAGGGACAGGAGCATCTGCCTCCAGCCCATCCTAACTAAATCCAAACTGCAGGAAGTGGCTCAAGTCAGCTCACCCCAAGGGGGCATCTTCCAGCATCTGATTCCCCTCAGGTCAGAATCCCAACAGCAAGTTAAAGAGTTCAAAGGTCTTGCCTGCTCAGAACCTTGTCCAACTGTCAACTGTCAGAAGCCACTGGGACCCACTTAGGGGACCTGCTCCTCTCCTGTCCTTCTCACACTACACAGATGGATACATTTGCCTTTTAATTGATTTCTCTTAGAGAAATAAAAGGACAGTATATGACCATTGATGTAAGAACTTTGGCTCTCTGGGTTGCCATGAGGCCCACAATATATACCACACCTCACAAGTAATTAGACTATGGAGAGGTTTAACTACTATCACATTAAACACACCCACTGGCTCAAAACTTCAAATCCTCTTAAGCTAATCCAAGTTTCTTTCCTTCCCTTTGAAATATCACCACTTGGCAAGGGTCCCTCAATTAGATCCCACCAACATTCACAAGGTTAAGTGCCCCTGCCTCTAGGACAGAGGGAGTCTCCTGGTATAAATTGTATATTACCTGGCCCATAATCTTTAGAACCTGAGGTCTGGCTTTCTTTAGTTTCAGAATACATGTAGCTGATACCTGATTTGAGTTCATTTTTCTTCTTTGAAATTTTGGGGGCTTTTTGTTGTTTTGTTTGCTTGTTGGCACCATTCGATAGCCAATAGTAAGGTATTTTCATGCTGCTCAGTAATAAACCATTTTGTTTTCCTTTTTAAACTTTTAACCCCCTGTATCCATTTTTATCATCCCTGTTAGCTACCATTCTGTCTTCTGTATCTATGAGATTGTTTTGTTTTTAATTCCAAATATAAGCCATATTATATGGTATTTGTCATTCTCTGTCCAACTTAGCTCACTTGGCATCAGACATTTGAAGACCATCTATGTTGTTGCAAATGTAAAGACTTAATTCTTTTTTATAAAAGTGTAATACTCTACTGTATAGATGCACCACATCTGATTTTTACATTTGCCTATCAATGAATACTGAGGTTGCTTCCACATCTGACTATTGTAACTGATGTTGCAAAAAACACAGAGTTAAATGTATCCTTTTGAATTAGTGTTTTGGATACCTACATATAACCAGAAGTTAAATTGCTGGATCATACTCTAGTTCTAGTCTTAATTTTTTGAGGAAATTCCTTACTTTTTTTTTCCATAGTGACTGCACCAATTTGCAATCCTACCAACAGTGCACAAGGGTTCCCCTTTCTACACTTCCCCACAGCAATTGTCCCTTCCTGTCTTTTTCATAACGGCCATTCTGGCAGTGGGAAGTGATATTATGTGGTTCTAAATTGCAATTCCCCCTTGACTAGTGAGGTGATCATAATCTACATTTAATTTTAAATGCTACTTTATATTCTGCACTATATAGAAATTAGAAACCACTAGCATTCTTATTCCTCAAGAATTAAAATTCCATTACACTACAAACATCAATTATTTTATTAGTAAGTACAAGCTTATGTAAAAAAAAAAAAAAAAAGATACAGAGTCACCTAGAGCACTTTGGAACCAGAGGTCAAAATATCGTCTATGCATATTCCCAAGGAAGCCTCAACTAGCACCTTTTCCCCACAAATCTTCACATCATCCTTCACACAACATTACCTTGTCATCACTTGTCTCTTTTTCTGCTTTAGCTTTTATTCAGAGTATGTAGCACAACCTGACTTTGAGTTATGCATGTGCTGGCTGGTTTGATTCTTTCATGCAAACATGCCATCATGAAAAGCTCTTTGGCTTGACCATGCGCTTCCAGTGCCTGCCCATATGAGGCGCTCAATACATACCTGATAAAAGAGCAAGGGAATGAATTACTCTTAATCCAAGGTACAAATTTCATGACATCTCAATCAAAATTCCAAGGGAATTTGATCACATGACTCAAAATTCACACATACTAAAATTTAAAATGCATATTTTTTAAACAAATTTTATTTGCAGGAAATGTCAAACCAAATTGGATAAATATTCACAGGTACTTATACAATGATGATCATCACAGCATTATTCAAAAAATAGAAAATAAAATAAGTTTAAATCCATTAACTGCAGCCAAATTATGTAGTTTAGCACATAGCAGCATAATAGATATTAGAAGATATTCTTTTGTCAGAAATAATTTTAATATTACTAGAACATATCATCAAACATAAATATAACATAAAATGATTTATTAATATGGATAAGTGCATATTTACATATACTGCTGTCATATCTCAAAGGACACATATTAATATATGTACAATCATTTCCACTTTAGTAAGGGGATGTTCACTTACTATAAATCTTTTTCTTTTCTACATATGAACATGGATTATTTATGTACATTAAAAAAAACCCTACTTTCATTTTGAAAAAAAGAGAAAATATGGGGATAGGAAGTGTGTCCATTATAATCCACCTGGAAAGAGGAGCTAGGGTGGTTTTGTCTAAAAGTTGGGAGATGTTTTAATTATTTTCTGAACCAAATAATTTTTGTAAAAATAAAGCCAGTGCCCAAAATCAAATTAAATTGTGGCAAGACACTGAATTAAGAAGTAGATACACTCGACTAATTGTATCACAGAACATTAACTCGGACACACATATACCCCAGGTATTTTCCCTCCTTTCTGCGCACATGTGTTTTTTTGGTTCTACTTGGGACTATTCTCCTGTATTCCTTTCACTGCACAGTCTTGGGATGCTCACTTGCCTTGCTTTCTGCAGATGAGTTTATATTTATTTCAGCAGGGTTTGGGGAGGACCAGGGAGCCATGCACAAAGGTTCACTGGGCAGACTAGCAAGAAGAGTCTACATCTGCCCTTGCCAACTCCTGCCTGGCCTCACCCCTCATTTTCTCTGAGCCGCTCCAGGGCCAAGAACCAGGCCCCGAATTGCTCCACAATCTCTATTTGATATTTCTGTGCTGCCTCCTGCAGCAGCACTATCTCCTCCATTACTTTCTGCTTCTGGGCCCACAGGGATGGACTGGATGCAGACACGACCCAGGTGGGAGTGAAGAGTGGGGCAGGGCCCAGTCCTGTGTATTTACACACAGGGGCACCCTCCTTCCTACTAATTCAACCGAGAGCCTCCTGGTGCTCAGAGATGGGCATCAATAGTCATTCCTTTAGGAGGTTATCCTTGATGCCACCCTCTACCCCCAGCAACCAACTGGAGGGGTCTCCCACTTCTCTTATCAAACTCTCCCAATAAATGGAAGATGCAGGGGATGGAGCCCAGGAGTGTGCTGGCTTGGAAGTCTCAGTCAATTATCTGTTCTGCCCTGGGAAGAGCCACAGATGCTCACCTTCATTTTTTCTAGGTTGATCTGATTCCCATGGAAGGTAGTCAATTCTGGTCAACCTAAATCAGGACCCAGATCACCCCCTTCCAAAACATTCTTCATCCTGGTATACAGCATCTTCAGATCTTCCATATATTTTCCAAGGTAGGGAATATAGAGGGCAAACAGCTGAGGGTGGGATGAAACCCTGCTGTCAGGTGCCCCTATGCCCTTCTCTGAAAGCCTCCCACCTTCAGTCCTGACCTTCCCATGTGGAACAGCCTAGGAACCTTAGCAGCTCCACTCAATTGTCTCTTCTTTCACTCTCCAGGGACTGCTCTTGATTCCCTCCCAGGAGCTCCTTTGTCAAACCACAGCATCAGTGATCTCAGGCCAGCTCCATCATCATAACCTTCTTGCACTCAGCTCCCCCAAGTCCCCTTTGGGAAATTTGGGGGTATAAGGGAGGATATCATGTTCTGTGGGAACATGACATGGAACTGGAGGAGGAAGGCCTCCCTCTCTTGACTTGGAGGCCTCCAACTGGGAACACAGAGACTCCTCTCTTCTGACCCTGGAATGTCCCCCAACAGGCTCACTCCCCTTCTTCTGTAGCTTCTTGGATCCTCAGACTTTCAGTATCAGAGTTGAAACCTGAGGAATGTTCACCTTTGAGTAGGGGACAGGGTCATTGAAGTCATGCTCACCTCACGCCATTACTCCCACCACACCTGACCCCATATTCTGGACATCTGACCCAAGTCAGCTGGTGCGAGTGCCACCCAGACTCCAGCATACTCTGATTTTAGATGGATCCCAGCTGCAACAATCACTCAGTGTGTGTGACCTTCGGCCTGGGCCTGGCCTCCCTGACCCATTCTCACCTTGCAAAGTGTGAGACCTCCACCTAGCTCACAGGTTCTCCAGAGGACTCGGTGTCATTACTGGCATCATTGTTCTCACCCTCACCCCTTTAGGTGGGACAGGGCAGTGAGCTCTGCATAGTCTTTAACTGCCCTGAACTTGTGATCATCCTGTGAGGCTTGCAGCATGAAATGGTCATGCCTCCATGTCACTCACCAGGAGATGGAGGCCACAGAGGGACAGTTATGTGACTAGACTGTACCAGCCTTGGTGGCTGCAGTCACCCACAAACCCCTACATCCCTCTCTCATCTCTGATGATTTTAGTACCTGCATCACTGGTACTTACTTCAATCTTTCTTAGTCATAACTCTTAGTTCACCACCATAAAATGACCTTCCAAAACTACATATTCTAAGGCCTTAGACATTTTGTCTGCCATTCAGTGTGGAAACAGCATGGTGGAAATAGAATAGACATGTTCTTGCACTTTGCAGGGGGTTTGGGTGGTGCTTATAGGAGAGTCAACTCAAATGCCCAAAATCTCAAGGGAAGCACAAGCAATTGTAGTCTCTTGATCATACAGATGATGGTTGCGAGAGACCCATTCAGTGCATGGGACAACAAACTGTGCAGAAAGCAGGATGGTTCATTGCAATTCATGTGGCTCATGAATTGGAATTGGAATGAAACACTGGCACTGCCCTTGTATAAATAAGGGTCTTTAAACAGAAATACCTGCTGCCTACAGTGTGTTACAGGAAGCACACACATTGGAGCAACAGCAGTGAAATAGGGCCTGGAACAAGTGCAGTGTTTCCACAATGAAAGGTTACCTCATGGTAAGGGGTGCAGAGAGCCCCGGGGCTGGGTGCTTTGTCCTCCCTTCTGTGAAGAATGAGGCTGGATACACTTTCTCCCTCAGATGTGGTGCCACCTAGAGCACTTTGGAACCAGAGTAGCAACCTTAGGGCCCAACTGGGATGTTTCCACGTTGTTACTCATCTATGCATATGTCCAAAGCAGCCTCAAATATCACCTCGATGTGACAAACCTTCACATCATCCTACAAAAAACATTACCTCCTCACCATTCGTCTCTTTCTTTGCTTTACTTTTTGTTCAGAGCACATAGCACAACCTGACTTCATGTTATGCATGTGCTGGCTGGTTTAACTCTGTCATGCTAACATGCCATCATAACAAGCTCTTTGGTTGAGCACTGAGCTTCTAGTGCCTGGCCCATAGGGGGTGCTCAATACATATCCAATAAAGAATCCAGTGCATGAATTCCTCTTAACCCAATCAACAAATCTGAAGATTTGCAATAAAAATTCCAAGGGAATTTGATCAAATTATTCAAAATGAATACATACTAAAATTTAAAAGGTGTATTTTCAGACAAATTTTCTTTGCAAGAAATGATTCAAAATGAATTGAATAAATGTTCAAAGGTACCTATACAACAATTATCATCAAAGAATTATTCACAAAGTAGAAAACAAAACAATTTTAAGTCCATTAACTACAGACAAATTATATAATTTATGACAAAGCAGGAGAAAGATAATAGAAGATATCGTTTATGAAAGGTATTTTTAATAATGCTAAGTACTTTAAAAAACATAAACATAAAAATTATAACGATGGTTAAGGGCATATTTGCATGTATTATGACTATATATGAAAGGGTAAATATAAAAATAGGTATAGTTCCTATTTAGTCTATAACACTGCTATAAGGTCCAGAATAATTTCCACATTTGCAGGAAACAAATGAATTCCCTTTAGCAGTTTTCCTGGCCACCTAGGACTGTGGCTCCAGCTGGAAGGTCAGGATGTAACTGTTGGACAGAGTGGCACCTGTGAGCTCCCAGGCCTCAGGTGTCTCTCCCAGTGTCAGGAGCCCCAGGGATTGCTACAAAGCAAGGTCTGTGGATGGACAGGAATGAGGGAACCATGGATACAGGTTCTCTGGACTGAACATGCCAAATCCCGCCTGGCCCCATCTTTCATTTTCACTGAGCCACTCCCGGGCCATGAGCAAGGCCCAGAATTTCTCCTCAGGCTTATTTTATATCTCTGGGCAGACTTCTGCAGTACCACTATCTCCTCTAGAACTTTGTGCACCTGGGGCCAGAGGGAAGGAGAGGATGCAGATACTGCTTGAGTGGGAGTAGGAGTGGATCAGGGTTTCTGGTCCTGGGTCTTTGCACACTGGGGCCACCTCGTTTCCTGTTTCCGACCAGGCCTTTCCTCTGCTCATCGATGGGCATCAACAGCCTTTCCAGTAGGAGGTTGTCCTTGATGCCACTTCTATGCCAGAAGTCATAAGCTGGATGACTTTTGCACTTCTGTTATTAAATTCTTTCCTTAAATAGAATATGCAGGGAATTGAGGCCTGGAGTATGCTGGCCAGGGTGTCTATTTTTCCCACTGCCCCTCGGGAGGTACACACCTAAAGTTTTATTTATTTTTTCATTTTTCAGAATCACAGCATTGAGCTCATGCTCATCTCACCCCATTTTTCCCACCACTCCTGAACTTTTTTCTATGTGATCTGACCCACCTAAAAGGCAGACTTCCAAGGTCTATCAGAATAAAAATACCTGGTTCGGAATAACCCATTGTCCCCACCCTTCTCATGTTGCACTACAGCCAGGTCCTAGGAGGTGATGGGAAACAGGAAAAGACAGGCCTTGGATCAAGGCCAGGCTCTGGGCTCCAAAGGACTGGGCACATGAATAGCTATGATGGGCCTGTTGCAAAGAATTCAGGGGTCAATATGGGGGCTCTCTCAGGGGAGCATGTGCAAGAATTCAGGGGTCACAATGGGAGCTATTTCTTCCCAAAGGTCAATCCTGATCATCCCATGTCAGGCCTCAGTTAACCCATTTCCAGATCATCCTCCATGCTTGCGTCTATCCTCTGCAGAAGACTCAGTATTTTCTGAGGAAGGAAATACACTGGGCAAACAGGATGAGGGTGGGAATGACCCCTGCTCTCATGTGTCCCTCAGACCCTCTCCTGAAAGCCTTCTACCCTCAGCTTCCTGGACACCCTAGGGTGCCCCAGTGGAGCAGCTTAGGTCTCTTAGGGCCTCTACTCAATTGCCTCCTCCCTTATTCTCCAGGTGCAGCTCCTAATCACCTCCTAGGACCTTATTTTGGGAAAATCACAACATCACTGGTTCTGGGCCAGAACCATGTCCATGTTCAGCTTTCAGCCAGCTCTCTTGGTCACTTATAAGGGAGGATTTCAGGTTGTGGGGCACAGGAGGTGGGGCTTGAGGAGGAAGTCCTCCCTCTCCTTACCTGGAGGTCTTCAGCTGGGAGCACAGAACACTCAGTCCTCTGACCCTGGAGGGACCCCAAACTGGATCACTTTATTTTGTATGCAGCCTCTTCTTTGATGTTGGAAAGCAGAACATCAGAGTGGCACACCTGAAGGGCAGCCTCCACTATTGTGGAGGGGAAGGTCATTGAGCTCATGCTCACCTCACCCCATTTCATCCACCACTGTGAACTCAACCCAGAACATATGACCCAAGTCAGCTTGTACCAGTGCCCACCACCCCCACCCTCTGGCTCCAGCATGCTGTGATTATGGATGCCTCCCAGCTACAATGCTCACTCTGTGTGTGTGACCTTAAGCCTGTGCCAAGCATCCCTGACCCAGTCCCGCCTCTGGAAGGTGGGAAACCTCCACCTAGCTCAGAGGTTCTCCTAAGGACTCAGGGTCCTTCCTGCCATCATTGTACTCTCCCTCAGTCCTCCAGGTATGACAGTGCTTGGAAATCTGCCCTGTCCTTTCCTGTCCTAAACTGGTGACCACCCTGTGAGGCCAGAAGCATGGGATGGTCATCCCTCCATGGCACTCATGAGGAGACTAACTGGCAGTGAGTGCCATAGATACACAGTGGGAAGTCAGAATGCACATCCCTCTGTCTCTGATCCACCCAGTGGGACCTGAGGCCGAGCAGCTCTTCCAAACAGATCCCTCTTCCTGGTAATTGGGACTGAGAGGGTGGACATGTTCAAAGAACCTTTAAATAACAAACTACCAAAGCCACATAATCACTTCATCCCTCACACAGATCTCCAGGTTCACTATACTCTGGTAAGCTGTTCCCTGCTCAGTAAGTGTTCTTTCTTATATATATTTTCCCCCAGTGTCTCTGAAGGAATGGAAACGGTGAAAGACATGTTTCCAAACATGGGGGAGATGGGTTAATGGCAAATTTATTTTGACAATCTCATTTTTCGAACGGCCTTTGGTGAGGGTTTTCATGGGGTTTTCCAGAGGAGGATGGTCTCTGTGGAACTGGGGCAGAATTCTCATGTTGGTCACTTGGATCTCCATTCCTATTTCTATGGAGCAGCTCTGTTTTGACCACTTTGGTTTTCAACTCCACAAAGGGTCTGTTGCTGGAAACACTTGAATCTCTCCCAAAAGGCTCAATGCAGTCTCTGACATTGAAGCAAACTGACTTCTGAAACAGAGCTAGTGGCACGAGGTCCCCGAGAGTCTTTGAGACCCCATTCCTGTCCTATTCCTGTCCTGGGTTGGCAGCCTCCTAGGAGGTGAGGGAACATTGGCAGACATACAGGTAACACCTGCCCACATCTAATCTCTGATGGGAGAGGCCTACGCACCTGGAAACCTTCCCCCAAATTTTCTTCAGATGATGGACAGACATGTACTGCAAGGAGGCCAGGACACTGTTTAGGGAGGAAAACTTCCTTAGAACTCTGAATTCCTGGAGAAGGGGAGACATGAGCTTTGAGGTGGGAGCTACAGCTGTACCTTCAATCCACCATGATAGACACCGACTCCTGGTGGAATAGATACTCAGCATAGGCACATTTGGCTCCCAAAGATCAACAATCAGAATGAGGAGGATTCCAGCTCAATTCAAGGAAAGAGGCATGTAGGAAGTGAGCCTCCCACCACCGAGACCTGGAATCAAGGACCTAAAGACTGTTGGGCCTCCGACCTCAGGCCTCAGTATGAGAGCTAACCAAGCAGTAGTGTTATTTTTCAAGGCTCCTCATAGGGATGCTGCTGGGCCTCTGCTAACAGATCTTGGCCACCTTAATCCAGTGCTCCACCACTTTGCCCCTGTCCTGGGTCATCATGCTTGGGTCTCCAAGACAGGTGGTGATCCCCCAGATGGCCACATGATTGAATTGTCAGATGGTAGCAAGGACAGTGGATGTCATATGCTCCTTGCCAGGCTTGACCCTCTGTGAATAGAGGGAGACTAGGCACTGGTGGGGGAGCACCATCCTGAACAGCTCCTGGGGGAAAAGAGGAGTGTTACACAGCCCTGACACACCCCAGCTCAGAATCCCCAAGATGCTGACGGTATCATTGGTCAAGACTGAACTTCAGTAAGTTGAGGTTTTGCCTGAGCCTTGGAGTCCATTGGATTCATTCTCTGTCCATGAAGGGCACACAGCACTGGATGACTCAGGGCCAAAAACTGATGGGGAAGGGACAGGTGTATCTGTCTCAGCCCATCATCAGTGATTCCAAACTCCAGGAACTGGCTCAAGTATGCTCACCCCAAGAGGGCATCTTCCAGCATATGATATCCCTCTTGTCCAAATCTCCATTCAATGCACATTCCCCTGTAGCAGATATAATCACAAATGTTTATTTCCCTTGTAGCTAAGCACTCATCAGGAGCCTAATAATTGCTGAAGCCTATGAGCCAGATGTGCTCATGGATGGGCAAACCATGGATCTGGCTGCATGCAGTGAGCTCCCCTCCCTACAAAGTAGACCAGGCCCCACCAGCTTCCTCTCTCATCTCCCTCATTTAATATGCACAGCGACTCTGTGCAGCAGGGCCTGGTGTGCCCACATCCACTGCCCTCAGGTGGACAGCAAAGGATTGGGGGTTGAGAAAGTTTCTCAGGACCCATGTGGCATAAAGTGGTGCAGCTGGGATTCGCATCAAAACCATAGGAGTTGGGATCAGAGAAAGGCAGGTTGGGGCTGCCAAAGGCAGAGGGAAGTTCTGTCCCTCCTACCCTGAGAGCCCCAGACGCAACTCATCCATAGCTGTCAGTTACTTGGCCATCAGTTGGAGGGAAGGTAGGAAATGAAGCTTCTCCTCCCTTACATGGTGCTTAAAGGTCCAAGCCCAGGGGTAGTTAGTTGCTGAGGATGGTGCTATCTCTTTTGTTGGGATTTGGGTCAGAGCTGGTGGTCCAGATGGTTCTAGCACTACCATAGCTGGATTAGGCTCTCGCCTAGGAATAGGTACTTCCACTGGCTCTAGAATGGGCTTGAGCCCTGCAGGTGGTTCTGGAGCAGGTTAAAGAGACAGGTTTTCACACATGACTCTTTCCCGTGCATTTCCTCAGGCAGGAAAGAAGTGGCTGCCTTTTAGGGAAGCCTGGCTCAGGATACACTCCTGCCCCCTGCCTCACTCACCCAATCATCTTCCCAGACTGCAGTCCTCTCCCCTTCTCCCTGTGCCTTAATGTGCTCTAGTTGCTCCAGCTCTACCTAAAGACTTCTGATGAATCCCAATGTGTGTGGGGCAGGGAATATATGCAGCACAATGGCCTGCTTCAGGATGTACTAGGGGAAAAGGAAGGGCTGACAGAAATATTGGACCTGGTCCTACCAGGTCCCATCATAGAAGCAATGGCCCTGGGGAGTGACAGGTGGGTATCAGAGTCTGAGTCCTGGTCTTTCCTTCCACTCTGCCCTCCCAGGGTACCCATGTTTGGGCTGAGCCTCTGTGCAGGTTTCACTGGCCCATCCCGGGGACAGGCCCATGCCACCCCTAGCCAGTGTGGGTGTTCTGTTTGTAGCAGGTGTGGGATTCAGCAGATTTAATGCAGAGTCTATGTGAGACTCTTCTTCCCACTGGCATCTCTCTTGAAGGTCCTGTACACTGCCCACCCCAAATCCTCCATACCCCTGGCCATCTGGGCTGAGGACTGAGACAGACTTGTGAGCAGCCTACTCACCACCATCATGTTCTGAGCCCGCCCATGGGGTTCAGGGAAGATGGATGTGGAAAGGGGCAGGCAGAGTGAGATGGGTCTGGGGCGGGGATGGGAATCTAAGGTCAACTCAGTCCAGCCTCCCCTCTGGGTCAACAAGGCCAGAGACCCCATCCACTGTCCCCTTTGACTCATGTATCCTTGTGAAGGAGCCACCTGAGCTCAACTCTCCCTTGGGAATCAGAAATTTGCAAGATCAGGGTTCTGCTCGGCCCTGCCATACTTAACCACCACTCTGATACCACAGGAGACCCACCTTCTGCACCCACAACCACGCTCGTAGCTAATTGCCCTTCAGATGTGTTACCCCCATCATTGTGAGGAGGTATTCCTCCAGATGTAGAAAACACATTGTTGGGAACAGATCTGATGGAGGGTGGACAGGACTTGTGAATGATGGACAGCATGACTCTCAGACTACATGACTAGAACTGAGGCCAAAGATTGTGTCTGCTTCATTCCTTGAGTCAGGCTCAGTTTCTCCAAAAGTGCCTGCCTGTAATAGTAGCTTAGTGCACACTGTCAAGTAAATGAGTTCCAACCAGAGCCATCCCAGCCATCTGAGTGGGCCTTGGGCCCTGGTATCTCCTGCCATCCCCTATGGGGCTACACCCAGGACCAAGACAAGGTCGGTTAGGTGAAATCTTGAACTGCTTGACAGGTTGTTTCCCATGTGCTTCTCCAAACTCAGATGCCACAAGCCACTGACGCAGGAGTCAGTGCACTTCCATGGGACAGAGAGAAATAAGTGGCATAAAGAACCACAGCTGGTCCAGCAGCCCTTTCTCCTGAGCCCTGCCATGGCTTGTCTCCATAGCAGTGCCTATAAGAGCCCTATGATGTTGATCCTGTACCACCCCACTTAACAGGGGACCATGCTGAGGCTCAGAGTGATGTGATGACATTGTCAAGAGTCACTCCTTTCAGTGGGAAGAGTCCCTACTTTTCAGAGGAGGCAACCTGAGCTCATCTAGTTAACAGCTCATCAAGGAACCACTGGGCTCTGCAGAAGTCCAAATGAATGGGCTTAAGGTTGCAGATATGGGGGATGTTTCAAGCAAAGATGTCTGGTATCAGGGACAGGGCCATCTTCTCCAAAGTGCCTTTCTGGAGGGCCCTCATCCTGCAGGCCTACTGTAGTTTCAGAATTAACTCAGCGGCACCCTGGGTGGCACAAGGAGGAACATCCAGTCAGTGGCATCACCAGAAGGATGGAGGGTTGGAGCTCACACAGGAGTCGCAGTCCCTTAAGGTCGTGCACAAGACAAGGAACAAGAGTGCCCAGGCTCCATGAGGTCTAGGTTTTCAATGTTCCACTTCCACTTATGTTCAGTGGGTGGGGATGTTCACACAATTGTGACCTTCTGGGCATTTTTGTGCTTACTTTAGCTAAGGAAAACAAACCTCCCTGTGTTACTAGTTTGTATGAGGAGCATTGTCCCCATGAGGCCTTAAGATCCATCCCCATGATAAAGACAAGTACACAGAGATTAAAAGATGTCACATGTCTCCTGAAGGTTATGAGGCCAGAACTGTGAACTGTCCTGCTTGACATTCCCTCTCAGTTACCTAAGCCCTATCTGCTCCCATCATGGATGCAAAAGGGGTGGGAGCTTTGCCCATTCCCTGTGTGGGGACAGTGTACATGGTAGACATGTCCTATGAAAACCACTGACTTCAAAAAAGATACTTTTGTTTCATCCTTTCATGTTAATGGGCATTTTTAGACCCTGATTGCAGAGATCCCAGATTCTGAGAAAGGGCAAATGCCTGCAGACTCCATACTGGAGGCAGATGGTCCTCAGGCATGAATCTGAGCAGAAGACTGGATTGGGAGCAAATCTGTGTGGTGGGTATAAAGTGACAGGCGCCTCAATGTCACTGTGAGGAAATAAAGGACTCAATGTCACTGTGAGGAAATAAAGGAACACTGTGATTGCCTTGAACAACCTGACATCAAACAGGTGAAAATTTCAATGAACAAGAAATCCCCAGGCCAGGCTGGGAGCAAGGTATCAGCCATGATCAGACACTGCTGTTGGCACCATCACTGCTACAGCCCTTTGGGTTTGGAATCTGCCTCCTGCTATTACATTTTACATGTGCATGTCCTTCTACCAGCAGAGGGCGTCCATCTCCAGTGAGGGGTGGTACACATTGTGATGTGAATGTGTTACCCGAATTCCATAAATTTTGGACTCCCTAAAACTTCACAATGGGTCAAGTTTTAGTCTTTAAGCAGATAATAAGGTTTAGTGAGTTCAGTGCTGTGGGTCTTAATCTAGTCTGACCAGTGTCCTTAAGAGGCCTGGGGGGACACACTCAGTGTCCATTTCACTGGCTTCTCCTGATGCATGGAAGGCCATGAGCTAAGATATTTGAATGGCTCCCTTGTTTGCTAGAAACTCAACGTTTCCTTAAAATTAGTCTCTTTCCCAGTATTGAAAGCAGCTGAGTGAAAGCTGTGAGACTGTCTGTGAGGTCAAGAGAAAGACCTCATCCCCAGGAACAGCTGGAGGTGGGTTCCTGGTTCCCAGACATAGATGGCTATGTTCTGCTGGGATCCTGCAGCCATTCAGGTGCAACCTCAGCCTCCAAGGAAGGAGCCAACAGGGCAGTGGGCCGGGAGCTGCCAGCTCTCCCCTCCCCAACCTAAGATACAATTTTACAGAAATAATTTTAATATTGGTAAATATTTTAAAGACACAAACATAATAAAAATTTATTTATAAGTATGTTTAAGGGTATATTTACATGGAGTATTAATATATATGATAGGTAATTATAGAAATGAGTAGGGCTCTCATTTAGTCTCTAACATTCAGGATAATTTCCACATTGATTCATTTTATCTTGTTTTCTTGGTCAATTAGTTCTGTGGCTCCAGCTGACAGGAGCAGATGTAACTGCAGGACAGAGTGGCACCTGTGAGCTCCAAGGCCTCCAGTGTCCCTCCCAGTGTCAGGAGCCCCAGGAATTGCTACACAGCAAGGTCTCTGTGGGGATCAGGGAGCTGGCCTCACCTCTCATTCTCACTGAGCCGCTCCAGGGCCCAGAACCAGGCCTGGAATTGCCGCTGAGGTTGTATTTTATATTTCTTGGCTGCCTTCTGCAGCCCCACTATCTCTTGCAGTATTTTGTCCACCTGGCGCCAGAGGGAAGGGGAGGATGCAGATACTGCTTCAGTGAAAGTGCAAAGTCGAGCAGGATCACAGCTCTCAATATTTGAACACAGGGACACCCCCCTTCCACCTAATTCCACCCAGTCCTTTCCTGTGCTCAGAGATGGGCATCAACAGCCCTTCCTCTAGAAGGTTATCTTTGATGACACTCCCATGCACTCAGCCATCAAATGGAGGCTTTTCCCACTTACATTGTCAAAATCTCCCAATAAATGGAAGAAGCAGGAGCTAAAGCCTGTACTTCTGGTAGCAAGAAGGTCTGTTTATCACTCACCTTCCCTATTTCTCAGAGATGCCTAGAGGCTCAGCTTTTCTTTTTCTTTTTTCTTTTTTGGTCTTTTTTCTATTTTGATCTGACTCCCCCTAAAAGGCAGACATCTGAGGTCCCTCAGAAAGAAGCTTGACTTCACCTTTTTCATGTTAAACTACCACCAAGACCCAGGAGGAGTGGGAAACAAGAAATGCCAGAACTTGGATCTAGGCCAGGCTCTGGGCTCCAAAGGAGGTATACCAGATGGCTATAATGAGCCTGTCCCATCAGTTCCAAGGGGAGACTGTGCTGATAATTCAGGACTCGGTGAGGGGATCTTTGTCCACCAAGGTCAATCCTGGTAACCTCAAGTCAGACCCCTGTTACCCACCTCAAGATCATCTTTCATGCCAGTGTCCAAATTCCGCAGAAGAGTCAGGTAATCTCTGAGGAAGGGAACACACTGGACAAACAGGGTGAGGGTGGGATCAGCCCCTTCTCTCAGGTGCACACAGACCCTGTCCTGAAAGCCTCCCACTGTCAGCCAACTCACCACCCCAGGGTACTCATGTGGAGAAGCCCGGGTGCCTGAAGGCCTCCACTCAATTACCTCCTCCCTCATCTCCAGGAACCCCACCTGATCACCTTCCAGGAACTCCCTTGGGCAAATCACAGTGTCTGTTTTCTCGGGCCAGAACCATGCCCATGTGCATCCTACACTCACTTCTCCCAGGCCCTCCTCTCGGTCTAAGGGAGGTTGTTAGGTTCTGTGGGCACAGGAGATGGGGCTGGAGGGAAAAAGCCTCCCTCTCTTGACTTGGAGTCCTCCAGGGGGACACACAGAATACCCTCTGCTCTGACCTCAGACGGTCCCCCAGACAAGCCCACTCACCTTCTTGTGCAGCTCCTTCCTGGATCCTCAGAGGTAGAGCATCATCAAGGCAAACCTGGAGGACTGCTTCCGCAAGGGTGGAGGCCATAGTCATTGAGCTCATGCTCCTCTCACCCCACTTCTCCACCACCCCTGACGTCACACCCTGGACATCTGACCCAAGTCATCTAGTACCAATGCCATTCCAACTCCAGCATGCTCTGATTCTGGATGCTTCCTAGATACAATGCTCACTCGGTGTGATTGATCTAGGGTCTATGCCTGACCGCCCTGACCCATTCCTTCCTCTGAAAGTGGGTGACATCCACTTAGCTCGCAGATTCTTCTGAGGACTCAGTGTCATTCCTGTTATCATTGTTATCGCCCTCTGCCCTCCAGGTAGGACATTGCAGGGAGCTCTGCACAGATCTTTCCTGCTCTGAACTCATGACCACCCTGTGAGGCATGCAGCAGTAGATGGTCACCCCTGCATATCAATCACGAGAAGAAACACTGGTAGCAAGTGCTATAGGGGCACAGTAGGAAGTCTCAGAGAGCACAGCCCTCTGTCTCGTCTCTGATCCAGCCAGTAGGACCTGAGGCCAAGCAGCTATTTTGTTCCACCTGCACATGGACCAAGGTGATCCCTCTTCCTGGTAATTGGGACCAAGAGGGGGAACATTTCCAGAGAATCTTTAAGTAACAAACTAACAAAACCACAGCCTGTGCAGTCCTCCCATTCCTCTTGCCCTCCACTCTGCAGACCTCTAGGCTCGCTCTACCTTGATGAACTGTTCCCTGCTCAGGGAATTGTTTTCCTTGAACAGTTTTTTAACGGGAACGGCGCACCTCCTGAAGACATGGAAAGAGGAAAGACATGATTAGGAAAAATTCCCGATAAGGGTTAACAGCAAATTCCTTGAGACAATCTCATCTTTCATACTGCCTTCGTGAGGCTATCACTGGGTTCCTCTGAGCAGGAGGGTCTCAATGGGACTTGGGTAGGGCTCTCATGTAGGTCTCTGGGCTCCCTTCCCATATCGAAGGAGAACTTCTATTTTGATCAGTTTGGGTTTCAACTGGGCATAGAGTTCTGGTACTGGAAACAAAAAAGTCTCCTATTCGGCTCAATGTAGTCCCTGGCATTGAAGGGGGATGACCCCTGGAGAAGAGTTAGTGGCCTGAGGAGTCAAGAGAGCCTTAGAGACCCAGCCCACAAGACCAGTCTTTGTCCCTAGGTTTGGTTTCCTCCCAGGAGGCGAGGGGACATTGGGAGACATATGGGAGACACATTATTAGCAGGCTTGCTGTGATGGGAGAGGCCTACGCACCTGGAAACTTTCCCCCAAGTGTCCTGCAGTCGATGAATGGACATGCTCTGCAGAAGGGCCAGGATGGCATGCAGCAAGGAAAAGTTCCTCAGGTTGCTGCACTCCTGCAGAAGGGGAGACATGTGCTGTGAGATGGGAGCTGCAGCTGTAGCTTCAGGCACCCATGATTAGCTGCTATTGATAGGACAGATGCTCAGGGTGGGCACATTTAGCATCCAGATACCAACTCTTAGGACGGAATGAGGAGAATCCCAAATCAACACAAGGAAGTAGCCAGGAACCAAGTGAACCTCCCAGCACAGGAACCGGAAGGTCAAGATCAATGTGACCCTGGCCAAGAAGACCTGGAGGCTGTGCTGGGACTCTGATCTCAGTCCTTAGTCCTGAGAGCTCTCTGAGTAGCGGAGGCAATTTTCAAGGATCTGCACAGGGATGCTGCTGGTCCTCCCCTAACATACATTGGCCACCTTAATCCAGTGCTCCACCACTTTGGCCCTGTCTTGAGCCATCATGCTTGGCTCATCAAGGCACGTGGTGATCACACAATTATCCACGTGGTTGAATTTTAACACAGTGGCACTGACAGGGGATACCAGGTGCATCTTGCTAGGCTCAGTCCTCTGTGACCAGACGGAGTCCAGGCACTGGTGCGGCAGCACCTTCTTGAACAACTCTTGAGAAGAAAGGAAAGTGTCACCTAGCCCTGCCACAACCCAGTTCAGGTTCCCCAGTCCCTGAAGAAGACCCCCAGAGGAGGGGGTATGGATCATTATGATAGGTAAGATGCCCCAGGCCCCAGGGAAGCTGTCATGAGACCTCAAGGCTCAGTATGTACAGGGTTCTCTGTGCCCAAAGGCCTATCCTAGTCACCCTAACTCGGGCCCCAGGTCACCCACCTTCAGAAAATCCCCCATCTTGGTATATAGCATTTTCAGGGCTTTCAGATATTTTCCAAGGTTGGGACACACTGGACAAACAAGTGAGGGTGGGATAAACGTGCTCTTTCAGGTGCCCCTATGCCCTTCTCTGAAGGCTTCCCACCTTCAGACTCCTGACCTTTCCATCGGGATCAGCCTAGGACCCTTAGGTACTCAATTGACCCTTCCTTCACACTCCACTTGCTCCCCTCCCAATTGCTCCTTTGGTAAACCACAGCATCAATGATCCCGGGCCAGACCCATCCTCATAGCTTTCCTGCACTCAGCTCCCCCATAACCCCTCTTGGAAACTTGTAAGGGAGGATATCATGTTCTGTGGGAACAGGAGGTGGACCTGGAGGAGGAAGGCCTCTGCGACTTGACTTGGAGGGATCCAGCAGGGAAACCAGAGCACCCTCTCCTCTGACCCTGGAGCACCCAGGCCCACTCGGTTTCTTCTGCAGGTTCTTCTTGGATCCCCAGAGGTTCCAAATCAGAGTGGCATACCTGGAGGGTTGCTTGAACAGGGTGGATGTAATGACATTGTGTTCATGCTCACCTCACCTCATATCCCTCACCACCCCTGACCTCACACTCTGGATATCTGACCCAATTCAGCTGGTACCAGTGTCACCCCAACTCCAGCATGCTCTCATTCTGGATGGCTCCCAACTACAATGCTCACTGGCTGTGTGTGACTTCAGGCCTTGTCCTGGCATCCATGAACTGTTGCCCTTTCTGGAAAGTAGGAGACCTCCACCTAGCTCACAGGGTCTCCTGAGGACTCAGTGTCATTCCTGTCATCATTGTTCTCACCCTCAGCCCTCAAGGTGGGACAGGGCAGGGAGCTCTGCACAGTGCTGTCCTGCCATAAACTTGTGACCATCCTTTGAGAACTGCCATACAGTATAGTTACCCCTCCATGTCCCTCATGAGGGTTCAGAATGGCGGCGAGTGCTCTAGGGCTCAGTGGAAAGTCAGGATGCACACCCTTCTGTCTCTGATCCACCAAGTGGGACCTGACGCCAAGCAGCCTTTCAGTACCCTTGGACGGTGAGAATTTCATTGGCTCTTTGGTTTATATTGATAAAGAAATGTATGGGAAATAATCCTTCAAATTCCCCAAGTATTTATACTACAGGCCTGAGGCTCAGAAGTAACCTTCAGTAGGCTGTAGAAGCAGCAGCAGCAGCAGCAGCACAGTCCAGGTGGGGGTTACACTCTTTTTAAAGGAAAAATCCTGGTACTTTTACACTAAAGCCATTGGAGGTCCAGCAGTTACTACAGTCCTGGCAACAAACCAGGGTGCCTGCTACCTCCCCACATACATTTCTGCAGCCTCCTGAGAGCTGTCAAAGTTATCTTCTCTCTGTTATACTTCTTAAGAAAGTGAGTATATTTTCCACTGGGAAAATGAGCCTATTTCTCAAAGGTAGGGGAAAAGAAAGTTTTTCCTCTATCTGCCTACAAAGCAAAGGCTCTCTGGATTTATAGAAATACTGGCAAGAAAGTCAGAAGAAAAAGTATTTAATTACAGGAATGAATGAAATAAAAATAATTATAGATTTTGCTATTATTGCTCTCATGGTAATGTGTTTGTTTGCATAAATTCAGTAAGAGTCTGATTTCTTTATAAGAGGACATAAGTCAGTTTTGAATTGGGGTTTTATTACCCAAAACTTTATTGTAAGGTCATGTCTGAGGGGGACATGCCAGGACTCTGGATGCCACCAGAAACCTGTAAAGAATGAACATGGACTTAGAAGCTGAGACATCCCTTGGATAATTAGCCTGGTACCTTGCTTGGTCATGTGGTTCATAGTGGTCTTTCCAGGTAAGGAACAAAGGTTACTTTCCTGAGAGATGGCATGAAAGGAACCCCATGACACATGTGTGGACCTCAAAAACATGAGGAAAATGCCCAAACTTATAGGTATTGGAGGCAAAGCCACATGGCAACTGCATTGCATGACTTCTTTGCCCAGGTTGTAAACATTCTCATTAGATTCAAGCAAATCATTTTTTAAAAAATAGCCTATGTTATCAACTGTTATTCTTGTTGTCTTTATGAAATCAGGCCAAATTATATTTAGATTTAATAGAATAAATAAATTGCTCTTAATTTGGCTCTAAAATAAAAATGAGAGTTTTATTTTATTTTTTTAGAATAAAAAATAACAAGAAAAATTATGTTTCAACAGGAAATTAATAGAACCGATATGTTTATTTCTTCCCTAGACCTTCTGACATCATTCTTGTTGTTCTAAGTTTTGCACAATAATACTGTAGTTTATAACACTGTTTGTCTCCACAAGGTTATAAACCCTACGGGCACCTGGGTATAACACCAATAGGCACCATTGCCACCTCCTCCTATGCCCAGGCATCATCATTCCTCTGACAGAGAGCAAAGATCTCTTGGCTCTGAGAGAAAATTTTGACCCTATTCAGCAGGAATTGGTTTCAGAAGAACCGTGAAGTTCCCTTCCCCTAAAAGAATTCAGAACTAAGATCCTTGAGGGGGGATGTGGCAGGCAGTTAGACAGACACAAGCAGATCCAGGACCATGGGCACACGGGGAGAAAATCTATGGGACCCTGAGACTTACTTCTAAATCACTTTAACTGCTCTGAAGCTGGCAATTGAGGAACCTATGTAGAACTGAACTTGAACTCAATTTGGAAAGGATGTGTAGTTTTTGTGTAATAGAAGGCATAGGGTATGGAGATGCATTGTGAAGGATAAAGAAAGTGGGCTCTAAAGCTGGTTGTTTCTGAAAGTTGTAAGGTTTGTAAAGAAAGGTTTGTGAAAGTTGAAGAGATATCTCAAAAGGAAATTCAGTTATACTCATTTATAAATCTAATAAGATTAATGAATCTAACAAACTCATACAGAATTTGTGTGGTTCTTTCCAGTCATCAGACTTAAAGGGGGTAAACTCCACATAGCAGAGAAGAATTTAGTGGGACTATAGCAATATAATGAATTTTAAAATAAAATTAAGTATAGGATAAGGTTGAAGATATCAACCTTATCAGAGAATGAGGAATGATGAGGGGACCTATAATCTGATAGATTGAGGACCTGAATTAATCTGAAATTTAATCATTAATTTAAATCTTAGAACACAAATACTTATGTGAATAGGGGGTTAAATTTCTGATATATGAACAGGGGGTTAAGTGTTTCTTAAAGTTTCCTTTTCAAGGCCTTTGCAAAGCAATTGAAGAGGTGACTTAGCTATGAATCTAGCATGCAGAACCGATAAGCAGGTTTAGACTGACCCACCATGATTCAAGACATTATCTCATCAACATCATCTCATCACTTGATGACTAAAAGACAATAGCTGAAGTCTACAGACCTCCAGATCTGCCTCACCCTACCCCCTTTTCGTGTATAATGCTATTCCCTGTGCCTTGCTGGGGAGACAGGATTTGAAGTTTGTAAGAGCTCTGTCTTCTAGGTGGCGAGCCTTCCCAGTGGATGCCTAATATGATTTAACCTTCTGAATTATTGGACACAGAGTCTGGCAACCTGGGCCAATCAGGCCTTTTTCCAGGAACATAACTACCTTGTCATACCGGCCAGGAAGAAATATTTTTCACATTAGATGTAGGCATATTAGCAAACAGAAATATAACAGGCTTTTAAATTGTGGAGTGTAGGGAACCACTGGCTCATCTCTGCTCCCGGTCCTAGTCCCGGTCCCTGTCCAGGTCCCGGTCGCTGTCCAGGTCCCGGTCGCGGTCCTGGCCCTGCGGCCGGGCCCGGGGAGAATGAGCTGCATCTACCAGGATGGGGCGCTGTGGACCAGGGTGGTGCGGAGCACGCAGCTGCGCAGGGCCTGGGAGCTGGACAGGCACAAGGGAGACCGAAACAAGATGGCACCCGCAGCCAGCTCAGCCCAACATCCGCGCACGCTGTACTAGTGAGGAGCTGGCACGGCGCCTTCTGTTCTTGGCCCCTGCGCGTCCTTCCTCCACTGCCACATGGCCGGGCCGAAGCTTCCGCTACTGCCGCCATGTGGATTTTAAAACTACTGGGGAAATTGAACCACAGGAGCGACCCCACCCACCTCTGCACCCGCAGATGCGGCGAATAAAGGAAATCCACTGAAAAAAGAGCTCACTCCGCCCCGGGCTCAGGGAGTGTGTGGCTTCATAACTTAGCCTCCGAGTCCACAGCAGCTCAGCTTCCGCACTGAATGAGACACCTTTGAGGGCGGTCTCCCCAACTGCAGCCATCTCAGCTTGCCCACAACCATCCCAGCCTGCCCTCCATGCTGGTGTGGAGATGGCACAGTGCCTTCCTCTCTTGGCCCTAGCGAGTCCTTCCTCTGCCGCCACATGGCCGGGCCGAAGCTTCCGCCACTGCCACCATGTGGATTTTAAAACTACAGTGGAAATTGAAACACAGGAGTGACCATCGCTGCTGCACCCGCCACCGCACCCACCACCACCGAATCAAATAAGGGAAATCCACCCAGAACAGAGCTCACTCCACTCCAGACCCAGGGAGTGGGCGGCTTTGGAGTTTGGCCTCTGCATCAGCAGCCATTCCGATTATACTCCTTGGAGCTTGGTCTTCCCGCCAGCAGCCGCCCAGGCCTGTCAGCCATGCTAGCCAGGAGCTAGAGCGGCGCCTCCAATTCACGACCCCAGCGCCCCAGAGGAGCCATGTGCCCCAGATGAGCCGTGTGTCCCAGGGGGCTGTGTGCCCCGGATGAGCCGTGTGCCCCAAGGGGGCCGGGTGCCCCGGGAGAGACATGTGTCCTGGGGAAGACATGTGCCCCAGGGAAGCAGTGGGACCCTGGGGGAGGGGCGGTGTAAACCAGAGGAGGAATGGATTCTATTCGTGTGGTCCTGAGATAGTCACCATAAAACAAGCAGATTGTCAAATGACAGTGGGGAGGGGAAGGAGACCTGGGGGGAGATAAGAGAACAACCAAAGGACTGATATGCATCAATATAAGTACAACCAAGGAACACAGAACTCTGGGGAGGGAGGGCATGAATGGGAGTGAGGGGGGGGGAATGGTAAGCTATGTACACATATAATACCTTAATAAATTTTAAAAAAATAAACAGGTGAAAAGGGAAAAAATTGTGGAGTGTATATGTTAGAATATCTGAAAAGATATATAAAAGTATGAATAATTATTTTCAAGTTACTATGTGGGTGATTTTCACTTATTTTAATTCTTTCTCTTTCCTACCTTTAATCATGACTTATTTTTATAATGGAAAAAAAACTATTTTTGAAATGAAAATAGTATCTAGTCCAATTTTTTTATTGTAAAGATGAAAACATTGGTCTAAAGTTATCAATTGTTTGTGTATTAAGCATCGAAGTTGGGGATAAAGATGTTTGTCCAGAATAATCTTCCTGGAAAGACAAGCAGGTTACTTTTGACCTAACTGTTGGGTAATAGTTTCTGAACCAAATAGTACTTGTAGAAAAAAAATCCCAGGCATGGCCATCAAATTGCATTCTGGCAAGACAACAGTTCAGAGATAGATACACTCAATTAACTGGACATATGTATCAGAAGACTAATAGAGCATAAATATCTCTTTTGTTTCCTGTTTCATCCCCACATACCTTTTCTTCTTTCTATATTGGTCTATTTTGCTTTATTCATTTCTCAGCAAGATAATAGAACTGTGATTTGGCCTTGCTCTCTACTATTTTATGTTTATTCCTATTTCCACTGTATTCAACCTCATGTGTCCATTTTTTCTATTTGGGGAATGTGAGGGCATTTTCTTGCTATGCAGTGCCCTCATGTTTACATTTTTCTTCTCTTTAACATCTCATTCTTACAAAGTTTAAGAAAAACAACTATTTTAATGTATTATGGAATGTCACAGCTCCCTACGTTGTCTCAGCTGTTAAACATTTTCATTGTAAGTAGGAAATGTTTTACAAATTCCCTTTACCTTATCTTTACATTTTTGTTTTCCTGCTTTTAGTCTTCCACATTCCATTTCTTACCTTATTTCAACTTTTTCTCTAGTTCTTCCCTTTCTCCTTTCTCTCTTCTTACCTCCCTAAATACCTTGCTGGGTGGCCCTAGGTGTGCTGTGTAATTCCCAGGCCGATAATTACTAAGTCTTCCCCACACCAAGTGTTCCCAATAGGCACCACAATAAAAGGTTAATTCATGGTAAGGGGTCCGGACAGGCGCAGGGCTGGGCAAACTACAGCCCGCAGGCCGGATCCGGGGAATAAAACCATTGAATTAAAAAAAAAAAGACCGTGCCCTTTTATGTAATGATGTTTACTTTGAATTTATATTAGTTCACACAAACACTCCATCCCTGCTTTTGTCTGCCCTCCGGTCCAGTTTAAGAACCCATTGTGGCCCTTGAGTCCAAAAGTTTGCGCACCCCCTCGTAGGGACTGCGTGTTTTACCCTCCCTTCTGTGAAGAATGAGGATGGAGACACATTCTCCCTCAGATCAGGAGTTACCTAGAGCACTTTGAAACCAGAGCACAAACTGGGGGCTCAGCTGAGATGTTTCCACGTTGCTGCTCACCTATGCATATGCCCAAAGCAGTCTCAACTATCACCTGAATCCCACACACCTTCACATCATCCTACACACAACATTACCTTATCACCATTTGTCTCTTTCTCTGCTTTACCTTTTGTTCAGAGCATGCATTCTGATGTCACTATATGCATGTGCTGACTGGTTTGATTTCTTTAATACAAACATGCCATCAAGACATGCTATTTGGTTGAGATCTGTGCTTCTAGTGCCTGGCCCATAGGAGGTGCTCAACACATACCTCAGAAAGGGGACAGTGATTGAATTCCTCTTAACCCAATCTACTAAGCTAAAGATTTACCAATCAATATTGCAAGGAAATTTGTTGAAATGATGCAAATGCATACTGACTAAACTATCAAATGTGCTTTCTTGAAACAAATTTTATTTGCAGGAAATGATTCAAAATGAATGGAATAAATGTTCAGAGGTACCTATACAAGAATAATCATCAAAGAGTTATTCATAAAGTAGGGAAGAAAATAATTTTAAGCCCACTAACTATGGGCAAATTATATAATTTATGACGAAGCAGGAGAAAGATACCATTTTGCAGAAATAATTTTAATATTGGTAAATATTTTAAAGACACACATAATAAAAATTTATTTATAAGTATGTTTAAGGGTGTATTTACATGGATTATTAATATATATATAATAGGAAAATATGGAAATAAGTAGAGTTCTCATTTAGTCTCTAAATGAGACTAAATGACTATCCAGGATATTTTCGACATTAATTCATTTTATCTGTTTTCTTGGTCAATTACCATATTTTTCGCACCATAAGACGCACCTGGATTTTAGAGGTGAAAAATAGGAAAAAAAATATTCTGAACCAAATAGTGTAATAAAATATTTAATAAAGTATAACAGAATAAAATTTGAACCATATAAACTGAACAGCAGTCAACAGTGGCATTGAGAACCATTATCACTGTCATTAACACATAAAGACAAAGGTTTGAGTACTCTAGTCTTCTGAAAACCCCAAGAACTCTTCTTCGCTAGAGTCAGAATTCATGAAGACGCAGGCACTTCTTCTATTCGGACCATAAGATTCAGGCACTTTTCCTCCCACTATTTGGTGAAGAAAAAGTGCGTCTTATGATCCAAAAAATATGGTAGTTCTATGGCTCCAGCTGGCAGGATCGGATGTAACTGCAGGACAGAGTGGCACCTGTGAGCTCCCAGGCCTCCTGTGTCCCTCCCAGTGTCAGGAGTCCCAGGAATTGCTACACAGCAAGGTCTGTGCGGGGATCAGGGAGCCATGGACATAGGTTCCCTGGACTGACCCGCAGAAAGCGTGCACTCCTGCCCTTGCCCAGCTCCTGCCCGGCCTCACCTCTCATTCTCACTGAGCCTCTTCAGGGCCCAGAACCAGGCCTGGAATTGCCGCTGAGGTGGTATTTTATATTTTTTTGCGGCCTCTTGCAGCACCACTATTTCCTGCAGGATTTTGTCCACCTGGGGCCAGAGGGAAGGGGAGGATGCAGATACTGCTTCAGTGGAAGTGCGAAGTGGAGCAGGATCACAGCTCTCAATATTTGAACACAGGGACACGCTCCTTCCACCTAATTCCACCCAGTCCTTTCCTGTGTGTAGAGATGGGCATCAACAGCCCTTCCTCTAGAAGGTTATCTTTGATGCCACTCCCATGCCCTCAGCCATAGAGGCTTCTCCCACTTACATTGTCAAAATCTCCAAATAAATGGAAGAAGCAGGAGGTGAAGCCCCTACTTCTGGTAGCAAGAGTGTGCCTGATTCTCACTCCCCTTCCCTGCTTCTCAGAGATGCCTAGCGGCTCAGCTATTCTTTTTCTTTTTTTCTTTTTTCTATTTTGATCTGGCTCCCCCTAAAAGGCAGACATCTAAGGTCCATCAGAAAGAAAAGCCTTGTCTCCACCTTTTCCATGTTAAACTACCACCAAGACCCAGGAGGAGTGGGAAACAAGAAATGACAGAACTTGGATCTAGGCCAGGCTCTGGGCTCCGAAGGAGGTATACCAGATGGCTATAATGAGCCTGTCCCACCAGTTCCAAGGGGAGACTGTGCTGATAACTCAGGACTCAGTGAGGGGATCTCTGTCCCCCAAGGTCAATCCTGGTAACCTCAAGTCAGACCCCAGTTACCCACCTCCAGGTCATCCTTCATGCTGCTGTCCATCCTCCGCAGAAGAGTCAAGTAATCTCCCAGGAAGGGAACACACTGGCCAAACAGGGTGAGGGTGGGATCAGCCCCTTCTCTCAGGTGCACACAGACCCTGTCCTGAAAGCCTCCCGCTCTCAGCCAACTCACCACCCCAGGGTTCTCATGTGGAGAAGCCAGGGTGCCTGAAGGTCTCCACTCAATTACCTCCTCCCTCATCTCCAGGAACCCCTCTTGGGCAAATTACAGGAACCCCTCTTGAACACCTTCTAGGAACTCTCTTGGGCAAATCACAGTGTCTGTTTTCCCGGGCCAGACCCATGCCCATGTGCATCCTACACTCAGCTCCCCCAGGCCCTCCTCTCGGTCTCAGGGAGGTTGTTAGGTTCTGTGGGCACAGGAGATGGGGCTGGAGGAAAAAAGCCCCCCTTTCTTGACTTGGAGTCCTCCAGGGGGGAACACAGAATACCCTCTGCTCTGACCTCGGATCATCCCCCAGACAAGCCCACTCACCTTCTTGTGCAGCCCCTTCCTGGATCCTCGGAGGTAGAGCATCATGGAGGCAAACCTGGAGGGCTGCTTCTGCATGGGTGGAGGCCACAGTCATTGAGCTCATGCTCACCTCACCCCACTTCCCCACCACCCCTGACGTCACACCCTGGACATCTGACCCAAGTCATCTAGTACCAATGCCATTCCAACTCCAGCATGTTCTGATTCTGGATGCCTCCTAGATACAATGCTCACTTGGTGTGATTGATCTAGGGTCTATGCCTGACCGCCCTGACCCATTCCTTCCTCTGAAAGTGGGTGACCTCCAGTTAGCTCACATATTCTTCTGAGGACTCAGTGTCATTCCTTTTATCATTGTTCTCACCCTCTGCCCTCCAGGTAGGACAGTGCAGGGAGCTCTGCACAGATCTTTCCTGCTCTGAACTCATGACCACCCTGTGAGGCCTGCAGCAGAGGATGGTTATCCCTGCATGTCAATCACGAGGAGAAACACTGGCTGCAAGTGCTATAGGGGCACAGTAGGAAGTCTCAGACAGTACAGCCCTCTGTCTCTTATCCAGCCAGTAGGACCTGAGGCAGAGCAGCTATTTTGTTCCACCTGCACATGGACCAAGGTGATCCCTCTTCCTGGTAATTGGGACCAAGAGGGGGAACATTTCCAGAGAATCTTTAAGTAACAAACTAACAAAACCACAGCCTGTACAGTCCTCCCATTCCTCTTGCCCTCCACTCTGCAGACCTCCAGGCTCGCTCTACCTTGATGAACTGTTCCCTGCTCAGGGAGTTGTTTTCCTTCACCAGTTTTTTAATGGTAACTGCACACCTCCTGAAGACGTGGAAAGAGGAAAGACATGATTAGGAAAAATTGCCGAGAAGGGTTAACAGCAAATTCCTTGAGACAATGTCATATTTCATATTGCCTTCGTGAGGCTATCACTGGGTTCTTCTGAGCAGGAGGGTCTCAGTGGGACTTGGGTAGGGCTCTCATGTAGGTCTCTGGGCTCCCTTCCCATATCGAAGGAGAACTTCTATTTTGATCAGTTTGGGTTTCAAGTGGGCATAGAGTTCTGGTACTGGAAACAGAAAAGTCTCCTATTTGGCTCAATGTAGTCCCTGGCATTGAAGGAGACTGACCCCTGAAGAAGAGTTAGTGGCCTGAGGATTCAAGAGAGCCTTAGAGTCCTGGCCCACAAGACCAGTCTTTGTCCCTTGGTTTGGTTTCCTCCCAGGAGGTGAGGGGACATTGGGAGACATATAGGAGACACATTAGCAGGCTTGCTGTGATGGGAGAGGCCTACGCACCTGGAAACTTTCCCCCAAGTGTCCTGCAGTCGATGAATGGACATGCTCTGCAGAGCGGCCAGGATGGCATGCAGCGAGGAAAAGTTCCTCAGGGTGCTGCACTCCTGCAGAAGGGGAAACATGTACTGTGAGATGGGAGCTGCAGCTGTAGCTTCAGGCACCCATGATTAGCTACTATTGATAGTACAGATGCTCAGGGTGGGCACATTTAGCACCCAAATACCAACTCTTAGGACGGAATGAGGAGAATCCCAAATCAACACAAGAAAGTAGCCAGGAACCAAGTGAACCTCCCAGCACAGGGACCAGAAGGTCAAGACCTGTGTGACCCTGGCAGAGAAGACCTGGAGGCTGTGCTTGGGCTCTGATCTCAGTCCTTAGTCCTGAGAGCTCTCTGAGTAGCGGAGGCAATTTTCAAGGATCTGCACAGGGATACTGCTGGGCCTCCCCTAACCTACCTTGGCCACCTTAATCCAGTGCTCCACCACTTTGGCCCGGTCATGAGCCATCATACTTGGGTCACCAAGGCACGTGGTAATCACACAAGTTGCCACATGGTTAAATTGTAAGACAGTGGCATTGACAGTGGATACCAGGTGCATCTTGCTAGGCTCAGTCCTCTGTGACCAGACGGAGCCCAGGCACTGCTGCGGCAGCACCTTCTTGAACAGCTCCTGAGAAGAAAGGAAAGTGTCACCTAGCCCTGCCACAACCCAGTTTAGGTTCACCAGTCCCTGAAGTAGACACTGGTCAACACTGAAGCTCAGGAGCTAAGAATTTGCCTGAGCTTTGGAGTCCGTGGGATTCGTTCTCTGTCCAGTCTGTTCACACAGCACTGAATGACCCAGGGCTCAAGACTGGTGAGGAAAATACAGGAACATCTGCCTCCAGCCCATCCTTAGTAACTCCACACTCCAGGAAGTGGCTTAAGTCTGTTCATCCCAAGAGGGCGTCGTCCAGCATCTGAATCTCCTCTAGAAATATTCCCAATTCAGTGCACATTCCTTTGTGACTGCTACAACCACAGATGTTTGTCTCACTTAGTGTTAAATACACATCAGGAGCCTGAATAAGTGATGAGGCCGCTGAGCCTATGGGCTCATGGACGGGTGAGCCATGGATCTGGCTGCACACAGAGAGCTCCCCTCCCCACAATCTGGGCCAGGCCCCACCCAGCATTCTGTTTCCTCTCCCTCATTTAATCTGCAAAGCCACTCTGTGCAGCAGGGCCTAGGGTGCCCACCTCCACAGCCCACAGGTGGACAGCAATGCTTGGGGGTTGAGAAAGTTGTCCAGGACCCATGGGTGGTAAAGAGGTTGAGCTGCGATTTCATTCAAGGTCATAGTAAGTGAGATCACGGAAAGGCAGGTTGGGGCAGCCACTGGCAGAGGAAAGTCCTGTCCCTCCCACCCTGAAAGACCAAGACTCACTGCATCCATAGATGTTATTTGCTCGGCCACCAGTCTTGGAGGGAAGGTCAGGATGTGAAGCTTCTCCTTCCTTAGGTGGTGCTTAAAGTTCACAGCCATGGGGTGGTTTGTTGTTGGGGGTGGAGCTGGCTCTCTTTTTGGGATACAGATGACAGCTTGTTTCCCAGTTGGATCTTGTACAGTCACACACGGATCAGGCACTTGCCCAGGAGTGGGCCCTTCCTCTGGCTCTTGGGTGTGCTTGAGTTCTTTAAGTGGTTGTAGAGCAGGTTAAGGAGACAAGTATTTGCACATGCCTCACTTTCCCGTGCATTTCCACACACAGGAAAGATGTGACTGCCTTTAATGGAAGACTGTCCCATGAAACACCCCACCTCCTGCCCACTCACCCAATCCTCTTCCCAGACTACAGTCCCCTCACCTTCCCACTGTGCCTCTGTAGACTCCAGTTGCTCCAACTCCACCCAAACACTTCTTACAAGTCCCAATGTGTGTTTGACAGGGAGGCTGTGCAGCACCAAGGCCTGCTTCATGATGAAACCAGGGAAAAAGAGGGTCTGGCCAAAATGTTGGATCAGGTCCGGCCAGGTTCCCATCACAGAAGCTGTGGCCCTGGGAGAGGCAGGTGGGGAATAAAGTCAGAGTCCTGGTCTTTCCTTCCATTCTGCCCTCCCATGACACCCTTATTTAGGACTGAGCCTATGTGCAGGCCCTTCCCCATCCAGAGGAGAGTCCCAAGCCAATCCTGGCCACCTGTGTGACTGTCACTGTTGGAGCATTCCTGGAATCTAGGAGGTTTAACATGGAGTCTGTGTGAGACTCTTCTTCCCACTGGCAGCTCTCCTGAATGTCCTGTACGCTGCCCACCCCATCCCTCCATACCCCTGGGCATCTGGGCTGAGAGCTGAGACAGACTTGTGATCAACCTGCTCACCACCATCCTTTTCTGAGCCTGCCCATGGGGTTATGAGAAGATGGATGTGGAGAGGGGCAAGCAGAGCGGCATGGGTTTGTGGGGGAATGGAAATCTCAGGGTCAACCTAGCCCGGCCTTCCCTTAGTGTCAACAAGACCAGAGACCTCATCCACTGCCCTATTTGACTCATGTCTCCTTGTGCAGGAGCCATCAGAGCTCAGGCCTCCCATGGGATTCAGAAGATGTATAATATTGGGGATCTGCCAAACCCTGCCCTGCCTAAGCACCCACTCTACTAACACAGTAGACCCCCCTTCTACACCCAGAGACCACTCACTTTGATAATTGCTCCTGTGGTGTGTCACCCCGATCATTATACAGAGGTATCTCTCCAGAGGCAGTAAAGACCTTGATGGCATCCGATCTGATTGATGGTGGACAAGACCTGTTAATGATGGACAGTGTGACTATCTGACTTGGTGACTAGAACAGAGGCCAGAGATTGTGTCTGCTTCATGAGTCAGGCTAAGTGTCTCCAAAGTGCCTGCCTCTAGAAGGAGCTTAGCAAAACTGTCAATAAAATGAGCTCCTACAAGAACCATGTACCATCTGAGTGGACCTGGGACCCATCTATCCCCTGCTTTCCCCCATGTGGCTACACCAAGGACCAGGACAAGGACAGCTGGTGAAATCTCAAACTGCATGATATGTTTTTTCCCACTGCTTTTCCAAAGTCAGCTGCCACAGCCAACTGATGGGGGCTCAGGGCACTTTCTATGGGAGAGAGACAAATAAGTGACACAAACAACCAAAGCTGGTCCAGCAGCCCTTTCTGCCGAGCCAGGCAGCAGGTAAAGTGCTGCCTTGGCTTGTCCCTACAGCAGTGCCTAAAAGAGCCCTATGATGTGGATCCTGTACCACCCCACATTCCACAGGAGCATTCTGAGGCTCAGACTGATGTGAAGACATTGGCAAGACACACAGATAGAAGGGCACAGAGTCCCCACTGTACCGAAGAGGGGACCAATGCTCACCTAGTTAAGAGATCTTCCAGGAACCACTGAGCTCTGGAGAAAGCCGGGTGGATGGGCATCAGGGAGCGGATGTGGGGGATGTTTCCAGCTGGGAAAGCTGGAACCAGGGACCCCACCACCTTTTCCAATGTGCCTTTCTGGAGGGCCCGCATCCTGCAGGCCGCAGGAACTCTCAGACGTAACTCAGCGGCACACTGTGTGGAACAAGGTGGGACATCCAGTCAGTGGCATCGCCATGAATCCCAGGAGAATGGAGGTCTGGAGCTCACAAGGAGTCCCAGTCCTCAAGAATGTGTGCAATAGGAGAGACAGGAGTGACCAGGCTGAATGGGGTTCTAGGTTTTCAAAGTTCCACTTAGGTTTGTAGGTGGGGGGTGTTCATAAAATTGTGACCTTCTAGGTATGTTTCTTGTTTTATGCTTATGTGTTTTAGCTTAGGAACAACAAACCTGCATGTATTAATAGTTTGTATGAATAGCATTGTCGCCATGAGTCCTAAGGAAACATCTTTATTATAGAGATGAGAACACAGAGGCTTAGGGATGGCACATGTCTTCTCAAGGTCATGATGGCAGAACTGTGAACTGTCCTATATGACATTCTCTCTCAGCTACCTGAGACTTATGTGCTCCCATCATGGGTGAAAAGTGGTGGCAACCTTGCTAGTCCCCTCTGTGGGGAGAATGTCCATCATAGACATGGCCTATGACAACATTGACTTCAAAAAAGACACTTTTGTTTCATCCTTTTATATTAAAGGGCATTTTAAGAACCTAATTTTTGGAGATCCCCGATTCTGCAAAGCAGCAAATGCTTGCAGACTCTGGACTGGAGAAAGGTGGTCCTCAGGCATGAACCTGAGCAGAGGACTGGAGAGCAAGCAAATCCAAGTGGTGGGTGTAAAGTGAAACGTGAATCAGTGTCCATTTGAGGCAATTTCCAATGAAAGAAACACTGTTTTTGCCTTGAACAACCTGACATTGGACCAGTGAAAATTTCAATGAGTGAGAAATCCCAGGGCCAGGCTAAGAGCAAGGCAGCAGCCATCATCAGAAACTGCTGTTGTCACCATCACTGCTACAGCCCTTTGGGTTTGGAATCTGCCTGCAGCCATTACATTTTATATGTGCATGTCCTTACACCAGCAGTGGGCTTTCATCTCCAGAGGGGGGGTGGTACATATTGAGATCAGAATATGCCCCCCCCCAAATCCATGACTTTGGGACCCCTAGAAATTCAGCCTTTGTGTTTTAGTCTTTAAGCAAGTAATAGGTGAAGTGAATTCAGTGGTGTGGGTCTTAATCTAGTCTGACCAGTGTCCTTAGAAGAGAAATGGCAGTGCAGAGGGGAGTCCATGTGACACACAGAGAGAAGACGGCCATCTACAAGCTGAGGAGAGACCCTCAGGAGACACCAGCCCTGCTGACAGCCTCCTGTCTCACTACTAGCCTCCGGAATTAAGAGAAAATGAATGTCACTGGTGACACCACCCAGCGTGGTCCTATGTTATGGCCGCCCAGCAACCTAACACAGTCCATTTCGACACACTTCAGTGCTTCAGCTAGCATTGCTGACGTGGCAGCTGAACTGAATAAGGCCCATGTCCAACAGCACTGCAGGGCTGCATTGCTGGGCAAATGACCTCCATTATTGGTCCAGGTCTGCAAGGATAGATGAGATGACCGCTCCACAGGATCCTCGCAAGGGCAGTTTAAACAACAAAAACTGATATGAAAATGTGCTCCTGGTCTCCTAAAGAGAAACCATATAATTTCACTCTCATCTTTCCACAAGTATGTGAGGAGCATCTTTCTACTCCCCCATGTAACTGAAGGGAGGAGAGCAAGCCTGGATTCCTGTGTCATAGGACTGAGGCACAACCCGGGGAGAGCCATGGGAAAGCCTCCAGGGTCCCCAGCTCTGAGTCTGGGCTCTGGACACTGCCAGGTTGTCTCAGGTTTGTATGTGTGAAGCCTCACCTGAGTCCAGCCCTGGATGGTGTCTGTCTCCTGATGCAACTTGCCCAGTCCGAAGGAGGTCGAGAAGTTGAACCCTTTGACCAGCCCTTTAGTGTTGTCCTGGTTGGAGCTCTAGAAAGACAAAGCCCAGTTATCAGGCCCATAGGCTTCAGGAACCTTCCACCCCAATCAGTGGGTCTACATATGGCAGCCCAGGCAAACTGAGATAGTCTATTCAGACACAGTGAGGATGTTCCAGCAGACCTGCTGTACTGGCAGCAGAGGTGCATCATGTCAAGGTCAACAACCCTGAAAGGCTGTGTTCTTGAGGAAGACTGCGAACTTTATGGGATGATTTAGGGGTGAGTTGGCCACAACTTCTGACCATGGGGCCTACGGTGGTTTGCCCTGCTCTGTGAGATGACAAGTTGCAGACAAATGTATCCAACACTTTGCTTCCTCCCATCTTTTTGAGAGACCACCCAGACAAGTGTGATGATGAGTAAGGCTTAGAGAAAGGTCTGCAAGGACAGTGGAGCTGGCTGCTCCACAGGTTACCTGGGGCAGTTAGTTACAAGCACAGAATAGCAAATACACATGTGTTCTTGGCCTACTGTGAGGTAAACAAAATAGATTTCCCTTTAAAAATCCCACAAATATGTGAGGAGTGTTTTTCCATTCTCTCCTGTAGCTGGTATGGGGATAGGAGGTCCAGATTGCTTTGTCATGGGACTGTGCACACCCTAGTGTAAAAGCCTTGGGAGGGCCCTGGGGGCATTTGTAGGTAGAAGTCTGGATTCTCAGCCCATCTTGATGTCCTGGAGGTAGAGACCACCCTGAGCCAGCTCTCACCTCAGACAGATACTGGACAGTGTCATCGTTCTGGATCACCTGCACCCTGACCGGGTAGGCAGTGTAGCTAGGCCAAAGGGCCACTATCTCCATGAATTCCTCCTTAGAGGTCTGCGAAGACAGAGCGGGTACTGAACAAGGAGGCTTCAGGAACCTTCCACCACATCCATGGTCCTGTGTAATGGCAGATCTGGCACACTCCTACAGTCTATTAGCACCCAGTGGGGATGTTCCCAGCAGCCCTGCTGAACTTGCAAGAATGTCTCATGTCAAGGTCTAACAACAGTGAAAGCCTGAATCACTGAGGAAAACAACATCCTCCATAGGATGATATGGAGATGGGTAAGGCCAAAGCTCCTGACTGGGCACACTCCAATGGAATGCCATCTTTTGTGGAATTATAGATTACAGAGAAAGTACCCAATAATTTAATCCCTTCCCATTTTTCCCATAAATACAGTGCACTATCTAGTGGGATGATGTGTAAGGTTTGGAGAAAGTCTACCAGAACATCTGAGCTTGGCTTGGTCCAGAGGACACTTGGGGCAGGAGGTTAAATATTTGAAATGAGAAAAATGCAAGTACAACAAAAATGTTTTCTCTGTGACCCCAAGAAACACAAGAAGACTGTTTTTCTTTCTTACTAGAAACCTAGTTGGGAGGGTTGGAGGAACGGACTCCTTTGGGAGAGGATCTGTGAGAAATTTGATGTCCCATATTTGAGTATGAGTTCTGGTCCCACCCAAGTCACCTCAGGGTCAGGGTTGTGGGCTACCTCTCACCTCAGTTTGGCACTGGACGGATTTCCTGGCCTGACACACTTGTCCTCTGTGCCTGTTGCTGGCATCAATGAACCTGTCAACCTGCTTTGCTATTTCTTGGTCCACAGGATACTTGGGACAGGAAGTTAAACATTTGAAATGAGAAAAATGCAAGTACAACAAAAATGTTTTCTCTGTGACCCCAAGAAACACACGAAGACTGTTTTTCTTTCCTACTAGGAATCTGGTTGGGAGGGTTTGAGGAACAGGTTCCTTTGGGAGTGGATCTGTGATAAATGTGATGCTCCAGATTTGAGTATGTGTTCTGGTCCCACCCAAGTCACCTCAGGGTCAGGGTTGTGGGCCACCTCTCACCTCAGTTTGGCACTGGACGGATTTCCTGGCCTGACACACTTGTCCTCTGTACCTGTTGCTGGCATCAGTGAACCTGTCATCCTGCTTTGCTACAACTTCTTGATCCACAGGATACTTGGGGCAGGAAGTTAAACATTGGAAATAAGAAAAATGCAAATACAACAAAAATGTTTTCTGTGTGACCCCAAGAAACACTCAAAGACTGTTTTTCTTTCCTACCAGGGACCTGGTAGGGAGTTCTGGAGGAACAGGTGACTTTGGGAGTGGATCTGTGAGAAATGTGATGCCCCAGATTTGAGTATGTGTTCTGGTCCCACCCAAGTCACCTCAGGGTCAGGGTTGTGGGCCACCTCTCACCTCAGTTTGGCACTGGATGAATTTCCTGGCCTGATACACCTGTCCTCTGCACCCATTGCTGGCATCAGTCATCCTGTCAACCTTCTCCTCTACGACTTCATGCCTGGAGCTCTGCAAATACAGAGCCTGGTCCCCGGCCAGGAAGCGTCAAGGCCTGGCCTTACCAGTGGGGAAGATGCCCACCACCCATTCTGCCCCCAGTTCAGGCAGACAAGGGCATCTGCAATGACCTCTAGGCAGGAAGAGTTTGAGATGATCCCATGAGGAACGCCAAATAACAAGTGGGTAGTAGAGTCCATCCCCAACACTCAGCTTCCCTTCCTGTGAGCCATGACCTGGGCCATGAACATGACAAAGCCTCCAGGCTTCTGATACCTACCAACCTGCTCCTGCCCACGATGTCTTTCCCTCATCCCACGCTGGCCCTCACCACCCCAACCAACACATACCCGGGATGAGGAGTGAGAAGTGTGGGCCTTCCCAGCTCGGACAAACTTTATGGCCTGGCTAGGATATTCCTTCCCTGGGATGCCCACAGTCACCATACGAGTTTTCCTGCCAGAGATGGAGGGTAGTCGTCGGTGGGGCTCATTTGTACTTCTGCGTCCGCAGACACATATCTCACGCTTCACTTTCTCCTTCCTAGAGCCTCGGAAGAACGGGAGGCAACAAAGAGACATCGTAGTCTCCTGACACTCTCCACTCAAGTGCTCTGGAAAGGCAGTTGTCTCTAGAATGTGTGGACCTGGTTGCCACGGTTCCAATTTCTGTTGGAAATTGGTCACCAGTTCAAGGTTCCATGACCTAGGCCCTTCCTCCAATCAGAGTCACCCTAACCCTCTCTGAGCTGGTGATCTCTCACTTTTTTCAGCATTTTATCTCCATACCTGTACACCAATACCTGATATCCCTTCCCCCAGCTCTCTGGGAAGGAACGAGGCCCCTGTTTGGGAGAGAAAGCTGTGTTCACTTCTCCTTTTTCATAGGTGTGCTGTGTCCTGGGGAAGACTCTGTGCCTCTCAAGGCCTCCCACAGGCTCCCAACCTGCTCAATGGGGATGATGCTAGACACCATATCCGTAGTGTTAGAGAGTAGGAATTTTTGAGCACTCCAGAGAGGCCGTGGACTATGCCCCAGATAGGGTTGTCAGTGCAGACACCAGACCAGGCCTTGAGATATGGTCTCATGGCCACTTCCCCTTGCACCTCACAAAATAGAACACTGTCAGCTTTTTAAAAGATCAGGATAACCCTGTAAATAACATGGTCCTCAAAAGCATGGCCCTGACATAATTTGTGAAAACTGTTTTGTCTTGGGTTGCTTACTCTGCAAAAACAAGATGTAGTTAATGTGCTTAAGAGGTGGTCTTGCACAAAGGGTCGGGTCTGCTCTCTGATCTCCTTAGGTAGAGAGAGTACAGCTGCTGGCCGGCTAATAAAGGCTCCCTAAATTGTAATTTGGTCTGGACTCCAGTGGTCTTTACTTGCATTTGCTCCACAACACATAGGAAGTCATCAGGTGTAGATGATACAAGGCCCCTAACACCAGTGGGCTGGTGTCTCATGAATGTGATGAACAAACATAGAGGTGGAAGAGTGACAAGCATGAGTTGGACATAGCATGGAACACTAGGCAAAACAGGCCTGGGGTCCAGTGTGTGATCTCAGGGAAGTCATTGTTCATTTGGCCTCATTTTCAAGTATGCACATTTATGGATTTGAAATGTCAGGAAATTCAGATCTTTTCCCTCGCTGGCTTAAAACCTCACAGTGTTCTCTTGTTATGCTTAGCATTGGTCCACATGCCTCATGTGGATCTATGTGGTGGGAGCTTTCACAATGGCTTGAGTCCAGCCTCCAGGTGAGAACATCCTTGTGTGTCCACTAAGCGCTCACTATCTGGCTTCTGAACAACAGAGTACAGACCACATCATGGCATGTTAGGTCCCATCATTCTCTGGTACTTTAATTCTTTTTTTTTTTCTTTTTTTAAGGTATTTTCTGTGTACATAGTTTACCATTGCCCCCCCTCACCTCCCATTTATGCCCTCCCTCCCTAGAGTTCTGTGTTCATTGGTTGTACTTATGTTCAATCATACCAGTCCCTCGGTTGTTCTCCTATCTCCCCCCAGGTCTCCTTCCCCTCCCCCCTGTCATTTGACAATCTGCTTGTTTTATGGTGACTATCTCTAGACCCCATGAATAAAATCTGCTCTTCATTTGGCAGTCTGCTTGTTTTATGGTGACTATCTCAGGACCATATGAATAGAGTCCGCTCCTCCTCTGGTTTTCACCGCCCCTTCCCCTGGGTCCCACTGCTTCCCCTGGGACACACGGCTCGCCCGGGGCACACTGCACCCTGGGACACTCGGCTCACCCGGGGCACTCGGCCCCCTGGGACACACGTCTCACCCGGGGCACTCGGCCCCCTGGGACACTCGGCTCACCTGGGGCACTCGGCCCCCTGGGACACTCGGCTCACCCGGGCACTCGGCCCCCTTGGACACTTGGCTCACCCGGGGCACTCGGCCCCCTGGGACACTCGGCTCACCTGGGGCACTCGGCCCCCTGGGACACACAGCTCACCCGGGACACCCTTCCCCTTTGGGGGGTAAGGCTTACCCGGGGCACATGGCCCCCTGGGACACTTGGCTCACCCAGGGCACTCGGCCCCCTGGGACTCTCGGCTCACCCGGGGCACTCGGCCCCCTGGGACTCTCGGCTCACCCGGGGCACTCGGCCCCCTGGGACACTCGGCTCACCCGGGGCACTCGGCCCCCTGGGACACTCGGCTCACTCGGGACACCCTTCCCCTTTGGGGGGTACGGCTTACCCAGGGCACATGGCCCCCTGGGACACTTGGCTCACCCGGGGCACTCGGCCCCATGAGACACTCGGCTCACCCGGGGCACTCGGCCCCCTAGGACACACGTCTCAACCAGGACACCCTTCCCCTTTGGGGGGTACGGCTTACCCGTGGAACATGGCCCCCTGGGACACTCGGCTCACCCGGGCCACTCGGCCCCCTGGGACACTCGGCTCACCCGGGGCACTCGGCCCCATGGGTCACTCGGCTCACCCGGGGCACTCGGCCCCCTGGGACACACGGCTCATCCAGGGCACACGACCCCTCTAGGGTGTTGGGGTCGCATACTGGAGGCGCTGCGCCAGCTCCTTGCTAGCATGGGGGGCAGGCTGGGACAGCTGCAGTTGGTCTGAGATGGTTTCAGGCGGGGGGACCACCCCCTAAGGTGTCTCGTTCGGTGTGGGAGTGGAGCAGTTGCAGACATGGAGGCTAAGTTCTGAGGTCGCCCACTCCCTGAGCCCAAGGCATGGTGAGCTCTGTTCTTGGTGGATTTCCTTTATTCTCGGCGGCAGTGGCGGGTGGCGGTGCCAGGTGAAATATTGAAGGCCGCTCCTGTGGTTCAATTACCACTGTAGTTTTAAAGTTCATATGGCGGTGGTGGTGAGAGCTTCGGCTTGGCCATGTGGCATCTGAGGATGGGCTCGCCTGAGTGGGTAATGGAAGGCACTGTGCCATTTCCTCACCAGCGTGCTCCATTTCCCTCCCAGCATGGTGGGTGTGCTGGGAAGATTGTGGGTGGGCTGTGATGGCTACATGGGGAGAGTCCGCCCTCAATGGTGTCCTCTTTGTTGTGAATGTGGAGCTTCTGTGGATGCAGAAGCTAATTTCTGAAGCCACACTCTCTATGAGCCCGGTGTGTAGTGAGCTCTGATTTCGGTGGATTCCCATTCTTGGGGGCGGCGGCGGGTGCGGCAGCGATGGCAGCGCCTGTGGCTCAATTTCCCCTGCAGTTTTAAAATCCGCGAGGTGGTAGTGTCTGAATCCCTGGCCTGGCCATGCGGCAGCGGAGAGAGGACTCTCCGGGTCTGCCAATGGGAGGTGCAGCGCCAGCACAGCGCGTGCGAAGGCCTGGCAGAGCAGGCCGCGGGCGGTGGTGGAGAGTCCCCGCGATGTCCCAGTCTTTCTTAGTGGAACGCTTCCCCTGAGCCAGGACAAGCAGCACCACCACCACAAATATTGGCCAGCTCAGCGCTGCCCCTCCACAGGTGACAGTAGGGGCATCCTCACCTCGGTAGGCCCTCGCTCTTGGAGGTCTCAACCAGTGGAAGGCAGCACGGCACAGAACTGCCCCACCTTCTCAGTCCTCCACTCGGCATAGTTTTAAACTCCACATGGCAGCTGCGGCGCCCTGCTTGGTGCCTAATTGTAGCCTTCCCATTTCTGGGCCAAGCTGGTTGTGCAGGAGGGGAGAAGCTGCGCCCGCTCCTCTCTAGCACTGTGGGCGGGCTGGGAGGTCGCGCTCACGGGCTTCTCGTCCAAGCAGGAGCCAAAGGCGCAGTGGCAGCGGTGGTGGCAGCTGTGGCGGCGTAGGCCCCCATCAGCTCCCTTGGAGGCTGGCGGGGCTGGCCCACTCCCTGGGCCCTGGGGCGGAGCGAGGTCTGGCTTCCCTCATTCGCGGCGGCAGCGGCTCTGGCAGGTTCAGTTTCGCTGTAGTTTTATACGCCACATGGCAGCAGTGACGTCCTGCTTTGCGTCTACTTGTAGCCTTCCCATTTCGCCAGCTTTCCTGTGGGTCTGGTGCAATCCCTTTCGGTTTTATCCGTTGTTTTTTTCCAAATTGTTGAGGAGATGGCGGCCCAGGAGACTTCCTGGGGACTTCCTGGGCCGCCATCTTGCTTCGGTCCCTGGTACTTTAATTCTTGATGTCCCTTTCTTCCTCTGGATTTCACTTTCTGTGTCTGTGTCTGCATATCTCTGGAACAAGGTGAACAAGTAGCCATGTTTTGACCTGCCCTACGTAGAGACCTTACAGGAGAGCACGGAGGGAGTGCCCAGGCCAACAGGCAGGAATACAGGCTCTCAGTCCAAACTGAATCATAACAAAAGCCAGATGAGTGACCTTGGGAGAAAATGTGTTCCCAGTGGATCCTCAGTTGAAACACATCTCCTGCTTCACCCACACCTTGAAGCAGAGGTACCCATCCCAACCACATCCAGATGCCAGCTCCACAGACCTTGTGTGATGTTAATATTTGTACTTTAGGGGTAGTAAGTTTGAGAGCAGTGTTGTATGTGCCTCAGTTTCCCCATAAGACACTCAGCAACAATGATAGGGGGGAAAAACCTACACTAACAGACATTATGGAGAGTGTCAAAAAGTTAACATTTGAAATACGGAGGGAACACTTGGTATATCACAAGGGGGCTGTCTCCATGTTTTAAATCCTTTTAAACACCCCCTTCAAGTGTCTGTGAGCACCTGAGGGCAGGGACAAGCGCCTGACCCATGGTAGGAAGCATTCCATAACACGGCAAATAGTAGAAAGAATATGACTATGGAAGGCTTACCTATGTCCTGTCCTGCCTGTCTGTGGGGATTTATTCATAGTTTGAGGCCTGAACTTCTGAGGGTCCTGGCGACTTCCTGAGAACGATGGAACCTCCTGGGTGGGGATGGGTTAGCCATCCGTTCAGCCAAGCCTTGTCCAGAGAAAGGCAGGAGCACTGAGCTGAGGACAGAACCTGCCCCTCCTCTGGGCCTAGGAGGGTAACAGATACTGCCCAGGAAGCTCAGGTGGAACAGGCAGAAGCCAGGAGGACACTCTCAGGATCCAGGTCACAGGATGCTTTTGACACATGGAAGGTCTTGGGCTGATATATATAAATGACTCCTTTGAATGCTAGAAATTTAACTTTTGTTTAAAATCAGACTTGTGCCCAGTATTGAAACCAGCTGAGTGAAAGCTGCAGGGCTGTCTGTGGGGCCAGGCAGAGGATCTCCCTGCCCCTCTCCCCCCTTGGGAGCAGCTGGAGGTATGTTCCTGCTTCTCAGACCTGGATGGCTATATGGTGCTGGGAACCTGCAGCCATTCAGGGCAGCCTCAGCCTCCAAGGAAGGAGCCAACAGGGCCAGTGGGCAGGAAGCTGCCAGCCCTCCCCTCCCCCACCTAACACTACCTGTTCCCACAGTATTAGCCTCAGAAGCAGAGATTCTGACACCTGCTGAACCTAACGCATGTATCTTGAGGGCACTGAGCTTGGGAAATGATCCCATTTTAGAAGGGCAAATATGGACACTCCCACTTTCCTTACATCCCTGTTTCCACATATTCACATGCAAGGCAAGTAGAAGCTTGGCTGCCAGAAGATGGGAAGGAAGGGGTGGGACCATAGTGGCACCGTTTTTCAAGATGAAAATGCTGTGGAAGTGGGGGTGGGTATTGCTGCACAGCAGTGAAAATGTACGTCATACCAGTGAATGTAGACTTATAAATGCCTCCCATGGACCGTTTTGTGTGACAGTATTTCACCTTAATTACTTTTATTGAAACTGATGGCCTGGGGCTGCCCAGAAGCTGAGACACACAAACACACATCTGGAAGGATGAGTGCTGGACATCCTGGGGCATGAGCTCAGGTTCTCACCCATTGCTGCCAAGGTCAAGGGAACTTCCCTGCGGTGGCCCCAGGGCCCTGGGGTGGCTACATGAGCCTGGGCCTGCACCTGTGCACAGGGCAGAGGGTGGATGTCCATGAAGGGCCTGGCCAGAGTCGGCTACTTTGGGTGCTATAGTGGGAGTTGGAGAAAACATAAACCCCACACTCACAGCTGCAAGACTCCTGCCCCAAGAATCACAGATGCAGTCCCAACTCTCAGGACAACACACCTCCTCCCTGGTGGTCCCATGGATGGTGAAGCTGGACTCCCAGCTGAGGCCTTTGGGGGAAAGCCCAGTAAGTGCTTCCTGTCCTGGGAGCCTGCTCCACTTACTGACCTTCAGGGATTGGGTCAGGGAATGGTCAGGCTGTGGGACAGAGAATCCCAGTCAGATCATTGAAATGACAATTCAGCTGCCACTTCTCTCCAGTTGCTTAGTCCATGCGCACTTCATGCCCACATCCTCCTCACACACACTGTCACTCAACCCTAAATGGTGGCTCCTGGTAAGACACCTTGGTACTCACCAGCTTATCCTGATCCCTTATATTCCCACCTAGGAACACATCTGAAGACAGCAGGAGAGTGAGTGTCCACCATGGAGGCACCAACACAAGACAGGTCCCCTCACATGGACTGCAGTGCCCATTCTGCTGGAGTTCCTGTCCCCCTGCTCTGGGGGCAAGTGTCTGGGCTCAGAGGCCCCTGAAGCTCCCTGTGGCCTCTCAGAGCTGAGGACACCTGCAGCCACAGCCACAAGAAACCTACTCCTCAGACCCACACCTACAGGAAGCCAAATTCTGCCCACAAGAGAGATTGGAAGCATCTCATTTCCCTTTAGACACTCAGGGGTGACCACAATCTCAGCCAAACCCATGGTCCCCTGAGCCCAGAATCAAAGAAACTGCTTATGCCATGCCCTGCTCCTGACTGCAGAAGATGTTAGAAGGTCAGCAATGTGTAGAGCAATGTGTAGGCCAGTGGGGACACTGCTCCACAGCAAGAAAAAACTAAGCCATGTCCTTCATGAAAGCAGGTCCGATCCACCCTGTGATATCTGCATGGAGGGAGCATGACCTGTATTAAAACTTTGGGCTACAAACTATCATAATCCTCATTCTAAAATTGCAGAAAACTGGGTCTTAAAAACCCAGTTACAGAGACACAGAGCCTAGAGGCCTGAATTTTATGCAGATCTAGGATCTTGATCATCCTCTTCCTGACAGCCCAATTGTATCTCTTTGTGAATTTCCCATTTATACCCTGGACTTAGATTTCTGTGTGTGCTCACTTTAGAATTTAGATTGTCTATGCACTTTTTGTGGGATCTTTTCATATCAAAGATAGTAATCTTCTATTATGTATATATTGCAAATACTTGCTGCCAGTGTACCTGTCCATCTTTAGTTGTAAATTTGCTTACAACTGGCTATGTCAGAATGTAGCTGCTCTGAGTCTGCATATTCTGAACCCTGCTCGCTGTAGTAAGCACTGGAAGCTCTCACTGCTCCATCCGCTCTGCTGGTCCTAGTGTGGGAGTACAGGTCCTACTCCTGCTCTATCATGCCAACTCTTAGGTCCAAGCCCCTCTGCCAGGGACACGACCTCCTTGGTTGCTGGGTGGTAGATGACAAAGCCATGAGATGTGGGTGTGTAAGAATGAATCTTCATTATGAGAGCATTAAGCAAAGCAGTTCTTCACAACAGTGCCATATTGGAAGGTCGTCACACACTGGCCAGTTAACAAATACATCTTTCTTACAAAGCAGTAGCAGCCTCTGTACCTACAGACTCACCTAGTAGCACCACACTCCCTCTAGAGCTACAGCCTCAATTAGCAGCAGTACCTGAGCTCTCTAACCCCAGTAGTCTCAGTAGCCTCTCCCTCTACCCTCTGTGTCCTCTCTCTATAGCCTGTAGCTACTCAGTAATATGTATGATTCTACTTAGAGAAAAGAGACTTTGTTCAAAGTAGTGAATTTGCTGTACACATATATAGTCCTTGGATACCCTGATGAAGATTCCTATGCTCAGAGTGAGTGTCCTTGGCCATCTGGCAGACTGTAGCTAGGGCCTTTCACACCCCAATTAGCCTGGAGCATCTGGTGACTCTAGCTTGGTTCCCACAGGCTACCACACCTATGTCACTGTCCCACCTAAAGAGAAAAGGCCGAGTCACAGAGGACCTGGGACCTGTAGTCACCTTTCCTTTGCTTTGGAAGGAACTGAGCTGGTTCAGCACATTGACATTTCCTAATCCCTTTGCAAATCCCTGAAGAACATTCTCAGCAGACAGTGGTGCAAACATGTCTCCAAGGTCTCTTCAGTGCAGGTGGTGTGGCTAAGTAGTTGAGCTTTGTCATATGAATCAGGTGGTCATAGTTCAATTCTGAGTCAGGGCACATGCTTGATCCCCAGAGGGGGTAGTGCAGGAGGTGGTGCATCAATGGTTGATTGATGGCCCTTTCTCATCAATGATGTTCATCTCTCTCTCTCTCTCTCCTCTCAGAAAAAAAATCCATTTTCCATGTCATTTCCCTCCCTAGTATGAGACTGTACATGTTGCTTTTACACATTCCCTAAGGATCAGAAAATCAACAATAATTAACAACCAAAGCCTTCTCCCTACAAGTTATTGAAATGCCCACAGAAGATACATTCTAGATTTAAAAAATTACATTTCTACAAAGTTACCAACTTGGAAGGAATATATTGCCAACTTACTTTGTTGTATTAGGAATTCCATAGGCTTCAAAATGTTTCAGAAACAACCACAGCTTCATTCCCCTTTTTCACGGACTGAATAGATGAAGCAGTCTGAAGCAGTTCAGTGTTTAAGCACATGCCAGGTCCTATTAAATGTCCCACTGTCAACTGTCAGAGGCCACTGGGGCCCCCTCAGGGGACCTGCTCCTCCTACGCACACGACACAGACCGTTGAATTTCCCTTAGAGAAATGGAAGGATGGTGTACAACCATCAGTGTAAGTACTGTGGGTTTTCTGGATTGCCATGAGGCCCACATCTTTCAAGCTATTAGACGATGGATACATATAACTACTTTCTCAGACACATACCCACTGGCTCAATACTTCACATGAAGTTAAGATAACCCAATTTCCTGGTGTTCCCTTTAAAAAAAAAATCACCCCTTGGCCAGGACCCTTAATACTAGTAGAACCCACATTCACGAGGTTAAGTGTCCTCTGCTTTTAGGACAGAGAGAAACCCCAGGAAATAAATTGGATATTACCTGGCATGTTACTTTTAGAACCTGCATTCTGGCTTTGTTAGTTTCATAATACATGTAGCTGACACCCTTCTTTGTTGGGTGTCACCTGATTTGAGTTGGTTTTTCTTTTTAAAAAAATTTCTTTATTGATTAAGCTGTCACATATTTGTTCTCATCTCCCCATTCCCAACCCAAGGGCCCTCCCCATGTGTGCCTCCACCCCCCTGTTGTCCAGGAGCACTGGATAGGGATAGGCTTATATGCATGCATACAAGTCATTTTTGTCTTCCTCTCTCCCTATCCCCACCGTCCCGTACCTTCCCTCTGAGGTTTGACAGGTCTGTTTTTACTCATCAGCTTATGTTGTTCATTATTTCCCCTAGATGAGTGAGATTATGTGATACTAGAAATACACTTATAAGAACCAAAAGTAAGACAAGCAATAATGGTTATGCTGAGAGGCAAATGAATCAGTCTGCAGTGAGTTTCTTTCTGGGCCCACAGTTCCTTTGAGCAACAATTTCAATGTCAAATAGTTCCTTATGTGTACATGTCAGCAATGATACTTCAGTTCTGGATGATGGACAAATGGTGGTAATGCAGGTCTGAGGCTCCGTGGTTTGGTCGTGGGCAACCTGCAGTGATACACAGCTGCTGACTGCTAGTATGGCAAGGTGTCGTCAGTGTCTTACATCTCTGGACTGTTCCTCTTCTGTCTTCATGGCTGGAGCAATCCTGTCCATTCCTCTCCATTTCAGGAATCCACATGGTTTTGGAGTTGTTTTCTGAAAAGATACAAACATATTCTCTACCAAAAGTGAATAAAGGAATCTTTTCTATGAATATGACTTGTGATCCTTTTTCACATTTTTGCTCAAACAATTTTCAATTAGCTTATTTTGAGACCATGTGTGTCTTTTCATGGGTGTCTTGTTGTTAGCATTACAAATGAAAGTTCATTTCCTAAAGTGAGAAACAACCAGAGATTAATTCCCCCTTTGTCACGGACTGAATAGGACATAAAAACCTAGATGAAGCAGTCTGAAGCAGTTCAGTGTTTAAGCACATGCCAGGTCCTTTTAAAGGAACAATGTTAGTGTTCACTGTAGATTAAAGCACTCCTCCCAAGAAATAGATTAGATGTAATTTATTTATAGGATATTTTTCATTACATGATATTCTTCTACTATCCACCTTTTTTGATTTTAATATTAGGAGGCTTTTAGAACTTTTATAACTTAGTCTGGATAGCTTTTAAATTTTAATGTTTTGCACTAAAATATGACTGCTTTAGGTTCATTACATGTTATGCAATTTTACCATGAGATGAACTACCAATACAAATTTTAGTTAACACTTTAGGAACAGCTTCCTTTTGTCCAGTACAATTAATTTTTCTAGAATATTTGCTTATTTCAATTAGCCAATTTAAAGTAGTCTGAAACCTTGACTCCTATTATACTGTTGAATTTAATACTCTAACTTCCATCTTAATTTACCCTGTAAATATTAGTGGAAATGATCATTTGCATTCTTCTGTAGGCCCTGTGCATTCCTGGTGCTAGGTTGGATTTAGATATCAAAACCCATTTCCCCACACCATGGGTACAAGATACCTCAAACAAGTCTAGTTGCAGTGATAGGGCAGCTGCTGTTGGCCACCTCTTATCTGTTACCTAGGTTCCTATTTGAGTTAGATATGGAAAGTGAAGCAGCCATGGGGACAGGAGATCTCCCTCAGAAGGGGTAAAGGTTCAGACCCCTGCAAATTGGGGTGGGGGTGGGAGAGGTCTGTGCCCCACCTCTGTTGACCCCAAGTTCTCTGCTATTGTCCCCTCTGCAACTGTGCCTGTCTTAGGTTGTTGCTTCCTTGATGAATCTTATCCATCTCTGGCTCACCAGCCATCCTTCAGGGCTAAGCAGGGTGATGTGAGGTTCAGTTCTGTCTCCTTGTTAGCCCATTCCCCCATGGCCTCCAAGCTCAGCACCTGCCTTAGGATCCCCTCACCTGCTGGTAGGGCCCCAGCACTGATCATATATATTGGGGAACACAGATTTCTTCTCCAGGAAGGGCCCAGCTTACCCCACTGGGCAAGAGACAGAGCCATGGTACCAGCCACCATGACGCTTCAACCTCAGCATGAACAGAAAGTTTAGGCAACATCTGTGGGCAATTGGATTGTGAGAAGACGGTCCCTCTTGGCCAAAAGGGTAAGAGGCATCAATATAGAATTCTCAGGTGCCTTCCCATGGGGCCCTCTACATGTTGGAATGGATTAAATCCTTTCATGTCCTTTTTAAATTGCTGCCAGACATTCTAAGAATTAGTTTGCAAGTTTGTTTAGGAAAATTGTCCATTATGCTGTTGTAATTCTGATATATCATGAGAGATGTGTTACTTTTGTCTCCAAGCACCAAAAAGCTGTTTTATTGATTCCCACGAATGAGAGGTACTATTATAGTAAATGGGGGTGATGCAAATCTGAGAAAAATTAGACATTTCAGAATAATATCATTTAAGGATATTCTTTGCTCTAGGCAATGGCAATTGCATTTCAAACTGGCTGTCAATTTCTTTTTGTACAGAAAAGTTCTTATTTACATTTTCTGCACACTCTCCGGGATGGTTTTCTTCTTTAAAAAGGTGTTTTGTATTGCTTTGTTTGTTTGTTGTCAGCAATCACTAGCCTACAATAGGCTTTTCTGGTGTTGCTCAGTAATGCACCGTATTGTTTTCCATTTTTAGCTTTATACCCCATTTATCCACTTTTACCATCCCCTATCCCTGGCAGCCACTTTTCTGACTTCTATAACTATGAGGTTGTTTTGTTTTTTAATTCCACATATAAGCCAGATCACGTTGTCTTTCTCTGTCCAACTTAGCTCACTTAGCATCATGACTTAGAAGACCATCTATGTTGTTGCAAATGTCAAGATTTCATTCTTTTTGATGACTGAACTTAAGACCAGGTGCAAGAATTTTTGCCCCAGACTGGGTCCAGACCGTCTGCCCCTATGGGACCCAATGGGATGAGTCACCCAGGGAGAGGGGCTGCAGGTGGTTGACTGGCCAGCCCTGACTCAGATCAGGATGTTGGGGGCCCATTGGGTGGGAGCAATCAGGGCCCAAATCAGGCTGGTTGGCTGCCGCAGTATGTGTCATAGCCACTGATTGTTCTGGTCATTCTGTTGTTCAGATCACTGGGCTTTTATTTATATAGGTCATTCTCTATGATATACATGTACCACATCTTCTTTATCCAATTATCTTTTGTTGGATTCTTACCTTGCTTCCATATCTGTACTATCATATGTAATGTTATACGAAACACGGAGGTACATATATACTTTTGATTTAGTGTTTTGGATTTCTTCACGTATTCAGAAGTTTCATTTTGAATGCTACTGAATAATCAGCACTATATGTAAAATGAAAACCACTACCATTCTTATTCCTCAAGAATTAAAATATTACACAAAAATCTAAATTATTTTACTTGTAAATAAAAGCATTAAAAAGAAAAAAGATCCAAAGTTGCTGAGAACACTTTAGAACCAGAGCCCAAAATGAGGGCTCAGCTAGGATATTTACATTTTGCTTGTTCTATACCTATTTTCAAAGCAGCTTTAATGATCACCTCAGTCCCAAAATCCTTCACATCGTCCTACACATAACAGTAAATCGTCACGATGTGTCACTTTCTCTGCTTTATCTTTTTTTCAGAGCACACTGCACACCCTGACTTCATGGTATGTATGTGCTGGCTGGTTTGACTCTTTCATGCAAACATGCCATCATGACAAGCTCTTTGGGTTGACCACTGTGCTTCTAGTGCCTGCCAAATAGGAGGCGCTTAATACATACCTGATAAAAGATCCAGGGATTGAATTCCTCTTAACACAGTCTACAAATGTAATGAGATCCTAATCAAAATTCCAATGCAATTTGATTAAATGTTTCAAAATTCATACATAATATAATTTCAAATATATGTACCTTTTGAAACTAATTTTATTTGCAGAAAATTATTCAAAACTAATTGAATAACTGTTCAGAGGTACCTATAGAATGATGATCATCATAGAATTATTCATAAAGCAGAAAGCAAGATAATTTCACATCCATTAACTACAACCAAATTGTAAGATTTATGATGGAGCAGGACAAAAGATACTAGAAGTTATAATTTATCAGAAATAATTTTATATTAATAGAATACATTATCAAAGAGTGATATAACATAGAATGGTTTATAAATATAGTTAAGTGTATCTTTATATATAAGCGAGCATATCTGATAGGATATATATAAAGATATGTATGATTTCCAACTTAGCGTGTGAATGATCACTTATTTTAAACTTTTCTCTTTCCACTTGTAACTATGAAATATTTGTGAAATAAAAAATATTTTTATTTTGAAAAGAAAAAAACTGTATCTAGTTCAATTGCTTTCTTGTAAAGGTGAAGAAATTGGTCTCAAGATATAAATCATGGGTGTAATTGAGTATCGAAGGTGGGGGATAAAGAAGTGTGTCCAGTATAATCACAGGGGAGGAGGAGCAGGGTTGGTTTTGCCTAAAACTGAGCAATTGTTTTAATTTTTTTCTGAACCAAATTGTACTTGTAAAAATAAATCCCATGCCTACAATAAAATTGTGTTGTGGGAAGACACTGGATAAAGAAATAGATACACTCAACTAATTGTATCACAGTACATTAATGCAATAAAATTCAGACACAACAATATCTCATATTTGTTCCCTTCTTCAAAGTCAAACATGTTTTTTGTTGTTATTGTTTGCTTATTTCTATCCAGGTGTTATTTCTTTCTCAGAATAGTTTCTCATTATTTCTTTCTCAGAATAGTCTTACAAAACTCAATTGCCTGGATCTCTGCTGATGGTTTTATATTTATTTCCATTTCCACTCTGTTCCACGTCATCTTTTCCATTTTCAAGCTCTTATCTTTAAGTTTTTCTTCTCTTTTAAATCACCCACTAACTTAGCTGGGGGAAAAAAAGATTTATATTAATGTCATGAGAAAAGTACAACTTCCTAAATTGTTTTGGTTCTTATAGTGTTTTTCTTATTTTCATGTAGAAATTCATTAATATGGACATTACACATATCCAGCAAAATACATAGTATTTGTTGTGTTATCCTTAAAAAGAGTATTTTGTATTTTCTGACTTCATTAAACTTTTAGCTAAAACCTATTTTTCAAAATGAGATATTTTTGTACCCAAATATGTTTTCCATGAGGTTAAAGTCCATAAAAATGATTTCACGTTAAAAATCATTTCCACTTCTGCTCTCAGACATTCATTGATTTCCCTTTGTCTCAGAATAAAATTCTGAGTGTTCCACTAGTAGGACTGGATGTTACTGCAGGATAGAGTGTCACTTGTGAGTTCCCAGGAGCCACAACTCAGCTGTCCCTCCCAGTGTCAAGAGCCTCAAGAATTGCTACACAGTAATGTCTGAGGAGAACCTGGGAGCCATGGACACAGGTTCTGTGGACTGAACAGCATGGAGAGTCCACCCCTGCCCTTGCCCTGCTCTTGCCTGGCATCACCTCCCATTTTCACTGAGCTGCTCCAGGGTAAGAACTTGGCCCTGAATTACTCCTCAGTTTCTATTTTATATTTCTGGGCAGCCTCCTGCAGCAGCACTATCTCCTCCATCACCTTCTGCTCATGGGGCCGTAGGGAAGGAGAGGATACAGACACTGCGTGAGTGTTGGTGAGGAGTGAGGCAGGGGGCCTGTCCTGAGTCAGCACATATTGGGCACTGTCTTTCCCCCTAATTCCATTCAGGCCCTTTCTATCCTCAGAGATGGGTATCAACCATCCTCCAGGAAGGTATCCTTATGTCACACCCTATCCCAAGCCACCAACCAGAAGGGTCTCTCACTTCTCTTATCAAACTCTCCAATAAATGGAAGATGCATGGATAGAGCCCAGGAGTGTGCTGGACAGGGTATCTATGATTGTCACCCCTCTCCATTGCCCCACAGGAGATGTCCAACTGCTCACCTTCCATTTTTAAGAGGATCAGATTCCCCTAAAAGGCAGACAGCCAACATCCATCAAAAAAGGCTCCTCAAAAAAGGCTCCAGGTGCTCACTTTGGCAGTATATAACTAAAATTTGAATGATATAGAGGAGATCAGCATGGCACCTGCACAAGGATGACACAAAAATTCCTGAAATGTTCTATATTTTTATGAGAAGAGGAGATAGGGAGAGAAACATAGCCATACAGAATTAAAATGGCAATAAATAAATACCTATCAATAGTAAACCCAGATGTAAATGGGTTAAATGGATCCAAGAAAAGGTATAGGGTAGCTGAATGGATACAAAAACATAACCCATCCATATGATGTTTACAAGAGACCCACCTCAAAACAAAAGACAAACAGTGAATGGATAGATGTAATTTTCTCATGGAAATGGGGAAAAAATCAGCTGGAGCAGCGATCCCATGTCCAACAAAATAGACTTCATAATGAAAGCCATCACAAGAGACAACAAAGGTCACTACATAATAAGAAAGGGATCAATACAACAAGAGGATATAACCCTGGTAAACATATAGGCACCCCATAAGAAGCACCTAAGTATATAACTAATATTTCTAGAGGACTGTAATGGAGAGATCGACAACAATACAGTTATAGTAGTGGATTTTAACACCTCATTCACTTCACTGGTCAGATTTCTCAGACAAAAAATTAACAAGGAAATAGAGACTCTAAAGGGCACACTGGATAAGATGGGTTTAATTGACATTTATGGAACATTTCATGTCAACACAGAAGACTATGCATTCTTCTCAGGTGCACAGGGGTCATTCACAAAGATAGACCACATGTCAGGACACAAAACAAGTCTCTACAAGTTCAAGGAGATTGAAATCATATCAAGTATCCTCTCAAATCACAGTGGAATGAAATTAGAAATCAACTACAGGCCGAAACCGGTTTGGCTCAGCGGTAGAGCTTCGGTCTGCGGACTGAAAGGTCCCGGGTTCAATTCCGGTCAAGGGCATATACATTGGTTGCAGGCACATCCCCAGGTAGGGCGTGTGCAAGAGGCAGCTGGTCGGTGTTTCTCTCTCATCGACGTTTCTGGCTCTCTATCTCTCTCCCTTCTTCTCTGTATAATATCAATAAAATATATAAAAAAAAATAGAAATCAACTACAGGAGAAACACCCAAGAACAGTCAAACCTATAGAGGCTAAAGAGCATGTTAGTAAACAATGAATGTGTTACTTATGAGATAAAGAAAGGAATCTAAAATTTACATAAAACTCATTTTCATAAAACCAGTGGGGAATGAAGCATAACTCCATCTTTTATTTAAAAAAACAAAATAAAAAAAACCCCTGCTGTTTGAAACTCTCTGCTATTATTAGATAGTACCTAGTCCTATAAACTCTGTAATTATAAACTCTGTTTCTTTAAGACCATCTGTTATTCTTAAAAATGACTTTGTTTTTAGTTCAAATAATAAAAAAGATAACCTTAACTGTCTGATCTTGCAAGCTGACCGTCCAATACAATAAAGATAGACTAATACTGATACTAATTATGTCAATTACAAACTCATTATGTATTGAAGGTTACAACTGTCTATAACAGCAGTTCTGAACTTGTGGTTCTGACCCCTTTGGGGGTCAAATGACCCCATCACAGGGGTCGCTTAAGACATCCTGCATATCATATATTTATATTATGATTCATAACAGTAGCAAAATTACAGTTATAAAGTAGCAAGGAAAATAATTTTAGGGCTGGAGGTCACCACAACATGACGAACTGTATTAAAGGGTTGCAGCATTAGGAAGGTTGAGAATCACTCACACAGAGACCTTTGTAATATCTGCAACAAAAAGAGGATCTAAAAGTATAAATATAGAAACACTTCCTGTATGGGTTGCTTGGAGATTTGGAAGAGATACCTCTCTCTGGGCCGTGCACGATTATCGATTTCTTATTAATTGGCTCATTAGGGTGTCTTGTATCTCATTGGATGATTTATGATACGATAACAAAAGCTAGTTTAGTCAAAAAGGCCAAAGCCCATGTCATCATCAGACTCCGCAAAATCTTCTTTCTTTGCTTTCATTTTCTTCTTCTCAGCTTCTCAAACAAGTCTGGACCTGAAAGTTTCAACATTACACCAGTTGCTGTAATGAGGGCATTGATCTTATCCTCAGTCACCTTCACTGCATCCTTGTGCAGGATGAGGGCTGAGCAGATGCAGGTGAGGTCTGAGACTGTGGCCATTGTGAGCGTGAATGCTTGCCCACACTTCCTGGGGCTTTGCTCTTCGCTGGATAAAGTGAGGACCTCACCCCAATGTGGCCTTAGCTTATTCAGAAGATCCCAGCACCTTACGGGCAGCTGGGGAAAGGGGCTCTGATAAGGGTTTAATGCCCAAATTTTACAGGGAACTCATACAACTTAAGCTAAGAAAGAGAAACAATCCAATTTAAAAATGGACCTAAATAGACCCTTTCAAAAGACAATACACTGAAAGCCCAGAGATATATGAAAAATGCTCAAAGTCACTAATTATCTAAGGAATGCAAATCATAACGACAATGAGGTACCATCTCACACCTGTCAGAATGACTATCATCAACAAATCAAAAAAAATAAAATAAATGCTTGCCAGAATGCGAAGAAAAAGAACCCCTGTTGCACTGCTGGTGGAAGTGCAGACAGGTGCAACTACTGTGGAACACAGTATGGATTTTCCTCAACAATTAAAAATGGAACTCAGTAACCCCACTTCCAGAAATATATCCCAAGACATCAGAAACAAAAATCCAAAGGGATATATGCACCCACCCATATGTTCCTAGCAGCACAATTTACAATAGCTAACATTTGGAAACATCCTAAGTGTCCATCAGCAGATGAGTGGGTTAGGAAACTATGATACATCTACACAATGGAATATAAAGCTGCTTTTCTTTTTCTTTTTCTTTTTTTTTAAAAAAAGGACTCTTCCCTCAGGTGCCAGAGGGAAGCTGTGCCGGCAGCTTGGGGAAGGAAGGCCAACTCTTGCACTCATCTTTTTGCATCAGGCCTCTAGTAACATAAAGTAATAGAACATTTTAATAAAAATTAATATATTTTCTTGAACATTAACTTATCAGACACTGAATAACTGCACAAATTAATAATCATAACACAAAACAAACCCACTTTTCTTATTCTCCAAAAGTGAAATATTTCCAGTTGTGCACACCAAACAAGTCAGTCCCAGACTAATGACGTGGCAGTTGGCTGCTAAAATATGTGCTGCTAGTATTAGTGGAGAGAAATGGTGCACCTGTGTTAAAGGTGTGTATGGAGAATGAATACAACACTATTATAATAATCAGTCATTAGTGAGTGTTGTATTTGTTATTAATAATTATGTTTAACAGAATATGATAAAAATTAAGTTATGAAATTTTTATTAAAATATTTCTTACATACTGTTATATTGGCTGGTCTACAAAAGTATTCATTGTGCGAGACATGTGGCTTGAAGTCTGAGAGTTTGAAATACTTGATCTACATACCATCCTATATGATAAGAGCATAGCAACCGAACAGCGGAACAATCAGAAAAACCATTTGATCAGTCTCTATGAAGTGAGCTGACCACCAGGGCTCAGATGCTCAAGAAAGAGCTGCCCCCTGGTGGTCAGTGTGCTCCACCAGGGGGAGCACTGATCAGCCAGAAGCTAGCCTCACAGCTGGTGAGTACAGAGGTGGTGGCCAGAGCCTCTCCTGCTCAGAGGCAGGCAGACATCCCCAAGGGCTCCTGGACTGCGAGAGGATGAAGACTGGGCTGAAGGGACACCCTGCACCTTGAGAGCGCAAAGTTCTTGCACCAGGCTTCTAGTACATTATTTTCTAACTGCAACTTATCTCTTCTAAAACGCTACTGTAGAACTTAGCCCCACAAAATATATATAAAAGAATGAAACACAAAAGGGGCCAAAACCGCAAAGATGTCAAGATATGATCAAAATTGAAACCTTAAAAGGAACAGGTATCAATTTTAATTGTCAACAAATGTATTTTAGTATAGCACTTCTAAAACTAAGCTTTAAAAGTAATTAGAAATCACCCCAAACATTTCATTAGGTCAAATTCAACCCACTGCCCTCCCAGACCCTACTGGTAGGCAGTTAGCAGTATCTCACAGGCAGCTCAGTGCTTTTCCATTTTCTTCAATATTTAATATACATGAATCCATTTAAACTCTCCCTAAAATAATATATATTCTCAACCTAGACTTTTGGAGTATAAATGCCTTCTGATTATTCCTGGAGTTTAAAGTGAAACTGTATTTTATTTATTCTAAGGTCCCAGAGGAATGGAGAGTTTGGAGCTAGAAGTTAATAGAAAAAGTAATGGCTGAAAAATCCCCAAATTTGGCAAAGACATAAGCTACAGATTTAATAAGCTGCACAAACACCAAGTAGGAAAAACGCAGGAAATACATGCTGAGATACAACTATTTTACATCCGTTCAGCTGATAGGACATTTCTTGAGGCATGAGTTAGAAGTCTACCACTTTAAGCAAAGCAAAACCCACCAACCCCTTCAGAGCTGATCTGCTTTCAGTGTCCAGCCCAAGTTCACATCAGAACCATGGACAGAACCCATGCTCTCTCACCAGCCACATTCAATGCAACACCAAGTTCTGTTTCTTTTACCTCTCTCATCCCTACCTCCAGATCCCCCATCTTAAGTCATCACCATGGTTTCTCTCATGCCTACTATGTCCCATGTGTTTATGCTAACTCATTAAATAACCCTCACACAGATCCTGATAGGTGTGAACAGATGAGAGGGAAAGCAAAGTCAAGCACTTTGGTCAGCATTCAACACTCAGCAGCTGGTGGAGCCAGGGTTGATCCTGGCAGGCTGTCTCCAGCTTGTTTTCCTGAAGGTGACACTTGCTGCCCGTTCACCACCACACGGTGCCATAGCCCCCAAATGGTCTAGTCGTGTCCCTTCTGTCCTCTCTAATGCATCTCCAGAGAGGATCCTGACATCTTCCCAAAACATGTGCCAAAATTGTGTCATTTCCCCCAGTAATTCTCTTGCTTTTAGCATAAAGACAAAACTCCTACTCCATGCCTTAAAATGCCCTAGGTTCTACTTCCTGTCATCTCCCATTTCAACCAAATCATTACTTCTCTTTATTCTCCCCACTCAGCAACACTGGCCTCCCACTTCCCAAGTCCTTTCTCACCATGACCTTTGCCTGCACTGCTCCTTTGGCCATGTACATAGTTCTCTTTCTCTGCACCTTCTTAAGGCCAATTCACCCCTCAGATCTTAACTCAAGTGTCGCATCCTCAGGAGAGAGTCACACCACCTATTTGGGAATTTTCTGATGTAAACATGCAGTGCCATCAACTATGCTCTAAGCACAGCTTTAGCCAGTATCCCACACATTCTCCACTACATTTCCATGTTTTGTTCAGTTCAAAATATGTTTTAATTTCCCTTGAAATTTCCTTTTAACCTTTTGATTATTTAGAAACCTGTTTCATTTCCACTTATTTAAAAATTTTGCCAGTTATATTTTTGTTACTGATTTCCAATTCAATTCCATGGGATCAAAGACCACACATCATATGTTTTTAATATATTAATTATTCAGAAGCATCTACCCTGCTTAATGTTTCATATGCCCTTAAGAGAGTGTGTATTTTACTATTTTTGGGTGAAGGTTTGTGCAAATTTTAGTTAGATCCAGCTAATTGATGGCACTATTTGTTTTTTTCAGATCCTAACTGATTTTGCATCTGCCTGTTGCATAGATTACTGACAGAAGAAATGAAGTAAGCCAGGGTTCACTGTGGTTTTAATTGGCATTTTCCTGATGACATGTTATATGTTGAGTATCTCTGCCTATGCCTCTTGGTTTTTAATATATTTTCTTTTATATGCTTTTCTCCACTTAGAAAATTGATTTATTTTTTATTTCTTGGACATCTTTGACTTGTTCATGAGTTTAAGGGACAGGAGTTCAATATTCCACCAATAAGGATAATGATGCTAGCTTTCGTTTTCTTTTGTTGCCCTTTAACGATTTGAGGACATTCCCTTCTGTTCCTAGTTTTTGAGAATTTTAAAAAATTATGCATGTATTTTGCCCTAGTAGGTTTGTCTCAGTGGATAAACATCAGCATCAGCCTATGGACTGAAGGGGACTGGGTTTAATTCCTGTCAAGAGCGTATGCCTGGATTTTGAGCTTGATCCTCAGTGGAGGGTGTGCAGGGAGCAGCTGATCAATGATTCAATCTCAACATTGATATTTCTATCTCTGTCTCCCTCTCCCTTCCTCCCTGAAAACAATAAAAATATATTTTAAAAAACCATGGATGGATTTCACAATTTGTGAAATTCTTTTTCTATAACTATTGAAATGCCCCTGTTTGGATGAATTCACCATTGAAGCATCTGAGCCCAGATTTCTTTGTTGAAAGATTAAAAATTATAGTTTCAATTTCTTTAACAGCGGTTATTCATATATTCTAGACTTTCTCATCATTTTCAGTAACTTATGGCTTTTAAGGAACTGATCTATGTTGTCCAGTTTATGGCATAAAGACAGTTAAAAAATATCCCCTTATTATCCATTTAATGTCTGTGGGTTCTGTGGTGAGGTCTTCACTCTGATGTCAGATATTGATTATTTATTTTCTCCCTCTCTCCCTTTTCAAAATATACTAGAGGTTCAGTGCATGAAATTCTTGCACCAGGAGGGGTCCCTCAGTCCAGCCTGCACCCTCTCTAATCTGAAACCCCTAGGGAGACAAGCCTCTCACCATGCGGGATGCTGGCTCCTCACTCTTCACCTGCCTGCCTGCTTGATTGCCCCTAACCACTTCTGTCTGGCAGCCTGATCACCATCTAACCTCTCCTCTGTTGGCCTGATTGAAACCTCATTGCTCCCCTGCCAGCCTGATCACCCCAACTGCCCTCCTCTGCCATGACCCGCCTGCTCCATTGGGACCTGATTCCTTGCTGCAAGGTGGTGGAGATGCAGGGACTGGCCTCCTCCCTGCCTCGTGGAACCACGGGATCCCCAGGCCTCAACACATGCAGTGGCCACTGGGCCCACTTCTGCTGTGCCTGTGGCCATCTTGTGGTGGCCATCTTGTGATGACATCCTGTGTGAGGGCTCAAGTACCACCTTGGCTTTTATTAGTAAAGATTCATCAGTCTTGCTAGGCATCTGTCAGTTTCATCAATCTTCTCAAAAAGACACTTACGTATTTTTAAAGTTTTTCATTTGTTCATCTATTTCATTGACTTCTACTTTTAGATTTCATATTTCCCCCATTCTGTTTTCTTTCAGTTTAACTCATTCTTACTTTTCTAGCCTCTCGAGTTGGTATTTTACATCACTGGTTTCAAATCTTTCTTCTTGTCTAGTAGTACATGCAATTACAGCTCTATATTTCCATTTAAGCATTATTTAAGGTATTGTATCACCAAGTATTAATTTTTAAGGATTCACCTAAATTCTTTGGAGCATAGATGGGCCTAGAGAGCAGTAGGCTAAGCAAAAGAGGCCAATCAGAGAAAGATACATGTCACATGATCTCACTCTCCTGTGGAATATTATGAACAATAGGAACTGATGAACAAAAATAGAGCCAGAAACTTAAAACCATCAAACAGATTGTCAAATCTCAGAGGGAAAACAGGGGAGGATGGGGGGAGGTATGAGATCAAGCAAAGAACTTGTAGCATGCATGTAAGCATAACAAATGGACACAGACAGTAGCGGGTGAGGGCACATGCTGGGAGTAGAGGAGAGAAGGAGCAGCCAGGGAGAGGTCAATGGAGGAAAAAGGACACATATGTAATACTTTCAACAATAAAGAATTTAAATTTTTAAAAAAATAATGAAAAACAAATTGTTTTGTTTTGTATTGGGTAAAATATAGTCTATGAATAATGGAGGAATCAAGTGGAAAAAAGACAATTTTCCTTTATTTTCTTACAAAGAAAGAAATACCAGTCAAAACCAAAACAGCCATGATGCTATGTCAAAAAGCAGACATCCAAAAGTCCAGACTGCTTCCTGGGAACAGGCTTCCTAACACAGAGGCACCTGCAGTGATTTACAGACAAAACAACAGAGGAAACACAAAGAAAGAAATAGAGGAGAGCTGGTTGCCAGTCAGCATTAAGACACATTTTAGGTCACTAACATTGTCTGAGATGAAGATGATCCATTCTTATATTTTTGGAAAGTGCAGGAAATCTGTAAACATGTTTTAAACATTTAGAAAAATATATAATCCTTACTTTCACTTCTTAACAAAATATATTTTTCATATTGTTCTCCCAAACTTTAGTCATGAAGAACACTTATTACAAAACCATGTATTTATTCGAGAAATCATCTTTGGGTTCTATTCTGTGCCAGGTGCTCCACTAGGACCTGGAAATCCAAATGGGAAGAGAGAAATGTGGCCCAGCCCTCATGCATTTATAGTTGAGTGGAAGACACTATTGAAAAGTTAAGTAGACAAGAGAATAATTCCTACATAATAAAGAGCTAATATGCAAATTGGCCCTCATGCCCTTGCATCACAAGATGGCTGCCACCACATTGTCACAAAATAGCCTGCAGGATGGTGGGTTAGGCCTGAAGTGGAGGGCAGTTGGGGTCAATAAGGACAGCAGGAGAGCAGTTAGGGGGCTATCAGGCTGGCAGGAAGGCAGATGAGCAGTTAGAAGCCTGCAGTCCCCCATTGTGAGAGGGACGCCTGGCTGCCCTTTGTAAAATTGGGACTACACTGGCAGTCGGACATCCCCTAAGTGGTCCCAGATGCAGAGAGTGCAGGTTGGGCTGAGGGACAACCCCCTCCCCCATGCATGTATTTCATGCCCCAGGCCTCTAGTAAGATAATATAAGTTGACCATGATCCTTAAAGGGTGCTCAGGGGATAGGATAGAGGGAACCTACATGACTGAAGGAAGGCTTCTGTGGGAAGGTGGAATTTACCAAGACTCAACGAAAGGGAAGGATCAGGGAAGGGCATTCACGGGGGCTCAGAGGAGCCTTCCCAGCAGAGGAACCTCAAAGCTGCCCTTCCATACATAACTCCCAACTCAGGGCATAAGGGCTGCCACTCCCATAATCATTCCTCTTTAAAATGGGCTTATGGACAAATGTGGCCAAGTATAGGGAACTCCAAGTACGAATAAGACAACAGAAAAGGTGAATGGGGGAAACGCTTTGGAAAAGTCTTGCTGTGAGAGAAGCAGAGAAAGGGAGGCTTGGCCTGGTAAGGAAACAGACTGGAGAGGCTGGTTCTCTGTAATGGGAGGCACTAGGCTTGCCAGTGCTACTGAGGAAGGAAGAAGTGGTGGGGCAGCTGAAGATACAGGGAGTGCATGATAATGAAGAGCCATGTTTCTGGTTCTAGCCAATTTGGCTCAGTGAACAGAGCAATGGCCTGTGGACTGAAAAGTTCCATGTTCCTTCCCGTCAAGGGCACATAGCTCAGTTGCAGACTTAATTCCTGGTCCTGGCCGGGGTGTGGGAGGCAATTAATCAATATGTCTCTCTCCCATTGATGGTTCTCCCTCTGTGTTTCCACCCCTGCATGCCACTCTCTCTACAAATCAATGGTACGAAATATGCTCAGGTGAGGATTAACCAAAAAAGAAAAGAAAAACAAAAAAGGTGTTGGGTTTGCCTGCAGTTTCATGCAGGTCAAACCTGAGTGCTTAACAATCCCATGAAGCACAATGTTGTGCATTCATCCCAAACAATAAGCTTGCATTTCTGCAATACTTTTGCCATGCACAATGCTTTGGAAATGTTGCACATTAGAGTTTCAATGGATTGCATGTTCAATGGCAATTTCAATGCCGAATGAAAAGTTCTTCCACCTGGTATCAATGTCCCAGCTATTCCAGAAGACTCAAGAGCTAAGGCTATGTCATTTTGGGATCAAATGGTTGCCAGAATCAATCTAATTAAGAAAGTTTTACCAGTTCCTCCTGGCACATCTAAGAAGATTTCTCCACCCCCTTTACTGACAGTGCATTATTTGATCATAAATGCCTTTTTGCTCAAGCATTAGCTTATGAATATTTGATTGCACATAGGACAAAAAATCACATGTGTTGTAATTTTGTTCATGACACAATTCTACATCAGATTGATGTAGCAGCAGATTGATCCAGTGATGGCATTCCCAATTGATTGAGAACTTTGTTTGAGATTTCTAAGCACCAATCTATCATTATGAACATTGAAATGGAATCATATAATTGGAAATTTGGAAATCATAAATGGATGATAAATTGGAGCCATTGAAATGGAATTGTAAAATATTTAGTATAGCATGTATTGCTTCTACATCCGTGTTACAAAAAGCATGTTTTAACTGTCACAGATGTGACATTTATATATTAGTAGGTATACAATATATACAAACAGGCAAGTATATGAATGCATCATTGTGTCCAAATTTCAAAGCAATCTGTGAAGAACGTTTAGAGATTTAAGATTTTGAACAAACATTTACATTTTTATTTATATAGATTTATTCATTTTAAAATGCAATTTTAATAATTTCAGAGAGGAAGGGAGAGGGAGATAGAGAAACATCAATGATGAGAGGGAATCATTGATGGGTTTCCTCCTGGATGCCCTACACTGGGGATCAAGCCTGCAGCCCAGTCATGTGCCCTCATCAGGAATCAAACTGTGACCTCCTGGTTCAAAGATTGATGCTTAACCACTGAGCCACGCTGGCTGGAGAGAAAATTTCCATTTTAATTTGGTGAGATTTATTAGTTGTTTGGGGTTTTGTTTCAATAATTTCATATTCTGAGATTTTTATGCTATATCCTCTTCCAGAATTTTGAAGTTTTTGTTTCCTGCATTTAACTAGTGGCTCAGTGTATGAGATTTGTACACTTGAGGGGGGATGCACCCTCATGCAGTCCAGGACCTTCCAGCGTGTACCCTCTGACATTCCAGGACCACTTGGGAGATGTCTGCCTGCCATGGAGGCGGGAGAGGCTCCTGCCACTGCCACTGCACTTGCCAGCCAGGAGCCCAGCTTCTGGCTGAGGGGCACTGCCCTGTGGGAGCACCCTGACCACCTACTTTGTTTGGCAGCTACTTTGTTTGGCAGCTACTTTGTTGAGCATCTGTGCCCTGTTGGTCAGTGAGCATCATAGCGACCAGTCATTCTGCTGTTTGTTCAAATGGTATATTAGCCTTTTATTATATGGGATACTTGTTGCTCATGCCTTCCTGTCCAACATTTCCTGTGGAATAGTTGGAAGACTTTTGAACTTTCAAGGTTCTCCCATTTTTCCTCTGTCCTCCTCTCTGCTCCCACACTTAGACATTTTTGGCAATACAATGAAATGACATAACCTTGCCCACCCTCATGAGTTTTAAAGTTCTCCATCACTGTGGAAGCTGAGGGTGGTAAGCAACAAAATACTGATGAAATGTGACTTGAAGAATAGAAATTTGTTTTTCTCACAAAATAATGAATCCACAGGCAAGTGGATCCAGGATTGAATTCAGCTGCTCAGAGAGGTCAGGGTAAGGGTCTCTCTTCCCACTGATCCTTCATGGCCACATGAGGGCTGCCCGGACCAGAAGGTGGCCACAGCTCCCAGCATCAAAGAGAGGAAAACAGTCTTCTCTTCATTACTGTGCTTTTCGTCAGGGAGGAAAACAGTGTCACAGAAATCAACTATGAGACTCTCTTGCATGAGCCCTTGGCCAGAACTGTCCCAACTGCAAGGGACATGGGGCAGCATAGTGTCAAACTGCTCCTGAAGGAGGTTCCTCAGTGCCGGTTAAGGAAGATAAGGAGGTGAGGGCAAGGGCAGTTGGGAAGTGTCTGAGGGTGAGCTTCCTGTTTCTGCTGTGAACACTAATGGCCCCGTACATTTCTTCCTGGATTCGTGGAGGAAAGGTGTCCCGAGATTCAGGGATGACTGTTTCAAATCACTTTTCTAGTATCTTCAACTACTCTGTCCAATACGGTTAATATTAGCCACACACAAGATTTCAAAATATGTTTTTATTGATTTTAGAGAGAGGGAGAGAGAGATAGAAACCCCAATGATGATAATCCTTGAGTAGCTACCCCCTGCACAGCTCCTATGAGGTATGAAGCCTGAAACCCAGGCATGTTTCCTGACTGTAAATCAAACTGTGACCTCCTGGATCGTGCGTGATGCTCAATGACTGAGCCATGCCAGCCCGGAAGCCACATATAACTTTATGAAATTAATGTTATATTGATTAAAATGAAGTAAAATGTAAAGGTCACTTACACATTTAGGTTTCCCTGTTTAGGTACCTAGAGAGTGCTGCCTTGGTGTATAGACCAGCTGGTTTCCATTCACAGGAAATAGAAATGAGAGAAAATGTGTCTCCCTCAGAGCAAGAGGGTTCACGTGAGAATGAGCACCTTTGGCTGATTCAGCCACATCTTTGCATGGGTCCCTCTGCTACAGCATGCCTCCTCCTGAAATACTCACCTACAAAGGGCATTCTTTATCTTTTTTCTAAAAATGTATTGGTGATGGTTTTAATTTCAATTATAGATTGTTCCAGTTGTGTCAATAAACTATGGCCCTTTTGGTAAAACCAGGGGTGTGTACCTTGTTTCCGAACTGTCCTGTGCCAGTGGGACGGTTGCTCTTCCTAAGATGAATTTGAATGTGAGTTAAATTCTGGTCTCATGAAGGAAGGAAAATGATTACGGAAGTTTTTAGTGGGGGGAGTTGTTCTGAATCATTCTGTTGCAACCAAAGCAATGCTCTTTCTATCCCAAGAGATTTTAAATTTTGTAAACTTCTACTCTGGTGGTTGTTGCTGCTCAAAGAGCAAATCAAGCTACACAGTGAGGGAAATGGAATGTACCTCACTAAATACCTTTTACTTGTGATGAAACCACTTCCAAATGTTTAACAGTGCTTGGTAACTGAACCCGAGACAGTTCAGTCCATGGCTTTAAGCACTGTGCAAGATGGCCAGGACTTGCCACTCATTTTTGTATGAACTGGGAGATAATAAATCTTTACATTGTTAAATGCTTAAAAAAATTTTTTAACAATAGCATTAAAAGCAACTCTATAGAATTCAAAGGAAAATGACCATAAGTAAAGTGTCATTGAGCACAGCATTCCCCATTTATTGACAGAGGGCCTAGGTCCACCTCCTGCCCAGCGGCAGCTTAGTGTCACTGCAAAAGAGACTGCATGGCTTAACCTTCCATGTTGGCATTTCTTCTGCTCCCTGCACAGATGGAGAGAACTGCCCCCCAGGTCAGCACAGTCACTTTCTGGCTACTGGTTATGTCCCATCCAGCCAGCTCTGCAGCCAGGATGCCGCCCACCCCATCTCTCTCTATGACTTTGTTGTCCAGGTCTCCCCTCTGGTCCAGGTCCACCTGAGCGGAGAGTGAGGAAAGAGCTCCCCTGGGCCACACACAGCATAGGAGGAGACCAGTCACACTCCTCCAGGAACTACTCCAGGGTGAACATCTTCTACTCAGGGGGCACAGGGCCGCCCCAAGGCCTGGGACTGGGTCACACCCCTCTTCTGGATGCCTCCTAGAGGAGAGGCCCATTCTGGGTGGCAGGTACTCCTGGTGGCTGACGGTACTGTGTCTTGGCATCTTCTAGACAGGCAAGGTGCTGTGTCTCTGCTGGGCATCAGGTCCTCAATGCCAGAAGCTCTCTGGCCTGCAGTGGAGTGGGCCTCATCAGATGAACCTGGTGTCAGGATGAGGGGACACAGAGGGACACACATCAGTCTCTCACTTTCGCTCATCTGCCTCTAGTGGGCTCTGTGCTGCCTCCTGCTCACAGCACACAGGGAGCCCTGCTGGGGAGCCCAGAGTACACTTCTCAAAGGCTGGCTTTGGGGATGTCAAGGACATGCTGGAATTCTCTAGGAGTTCACAGTGGGATTTAAAAGCAAAATAAGGTGGAGCATAGTGCAGAGCTTCTACTAAAGCTGAGATTAGCAACAGCTGTGAGGCACCACATTGTTTAGCCCTTGGGCACTGCAGACAAACCATCTTCTGCACCATTAACAAGCTTAGGTGCCCTAAAGAAATCTTACTCACCTTGTTACCTCAGACCATGATGTACTGGAACTCTCAGCCCTGTCCCCATCTGGAAGCTGCAGGAACTCAGCAGAGTCCATGTAGGCCCAGGTCTGCCCCTGCTCTGGTGACTTCTGCCTTCTGTCAGCACCTCCCAGCCTGGAGCAGCCTAGTGCAGGCCGCTTCTAGATGGAGGGCCAGAAGGAGAAGAGGGAGGGAGGGCGGGAGGGCATGGGGAAGATGAGTCAGGGGTCAGACCCAAGCCCACAGACCTGGTTCAGGCAACGTCAGTGTGCAGGTTAGCTCAGCAGCGCAGAAGACACCTCCACCTGCCAACTCCTGGCCCTTGAGGACATCTGGACGCTCAACTTGCCAGAGACACAGCCTGCTGTTTCACATGCTGGTTAGGAGTCACATGTCCTGGGTGTTTGTCCAGGAAGTCCTGCGGTCACTTACACAACAGATACCATTTATCACCTGCTTCCCCTGTGCCAGGCACTTTGCTAGAATCCACAATTGCAAAAGAACAAAACAAAAACTACTCCCCAACTCATTCAATTGTCAAAGATTACAAGGCTGTATTAAACCAACCTTCAACAGGTAAGGCAAGTGAGGTCACCATTCAGCAGGTCCCACGTCCAGACAGTAGCAGGTGGCAGTTGAACCCACAGCTGTCTGGCTCTGCAGCCCTCTGTCATGCCACCGGCCCTTCTCTGCACAGTTCTAAATCTTTGACACCCATCTTCATGAATGCACCTGCCCTGGCCACCCAGAGGGCCCATCTTGTGACACCCTCTCTCAGCATCAACACTCAGGGAGTGGAGCATGGGCAGGGGCACGGTGGTGAATCCACTTCCTCAGGCCTGCTCAGAGGTGTCCTGTTAGTGGGGGAGCACGCTGGGCAGAGGGATGGAGGGGCTCTCAGGAGGGATCTTCAGGTTCCACAGCTGCCAACTACAGTGAGGCTGCTTTGGGCTCATTGAGGCTGGAAAGGGCCAGGTGTCCTCTGAGGCTTGTCCTGTGGTTTTCCACACACAGTGATGCCTATTCCCAGGGAGCCCCATCCAGAGCCCCTGAGCCAGGGATCCCGGGTCCAGCCTGTGTCCAGGCAGCCCAGGTCAGCGTGCGGCAGGCTGCAGTCTGAGAAGCACGACATCAGACCATGAACTCGAGGGCAGGGCATTGGTTTCTTCCAGCCCTGGACACACAGTGCTCTGCAGACAGAAACACAAATGACAGGAGGCAGAGATCATGCATATACAGGCAGTCCTCGGGTTACATGGGACTCAATGTACATCATTTTATGGTTACATCTCCCTCATCCATCTATAATAATAAAAGCCTAAGAGACCATCATAACCGAAAGCATGACCCAACAGGCTGCGTAGGGTAACCAGACCCTGAGGGGGGTTAGTGCTGGATGACCAAACAACTGAGCAGCATACTGCTTTGGATGACCAGGCTGGCAGAGTTGTTATTAGGGGTTGACAAAATAACTAAGCAGAAGCTTGTGTGGAGTGACCAGGCTCATATGAGGGACAGTTGGTGGTGAGCAGGCTAGTGGGCGGGGTGGGGATGGAGGCAGTGAGGGACAACCAGACCTGCAGAGGAGGGCATTAAGGGGCAAGCAGACTGGCGGGAGGGGGCCAATTAAGGGCAATCAAGTTGGCAAGAGGTGACAAGTCCAGCAGAGGTGGTAGATAGGAGCAATCTGGCAGACAGGCAGGTGAGCAGTTAGGAGCCAGTGGTCCCAGATTATGAGAGGGATGTCCAACTGCCTGCCAGGTGATCAGGCCTAAAACAGCATTTGGGATCTGACAGAGGGGTTCCGCATTGGAGAGGGTGCAGGCTGGCATGATGGAACCCCCTGGATGAATTTCGTGCACTGAGCCTCTAATATATATATTCTGTCATTTTGATGTATGTATGTATGTATGTATGTGCTTGATGTTTTATTATTAATATTATTTATTCTATTTACCACAAGTAAAACTCAGGAATTGTTCTCTTTTAAGTGTTTTTTTTTTTTTTTACTGTTTAAGTTTATCACTGCTGTGTATGTGCTCCCTGTGAGTGATGCTGTTGCCTATGTAGATGGGACCTGACTCATGAAGAAAATCAAATTAGCTGCTGCTGTAGGAACAAATCTCCTACTAACCTGAGGACCTACTGCATTGTCTTCAGGACCAACCACAAGAATAGGCAAGTAGCAAATATGTGACAAAACCTGCTATTGAATGAATGGGTTTCCTTTGTTTTTTGGGTGGTGGGGAGCAGGCATCATGCATGCCGCCTAACACATAGGACACGCTCAGTATGTCACTACTGAACAAATAGTACGTATTCTGTGTCACCAGGCTACACTATTGCAGGACAGAGAATTTCCTATGTGTCCAGAGAAAGTGCAACCTTGTATGCTAAGAGGAAGAGGACAATCACCGGAGAACTTAAACCCTCCAAATGTCTCACTGTCAGGCGGGGACCATAACTGGTGCGTGGAGGCACCAGCTCAGTAACAGGCACACATGCAGCTTCAGGAAAGCTACACGGAGACATGAGGGTTTCCTAAGGTAGCTGACGCCTAGGGCTCAGCGCTGCAGAGCACAGCTCAGCAAACTGTGGCTGTGGGCCCACTCCAGCTCACCACCCTTTTATTGTTGTTGTGAATCCTGACCCAAGGATATTTTTTTCACTGATTTTTAGAGAGAATGGAGGGTGTTAAGGGAGGGGGGTGAGTGTGGGGGAAAGAAACATCAACGTGAGAGAATCACAATGATTGGATGCTTCATGCACATGCCCTGACCAAGACTGGTGGATCCGGCCTGCAACTGAGGTAAGTGCCCTAGTCTGGTTTCCAACTTGAGACCCTTCAGTCCACAAGTTGGTGTTTTAAGCACTGAGCCAAACCAGCTAGGATGTGCCACTCACTTTTTTGTGGGTTGGGAGTTAATAAGTCTTTACATTTTAAATGATTAAAACAATTTTTTTAAAGAATGGCATTAAAACAACTCTGTAGATTTCAAAGGACTATGTCCATGAGTAAAGTGTCATTGGAGCACAGCCTTGCCTATTTATTGACAGATGGCCTAGGACCACCTCCTGTCCAGCAGCAGCTTAGAGTCACTGCCACAGAGACTACATGGCTTAACCTTCGATGTTGGCATTTCTGCCTCTCCCTGCACAGATGGAGAGAACTGCCTCCCAGGTCTGGGTGGGCTGCCATTACAGTCACTTTCTGGCTGGTGGTTATGTCCCATCCAGCCAGCTCTGCAGCCAGGTTGCCAGCCCCACCCCATCCCTCCCTGTGACTTTACTGTCCAGGTCTCCCCTCTGGTCCAGGTCCATCTGAGGGGAGAGTGAGGAAGGGCCCCACTCAAAATAGGGGGAGCCTATTCCTGCTGCTCCATGAACTATTCCAGGGTGACCATCCTCTGTTCCTGGGGCACAGGGACCCCCAGGCCTGGAGCTGGGCAATACTCCTCTTCTGTATGCCTCCTGGTAGAGAGGATCATTCTGGGTGGTGGGTACTCCTGGTGGCTGAAGGTACTGTGTCCTGGGGTGCTGGCATCACGTGGCGGGTAACAGTGCTGTATCCCTGATGGGCATCAGGTCCTCACTGCGGAAGCTCTCTGGCCTGCAGGAAGCAGGCTGCCTCGGATAAACCTGGTGTCAGGGTGAGGGGACACAGAGGGACACATGTCAGTCTCTCACTCTTGCTCATCTGCCTCCAGTGGGCTCTGTGTTGCCTCCTGTTCACAGAACACAGGGAGCCCTGCTCGGGAACCCAGAGCACACTTCTCAAAGGCTGGCTTTGGGGATGTCAAGGCCATGCTGGAATTCTCTAGAAGTTCACGCTGAGGTTTAAAAACAAAATAAGGTGTGAGGAAATGCAGAGCTTCTGCTAAAGCTGAGATTAGCAACAGCTGTGAGGCCCACAATTTTTAGCTCTGCGCAGAAAGACCATCTTCTGCACCATTAACAAGCGTAGATGCTTTAAAGGAATCACACTCACCTTGTGTCCTCTGACCATGATGGACCAGAACTCTCAGCACTGTCCACATCTGGAAGATGCAGGAACACAGCAGAGCCCATGGAGGCCAAGGTCTGACCCCGCTCTGGAGACTGCCCCCTTCTGCCAGCACCTCCCAGCCTGGAGTAACCTAGTGCTGGCATCTCCAAGATGGAGGGCCACCCAGAGAAGAGGGAGGGAGGGAGGGCATGGGGAAGATGAGTCAGGGTTCAGACCCAAGCCCACAGACCTGGTTCAGGCAACGTAAGTCTGCGGGGTGGCTCAGCAGCCCAGGAGACACTTCCACCTGCCAACTCCTGGCTCATGAAGACATCTAGACGTTCAACTTGCCAGAGACACAGCCTGCTGATTCACATGCTGGTTAGGAGTCACATGTCCTGGGTGTTTGTCCAGGAAGACCTGAGGTCGCTAACACAACAGGTACCCTTTATCACCTGCTTCCCTTGTGCCAGGCACTTTGCTAGAATCCACAATTGCAAAAGAACAAAACAAGAACCACCCCCAACTCATTCAATTCTCAAAGCAAGCTTGAAAGGCTGTATTAAAACTACGTTCAACAGGTAAGGCAAGTGAGGTCACAGTTCAGCAGGGCCCATATCCAGAGAGTGGCAGGTGAGGTTTGAACCCACAGCTGTCTGGCTCTGCAGCCCTCTGTCACGCCACCAGCCCTTCTCTGCACAGTTCTAAATCTTTGACACCCGTCTTCATGAGTGCAACCGCCCTGGCCACCCAGAGGGCCCATCTTGTGACACCCTCTCCCAGCATCAACACTCAGGGAGTGGAGCATGGGCAGGGGCACGGTGGTGAATCCACTTCCTCAGGCCTGCTCAGAGGTGTCACCTTAGTGGGGGAGCACGCTGGGCAGAGGGAGGGAGGGGCTCTCAAGAGGAAGCATCAGCTTGTACAACCAACTCCTAAAGCGAGGCTGCTTTGGTCTCATTGAGGCTGGTAAGGGCCAGGTGTCCTCTGAGGCTTGTCCTGTGGTTTTCCACACACAGTGATGCCTATTCTCAGGGAGCGCCACCACAGAGCCTCTGAGCCAGAAACCCCGGGTCCAGAAACCCTGTGTCCACGCAGCCCAGGCTGCTGTCAGAAGCACAGCCTCAGACCATGAACTCCAGGGCAGAGCTTTAGTTTCTCTCCAGCCCCCAACACACAGTGCTCTGTAGCCAGAAACAGAAATGACAGGAGGCAGAGACCATGCACATACAGCCAGTCCTTGGGTTACATGGGACTCGATGTACATCATTTTGTGGTTACATCGCCTTCATCCATCTATAAATAATAAAATCCTAAGCGACCTTCGCAACCAAAGGGATGACAGAACAGTCTGTGTGGGGTACCCAGGCCCTCAGGAGGGTTAGTGATGGATGATCAAACAACTGAGCAGCGGGCTGCATGGATGACCAGGCCGGCAGAGCGGTTAGTGAGGGCTGAACAAACGACTAAGCACCAGGCTATGTGGGGTGACCAGGCCCATAGGAGGGGCAGTTGGTGGTAAACAGGCTGGCGGGGAGGGGGAGGGCAGTGAGAAGCAATCAGGCCTGCAGAAAAGGGGATTGAGAGGCAAGTAGGCTGGAGGGGGGGGCAATTAGGAGCAATCAGGTTGGCAAGAGGTGACAAGGGCAGCAGAGGTGGCAGTGAGGAGCGATCTGGCAGGCAGGCATGTAAGTAGTTAGGAGCCAGTGGTCCCAGATTGTGAGAGGGATGTCCAACTGCCTGACAGGGAATCAGGCCTACACCAGCATTTGGACAACCCCTGTGGGGTACCGGATTAGAGAGGGTGCAGGCTGGCCTGCAGGGGACCCCACTGGACAAATTTAGTGCACCGAGCCTCTCTCTCTATATATATATCCGTCATTTCGATGTATGTACATATGTATGTGCTTGATGTTTTTTTTATTATTTACTCTATTTACCACAAATAAAACTCAGGAATTGTTATCTCTCTGTTAAATTCTTTTTACTGTTTAATTTCATCACAGCTGTGTATGTGCTCCCTGTGAGTGACACCAGTGCTTATGTAGGTGGGTTCCGACTCAGGAAGAAAATCATATTACCTGGAGCTATAGGAGCAGATCTCCAATGTAACAGAGAACCTACTGCATTGCCTTCAGGACCAACCACAAGACTAGGCACCTAGCAAGTATTTGACAAAAAACTTGCTATTGAACGGGGATTTCTTTGTTTTAGGGGGTGGGGAGCAGGCATCATGCGTGCTGCTTAACACATAGGACACGCTCAGTATGTCTCTACTGAACAAATAGTACATATTCTGTGTCACCAGGCTACACTATTGCAGGACAGAGAATTTCCTATGTGGCCAGAGAAAGTCCAACCTTGTATGCTAAGCGGAACAGGACAATTACAGGAGCACTAAAACCCTCCAAGGGTCTCACTGTCAGGAGGGGACCATCACCGGTGCATGGAGGCACCACCTCAGTAACAGGCACACGTGCAGCCTCAGGAAAACGACACTGAGACAGGAGGGTTTCCTTAGGCATCTGACGTTCAGGGCTCAGAGCTGCAGAGCAGAGCTTAGCAAACTTGCGCTGTGGGCCCACTCCAGCTCAGCACCCTTCTTTTGTTTTTGTTAATTCTGATCCAAGGATATTATTTTCACTGATTTTTAGAGGGAATATAGGGGTTAAGAGGGGAGGATGTGGGGGAGAGAAACATCAATGTGAGAGACACAATGATTGGATGCCTCATGCACATGCCCTGACCAAGACTGGTGGATCGAGCCTGCAACTGAGATATGTGCCCTAGACTGGATTCCAACTTGAGACACCTCAGTCCAAGCGCTGATGTTTTAACCACTTAGCCAAGCAAGTTAGGGTGTGCCACTCACATATTTATGGTCTGAGAGCTAATAAGTCTATATATTTTAAATGAATAAAACAGGTTTTTAAAAGAATGGCATTAAAACAACTCTATAGAATTCAAAGGACAATGCCCATGAGTAAAGTGTCATTGGAGCACAGCCTTGCCTATTTATTGACAGATGGCCTAGGACCACTTCCTGCCCAGTGGCAGCATAGAGTCACTGCAACAGAGACTACATGGCTTAAACTTCAATGTTGGCATTTCTGCCTCTCCCTGCACATATGGAGAGAACTGCCCCCCAGGTCTGAGTGGGCTGCCATTACAGTCACTTTCTGGCTGGTGCTTATGTCCCATCCAGCCAGCTCTGCAGCCAGGTTGCCAGCCCCACCCCGTCCTTCTCTGTGACTTTGCTGTCCAGGTGTCCCCTCTAGTCCAGGTTAATCTGAGGGGAGAGTGAGGAAAGACTCCCAGGCCATACACAGAGTACATGGAGCCTGGTCATGCTGCTCCATGAACTATTCCAGGGTGACCTTCCTCTGCTCCTGGGGCACAGGGACCCCCCGGGCTGGTGCTGGGACACACCCCTATACTCCATGCCTCCTGGTGGAGAGGCCCATTCTGGGTGGCAGTTACTACTGGCGCCTGAGTGTACTGCATTCTGGGGTGCCGGCATTGTGAGGTGGGGCAGAGTGCTGTGTCCCAGCTGGGCATCAGGTCCTCACTGCGGAAGCTCTCTGACCTGCAGTGGAGTGGGCCTCTTCGGAGAAACCTGGTATCATGGTGAGGGGACACATGTCAGTCTCTCTGTCTCTCACTCATCTGCCTCCAGTGGGTTCTGTGCTGCAACCTGCTCACAGCACACAGGGAGCCCTGCTGGGGAGCCCAGAGCACACTTCTCAAAGACTGGCTTTGGGGATGTCAAGGCCATGCTGGAATTCTCTAGAAGTTCACGCTGGTATTTAAAAACTAAGGTGGGAGAAAGGAGGGAAAATGGCGGAAGAATAGGTAGGCAAGTTCTGATCCGGGTCCCGAAGAAGAGGAAGGAGAGAGCACCCGAGGGTCGCGCTGGGAGTGCTGGTCAACAGCCAAGAGAAAGGCAAACACCTGGGAAAATTGGGGGGCACCTGATCAGGTTGTCCCTGACAATTAAGCTCCCACAGCCCTATCCTTTCCTGGAGTGAACTAAGGCCGAAGAGGGGGAAATCTCGCCATCTTGACGGGAAGAGATTTGGATTAGAGGAAGACCACCAAGTAGCTGTTCACCCCTATACGCTGACCACAATCAGCGTGAACGCTTGGATTCAAAGGAGAGCTCCAACCCAGGGTGAAAAATCAGATTTTGCGGAGATCGGGTGAGTTCCCACCGTGGCGCTTCCCAGTCCAGAGCTTGCATCCCCCGAGCTGCACCTCGCGCACAGCAGCCCGCGTGCACCACCCCGCGCGCACCAGGCGCACAGAGGGGTCTGTGTTTATAAGAAACCAGAGCTGGGCTGGAGGCACCCCTGACTGTGGTCAGGACTCCTAAGTGGGGGGATATCTAAGGAGCAGTACGTCTGGATCTGACTCAGAGAGAGTTACAGGCAAGTGTGGTGGGCTCCTCCTGCCCAACCCCCACCCTTCCATAGATCAGGGACATAGAGAGGGGAAAAAGCTAGAAAGGCCTCAGAACCCTGGCTCTCTGCCACCAAGAAACACCGCCACCTAGAGGCTACAGTACATATGGACTCTAGAACTGCTTTAAAAAATCAAGACCCGATTACAACACAGAAGAAACACTGGGAATTGCAATTAACGCCCAGACTGGGAACTGGTGAGCTAGACAGAACAAGAGAGGAAGTGAATGACCTTCATTACTGCAAATTTTATTTAATTTTTGATTTTGATTTTCTAATTGTTTAATTTTTTCTGTTTTTGTTTTGTTTTTTAAGTTTCATTAGTTGCAAAGTTTACTTAAGAAGATTTTTTTCATCTTTCCTCAATTGATTTTACCTTTTTAATTAATTCACTTTTATATGTAATCAATATTATTATTACTACTATTTTGTCCTTTTTATCTTTTTTATCTTATTTTCTTTTGTTTATTTTTATCATTATCTTTTAAGTGCCATATTATATATTTTTTTTCTTTCTTTCTTTTTTCTTTTTTTTTCTCTTTTTTTCCCCTTTGGGATTACTATTCAACAGACTATTTATACCTTTCCTTCTCCAATGCTCTATTCTAACTCAACCCTGCCTTTATGCCATCACTCTCTTCCTAACCATTTCCCTGTGGTGTCCTGCTTATCTTAACTCGTTACTACTCTAGATTTTTCCTATTTTTTCTATTTACCCTCTCCTAAAATTTCACCCTTCCTGTGTATATCTAACTCCCAAACCCCTACTCCAAGCCCATTCACACCTACCTTGTCACTGTCCTAAAAAAAAAAAATCCTTCTCTCTACCCCTTTGTAGTTGTATGCTAAATGCTAACTATATCAAAGTTTTATGCTTTTTTGTAAGATTGGTTTGCTTATTCTTTTTATTTGCTTGCATGATTTTGTTAGCTGGGTTCTAGTCACCTTTATTGGAGGATATTAATATTGCAAACGCTTTTCTGTTCAGTGCCTTGTGTGTTGTACCTGGTTGTGTTGTATTTTGTACCTTTAAATCTAAGCAGGAGAGAGAGAACTACATAAACAGGCATCCTAAAAAGATCATGGGGAGGCTAAGAAACAACCCGCCTATGAAAGAAAACCAGCCATCACCAGAAAAGGAAGTAAACAATTTAGAGGCAAGCAACCTACCAGAGCAAGAATTCAGAGCAATGATCATGGGATGGCTAAAAAGAATGGAAGACAAATTTGACAATATGAGTAAGACCCAAGAGGAAATGAAGAAGAACCAAGAGGATCTGAAGAAGAACCAAGAGGAAATGAAGGTGACCCAAGAAGAAATGAAAAATGACATCGCTTCTATGAAGAACTCAATAGAAAGCATCAAGAGTAGACTAGAAGAAGCAGAGGACCGCATCAGTGAGCTAGAAGACAAGATGGAAAAAAATATCCAATTAGAGCAGCTGCTAGAAAAAAAAAATCAAGTGCACATGGGTCATTTTCAAAAGATAGATCATATGCTGGGACATAGGCAAAGTCTCTTCAAATTCAAGAAGATAGAAATCATATCAAGCATCTTCTCAGATCATAGTGGCATAAAATTGGAAATCAACTACAATAAAAAGAATCCAAGGAAATCAAACACATGGAAACTGAATAGCATGCTATTGAACAAGGAATGGGTTACCAGGGAAATCAAGGAAGAAATTAAAAACATCATGGCAACAAATGACAATGAAAACACAACAATCCAAAATCTATGGGACACAGCAAAAGCAATCTTGAGAGGGAAGTTCATATCTCTGCAAGCCTATTCTAAAAGACTAGAAAAAACGGTAACAAATTATCTAACTCTACAACTCAAACAGTTAGAAAAAGAGCAACAAGAAAAGCCCAGTAACGGAGGACTGAGAAGGTGGGGCAGTTCTGTACCGTGCTGCCTTCGACTGGTTAAGACCTCCAAGAGCAAAGGCCTACCGAGGTGAGGATGCCCCTACTGTCACCTGTAGAGGGGAAGCACTGAGCTGGCCAATATTTGTGGTGGTGGTGCTGCTTGTCCTGGCTCAGCTGAAGCATTCCACTAATTCTGAAAGAATAAGACATCGCGGGGACTCTCCACCACCGCCCGCGGCCTGCTCTGCCAGGCCTTCCCGCTCGCTGTGCTGGCGCTGCGCCTTCCATTGGCAGACCCGGAGAATCCTCTCTCCGCTACCACATGGCCAGGCCAAAGCATCAGACACTACCACCACGCGGATTTTAATCTACAGGGGAAATTGAGCCACAGGAGCTACCATCGCTGCCGCACCCACCGCCGCCCCCAAGAATGGGAATCCACCGAAATCAGAGCTCACTACACACCGGGCTCAGAGAGAGTGTGGCTTCAGAAATTAGCCTCTGTATCCACAGAAGCTCCACATCCGCAACAAAGAGGACACCATTGAGGGCAGACTCTCCACATGCAGCCATCACAGCCCGCCCACAATCTTCCCAGCACACCCACCATGCAGGGAGGGAAATGGAGCGGGCTGGAGAGGAAATGGCACGGTGCATTCCATTACCCACCCAGGCAAGCCCATCCTCCGATGCCACATGGCCAAGCCGAAGCTCTCAGGAACACATCCATGTGAACTTTAAAACTAGAGTGGTAATTAAACCACAGGAGCGATAGTCAATATTGCACCTGGCACCGCCACCCGCCACTGCTGCCGAGAATAAAGGAAATCCACCAAGAACAGAGCTCACCACGCCTTGGGCTCAGGGAGTGGGCGACCTCAGAACTTAGCCTCCATGTCTGCAGCTGCTGCGCTCCCACACTGAACAAGACACCTTTGAAGGTGGTCCCGCCGCCTGCAACCATCACAGCCCAACTGCATCTGTCCCAGCCTGCCCCCCATGTTAGCAAGGAGCTAGTGCGGCACCTCCAATATGCAACCCCAACACCCTAGAGGGGTCGAGTGCCCCGGGTGAGCGGAGTGTCCCAGGGGGCCGAGTGCCCCGGGTGAGCCGAGTGTCCCAGGGGGCCGAGTGCCCCGTGTGAGCCGAGTGTCCCAGGGGGCCGAGTGCCCCGGGTGAGCAGAGTGTCCCATGGGGCCGAGTGCCCCGTGTGAGCCGAGTGTCCCAGGGGGTCGAGTGCCCCGGGTGAGCCGAGTGTCCCAGGGGGCCGAGTGCCCCGGGTGAGCCGAGTGTCCCAGGGGGCCGAGTGCCCCGTGTGAGCCGAGTGTCCCAGGGGGCCGAGTGCCCCGGGTGAGCAGAGTGTCCCATGGGGCCGAGTGCCCCGGGTGAGCCGAGTGTCCCAGGGGACCGAGTGCCCTGAATGAGCCGAGTGTCCCAGGGGGCCGAGTGCCCATGGGACACTCGGCTCACCCGGGGCACTCGGCCCCCTGGGACATTCCGCTCACCCGAGTTCTCGGCCACATGGGACACTTGGCCCCCTGGGACACTCAGCTCACCCGGGGCTCTCGGCCCCCTGGGACACTCGGCTCACCCGGGGCACTCGGCCCCTCTAGGGTGTTTGGGTTGCATATTGGAGGCACAGTGCTAGCTCCTTGCTAACATGGGGGGCTAGGACAGCTGCAGTTGGGCTGAGATGGTTGCAGGCGGGGGGACCACCTTCAAAGGTGTTTTGTTCGGTGTGGGAGCGGAGCAGCTGCAGACATGGAGGCTAAGTTCTGAGGTCGCCCACTCCCTGAGCCCAAGGCGTGGTGAGCTCTGTTCTTGGTGGATTTCCTTTATTCTCGGCGGCAGTGGCGGGTGGCGGTGCCAGGTGCAATATTGACAGTCGCTCCTATGGTTTAATTACCACTGTAGTTTTAAAGTTCACATGGCGGTGGTGGTGAGATCTTCGGCTTGGCCATGTGGAATCGGAGGATGGGCTCGCCTGGGTGGGTAATGGAAGGCACTGTGCCATTTCCTCGCCAGCGCGCTCCATTTCCCTCCCTGCATGGTGGGTGTGCTGGGAAGATTGTGGGCGGGCTGTGATGGCTGCATGTGTGTCCCGGGTGAGACGTGTGTCCCAAGGGGCTGAGTGCCCGGGGTGAGCCAAGTGTCCCATTGGGCTGAGTGCCCCGGGTGAGCCGAGTGTCCCAGCGGGCCAAGTGCCCAGGGTGAGCCGAGTGTCCCAGGGGGCCCAGTGCCCCCGGAGAGCCGAGTGTCTCATGGGGCCGAGTGCCACGGGTGAGCCGAGTGTCCCAGGGGACCGAGTGCCCCGAATGAGCCGAGTGTCCCAGGGGGCCGAGAGCCCCGGTTGAGCCGAGTGTCCCATGCGCACTCACTCGGCTCAACCGGGGCTCTCGGCCCCCTGGGACACTCGGCTCACCCGGGGCACTCGGCCCCTCTAGGGTGTTGGGGTTGCATATTGGAGGTGCCACGCTAGCTCCTTGCTAACATGGGGGGCAGGCTGGGACAGCTGCAGTTGGGCTGAGATGGTTGCAGGCGGGGGGACCACCTTCAAAGGTGTCTTGTTCGGATTGAGAGTGGAGCAGCTTCAGACATGGAGGCTAAGTTCTGAGGTCGGCCACTCCCTGAGCCCAAGGTGTGGTGAGCTCTGTTCTTGGTGGATTTCCTTTATTCTCGGCGGCAGTGGCGGTTGGCGGTGCCAGGTGCAATATTGACTGTGGCTCCTGTGGTTCAATTACCACTGTAGATTTAAAGTTCACATGGCGGTGGTGGTGAGATCTTCGGCTTGGCCATGTAGCATCGGAGGATGGGCTTGCCTGGGTGGGTAATGGATGGCACCGAGCCATTTCCTTGCCAGCGCGCTCCATTTCCCTCCCAGCATGGTGGGTGTGCTGGTAAGATTGTGGGCGGGCTGTGATGGCTGCATGTGTGTCCCGGTGAGACGTGTGTCCCAAGGGGCCGAGTGCCCGGGGTGAGCCGAATGTCCCATGGGGCCGAGTGCCCCGTGTGAGCCGAGTGTCCTATGGGGCCGAGTGCCCCTGGTGAGCCGAGTTTCCCAGGGGGCCGAGAGCTCCGGTTGAGCCGTGTGTCCCAGGGGGCCGAGAGCCCCGGGTGAGCCGAGTGTCCCAGGGGGCCGAGTGCCCCGGGTGAGCCGAGTGTCCCAGGGGGCCGAGTGCCCCGGGTGAGCCAAGAAGTCCCATGGGGCCGAGTGCCCCGGGTAAGCCGAGTGTCCCAGGGTGCCGAGTGCCCATGGGACACTCGGCTCACCCGGGGCACTCGGCCCCCTGGGACATTCGGCTCACCCCAGTTCTCGGCCCTAAGGGACACTCGGCCCCCTGGGACACTCAGCTCACACGGGGCTCTCGGCCCCCTGGGACACTCGGCTCACCCGGGGCACTCGGCCCCTTTAGGGTGTTGGGGTTACATATTGGAGGCGCCGCGCTAGCTCCTTGCTAACATGGCGGGGAGGCTGGGACAGCTGCAGTTGGGCTGAGATGGTTGCAGGCGGGGGGACCACCTTCAAAGGTGTCTTGTTCGGATTGGGAGTGGAGCAGCTGCAGACATGGAGGCTAAGTTCTGAGGTCGCCCTTTCCCTGAGCCCAAGGCGTGGTGAGCTCTGTTCTTGGTGGATTTCCTTTATTCTCGGTGGCAGTGGCGGGTGGCGGTGCCAGGTGCAATATAGACGGTCGCTCCTATGGTTCAATTACCACTGTAGTTTTAAAGTTCACATGGTGGTGGTGAGAGCTTCGGCTTGACCATGTGGCATCGGAGGATGGGCTCGCCTGGGTGGGTAATGGAAGGCACTGTGCCATTTCCTCGCCAGCTTGCTCCATTTCCCTCCCAGCATGGTGGGTGTGTTGGGAAGATTGTGGGCGGGCTGTGATGGCTGCATGTGTGTCCCGGGTGAGACGTGTGTCCCAGGGGGCCGAGTGCCCGGGGTGAGCCAAGTGTCCCATGGGGACGAGTGCCCCGAGTGAGTCGAGTGTCCTAGGGGGCCGAATGCCCCTGGTGAGCCGAGTGTCCCAGGGGGCCGAGAGCTCCGGGTGAGCCGAGTGTCCCAGGGGGCCGAGTGCCCCTGGTGAGCCGAGTGTCCAGGGGGCCGAGAGCCCCGGGTGAGCCGAGTGTCCAAGGGGGCCGAGTGCCCCGGGTGAGCCGAGTGTCCCAGGGTTCCGAGTGCCCCAGGTGAGCTGAGTGTACCATGGGCACTCGGCCCCCTGGGACACTACTCGGCTCAACCGGGCCTCTCGGCCCCCTGGGACACTCGGCTCACCCGGGGCATTTGGCCCCATGGGACACTCGGCCCCCTGGGACACTCGACTCACCTGGGGCTCTCAGTCCCCTGGGACACTGGGCTCCCCGGGGCACTCGGCCCCTGTAGGGTGTTGGGGTTGCATATTGGAGGAGCCGCACTAGCTCCTTGCTAATATGGGGGGCAGGCTTGGACAGCTGCAGTTGAGCTGAGATGGTTGCAGGCGGGAGGACCACCTTCAAAGGTGTCTCGTTCGGTGTAGGAGTGGAGCAGCTACAGACATGGAGGTTAAGTTCTGAGGTCGCCCACTCCCTGAACCCAAGGCGTGGTGACCTCTGTTCTTGGTGGATTTCCTTTATTCTCGGCGGCAGTGGCAGGTTGCCGTGCCAGGTGCAATATTGACGGTCGCTCCTGTGGTTCAATTACAACTGTAGATTTAAAGTTCACATGGTGGTGGTGAGAGCTTCGGCTTGGCTATGTGGCATCGGAGGATGGGCTCGCCTGGGTGGGTAATGGAAGGCACCGTGCCATTTCCTTGCCAGCACGCTCCATTTCCCTCCCAGCATGGTGGGTGTGCTGGGAAGATTGTGGGCGGGCTGTGATGGCTGCATGTGTGTCCGGGTGAGACGTGTGTCCCAAGGGGCCGAGTGCCCCGGGTAAGCCGAGTTTCCAATGGGGCCGAGTGCTCGGGTGAGCCGAGTGTCCCAGGGGGCAGAGGGCCCCGGGTGAGCCAAGTGTCCCAGGGGGGCGAGTGTCCCGGGTGGGCCGAGTGTCCCAGGGGGCCGAGTACCCCTGGTGAGCCGAGTGTCCCAGGGAGCCATGTGCCCCAGGTAAGCCGTACCCTCCAAAAGGAAAGTGTGTTCAGGGTGAGATGAGGGTCCCATGGGGCTGAGTGCCCCGGGTAAGGCGAGTGTCCCAGGGGGGCGAGTGCCCCGGGTGAGCCGAGTGTCCCAGGGGACCGAGTGCCCCGGGTCAGACTAGTGTCCCAGGGGGCCATGTGCCCCGGGTAATCCGTACCCCCCAAAGGTGAAGGATGTCCCGGGTGAGCTGAGTGTCCCAGGGGGCCGAGTGCCCCGGGTGAGCCGAGTGTCCCCAGGGGCCCAGTGCCCCGGGTGAGCCGAGTGTCCCAGGGGACCATGTGCCCCGGGTGAGCCGAGTGTCCCAGGGGGCCGAGAGCCCTGGGTGAGCCGAGTGTCCCATGGGGCCGAGTGCCCCGGGTGAGCCCATTTTCCCAGGGATCCAAGTGCCTAGGGTAAGCCGCACCCCACAAAGAGGAAGGGTGTCCCATGTGAGACGTGTGTCCCATTGGGCCGAGTGCCCCGGGTGAGTCGAGTGTCCCATGGGGCCGAGTTTCACATGGGGCCGAGTGCCCCAGGTGAGCCGAGCGTCCCAGGGGGCCGAGAGCCCTGGGTGAGCCGAGTGTCCCAGGGTGCCGAGTGCCTCGGGTGAGCAAGCATACCATGGGGATGAGTGACCCGGGTGAGCCTAGTGTCCCAGGGTGCCGAGAGCCCCGGGTGAGCCGAGTGACCCAGGAGGCGGAGTGCCCCGGGTCAGCCGAGAGTCCCAGGGGGCCCAGTGCCCAGGGTGAGCCGAGTGTCCCATGGGGCCGAGTGCCCAGGGTGAGCTGAGTGTCACAGGGGTCCCATTGCCCCCGGTGTGCCGAGTGTCCCAGGGGACCATGTGCCCCTGGTGAGCCGAGTGTCCCAGGGGGCCGAGTGCCCCGGGTGAGCCGAATGTCCCAGGGGGCCCAGTGCCCCGGGTGAGCTAAGTGTCCCAAGGGGGCCGAGTGCCCCGGGTGAGCCTAGTTTCCTAGAGGCCGAGTGTCCCGGGTGAGGCAAGTGTCATAGGGGGCCGAGTACCGGGGTGAGCCGAGTGTCCCAGGGGGACATGTGCCCCGGGTGAGCCGAGTGTCCCAGGGGGCCGAGTGCCCCGGGTAAGCTGTACCCCCCAAAAGGGAAGGATATCCCAGGTGAGCCGAGTGTCCCAGGGGGCCGAGTGCCCCGGGGAGCCGAGTGTCCCATGGGGCCGAGTGTCCCAGGGGGCCGAGAGCCCCATGTCATCCGAGTGTCCCATGGGGCCGAATGCCCCGGGTGAGCCCAGCGTCCCAGGGAGCCAAGTGCCCCGGGTAAGCCGTACCCCCCCAAAGAGGAAGGGTGTCCCAGGTGAGACGTGTGTCCCATGGGGCCGAATGCACCGGGTGAGTCGAGTGTCCCATGGGGCCGAGTGTCCCATGGGGCCGAATGCCCCAGGTGTGCCCAGTGTCCCAGGGAGCCAAGTGCCCCGGGTAAGCCATACCCCCCAAAGACGAAGGGTGTCCCAGGTGAGACGTGTGTCCCATGGGGCCGAGTGTCCCATGGGGCCGAGTGTCCCATGGGGCCGAGTGCAACGGGTGAGCCCAGTGTCTCAGGGGACCATGTGCCCCGGGTGACCCGAGTGTCCCAGGGGGCCGAGAGCCCCGGGTGAGCCGAGTGTCCCAGGGGGCCGAGTGCCTCGGGTGAGCCGAGCGTCCCATGGGGTCGAGTGCCCCGGGTGAGCCGAGTGTCCCAGTGGGCCGAGTGCCCCGGGTGAGCCGAATGTCCCAGGGGGCCCAGTGCCCCTGGTGAGCTAAGTGTCCCAAGGGGGCCGAGTGCCCCGGGTGAGCCTAGTTTCCTAGGGGCCGAGTGTCCCGGGTGAGGCAAGTGTCATAGGGGGCCGAGTACCGGGGTGAGCCGAGTGTCCCAGGGGGACATGTGCCCCGGGTGAGCCGAGTGTCCCAGGGGGCCATGTGCCCCGGGTAAGCCATACACCCCACAGGGGAAGGGTGTCCCGGGTGAGCCGAGTGTCCCAGGGGGCCGAGAGCCCCATGTCATCCGAGTGTCCCAGGGGACCGTGTGCCCGGGTGAGCCGAGTGTCCCAGGGGGCCGAGTGCCCCGGGTAAGCCGTACCCCCCAAAAGGGAAGGATGTCTCTGGTGAGCCGAGTGTCCCAGGGGGCCGAGTGCCCCCTGTCAGCCTAGTGTCCCATGGGGCCGAATGCCCCGGGTGAGCCCAGAGTCCCTGGGAGCCAAGTGCCCCTGGTAAGCCGTACCCCCCAAAGAGGAAGGGTGTCCCAGGTGAGACGTGTGTCCCATGGGGCCGAATGCCCCGGGTGAGTCGAGTGTCCCATGGGGCCGAGTGTCCCATGGGGCCGAATGCCCCAGGTGTGCCCAGTGTCCCAGGGAGCCAAGTGCCCCGGGTAAGCCATACCCCCCAAAGACGAAGGGTGTCCCAGGTGAGACGTGTGTCCCATGGGGCCGAGTGTCCCATGGGGCCGAGTGTCCCATGGGGCCGAGTGCAACGGGTGAGCCCAGTGTCTCAGGGGACCATGTGCCCCGGGTGACCCGAGTGTCCCAGGGGGCCGAGAGCCCCGGGTGAGCCGAGTGTCCCAGGGGGCCGAGTGCCTCGGGTGAGCCGAGCGTCCCATGGGGTCGAGTGCCCCGGGTGAGCCGAGTGTCCCAGTGGGCCGAGTGCCCCGGGTGAGCCGAATGTCCCAGGGGGCCCAGTGCCCCTGGTGAGCTAAGTGTCCCAAGGGGGCCGAGTGCCCCGGGTGAGCCTAGTTTCCTAGGGGCCGAGTGTCCCGGGTGAGGCAAGTGTCATAGGGGGCCGAGTACCGGGGTGAGCCGAGTGTCCCAGGGGGACATGTGCCCCGGGTGAGCCGAGTGTCCCAGGGGGCCATGTGCCCCGGGTAAGCCATACACCCCACAGGGGAAGGGTGTCCCGGGTGAGCCGAGTGTCCCAGGGGGCCGAGAGCCCCATGTCATCCGAGTGTCCCAGGGGACCGTGTGCCCGGGTGAGCCGAGTGTCCCAGGGGGCCGAGTGCCCCGGGTAAGCCGTACCCCCCAAAAGGGAAGGATGTCTCTGGTGAGCCGAGTGTCCCAGGGGGCCGAGTGCCCCCTGTCAGCCTAGTGTCCCATGGGGCCGAATGCCCCGGGTGAGCCCAGAGTCCCTGGGAGCCAAGTGCCCCTGGTAAGCCGTACCCCCCAAAGAGGAAGGGTGTCCCAGGTGAGACGTGTGTCCCATGGGGCCGAATGCCCCGGGTGAGTCGAGTGTCCCATGGGGCCGAGTGTCCCATGGGGCCGAGTGCCCGGAGTGAGCCGAGTGTCCCAGGGGTTCTAGAGCCCCGGGTGAGCTGAGTGTCCCATGGAGCCGTGTGCCCCGGTTGAGCCGAGGGTCCCAAAGGGCCAAGTGCCCCGAGTAAGCTGTATCCCCCAAAGGGGAAGGATGTCCCGGGTGAGACGTGTGTCCCATGGGGTCTAGTGCACCGGGTGAGCCGAGAGTCCCAGGGGGCCCAGTGCCCCAGATGAGCCGAGTGTCCCATGGGGCCGAGTGCCCCGGGTGAGCCTAGTGTCCCATGCGGCCGAATGCCCCACGTGTGCCCAGTGTCCCAGGGAGCCAAGTGCCCCGGGTAAGCAATACCCCCCAAAGAGAAAGGGTGTCCCAGGTGAGACGTGTGTCCCATGGGGCCGAGTGTCCCATGGGGCTGAATGCACCCGGTGAGCCGAGTGTCTCAGGGTACCATGTGCGCGGGTGACCCGAGTGTCCCAGGGGGCCGAGAGCCCCGGGTGAGCCGAGTGTCCCAGGGGGCCGAGTGCCTCGGGTGAGCCGAGCGTCCCATGGGGTCGAGTTCCCCCGGTGAGCCGAGTGTCCCAGGGGACCGAGTGCCCCGGGTGACCCGAGTGTCCCATAGGGTCGAGTGCCCCGGGTGAGTCGAGTGTCCCATGGGGTAAAGTGCCCTGGCTGAGTCGAGTGTCCCATGGGGCCGAGTGTCCCATGGGGCCGAGTGACCCGGGTTAGCCGAGTGTCCCAGGGGGCCAAGTGCCCCTGGTGAGCCGTACCCCCCAAAGGGGAAGTGTGTCCCGAGTGAGACATGTGTCCCAGGGGGCCGAGTGCCCCTGGTGAGCCGAGTGTCCCAGGGGGCCATGTGCCCCGGGTAAGCCCTACCCCCCAAAGGGGAAGGGTGTCCCGGGTGAGCCAAGTGTCCCAGGGGGCCGAGTGCCCCGGGTGAGCCGAGTGTCCCAGGGGACCGTGTGCCCGGGTGAGCCGAGTGTCCCAGGGGGCCGAGTGCCCCGGGTAAGCAGTAACCCCCAAAAGGGAAGGATGTCCCAGGTGAGCCGAGTGTCCCAGGGGGCCGAGTGCCCCGTGTGAGCTGAGTGTCCCATGGGGCCGAGTGCCCCGGGTGAGCCGAGTGTCCCATGGGGCCGAATGCCCGGGGTGAGCCCAGAGTCCCAGGGAGCCAAGTGCCCCGGGTAAGCCGTACCCCCCCAAAGAGGAAGGGTGTCCCAGGTGAGACGTGTGTCCCATGGGGCCGAATGCACCGGGTGAGTCGAGTGTCCCATGGGGCCGAGTGTCCCATGGGGCCGAATGCCCCAGGTGTGCCCAGTGTCCCAGGGAGCCAAGTGCCCGGGTAAGCCATACCCCCCAAAGAGGAAGGGTGTCCCAGGTGAGACATGTGTCCCATGGGGCCGAGTGTCCCATGGGGCCGAGTGTCCCATGGGGCCGAGTGCAACGGGTGAGCCCAGTGTCTCAGGGGACCATGTGCCCCGGGTGACCCGAGTGTCCCAGGGGGCCGAGAGCCCCGGGTGAGCCGAGTGTCCCAGGGGGCCGAGTGCCTCGGGTGAGCCGAGCGTCCCATGGGGTCGAGTGCCCCGGGTGAGCCGAGTGTCCCAGTGGGCCGAGTGCCCCGGGTGAGCCGAATGTCCCAGGGGGCCCAGTGCCCCTGGTGAGCTAAGTGTCCCAAGGGGGCCGAGTGCCCCGGGTGAGCCTAGTTTCCTAGGGGCCGAGTGTCCCGGGTGAGGCAAGTGTCATAGGGGGCCGAGTACCGGGGTGAGCCGAGTGTCCCAGGGGGACATGTGCCCCGGGTGAGCCGAGTGTCCCAGGGGGCCATGTGCCCCGGGTAAGCCATACACCCCACAGGGGAAGGGTGTCCCGGGTGAGCCGAGTGTCCCAGGGGGCCGAGAGCCCCATGTCATCCGAGTGTCCCAGGGGACCGTGTGCCCGGGTGAGCCGAGTGTCCCAGGGGGCCGAGTGCCCCGGGTAAGCCGTACCCCCCAAAAGGGAAGGATGTCTCTGGTGAGCCGAGTGTCCCAGGGGGCCGAGTGCCCCCTGTCAGCCTAGTGTCCCATGGGGCCGAATGCCCCGGGTGAGCCCAGAGTCCCTGGGAGCCAAGTGCCCCTGGTAAGCCGTACCCCCCAAAGAGGAAGGGTGTCCCAGGTGAGACGTGTGTCCCATGGGGCCGAATGCCCCGGGTGAGTCGAGTGTCCCATGGGGCCGAGTGTCCCATGGGGCCGAGTGCCCGGAGTGAGCCGAGTGTCCCAGGGGTTCTAGAGCCCCGGGTGAGCTGAGTGTCCCATGGAGCCGTGTGCCCCGGTTGAGCCGAGGGTCCCAAAGGGCCAAGTGCCCCGAGTAAGCTGTATCCCCCAAAGGGGAAGGATGTCCCGGGTGAGACGTGTGTCCCATGGGGTCTAGTGCACCGGGTGAGCCGAGAGTCCCAGGGGGCCCAGTGCCCCAGATGAGCCGAGTGTCCCATGGGGCCGAGTGCCCCGGGTGAGCCTAGTGTCCCATGCGGCCGAATGCCCCACGTGTGCCCAGTGTCCCAGGGAGCCAAGTGCCCCGGGTAAGCAATACCCCCCAAAGAGAAAGGGTGTCCCAGGTGAGACGTGTGTCCCATGGGGCCGAGTGTCCCATGGGGCTGAATGCACCCGGTGAGCCGAGTGTCTCAGGGTACCATGTGCGCGGGTGACCCGAGTGTCCCAGGGGGCCGAGAGCCCCGGGTGAGCCGAGTGTCCCAGGGGGCCGAGTGCCTCGGGTGAGCCGAGCGTCCCATGGGGTCGAGTTCCCCCGGTGAGCCGAGTGTCCCAGGGGACCGAGTGCCCCGGGTGACCCGAGTGTCCCATAGGGTCGAGTGCCCCGGGTGAGTCGAGTGTCCCATGGGGTAAAGTGCCCCGGCTGAGTCGAGTGTCCCATGGGGCCGAGTGCCCCTGGTGAGTGGAGTGTCCCATGGGGTCAAGTGCCCTAGGTAAGCCATACCCCCCAAATGGGAAGGGTGTCCCGGGTGAGCCGAAAGTCCCAGGGCGCCGAGTGCCCCGGTTGAACGTTGTGTACCAGGGGGTTGAGTGCCCCGGGTGACCCGAGTGTCCCATGGGTCTGGGTGCCCAGGGTTAGCCGAGTGTCCCAGGGGGCCGAGTGCCCCGGGTGAGCCGAGTGTCCCAAAGGGCCAAGTGCCCTGGGCAAGCCGTACCCACCAAAGGGGAAGGATGTCCCGGGTGAGACGTGTGTCCCATAGGGTCGAGTGCCCCAGGTGAGTCGAGTGTCCCATGGGGTAAAGTGCCCCGGCTGAGTCGAGTGTCCCATGGGGCCGAGTGTCACATGTGGCCGAGTGCCGTGGGTGAGCCAAGTGTCCCATGGGGCCGAGTGTCCCAGGGGGCCCAGTTCCCCGGGTGAGCGGAGCATCCCAGTGGGGCCGAGTGCCCTGGGTGAGCCTAGTTTCCCAAGTGTCGAGTGCCCCAGGTGAGCCGAGTGTCCCAGGGGGCTGAGTGACCCGGGTGAGCCGAGTGTCCCAGGGGGCCAAGTGCCCCTGGTGAGCCGTACCCCCCAAAGGGGAAGTGTGTCCCGAGTGAGACATGTGTCCCAGGGGGCCGAGTGCCCCGGGTGAGCCGAGTGTCCCATGGAGCTGTGTGCCCCTGGTGAGCCGAGTGTCCCAGGGGGCCATGTTCCCGGGGTAAGCCTTACCCCCTAAAGAGGAAGGGTGTCCCTGGTTAGATGTGTGTCCTATGGGGCTGAGTGCCCCAGGTGAGTCGATTGTCTCATGGGGCCGAGTGCCCCGGGTGAGCCGAGTGTCCCAAAGGGCCAAGTGCCCCGGGCAAGCCGTACCCACCAAAGGGGAAGGATGTCCCGGGTGAGAAGTGTGTCCCATGGGGCCGAGTGCTCAGGATGAGCCGAGTGTCCCAGGGGGCCGAGTGCCCCGGGTGAGCCGTACCCACCAAAGGGGAAGGATGTCCCGGGTCTAGTGCCCCGGGTGAGTCCAGTGTCCCATGGGGTAAAGTGCCCCGGCTGAGTCGAGTGTCCCATGGGGTCGAGTGCCCCGGCTGAGCGGAGTGTCCCATGGGGTCAAGTGCCCCGGCTGAGTCGAGTGTCCCATCTGGCCGAGTGCCCCGGGTGAGCCGAGTGTCCCATGGGGTCGAGTGCCCCGGCTGAGCGGAGTGTCCCATGGGGTCAAGTGCCCCGGCTGAGTCGAGTGTCCCATGGGGCCGAGTGTCCCATGGGGCCGAGTGCCCCGTGTGAGCCAAGTGTCCATGGGGCCTAGTGTCCCAGGTGAGCCGAGTGTCCCAGGGGGCCATGTTCCCCTGGTAAGACGTACCCCCCAAAGAGGAAGGGTGTCCCGGGTGAGACGTGTGTCCCATGGGGCTGAGTGCCCAGGTGAGCCGAGTGTCTCAGGGGCCGAGTGCCCCGGGTGAGCCGAGTGTCCCATGGGGTCGAGTGCCCCGGGTGAGTGGAGTGTCCCATGGGGTCAAGTGCCCCGGTTGAGTGGAGTGTCCCATGGGGTCAAGTGCCCCGGCTGAGTCGAGTGTCCCATGGGGCCGAGTTTCCCATGGGGCCGAGTGCCCCGTGTGAGCCGAGTGTCCTATGCGGTCGAGTGTCCCAGGGGGCCCAGTGCCCCGGGTGAGCGGAGTGTTCCCATGGGGCTGAGTGTCCCATGGGGCCGAGTGCCCCGGGTGAGCCCAGTGTCCCATGGGGCAGAGTGACCCGGGTGAGCCTAGTGTCCCAGGGTTCCAAGAGCCCCGGGTGAGCCGAGTTTCTCAGAGGGTGGTGTGCCCCTGGTGAGCCGAGAGTCCCAGGGGGCCATGTTTCCCGGGTAAGCAGTACCCCCCAAAGAGGAAGAGTGTCCCGGGTGAGACGTGTGTCCCATGGGGCTCAGTGCCCCAGGTGAGCCGAGTGTCTCATTGGGGCGGAGTGCCCCGGGTGAGCCGAGTGTCCCAAGGTGCCGAGAGCCACAGGTGAGCCGAGTGGCCCAGGGGGTGGAGTGCACCGGGTGAGCCAAGAGTCCCAGGTGGCCATATTCCCCGGGTAATCCGTACCCCCCAAAGAGGAAGGGTGTCCCGGGTGAGACGTGTGTCCCATGGGGCTGAGTGCCCCGGGTGAGCCAAGCCTCTCAGGGGCCGAGTGCCCAGGGTGAGCTTAGTGTCCCAGGGGGCCATGTGCCCCGGGTAAGCTGTACCCCCCAACGGGGAAGGGTGTCCCAGGTGAGACGTGTGTCCGAGGGGGCCGAGTGCCCCGGTTGAACCGAATGTCCCATGGGGCCGAGTTCCCCGTGTGAGCCGAGTGTCCCAGGGAACAGTGTGCCCCGGGTGAGCCGAGTGTCCCAGGGGGCCATGTGCCCTGGGTAAGCCGTATGTCCCAAAAGGGAAGGGTGTCCGGGAGAGACGTGTGTCCCAAGGGGCCAAGTTCCCCGGGTGAGCCGAGTGTCCCATGGGGCCGAGTGCCCCGGATGAGCCGAGAGTCCCAGGGGTCAAGTGCTCCGGGTGAGCCGAGTGTCCCAGGGGGCCCAGTGCCCTAGGTGAGCCGAGTGTCCCATGGGGCCGAGTGCCCCGGGTGACCGCGTGTCCCAGGGGGCCATGTGCCCCGGTAAGCCGTACACCTCAAAGGGAAGTTTGTCCCGGGTGAGACGTGTGTCCCATAGGGCCGAGTGCCCCGGTTGAACCGAGTGTCCAATGGGGCCGAGTTCCCCGGGTTAGCCGAGTGTCCCAAGGGACAGTGTGCCTCGGGTGAGCCGAGTGTCCCAGGGGGCCGAGTGCCCTGGGAGAGCCGAGTGTCCCAGGGGGCCGAGTGCCCCAGTGAGCCGAGTATCCCAGGGGGCCATGTGCCCCGGGTCAGCCGTACCTCCCAAAAGGGAAGGGTGTCCCGGGTGACACGTGTGTCCCAGGGGGCCGAGTGCCCTGGATAAACCCAGTGTCCCATAGGGCCGAGGGCGCTGGTTGAGCCGAGTGTCCCAGGGTGTCCCTGTGCCCTGGGTGAGCTTAGTGTCCCAGGGGGCCATGTGCCCCGGGTAAGTCGTACCCCCCAACGGGGAAGGGTGTACCGGGTGACACGTGTGTGCCAGGGGGCCGAGTGCCCAGGTTGAACCGAGTGTGCAATGGGGCAGAGTGCCCCGGGTGAGCCGAGTGTCCCAGGGGACAGTGTGCCCCGGGTGAGCCGAGTGTCCCAGGGGGCCGAGTGCCCCGGGTGAGACGAGTGTCCCAGGGGGCCAAGTGCCCCGGGTAAGCCGTACCTCCCAAAGGGGAAGGATGTCCCTCGTGAGCCGAGTGTCCCAGGGGGCCGAGTGCCCCGGGTGTGCCGAGTGTCCCCGGGGGCCCAGTGCCCCGGGTGACCCGATTGTCCCAGGGGACCATGTGCCCCAGGTGACCCGAGTGTCCCAGGAGGCCGAGTTCGCTGGGTGAGCCGAGTGTCCCAGGGGGGCCGAGTGCCCCGGGGGAGCCTAGTGTCCCAGGGGGCGGAGTGCCCCGGGTGAGCCAAGTGTCCCAGGGGCTGAGTGCCCCGGGTGAGCCGAGTGTCCCAGGGGTCGAGTGCCCCGGGTGAGCTGAGCGTCCCATGGCGATGAGTGACCCGGGTGAGCCTAGTGTCCCAGGGTGCCCAGAGCCCCGGGTGAGCCGAGTGTCCCAGGTGGTGGAGTGCCCCGGGTCAGCCGAGAGTCCCAGGGGGCCGAGTGCCCCGGGTGAGCTGAGTGTCCCAGGGGGCCGAGTGCCCCGGGTGAGACGAGTTTCCCAGGGGGCCATGTGCCCCGGGTAAGCCGTACCCCCCAAAGGGGAAGGATGTCCCGGGTGAGCCGAGTGTCCCCGGGGGCCCTGTGCCCTGGGTGAGCCGAGTGTCCCAGGGGACCATGTGCCGCGGGTGACCCGAGTGTCCCAGGGGGCCGAGAGCCCTGGGTGAGCCGAGTGTCCCATGGGGCCGAGTGCCCCGGGTGAGCCGAGTGTCCCATGGGGCGGAGTGCCCCAGGTGAGCCGAGTGTCCCAGGCGGCTGAGTGCCCCGTGTGAGCCGAGGGTCCCAGGGGGCTGAGAGCCCCTTTGAGCCGAGTGTTCCAGGATGCGGAGTTCCCCGGGTGACCCGAGCATCCCATGGCGATGAGTGACCCGGGTGAGCCTAGTGTCCCAGGGTGCCCAGAGCCCCGGGTGAGCCGAGTGTCCCAGGTGGTGGAGTGCCCCGGGTCAGCCGAGAGTCCCAGGGGGCCCAGTGCCCAGGGTGAGCCGAGTGTCCCATGGGGCCGAGTGCTCAGGGTGAGCCGAGTGTCCCAGGGGCCCCATTGCCCCCGGTGAGCCGAGTGTCCCAGGGGACCGTGTGCCCCGGGTGAGCCGAGTGTCCCAGGGGACCGTGTGCCCCGGGTGAGCCAAGTGTTCCAGGGGGCCGAGTGCCCCGGCTGAGCCTAGTTTCCCAGGGGTCGAGTGCCCTGGGTGAGCCTGGTGTCCCAGGGGGCCAAGTGCCCCGGGTGAGCCGTACCCCACAAAGGGGAAGGTTGTTCCGGGTGAGACGTGTGTCCCAAGGGGCACAGTGCCCCGGGTGTGCCGAGTGTCCCAGGGGGGACGAGTGCCCCGGGTGAGCCTAGTTTCCCAGGGGTCGAGTGCCCGGGGTGAGCCGGGTGTCGCAGGGGTCCGAGCGCCCCGGGTGAGCCGAGTGTCCCCGGGCGCCCAGTGCCCCGGGTGAGCCGAGTGTTCCAGGGGACTCTGTGCCCCAGGTGACCCAAGTGTCCCAGGGGGCCGAGAGCCCCGAGTGAGCCGAGTGTCCCATGGGGCCGAGTGCCCCGGGTGAGCTGAGTGTCCCAGGGGGCGGAGTGCCCCAGGTGAGCCCAGTGTCCCAGGGGGCCAAGTGCCCCGGGTAAGCCATACCCCCCAAAGAGGAAGGGTGTCCCAGGAGAGACGTGTGACCCATGGGGCCGAGTGCCCCGGGTGAGTCGAGTGTCCCATGGGGCCGACTGTCCCATGTGGCCGAGTGTCCCGGGTAAGCAGATTGTCCCAGGGGGCCGAGTGCCCCGGGTGAGCCGAGCGTCCCAGGGGGCCGAGAGCCCCGGGTGAACCGAGTGTCCCATGGAGCCGTGTGCCCCGGATTACCCGAGTGTGCCAGGGGGCCGAGTACCCCGGGTGAGCCGAGTGTCCCAGGGGGCCCAGTGCACTGGGTGAGCCCAGTTTCCCAGGGGCCGAGTGCCCCGGGTGAGCAGAGTGTCCCAGGGGGCCAAGTGCCCCGGGAGAGCCGTAAACCCCAAAGGGGAAGGGTGTTCTGGGTGAGACGTGTTTCCCAAGGGGCCAAGAGCCTCAGGTGAGCCGAGTGTCCCAGGGTCCGAATGCCCCAGGTGAGCCGAGTGTCCCATGGGGCTGAGTGTCCCATGGGGACGAGTGACCCGGGTGAGCCGAGAGTCCCAGGGGGCCCAGTGCCAGGGTGAGCCGAGAGTCCCAGGGGGCCCAGTGCCCAGGGTGAGCCGAGTGTTCCATGGGGCCGAGTGCCCCGGGTGAGCCAAGTGTCCCAGGGCGCCCATTGCCCCCGTTGAGCCGAGTGTCCCAAGGGGCCGAGAGCCCCGGGTGAACCGAGTGTCCCATGGGGCTGAGTGCCCCAGGTGAGCCCCGTGTCCCAAGGGGGCCGAGTGCCCCGGGTGAGCGTACTTTCTCAGGGGTCGAGTGCCCCAGGTGAGGCAAGTGTCCAACGGGCCGAGTGCCCCGGGTGAGCCGAGTGTCCAATGGGGCCGAGTGCCCCGGGTGACCGAGTGTCCCAGGGGGCCATCTGCCCTGGGTGAGCCTAGTGTCCCAGGGGTCGTGTGCCCCGGGTGATCCGAGTGTCCCAGGGGGCCGAGAGCCCTGGGTGAGCCGAGTGTCCCAGGGGGCCGAGTGCCCCGTGTGAGCCGAGTGTCCCAGGGGGCCGAGTGCCCCGTGTGAGCCGAGTGTCCCAGGGGGCCGAGAGCCCTGGGTGAGCCGAGTGTCCCAGGGGGCCCAGTGCCCCGGGTGAGCCTAGTTTCCCAGGGGGCGGAGTGCCCCGGGTGAGTCAAGTGTCCCAGGGGCCGAGTGCCCCGGGAGAGCCGAGTGTCCAAGGGGGCCGAGTTCTCCAGTGAGCCGAGTATCCCAGGGGGCCATGTGCCCCGGGTAAGCCGTACCTCCCAAAAGGGAAGGTTGTCCCGGGTGAGACATGTGTCCCAAGGGGCCACGTACCCCGGGCGAGCCGAGTGTCCCAGGGGGCCCAGTGCCCCGTGTGAGCCGAGTATCCCAGGGGGGCCGAGTGCCCCGGGTGAGCCTAGTGTCCCAGGGGGCGGAGTGCCCCGGGTGAGCCAAGTGTCCCAGGGGCTGAGTGCTCTGGGTGAGCCTAGCGTCCCAGGGGTCGAGTGCCCCGGGTGAGCCGAGTGTCCCATGGGGCCGAGTGCCCTAGGTGACCCGCGTGTCCCAGGGGGCCATGTGCCCCGGGTAAGCCGTACACCCCAAAGGGAAGGGTGTCCCGGGTGAGACGTGTGTCCCAGGGGTCCGAGTGCCCTGGGTGAGCTGAGTGTCCCAGGGGTCCGAGGGCGCCGGTTGAGCCGAGTGTCCCAAGGGGGCCCTGTGCCCTGGGTGAGCCTAGTGTCCCAGGGGCCGAGTGCCCCGGGTGAGCTTAGTGTCCCAGGGGGCCATGTGCCCCGGATAAGCCGTACCCCCCAACGGGGAAGGGTGTCCCAGGTGAGACGTGTGTCCGAGGGGGCCGAGTGCCCCGGTTGAACCAAATGTCCCATGGGGCCGAGTTCCCCGTGTGAGCCGAGTGTCCCAGGGGACAGTGTGCCCCGGGTGAGCCCAGTGTCCCTGTGGGCCGAGTGCCCCGGGTGAGCCGAATGTCCCTGGGGGCCCAGTGCCCCGTGTGTGCCGAGTGTCCCAGGGGGCCGAGTGCCCCAGGTGACCCGCGTGTCCCAGGGGGCCATGTGCCCTGGTTAAGCCGTACACCCCAAAGGGAAGGTTGTCCCGGGTGAGACGTGTGTCCCAGGGTGCTGAGTGCTCTGGGTGAGTCGACTGTCCAAGGGGGCCGACTGCCCCGGGTGAGCCGAGTGTGCCAGGGGTTGAGAGCCCTGGGTGAGCCGAGTGTCCCACGGGGCCGAGTGCCCCGGGTGAGGCGAGTGTCCCAGGGGGCCATGTTCCCTTGGTAAGCCATACCCCCCAAAGGTGAAGGGTGTCCGGGTGAGACGTGTGTCCCAAGGGGCCGAGTGCCCTGGGTGAGCCGAGTGTCCCATGGGGCCGAGTGCCCCGGGTGAACCTCGTGTCCCATGGGGCCATGTGCCCCGGGTAAGCCGTACACCCCAAAGGGAAGTTTGACCCGGGTGAGACGTGTGTCCCATAGGGCCGAGTGCCCCGGTTGAACCGAGTGTCCAATGGGGCCGAGTGCCCCGGGTGAGCCGAGTGTCCCAGGGGACAGTGTGCCCCTGGTGAGCTGAGTGTCCCAGGGGGGCCGAGTGCCCCGGGGGAGCCTAGTGTCCCAGGGGGCGGAGTGCCCCGGGTGAGCCAAGTGTCCCAGGGGCTGAGTGCCCCGGGTGAGCCCAGTGTCCCAGGGGACAGTGTGCCCCTGATGAGCCGAGTGTCCCAGGGGGCCGAGTGCCCCGTGTGAGCTGAGTGTCCCAGGGGGGCCGAGTGCCCCGGGTGAGCCTAGTGTCCCAGGGGGCGGAGTGCCCCGGGTGAGCCAAGTGTCCCAGGGGCTGAGTGCCCCGGGTGAGCCCAGTGTCCCAGGGGTCGAGTGCCCCGGGTGAGCCGAGTGTCCGAGGGGGGCAGAGTGCCCCTTGTGAGCCGAGTGTCCCAGGGGGCGGAGAGCCTGGGTGAGCCGAGTGTCCCAGGGGGCCCAGTGCCCCGGGTGAGCCGAGTGTCCCAGGGGGCCGAGTGCCTCCGTTGAGCCTAGTTTCCCAGGGGGCCGAGTGCCCCAGTGAGCCGAGTATCCCAGGGGGCCATGTGCCCCGGGTAAGCCGTACCTCCCTAAAGGGAAGGGTGTCCCGGGTGAGACGTGTGTCCCAAGGGGCCACGTACCCCGGGTGAGCTGAGTGTCCCATGGGGCCGAGTGCCCCGGGTGAGCCGAGTGTCCCAGGGGGCCGAGTGCCCCGGGTGAGCCGAGTGTCCCAGGGGGCCCAGTGCCCCGTGTGAGCCGAGTATCCCAGGGGGGCCGAGTGCCCCGGGTGAGCCTAGTGTCCCAGGGGGCGGAGTGCCCCGGGTGAGCCAAGTGTCCCAGGGGCTGAGTGCCCTGGGTGAGCCGAGTGTCCCAGGGGTCGAGTGCCCCGGGTGAGCCGAGTGTCCCATGGGGCCGAGTGCCCTAGGTGACCCGCGTGTCCCAGGGGGCCATGTGCCCCGGGTAAGCCGTACACCCCAAAGGGAAGGGTGTCCCGGGTGAGACGTGTGTCCCAGGGGGCCGAGTGCCCCGGGTGAGCTGAGTGTCCCAGGGGTCCGAGGGCGCCAGTTGATCCGAGTGTCCCAAGGGGGCCCTGTGCCCTGGGTGAGCCTATTGTCCCAGGGGCCGAGTGCCCCGGGTGAGCTTAGTGTCCCAGGGGGCCATGTGCCCCGGGTAAGCTGTACCCCCCAACGGGGAAGGGTGTCCCAGGTGAGACGTGTGTCCGAGGGGGCCGAGTGCCCCGGTTGAACCGAATTTCCCATGGGGCCGAGTTCCCCGTGTGAGCCGAGTGTCCCTTGGGACAGTGTGCCCCGGGTGAGCCGAGTGTCCCAGGGGGCCATGTGCCCCGGGTAAGCCGTACCTCCCAAAAGGGAAGGGTGTCCGGGTGAGATGTGTGTCCCAAGGGGCCAAGTTCCCCGGGTGAGCCGAGTGCCCCTTGGGGCCGAGTGCCCCGGGTGAGCCGAGAGTCCCAGGGGTCGAGTGCTCCGGGTGAGCCGAGTGTCCCAGGGGGCCCAGTGCCCTAGGTGAGCCGAGTGTCCCATGGGGCCGAGTGCCCCGGGTGAACCGCGTGTCCCAGGGGGCCATGTGCCCCGGGTAAGCCGTACCTCCCAAAAGGGAAGGGTGTCCCGGGTGAGACGTGTGTCCCGAGGGGCCACGTACCAAGGGTGAGCCGAGTGTCCCATGGGGCCGAGTGCCCCGAGTGAGCCGAGTGACCCAGGGGGCCGATTGCCCCGGGTGAGCCAAGTGTCCCAGGGGGCCCAGTGCCCCGTGTGAGCCGAGTATCCCAGGGGGGCCGAGTGCCCCGGGTGAGCCTAGTGTCCCAGGGCGCGGAGTGCCCCGGGTGAGCCAAGTGTCCCAGGGGCTGAGTGCCCTGGGTGAGCCGAGTGTCCCAGGGGTCTAGTGCCCCGGGTGAGCCGAGTGTCCTAGGGGGCCCAGTGCCCCAGATGAGCCGAGTGTCCCATGGGGCCGAGTGCCCTAGGTGACCCGCGTGTCCCAGGGGGCCATGTGCCCCGGGTAAGCCGTACACCCCAAAGGGAAGGGTGTCCCGGGTGAGACGTGTGTCCCAGGGGTCCGAGTGCCCTGGGTGAGCTGAGTGTCCCAGGGGTCCGAGGGCGCCGGTTGAGCCGAGTGTCCCAAGGGGGCCCTGTGCCCTGGGTGAGCCTAGTGTCCCAGGGGCCGAGTGCCCCGGGTGAGCTTAGTGTCCCAGGGGGCCATGTGCCCCGGATAAGCCGTACCCCCCAACGGGGAAGGGTGTCCCAGGTGAGACGTGTGTCCGAGGGGGCCGAGTGCCCCGGTTGAACCAAATGTCCCATGGGGCCGAGTTCCCCGTGTGAGCCGAGTGTCCCAGGGGACAGTGTGCCCCGGGTGAGCCCAGTGTCCCAGTGGGCCGAGTGCCCCGGGTGAGCCGAATGTCCCTGGGGGCCCAGTGCCCCGTGTGTGCCGAGTGTCCCAGGGGGCCGAGTGCCCCAGGTGACCCGCGTGTCCCAGGGGGCCATGTGCCCTGGTTAAGCCGTACACCCCAAAGGGAAGGTTGTCCCGGGTGAGACGTGTGTCCCAGGGTGCTGAGTGCTCTGGGTGAGTCGACTGTCCAAGGGGGCCGACTGCCCCGGGTGAGCCGAGTGTGCCAGGGGTTGAGAGCCCTGGGTGAGCCGAGTGTCCCACGGGGCCGAGTGCCCCGGGTGAGCCGAGTGTCCCAGGGGGCCATGTTCCCTTGGTAAGCCATACCCCCCAAAGGTGAAGGGTGTCCGGGTGAGACGTGTGTCCCAAGGGGCCGAGTGCCCTGGGTGAGCCGAGTGTCCCATGGGGCCGAGTGCCCCGGGTGAACCTCGTGTCCCATGGGGCCATGTGCCCCGGGTAAGCCGTACACCCCAAAGGGAAGTTTGTCCCGGGTGAGACGTGTGTCCCATAGGGCCGAGTGCCCCGGTTGAACCGAGTGTCCAATGGGGCCAAGTGCCCCGGGTGAGCCGAGTGTCCCAGGGGACAGTGTGCCCCTGGTGAGCTGAGTGTCCCAGGGGGGCCGAGTGCCCCGGGGGAGCCTAGTGTCCCAGGGGGCGGAGTGCCCCGGGTGAGCCAAGTGTCCCAGGGGCTGAGTGCCCCGGGTGAGCCGAGTGTCCCAGGGGACAGTGTGCCCCTGGTGAGCCGAGTGTCTCAGGGGGCCGAGTGCCCCGTGTGAGCTGAGTGTCCCAGGGGGGCCGAGTGCCCCGGGTGAGCCTAGTGTCCCAGGGGGCGGAGTGCCCCGGGTGAGCCAAGTGTCCCAGGGGCTGAGTGCCCCGGGTGAGCCCAGTGTCCCAGGGGTCGAGTGCCCCGGGTGAGCCGAGTGTCCGAGGGGGGCCGAGTGCCCCTTGTGAGCTGAGTGTCCCAGGGGGCGGAGAGCCTGGGTGAGCCGAGTGTCCCAGGGGGCCCAGTGCCCCGGGTGAGCCGAGTGTCCCAGGGGGCCGAGTGCCTCGGTTGAGCCTAGTTTCCCAGGGGGCGGAGTGCCCTGGGTGAGTCAAGTGTCCCAGGGGCCGAGTGCCCCGGGGGAGCCAAGTGTCCCAGGGGGCCGAGTGCCCCGGGTGAGCCGAGTGTCCCAGGGGGCCCAGTGCCCCGTGTGAGCCGAGTATCCCAGGGGGGCCGAGTGCCCCGGGTGAGCCTAGTGTCCCAGGGGGCGGAGTGCCCCGGGTGAGCCAAGTGTCCCAGGGGCTGAGTGCCCTGGGTGAGCCGAGTGTCCCAGGGGTCGAGTGCCCCGGGTGAGCCGAGTGTCCCATGGGGCCGAGTGCCCTAGGTGACCCGCGTGTCCCAGGGGGCCATGTGCCCTGGGTAAGCCGTACACCCCAAAGGGAAGGGTGTCCCGGGTGAGACGTGTGTCCCAGGGGGCCGAGTGCCCCGGGTGAACCGCGTGTCCCAGGGGGCCATGTGCCCCGGGTAAGCCGTACCTCCCAAAAGGGAAGGGTGTCCCGGGTGAGACGTGTGTCCCAAGGGGCCACGTACCCCGGGTGAGCCGAGTGTCCCATGGGGCCGAGTGCCCCGAGTGAGCCGAGTGTCCCAGGGGGCCGATTGCCCCGGGTGAGCCGAGTGTCCCAGGGGGCCCAGTGCCCCGTGTGAGCCGAGTATCCCAGGGGGGCCGAGTGCCCCGGGTGAGCCTAGTGTCCCAGGGCGCGGAGTGCCCCGGGTGAGCCAAGTGTCCCAGGGGCTGAGTGCCCTGGGTGAGCCGAGTGTCCCAGGGGTCTAGTGCCCCGGGTGAGCCGAGTGTCCTAGGGGGCCCAGTGCCCCGGATGAGCCGAGTGTCCCATGGGGCCGAGTGCCCTAGGTGACCCGCGTGTCCCAGGGGGCCATGTGCCCCGGGTAAGCCGTACACCCCAAAGGGAAGGGTGTCCCGGGTGAGACGTGTGTCCCAGGGGTCCGAGTGCCCTGGGTGAGCTGAGTGTCCCAGGGGTCCGAGGGCGCCGGTTGAGCCGAGTGTCCCAAGGGGGCCCTGTGCCCTGGGTGAGCCTAGTGTTCCAGGGGCCGAGTGCCCCGGGTGAGCTTAGTGTCCCAGGGGGCCATGTGCCCCGGATAAGCCGTACCCCCCAACGGGGAAGGGTGTCCCAGGTGAGACGTGTGTCCGAGGGGGCCGAGTGCCCCGGTTGAACCAAATGTCCCATGGGGCCGAGTTCCCCGTGTGAGCCGAGTGTCCCAGGGGACAGTGTGCCCCGGGTGAGCCCAGTGTCCCAGTGGGCCGAGTGCCCCGGGTGAGCCGAATGTCCCTGGGGGCCCAGTGCCCCGTGTGTGCCGAGTGTCCCAGGGGGCCGAGTGCCCCAGGTGACCCGCGTGTCCCAGGGGGCCATGTGCCCTGGTTAAGCCGTACACCCCAAAGGGAAGGTTGTCCCGGGTGAGACGTGTGTCCCAGGGTGCTGAGTGCTCTGGGTGAGTCGACTGTCCAAGGGGGCCGACTGCCCCGGGTGAGCCGAGTGTGCCAGGGGTTGAGAGCCCTGGGTGAGCCGAGTGTCCCACGGGGCCGAGTGCCCCGGGTGAGCCGAGTGTCCCAGGGGGCCATGTTCCCTTGGTAAGCCATACCCCCCAAAGGTGAAGGGTGTCCGGGTGAGACGTGTGTCCCAAGGGGCCGAGTGCCCTGGGTGAGCCGAGTGTCCCATGGGGCCGAGTGCCCCGGGTGAACCTCGTGTCCCATGGGGCCATGTGCCCCGGGTAAGCCGTACACCCCAAAGGGAAGTTTGTCCCGGGTGAGACGTGTGTCCCATAGGGCCGAGTGCCCCGGTTGAACCGAGTGTCCAATGGGGCCGAGTGCCCCGGGTGAGCCGAGTGTCCCAGGGGACAGTGTGCCCCTGGTGAGCTGAGTGTCCCAGGGGGGCCGAGTGCCCCGGGGGAGCCTAGTGTCCCAGGGGGCGGAGTGCCCCGGGTGAGCCAAGTGTCCCAGGGGCTGAGTGCCCCGGGTGAGCCGAGTGTCCCAGGGGACAGTGTGCCCCTGGTGAGCCGAGTGTCCCAGGGGGCCGAGTGCCCCGTGTGAGCTAGGTGTCCCAGGGGGGCCGAGTGCCCCGGGTGAGCCTAGTGTCCCAGGGGGCGGAGTGCCCCGGGTGAGCCAAGTGTCCCAGGGGCTGAGTGCCCCGGGTGAGCCCAGTGTCCCAGGGGTCGAGTGCCCCGGGTGAGCCGAGTGTCCGAGGGGGGCCGAGTGCCCCTTGTGAGCCGAGTGTCCCAGGGGGCGGAGAGCCTGGGTGAGCCGAGTGTCCCAGGGGGCCCAGTGCCCCGGGTGAGCCGAGTGTCCCAGGGGGCCGAGTGCCTCGGTTGAGCCTAGTTTCCCAGGGGGCGGAGTGCCCTGGGTGAGTCAAGTGTCCCAGGGGCCGAGTGCCCCGGGGGAGCCGAGTGTCCCAGGGGGCCATGTGCCCCGGGTAAGCCGTACCTCCCTAAAGGGAAGGGTGTCCCGGGTGAGACGTGTGTCCCAAGGGGCCACGTACCCCGGGTGAGCCGAGTGTCCCATGGGGCCGAGTGCCCCGGGTGAGCCGAGTGTCCCAGGGGGCCGAGTGCCCCGGGTGAGCCGAGTGTCCCAGGGGGCCCAGTGCCCCGTGTGAGCCGAGTATCCCAGAGGGGCCGAGTGCCCCGGGTGAGCCTAGTGTCCCAGGGGGCGGAGTGCCCCGGGTGAGCCAAGTGTCCCAGGGGCTGAGTGCCCTGGGTGAGCCGAGTGTCCCAGGGGTCGAGTGCCCCGGGTGAGCCGAGTGTCCCATGGGGCCGAGTGCCCTAGGTGACCCGCGTGTCCCAGGGGGCCATGTGCCCCGGGTAAGCCGTACACCCCAAAGGGAAGGGTGTCCTGGGTGAGACGTGTGTCCCAGGGGGCCGAGTGCCCCGGGTGAGCTGAGTGTCCCAGGGGTCCGAGGGCGCCAGTTGATCCGATTGTCCCAAGGGGGCCCTGTGCCCTGGGTGAGCCTATTGTCCCAGGGGCCGAGTGCCCCGGGTGAGCTTAGTGTCCCAGGGGGCCATGTGCCCCGGGTAAGCTGTACCCCCCAACGGGGAAGGGTGTCCCAGGTGAGACGTGTGTCCGAGGGGGCCGAGTGCCCCGGTTGAACCGAATTTCCCATGGGGCCGAGTTCCCCGTGTGAGCCGAGTGTCCCAGGGGACAGTGTGCCCCGGGTGAGCCGAGTGTCCCAGGGGGCCGAGTGCCCCGGGTGAGCCGAATGTCCCTGGGGGCCATGTGCCCCGGGTAAGCCGTACCTCCCAAAAGGGAAGGGTGTCCGGGTGAGATGTGTGTCCCAAGGGGCCAAGTTCCCCGGGTGAGCCGAGTGCCCCTTGGGGCCGAGTGCCCCGGGTGAGCCGAGAGTCCCAGGGGTCGAGTTCTCCGGGTGAGCCGAGTGTCCCAGGGGGCCCAGTGCCCTAGGTGAGCCGAGTGTCCCATGGGGCCGAGTGCCCCGGGTGAACCGCGTGTCCCAGGGGGCCATGTTCCCCGGGTAAGCCGTACCTCCCAAAAGGGAAGGGTGTCCCGGGTGAGACGTGTGTCCCAAGGGGCCACGTACCCCGGGTGAGCCGAGTGTCCCATGGAGCCGAGTGCCCCGAGTGAGCCGAGTGTCCCAGGGGGCCGATTGCCCCGGGTGAGCCGAGTGTCCCAGGGGGCCCAGTGCCCCGTGTGAGCCGAGTATCCCAGGGGGGCCGAGTGCCCCGGGTGAGCCTAGTGTCCCAGGGCACGGAGTGCCCCGGGTGAGCCAAGTGTCCCAGGGGCTGAGTGCCCTGGGTGAGCCGAGTGTCCCAGGGGTCTAGTGCCCCGGGTGAGCCGAGTGTCCTAGGGGGCCCAGTGCCCCGGATGAGCCGAGTGTCCCATGGGGCCGAGTGCCCTAGGTGACCCGCGTGTCCCAGGGGGCCATGTGCCCCGGGTAAGCCGTACACCCCTAAGGGAAGGGTGTCCCGGGTTAGACGTGTGTCCCAGGGGGCCGAGTGCCCCGGGTGAGCTGAGTGTCCCAGGGGTCGAGTGCTCCGGGTGAGCCGAGTGTCCCAGGGGGCCCAGTGCCCTAGGTGAGCCGAGTGTCCCATGGGGCCGAGTGCCACGGGTGAACCGCGTGTCCCAGGGGGCCATGTGCCCCGGGTAAGCCGTACCTCCCAAAAGGGAAGGGTGTCCGGGTGAGACGTGTGTCCTATAGGGCCGAGTGCCCCGGTTGAACCGAGTGTCCAATGGGGCCGAGTTCCCCGGGTGAGCCGAGTGTCCCAGGGGAAAGTGTGCCTCGGGTGAGCCGAGTGTCCCAGGGGGCCGAGTGCCCCGGGAGAGCCGAGTGTCCCAGGGGGCCGAGTGCCCCAGTGAGCCGAGTATCCCAGGGGGCCATGTGCCCCGGGTAAGCCGTACCTCCCAAAAGGGAAGGGTGTCCCGGGTGAGACGTGTGTCCCAGGGGGCCTAGTGCCCTGGATGAACCGAGTGTCCCATAGGGCCGAGGGCGCCGGTTGAGCCGAGTGTCCCAGGTGTCCCTGTGCCCTGGGTGAGCTTAGTGTCCCAGGGGGCCATGTGCCCCGGGTAAGTCGTACCCCCCAACGGGGAAGGGTGTACCGGGTGACACGTGTGTCCCAGGGGGCCGAGTGCCCCGGTTGAACCGAGTGTGCAATGGGGCCGAGTGCCCCGGGTGAGCCGAGTGTCCCAGGGGACAGTGTGCCCCGGGTGAGCCGAGTGTCCCAGGGGGCCGAGTGCCCCGGGTGAGCCGAGTGTCCCAGGGGGCCAAGTGCCCCGGGTAAGCCGTACCTCCCAAAGGGGAAGGATGTCCCTGGTGAGCCGAGTGTCCCAGGGGGCCGAGTGCTCCGGGTGAGCCGAGTGTCCCCGGGGGCCCAGTGCCCCGGGTGACCCGATTGTCCCAGGGGCTGAGTGCCCCGGGTGAGCCGAGTGTCCCAGGGGTCGAGTGCCCCGGGTGAGCCGAGCGTCCCATGGCGATGAGTGACCCGGGTGAGCCTAGTGTCCCAGGGTGCCCAGAGCCCCGGGTGAGCCGAGTGTCCCAGGTGGTGGAGTGCCCCGGGTCAACCGAGAGTCCCAGGGGGCCGAGTGCCCCGGGTGAGCCGAGCGTCCCAGGGGCCCGAGAGCCCCGGGTGAGCCGATCGTCCCAGGGGGCCGACTGCCCCGGGTGAGCTGAGTGTCCCAGGGGGCCGAGTGCCCCGGGTGAGACGAGTTTCCCAGGGGGCCATGTGCCCCGGGTAAGCCGTACCCCCCAAAGGGGAAGGATGTCCCGGGTGAGCCGAGTGTCCCCGGGGGCCCTGTGCCCTGGGTGAGCCGAGTGTCCCAGGGGACCATGTGCCGCGGGTGACCCGAGTGTCCCAGGGGGCCGAGAGCCCTGGGTGAGCCGAGTGTCCCATGGGGCCGAGTGCCCCGGGTGAGCCGAGTGTCCCATGGGGCGGAGTGCCCCAGGTGAGCCGAGTGTCCCAGGCGGCTGAGTGCTCCTTGTGAGCCGAGGGTCCCAGCGGGCCGAGAGCCCCGTTGAGCTGAGTGTTCCAGGGTGCGGAGTTCCCCGGGTGAGCCGAGCGTCCCATGGCGATGTGTGACCCGGGTGAGCCTAGTGTCCCAGGGTGCCCAGAGCCCCGGGTGAGCCGAGTGTCCCAGGTGGTGGAGTGCCCCGGGTCAGCCGAGAGTCCCAGGGGGCCCAGTGCCCAGGGTGAGCCGAGTGTCCCATGGGGCCGAGTGCTCAGGGTGAGCCGAGTGTCCCAGGGGCCCCATTGCCCCCGGTGAGCCGAGTGTCCCAGGGGACCGTGTGCCCCGGGTGAGCCGAGTGTCCCAGGGGACCGTGTGCCCCGGGTGAGCCAAGTGTTCCAGGGGGCCGAGTGCCCCGGCTGAGCCTAGTTTCCCAGGGGTCGAGTGCCCTGGGTGAGCCTGGTGTCCCAGGGGGCCAAGTGCCCCGGGTGAGCCGTACCCCACAAAGGGGAAGGTTGTTCGGGGTGAGACGTGTGTCCCAAGGGACACAGTGCCCCGGGTGTGCCGAGTGTCCCAGGGGGGACGAGTGCCCCGGGTGAGCCTAGTTTCCCAGGGGTCGAGTGCCCGGGGTGAGCCGGGTGTCGCAGGGGTCCGAGCGACCCGGGTGAGCCGAGTGTCCCCAGGCGCCCAGTGCCCCTGGTGAGCCGAGTGTTCCAGGGGACTCTGTGCCCCTGGTGACCCAAGTGTCCCAGGGGGCCGAGAGCCCCGAGTGAGCCGAGTGTCCCATGGGGCCGAGTGCCCCGAGTGAGCTGAGTGTCCCAGGGGGCCGAATGCCCCTTGTGAGCAGAGTGTCCCAGGGGGCGGAGTGCCCCAGGTGAGCCCAGTGTCCCAGGGGGCCAAGTGCCCCGGGTAAGCCATACCCCCCAAAGAGGAAGGGTGTCCCAGGAGAGACGTATGACCCATGGGGCCGAGTGCCCCGGGTGAGCCGAGTGTCCCAGGGGTCGAGTGCCCCGGGTGAGCCGAGTGTCCCAGGGGGGCCCTGTGCCCTGTGTGAGCCTAGTGTCTCAGGGGCCGAGTGCCCCGGGTGAGCTTAGTGTCCCAGGGGGCCATGTGCCCCGGGTAAGCCGTACCCTCCAACGGGGAAGGGTGTCCCGGGTGAGACCTGTGTCCCAGGGGGCCGAGTGCCCCGGTTGAACCGAGTGTCTCATGGGGCCGAGTGCCAGGGGTGAGCCGAGTGTCCCAGGGGACAGTGTGCCCTGGGTGAGCCGAGTGTCCCAGGGGGCCCAGTGTCCCGTGTGAGCCGAGTGTCCCATGGGGCCGAGAGCCCCGGGTGAGTCGAGTGTCCCAAGGGGCCGAGTGCCCTGGGTGAGCCGAGTGTCCCATGGGGCCGAGTGCCCCGGGTGAACCTCGTGTCCCATGGGGCCATGTGCCCCGGGTAAGCCGTACACCCCAAAGGGAAGTTTGTCCCGGGTGAGACGTGTGTCCCATAGGGCCGAGTGCCCCGGTTGAACCGAGTGTCCAATGGGGCCGAGTGCCCCGGGTGAGCCGAGTGTCCCAGGGGACAGTGTGCCCCTGGTGAGCCGAGTGTCCCAGGGGGCCGAGTGCCCCGTGTGAGCTGAGTGTCCGAGGGGGGCCAAGTGCCCCGGGTGAGCCTAGTGTCCCAGGGGGCGGAGTGCCCCGGGTGAGCCAAGTGTCCCAGGGGCTGAGTGCCCCGGGTGAGCCGAGTGTCCCAGGGGACAGTGTGCCCCTGGTGAGCCGAGTGTCCCAGGGGGCCGAGTGCCCCGTGTGAGCTGAGTGTCCCAGGGGGGCCGAGTGCCCCGGGTGAGCCTAGTGTCCCAGGGGGCGGAGTGCCCCGGGTGAGCCAAGTGTCCCAGGGGCTGAGTGCCCCGGGTGAGCCGAGTGTCCCAGGGGGGCCGAGTGCCCCTTGTGAGCCGAGTGTCCCAGGGGGCGGAGAGCCTGGGTGAGCCGAGTGTCCCAGGGGGCCCAGTGCCCCGGGTGAGCCGAGTATCCCAGGGGGGCCGAGTGCCCCGGGTGAGCCTAGTGTCCCAGGGGGCGAAGTGCCCCGGGTGAGCCAAGTGTCCCAGGGGCTGAGTGCCCTGGGTGAGCCGAGTGTCCCAGGGGTCGAGTGCCCCGGGTGAGCCGAGTGTCCCATGGGGCCGAGTGCCCTAGGTGACCCGCGTGTCCCAGGGGGCCATGTGCCCCGGGTAAGCCGTACACCCCAAAGGGAAGGGTGTCCCGGGTGAGACGTGTGTCCCAGGGGGCCGAGTGCCCCGGGTGAGCTAAGTGTCCCAGGGGTCCGAGGGCGCCAGTTGATCCGAGTGTCCCAAGGGGGCCCTGTGCCCTGGGTGAGCCTAGTGTCCCAGGGGGCCATGTGTCCCGGGTAAGCTGTACCCCCCAACGGGGAAGGGTGTCCCAGGTGAGACGTGTGTCCGAGGGGGCCGAGTGCCCCGGTTGAACCGAATTTCCCATGGGGCCGAGTTCCCCGTGTGAGCCGAGTGTCCCAGGGGACAGTGTGCCCCGGGTGAGCCGAGTGTCCCAGGGGGCCGAGTGCCCCGGGTGAGCCGAATGTCCCTGGGGGCCATGTGCCCCGGGTAAGCCGTACCTCCCAAAAGGGAAGGGTGTCCCGGTGAGATGTGTGTCCCAAGGGGCCAAGTTCCCCGGGTGAGCCGAGTGTCCCATGGGGCCGAGTGCCCCGGGTGAGCCGAGAGTCCCAGGGGTCGAGTGCTCCTGGTGAGCCGAGTGTCCCAGGGGGCCCAGTGCCCTAGGTGAGCCGAGTGTCCCATGGGGCCGAGTGCCCCGGGTGAACCGCGTGTCCCAGGGGGCCATGTGCCCCGGGTAAGCCGTACCTCCCAAAAGGGAAGGGTGTCCGGGTGAGACGTGTGTCCTATAGGGCCGAGTGCCCCGGTTGAACCGAGTGTCCAATGGGGCCGAGTTCCCCGGGTGAGCCCAGTGTCCCAGGGGACAGTGTGCCTCGGGTGAGCCGAGTGTCCCAGGGGGCCGAGTGCCCCGGGAGAGCGGAGTGTCCCAGGGGGCCGAGTGCCCCAGTGAGCCGAGTATCCCAGGGGGCCATGTGCCCCGGGTAAGCCGTACCTCCCAAAAGGGAAGGGTGTCCCGGGTGAGACCTGTGTCCCAGGGGGCCGAGTGCCCTGGATGAACCGAGTGTCCCATAGGGCCGAGGGCGCCGGTTGAGCCGAGTGTCCCAGGGTGTCCCTGTGCCCTGGGTGAGCTTAGTGTCCCAGGGGGCCATGTGCCCCGGGTAAGTCGTACCCCCCAACGGGGAAGGGTGTACCGGGTGACACGTGTGTCCCAGGGGGCCGAGTGCCCCGGTTGAACCGAGTGTGCAATGGGGCCGAGTGCCCCGGGTGAGCCGAGTGTCCCAGGGGACAGTGTGCCCCGGGTGAGCCGAGTGTCCCAGGGGGCCGAGTGCCCCGGGTGAGCCGAGTGTCCCAGGGGGCCAAGTGCCCCGGGTAAGCCGTACCTCCCAAAGGGGAAGGATGTCCCTGGTGAGCCGAGTGTTCCAGGGGGCCGAGTGCCCCGGGTGAGCCGAGTGTCCCCGGGGGCCCAGTGCCCCGGGTGACCCGATTGTCCCAGGGGACCATGTGCCCCGAGTGACCCGAGTGTCCCAGGAGGCCGAGTTCACTGGGTGAGCCGAGTGTCCCAGGGGGGCCGAGTGCCCCGGGGAGCCTAGTGTCCCAGGGGGCGGAGTGCCCCGGGTGAGCCAAGTGTCCCAGGGGCTGAGTGCCCTGGGTGAGCCGAGTGTCCCAGGGGTCGAGTCCCCCGGGTGACCCGAGTGTCCCAGGAGGCCGAGTTCGCTGGGTGAGCCGAGTGTCCCAGGGGGGCCGAGTGCCCCGGGGGAGCCTAGTGTCCCAGGGGGCGGAGTGCCCCGGGTGAGCCGAGTGTCCCAGCGGTCGAGTGCCCCGGGTGAGCTGAGTGTCCCAGGGGGGCCCTGTGCCCTGTGTGAGCCTAGTGTCTCAGGGGCCGAGTGCCCCGGGTGAGCTTAGTGTCCCAGGTGGCCATGTGCCCCGGGTAAGCCGTACCCTCCAACGGGGAAGGGTGTCCCGGGTGAGACCTGTGTCCCAGGGGGCCGAGTGCCCCGGTTGAACCGAGTGTCTCATGGGGCCGAGTGCCAGGGGTGAGCCGAGTGTCCCAGGGGACAGTGTGCCCTGGGTGAGTCGAGTGTCCCAGGGGGCCCAGTGCCCCGTGTGAGCCGAGTGTCCCATGGGGCCGAGAGCCCCGGGTGAGTCGAGTGTCCCAAGGGGCCGAGTGCCCTGGGTGAGCCGAGTGTCCCATGGGGCCGAGTGCCCCGGGTGAACCTCGTGTCCCATGGGGCCATGTGCCCCGGGTAAGCCGTACACCCCAAAGGGAAGTTTGTCCCGGGTGAGACGTGTGTCCCATAGGGCCGAGTGCCCCGGTTGAACCGAGTGTCCAATGGGGCCGAGTGCCCCGGGTGAGCCGAGTGTCCCAGGGGACAGTGTGCCCCTGGTGAGCCGAGTGTCCCAGGGGGCCGAGTGCCCCGTGTGAGCTGAGTGTCCCAGGGGGGCCAAGTGCCCCGGGTGAGCCTAGTGTCCCAGGGGGCGGAGTGCCCCGGGTGAGCCAAGTGTCCCAGGGGCTGAGTGCCCCGGGTGAGCCGAGTGTCCCAGGGGACAGTGTGCCCCTGGTGAGCCGAGTGTCCCAGGGGGCCGAGTGCCCCGTGTGAGCTGAGTGTCCCAGGGGGGCCGAGTGCCCCGGGTGAGCCTAGTGTACCAGGGGGCGGAGTGCCCCGGGTGAGCCAAGTGTCCCAGGGGCTGAGTGCCCCGGGTGAGCCGAGTGTCCCAGGGGTCGAGTGCCCCGGGTGAGCCGAGTGTCCCAGGGGGGCCGAGTGCCCCTTGTGAGCCGAGTGTCCCAGGGGGCGGAGAGCCTGGGTGAGCCGAGTGTCCCAGGGGGCCCAGTGCCCCGGGTGAGCCGAGTGTCCCAGGGGGCCGAGTGCCTCGGTTGAGCCTAGTTTCCCAGGGGGCGGAGTGCCCTGGGTGAGTCAAGTGTCCCAGGAGCCGAGTGCCCCGGGGGAGCCGAGTGTCCCAGGGGGCCGAGTGCCCCAGTGAGCCGAGTATCCCAGGGGGCCATGTGCCCCGGGTAAGCCGTACCTCTCAAAAGGGAAGGGTGTCCCGGGTGAGACGTGTGTCCCAAGGGGCCACGTACCCCGGGTGAGCCGAATGTCCCATGGGGCCGAGTGCCCCGCGTGAGCCGAGTGTCCCAGGGGGCCGAGTGCCCCGGGTGAGCCGAGTGTCCCAGGGGGCCCAGTGCCCCTTGTGAGCCGAGTATCCCAGGGGGGCCGAGTGCCCCGGGTGAGCCTAGTGTCCCAGGGGGCGGAGTGCCCCGGGTGAGCCAAGTGTCCCAGGGGCTGAGTGCCCTGGGTGAACCGAGTGTCCCAGGGGTTGAGTGCCCCGGGTGAGCCGAGTGTACTAGGGGTCCCAGTGCCCCGGATGAGCCGAGTGTCCCAGGGGGCCCAGTGCCCCGGGTAAGCCGAGTGTCCCAGGGGGCCGAGTTCCCCGGGTGAGCCTAGTTTCCCAGGGGGCGGAGTGCCCTGGGTGAGTCAAGTGTCCCAGGGGCCGAGTGCCCCGGGAGAGCCGAGTGTCCCAGGGGGCCGAGTGCCCCAGTGAGCCGAGTATCCCAGGGTACCATGTGCCCCGGGTAAGCCGTACCTCCCAAAAGGGAAGGGTGTCCCGGGTGAGACGTGTGTCCCAAGGGGCCACGTACCCCGGGTGAGCCGAGTGTCCCATGGGGCCGAGTGCCCCGGGTGAGCCGAGTGTCCCAGGGGGCCGAGTGCCCCGGGTGAGCCGAGTGTCCCAGGGGGCCCATTGCCCCGTGTGAGCCGAGTATCCCAGGGGGGCCGAGTGCCCCGGGTGAGCCTAGTGTCCCAGGGGGCGGAGTGCCCCGGGTGAGCCAAGTGTCCCAGGGGCTGAGTGCCCTGGGTGAGCCGAGTGTCCCAGGGGTCGAGTGCCCCGGGTGAGCCGAGTGTCCCATGGGGCCGAGTGCCCTAGGTGACCCGCGTGTCCCAGGGGGCCATGTGCCCCGGGTAAGCCGTACACCCCAAAGGGAAGGGTGTCCCGGGTGAGACGTGTGTCCCAGGGGGCCGAGTGCCCCGGGTGAGCTGAGTGTCCCAGGGGTCCAAGGGCGCCAGTTGATCCGAGTGTCCCAAGGGGGCCCTGTGCCCTGGGTGAGCCTAGTGTCCCAGGGGGCCATGTGCCCCGGGTAAGCTGTACCCCCCAACGGGGAAGGGTGTCCCAGGTGAGACGTGTGTCCGAGGGAGCCGAGTGCCCCTGTTGAACCGAATTTCCCATGGGGCCGAGTTCCCCGTGTGAGCCGAGTGTCCCAGGGGACAGTGTGCCCCGGGTGAGCCGAGTGTCCCAGGGGGCCGAGTGCCCCGGGTGAGCCGAATGTCCCTGGGGGCCATGTGCCCCGGGTAAGCCGTACCTCCCAAAAGGGAAGGGTGTCCGGGTGAGATGTGTGTCCCAAGGGGCCAAGTTCCCCGGGTGAGCCGAGTGTCCCATGGGGCCGAGTGCCCCGGGTGAGCCGAGAGTCCCAGGGGTCGAGTGCTCCGGGTGAGCCGAGTGTCCCAGGGGGCCCAGTGCCCTAGGTGAGCCGGATGTCCCATGGGGCCGAGTGCCCCGGGTGAACCGCGTGTCCCAGGGGGCCATGTGCCCCGGGTAAGCCGAACCTCCCAAAAGGGAAGGGTGTCCGGGTGAGACGTGTGTCCTATAGGGCCGAGTGCCCCGGTTGAACCGAGTGTGCAATGGGGCCGAGTGCCCCGGGTGAGCCGAGTGTCCCAGGGGACAGTGTGCCCCGGGTGAGCCGAGTGTCCCAGGGGGCCGAGTGCCCCGGGTGAGCCGAGTGTCCCAGGGGGCCAAGTGCCCCGGGTAAGCCGTACCTCCCAAAGGGGAAGGATGTCCCTGGTGAGCCGAGTGTTCCAGGGGGCCGAGTGCCCCGGGTGAGCCGAGTGTCCCCGGGGGCCCAGTGCCCCGGGTGACCCGATTGTCCCAGGGGACCATGTGCCCCGGGTGACCCGAGTGTCCCAGGAGGCCGAGTTCACTGGGTGAGCCGAGTGTCCCAGGGGGGCCGAGTGCCCCGGGGAGCCTAGTGTCCCAGGGGGCGGAGTGCCCCGGGTGAGCCAAGTGTCCCAGGGGCTGAGTGCCCTGGGTGAGCCGAGTGTCCCAGGGGTCGAGTCCCCCGGGTGACCCGAGTGTCCCAGGAGGCCGAGTTCGCTGGGTGAGCCGAGTGTCCCAGGGGGGCCGAGTGCCCCGGGGGAGCCTAGTGTCCCAGGGGGCGGAGTGCCCCGGGTGAGCCGAGTGTCCCAGCGGTCGAGTGCCCCGGGTGAGCTGAGTGTCCCAGGGGGGCCCTGTGCCCTGTGTGAGCCTAGTGTCTCAGGGGCCGAGTGCCCCGGGTGAGCTTAGTGTCCCAGGTGGCCATGTGCCCCGGGTAAGCCGTACCCTCCAACGGGGAAGGGTGTCCCGGGTGAGACCTGTGTCCCAGGGGGCCGAGTGCCCCGGTTGAACCGAGTGTCTCATGGGGCCGAGTGCCAGGGGTGAGCCGAGTGTCCCAGGGGACAGTGTGCCCTGGGTGAGTCGAGTGTCCCAGGGGGCCCAGTGCCCCGTGTGAGCCGAGTGTCCCATGGGGCCGAGAGCCCCGGGTGAGTCGAGTGTCCCAAGGGGCCGAGTGCCCTGGGTGAGCCGAGTGTCCCATGGGGCCGAGTGCCCCGGGTGAACCTCGTGTCCCATGGGGCCATGTGCCCCGGGTAAGCCGTACACCCCAAAGGGAAGTTTGTCCCGGGTGAGACGTGTGTCCCATAGGGCCGAGTGCCCCGGTTGAACCGAGTGTCCAATGGGGCCGAGTGCCCCGGGTGAGCCGAGTGTCCCAGGGGACAGTGTGCCCCTGGTGAGCCGAGTGTCCCAGGGGGCCGAGTGCCCCGTGTGAGCTGAGTGTCCGAGGGGGGCCAAGTGCCCCGGGTGAGCCTAGTGTCCCAGGGGGCGGAGTGCCCCGGGTGAGCCAAGTGTCCCAGGGGCTGAGTGCCCCGGGTGAGCCGAGTGTCCCAGGGGACAGTGTGCCCCTGGTGAGCCGAGTGTCCCAGGGGGCCGAGTGCCCCGTGTGAGCTGAGTGTCCCAGGGGGGCCGAGTGCCCCGGGTGAGCCTAGTGTCCCAGGGGGCGGAGTGCCCCGGGTGAGCCAAGTGTCCCAGGGGCTGAGTGCCCCGGGTGAGCCGAGTGTCCCAGGGGGGCCGAGTGCCCCTTGTGAGCCGAGTGTCCCAGGGGGCGGAGAGCCTGGGTGAGCCGAGTGTCCCAGGGGGCCCAGTGCCCCGGGTGAGCCGAGTATCCCAGGGGGGCCGAGTGCCCCGGGTGAGCCTAGTGTCCCAGGGGGCGAAGTGCCCCGGGTGAGCCAAGTGTCCCAGGGGCTGAGTGCCCTGGGTGAGCCGAGTGTCCCAGGGGTCGAGTGCCCCGGGTGAGCCGAGTGTCCCATGGGGCCGAGTGCCCTAGGTGACCCGCGTGTCCCAGGGGGCCATGTGCCCCGGGTAAGCCGTACACCCCAAAGGGAAGGGTGTCCCGGGTGAGACGTGTGTCCCAGGGGGCCGAGTGCCCCGGGTGAGCTAAGTGTCCCAGGGGTCCGAGGGCGCCAGTTGATCCGAGTGTCCCAAGGGGGCCCTGTGCCCTGGGTGAGCCTAGTGTCCCAGGGGGCCATGTGTCCCGGGTAAGCTGTACCCCCCAACGGGGAAGGGTGTCCCAGGTGAGACGTGTGTCCGAGGGGGCCGAGTGCCCCGGTTGAACCGAATTTCCCATGGGGCCGAGTTCCCCGTGTGAGCCGAGTGTCCCAGGGGACAGTGTGCCCCGGGTGAGCCGAGTGTCCCAGGGGGCCGAGTGCCCCGGGTGAGCCGAATGTCCCTGGGGGCCATGTGCCCCGGGTAAGCCGTACCTCCCAAAAGGGAAGGGTGTCCCGGTGAGATGTGTGTCCCAAGGGGCCAAGTTCCCCGGGTGAGCCGAGTGTCCCATGGGGCCGAGTGCCCCGGGTGAGCCGAGAGTCCCAGGGGTCGAGTGCTCCTGGTGAGCCGAGTGTCCCAGGGGGCCCAGTGCCCTAGGTGAGCCGAGTGTCCCATGGGGCCGAGTGCCCCGGGTGAACCGCGTGTCCCAGGGGGCCATGTGCCCCGGGTAAGCCGTACCTCCCAAAAGGGAAGGGTGTCCGGGTGAGACGTGTGTCCTATAGGGCCGAGTGCCCCGGTTGAACCGAGTGTCCAATGGGGCCGAGTTCCCCGGGTGAGCCCAGTGTCCCAGGGGACAGTGTGCCTCGGGTGAGCCGAGTGTCCCAGGGGGCCGAGTGCCCCGGGAGAGCGGAGTGTCCCAGGGGGCCGAGTGCCCCAGTGAGCCGAGTATCCCAGGGGGCCATGTGCCCCGGGTAAGCCGTACCTCCCAAAAGGGAAGGGTGTCCCGGGTGAGACCTGTGTCCCAGGGGGCCGAGTGCCCTGGATGAACCGAGTGTCCCATAGGGCCGAGGGCGCCGGTTGAGCCGAGTGTCCCAGGGTGTCCCTGTGCCCTGGGTGAGCTTAGTGTCCCAGGGGGCCATGTGCCCCGGGTAAGTCGTACCCCCCAACGGGGAAGGGTGTACCGGGTGACACGTGTGTCCCAGGGGGCCGAGTGCCCCGGTTGAACCGAGTGTGCAATGGGGCCGAGTGCCCCGGGTGAGCCGAGTGTCCCAGGGGACAGTGTGCCCCGGGTGAGCCGAGTGTCCCAGGGGGCCGAGTGCCCCGGGTGAGCCGAGTGTCCCAGGGGGCCAAGTGCCCCGGGTAAGCCGTACCTCCCAAAGGGGAAGGATGTCCCTGGTGAGCCGAGTGTTCCAGGGGGCCGAGTGCCCCGGGTGAGCCGAGTGTCCCCGGGGGCCCAGTGCCCCGGGTGACCCGATTGTCCCAGGGGACCATGTGCCCCGAGTGACCCGAGTGTCCCAGGAGGCCGAGTTCACTGGGTGAGCCGAGTGTCCCAGGGGGGCCGAGTGCCCCGGGGAGCCTAGTGTCCCAGGGGGCGGAGTGCCCCGGGTGAGCCAAGTGTCCCAGGGGCTGAGTGCCCTGGGTGAGCCGAGTGTCCCAGGGGTCGAGTCCCCCGGGTGACCCGAGTGTCCCAGGAGGCCGAGTTCGCTGGGTGAGCCGAGTGTCCCAGGGGGGCCGAGTGCCCCGGGGGAGCCTAGTGTCCCAGGGGGCGGAGTGCCCCGGGTGAGCCGAGTGTCCCAGCGGTCGAGTGCCCCGGGTGAGCTGAGTGTCCCAGGGGGGCCCTGTGCCCTGTGTGAGCCTAGTGTCTCAGGGGCCGAGTGCCCCGGGTGAGCTTAGTGTCCCAGGTGGCCATGTGCCCCGGGTAAGCCGTACCCTCCAACGGGGAAGGGTGTCCCGGGTGAGACCTGTGTCCCAGGGGGCCGAGTGCCCCGGTTGAACCGAGTGTCTCATGGGGCCGAGTGCCAGGGGTGAGCCGAGTGTCCCAGGGGACAGTGTGCCCTGGGTGAGTCGAGTGTCCCAGGGGGCCCAGTGCCCCGTGTGAGCCGAGTGTCCCATGGGGCCGAGAGCCCCGGGTGAGTCGAGTGTCCCAAGGGGCCGAGTGCCCTGGGTGAGCCGAGTGTCCCATGGGGCCGAGTGCCCCGGGTGAACCTCGTGTCCCATGGGGCCATGTGCCCCGGGTAAGCCGTACACCCCAAAGGGAAGTTTGTCCCGGGTGAGACGTGTGTCCCATAGGGCCGAGTGCCCCGGTTGAACCGAGTGTCCAATGGGGCCGAGTGCCCCGGGTGAGCCAAGTGTCCCAGGGGACAGTGTGCCCCTGGTGAGCCGAGTGTCCCAGGGGGCCGAGTGCCCCGTGTGAGCTGAGTGTCCCAGGGGGGCCAAGTGCCCCGGGTGAGCCTAGTGTCCCAGGGGGCGGAGTGCCCCGGGTGAGCCAAGTGTCCCAGGGGCTGAGTGCCCCGGGTGAGCCGAGTGTCCCAGGGGACAGTGTGCCCCTGGTGAGCCGAGTGTCCCAGGGGGCCGAGTGCCCCGTGTGAGCTGAGTGTCCCAGGGGGGCCGAGTGCCCCGGGTGAGCCTAGTGTCCCAGGGGGCGGAGTGCCCCGGGTGAGCCAAGTGTCCCAGGGGGCGGAGAGCCTGGGTGAGCCGAGTGTCCCAGGGGGCCCAGTGCCCCGGGTGAGCCGAGTGTCCCAGGGGGCCGAGTGCCTCGGTTGAGCCTAGTTTCCCAGGGGGCGGAGTGCCCTGGGTGAGTCAAGTGTCCCAGGAGCCGAGTGCCCCGGGGGAGCCGAGTGTCCCAGGGGGCCGAGTGCCCCAGTGAGCCGAGTATCCCAGGGGGCCATGTGCCCCGGGTAAGCCGTACCTCTCAAAAGGGAAGGGTGTCCCGGGTGAGACGTGTGTCCCAAGGGGCCACGTACCCCGGGTGAGCCGAATGTCCCATGGGGCCGAGTGCCCCGGGTGAGCCGAGTGTCCCAGGGGGCCGAGTGCCCCGGGTGAGCCGAGTGTCCCAGGGGGCCCAGTGCCCCTTGTGAGCCGAGTATCCCAGGGGGGCCGAGTGCCCCGGGTGAGCCTAGTGTCCCAGGGGGCGGAGTGCCCCGGGTGAGCCAAGTGTCCCAGGGGCTGAGTGCCCTGGGTGAACCGAGTGTCCCAGGGGTTGAGTGCCCCGGGTGAGCCGAGTGTACTAGGGGTCCCAGTGCCCCGGATGAGCCGAGTGTCCCAGGGGGCCCAGTGCCCCGGGTAAGCCGAGTGTCCCAGGGGGCCGAGTTCCCCGGGTGAGCCTAGTTTCCCAGGGGGCGGAGTGCCCTGGGTGAGTCAAGTGTCCCAGGGGCCGAGTGCCCCGGGAGAGCCGAGTGTCCCAGGGGGCCGAGTGCCCCAGTGAGCCGAGTATCCCAGGGTACCATGTGCCCCGGGTAAGCCGTACCTCCCAAAAGGGAAGGGTGTCCCGGGTGAGACGTGTGTCCCAAGGGGCCACGTACCCCGGGTGAGCCGAGTGTCCCATGGGGCCGAGTGCCCCGGGTGAGCCGAGTGTCCCAGGGGGCCGAGTGCCCCGGGTGAGCCGAGTGTCCCAGGGGGCCCAGTGCCCCGTGTGAGCCGAGTATCCCAGGGGGGCCGAGTGCCCCGGGTGAGCCTAGTGTCCCAGGGGGCGGAGTGCCCCGGGTGAGCCAAGTGTCCCAGGGGCTGAGTGCCCTGGGTGAGCCGAGTGTCCCAGGGGTTGAGTGCCCCGGGTGAGCCGAGTGTCCCATGGGGCCGAGTGCCCTAGGTGACCCGCGTGTCCCAGGGGGCCATGTGCCCCGGGTAAGCCGTACACCCCAAAGGGAAGGGTGTCCCGGGTGAGACGTGTGTCCCAGGGGGCCGAGTGCCCCGGGTGAGCTGAGTGTCCCAGGGGTCCAAGGGCGCCAGTTGATCCGAGTGTCCCAAGGGGGCCCTGTGCCCTGGGTGAGCCTAGTGTCCCAGGGGGCCATGTGCCCCGGGTAAGCTGTACCCCCCAACGGGGAAGGGTGTCCCAGGTGAGACGTGTGTCCGAGGGAGCCGAGTGCCCCTGTTGAACCGAATTTCCCATGGGGCCGAGTTCCCCGTGTGAGCCGAGTGTCCCAGGGGACCGTGTGCCCCGGGTGAGCCGAGTGTCCCAGGGGACCGTGTGCCCCGGGTGAGCCAAGTGTTCCAGGGGGCCGAGTGCCCCGGCTGAGCCTAGTTTCCCAGGGGTCGAGTGCCCTGGGTGAGCCTGGTGTCCCAGGGGGCCAAGTGCCCCGGGTGAGCCGTACCCCACAAAGGGGAAGGTTGTTCGGGGTGAGACGTGTGTCCCAAGGGACACAGTGCCCCGGGTGTGCCGAGTGTCCCAGGGGGGACGAGTGCCCCGGGTGAGCCTAGTTTCCCAGGGGTCGAGTGCCCGGGGTGAGCCGGGTGTCGCAGGGGTCCGAGCGACCCGGGTGAGCCGAGTGTCCCCAGGCGCCCAGTGCCCCTGGTGAGCCGAGTGTTCCAGGGGACTCTGTGCCCCTGGTGACCCAAGTGTCCCAGGGGGCCGAGAGCCCCGAGTGAGCCGAGTGTCCCATGGGGCCGAGTGCCCCGAGTGAGCTGAGTGTCCCAGGGGGCCGAATGCCCCTTGTGAGCAGAGTGTCCCAGGGGGCGGAGTGCCCCAGGTGAGCCCAGTGTCCCAGGGGGCCAAGTGCCCCGGGTAAGCCATACCCCCCAAAGAGGAAGGGTGTCCCAGGAGAGACGTATGACCCATGGGGCCGAGTGCCCCGGGTGAGCCGAGTGTCCCAGGGGTCGAGTGCCCCGGGTGAGCCGAGTGTCCCAGGGGGGCCCTGTGCCCTGTGTGAGCCTAGTGTCTCAGGGGCCGAGTGCCCCGGGTGAGCTTAGTGTCCCAGGGGGCCATGTGCCCCGGGTAAGCCGTACCCTCCAACGGGGAAGGGTGTCCCGGGTGAGACCTGTGTCCCAGGGGGCCGAGTGCCCCGGTTGAACCGAGTGTCTCATGGGGCCGAGTGCCAGGGGTGAGCCGAGTGTCCCAGGGGACAGTGTGCCCTGGGTGAGCCGAGTGTCCCAGGGGGCCCAGTGTCCCGTGTGAGCCGAGTGTCCCATGGGGCCGAGAGCCCCGGGTGAGTCGAGTGTCCCAAGGGGCCGAGTGCCCTGGGTGAGCCGAGTGTCCCATGGGGCCGAGTGCCCCGGGTGAACCTCGTGTCCCATGGGGCCATGTGCCCCGGGTAAGCCGTACACCCCAAAGGGAAGTTTGTCCCGGGTGAGACGTGTGTCCCATAGGGCCGAGTGCCCCGGTTGAACCGAGTGTCCAATGGGGCCGAGTGCCCCGGGTGAGCCGAGTGTCCCAGGGGACAGTGTGCCCCTGGTGAGCCGAGTGTCCCAGGGGGCCGAGTGCCCCGTGTGAGCTGAGTGTCCGAGGGGGGCCAAGTGCCCCGGGTGAGCCTAGTGTCCCAGGGGGCGGAGTGCCCCGGGTGAGCCAAGTGTCCCAGGGGCTGAGTGCCCCGGGTGAGCCGAGTGTCCCAGGGGACAGTGTGCCCCTGGTGAGCCGAGTGTCCCAGGGGGCCGAGTGCCCCGTGTGAGCTGAGTGTCCCAGGGGGGCCGAGTGCCCCGGGTGAGCCTAGTGTCCCAGGGGGCGGAGTGCCCCGGGTGAGCCAAGTGTCCCAGGGGCTGAGTGCCCCGGGTGAGCCGAGTGTCCCAGGGGGGCCGAGTGCCCCTTGTGAGCCGAGTGTCCCAGGGGGCGGAGAGCCTGGGTGAGCCGAGTGTCCCAGGGGGCCCAGTGCCCCGGGTGAGCCGAGTATCCCAGGGGGGCCGAGTGCCCCGGGTGAGCCTAGTGTCCCAGGGGGCGAAGTGCCCCGGGTGAGCCAAGTGTCCCAGGGGCTGAGTGCCCTGGGTGAGCCGAGTGTCCCAGGGGTCGAGTGCCCCGGGTGAGCCGAGTGTCCCATGGGGCCGAGTGCCCTAGGTGACCCGCGTGTCCCAGGGGGCCATGTGCCCCGGGTAAGCCGTACACCCCAAAGGGAAGGGTGTCCCGGGTGAGACGTGTGTCCCAGGGGGCCGAGTGCCCCGGGTGAGCTAAGTGTCCCAGGGGTCCGAGGGCGCCAGTTGATCCGAGTGTCCCAAGGGGGCCCTGTGCCCTGGGTGAGCCTAGTGTCCCAGGGGGCCATGTGTCCCGGGTAAGCTGTACCCCCCAACGGGGAAGGGTGTCCCAGGTGAGACGTGTGTCCGAGGGGGCCGAGTGCCCCGGTTGAACCGAATTTCCCATGGGGCCGAGTTCCCCGTGTGAGCCGAGTGTCCCAGGGGACAGTGTGCCCCGGGTGAGCCGAGTGTCCCAGGGGGCCGAGTGCCCCGGGTGAGCCGAATGTCCCTGGGGGCCATGTGCCCCGGGTAAGCCGTACCTCCCAAAAGGGAAGGGTGTCCCGGTGAGATGTGTGTCCCAAGGGGCCAAGTTCCCCGGGTGAGCCGAGTGTCCCATGGGGCCGAGTGCCCCGGGTGAGCCGAGAGTCCCAGGGGTCGAGTGCTCCTGGTGAGCCGAGTGTCCCAGGGGGCCCAGTGCCCTAGGTGAGCCGAGTGTCCCATGGGGCCGAGTGCCCCGGGTGAACCGCGTGTCCCAGGGGGCCATGTGCCCCGGGTAAGCCGTACCTCCCAAAAGGGAAGGGTGTCCGGGTGAGACGTGTGTCCTATAGGGCCGAGTGCCCCGGTTGAACCGAGTGTCCAATGGGGCCGAGTTCCCCGGGTGAGCCCAGTGTCCCAGGGGACAGTGTGCCTCGGGTGAGCCGAGTGTCCCAGGGGGCCGAGTGCCCCGGGAGAGCGGAGTGTCCCAGGGGGCCGAGTGCCCCAGTGAGCCGAGTATCCCAGGGGGCCATGTGCCCCGGGTAAGCCGTACCTCCCAAAAGGGAAGGGTGTCCCGGGTGAGACCTGTGTCCCAGGGGGCCGAGTGCCCTGGATGAACCGAGTGTCCCATAGGGCCGAGGGCGCCGGTTGAGCCGAGTGTCCCAGGGTGTCCCTGTGCCCTGGGTGAGCTTAGTGTCCCAGGGGGCCATGTGCCCCGGGTAAGTCGTACCCCCCAACGGGGAAGGGTGTACCGGGTGACACGTGTGTCCCAGGGGGCCGAGTGCCCCGGTTGAACCGAGTGTGCAATGGGGCCGAGTGCCCCGGGTGAGCCGAGTGTCCCAGGGGACAGTGTGCCCCGGGTGAGCCGAGTGTCCCAGGGGGCCGAGTGCCCCGGGTGAGCCGAGTGTCCCAGGGGGCCAAGTGCCCCGGGTAAGCCGTACCTCCCAAAGGGGAAGGATGTCCCTGGTGAGCCGAGTGTTCCAGGGGGCCGAGTGCCCCGGGTGAGCCGAGTGTCCCCGGGGGCCCAGTGCCCCGGGTGACCCGATTGTCCCAGGGGACCATGTGCCCCGAGTGACCCGAGTGTCCCAGGAGGCCGAGTTCACTGGGTGAGCCGAGTGTCCCAGGGGGGCCGAGTGCCCCGGGGAGCCTAGTGTCCCAGGGGGCGGAGTGCCCCGGGTGAGCCAAGTGTCCCAGGGGCTGAGTGCCCTGGGTGAGCCGAGTGTCCCAGGGGTCGAGTCCCCCGGGTGACCCGAGTGTCCCAGGAGGCCGAGTTCGCTGGGTGAGCCGAGTGTCCCAGGGGGGCCGAGTGCCCCGGGGGAGCCTAGTGTCCCAGGGGGCGGAGTGCCCCGGGTGAGCCGAGTGTCCCAGCGGTCGAGTGCCCCGGGTGAGCTGAGTGTCCCAGGGGGGCCCTGTGCCCTGTGTGAGCCTAGTGTCTCAGGGGCCGAGTGCCCCGGGTGAGCTTAGTGTCCCAGGTGGCCATGTGCCCCGGGTAAGCCGTACCCTCCAACGGGGAAGGGTGTCCCGGGTGAGACCTGTGTCCCAGGGGGCCGAGTGCCCCGGTTGAACCGAGTGTCTCATGGGGCCGAGTGCCAGGGGTGAGCCGAGTGTCCCAGGGGACAGTGTGCCCTGGGTGAGTCGAGTGTCCCAGGGGGCCCAGTGCCCCGTGTGAGCCGAGTGTCCCATGGGGCCGAGAGCCCCGGGTGAGTCGAGTGTCCCAAGGGGCCGAGTGCCCTGGGTGAGCCGAGTGTCCCATGGGGCCGAGTGCCCCGGGTGAACCTCGTGTCCCATGGGGCCATGTGCCCCGGGTAAGCCGTACACCCCAAAGGGAAGTTTGTCCCGGGTGAGACGTGTGTCCCATAGGGCCGAGTGCCCCGGTTGAACCGAGTGTCCAATGGGGCCGAGTGCCCCGGGTGAGCCGAGTGTCCCAGGGGACAGTGTGCCCCTGGTGAGCCGAGTGTCCCAGGGGGCCGAGTGCCCCGTGTGAGCTGAGTGTCCCAGGGGGGCCAAGTGCCCCGGGTGAGCCTAGTGTCCCAGGGGGCGGAGTGCCCCGGGTGAGCCAAGTGTCCCAGGGGCTGAGTGCCCCGGGTGAGCCGAGTGTCCCAGGGGACAGTGTGCCCCTGGTGAGCCGAGTGTCCCAGGGGGCCGAGTGCCCCGTGTGAGCTGAGTGTCCCAGGGGGGCCGAGTGCCCCGGGTGAGCCTAGTGTACCAGGGGGCGGAGTGCCCCGGGTGAGCCAAGTGTCCCAGGGGCTGAGTGCCCCGGGTGAGCCGAGTGTCCCAGGGGTCGAGTGCCCCGGGTGAGCCGAGTGTCCCAGGGGGGCCGAGTGCCCCTTGTGAGCCGAGTGTCCCAGGGGGCGGAGAGCCTGGGTGAGCCGAGTGTCCCAGGGGGCCCAGTGCCCCGGGTGAGCCGAGTGTCCCAGGGGGCCGAGTGCCTCGGTTGAGCCTAGTTTCCCAGGGGGCGGAGTGCCCTGGGTGAGTCAAGTGTCCCAGGAGCCGAGTGCCCCGGGGGAGCCGAGTGTCCCAGGGGGCCGAGTGCCCCAGTGAGCCGAGTATCCCAGGGGGCCATGTGCCCCGGGTAAGCCGTACCTCTCAAAAGGGAAGGGTGTCCCGGGTGAGACGTGTGTCCCAAGGGGCCACGTACCCCGGGTGAGCCGAATGTCCCATGGGGCCGAGTGCCCCGCGTGAGCCGAGTGTCCCAGGGGGCCGAGTGCCCCGGGTGAGCCGAGTGTCCCAGGGGGCCCAGTGCCCCTTGTGAGCCGAGTATCCCAGGGGGGCCGAGTGCCCCGGGTGAGCCTAGTGTCCCAGGGGGCGGAGTGCCCCGGGTGAGCCAAGTGTCCCAGGGGCTGAGTGCCCTGGGTGAACCGAGTGTCCCAGGGGTTGAGTGCCCCGGGTGAGCCGAGTGTACTAGGGGTCCCAGTGCCCCGGATGAGCCGAGTGTCCCAGGGGGCCCAGTGCCCCGGGTAAGCCGAGTGTCCCAGGGGGCCGAGTTCCCCGGGTGAGCCTAGTTTCCCAGGGGGCGGAGTGCCCTGGGTGAGTCAAGTGTCCCAGGGGCCGAGTGCCCCGGGAGAGCCGAGTGTCCCAGGGGGCCGAGTGCCCCAGTGAGCCGAGTATCCCAGGGTACCATGTGCCCCGGGTAAGCCGTACCTCCCAAAAGGGAAGGGTGTCCCGGGTGAGACGTGTGTCCCAAGGGGCCACGTACCCCGGGTGAGCCGAGTGTCCCATGGGGCCGAGTGCCCCGGGTGAGCCGAGTGTCCCAGGGGGCCGAGTGCCCCGGGTGAGCCGAGTGTCCCAGGGGGCCCATTGCCCCGTGTGAGCCGAGTATCCCAGGGGGGCCGAGTGCCCCGGGTGAGCCTAGTGTCCCAGGGGGCGGAGTGCCCCGGGTGAGCCAAGTGTCCCAGGGGCTGAGTGCCCTGGGTGAGCCGAGTGTCCCAGGGGTCGAGTGCCCCGGGTGAGCCGAGTGTCCCATGGGGCCGAGTGCCCTAGGTGACCCGCGTGTCCCAGGGGGCCATGTGCCCCGGGTAAGCCGTACACCCCAAAGGGAAGGGTGTCCCGGGTGAGACGTGTGTCCCAGGGGGCCGAGTGCCCCGGGTGAGCTGAGTGTCCCAGGGGTCCAAGGGCGCCAGTTGATCCGAGTGTCCCAAGGGGGCCCTGTGCCCTGGGTGAGCCTAGTGTCCCAGGGGGCCATGTGCCCCGGGTAAGCTGTACCCCCCAACGGGGAAGGGTGTCCCAGGTGAGACGTGTGTCCGAGGGAGCCGAGTGCCCCTGTTGAACCGAATTTCCCATGGGGCCGAGTTCCCCGTGTGAGCCGAGTGTCCCAGGGGACAGTGTGCCCCGGGTGAGCCGAGTGTCCCAGGGGGCCGAGTGCCCCGGGTGAGCCGAATGTCCCTGGGGGCCATGTGCCCCGGGTAAGCCGTACCTCCCAAAAGGGAAGGGTGTCCGGGTGAGATGTGTGTCCCAAGGGGCCAAGTTCCCCGGGTGAGCCGAGTGTCCCATGGGGCCGAGTGCCCCGGGTGAGCCGAGAGTCCCAGGGGTCGAGTGCTCCGGGTGAGCCGAGTGTCCCAGGGGGCCCAGTGCCCTAGGTGAGCCGGATGTCCCATGGGGCCGAGTGCCCCGGGTGAACCGCGTGTCCCAGGGGGCCATGTGCCCCGGGTAAGCCGAACCTCCCAAAAGGGAAGGGTGTCCGGGTGAGACGTGTGTCCTATAGGGCCGAGTGCCCCGGTTGAACCGAGTGTGCAATGGGGCCGAGTGCCCCGGGTGAGCCGAGTGTCCCAGGGGACAGTGTGCCCCGGGTGAGCCGAGTGTCCCAGGGGGCCGAGTGCCCCGGGTGAGCCGAGTGTCCCAGGGGGCCAAGTGCCCCGGGTAAGCCGTACCTCCCAAAGGGGAAGGATGTCCCTGGTGAGCCGAGTGTTCCAGGGGGCCGAGTGCCCCGGGTGAGCCGAGTGTCCCCGGGGGCCCAGTGCCCCGGGTGACCCGATTGTCCCAGGGGACCATGTGCCCCGGGTGACCCGAGTGTCCCAGGAGGCCGAGTTCACTGGGTGAGCCGAGTGTCCCAGGGGGGCCGAGTGCCCCGGGGAGCCTAGTGTCCCAGGGGGCGGAGTGCCCCGGGTGAGCCAAGTGTCCCAGGGGCTGAGTGCCCTGGGTGAGCCGAGTGTCCCAGGGGTCGAGTCCCCCGGGTGACCCGAGTGTCCCAGGAGGCCGAGTTCGCTGGGTGAGCCGAGTGTCCCAGGGGGGCCGAGTGCCCCGGGGGAGCCTAGTGTCCCAGGGGGCGGAGTGCCCCGGGTGAGCCGAGTGTCCCAGCGGTCGAGTGCCCCGGGTGAGCTGAGTGTCCCAGGGGGGCCCTGTGCCCTGTGTGAGCCTAGTGTCTCAGGGGCCGAGTGCCCCGGGTGAGCTTAGTGTCCCAGGTGGCCATGTGCCCCGGGTAAGCCGTACCCTCCAACGGGGAAGGGTGTCCCGGGTGAGACCTGTGTCCCAGGGGGCCGAGTGCCCCGGTTGAACCGAGTGTCTCATGGGGCCGAGTGCCAGGGGTGAGCCGAGTGTCCCAGGGGACAGTGTGCCCTGGGTGAGTCGAGTGTCCCAGGGGGCCCAGTGCCCCGTGTGAGCCGAGTGTCCCATGGGGCCGAGAGCCCCGGGTGAGTCGAGTGTCCCAAGGGGCCGAGTGCCCTGGGTGAGCCGAGTGTCCCATGGGGCCGAGTGCCCCGGGTGAACCTCGTGTCCCATGGGGCCATGTGCCCCGGGTAAGCCGTACACCCCAAAGGGAAGTTTGTCCCGGGTGAGACGTGTGTCCCATAGGGCCGAGTGCCCCGGTTGAACCGAGTGTCCAATGGGGCCGAGTGCCCCGGGTGAGCCGAGTGTCCCAGGGGACAGTGTGCCCCTGGTGAGCCGAGTGTCCCAGGGGGCCGAGTGCCCCGTGTGAGCTGAGTGTCCGAGGGGGGCCAAGTGCCCCGGGTGAGCCTAGTGTCCCAGGGGGCGGAGTGCCCCGGGTGAGCCAAGTGTCCCAGGGGCTGAGTGCCCCGGGTGAGCCGAGTGTCCCAGGGGACAGTGTGCCCCTGGTGAGCCGAGTGTCCCAGGGGGCCGAGTGCCCCGTGTGAGCTGAGTGTCCCAGGGGGGCCGAGTGCCCCGGGTGAGCCTAGTGTCCCAGGGGGCGGAGTGCCCCGGGTGAGCCAAGTGTCCCAGGGGCTGAGTGCCCCGGGTGAGCCGAGTGTCCCAGGGGGGCCGAGTGCCCCTTGTGAGCCGAGTGTCCCAGGGGGCGGAGAGCCTGGGTGAGCCGAGTGTCCCAGGGGGCCCAGTGCCCCGGGTGAGCCGAGTATCCCAGGGGGGCCGAGTGCCCCGGGTGAGCCTAGTGTCCCAGGGGGCGAAGTGCCCCGGGTGAGCCAAGTGTCCCAGGGGCTGAGTGCCCTGGGTGAGCCGAGTGTCCCAGGGGTCGAGTGCCCCGGGTGAGCCGAGTGTCCCATGGGGCCGAGTGCCCTAGGTGACCCGCGTGTCCCAGGGGGCCATGTGCCCCGGGTAAGCCGTACACCCCAAAGGGAAGGGTGTCCCGGGTGAGACGTGTGTCCCAGGGGGCCGAGTGCCCCGGGTGAGCTAAGTGTCCCAGGGGTCCGAGGGCGCCAGTTGATCCGAGTGTCCCAAGGGGGCCCTGTGCCCTGGGTGAGCCTAGTGTCCCAGGGGGCCATGTGTCCCGGGTAAGCTGTACCCCCCAACGGGGAAGGGTGTCCCAGGTGAGACGTGTGTCCGAGGGGGCCGAGTGCCCCGGTTGAACCGAATTTCCCATGGGGCCGAGTTCCCCGTGTGAGCCGAGTGTCCCAGGGGACAGTGTGCCCCGGGTGAGCCGAGTGTCCCAGGGGGCCGAGTGCCCCGGGTGAGCCGAATGTCCCTGGGGGCCATGTGCCCCGGGTAAGCCGTACCTCCCAAAAGGGAAGGGTGTCCCGGTGAGATGTGTGTCCCAAGGGGCCAAGTTCCCCGGGTGAGCCGAGTGTCCCATGGGGCCGAGTGCCCCGGGTGAGCCGAGAGTCCCAGGGGTCGAGTGCTCCTGGTGAGCCGAGTGTCCCAGGGGGCCCAGTGCCCTAGGTGAGCCGAGTGTCCCATGGGGCCGAGTGCCCCGGGTGAACCGCGTGTCCCAGGGGGCCATGTGCCCCGGGTAAGCCGTACCTCCCAAAAGGGAAGGGTGTCCGGGTGAGACGTGTGTCCTATAGGGCCGAGTGCCCCGGTTGAACCGAGTGTCCAATGGGGCCGAGTTCCCCGGGTGAGCCCAGTGTCCCAGGGGACAGTGTGCCTCGGGTGAGCCGAGTGTCCCAGGGGGCCGAGTGCCCCGGGAGAGCGGAGTGTCCCAGGGGGCCGAGTGCCCCAGTGAGCCGAGTATCCCAGGGGGCCATGTGCCCCGGGTAAGCCGTACCTCCCAAAAGGGAAGGGTGTCCCGGGTGAGACCTGTGTCCCAGGGGGCCGAGTGCCCTGGATGAACCGAGTGTCCCATAGGGCCGAGGGCGCCGGTTGAGCCGAGTGTCCCAGGGTGTCCCTGTGCCCTGGGTGAGCTTAGTGTCCCAGGGGGCCATGTGCCCCGGGTAAGTCGTACCCCCCAACGGGGAAGGGTGTACCGGGTGACACGTGTGTCCCAGGGGGCCGAGTGCCCCGGTTGAACCGAGTGTGCAATGGGGCCGAGTGCCCCGGGTGAGCCGAGTGTCCCAGGGGACAGTGTGCCCCGGGTGAGCCGAGTGTCCCAGGGGGCCGAGTGCCCCGGGTGAGCCGAGTGTCCCAGGGGGCCAAGTGCCCCGGGTAAGCCGTACCTCCCAAAGGGGAAGGATGTCCCTGGTGAGCCGAGTGTTCCAGGGGGCCGAGTGCCCCGGGTGAGCCGAGTGTCCCCGGGGGCCCAGTGCCCCGGGTGACCCGATTGTCCCAGGGGACCATGTGCCCCGAGTGACCCGAGTGTCCCAGGAGGCCGAGTTCACTGGGTGAGCCGAGTGTCCCAGGGGGGCCGAGTGCCCCGGGGAGCCTAGTGTCCCAGGGGGCGGAGTGCCCCGGGTGAGCCAAGTGTCCCAGGGGCTGAGTGCCCTGGGTGAGCCGAGTGTCCCAGGGGTCGAGTCCCCCGGGTGACCCGAGTGTCCCAGGAGGCCGAGTTCGCTGGGTGAGCCGAGTGTCCCAGGGGGGCCGAGTGCCCCGGGGGAGCCTAGTGTCCCAGGGGGCGGAGTGCCCCGGGTGAGCCGAGTGTCCCAGCGGTCGAGTGCCCCGGGTGAGCTGAGTGTCCCAGGGGGGCCCTGTGCCCTGTGTGAGCCTAGTGTCTCAGGGGCCGAGTGCCCCGGGTGAGCTTAGTGTCCCAGGTGGCCATGTGCCCCGGGTAAGCCGTACCCTCCAACGGGGAAGGGTGTCCCGGGTGAGACCTGTGTCCCAGGGGGCCGAGTGCCCCGGTTGAACCGAGTGTCTCATGGGGCCGAGTGCCAGGGGTGAGCCGAGTGTCCCAGGGGACAGTGTGCCCTGGGTGAGTCGAGTGTCCCAGGGGGCCCAGTGCCCCGTGTGAGCCGAGTGTCCCATGGGGCCGAGAGCCCCGGGTGAGTCGAGTGTCCCAAGGGGCCGAGTGCCCTGGGTGAGCCGAGTGTCCCATGGGGCCGAGTGCCCCGGGTGAACCTCGTGTCCCATGGGGCCATGTGCCCCGGGTAAGCCGTACACCCCAAAGGGAAGTTTGTCCCGGGTGAGACGTGTGTCCCATAGGGCCGAGTGCCCCGGTTGAACCGAGTGTCCAATGGGGCCGAGTGCCCCGGGTGAGCCAAGTGTCCCAGGGGACAGTGTGCCCCTGGTGAGCCGAGTGTCCCAGGGGGCCGAGTGCCCCGTGTGAGCTGAGTGTCCCAGGGGGGCCAAGTGCCCCGGGTGAGCCTAGTGTCCCAGGGGGCGGAGTGCCCCGGGTGAGCCAAGTGTCCCAGGGGCTGAGTGCCCCGGGTGAGCCGAGTGTCCCAGGGGACAGTGTGCCCCTGGTGAGCCGAGTGTCCCAGGGGGCCGAGTGCCCCGTGTGAGCTGAGTGTCCCAGGGGGGCCGAGTGCCCCGGGTGAGCCTAGTGTCCCAGGGGGCGGAGTGCCCCGGGTGAGCCAAGTGTCCCAGGGGGCGGAGAGCCTGGGTGAGCCGAGTGTCCCAGGGGGCCCAGTGCCCCGGGTGAGCCGAGTGTCCCAGGGGGCCGAGTGCCTCGGTTGAGCCTAGTTTCCCAGGGGGCGGAGTGCCCTGGGTGAGTCAAGTGTCCCAGGAGCCGAGTGCCCCGGGGGAGCCGAGTGTCCCAGGGGGCCGAGTGCCCCAGTGAGCCGAGTATCCCAGGGGGCCATGTGCCCCGGGTAAGCCGTACCTCTCAAAAGGGAAGGGTGTCCCGGGTGAGACGTGTGTCCCAAGGGGCCACGTACCCCGGGTGAGCCGAATGTCCCATGGGGCCGAGTGCCCCGGGTGAGCCGAGTGTCCCAGGGGGCCGAGTGCCCCGGGTGAGCCGAGTGTCCCAGGGGGCCCAGTGCCCCTTGTGAGCCGAGTATCCCAGGGGGGCCGAGTGCCCCGGGTGAGCCTAGTGTCCCAGGGGGCGGAGTGCCCCGGGTGAGCCAAGTGTCCCAGGGGCTGAGTGCCCTGGGTGAACCGAGTGTCCCAGGGGTTGAGTGCCCCGGGTGAGCCGAGTGTACTAGGGGTCCCAGTGCCCCGGATGAGCCGAGTGTCCCAGGGGGCCCAGTGCCCCGGGTAAGCCGAGTGTCCCAGGGGGCCGAGTTCCCCGGGTGAGCCTAGTTTCCCAGGGGGCGGAGTGCCCTGGGTGAGTCAAGTGTCCCAGGGGCCGAGTGCCCCGGGAGAGCCGAGTGTCCCAGGGGGCCGAGTGCCCCAGTGAGCCGAGTATCCCAGGGTACCATGTGCCCCGGGTAAGCCGTACCTCCCAAAAGGGAAGGGTGTCCCGGGTGAGACGTGTGTCCCAAGGGGCCACGTACCCCGGGTGAGCCGAGTGTCCCATGGGGCCGAGTGCCCCGGGTGAGCCGAGTGTCCCAGGGGGCCGAGTGCCCCGGGTGAGCCGAGTGTCCCAGGGGGCCCAGTGCCCCGTGTGAGCCGAGTATCCCAGGGGGGCCGAGTGCCCCGGGTGAGCCTAGTGTCCCAGGGGGCGGAGTGCCCCGGGTGAGCCAAGTGTCCCAGGGGCTGAGTGCCCTGGGTGAGCCGAGTGTCCCAGGGGTTGAGTGCCCCGGGTGAGCCGAGTGTCCCATGGGGCCGAGTGCCCTAGGTGACCCGCGTGTCCCAGGGGGCCATGTGCCCCGGGTAAGCCGTACACCCCAAAGGGAAGGGTGTCCCGGGTGAGACGTGTGTCCCAGGGGGCCGAGTGCCCCGGGTGAGCTGAGTGTCCCAGGGGTCCAAGGGCGCCAGTTGATCCGAGTGTCCCAAGGGGGCCCTGTGCCCTGGGTGAGCCTAGTGTCCCAGGGGGCCATGTGCCCCGGGTAAGCTGTACCCCCCAACGGGGAAGGGTGTCCCAGGTGAGACGTGTGTCCGAGGGAGCCGAGTGCCCCTGTTGAACCGAATTTCCCATGGGGCCGAGTTCCCCGTGTGAGCCGAGTGTCCCAGGGGACAGTGTGCCCCGGGTGAGCCGAGTGTCCCAGGGGGCCGAGTGCCCCGGGTGAGCCGAATGTCCCTGGGGGCCATGTGCCCCGGGTAAGCCGTACCTCCCAAAAGGGAAGGGTGTCCGGGTGAGATGTGTGTCCCAAGGGGCCAAGTTCCCCGGGTGAGCCGAGTGTCCCATGGGGCCGAGTGCCCCGGGTGAGCCGAGAGTCCCAGGGGTCGAGTGCTCCGGGTGAGCCGAGTGTCCCAGGGGGCCCAGTGCCCTAGGTGAGCCGGATGTCCCATGGGGCCGAGTGCCCCGGGTGAACCGCGTGTCCCAGGGGGCCATGTGCCCCGGGTAAGCCGAACCTCCCAAAAGGGAAGGGTGTCCGGGTGAGACGTGTGTCCTATAGGGCCGAGTGCCCCGGTTGAACCGAGTGTCCAATGGGGCCGAGTTCCCCGGGTGAGCCGAGTGTCCCAGGGGATGGTGTGCCTCGGGTGAGCCGAGTGTCCCAGGGGGCCGAGTGCCCCGGGTGAGCCGAATGTCCCTGGGGGCCATGTGCCCCGGGTAAGCCGTACCTCCCAAAAGGGAAGGGTGTCCGGGTGAGATGTGTGTCCCAAGGGGCCAAGTTCCCCGGGCGAGCCGAGTGTCCCATGGGGCCGAGTGCCCCGGGTGAGCCGAGAGTCCCAGGGGTCGAGTGCTCCGGGTGAGCCGAGTGTCCCAGGGGGCCCAGTGCCCTAGGTGAGCCGGATGTCCCATGGGGCCGAGTGCCCCGGGTGAACCGCGTGTCCCAGGGGGCCATGTGCCCCGGGTAAGCCGTACCTCCCAAAAGGGAAGGGTGTCCGGGTGAGACGTGTGTCCTATAGGGCCGAGTGCCCCGGTTGAACCGAGTGTCCAATGGGGCCGAGTTCCCCGGGTGAGCCGAGTGTCCCAGGGGATAGTGTGCCTCGGGTGAGCCGAGTGTCCCAGGGGGCCGAGTGCCCCGGGAGAGCCGAGTGTCCCAGGGGGCCGAGTGCCCCAGTGAGCCGAGTATCCCAGGGGGCCATGTGCCCCGGGTAAGCCGTACCTCCCAAAAGGGAAGGGTGTCCCGGGTGAGACCTGTGTCCCAGGGGGCCGAGTTCCCTGGATGAACCGAGTGTCCCATAGGGCCGAGGGCGCCGGTTGAGCCGAGTGTCCCAGGGTGTCCCTGTGCCCTGGGTGAGCTTAGTGTCCCAGGGGGCCATGTGCCCCGGGTAAGTCGTACCCCCCAACGGGGAAGGGTGTACCGGGTGACACGTGTGTCCCAGGGGGCCGAGTGCCCCGGTTGAACCGAGTGTGCAATGGGGCCGAGTGCCCCGGGTGAGCCGAGTGTCCCAGGGGACAGTGTGCCCCGGGTGAGCCGAGTGTCCCAGGGGGCCAAGTGCCCCGGGTAAGCCGTACCTCCCAAAGGGGAAGGATGTCCCTGGTGAGCCGAGTGTCCCAGGGGGCCGAGTGCCCCGGGTGAGCCGAGTGTCCCCGGGGGCCCAGTGCCCCGGGTGACCCGATTGTCCCAGGGGACCATGTGCCCCGGGTGACCCGAGTGTCCCAGGAGGCCGAGTTCACTGGGTGAGCCGAGTGTCCCAGGGGGGCCGAGTGCCCCGGGGAGCCTAGTGTCCCAGGGGGCGGAGTGCCCCGGGTGAGCCAAGTGTCCCAGTGGCTGAGTGTCCTGGGTGAGCCGAGTGTCCCAGGGGTCGAGTGCCCCGGGTGACCCGAGTGTCCCAGGAGGCCGAGTTCGCTGGGTGAGCCGAGTGTCCCAGGGGGGCCGAGTGCCCCGGGGGAGCCTAGTGTCCCAGGGGGCGGAGTGCCCCGGGTGAGCCGAGTGTCCCAGGGGTCGAGTGCCCCGGGTGAGCCGAGTGTCCCAGGGGGGCCCTGTGCCCTGTGTGAGCCTAGTGTCTCAGGGGCCGAGTGCCCCGGGTGAGCTTAGTGTCCCAGGGGGCCATGTGCCCCGGGTAAGCCGTACCCTCCAACGGGGAAGGGTGTCCCGGGTGAGACCTGTGTCCAAGGGGGCCGAGTGCCCCGGTTGAACCGAGTGTCTCATGGGGCCGAGTGCCAGGGGTGAGCCGAGTGTCCCAGGGGACAGTGTGCCCTGGGTGAGCCGAGTGTCCCAGGGGGCCCAGTGCCCCGTGTGAGCCGAGTGTCCCATGGGGCCGAGAGCCCCGGGTGAGTCGAGTGTCCCATGGGGATGAGTGCCCTGGGTGAGCCGAGTGTCCCAGGGGGCCGAGTGCCCCAGGTGACCCGCGTGTCACAGGGGGCCATGTGCCCCGGGTAAGCCGTACCCCCCAACGGGGAAGGGTGTCCCGGGTGAGACCTGTGTCCCAGGGGGCCGAGTGCCCCGGTTGAACCGAGTGTCCCATGGGGCCGAGTTCCCCGTGTGAGCCGAGTGTCCCAGGGGACAGTGTGCCCCAGGTGAGCCGAGTGTCCCACGGGGCCGAGTGCCCCGGGTGAGCCGAATGTCCCTGGGGGCCATGTGCCCCGGGCAAGCTGTACCTCCCAAAAGGGAAGGGTGTCCGGGTGAGATGTGTGTCCCAAGGGGCCAAGTTCCCCGGGTGAGCCGAGTGTCCCATGGGGCCGAGTGCCCCGGGTGAGCCGAGAGTCCCAGGGGTCGAGTGCTCCGGGTGAGCCGAGTGTCCCAGGGGGCCCAGTGCCCTAGGTGAGCCGAGTCTCCCATGGGGCCGAGTGCCCCGGGTGAACCGCGTGTCCCAGGGGGCCATGTGCCCCGGGTAAGCCGTACCTCCCAAAAGGGAAGGGTGTCCCGGGTGAGACGTGTGTCCCAAGGGGCCACGTACCCCGGGTGAGCCGAGTGTCCCATGGGGCCGAGTGCCCTGGGTGAGCCGAGTGTCCCAGGGGGCCGAGTGCCCCTGGTGAGCCGAGTGTCCCAGGGGGGCCGAGTGCCCCGGGTGAGCCTAGTGTCCCAGGGCGCGGAGTGCCCTGGGTGAGCCAAGTGTCCCAGGGGCTGAGTGCCCTGGTTGAGCCGAGTGTCCCAGGGGTCGAGTGCCCCGGGTGAGCCGAGTGTCCTAGGGGGCCCAGTGCCCCGGATGAGCCGAGTGTCCCATGGGGCCGAGTGCCCTAGGTGACCCGCGTGTCCCAGGGGGCCATGTGCCCCGGGTAAGCCGAACACCCCTAAGGGAAGGGTGTCCCGGGTGAGACGTGTGTCCCAGGGGGCCGAGTGCCCCGGGTGAGCTGAGTGTCCCAGGGGTCCGAGGGCGCCAGTTCATCCGAGTGTCCCAAGGGGGCCCTGTGCCCTGGGTGAGCCTAATGTCCCAGGGGCCGAGTGCCCCGGGTGAGCTTAGTGTCCCAGGGGGCCATGTGCCCCGGGTAAGCTGTACCCACCAACGGGGAAGGGTGTCCCAGGTGAGACGTGTGTCCGAGGGGGCCGAGTGCCCCAGGTGAACCGAATTTCCCATGGGGCCGAGTTCCCCGTGTGAGCCGAGTGTCCCAGGGGACAGTGTGCCCTGGGTGAGCCGAGTGTCCCAGGGGGCCGAGTGCCCCGGGTGAGCCGAATGTCCCTGGGGGCCATGTGCCCCGGGTAAGCCGTATCTCCCAAAAGGGAAGGGTGTCCAGGTGAGACGTGTGTCCCAAGGGGCCAAGTTCCCCGGGTGAGCCGAGTGTCCCATGGGGCCGAGTGCCCCGGGTGAGCCGAGAGTCCCAGGGGTCGAGTGCTCCGGGTGAGCCGAGTGAGTGTCCCAGGGGGCCCAGTGCCCCGGGTGAACCGCGTGTCCCAGGGGGCCATGTGCCCCGGGTAAGCTGTACCTCCCAAAAGGGAAGGGTGTCCGGGTGATACGTGTGTCCTATAGGGCCGAGTGCCCCGGTTGAACCTTGTGTCCAATGGGGCCGAGTTCCCCGGGTGAGCCGAGTGTCCCAGGGGACAGTGTGCCACGGGTGAGCCGAGTGTCCCATGGGGACGAGTGCCCCGGGTGAGCCGAGTGTCCCAGGGGGGCCGAGTGCCCCGGGTGAGCCTAGTTTCCCAGGGGTCGAGTGCCCCAGGTGAGCTGAGTGTCCCAGGGGGCCGAGTGCCCCGGGTGAGTCGACTGTCCCAGGGGGTCGATTGCCCCGTTTGAGCCGAGTGTCCCAGGGGGCTGAGAGCCCCGGGTGAGCCGAGCATCCCATGGGGCCGAGTGCCCCGGGTGAGCCGAGTGTCCCAGGGGGCCATGTGCCCTTGGTAAGCCGTACCCCCCAAAGGGGAAGGGTGTCACGGGTGAGCCGAGTGTCCCCGGGGGCCCAGTGCCCCGGGTGAGCGGATTGTCCCAGGAGACCATGTGCCCCGGGTGACCCGAGTGTCCCAGGGGGCCGAGTGCCAGGGGTGAGCCGAGTGTCCCAGGGGTCCAAGTGCACTGGTTGAGCCGAGTCTCCCAGGGGGGCCCTGTGCCCTGGGTGAGCCGAGTGTCCCAGGGGGCCGAGTGCCCCGGTTGAGCAGAGTGTCCCAGGGTACCGTGTGCCCAGGTGCTCAGAGCTGGTCAGTGAGAAGAAGGGATCTGTACCCAAATCCATGAAAACTCCCAGTCCTGAGCCTGAAACATCATGATGTGCCCAATGGAGGCCAACCCATCAAGCTTTGAAAAACTTACTAATTGTCTTTTTTAAACCACACAAATAACATCAAGCCCACAGCTGAGATCGAAGAGGACTGGAAAGTGCCCAGAAGAAGTCTGACTTGCCCTTCAGGCTGTCAGGTGGACGGTCACTGGAAGCTTCCCTGCAGCACTCTCAGCTGCCGGCTGGGACCCTGAGAGGAAAGGACCACCTGAACCAAATGGGCCGCTGACTTAGTCTAGCCCAGACTATGCCATCCAGTCTGCAGAGAGGACAGAACAGAGCGATTCTGCCACAGCTAGGGAGTGCCCTAAGCAGGATGGACCTGGGTTCTGGAGACGACCCAGGAGGAATCCCGCCTTCCATGAGTGCCGGGCCCTGTGCACAGTGGGCATGGGCTGTGCAGGATGACAACCTGTGCTTCTGTGTCTTTGAGGGCTGGGGCTCAAACAGTGTTGTTAACAGAGGAAATTTCACACAGAATTCCAGTAGAGAACGAACAGGGCGGCTCTGGAAAAGGAAGGTTTGGAGGGGTGGGGGGCCCACCCTTAGGACACATGGAGCTTGTAGAATATGTGGAAACACGCTGCCTAGACCAGGACAGTGGCACATGGTGAGGGCGGGAGCCAGGACAGGGCAGAGTGTGAGCGCCCATGAGTGCACAATAGAACCAGTACCTGTTCTAGAGGCCGCTTCACCTTGGTGATTTGAGGGGGTGAGTGCGGGGGCCTCAGGAGGAAAGACTCCCCTTCACTGGCGGGATGTGAGCAGGAGCTGCATGCTTAGGCCCCTCAGGGAGTAGGGAAGGGTGTTGAGGAACCGTGGGTCCCCATCCCGCTTCAGCATTAACACCTCCACTTTGACCTCCTGTGGGTGTGGAACTTGCACACAGGCCTTACTTGAAGGAAAAGCACTGTTGATGGAAACAGGTGTGAGAGCCCAGCCTGAAGGGCACCACACACATCCCACTCCCCATGCTGCCTGTGATTGGGAACTCAAGCTCCAATGACCGCTCACAGGGGCTGGCATCTGTATTCTAGCCCGAGTAGAACAGAAGGCATGAAAGTTGCAGACCTGAAACATCCAAGGGGAATCCTGGGCCTTTTGGGAGAGGCCAACTCTGACTCTGGCCCAGACTCTGAGTCGTGGTCGTGTCCAGCTCCTGGAGAGAGGGAGGGAGCCAGGTGAGCTGTGCCCTTAGGGAGAAGGTGTCTCCATGTCCCATCTTTCCTCTGTTTTTCCTGTTGGGACAGCCTTACACTCAGGACTCTATCTGACTTAACTTTAAGTCACACTTCCGCCTGCACAATAACTGGCACTCCAAAGGACAGCAGTGTCCTGGCCTAAGGGCCATGCAGCACAGGCAGCTGACACCTAGTATCCCGGGAGCCCGTCCCACCTCCAGGGCCAGCTGGACCAAAAGCAGGGCCCTGAGAGCAGCTCTCTCCCAGGGGCCTGGGCTCTCCAGGGGCTGGAGGAAGGAAAAGGAAAGAACCACCACCTGAGGGAGGATGCGGGCTCCCCAGAGACTCCGTAGCTCCTCCCAGCAACATGCAGTATCCATGAGCCACCATCACTGCTCTTCCCTGAGAAGGACTAAGATGTCCTGTGCCTCAAACCTGCCAGCTGCTCTCTGACAGCAGCCCTGGACCTCCTCCAAAGTGACACCAGGGTCTCCGTCATGCAGACAGTTCTAGGTTCACCTGAGCATGAGCACTGTGCTTCCAGGGAATCACGGTGTGCGTGGCTGGTTGTGCAGTGTGAGGGGCTCTCGAGCAGGCTCCACAGGTGTCTGAACAGGCCTGGGCTCTTGCTCAGGGTGGGATCCAGGCTGAGTCAGCCCAAGGATTAGCCTGGAGGGTTGGGTCTATTGCTTCATAGGCTGCTGGCAGGCCCAGGGGAGGTGGTGCTCCTGGCTCCTACTGGAGCCCAGACAGGGCTTTCTGCTCTGCAGAGCCTGGGAGACCTGACCGACTGCTGAGTGCCCACAAGGGACAGGAAGTAAGCCTGCCCCAGCCACACAGGGCACTGTGCCCCTGACCCCCATCAGTGAGTGGCTGCTGTTTCAGTGTCTGGCCAGGAGCACAGAGGGACAGCCTCCTGCCCTGTGCTCACTCACCTCATCTGTTCCCAGGGGTGCTTCTGATTTGTAAAAAGGGCCAGGTCCTGAAGCTGCCCCAGGCAGCCTCGAGGGCAGAACCCTGTCTGTCTTTGCTGGGCTTGTCAAACCACGGTTATGCATGCCATAGCTTCCAGGGCCTGTGGGAGGAAAGATTATGAAAAATCATAACCCAGTGTCTTCTCGTCTGGTTCTAACATCCTGGGACAGTCATTTTCAGTTCTTTCTGCTGTCCTCAGATATTTCATCTCTAGGTTAGAAGCAGAATGTGTTTTTAAGCTTTGAGCTTTATTTCTCCCTTTCTGGTGCATATTTTAAATTTCCGGGTACTCTTCCCCAGATGCTCCTTTTCATAGCATCCTGCTGGGATTTCACTGTGCAGAGTGGCTTACTCTGAGGTCATGATGTACATTTTAAAGCTTTTGTCTCTGTGCCTAATGCCAACTGACTCTGTTGCTCTCATATTGGTTTGTCTCTGGTGTTGCAGGCGCTCTTCAGGTGTCCGGGGACCCTGACCTCTCATGAACTCCTCCTGGCAAGATGTGACCCAATTGATCTACTGGGAATGTCTCCTGCTAATCAGATGCCTTGAAGAGGATGTAATGTCCCATCTAAGGTGTGAACACGCATGGCTACTGGCATCTGGGAGACATCCAGCCTGTCCATCCTTCTGAACCCCCTTGTTTTTCAGTCTAGGACTCCTGCCCTCCCCTTCATGGTCCGGCCTCCAGTGTAGGGACCGTGTCAAGTCTCCTGCCTGGATAATAAACCAACAATGATGCCTGATTTTAGCCCGAGCTCTGGCTCATCTATGTTCAGGAGCCACATGGTGCCACCAATTCCTGACCAGTGGTGTGTGTTCCAGAGCTCAGGCCCAGGTCTCTAGATGGTGGAGTTAACCTTCCAAAGTCTCACAGCTGTAGGCGGAGCTGAGCTCTGAAACTGTGTCTGTGGAACACCAAAATTTGTCCACAGCTTCACCCATCTGCTGACCACCTCTCATTCTGAGCGGCGCTCTTGTCCCTGTGTTTGGGAAGGACCTCGGGCCGAGATGCTCATCCTTCTTGGTTCTAGAGGGACCCATGACTCACCGTGGGTGTGGCCTGGGTGCCTGGACATGGACATGGAGGTGGAGCTTGAAGGAGCTGTAGTGATGGCTGAGGATGAACAGGCCCCAGAGCCCAGCTCTGAGGGCTGGGCTTGGTGGCTGGGTCAGCGGAGGCGTCCGTGTGCTCAAGGCTGCCTCTGGGTGGGGTCACTTTCTTTGATATGAGGTCCCAGGGCCTTGGATAGAGAAGGACAGTGAGAAATGGGGCTACAAAATCTCATGCCGAAGTGGGGTGATCACAATGAGGCATAGAAGCAGAGGCAGCAGGGCCCAGGGAGCCCAGGGACAAGAGCTGGGCTGTGTGCCTCACGGACTGGGATCTAAGGGGAGGCCCTGGTAGCTGCCTGAGCTGGACAGCCCGTGCAGCTAGCCCTGGCTTTGAGCATGGCTCACAGTGTGTATCCTGAGCAAATGGGAAAAAAAATAAAGGATGAGCTCAGGCGGCTCAACAAAATGTTGGTCAAAGTTCAACACCCTAACTACTGGGTCCTCGTGCCGTGTCACTCAATCTCTGATGTAAGGAGACCCGGCCTGTGGCTGCTCCAGACCACCCCCAACCTGTGCTCCAGACCCTCAAGCTCCAGGATGTGCACCCTGCCTACAGGTTTCCTTTATGATATCGGAAAGAAGTTCATTGTCACCCTAAGAGTCATTTGTTTAAGAGGTCTTCATCTCTACATGGTGACTCAAGAATGATTTTTACCTTCCATTTTATGCAATGTCTGAATTTTCTACTGTGAACATATATTCTTGGAAAAGTTAAAATAAAGTCCGGATAAAAACAACAACATTGGGGGTATAAAACACACCTAAAAGACCTTCAATGACCTCCTAGTAGGAGCGGGGATGGGCTCTGCAAATACAAGTGAAAAAAGAATGCTTTTGCAGGTCCTGGAAGCATCAGGACAAGGCTGTTTTGCTGTGTCCTGCTCGAGACAGCTGGAGGCCTAAGGACCCAGAACCACGCCAACTGTGGGTATTTGGGCCTCACCACACTCTCCCAGGACCTGACCCCCCGTGGCCCACACCACCCAGTGCCTGGACTCACGGGAAAGTTGTAAGTACCCAAGCCTTGCAAATTTAAATCAAGGGGAAATTTGAATTCTGAAGGATAACCTTGATGAGAGGCAGGATTCAAGTCTGGTGGGATGATTCTGGCAGGCGTCCACCGCATGAAGTCAGCATGAGGAGCAGCGGAGAGGTGGAGGTGCCAGACAGCAGCCAGGGCGGAGAGACCCTGTTTCCAACAGCATGCTGGGCAGGCAGGCGGGGACCAGCACATGGGAGCCCAGGAGGCAGAGCAGTGCATGCTCTGAAGTCAGTGCCACATTAAGTGACAGGAACGTTGGGAGAGTCACCTCTTTACTTTTACGGTGACCTTGTGTTTATAGAGACAGTGGTTTTCCACTCATAGTACTGATAAACATCTTCCCTTTTAAAATAAAGTGGAAATGGCAGGTCCATTCAAGTGAAAGTATGTAATAAGCACACTAGTGCTACAGACTTTGTAAAATCATGGAGATGATACGAGGATGGCTGCAGACAGAAAACAATGCGGTAGCTAAGGGCCTCTGTGGAGCAGTGCTCCCGGCTGATGGTGACTGTGAGCTGATTCCTGTCTGTGCATGGCTGCCCTCCCAGCAGCATCCAAGACCTCAGAGGACCTCAGCACAGTCCTACAAAGTCACTCTGGGCTGAAGCTTGGTCCAGCAAAATATATCCAGGCACTTGAGATGCTGAGTGCAGCAGTAAATTCTTCAGAACACACAGCACATCTAAAAAGGGACTGCTCCACAAAAGCCAAGATTCTGTGCTGACACAGGAAGTGGAGAAAAGGGCAGCAGATTTAAAGTTAGATGCCCAAAAACGAGTCTTAAAAAAATGTCTCACTTGACCGGGACCACACAGTTTCTGAAGCCAAGCAACTGCTGATGCGTTATGCACTGTAGAAGGGCAGGGTCTCTAAGTTTGCAGGTGTGAGAGAGGGGGCAGCACTGGGCCCCAGACTCACTCAGCATGGACACCCTGGCCCAGGGACCTGGGTGTGGATGCCCAGGGCTCCCCTAACACTGGGTGGGCTGGAGTGCTGTGTGGAGGCTCTGACAACTGGTCTCTTTTGCAGTCAGAATCCATGTTGGTACTTGATGCTTGGCTTGGAATTTGGGTCAAGAGGAGGGGTACTCTTTGCATCATCTGGAATGTAGTGTTTTCCTGCTTGTTTGATTGAATTTCAAGCAATAAGGAGGGCACATTGTAAACACACTGGTGAAGGGAAAGGAGTAGGAATCTCCAGTGTCTGAGAAAGCAAGGGCCTAGTCAGAAGCAGTTTCGATGTCAGAGGAAGATCAGAGCTGCATGCCTTTTCAGAAATCCGGTGGGCCAAGGGAGACTAGTCCTTGTCCTCTTTCCCCCTTCTCCAAAAGCGATTCTTTTTGTGCTGAGTTGCTAAATTGTTATCCCATGGATAACCCAAGAGAGGAAGGAAAAAACAGAACAAAACAGCAAATAAATGAAATGAATAACAACAAAGGACTCCATTAGCTACATGTTCTTGTGAGATCAGAGTCCTGTCCTGCCCAGGAGAGCTGGAAACAATACACAAGGCACAACCAGGATCATTACTCAGTGAACCCTTATGCTCTGACTCTCTTTAATTCATTTAGTGGCATGCTTGAGCCAATGCTTTTCTGAGCAATTGAGGAGGATACTACTAAGCGTACAAGTTTATGATGCAGATTTTTTTAAACAGATAGAGTTACACATATATTTAAGCGATTTGATATGTATGCTATTTTATTGTATGGACAGCAACCTTCAAAACTTCATAAGTAAAATTTGCTGAAGGTATTAACATAACATAGACATTTTACCCTTAAAAATATAAAATTTCATGCCAAAAAAAAGAGCATTTGTGGGAAATGTTAATTCATTATCCTATTTTGAAGATAAGTGCTGCTGAAAACTTCCAGCAGCTTATGATTAACATTCTCCATGTCAAGATAATTGTGAAAGCTGGTTAAGAGGCTTTACCAGAGATGATTTTGATGTCAAAGACAAAGAATGTCCAGGTCAATTGAAAAAGTTTGAAGACCAATTACAAGCATTATTGGCTGGAGATGCATATCAAACTCAAAAACAACTTTCAGAAAGATTAAGCATTGCTCAGCAAACAATTTCCAATTGTTCATAAGCAATGGCAAAGATCTTAAAGGAAGGAAAATGAGTGCCACTTCAACTGAACAGAAGACCAATGGAAAACTAAAAAGTCATCAGTGAAATGTTGCTTCAGTGGCACAAAAGAAAAGTCTTTTTTGCATTGAGCATTGACTGGCGATGAAAAGTATATTTATTTTGAGATTCCCATCGCTTCAGAAAGAAGGCAATGCTCTTAGTTTGGAGGGATCAGGAAGGGGTGATGTATAATGAGCTCCCAAACCAGGTGAAATCATTAATACCAATTGCTACTGATAACAAATATTCAATTTGAACCACACCTTGATAGTGAAACAACCAGAATGTTCCGGAAGACAGGGCAATGCAATTTTGCTTCCTGATAACACACCTCACACACTTCTAAACCAGTTAAATATACATTAAAAGATCTTGCCTGGGAAGTATTAACCCACTCAATGCATCCACCAGACCTCACTCCTTCAGATTAGCACTTGTTCTGATCAATGGCACACGCATTTTCTTACCAGCACTTCAAAACATACTAAGAAGTGGAAATTAGTTCTCTGAATGGTTTGCTTCAAAACAAGAAAACTTCTGCTGGGACAGTATCTACAAATTACCTGAAAGATGTTGAAATGTGTAGCTAGCGATGGACATTACTTTGAATAAAGCACTTTTAATATTTCTCTTGAAATGATATTTTATTTTTTATTACAAAATCTGCGTTATTAACCAGTACACTCAGTATATTGCACTAGGAGCTGATGCCTTAGACTATTTTTCAATGTCAATGTGTTAAATGATTAAATGAGAATTTTTATTAGTTTGGGAGCCGGTTTTCCTTATTCCTCTACCCTAATGACAAGCTCCGTGACAACTTGACTCATCCACAACTAACTCCTGCTCCTGTTCAAAGACCTTGGGACACTTCCTGGTATGTTTCTCACTGCTGCAACAGGATAGCCTACCTGCACTGCTCACTGATAATCCTTGTGCATCCAAAACAGCCTCTTAAGAAAGGATGAGTTTGAAATCCCTCTGTTTCATACCAAAACAATGTGAACACATCGAGAATTATTCCCATTTAGATCCATACACATCCTCTCCTGCAAATCTACCTATGAATTATGGAGTCTTATCAGAGCAGACAATTGGCCTAACTACCTGACCATGTACCTGAGCATAAGTGGTTTATACCATTTCTCACTTAGGATTCAAGTTTAAGGCAGGACCCCTGTTATTTCTCTCTCCACAGCACCACCTGGTGGCCACAGCTCACACCACAGCAGAAGGGACCCACTATGCAATGCTGGTTCTCTAAGCTTGGTCAGCACCTTCAAGGACCAAAGCAGCTTTAACTGCAGGCTGTGCTCACAGTGGTTATGAGTTCAGGATCCATAATCTGTCAGGCCCGGGTTGTGAACCCAGCTCCACCCCTTACTCTCTAGGCAAGTGCTTAACCTTGTCAAGCCTCACTTGCCCAGCCCTGCAAAGGGGAGAGGAATCCTGGCTGCCTCACATGGCAGTTGGAACTAAAGGAGAGACATAAAGTGTGAAACTAGCTAAAGTGTGCTGAGGCCATAAAGAGCTCCCACTACATGGCTGCCGTTACTAATATCTACCACTGACCCGCTCATTCAGGGATCCAAACACTTGTTTGTTTTCTTCATCCTCACCCGAGGATATTTAATTCAGAGAGAGTGGAAGGGAGGGGCAATCAGAGAGAGAAACATCTATGTGAGAGAGACACATTGAGTGGGTGCCACCCATACACCTTGACCAGGCCCAGCATTGAGCCTGCAACTGAGGCCCTTGACTAGAATCAAACCCTGGACTCTTTAGTCTGAGGGCCCACCCTCTAACCACTGAGAAAAACCGGCCAGGGCAGTCAAGCATCTTTCCTCTGATGGTTTTGCTAGCTCAGTTAGGCTGATTATCGTTAATTAAGTCAACTTAGACAATAGCACAAGTGTAGGTGGTGAATGTAAGAAAAAACTATGTAGCCTGAATGAAAACCTGAGACTACAGACACCTCTAGGTCAATGTTAATACGCTTTGATATCATTTACCTGCACGTGAGTGTTTTACCAAATCACCTCTTGTAAAGACTGGGAATGCAAGCAATAGTCTCAAACACTGGTATGGATGTGTGTGCACACTTAGCTTTTTGTGTTTGAAGGGAAACACCAGGACCTGCAGTGGTGACTGTCACCCAGAAAGGTTGTGCACAGGTGACCCTCAGGAGGCGCTAGTCAATGTCCCTCGGTGCTGTCACAGTCACCCCTGAGAGGGCCCAAGTCCCAGGCATGGGCTGGTCTCAGGAAGACCTAGTGTCCTTCATAAGTGTAAATGCTTAGGGTGCATGTGCGGCAGGCTTCTAGGTAAGTCATGTAGGACATGATATTTAAAAGTAAATTGAAAACTAAACCAAGTTCAAGGCTGGTAAGATGCGCTTTCCCCTCTCCCAAACCTTAACATCCCTGAATTCAGGATGCAGCTTCAAGCCTGTCTCACAGTCACTGTTGCCCAGGTGGCAATTCTGACAAAATCATCACTGCCACAACCCATTCATCTTCTTTTTATGTGAGCACCCTTGTCATGACAGCCTCCTAGATTCCATGAAACACATACAGCACATGCAACTGGAAATCCAATTCAGTACCTAGGACATGCACTAAGTGGTTTGGCTCAGTGTATAGAGCATTGGTCTGCAGACTTAGGGGTCCCAGGTTCAATTCTGGTCAAGGGCATGTACCCTGTGGGGGCTGTGCAGTAGGCAGCTGATAGGTGTTTCTTTCTCATTGATGTTTCTGACTCTCCTTCCCTCTCCCTTCCTCTCTTCAGAAAATCAATGAGATATATTTAAAAAACAAAAAACTTAAGTCAACTACACAGGACAACCCAGAATGACGAGCACAGTGCACCCAGTGTTGGCAGCACTTCTCCAGATCAGGTTGGAAAGGACCAGACCCGCTTTTCAAAGTGACAGAACAATCAGAGCCACGGGAGGCCTTGCTGGAGACCTTGCCTCCGTCCAGGAGGGGCTCAATGCACCTCGGAGCTCCCTACAGAAACGGCCTATTGTTCCCTGGAGGAAACCGGGAACCTCAAAAACATCTGCAGTGGAGCTTGTCTCTTTGGCAACTGTGTGGATATCTGTGGATATTTGAGTCCTTCCCACAGTGTCTATGGTGGGTGAAGCTCCTCATGCTAAAGGACCTGAATTGTTCTGGGATGAAAGGGCAGCAACACTGAGGAGCTTTACATTTTCTCCTTGGGTGTTCACATACCTCAGGAGGCAGATGTGCATGTGTGGAGCACGCCCCCTTCAGGCTTCTACACACACACACACACACACACACACACACACACACACACACGTTTGAACACCCCACATGCAGTCCCCTTGGTTCCCCCCTGTCCCTGATGGCAAGCTGAGATGCTCCCCTTCACTTCCTGCCTGCATCCAGGTCCCGCCTCCTACTTTTTCCCTTGTGCCCACTGTGGGCATCTTGCTCTTCTGTCCTCTTTGGGGTGGCCTCCAGGGGCTGCAGCTGAGATTGAAGTCGCTGAGTAGTGGTCACGGACGGGTCTGGTTGCTCTCTGGAATCAGCTTTATTTCCCTTCAGGAATTTACATACGGCTTTGGTTCTAATCCAGCGCTTCTTCCTGTAAGAGGTAGGTTTTTAGGACACAGCCCACCCTCACTGCCGCTCCAGCAGGTCCCTGGCTGCCCTACACGAGCTGGGATTTCCATCACCACACTAATCCCACCTGGGGCTCAAGAGGGGCACACACTGGCCAGTGAATTCCACAGACCCAGGGATGGCAGAAGCCTTCCTCATAGCAGGAACCCACTCTAGCCCCTCAGGAAAACAGGACTTCCAACCAAGCTCTCAGCTCTCCATTCCTCAGCCAAATGCAGGAAGCGGTGCTGTGCCAACCTAATCATGCTGGATGGCAAAATTCTACTACATGCCAATTTCAGAAAGTGTCAGGGACCTTCTCATTTTCTAATAGAGTTAATAATACATGAAAATAGCTGGCATACTTTACCTGTTCCCAGAACTGAGGAATCTGGGTGTGGGGAAGAGGGCAGGAGAGTAAGCCACTTCAAGCAGAAACAGTAACCCCTGGCCTGGAGCCTGGTGGTTAGACCATCGGCTTGAGCACTGAAGGGTGGTGGGTTCAACATTGAAGAGCCCATACCTTTGGTCCAAGTTCGATCCCTGGCCCCGGTCGAGGTGTGTGCAAATGGGAACCAATTGATGTGTTTCTCTCATCTCTCTCTCTCTCTCTCTCTCTCTCTCTCTCTCTCTCTCTCTCTCTCTCTTTCTGCTTCTCTTTCTCTCATTTCCTCCCTCCGACTTCCTCTCTTTCTCTCTTAATCCCCTCACCTTCCTCTCCTCCTTCTTCTCTCTCAAAAATCATTGGGGAAAATATCCTCAGGTGAGGATTTAAAAAATAACAAATGGAAACAGTGAATGTAAAGGTAATATGCTACATCTAATAGGAAATGAGGCATTCTAATGTCATTAGGACCACAGCTGGGTTCTGATCCAGGCTCTGCCATGAAACAGCACTGTAGTTACACAGCCACTCTATTTCCTCATCAGTATCTCAATTTCCCTGTCAACAGCAGGGTCGGGCAGAATTCTGTGGTTCTGTGATTTCTACAGAGAGACCCATCCAGATTCATGGTGATTTGACCTCAAGGCTGCGCTGAGGCAGGACAATGGGAAGGCCCAGCTCCTGGGCTCAGGCCGGGACCCAGGGGAAGCCCTGCTGCTGGATGGAGGCCGGCATTCTCAGGGACTGAGCAGGCCCACCACCGGGCTGCTGCGCCCTGTAGAAGGGAACTTGTTCGAGAACGTTCTCTGGGTGTCCAGTGACCCCAGAGAAATGGAGGTCTGAACAAAAGGCCGCTGTGCTTTAAAACAGGGATGTGGGTCCAGGCGTTTGACCCAAACTCTCTTCCCCAAACAGAAAAAGGTTTTTTAAGTCCCACATTCTAGAGACCAAAACTGATAGGCCTGCTTTAGTGGCTCTAAGAGCTCAAACACTCTGCCATTTTATCAGGCTCCTGGCCAGCTGGCACCCACCTTCCACCATAGCATACTCTCAGTACAGAGGGCGAGACCCAAAGAAACTCTAAATTCTTTCCATGCTGGGAGGCACCTGCACACAGGGCAGCTGCCATACAGGGGAAGGTACTGGCCCAACAAACTGGTCACTGCTCTAGATGCCACAGTTTTCCCTACTCCTGAAACATCAAGCTTGTCTTCAGTGTGTAAGCTACTGACGCTTAGATCAACTCACTTCTTTGGTGCTGCATCCTGAAACTTGCCCTCATGCATTCTTTGTTCTTGCAGGTTTTCATTCAGTTTCTGTGAGGAATGCAATTTGTCTCTAACAGAGGAGAGAGAAAAACAATCTGGTTTTAAAAATAAAACACATAAATTGACTCTTCAGTCCCGCCTGGGAACTGGCCCAGAAAGAACTGGTGTGTTTCTGGGACTCAGACATCACAGTGCTCATGGCCATCATGTCCGCCGAGTTGGCAATATGGGGGTGGAAGCATGTGATGTGGGTTCAGGACCCCTAATACGTGGAGGGGACCAGCTGAACACCTAGGATCAGCCTGTATGTCACCTCAGGAGAGCAGACCCAGGCCCATCTGAAAGTCAAGCTGGGGAACCCCGAGGATTCCAGCTAGGTGAGCTTAGGAGCTTGGGTTCTCAAGTCAGACACAGGGCAAGGCTCACTCCTGTGGGTGCAGCCCAACTAAGCCTTTAGTGGCGGGAGGGGTCTGCCCTCCATGAGTTAGACAGGCATCAGGTGACAAAGGTCAGTTTAGCGAAGTCAGACCTCTGACCTGGTCCCATTCCAATGTTGGGCTTCTGCTCACACTTCCAGGGAAGCAAACTCAAAGCCTTTCGGTTGCCAGACTGAGAAGATAAGGAGCAAAGAGGCCTGGGAGGACCGGAGGGGGTGGGGACTGTGGTGAGGCTCAGTGCGGGGTGCCAGGTGGGACCTAAGGCAGGGCCTGCAATCTGAGCCCCGCTCTCCATGTGGCAGAGCTTCTGATTGCTTTCCTCCAAGAATACAGAAACCCAGGCTCTGAAGCAAAATCTTTTAATTTCTAAATGTGGGAGCTAAATGCATATTTTCAAAAAGCAGAAAGGTCCAGAGAGACACCTCCTAAACCTAGGAATGCCCGAGGACATGTTCACTCCTAGGAAAGGGACCCTGGCTTTCCTGAAGCAGACGGCATGGCATGCTTTTGTGCTGTGTCTAAAGCTCTGCATGCAGTGCTCTCTGTACAGCATCCCTCACTGGGCTGCTGGATTCGGTCCTCTTCCTGCCTCTCCTCACCCATGTGACCATGACATTTCAGACCACATCGAGGGGGCCAGCTGAACACCTAGATTCAGGCTGTCCATCACCTCTGCTTTTCTAGTGTGAAAGAGAATCCTGGGCATTGAAGCAGCTGATCAGGCTCCTTAGGTCATAAGATGCCCAGGGCCTCCTAAACCTAGGTCTTTCCATGGAGTTCACCATAAACTGAGCTCCGTGAAAAGTGATGTCTTGCTAACCACTGGGCCCTTGGCACCTGACCTGCTCTGCTCACAGTGCCCTTGGCTCGGCCTCTGTTCTTCTAGTGTGTGTTATTATCTTCCCATGGCCGTTCCTTAGTGCAACAAAAACATGGCCCAGCTATCTTAGGGCTGGGGAAGACTGGGCGGCTGAGAGCAGGCTTGAAGCCTGCCCACTCCCTGGCCTCCTAAAAACACTTTCTAATGCAAAACCATAATCACATCACCCCTCAGAGGACCAAGTTCAAATTCTTCTACTTTCCACATGCCCAACCTCTGCTGGTAATTTTTTAGCAGCAGTGTTATAGAGAGCCAACTTCAGGCAAAAACTCTCACTTCTACCCCAAAACTGCAGTGAGGTTTTCCATGTCAACTATGCTTGGTAGGTGGCGAGCCCCCTGTAGATGAACAGATGACTCTGGGAGAACAGTGAGCTGTATCATCACATCAGGGAACTGGGACAGCACCTTATGGTCACTGTGCCCATGGCCCTCTGTCCCACACTGGCCAGCCATTGCTGATCACAGAGAAGGTAAGTCCCAGGAGTACAGCACTGAGGGGTGAAGACCACCCTGGACCCACAAGATGCTTCTCAGATTACTTGACTTCCAGTCCACAAGGTTTCCAGCACCAAGGCTCTTCCTTCTGCCCTCATTTCTGGCAGCTTCCTAGGCCCTGTACACCAGCAGCCATTAAACACTCACTTGCCAGTGAAATGAACTCCTTAGCAGGCATGGAAGCCTTCCATGGCTGAGCGCTACCCAATCCAGCCTTCCCTTCTGCCATTCCCTGCACCTTACCTGCACCAAGACCAAGCCAACCTCCACCTTCACGTCCCCCACTGTCTCCCATCCACACACAAACACACAATTGCTAGCTTTCTTTCCATCCAAGGCAGCAACAGATCTCCAACTCCCACCACGAAGCTTCCTTCCACATCTCCACAGAGCTCCTCAACATCTGTCTGCTGTGCACACAACTCTGCTTGCATCCCATCATCCCTACTGGTTCCTGGAGACCAGGTAACTGGTTTTGTGCACCTCACAGGGCTCACACCAAAGACAGGACTGTTGGCAAATTCAATGTAGACAAAGGAAGGACAGCCACTGCACCCCAACAATCCACTCTCCAGCCCAGTATGGAGGAAAAAGGACATAGAAAGGGCTCAGCCTGTTAGATGAAGTCCTTCCCTGGGGCCTCTCTCTATCCCTGTGGTATTTTTCAAAGTGAACTTAATCCCAGAAGCAGAATAAGAATCATCTTGCAGGGGCAGTGTCTTTGAAAAGCCAATATATCCAAACACCCTACTTGCAGAAATTGAGAACCATTCCAGGGAAAAGGAGAGAAGGATGAGCTGGGAAGATGGTCTGTCCCTTGCCCTGGGGACACCAATACTCCCAGGGAGTTTCTGCTGCCCAGAAGGGCTCAGTCTAGTCCTGGAGCTGGAAACCACACCCCCTCATTGAAGGGTGAACATCAGCCCACACCCCTCGCACATACTGTCTCTTCTCCTCATGGTGCGGGTCCTTGTTCTCCACGTCTTCCAGGAGAAGTCTCTGGTTCTGCTCATTCAAACTGTGGACTTGGCACTGCAGTTGAGGGTTTTCATCCTCCAAGTTCCTCCCGAGACAGGAGAGCATCTAAAACACAGGTGGACAATGTCTCAAACACCACAAGCTCCCATGATTCCACTGCTGGGCATCTACTTCTAAAAGAAGAAAGAGGCCACGTGCACAAAGATGGCCACTTTGGTGTTATCTGTGTCAGCTGGAATGACCAATGCGGTCAGTTCCATGGGGATGGCCAAGCCTTCTGCCACTGCAGCGTCCAATCAAACAGCCAGTGTCCACTTGTGGCTGGTGAGCACTGAAAACACAGCCAGTCTGAGCTGAGACGGGGCATCAGTGCAAAATATATAAAAGGCTCTGAGGAAGTCAGAACAGTTTAAAACACAGTGTAAAATATCTCATTCAAAAGCTGCCTCACACTGTGGCTCAGTTGTTTGAGTGTCTTAACATGCACCAAGAAATCTCAGATGTAATTTCTGATCAAGGCATATGCCTGGATTGCAGGCTCCATTCGCCAGGAGAGGCATGCAGGAGCCAGCTGGTTGATGTTTCTCTCAATGAAACCAATTAAAAAAATTAAATTATCTTTAATAAGCTTTTGGGTATACATGTGACTTTTTAAATATAATGGTTAGATAAAATAGACCATTACATTAATCCTGCTGTCTCCTTTCACTTTTTGATTATGGCTTCTAGGAAGTTGAGTATCACATGTGGTGGCCTGCATTTTATTCCTCTTGGACATCTCTGCTCTATGCAAGGTAGCACACTTTTCCTGTCAAGAGGGAGATAATACATGTGTTAGGCTTTCCAGGCCAAAAGTGGTATCTGATGCAACTGTTCAACTCTGTTACTACAGCAGGAAAGGGCCGGAGATAGAATGTACAGGCCTGGGTGTAGCTATGATTAAATAACAAACCAAAAATATTTACTCATGGACTCTGACTTTTAAATTTCATATCACATTCACTTGCCACCAAATATTGTCCTGCTTTTAGTTTTCCCAGTCATTAAACACTGTGAAAGCTATTCTTGGTTCACAGCCTTACACAAGCAGGCGTGGGGCTGGACCTGAATTTGGGGCTGAGGCTGGCCAGCTCTTGCTCTAGAATATGATCTCGGTTGGTGAATAGGAAAGCCCCAAGCTTTGGTTTCATGCAAACAGAGTTCCAAAGCGCTGCTTCAGAGGGACAAGATGGGAACTTCAGCTCTCAAGATCATTGCGAGAAATTAAATCAGATGACACAGAGAGCAGAGTGCTTAGCAGGGGTCGGAAATAAAAGGATACTCGGCCGTTTCCATGCACTGCGCCGACCCTACAATAGGCCAAGTTCGGGGAAAGGTGTTCTGTAGCACACCCCTGCCAGGCGTGGTGCTCATCCAGCCCCATGCCCCGGGCCTCCCTCCGCCTCTGTGTGACAGTCACACTCTCTCCTTGATCAGAGATGCCAATGAGGACTCATTCAGACCAGGGTGAGCCTAAGGCCTCAGCCCAGGGAAAAGGCCCATCCAGGGTGCTGTGCCCTCCACCCCAGGCCTCACCTGGCCCTGGTTGCCCAGCTCTGTCAGGGAGATGTTCATGCTCTGGGGCTCCTCCCTCTGCCAGTTGCACTGCGCCTGCCAGCTGTTAACTTCCAGCAGCCTCTCCTGCAGGGAGGTTTGGAGCTCCTTGGTGTGTGTTTGCAGCTCCAGCTTTCCCTTCAGCCCCTTGCACTGGGCCTGCCAGCGGGTGACCTCCAGCTGCCTGGCATTGAGGGAGGTTTGCAGGTCACTGTTGTAGACCAGCAGCTCCTCCTGCTCCTTCCTCAGCCAGTTGCACTGCTCCCGCCAGCAGTTCAGCTCCAGCTGACTGTCATGCAGGGAGCTTTGCAGCTGCTTTGTCTGGGTCTGCAGCTGCTCCTGCTCCCGCGTCAGTGCTTGGCACTCTGCCTGCAGGTGCTGCACCTCCAACTGCTTATCATGGAGGGAGGTTTCCAGCTCCGTGGTTCGGCTCTGCACCTCCTCCTGCTCCCCCTTCAGCCTCTGGTACAGGACCTTCCAGTGGTTTGCCTCCTGCTTCGTCTCATTGAGGGAGGTTTTCAGCACCTTGGTTTGGGTTTGCATCTCCTCCTGCTTCCCCGTCAGCCCCTGGTACAGTGTCTGCCAGCGGTTTGCCTCCTGCTGCCTTTCATTGAGGGAGGTCTGAAGCCACTTGGTGTAGACCTGCAGCTCCTCCTTCTCCTGCCTCAGTTCTCCGCACTTGGCTTGCAGCTGGTTCACCTTCAGCTGCTTGTCCTTGAGGGAGGATTGGAGGTCTTTGGTGTCAGTTAGCAGCTCCAGCTCCCCTTTCAGCCCCTTGCACTGGGCCTGCCAGCGGTTGACCTCCAGCTGCCTGGCATTGAGGGAGGTTTGCAGGTCACTGATGTACATCTGCATGTCCTCCTGCTCCTTCCTCAGCCAGTCGCACTGCTCCTTCCAGCTGATCAGCTCCAGCTGACTGTCATTGAGGGCACTTTTCAGCTTCTTTGTCTGGGCCTGAAGTTCCGCCTGCTCCCGCTTCAGGCCTTCGCAGTGGGCCTGCAGGCGGTTCACCTCCAGCTGTTTATCTGCTAAGGAGGTTTGAAGCTCCTCAGTGTGGGTCTGCCGCTCCTGCTCCTCTTTCAGCCCCTTGCACTGGGCTTGCAGCCTGTTCACCTCCAACTGCCTGGCATTGAGGGAGGTTTTCAGCTCCTCATTGTAAATCTGCAGGTCCTCCTGCTCCTTCCTGAGCCAGTCGCACTGCTCCTTCCAGCTGATCAGCTCCAGGTGACTGTCATTGAGGGCACTTTTCAGCTTCTTGGTCTTGGTCTGAAGCTCCTCCTGCTCCTTCTTCTGTCCTTTGCACTGGGCCTTCAGGATGTTTGCCGCCATCTGTGTGTTCTCCAGGGAGGTTTGCAGCTCCTTCTGCTCTCCCTTCAGCTGCTGGTGCTGGGAAAGGGCCCTGGGGGTGGAAAGACACAGGGCCAAGGGCTCAGAACACTCCCAGGCTCTGTGCCATGTGCAACCTTAATCAAAACCACATCCTCTCTGGGCCTCAGTTTTTCCCATGTATAAATGATTGGTTGAACAAAATCAGGGGTTTTCAAACTGTGTTCATTAGGGTTCTAGGAGGCTACCACAGGTGTCCCACTGAGGGCTGAGGGAGGCAGGACAGGCAGCCTCAGACACCACTTCCACAGAGCTTCCCTGTAGAAGTCCTTTCTATGTGGGGCTTTGACATGGCTGCCTCCTTGGAAAAAGAGTTCTTTGATTCACACACTTCAACAGGGAATCAGAACCTCTTTGCTTTTTTTTTTAATATATTTTTTATTGATATTTTACAGAGAGGAAGGGAGAGAGATAGAGAGCTAGAAACGTCGATGAGAGAGAAACATGGACCAGCTGCCTCTTGCACACCCCCTACTGGGGATGTGCCCGCAACCAATGTACATGCCCTTGACCGGAATCGAACCTGGGACCTTTCAGTCCGCAGACCGACGCTCTACCGCTGAGCTAAACCGGCTTCGGCAGAACCTCTTTGCTTTAAGAGGCTTTGTCTGTGCCAAGCTCTTCACCCCAAATCCAACCCCTTTCTAATTCTCACCCCTGAGATCAATAAAATAGGAGATTCTGCGGTGTTATGTAAATTCACTGAATGTATCACCAGCAACATCATCATCATTACCCAACTGGGATTCCTGGGGGAAGATTTAGAACTAAAGCTCCTAAGACCAGAGGCTCATGGACTCAATTTGACATAGTTGTGTGAACTTTTTTAAAAAAAAAATTTACTTGTTTTTTATACTTAATTTCATTGCAAAGCTTATATGGTTTTATTAACTGATGTTTCCTCAATAAAGTCATTTACAAAATAAGCAAAATAATATAAAGAGAGGAATCAGAAAAAGAAGAAAATATTCCTCCGTTGTTGTCCTGTGAATACTCCCAGGTTTAGCTTTAAGGGTCCCCAGACTCAAAAGTTTTTCCAGGTCCTCCCAGTCCTGTGTCCTGCCCAAAAGAGCAGCTTTTTAAAAAACAAAAATTAATTAGTTTACCAGCATCCCAAAATTTTAAGTTTGCACATCCACATTCACATATTAAAAAAGGAATGAAAGAAAGAAAGAAAGAAAGAAAGAAAGAAAGAAAGAAAGAAAGAAAGAAAAGAAAGAAAGAAAGAAGAAGAAAGCCTGAAGAACGATGACCTGTCAGCCTGGCCTGCTTCCCAGCTGACAGCCTTTAGCCTGGTGTGTTTTCCACCAGGACTGGTCTATGGCTGACTCTCCTTCCCCGCCCCCTGGACCTGCCGGCCACTGCAGGCAGCTGAGTTTACAGCCCCACAACGCATGTTAAATCAGAGCTTTGCAAAGGGAGGCCTCATATGGTCCTGCCTCTGGGTTGAGGCAAGACTGGATTCAAATCCTGCCTGTGCCACTAACTAGAAGCATTGACCTTGAACAAGTGGTGTCATGTTCCTGAGCGTGTTTCCTCCTCTTTCGCTGTGGTTTTCTTAAAGGATAACAATAGCTCTGCCAATTCTCATGATACCCAGTATAAAGTTCTATCCAGCCACCCGGACACTGACTTAGTGTACACTGACACTGTTCCCACCGGTTCCTGGGAGTCTCTGGTCACATTTAGTCTATTGATGAAGACCCCTCCTGTAATACACTCACAGACAACAGCACCGTACCTGGGCCTGAATGAACCTGTGTGTCACGTATATATTCCCTGTGAGAACCAGTGCAGCCTTGAACCTAGGAACTCTAGACAGCACTTCAGCACTGCCTTTGGGGGCCATTTCATACGGGGGAAAAGCCCTCACAGAGTACAAATACAACACCATGGCACTCAATGGACCACAAAGAGGACCCTCCTTTGTGAGAGCTGGAAGAAGGCCAGGCTCAAAGGCCTTGTTCAACCTCAGCTGCAAATGTGCACATCAGGCCACTCCAGCATCTCCCACACTGAGCACGTCTGTGAAAGTCCATGGGCACCGGTTTGGGGTCACCAGCACATTTCAGCGATGAGGTGAATTCACAAATGGGAACGGGAGAATGCTGAGGACCAAGCCTCTCTCTCTCGAGGGAGCACTAGTGTTAGAGGATGCAGGTGCTCATGTCCAACAGTCATTGGCACCACATATGTGGGAGGGGAGGTAATCCAAACCTAGAAAATGCCCCATCCCAGCTGCCAGAGTCCTTCCTTCCAACCACCAGCTCCACTCCCCGTTACATTGTTGCCACCAGCTGTTACCATGGCAGGGTTGGTAAAGATGCAGCATCACCAGGGGTCTCACTTGAGCTCAGCTCTGCAGGTGCTGAGTGAGTGGTGTGAGTGACCTCATGACAGAGGCTCTGCAGGGGCCTGATGGTTACCTGTCCAGCTCTAGCTTCAGCCTCTGGTTCTCCTCTGTGGCCATGGTGCTCCTCCTCTTCTCCTGCTGCAGAGCCTCCCGCTCGGTGTCCAAGAGCTTCTGCAGCTGCTCCAGCGCCGCCTCATGTTGGAGCTGGTCCTTGTAGCTGTTGAAGGGAAACACACCCACTAGCAATGGACACCCTGTGAGAATTCAAAGCCTGGGTGAGTGTTTTTCCTCTGCAGAGCAGAGGGGGAGGGGAATAGGTAGGGAGCAGGGCTGGACAGAGAGAAGGGCCAGACAGTAGGACAGCTCTGGGGGTCTCCTCCAGTCCAGGAGCCGAGTCCCCCTTGTCTACCTGATGTGTCTCCATGGTCCCTTCCAGTCCCTCTGCCTCCTTTATCCCACTGGGAACAAAGCCACTGTTTCTGAACCCCACGCCCTTCTCAGAGAAACCACCACACATACAGCAGAGTCCTACTGCCCATAACAGCTGGTGGGGTCCAAGAAGCCACCAGGGGCAGTGGCACATGCACATGCACACACCCTGCTCCTCAAGGCACCGCTAGTTCAGTCCTTGCCCACTCTCTTCCACAGCCTCCCCTCAGCTCGGGCTTTTATTTGCTTCCTGTCTCAGACTGTAGAAGGTCCAGCAGCAGCTGGTCCCCCTCATGCTGGGTGTCTGCCAGCTGCGCCATCTTCTCCTCTCTGAGGGCGATGGGAAGACATGGTGAGGGTTTCCTCAGAAGCGCCCTGAAAGCCCGCCCCCTGGGAGTCCCCAGTGGGAAGGAGAGGGCACCTGGCCTCTGGGCATGAGGAGGGTGTATCAACCGGGGCTGCAAAAACGCTCCCCACTCCAAGGTGAGCTTTAAGTATTCAGTGCCTGCTCTCAGCCCACACCACAGACCTGAGCTTTCCTCTGAGCCTGGGGGACAGGGAGGAGCCCACAGCCAGGCAGGCAGCGAGGCCCACTGGTGGGGACGTGAAGGCTGACAGTTCCCGAGATACCGGGCATGGCACCATCACCAGCTGCAGGAAAGGGGGAGCTGAGGGCAGGGAGCAGGCTACCCGGGGCCCAATAGGGATCCAGCTCCAATAGAGCCCAGTCACTCCCAGTCACAGGTAAGACCCCGTTTGTTGCTCTGCATGGCAGTGTGGCACAGGTGCTAGCAGGTGTGGTGGTACAGGGCTCAAGGGCAGAAAGACAGGGGTCACTGGGGAACTCACAGCTCCTGCCTGATGCTGTGCTGCCTGGCCTTGGTGTCCGCCAGCTCCACGGCCAGCTGCTGTGTGTCCTCGCTGGGGTGGCTGCCTGTGTCCCGCTCCAGGGTCAGGGTCACAATGAGCTACAGAGGGCAGACAGAGGGGTCTCACCGGTGTGCTCTTGTGCCTGGCACAGTGCACACGCTACAACTTCCTGAAGAATTGAAGAATGAGCAAAAGAGGGAAGAAAGTAAGAGAGAAGATGGCAGCCGAGACTGCAATGCCTGGAGTGACGCAGGAGAAAGTTGGGAGAGATTTTAAACCTTAAGGATACATTTAGTGAGACATCAGGGCTGAGTGAAGAGAGCAGGGCCTCAAAGCTCAACTTTTGTCCTCACCCAGGTATCTGGGAGGGAACTTGGCCCTGGAGGGAAAGTGCCCTCGCCCTGCCCTCAAGGAAAATGGACCAGGAGGAGAGACACTGTGCCACTTAAGAGGAAGTCGCGATGAGAAGCCAGGCTCATGAGTAGAGCCCTGGGTCAAACCCCTCCCCATCTGTCCCCCAGCTGCAGGGCCACCTGAAAACTCACCTCCCTGCAACTGTCCCGCTCATCCACCAGCCTCCTGAGCTGAAACGCCATGTTCCTGGAGAGGGACTGCAGCTCCTCCAGGGTCAAGCCTGGGACCTCCAGCCTCTGCAGGTCAAACAGGCTCTCCTGGTGGTGGGTCACCTGGGGGGACACATAGGGATGGTGCTGCGGAGGACAGGCAGGGAGGAGCTGTGGGGTCCCTGAGAGCACCCACTTCCCAAGGCCACAACCCTTGGGACCTAGGCCGCCTCTCAAACAGCTGACCCACCTCACTGACATCATTTACCCCCAGCCACCATGTTTCTGTGGGGGGCGGGCAGGCATCTCAGCCAGCCCAGCCACACTCTGCAGCCAAGCTCTTACTCACTCACCACTGCTGCTGGCACACTAGTTCAAGGAGGACACTGACTTCCCACCAGACAGTGCTCCTCACAGTGTGGGAGCTCCCTAACTGCCCCTAGGGATTTCAGTCCGGCACCATCCATGTCTCACACAAAGAAGGTGAGCCTTGGGAGTGGGGGGTGAGGAGGGATAGCATCTTATTTCTTAAAATGAAATCTAATGCAAAGATGGAAAAATATTAGAATGCTTCTGTCAGAATGGTGGGCCCATGACAGTCTTATGTTACTTTTTGAGGAAACATTCCATAAGCTGAATCACTTTTCAGGTGAGCCTGCATCTCCTTCCCACAGGCAACACAGGCCCACCAGGATTCCCCTTTCCGCCAGGGTGAGCGCAGGCCCAGCCTCCTCCTCACTGGGCAGCCTCTCCTCCCACTGCCAACATCATCTTCTTCAACCCAGGGACAGGCCCTTGTCATGCAATCAAACCTGTGACCTTTGGTGGGCTGCCCAACACTCTACCCACTGAGCCAAACCAGCAAGGGCCTGACCTCACCTTCTCAATCTGAGCCCCCAGCCCAGCCCAAGGAGGCAAAAAGTCTGTTTCTAGTCCTTGTCTTCTCAGTGTGGGAAGGTGAGTGTTACTGCACTCAGGCCCCAAGAGAGGAAACAAATGTCAATCCCCTGAGTGAGGTGCAGCAACAAAGTTCTTCCATTTCCCAGAGAGGGAAATGGAGGAGAGAGCACCTCAAAAACCCTGCTTGGCAGGTTTCAATCAGTGGTTTGAGCACCAGCCTAGGGATTGAAGGGTCTCAGGCTTAATTCCTGGTCATGGGAACATACCTCACTTATTGCTTTGAGCCTGGACCCCTGCGGGAGGCAACCAGTGTATGTTGCTCTCTGACATCTATGTCTCTCTCCCCTCCTTCCCTCTTCTGCTCTCTTTCACTCTCTCTAAAAATCAATAGAAAAATACACTTGGGTAAGTAATTAACAAAAGCAGAATGGTCCTCAGTCTATCAGGTGGCTGCTCACCATCACAATGGCTGAACCTATTTAGGAGTATCCTGACTTCCTCTCCACTCTGACCAGTGGCTTCCCTCTCCTGCTCCAGTACGGACTCAGCACCCACCACCCTTGGTGCCTGGGGCTGGGTGCCCATCAGCCCAGCCTGTCCCTGGCACCGGTTTGGGGTGCTGTGTTCATTGGCCTCTGCCAGCCCACACCTGCTCCCATGTGCTCCTGCTCATGTCTTGCTCATGCCTTCATCTCATCTGTCCAATCGGACCAATGGCTGAACTACATCTCCTAAGGTAACTAAATCATACAAGGTGTCTTCTGGATGAAGGGGAATGTCAGGGAAATCCACTTTCAGGTCGGTGGCTGCCTCACAGGCCCAGTTTCCAGGGAAACCACTTCTCTGATGTGACCACCTCTGCCAAGGTCCATGGCAGAGTAACTGCCCTCTGTGTCGATCCCTCACGCCCTGTCCCCACCCTAGAGCCCAGTCTCCAGCAACTGCCCTTCTGGGACTTGGTAGCCTGTGTCTCTGCCACGTCTCTGACAGAAACAGACTCCTTTCCCTCGGACTGTCAGCCATGGAAAGCACAGCCACATGGGCCAGAACACATTTTCAGAGCAAATCAGATTAAGAGGCCACACCCATTGACAGTACTTAAGGTCCCAACCCCCCCCCCCCGGCTCTGTATTAGGCAAGAACAGGAAGCAAACAGAGATCTGATTGAGGTGTTTTAAGATTTTTTAAAAAATTTTTTTACATTTTTTACCCTCATTTTGTTTTAGCTTGCTGATGACTACCTTTCCAAACAGGTTCAATATATCTGGTGTATGAGACCTAAAATTAGATCAATCACTAATGGGTGATGTAGCCTTTAAAATTTCCCTTGGTGGTGAGAGTCTGTCTCCTGGTTGCCACGGGAATGGGGATCCACGGCTAAGCCCCACAAAGCCAGGCACACACCTACCTCCCTGATATGGGCCTTGATCCCAGCCTGGGTCTCAATGTCCAGTTGTTGGATTTTGTCAAAAAACTTCTCTTTCCTGTCGCACTATGGAGGTAACACATGTTAATAGAAGTATTCTGTGAGTGAGATAACCTGGGCTCACCACAGCCACAGAAATAGTTTCCAAATGAATTTCCCACCAGCCCCTGGCTTCCTCCTTTATAACCAAGAATCTGTCCTCCCTCCTCTCCCTTAGACAGAGGATTTTCTAGAAGTTGCTCTGACCACCACAGAGGAATCACCAGGAGTACTTGTTTCCAGCAAGCCCATCAGTTTGAAAATGCTGAGGTTAAACACAGAAATCTGCACGTTAAACAAACTCCAGTGACTCTTAAACCAGATAAGGTCAAGAGCTCCAGGGTGACAGCCTTCATCTTCAAAGGGCCGAATGGTAGGAATTTCTCAGAGTCTGTGGGCCATTTAGTCTCAGCTCTGCCAGTGTGCTGAGCCAGCAGCCAGAGATAATACATGGGGAATCCAGTGGGGCACTGTGCCCATGAAAGTTTTTTCCAAAATCAGGGAGGGTCATTTGGGGTCCCCAGGCTGCATGGAGTTTCTGATCATTGTTCTAGGTGTCCCCATACTGGGGACAATTTTCTAAGGGAACCGTGGGCTGAGGAATCTCCACTTGCTTCTTGCCAAAGGTGCCCTGGGACTGGAATCAGCTGTCACCTAATGAGTGGTACTTTCTCTTGGAAGCCGGAACATGTCATGTGGGACTGAAGGCAGCTTCCCTCCTACCTCACTAAGGGGGAGTTTATCCCCACAAACCCACACAATGCCAAGGGCAGGCCCCCTCCACCCTTGCCCAATCCCTACCTGGACAGCACAGCCCAGCACTAGCACCAACATTTTCTTCATCTCTTCCATACTTTTTGCTAAATCAAAAGAGCAACATATTTAAGCAGACTCATCTCCTAATAACATCTCACCAGTGATATACCACTCTGCTGTTAAGGGGCGGGGGGGGGGGGGAAGGAATCAGGAAAACTAAAAAAATCATTTTGACTTAGTAACCCCCCCTCCCCCCATCAATCTGTTTTCTACTTTTGGGTTTGTATATTATTTAAGCCCGATGAGAATTTAGTAGGGAAGTATTTGTGGTCCTTTCCCACTCAAATATGTCATGATACTTGAATGATAACTATCTTCCCATGATAATTCATGAACTTCAACATCAGCATCTCTTTAGTGTGTGCAGGAAGCAAGCCCAATGGCAGAGTGGCGTCTCCGTAGGAAGTGCTGAGTGATGCTGAGATGAGGCCCACACAACTCCACCTGTTCATCATGTTGCATTGCAAATAGACAAGCCCCACACACATCTCCCAGCTTCATCCAGCCCACATCCTGCATGTCTGTCCTGCCGCTGTGAGGAAGCATGGGACTTGGTGGACAAGTTTGTAAGGAGGATTCTCCCAAAGGTCTGGAGCCGCTGGAGGGACATTGCCAAAGGCAGCACACGCTGCCTTGACTTTTCCTAACAAGCGCGATCACCCAGGGTGTTTTGCTAGAATCTATACATTGAGTCTTTAAAGACCCAACCTTGTAGAAGCACATGCTTTGTCAAGGATGCTTACCCTGCTGATTGTATCTAGAGGTTCATTTTAGTTCCAGCTGATATGACAATAACAGGGTACTTGGTGGCTGTAGCCAAGTAGTGCCTTAGCCTCTCTTTCACAGAAGCACGGGTTAGAGTCATCATTCATCTGCTCAAGGTCTGCCTGCAGCCCTGGCACGCCCCTCCTCCGTCTATTCTCAGTGTCACTTTTGATGGTCTCATACTTTTGCACAAAGGCTACCAATTTACTCAACCAACTTCCTTCCAGAGACTGAAGATTTCAATGTCTTAATAAAAATGATGCTAACCAACATCTTAGTGGTTAGGTTCTTTGGTTTTTAAAAGAAAGAAGAGCAATTCACCTTTTAAAAATGTTTTTAGAGGAAAGGGAGAGAAAGACAAACCCAAGCTGCTCACCCCCTCCTTCCCTAGCTTGAGATACAGCAGGAAACCCAGGCATGTGCCCTAACCAGGAATGAAACCAGCAACCTTTTGGTTCATGGGATGATGTCCAACCAACTGACCCACACGGGCCAGGATTTAGAGCACGGGTGAGGAATGTCTGGCCGGAGGGCCATATCAGGCTCCAAAATTATTAGGCTTGGTCCTTCTGAGGCATTAGGAGTGAGTTAAACAAATGCTTGACAAAATATAGCAGCTAATTTTTAAATTGATAATTGTCTATGGCCCACGAATGATATCATGCATACCCAAATGGCCCTTGGCATAGAAAAGGTTCCCCACCCCTGGGTTGTAAAGCAGCTTCTTAATTACCTCTTTAGGGAAAACTAATCCTTCAAGCCTTTCCTACTGCGGAATTTCCAAGCAAAAAGACTTTTACCATTTCACTCTCTCACAACCAACATAAGATAAGCCCGATTTCAGACCCAGACTAATACAATCATACTGCTCCTTCTCAGTTCTGCCAATCAGACAGGACAAAAAAAAAAAAACCAAACAAACAACCCACTTCATATTTCATACTGTCTCCTTGATTATGCATCTTCATGTGCTTATGTGTGCCAGCCACTTAGATCAACAGCATCATAACACTGGGCTCTAGACCTCCCTGGTTACCAGGAGCAGTGTGACCCCACCAAGCTATACCTTGTCCTCCAGCCTCAGTTCCCATCTCTGAAATGGAGACAGCTGGCCTGGGTGATGTGCAGAGTGGTTGTGGGGGGATGTTTTATAATTTTCTAGATTTTTTATCATATGTGTTCTACTCAGGGAGAAGGAAAATGACAGAAATCCATAGCATTGTTTTCTTGAAAGGCTTACCCACAACGTCTTCCATTGTGCTAAATGGCCCAAGGTTCTAACAAAGACTCCTTGGATGAAGAAAACAAACTCGTGTCCTGAGAATGAGTGCTGTGCTTTATTTCAGACCTGGGCTGTGAGGTGTGCATGGAATAATAAGTGGCCTAGTCCTCATAGCACTCAAATGAGAAATAGCTAAAAACCACCATTCCTACTATGAAGACACTATGGCGGAATCTCAGATCTGGGGTCTGCACATTCACTAAAATAAAGTGCACCCTCCATGCCACCTCCCAGCCTGATAGAGGGCAGGAGAGTGATGGCTGGACCACAGAGTCCCCATGGATCATCCAGATCCCACTCTCAACAATATGCTCAACAAGGGTGAGTGCTGCAGATCCATCTACCACACACAAAGACTTCCCTTTGCTGATAAGTGTAGAACTTGTCAGTGTTAAAAATGGAATAATTTTCAAAGACTTATGATTGTTATTTCACTTGAGGCATTTCATTTGGCCCTAAGGGCTCCAATCCATAGTCATTCATAAATATAATCACCACCCTGACTCACTTCTCTATTCATGCTGAGCTGATGATCAGCGACATTTCAGTTTTGATTTAAAAAAAAGAAAAGAAAGAAAGAAAGAAAAGAAAGAAAGAAAGAAAGGAAGGAAGGAAGGAAGAAAGAAAGAAAGAAAGAAAGAAAGAAAGAAAGAAAGAAAGAAAGAAAGAAAGAGAATGAGCATAGGAGAGTTAAAACCTCCTAATTAGTCCCAACAAAAAGATTCCATGGTCACAGAGCTCTCACCCACCAACCAATGTGCCCATGTGACCATCACCCCTCCATCTGTCCCCAGATGAGAGACAAGTGCCTTGTGTAAGCCTTTTGATAGATATCACAGGCACTGACCCTCCCAGCCATTGCCAGCTCCTCTTCCTACAGCAATTCACCACTCGCAGCCATGTATATGGTGCTTTAGCCAGCATAGACCTGAAACCCAGAGAGAAAGTGTTTGCAAGGCGTGGAGCAGCAGAAACAGAAGTAAGAGTTCATACAGAAAATGTTGATGTTCATGGCAGGTGGTCTAACTGTGCCATACATTAGAATAACTCCAAAAGCTCCGAGAGTCCATGTTCCCACCCACCGCAGAGGAAAACAGCATTAAAAATGGAAACACATGTAGGATAGACATGCTGCTAGTAGCAAGAGCATAAGCAAGGAGGAGACTGGAATCCCCATACATACAGACAGGCATAGACACACACAGACACACACAGAAACATGAGCTTAATCTACAGTCGGAGGTGGCTCAAAGAAAGACCAAAGTGGTCCACTTTGTCATCACCAGCAGTTACACACAGTGACACCCATGAGGCATTCATTCACTCATTCATTCACACCCATCAGGCATCAAGAAAAACCTAAATCTGATCCAGAGAGCACGGTTAGAAAAATATAGAATTCCTGTTGGCTAAGTTTTGTTAACACCATGGAGCCATGGAGCGGAGGGGGGGTTTTAAAGGTAGAGAATTAATTGTAGAAACATTTTCATGGAGAAAATTATGTAAATGAGCTGTGGGCGATGAACAGGGCATGAGGAGAGTCAGGTGGAGCAGTGCTGTGTTTGTTCTCCCCGAGGTGCTTACTTAAAACATGTGTTGCAAACAAAGGCTTTCTCTGGCTGTTTTCGCTGCACAGATTTCTATGAAACTTATGAAAGGGAGAGAGAGAGAAAGAGAGAGGAGAGAAGTTCCTGAAACCCAGAGAGACCTGAAGTTCTCTAATTTCTTATGGGAGGCTGATTTCTCTCAAAAATTCAGGAGTAAGAAACACTGCTATTTTCCTAAATCTAACAGATTGTGGGTGTTGAATAGTTTCAAACGTACAGAAGTCTCTCTAGTGGGTCCCAGCCAGCGAGATTGGCTCAGTGACAGTTAAGCAGGCAAAGAAGAAACAAACCTACAGAGAGCTCCCTTCCAGGTCCCCATGTGTTCTGGCTGCTGTGAGCTTTGTCTTAATCAACACAGCCCTAGGCTCAGACCAAGAACATCAACAATGCACAAAAGCTGGAGAGCGCCCTGGGAACCTGGAAAAAGGGCCTCTAGTCTGCGGTGAGATCAGGCAAGGCTTCTGAAAGGACCTGACCTCTTTTGGGTTTCGGGGGCAAGGGGTGGGGTTAGGACACAGTGAAGGAGAGTATGGTAGGCACAGGAATAGCATGTGTAAAGCCCCAGAGGTGAGAGAACATGGTGCTTGTTCCAGAGCCCTGGTGCAGGCAGACACATAGGATGTGGCAGGAGGTTATCCGCAGCCTGTGTAACTCCCCAGGCAGCCACCTGACAAGCATAAATTCACTCTGACTTTCTGGAAGATGTCCAACAGCACATTTCATTTGGATTTCAAAGTCACAGTGCATGTCCATTTCTAAGACTTGGAACCCTTGTCATCTCAGGCCTCAGGGTGCAGTGTCAGGCATACCAGGCCCTCCTGGTGAGACCCACCAAGGACTGAAAAGGGCATCACAGGGTCCCCAGGAAGAGAGATGTGAGTTCCTCCACAGATTCTTCCTTTCTTACCAAAAGGTCCCCACCCTGGAAGGTGGCCCCGACTCCACATTTACTGAGGAGGAGAGACCCCCAAGAGGCCACATGTGACTCAACCCTTAAGCCCACTGAAGCTGGGGCCTTGGCTTCCTGCCCAGAGGAATCCTGCCCATCTTGGAAAATCTTACTGGGATGATCCCCTGTATTCACTGTGCTGGCTCCAAGTTGGCAGCCAGAGCTCTGTGTCCAAAGCTGCCCAGAGCCACTGGCACTGGCCAAGCCCATGGATGAGGGGGACCTTTAACTCACCAGACAACGGGTCTTTGCCAATCTTCAAAACATCTGGCAACGTCATTACGATCCACTGCTTCAGAACGTCCTACAGAAACAAGGAGGAAAGATACCACTGAGATCAGAAAGGAAATAAAGAAAGACTAACAGCATGAAAGCTTATCAAGTCACTGTGTGAGTGTAGCCACTGCATGGCAACTGGGAACATGCTGTGCAAGAGGACAGAACAGATAGGATGTAAATAAATGTGAAAAGTCAGAGCTTTCTCCATGTGAGCAGGACTGAGGAAGGGGCACCATGATGCCCTTAGTAAGTGCTGTAGCAAACATTTACTCTGGGCCTCGGTCTAAGGCTGCCACGCATCCTTGCCCTGCCCTCAAAGAGCTGTGAGTGCAGAAACCAGGCCAGAAGGCAGGTCCTTTTTTTTCAATGAGATTCTCTCTGGGCCCTGAGGGTGGACTGGCCATCTTTTCCTTCTTGTATCAGTTCTGTGTTTTGGAGAGCTACCCAGTGCCCAAGAGCAGCAAACTGCCTGCAATTCCACATGGTCGATCCCCCTTGGCCAGCCCACAGCTGAGCAGCAGGGCAGCTGACCATCATCAGCTTGCACCTTCCTCAACCAGCGACAGCAGAGAACTACATACTCATGGCCGCACAGCATGTCCTGGAGTCTGTCTGCTCCCTGCTGCTCACAGAGAACCTCAGAAACCTCCCTCCCCTGAGGCCTTCATCGCTGTCACAGGGAGAGGTGATGCCCTGAGGTGGGAGGCCTGCCTGTCAAGAGTCCCATTTTGGCATCTCCGAGGTTTTGATGCTTGTGAAACCAGGAGAACAGGTCTCCATCCCAGCAACTGGGGCAAGTGACAGACTCTGACAGGACTGCCTCCACCTTGACACCCTTTCCCTTCTCTCCTGCCCATAACCCTCCAAACTGGAAACTCAGCTGTGCACCATCACTCACCGCAGTTGTCATTTCTTCTAAGAAGCCTTCCCAGCTGCCCCCATGCAGCCTGAGTTAGGATTCTTGTGTCTTGAACTGCTGGCACCATCCACCTCCCTGGCACTTAGCACACATCACCAAAAGCACCGGCTTACCATGAATGGTGCCTGGAGCCTGGAATCAAGGTCCTCAAAACCCAGACCTCTGTCCATGGCCATCACAAGGGCAGCACTAGCTGAAACCCACCAGGCTACAGCATGCCTGGGCCTGAGTGTGGCTCCGCTCAGAAAAAGAAATGAGGCCACTTCAGCCCCATCATCTGAGCTCCCCCAGGCCCAGCCCAGAGGCTGCTCAGAGTCAAGGTGCTGTGCTGCCAACAGGCCATGGAATGAGCACAGCTGGGAGTCAGGAACAGGGCCAGGGCAGAGTCTGACCAACATCTCAGTGACACCCCAGAATATTCCTGGGACCTGCTTGGAAGTGAGTATTTCTTTAATATATATATATATATATATATATATATATATATATATATATATATATAATTTATTTCAGAGTGGAAGAGATAGAAACATCAAAGATGAGAGAAAATCATTCATTGGCTGCCTTCTGCATGCCCCAACTGGAGACTGAGCCTACAACCTGGAACCACACAAACTGGGCCAAAAAGGGGTTATTAAACCATGTTCCCTGAGGTTCCAGGAACTCACAGAGATGCTCTGTGGGGACGGTGGGAACTCAGAGGACACTAGGGTCTCCCAACCCCGAATCAATCAGAGTCATAGGGCTTCACCTGAGATCTTAAGAAAACTCATATGGGGACACAAGTTTCAGTGCTCAGAAGAAGTGTGAAATCCTGGGCTCAGCGAGACATATTCAGTACATATGGCATCTGTCCTGGTCATATAAAGACCATAAAGATAAGAGATTTCACCCCACCTTCCCAAGGCCTAGGTGGGGATTTTAACAGCCCTTCGCCATCTGGTACTCCTGCCATGGACTATCTGTGAATGAGATACAGTGAGCATGACAAGTGGGCACTCTACAAGCAGAACTCCAGTGCTGCTGTCTGTTTCCTGGGGACTCATCCATTACAGTCCTGACCCAACATAACCCTGTGGTCCCATACCTCCTTCAGCCCCTTGAATTGTTGCTGTACAAAGACTCACTGAGCTGTGGACAATAAGCAGCTCAGTGTGTGCCCCCCTGCCCTCCAGAGCCCAAACCAGCCACTCCCTATGTGACTGGTTCTTTGGGTCACAGTGGTGACTCATCTCTGGGGACCTCACAGCAACAGATCCAATGCCATACACACGAGAAGTGGACACACTATACACTGAACTTCAGTGCTGCCATCTGTTCCCTGGAGGCTCGTCCAGACCCAATGCCATGCACATGGCTCAAAGGACATTCGCTGGACAAAGTAAAGCAATGCAACCTCTCATTCTTCCCACAATGTGGGGGGAATAAAAGATGCAAGTGATAACCCCAAGTGTCAGCAAGCAGCTGCCTCACCATGAACACCATTTCCTCTGAGTTTCCTGCGGGGAAACCTTCTAAGTGAGGACATTGCCAGGAGCAGAGAAGTCCTGGGGAACAGAGGCTGCCCTTACCTGGTAGAAGGTCTTAATGTGTCTGACCAAGGTGGTCAAGTTCTCAATGCGAAGGTTCACATCGTTGTTCACATCCTGGTGGAATCGCTGATTAGGCCTGGGGTCTCTAGGGGAGGAAACAGGAGACTGGAAATGGCATCTCCCAGCATTTGCCTCACCTCCCTTCCCAGCACTTGGACCCCTCTCCAAACCCAGGTCAGTGTGAGGCTGAAACCAGTGTGGCTCCAGTCCAACCAGAATTCTTCACCTGCCAAGCCGTGGGACCTTAGACAATACATATCCCACCCAACCCTAAGACAAGCCCTCCTCAGGCCCTTTATGTCATTTCTATTCCCACTCTTAGCAGCACCCACAAACCACCACCAAATGCAGTGCAGACCCCAAAGGTTTCCCTGTTTGAAAATCAATAATCTCCCCCAGAATATATTTTAAAAATTTAAAAAGTTAGGAAATGAACACACCAAAATATATGAATCAACAAGAAAGAAACAGTGGGGAAATGGTACGTTTTCTGAAATAAATCAATAAAAATCATTAATGTTCTACTTCACATGAGTTCCCCTCCTCTGTCAGCAGCCTGGGTCTTGAGCTCGTCCTGTGATTTTACATTCTAGGGACACAATTCCAACTTCTCAAGCTGACATTATAAGTGTATACCACTGCCCAGGAGACAGGCTAACAGTAGAGTCTTATGTAATTCATGTAGGTACCCCCAAGCATCATTGACTTTCCACTCTCCAGCAAAAGTCAGGTCTGGTCTTGATAAAATTAAAAATCTGAATCAAGTGACTGATAACTTGACTTATTGATATTTGTTCAGGACATTTCTCAAAATTCAAAGGCTCCATAAAGTTTTCCTATTTGAAGGGAACAGACTCAGCAGGAAACCTTAGCTGCTGCCTCTCCTGTTTTTCATAACAAAGCCCTCCCCACAGTTACTGTCCCAGGACACAGGGAGGGTGATGATTCAAATGAGCCCTGTCTTCATGGGTTTATGAGGGCTCTGAGCCGCCTGGGAGCTGGTCTGATGGAAGAAAGACAGGCCTCTTCCTCTTTCAGCAGTAACCTGCTCCCCTCCATAATGAAGGGACTATTGGAGAGTTATGGAAATCAATCTCAATGCTATTTAGCTCATTTGAAGTCAATAATTAATAAGAAATTGACAAAAAGGAAAAAGTCTACAAGTCAACTGAATTTCAAATGTCACTAAGAGGACAATTTCAACACCACGACCACCACAGGGTGTTTGAAATTCATCCAGGACACCAGCAGCTGACTTGGAGAGGAGGACACTGTGGCTGGGACAGTAGCAGCCCAGACTGCCCATTTGGGAACAGGAGTGAACGGTCATCCTCAGAACATCTGAGAATGAGATACAGTGTCTGCCAAGACCGAATTGAAATCTTTCCCTGGCAAATGAAAAGCCAATAAAATCGCATGAAACCTCCCCAAAAGCGATAGCAGCCAAAGGGCCTCAGCACACAGGGACGCTCGCTGCACCTAAAAGACACTCCACACACCAGAGTGTGTCCTGGGCTCTGATGCTGTGCCTCTCCCACCAGCTCTGAATGGCAGTACTACCTGAAACTAAGTTCCACAAGAGCCCTGGCATTTACTACCCGAGCAATCAGACTGATTAACATGATCATTAACCAATACTCCCTCCTTTAAGGCTCTTCGGTCAGAGAAAGGTTATTAGAAAACAAATGCAAACAAGACAACTAAGGAAAGTTTATTCTACTCTGCTCAGGATGCTAAAAAACATCTTCTCCTGCTGTAGGAAAGACAGAGCAAGCGCTGCTGATTCCAATCTGGGTCATTCACAATGGGGTCCACTCACAAGTGCATACACATTAGCACAGGCATGCAGGCGCAGGGAAACACACACACACACACACACACACACACACACACACACACACACACAACCCAATTCTGAGCCTCACTCTAATGACAATTATGATGGACATTTGTTGGGCATTTTCTAAAACTTGATCTTTTTAATCCTCTCTAAATCTATAAAATTCCATCCCTTGTTACAGATCAGGAAATGGAGGGGTAGAGAATTGAAGGAATTAGCCAACAGTAATAAAATAATAATTGGTAAAGGGGGATTAGAACTTGCCTGGCTGAAGCTAAAGTCAAAGCTCTTAGATAACTTTCCCACAAGAATGTGAAAAATGTATGGAATGTGAATAAGACCCCTTCTTTTCCCTGGGGTCCAGTGGGTCCCCAGAGATTCTGCATTTACAGAAGAGCCATTTGCAAGTTTCCCATGCATCTCCATCCACGCCCCTCAAAGCCTCACTTTCATTCAGCGATTCTCCTAGACCAGGTCTTTCCCAGAAAGCTGATGGTCCTTCAGTTCCAAATACCTTTCATCAAACAAACTTCCACCCACTGTCCTGGAGTTCTTCATCCCCATTGACTGGAAGCAAAAGGGCCCGTATACTGAGATACCACTGGCCCAGCAGAAACCTTCCCACAGCAACTCAGGTTCCTCCACTTCTAGTCCCTTAATCACACCTTCTGAGCATCAGTTTTGTGCTTTGCCTGTGAGGACAACTTACATTTCCATCATCACTTGGTTGAGCAAGAAGCCATCCACCAAGTGCATGTACATGTCCTCATCCTTGCCGCTTGCGACTGGGCTCAAAGTTTTCACCTGTGAGGAGGTTGTGCAGGCAGAAAGACAGGAAATGTTACCCCACGTGCACATTCTGAAGATCTCCCTGAAAACAGCGGGCAGGGCCCCTGTGGGCTGAAGAGTCACCCACCACCCGACCTCGCTTCAGTTGGCAACAAGCCCACCTTTCCCCAGGGCCTGTCTCCCTACACCGATTCCAGCTACAGATGTGAAACAGTAGGAGGCAAACTTTCTCACCACTTTTCTTCAGTGTCACAGGACAGGGGGAAATGAAAAATAAAATAAACTTTCAACGCATTTCTCATATCTCTGATTTATTGGAGTTACCGTGCCCATCCCACCTGGTACATGTTCCTGTTCACACCCCAGTCCTCACCGGCCACCACCAACCAACAGCTGGTCTCAGGTTCAAACACTACACCAGGATATTTGTGGGGGTGAGTGCTTCTCCCCAGTGGTCCAGCCCCATGGTCCAGGTGACCCCTCAGTTCCTGTCTGCTCCAGGACCAGAAGCCTGGCACCCTGGCAGGAGCACGTGAACCCATCTCAGTCCAGGGCTGGAGGGCCACTGGGTCCTGTATCTGGTCATGGGCTCCAGAGTAGGAAACCCCTCAAGCCCCCAGGCCAGGACTCCCACTCCCAGCGAGGAGACCTGCCAAGTCCCCCAGGTCCTTGGCTGCCAGGGACATGGGGTGGTTTCGGTGGAGTCCCCAGGGAGGCTGGAGAGAAGCCAGGGCACTAGCTGTGATGGGACAGGGAGGCAGGTGCACTCACCCACGCCACCAGCGGGCTCTGAAGAAGGAGCTCCATGAGCTCCTGGACAGTATTGTCCATCCTGCGTCTGTGTTTGCCGTCCATCACTGCGCACACCTGCTCTGGGCCCACAGTCTCTGTGCCCAGCAGCTCAGCGCCACGAACTGCCAACGGCTATCCTCCCCACATTCCAAACGGCTCCTCACCCCACATTCTAAACCGCTCTGTGCCCCACATTCTATAAGGGTCTTGCTCCACATTCAAAAAAGGCTCCTCACCCCAAATTCTAAACGGCTTCTCATCCCATATTTAAAAATGGCTCTTCATCCCTATTCCAAATGGCTCTGAGCCCCATATTCCATAGTGCTCTGGCAGGGAACACAGCCGGGTCAGGGGTTGTGGCAGCTCCTGGCCAATGCTAGGTGCTTTGGGATACACAAAAATTAGGACACAATCTCTATAAAATTTAAGAACTATCTGGCATTTGAAAGATAAGAAAATATAAAGGCTCTAAGCTACATCAAACTTATCAAACTGAAAGGCTAACAATGGCCAAATAAATAAGGTTAAAGTTTATGTGAAATTGAAGGTTAAAAGCTTCAAGATTCATAGAAATATACCTTTATTTTGACAGCGACATGCTGAATACAAAGGCCTCAAGTAAATGAGTAATTCCTGTATAATAAAAGACCAGAGGCCATATAAGTATCACCACCAGAACAACCACTCAACTGGTAGCTATGAGGTGAATTGACCATGTCTGGGTGCCTCCCCCTTGGGCGCCAGGTTCTGAACTCAGCATGGTGAAGGGGGACACACGGGGAACCTGGTGGGTGCAGGCGGTGGCTGCGGAGAAGCAGTCCAGGTCACTGTTTGCAACAGCATGGATGGACCTGGAGAGCATTGTGCTAAGAGAAATAAGCCAGTTGGAGAAAGGTAAATATCACATGATCTCATTCATATGTGGAATAGAATGAACAACATAAACTGATGAACAAACATAGAGCCAGAGATTAAAAGTACTTTAGAATATAATAGAAGTAGTCCTACTATTTGAAGGTTTTTAATATTTACTACAACTTTTGAAATATTATACTATGTTAGTAATAGTAATTTATTATTGGTCAAATTATTATATTTAAAATATTTTTTCTTGAAATATTAATATTTACTGCATATATGATTATATTTAATTTGTTTTTCTTGAAATATTAATGTTTATTCTATGCAATATTTTTTAAGGAAAAAAAAAGAGCCTTCTAGCCAGGACCATCTCCCTATGCCCACCCTTCTAGTGTTGCAGTACAACCAGGTCCCAAGGGGGTGTGGGAAACAGGAAAAGACAGGACTAGGACCCAGAGGAGCCAGGACATGGATCCCTGTGATGGCATGTCTCCCCAGCGCCCAGGGGCAGTTGTGCTGAGAAAGGGCTCTCTGTCCCAAAAGGCCAATCCTGGTCACCCCAACTCAGGCCCCAGGTTACCTACCTCCACATAATCCTCCATCCTAGTGTCCAGCATTTTCAGACCAGTCAGACATTTTCCAAGGAAGGGAACACACTGGGCAAACAAAAAGAGTGTGAAATGAGCCCCTGCTCTCAGGTGTCCCACAGACCCTCACCTAAAAGTCTCCCAACCTCAGCCTGCTGACCACCCCAGGGTTCCCACATGGAGCAGCCCAGGACTTTTAGGGCCTTGACTCAATTGCCACTTCCCTCATTCTCCAAGAACTCCTCATACTCACCTCCCAGGACCTCCTTTGGGCAAATCACAGTGTCAGTGGTCTTAGGCCAGTCCCACTCCCATGTACATCCTACAACCCACTCACCCAGGCCCTCCTTGTAGTCATTTCTAAGGGAGGGTTTCAGGTTCTTTGGGAAGAGGAGGTGAGGCTGGAGGAGGAAGACCTTTCCTGTCTTTACTTGGAGGCCTCCAGATGGAAGGACAGAGCCCCCTTCTCTGACTTGGAGTACCCCCTCTCCCCCAGACAGGCTAACTCACCTTCTTGTGCAGCCACTTCTTGAATCCACGGAGTTTCAGCATCAGAATGGCAAACCTTGAGGACTGCTTCTGCTAGGATAGAAGTCAGGGTCACTGAGGTCATGGTCATCTCAACCCATTTCTCTCTCCAGCCCTAAACACACACCCTGGCCATCTGACCCAAGTCAGTTTGTTCAAGTGCCACCCCAACTCCAGCATGCTCTGATTCTAAACAGCTCTCAGCTACAATGCCCACTCAATGTGTGTGACCTTGGGCTGGGTCTGGCCTCCCTAACCTGTTCCCTGCTCTGGAAAGTGGGAGACCTCCACCTAGTTCACAGGTTCTGCTGAGGACTCAGTGTCATTACTGTTATCTTTGTTCTTATCTCAGGCCTCCAGGTGTCACAGGGCAGGAAACTCTGTGCATTGTTTTCCTTCTTTGAACACATGACCACACTGTGAGATCTACATCATGGAATGGTCACCCTTCCATGTCAATCATGAGGAGACTGGCATGAGTGCTCTAGAGAGGCAGTGGGAAGTCTCAGAAAGCACACCCCTCTGTCTCTGGTCCAGCCAGTGGGACCTGAGGCTATGAGCTCTTTTGTTCTTCTGTCCCATGGGAGTCCCCTGCAGGGCAGGTAGGGGGTGTTCCCCTTGAAGGTGTGAAGACAGAAATGGAAGCAGGGTCCTGGCATCCTGAGGAGAGGCTGAGCTGTTCAAGAAAAGAAACCACCTGCTTACCTGACAGCCTGGAAGAAGCTCATCGCCAGCACAGGGAGGAGCATGGAAGCCAGAGACCCGAGCAACTTGCCAGCTCTTTACCCCATCCTGGAACAACCCGGCCACCACCCTGTGAGCCACGTCTTGGGCCTCCTGTCTCTGATACTGCCCACCACCTGCCCATGGACCAAACAGACCCCTCTTCCTGGTAATCAGGACTGAGAGGGTGCATATTTTCAGGAAATCTATGTGACTAACTACCAAAGCCACAGCTTGTACAGTTCCCCCTTCCCTCATGCCCTCCTTTCTGCAGATCTCCAGGCTTCTCTACCTTGATGAGTTGTTCCTTGCTCAGTGAATTATAATATAACTGCACTCCTCCTGAGAAGGAAGGAGAAAAGATATGTTTAGGAAAGATGGGGAGACAGATGTGGGTACCAAGCCAGAGATGCCTGGGCACCTGATAGTGAAGCATTGTTGTTAATACTCCAGACATCCATGGCCATCCTCAACAGGTGGATCCTAATCAGGCTGAGATGCCATAAGCAGGTATACTGTGCGTGCCCTTCAGGAGCCAAAATGACTGATGTAACTATTATAATGAAGCTTTCTTTGTCGATGAAGCAATAGAGAGGTTACTGACCAGCTCGTCTCTTAGAGAGAGCAGTTAGGAAAGGAAAAGGCTAGAGAACTCAAATGGAGCTGAGAGGAAGCCAATGAAGAAGACATTAAGAGAGCTCAAGTATAGCTACTGTGTTAACCAGCTAGAGCAGCCCTGGGCAAACTATAGCCCGCAGGCTTCAGCTGTTCTATCCTACCCATGGAGCCTTAAGAGCTGAGGGTTCTCTTGCTCTCCCTTCCACTCCTTCACCACCAGCAGCATTAACATGACAATGTCCAGAAACAGGGCTTCAGCTCCTTCTGAGGGGGCAGATTTATATCTGCCCAGTCAGTAGAAGAAACAACCTCTCAATCTTCCACAGGCTCCTTGTAATGCTGGAGGACAAGTCTCCCCACTTCACCCTGGGAATGCGTAGACACGTTATTGTGGTCATGTAGGAAGACACGCCCCTGGAGAGCACAGTTTCAGAGCCTTTCTGAGGTAAGATTAAGAGCTCTACTCAAATACAATTTTTTCCTGTTCTCACATTCTATGCATCACAAAGCCTTGTTAATAAAACAACAAAGGCTTTCAGCTTTTAGGGCTTGTATCCACTGCAGTTTTTTTTTTTTTTTCCCCCCACTGCGGATGCGTGCACGAGGGAAAAAGACACACAGAGGACATGTCACACTAGCCATGCTGCAGCTGCATTTTTTTTTTTTTTGCTGATAAGGATGCGGTATCAGTAACACTACCATGGCCCCTAACCGCATGTGTTAGCAGCAAAACAAATGCATTTTGCACTGCATTTGCTTCTCCCCCTTGTGCCTGTAAAAATGCGTGCTACAGGGCATTTGTCTTAACATGCACCACTCACTGCACATTAGCATCAATGCAAACATGATGGAAACCTGTGTACCCTGCATTAACCCTAGCTGCGCTGCATTGCAGTACTGCATCACAATGCAATGGCAGCACAGCTAGTGTGAAAGAACCCTAATTCAGTAGGTTGAACAAAAAGATTGTATAGAAATGTGATGAACTAAAGATTTTATTACAAAATCGCTTAATTTCAGGGTTTCAGAAGTAATTGGACAAATGAAAAACTGAAAATCAAATGTTCATATCTAATACTTGGATGAAACCCTTTCCTGTTAATGACAGCCTGAAGTCTTGTACTTATGGACATCACCAGATGCTGGGTTTTCTCCTTTGTAATGCTCTGCCAGGCTGTCACAGTAGGGATATATATATATATATATATATATATATATATATATATATATTTATATATATTTATATATCCTGCCAGTTCCAGCTTTTAATAAGAAAAACTGTTGCAATGGGCATTTAAAAGTGGCACTTGGTTGTTTTTATAGAGTCCAGGGGATGCAATCTGACATTGATAATGGGCTCTTTCACACTATGTGCACTGTGGCTGTTTTTTGCCAGTAACGGAAGTGCTAGTGGTAACTACTGGTTACCCATGTTTTGCACTGCCCTAGCACCTCCCATACAAGTGTGTCTAGAAGACACAGCCATGTGCAGCTATGTGTGTTACCATAAACAACGGGGCTGTGTGAAAGATACACAGGTTTCCTATGGAGGAAAGGGGTTGTTCTCTATGGTCAGTGTGTGCCTCCGTCCCATGTATGAACTTTTTCAGATGATTTTGTTATATATATATATATATATATATATATATATATATATATATATATATATATATATATTTAGAACACCAAAAACGTTATGGTAGAGCAAATTTTTAAAAATATATATATATTATTGATTTCTTACAGAGAGGAAGAGAGAGGGATAGAAAGCCAGAAACATCGATGAGAGAGAAACATTGATCACCTGCCTCTTGCACACCCCCTACTGGGGATGTGCCTGCAACTAAGGTACATGCCCTTGACTGGAATCGAACCGGGGACCTTTCAGTCCCCAGGCTGACGCTCTATCCACTGAGCCAAACCAGTTTTGGCTAGTAGAGCAAATTTAATCACTTGATTTTATACTTTACTGTCTTATTTTAGTAAAGAATTTAATACAAGAACAGTACTGTTGGTTTTAGCCCAATATTAAACATGAGTGGACCAAAGAAAAGGAAAGTGGACAGTGAATGCCGAGTGTTTAAGAGAGAGTGGACGACAAAATATTTTTTCACTGAAGTCGGATCAATGCCGGTATGTCTAATATGCCAGGAAATACCTGCAGTCTTCAAAGAGTACAATCTCAGCCTTCACTTTGCCACAAAGCATGGCAACTATGCTAGCAAGCAGTCACCTCAAGAATGGGAGGCTACTGCACAGAGATTGATGGCTAAATTATAGGCTCATCAAAATGTCTTTCACAGACAAACTGCAATTCAAGAGACAATTACCAAAGCAAGTTTTATGCTATCATTCAAATTAGCAAAAGCTAGCAAACCTCTCTCTGAAGGCAAGTTTTTGAAAGAATGTATGATAGAGACAGCAGGTCTCTTGTGTCCAGAGAGCAAAGGCAAGTTTGATAAACTCAACTTATCGCACAGGACAGTGACTCGTCGAATGGAACTGATTGATGAAGACTTGGCCAGCAGTTAAATAGTAAGACAAAGTTTTTTAAGATTTATTCACTATCATTGGATGAAAGTAATGATTTAAAGGACACTGCTTAGCTCTTTATTTTTATTAGAGGGATTAGTGATAATTTTGAAATTATGGAGAAGTTTTTAGCCATGGAGCCACTGAAAGGAAAAACATGGGGAGAAGACTTTTATGACAGCCTATCTACTGTCATTGAGAAAATGAATCTACCATGGAGTAAACTTGCTAATGTCACAACAGATAGATCTCCAAATTTAACTGGAAAAAATGTTGGACTGCTAAAAGGATAAAGTGAAAGAGAACCCTAACCAAGATGTTATTTTCCTTCACTATATTATTCGCCAGGAATCATTGTGAAATTCTATATTACAACTTAATCATGTTGTTAATCCAGTCATAAAGCTTGGTAATTTCATTCCAGCAAAGGGACTTCAGCACCCTCAGTTTATTAAGTTTCTGGAGGAAACTGATGCAATGACCACGACTTACTTTACAACTCTCCTGTCTGCTGGTTGAGTTTGGGCAAAGTTTTCCAATGACTGTGAGAACTCAAAGAAGAGATTGGTGCATTTTTTAAATTAAAGGGGAAGTCTGACAAATATACTGAGTTGAGTGACAAGAATTGGCCCTGTGGCTTTGCATTTTCTGTAGATATATTTTCACATTTGAATGAGCTAAATGTGAAGCTACAGGGAAAGATCAGTATGTACATGACATGTACACCAATGTGAAAGCCTTTAAATCGAAACTGATTTTCTTTTCCAGACAAAGTTCAGTCTTCACTCATTTTGCCACACTAGCCACACAGAAGACCATCCAAAATGTGAAGAAATACAGCAAATCACTGCATGATCTGCATGCAGAATTCTGACGTTGGTTTTCTGATGTTGAAAAAATTGACCAGTCACTTCAACTGGTGGCCTGTCCTTTGTCACAAAACCCTGAAACAGCACCAGAAGAGCTGCAACTGGAACTCATTGATCTTCAGTCTGACTTTGTCCTAAAGGAGAAATTCAGCTCTCTTGAACTAAGAGACTTTTATGCTTCACTTAATGAAGCCACTTTTCCAAACATCCGGAGGATGGCACAGAACATACTGGTGCAGTTTGGGTCAACCTATGTTTGTGAGCAGACATTCAGCGTCATGAACATCAAGAAAGCCCCTCACAGTTCTAGCTTAACTGAGGAACACCTCAGATCTATCCTGAGAATAGTCACAACAAAACTAACTCCAGACTTTGATGCATTAGGTAAAAAATGGAGACCAACAACATTGTTCCCACTGAAGTTGATGCTTTAAACACCAAAAACCGTTTAACCCAGTCTACATTGCCATCTACATCTATGTCCTGGGCATAATTTGGAAGTTGAACTAAAGAAAATGTTTAATTTATTGTTTACACATTTTGTTCTTTTCTATTTCTTTTAGTTTTAAATTATATTATTATATTTAAGTTTAATTTGAAAGGCTTTTGTACCTTTTCTTTGTTAGGCAATTTTATTTTGCCTTTGCCATCTTCAATATAAGGTATGGTATTGTGCTATGATTCCTCCATTTTTTTAAGTTTCAAATTATAATAATTAGTGTTTACATTTTTCTTGTTAAAATGTTTGAAATGAATAAAACTATTGAAATAAAAAAATACCGTACCCTTTTATGTAATGATGTTTACTTTGAATTTATATTAGTTCACACAAACACTTCATCCATGCTTTTGTTCCTGCCCTCCAGTCCAGTTTAAGAACCCATTGTGGCCCTCGAGTCAAAAAGTTTGCCCACCCCTGAGCTAGAGTGTGCTGGGCAGGGAGACAGGAAAAGCTGCTGAGCCTGAGAGCTCAGATACCACCATGATGTAAGGTGGTGATTTCAGAAGCAGGGTGCCACGTTCAGATAATGATTGTGAATACAGAGACTGATGCTGCTGTGTGGAAAGAAATGTGTTTACCAGCGGGTGTGTCGCTGCCTGATTGGACACTGTTATGAAGGACTGTATTGTGTGATGACTTATGGCCACTGGCTTCTGCAATAAAGAGTCATTCTTATGCACCCACTCATTGCTTCTCCACCTAGGATCTGGTTTCCTAGGAGATCCGATCTCAGGCAGAGGGGCTGAGGCCCAACACCTCTAGCTAGTGAGCAGAGAATAAAGGAGGAACTAGGACTGAGTTCCCCACAGTTTGTACAGTGGGAGGGTTGGAGAAGGGCCTGCCCTGGCGTGGTTGTGAAGAATTTAGAAGAATGTAGGGGCCCAGAACCACTCAGAGCAGCTGTACTCTTGCTGCTCTGACACTTGGCTTTGCTGGTAGGATCCAGAAGATGTGCAGGTTCCAGCAGGAGCCAGTGCTTCGAACACTAGGTGCTAGGACAGGACTTTGGGGATAAGTGCCCTTGAGGACTTAGAACCAGATCCCCAAAGAGCAGCAGGGAGCAGGGAGCTTATGAGAAACTGAGTTTCCAAAAGCTGGGATGAGGAAAGGTGGAGGTGAGCCTGGTGATTGAGAGCTGACATCTGCCTGCAGCAGGTTGCATGGAGCTTCTGGGAGCTGGTGGAGGCTTGGGAGACACCTTCCTCAGAGAAGCAGGAGCTGGCAAAAGGAGGTGGAGGGCCCAAATGCCCAAGCTGCCACCAGGCAATTCAGAGATCCCTCAGCCCCAGCAGAAGTTTTTTCTGGAGTGACAGCAGCTGGGTGGGGATGGGGGGTGGGAGAGAGAGGGTGGAAGGAGCGATATTAGACACCCATAGCCAAGCAGCAGCAAGAGATGGGAGGAACAGCAGGGACAGTGATAAGCTGGGGGCAACAGACATTTACCTGACACTGGAGCTGCCCATATGCTGCCCGGTGAGTAATGAGCATTTCACAACAAGCAATCAAAGGACAATGGGGGGGTGGGGGCATGAAGGAGGCATGGGGGATTGGAATGGGTGGTTGAGGAAAATATGTGATACCTTAATCAATAAAGAAACTAATTTTAACAAATAAATAAATAAATAAATTACTTATTGAAAAAGAAAGAAAAAAAAAGACTCAGGCCTTTGGCCTGCTGGCTATAGCAGCTAAACCAGCAGCCAGTGACTGCTACTGGCCTTTCTGCAGCCACAGGAATGGTGTAGGGAGCCAGGATCTGTGAAAGCAGCAGATGAAGCTATGAAAGCTCCCTGTTTGCAAATGTGCTGAAAGGGTTCAGGACTACAAGAGCAGCTGCTAGTGTCTGCTGCTGCTGGGAGAGGAGGGGCAGATGTCCCCTTCCAGTGCACCCCCCGGAGCCAGGCCTGGTTGATGCTCTGCCACAAAGTGGACAGGTGGGAAGCAGTGAGTACCCACCCTCTGTTTACAGGGGTTACAGACCCTGTGAGGCCCTATAGGACCCTATGCAGGGATAGAGCTCATATGCAGGAGCTACTCCTCTAGACCATTCTGATAGGGCGTGTCAGCCCTCCCAGAGACCCTGTGTGCTTTAAGTACTGGTCATGTAGGGGGTCCCTACTATAGGGACAGCTGTATCTGTTCATTGGAGTACAGATGAACTATGGTGCTATTCAGATACTGGGCAGAATGGCCCTTGGCCTTAGAATAGACAGCTGGGCTATCTTTACAGTATTAACCAAGTGGTTATCACAATGGCACAGATATTAGGCCATCACAGTGGGGGGGGGGCAGGAAATAGGAGCTCCACTGAGGGGTGTGCCCCCTTAGCCTAAAGGATTAGGCTAGAGGGGTTTTTACTGAAGTATCCTCAGCCACTGCATGTGCAGGGAAAAGCAACAGAGGAAGTTTTGTGACCCTAGCCTTCCCTCCAGGCTGGGAAGGAACAGGCAGTTTAGACCTAGCCATGAGCTATTACTAGGGAAGGGCACTGAACAACCATCTATTCACTTAGGGAAGCAGGTATGAATAAAAGGAAAAGTCTCACCCATTGAGCCTGCCCTGGCAATGCAACAGTACCCTACCAGAGTCAGGGAAATAAAGGCCAGGTGGGTTGAAACCCACAGCTTTGCTCTTAAGGCTAGAGTTCTGGTCATGGATTGTTATAGACTGTCGAACTCTGTGTTCAGGGATCTGGAAAACAGATCAGGGTGCCCCCAAGATGCCTGGCAGTCAAGGCTATTGAAGCACAGAGGCTTGTTGTTAATAAACCTGACAGCCAAGGGCACCTGAACATGGGAATCTTAATCAAGCTGAGATGCCATAAGCAGGTGTCATTTTATGGTATACTGCACATGTGTGCCCTTCTGTAGCCAAAATGACTGATGTAACTATTATAACGAAGCCTTCTTTGTTGATGAAGCAATAGACAGGTTACTGACTAGCTAGTCTGTTAGAGAGAGCAGTTCGGAAGGGAAAGGGCTAGAGAGATCAGATGGAGCTGAGAGGAACCCAAAGAAAAAGAAATAAGGCTCAGAGCTCATAGAGATATCAGGTATACCTACTGTGTTAACCAGCTAGAGTGTGCTGGACAGGGAAACAGGAGCAGCTTCTGAGACAAAGAGCTTAGATACCGCCATGATTTCAGAGGCAGGGTTCGGCTATTCAGATAATGACTGTGGGTACAGAGACTGATGCTGCAGTGTGGGAAGAAATATATTTACCATCAAGTGTATGGCTGCCTGATTGGGACAATGTTATGAAGGACTGCCTGTGTGATGAATTATGGCCCTGGCTTTTGCAACAAAGACTCATTCTTATGCACTCACAATTTCTCATGGCTTCTCTGTATGCCCTGCCATCGAGAATTTAAAGGTACTCAGATTCACTGTGCTTTTGTTACTCTGACAAGATGTTATGGGCAAACCCCTTCTGAAAATCTCATGTTTCAAACTACCTTGGTGAGGTATCACTGGTTTTATCTGAGCAAGCAGGTCTCCATAGGACTGGAGCAGGGCTCTCATGTTGGTCACTTGGATCCCCATTCCTGTTTCCATGGAGCACTTCTGTTTTGACCAGTTGGGTTTCAACTGTTCATAGGATACTGGTGCTGGAAATATTTGAATATCTCCCATTTGGTTCAATGCAGTCTCTGACATTGAAGGAAACTGACTCCTGAAGCAGAGCTAGTGGCCTGAGGTTCCTAGGAGCTTTAGAGATCCCACCCAGCAGCCCAGTTCCTATCCCAAAGGTTGGCTGTTTCCCACGAGATGAGAGAACATTGGTAGTTATATGGGTGACAAATCTCCAGGTCTGAACTCTGATGGGAGAAGCCTACACACCTGGAAACGTTTCCCCACATCTTCTTCACATGATGGATGGGAATGCTCTTCAGAGCAGCCAGGATAGAGTGCAGGGAGTAGAAGTTCTTTAAAGTTCTGCACTCCTGGTGAAGGGGAGTCATGGGCTATGAGGTGGGAGCTGCAGCTGTAGCTTTAGTCCCCCTAGATTGACACCCCCTCCTGTTGAGACAGATGCACAAGGTAGGTGAACACTCGGGACCAGCGCACATGTGCCAGGCCCCAGCGGACACCTCTAGGTGTGCTCCTTCCCTGCGTGGGGAGGGGGGAGCCAGCTCCCGACTACAACCCTATCCCCTATCCCTAACCCAACCAATCAGGGTCATATGCCCCCTGGAATAAAACCCATGGAAATGTTACTTTCTCTCTCGTTCCCACCTCGCTGTTGCCGGCGTAGGTGGGACTGAGCTTGGACTGGTCCGAAATAAATTCAGGCTTACTGTAATTGCATCGGATGCGGCTCACTGATAGTCTTTGGGGTTCAGGTACAAGGGCACAAAATTGGGGGCTCGCCCGGGATTTTTCCCTGATACCCAAGACCATGAGGGACACCAAATTCGGAGCCTGTCTTTCTGCTGTAGAGGTGTGAGGTGTACGGTGTGTCTCTGTGTTTGTTAGCTGGTTCTGAAGGGATCCCTGTGGGAAGCGCCCAAATGGCCTAGTGGACGCACTATTAAAGGCCTGGGCCAGAGTGGACAAAAGACATTTTGATCCTCCTGTAGGCGGGTGGCGTGAGGCCAACTCATTAAGGTTAAGGCAGGTGGCGTGAAGCCTTCTCCTTAAGGTTAAGGCGGTTGGAGTCGTTGAGGTGGGCGGAGTCCTTGAGGTGGTTGAAATCTTTGAGGTGGGCGGAGTCATTGAGGTGGTCAAAGTGAGGCCATCATTTAGGTGCTGCTTCCATGGAGTTGGAAGCTGTTCATTGGGCCCCAACCTCGTCTGTTCCTGTGTTCTTTGTATAACACTGAAGATGTTGATGGGGGGAGTTCTTCTTTTGTGGGCTGTTGTGATTCTCTGTGTTATCCTATGGTCTCACCTCATGGATGTTATGGGACAGAATCACATTACTCCTTTGAGCATTGTGATTAGTCATTTTCAGGACGTAGAGGAAAGGGCTAATGATTTTAGTATGGAAGTCCAGAAGGATGAATGGCAGACTTTTTGTTCTAATGAGTGGCCAGCTTTCAATGTCGGATGGCCACCAGGGGGAATATTCGATCTCCATACCATTCCCCGGGTCCGGAGTGTCATCTCTCAACCCCAGATGGGGTACCCTGACCAGCTTCCATACATTATCATGTGGCAGGACCTTGTGGAGAACCCGCCCTTTTGACTTAAGCCCTTCGTGGCTCTGCGCCCCTCGGAGCCAGAACCTATTTTTGCCTTACAGGGAATGGAGAGGTCAGTGGAGTAGAAGAAGAAAATTACCCTGCCATCGGCTCCCACCTACTCTGTCTTGCAGGGGGGAACTGAAGAAGAATTAATTTTTCTTCCCCCATATCAGTTTCCTAGGGTGCCTGAGGAGGGACCTGAGCCTCCTCCATTAAGGGAAGCAGACTCCACGAGGAGAGCGAGAAGCCCGCAGTATACCAGACAAAGAGCCCAGAGAGAACCACTCGCCTTCCCGGCCTACTCCACTATTAAGACTTTACCCCTGCGGGCCACAGGACTCCCAGATGAGAGGGGCAATCAGCCCCATCACCACTGAACTTTCCCCACTAGCGATCTCTATAATTGGAAAGCTCAAAATCCTACGTTTTCTGAGAAGCCAGCGGGCCTTATTAATCTGTTGGATTCTGTCCTTTTTACCCATCAGCCAACCTGGGACGACTGCCAGCAGCTCTTGCAGGTCCGATTCACCACCGATGAGAGGGAGAGGAACCTTAAGGAGGCCTGGAAGCTGGTTCCGGGCATGGATGGGAATCCTACCACCATCCAGGCTCAGATAGATACCTCTTTTCCTCTGACTAGGCCTGAATGGGATTTCAACACAGCAGCAAGTAAGGAGAGGCTCCAGGTCTACTGCCAGGCTCTAATGGGGGGTCTCCGGGCAGCTGCCAGAAAGCCGACTAATCTGGCTAAGTTAGGAGTGTACAGCAGGAGAAAGATGAATCTCCAGCAGCATTCTTAGAGAGGATCATGGAGGCATTCCGCACCTATATCCCCATGGACCCAGAGGCTCCAGGGAGTAAGGCGGCTGTTATCCTCGCCTTTATAAAACAGTCTGCTGCAGATATTAGGAGAAAACTGCAAAGAGAAGATAGACTGGGAGAGAAGAGTCTGCAGGACTTGTTGGCGGTGGCTGAAAAGGTGTACAATAACCGGGAGCCCCCTGAAGATAAACAGGCACGCAGGCAGACCCGAGACCTGGCTAGCATCCTGTTGGCTATGAACTCCCCTGAGAAATGGAACCTCCACCTCCGACAGCTTTTGAATGATTGAAAGAAGGGTAAGGAGACCTCTGGGGAAGGGATGTGGAGATTGCAGAGGGATCAGTGTGCATACTGCAAGGAGATAGGGCATTGGGCTCGAGAATGTCCGAAGAGAGACAGTGGGAAGGGGAGCAAGACAGACCGAGTAAAGGTCTTGGGGCTTGATGAGCTAAGTGAGTAGGGGAGTCAGGGTTCGGACCCCCTCCCCGAGCCCAGGGTAACTCTTAGAGTGGAGGGGACCCCTGTTGACTTTCTTGTTGACACCGGGGCACAGCATTCGGTCCTCTGCACTCCACAAGGAAAACTAGCTAGTAAAAAGTCCTAGGTACAAGGGGCAACTGGTATAAACCAGTATTCATGGACTACCCGAAGAACAGTGGATTTAGGGATGGGCTGGGTAACCCATTCCTTCATGGTAATACCAGAATGCCCCTACCCACTGCTAGGCCGGGACTTACTGACCAAGATTGGAGCTCAGATAACTTTCAGACAAGGGGGGCCTCAGGTCACTGATGGCGAGGGCCACCCCGTCCATGTTCTGACTGTGAGGCTAGAGGATGAGTACCGACTCCACCAGGAGGAGCTCCCAAGAGGGGATAACATAGACAGATGGCTACAAGAATTCCCCACAGCCTGGGCAGAGACAGGATGGGTAAGACTAGCTGCTCACAGGACCCCAGTCCTAGTGGAGCTAAAGCCAGGAGAAGGTCCAGTAAGGATCAACCAATACCCCATGTCTCAGGAGGCCCGGGAGGGAATTCAGCTACATATCCGGAGACTGCGGAGCCTGGGGGTGCTGGTTCCCTGCCAGTCTGCCTGGATCACCCCCCTGCTGCCGGTCAAAAAGCCTCACACAAATGACTACCGACCGGTGCAAGACCTCCAGGAAGTAAATAAGAGAGTCATGGACATACACCCAACTGTCACCAATCCATACACTCTCTTGATGTGTATGGGATGGCGCCCTCCAGAGTCTGGTAACTACTAACTGAATTTGAAAACCAAGAAATATCTTTTTCTTTAAGAGGGCTCCAGAGGGCACATGAGGACATTTGGCCATGCCTGCAGGCTATCTACAAGGCTGGTCCAATCCCTATGCCCCACCAGTACAGGCCGGGAGACTGGGTCTTTGTCAAAAGACACCGCCAGGAGATGTTTGAACCATGTTGGAAAGGACCATACGTCGTGGTGCTGACTACACCCACTGCTCTCAAAGTGGATGGCATTGCAACCTGGATCCACCACACCCATGGTCGTCCAGTTGATTCCTCTGCGATCCTGGAAGACTTCACCATTTGATGGAGCATCGACAGGGACCCAGACAACCCCCTCAAGCTCAACTTGCATGACATTGGGAATTCTGTTTGCGACTGCTAGGTGTCCCTGGACTCTATAAACTGGTTTGAGAGAAAAGACTTGCTTCTGCATGTGCCCTGGACATTCCCGACTCCATTTTGTGGTGTGGGACCCCGGGAATGGAAGCCTTGCAGTGTTGGGCTTGTGTGCGCTCAGCAGAACGCATCTGGTGGACTCCCAATGCAAACAGTCCCATGATTGGGCCCATTAAGTCTCAAGACAAAGGGGGAATGAACAGCCGGGACCAGTGCACATGTGCCAGGCCCCAGGGGAAACCTCTAGGTGTGCTCCTTCCCTGTGGGGGGGTGGGGGGGCCAGCCCCCAACTACAACCCTATCCCCTATGCCTAACCCAACCAATCAGGGTCCATATCCCTTATCCCCTATCCCTCACTCAACCAATCAGGGTCATATGCCCCCTGGTACAAAACCCATGGAAATGATACTTTCTCTCTATTCCCTGCCTCGCTGTTGCCTGGGTGGGTGGGACTGAGCTCAGACTGGTCCGAAATAAATTCAGGCTTACTGTAATTGCATCGGATGCGGCTCCCTGATAGTCTTTGGGGTTCAGATACAAGGGCACAACAGTAGGCACTTTTAGCACCCAAAGACCAACTGTCAGAGCAAGGAGGATCCAAGCTCAACCCAATGAAAGGGCCAGGTAGGAAGTTAGCTTCTCACCACACATCAAGGTCCTCATGCCCCTGGCAGAGAGGACCTAGAGGTATTTTTGGGCTCCCACCTCAGGCCTCGTTTCTGAGAGCTGACCAAGTAGCAGAGTATATTTCAAGGATCCGCATAGGGATGCTGCTGGGCCTCTCCTAACAGACCTGGGCCATCTAAAATGAGTATTACACCAGTTTGGCTCTGTCCTGGGCCATCATGCTTGAGCCCCCAAGGCCGGTGGGCACATGATTGAACTGTGTGATGGCAGCATGAACAGTGGATGCTCCTTGCCAGGTTTGACCCTCTTGGACTAGATGGAGCTCAGTCACTGTTAGGGCAGCACCTTCTTGAACAGCTCCTATGATGAAAGGGGAATATCACCCAGCCCTGACACACCCCAGCTCAGGGTCCCCAGACCATGAAGGGGTCACTGGACAAGACTGAAGCTCAGGAAGCTCATGATGTGCCTGAGCCTTGAAGTCCATGGGATTCACTCTCTGTCCACTGAGGGCACACAGCACTGGATGACCCGGGGTCTAAGACTGGTGGGAAAGGGACAGGAGCATCTGCCTCCAGCCCATCCTAACTAAATCCAAACTTCAGGAAGTGGCTAAAGTCTGCTCAACCCCAAGGGGGCATCTTCCAGCATATGATTCCCCTCAGGTCAGAATCCCAACAGCGAGTTAAAGAGTTCAAAGGTCTTGCCTGCTCAGAACCTTGTCCAACTGTCAACTGTCGGAGGCCACTGGGACCCACTTAGGGGACCTGCTCCTCGCCTGTCCTTCTCACACTACACAGATGGATACATTTGCCTTTTAATTGATTTCTCTTAGAGAAATGAAAGGACAGTATATGACCATTGTTGTAAGAACTTTGGCTCTCTGGGTTGCCATGAGGCCCACAATATATACCACACCTCACAAGTAATTAGACTATGGAGAGGTTTAACTACTATCACATTAAACACACCCACTGGCTCAAAATTTCACATCATCTTAAGCTAATCCAAGTTTCTTTCATTCCCTTTGAAATATCACCTCTTGGCGAGGGTCCCTCAATTAGATCCCACCAACATTCACAAGGTTATGTGCCCCTGCCTCTAGGACAGAGGGAGTCTCCTGGTATAAATTGTATAATACCTGGCCCATAATCTTTAGAACCTGAGGTCTGGCTTTCTTTAGATTCAGAATACATGTAGCTGATACCCGATTTGAGTTCGTTTTTCTGCTTTGAAATTTTTGGGGCTTTTTGTTGTTTGGTTTGCTTCTTGGCACCCACCACTCAATAGCCAATAGTAAGGTATTTTCGTGCTGCTCAGTAATAAACCATTTTGTTTTCCTTTTTAAACTTTTAACCCCTTGTATCCATTTTTATCACCCCTGTTAGCTACCATTCTGTCTTCTGTATCTATGAGATTGTTTTGTTTTTAATTCCACAGATAAGCCATATTATATGGTATTTGTCATTCTCTGTCCAACTTAGCTCACTTGGCATCAGACATTTGAAGACCATCTATTTTGTTGCAAATGTAAAGACTTAATTCTTTTTTATTAAAGTATAATACTCTACTGTATAGATGCACCACATCTTATTTATACATTTGTTTATCAATGAACACTGAGGTTGCTTCCACATCTGACTATTGTAACTGATGTTGCAAAAAACACAGAGTTAAATGTATCCTTTTGAATTAGTGTTTTGGATATCTACATATAACCAGAAATTAAATTGCTGGGTCATACTCTAGTTCTAGTCTTAATTTTTTGAGGAAATTCCTTCCTTTTTTTCCATAGTGACTGCACCAATATGCAATCCTATCAACAGTTCACAAGGGTTCCCCTTTCTCCATTTCCGCACAGCACTTGTCCCTTCCTGTCTTTTTGATAACGGCCATTCTGGCAGTGGGAAGTGATATTGTGTGGTTCTAGATTGCAATTCCCCCTTGACTAGTGAGGTGATCATAATCTACACTTAATTTTAAATGCTACTTTATATTCTGCACTATATAGAAATTAGTAACCACTAGCATTCTTATTCCTCAAGAATTAAACATCCATTACACTACAAACATCAATTATTTTATTAGTAAATACAAGCTTATGTAAAAAAAAAAAAAAAGATACGGAGTCACCTAGAGCACTTTGGAACCAGAGGTCAAAATATCATCTATGCATATTCCCAAGGCAGCCTCAACTAGCACATTTTCCCCACATATCTTCACATCATCCCTCATACAACATTACCTCATCATCACTTGTCTATTTTTCAGCTTTAGCTTTTATTCAGAGTATGTAGCACAACCTGACTTTGAGTTATGCATGTGCTGGCTGGTTTGATTCTTTCATGCAAACATGCTGTCATGAAAAGCTATTTGGCTTGACCATTTGCTTCCAGTGCATTTCCCATAGGAGGCGCTCAATACATACCTGATAAAAGAGCAAGGGAATGAATTACTCTTAATCCATGGTACAAATTTCATGACATCTCAATCAAAATTCCAAGGGAATTTGATCACATGATTCAAAATTCACACATACTAAAATTTAAAATGCGTATTTTTTAAACAAATTTTATTTGCAGGAAATGACAAACCAAATTGGATAAATATTCACAGGTACTTACACAATGATGATCATCAGAGCATTATTCAAAAAATAGAAAACAAAATAAGTTTAAATCCATTAACTGCAGCCAAATTATGTAGTTTAGCACATAGCAGCATAATAGATACTAGAAGATATTCTTTTGTCATAAATAATTTTAATATTACTAGAATATATCATCAAACATAAATATAACATAAAATGATTTATTAATATGGATAAGTGTATATTTACATATACTCCTGTCATTTCTCAAAGGATACATATTAATATATGTACAATCATTTCTTTAGTAAGGAGATGTTCACTTACTATAAATCTTTTTCTTTTCTACATATGAACATGGATTATTTATGTACATAAAAAAAAAACCTACTTTCATTTAGAAAAAAAAATAGAAAATGTGGGGATAGGAAGTGTGTCTAGTATAATCCACCTGGAAAGAGGATCTGGGTGGTTTTTCTAAAACTTGGCAGATGTTTTAACTATTTTCTGAACCAAATTATTATTGTAAAAATAAATCCAGTGCCCAAAATCAAATTGCATTGTGGCAAGACACTGAATTAAGAAGTAGATACACTCGACTAATTGTATCACAGAACATTAATTCAGACACACATATACCCCAGATATTTTCCCTCCTTTCTGCTCACATGTGTTTTTTTTTTTTTTTTTTTTTTTTTTTTGGTTCTACCTGGGACTATACTGCTTTATCCCTTTCTCTGCAAAGTCATGGGATGCTCACTTGCCTTGCTTTCTGCAAATGAGTTTATATTTATTTCAGCAGGGTTTGGGGAGGACCAGGGAGCCATGGACACAAGTTCATTGGACAGACTAGCAAGAAGAGTCTACATCTGCCCTTGCCAACTCCTGATGGCCTCACCCCTCATTTTCTCTGAGCCACTGCAGGTCCAAGAACCAGGCCCCGAATTGCTCCACAATCTCTATTTGATATTTCTGTGCTGCCTCCTGCAGCAGCACTATCTCCTCCATTACTTTCTGCTCCTGGGCATACAGGGAAGGACTGGATGTAGACACGACCCAGGTGGGAGTGAAGAATGGGGCAGGGCCCAGTCCTGTGTATTTACACACAGGGGCACCCTCCTTCCTACTAATTCAACCGAGAGCCTCCTGGTGCTCAGAGATGGGCATCAATAGTAATTCCTTTAGGAGGTTATCCTTGATGCCACCCTCCACCCCCAGAAACCAACTGGAGGGATCTCCCACTTCTGTTATCAATCTCCCCAATAAATGGAAGATGCAGGGGATGGAGCCCAGGAGTGTGCTGGCTTGGAAGTCTCAGTCAATTATCTGTTCTGCCCTGTGAAGAGCCACAGATGCTCACCTTCATTTTTTCTAGGTTGATCTGATTCCCCTGGAAGTAAGCCAACTCCGGACACCCTAAATCAGGACCCAGGTCACCCCCCTCCAGAACATTCTTCATCCTGGTGTATAGCATCTTCAGATCTTCCATATATTTTCCAAGGTAGAGAACATAGTGGGCAAACAGCTGAGGATGGGATGAAACCCTGCTGTCAGGTTCCCCCATGCCCTTTTCTGAAAGCCTCCCACCTTCAGTCCTGACCTTCCCATGTGGAACAGCCTAGGAACCTTAGCAGATCCACTCAATTGTCTCTTCTTTCACCCTCCAGGAACTACTCTTGATTCCCTCCCAGGAGCTCCTTTGTCAAACCATAGCATCAGTGATCTCGGGCCAGCTCCATCATCATAACCTTCTTGCACTCAGGTCCCCCAACCCCCTTTGGGAAATTTGGGGGCATAAGGGAGGGTATCATGTTCTGTGGGAACATGACATGGAACTGGAGGAGGAAGGCCTCCCTCTCTTGACTTGGAGGCCTCCAACTGGGAACACAGAGACTTCTCTCCTCTGACCCTGGAATGTCCCCAAACAAGCTCACTCCTGTTCTTCTATAGATTTACTTGGATCCTCAGACTTTCAGTAGCAGAGTTGAAACCTGAGGACTGTTCACCTTTGAGTAGAGGACAGGGTCATTGAAGTCATGCTCACCTCACGCCATTACCCCCACCACACCTGACCCCATATCCGGGACATCTGACCCAGGTCAGCTGGTACCAGTGCCACCAAGACTCCAGCATACTCTGATTTTGGATGGATCCCAGCTGCAACAATCACTCAGCCTGGCCTCCCTGACCCATTCTCACCTTGCAAAGTGTGAGACCGCCACCTAGCTCACAGGTTCCCCAGAGGACTCGGTGACATTACTGGCATCATTGTTCTCACCCTCACCCCTGCCCCGGCCTGCAGGGCAACAACGAGGGCACGCAGAAACGACCTAAGAGAATGAATCAAACAAGAAGCGCGAAAGAATGGAAGCAAGACGGGTTCAGATCAAGCCTCATTTCTCTATTGAAGCATTGCGGTTTTTAAAAGCTCAGAAGGGGAGGAACAGGATAAGGAGTTGTCATGGGGTGATTGGTTGGGGACTGGGTATCCGTCCTTAGCCTATTGGTTATTCTGATGTGGGATTGTCATGGGGTGATTGGTTGGGGACTGGGTATCCGTCTTTAGCCTATTGGTTATTCTGATGTGGGATTGTCATGGGGCGATTGGTTGGGGACTGGGTATCTGTCCTTAGCTGATTGGTCTGGCCTTTGGTGCGCACGGGCTTTCTTGGCACGTGCAGGCTCAATCAGGAAGTAGGGCTGACCAGGAAGTTAGACTGAACTCTTGTTTTTATGGGTCCTGGCATCTCCTCCCTTTCTGTTTTTAAGCGGGAGTGGGCTTTAACCGAGCGAGGGAGCAGTGACCTGGCTCCTCCCGTGGGGTTCCCAAGCCCACTAGCAACGGCTCTCGGTATCTTTTGGGGAGGAGAGGTAGAGCCTGGAATTAAGGCCAGAGAGCCTTCCCTGTGGCGGCTGCACCTGTCTTAGGTCGGGAGACTCGGGATACCTGGTTTAAGCCTGCTGAATCGCTCTGAACCAGCGCCTGTCTTAGGTTGCAGGTAGGGCCTATAGAAGAGCCCCTCAGTGTATGCCGTCTCCTCTTACCCGTCATTGGCTGCCAGCCAAGCTCACCACGGGCTGTATGGGCATCTCTGTTGGCCATCTAAGATAAAAAATTTGATAGATACCAACCTCTATGTAAGCCAGGTATACTCTCAGGGAAACCCAGAGGGGGTCAAATCTTCCTTAGACCAAGCCTTCGGAAGAGGGGGTCGAAAGATTATGGGACCTTCCCTTGCAGTGCTTTGCTCTGCACACAGCTCGGTGCCCATACCTTTCTCCTGGTGGGGAGTAGGTAAGCATTCCTCTGGTCATCATGCTGTCCCCGTAGGGAGGGAGCACTGGTAGAGGTCATAGTCCAATTCATGGTCAGCCTCAGCTAGGCGGTGGTAATGTATTTGTATGGGTTTAGCCAGGATGCTATTAACCTGTTGTTTTACAAAATCTGTCGGCCTCTGAAAAGCCCAGGGGCCAAAGGATAGAACTAGTAAAAGGGTTATGAGAGGGCCCAGGATGGGGAGGAGGTAGGGGAGAAGTCCGTTCAGTCCCCTCCAGAGAAGGTTCTCGAACAGTTCTTTCCGCCGCTTTACCAGGTCCTCCTGTAGTTTCTTGATCTTGTCTCAGATGATTCCGGACTTGTTGGCGTAGAAACAGCAGCGTTCCTGTAGGGCTAAGCATATCCCTCCCTGTTCTGCCATAAGTCTAGGCCTCTTCTATTTTGTAATACTACTTCTGCCAAGGAGTCTATCTGGTCCTGGAGGTCATTAATGGTTCCAGAAAAAGTTTGAATGTCATCAATTAATTGATTAGAAAGTTTGACACATGAGTTGACTGCTACCCCTAGACCTGCTAAGCCAGTGGCCATTGCCCCTGAGACTCCTAGGCCTATAAGTAGGGGGATGAACTGAACTGCTCGCTTACTGTGACCGCTAATATAGTAGATCCAGCTTTTTTAGAACTGGATCCATTCATAAAATTGAGGTATAATACCTCCTTTAATGTGGCAGTTAATACCATTCCCTGTGTTAGGAATAAAGCAAGATCCCAAGTCAGGGTCTTAGTTAAAAACATTAAACATTAAGCATTTTGATTTCTATGCAGAAGGATGTGCATACATGGTCTAGAAGTGCATGCACACTGACTTTCCTTGCCCTTGGTCCTGGGCAACCTGCAGCAATGCACAGGTGCTGACTGCTATCATGGCAAAGCATCTTTACTATCTTTATATCTGGACTATTTCTCTGTTCTTGTGGGCCACTGCTCTTTTTTACAACAAACAACCTATAAGGCTGCTGCCTAATTTTAGTTTGTATATATCCAAATGGTCTGTCATAAGAAATCTCATTACTGTTAATTGATTACTTATTTGCTATCAGGTTTAATACTTTGACAAAAATCTTATTTTACACTGTAAATATTAGTAAAAGAGAATTCCAAATTTTTAAAAATCTCTCTTTTTATTAAAATTATAATTATATTTCAAAGTATCCTCTTAAGCTTATACAGAGGAATGATAGGAAGTCAACTTTCATAGAAAACTTATTTAAATTGCTTATAAAGACATTGGCTTATTCAAAGGACGAGGGTTGGTCTTTGTTATTTTAAGATGGTGGCCGCAGGCCACGTGGGCAATAAGATGTGTGGCCATCATGGTGGCTGCTCAATTTATTCTTTAAAAAAAAGGTCAAAATTACATTGCAGACAATCACTAGCTGTTCCTGGTCTTTATTAAAATTTTTAATAAAAATATTGGCTTTTCATTTAGCTGAAAACCTTGATCATAATTTAAAAATCTAATTTAAGTAATTAAAGTAGGTATCTTCATTTTAAAAGAAAGCAAATTTACATTTGAATTCACAAGCCACAAATGTTGCCCCACCTCTAGCTTAATTAAGAATGCAGGCAGGATAAAATTACTTATAAAAACATTGGCTTCTCATGTAATTTAACTTATGAGATATTGAGTATATTTTAAAAGCTAAGTATGTATCTTTATTTAAAAAATGATAAAGAAATTTATTCAGTAAAACTTTTACTTCTGATAGTTTATTGCTCTGATCTTAAAGTATAGTAATGTTATGCCCAGACTTCGTGATCCCCAAGGACCACCAGGGAGCCGAGTCCAATGCAATAAACAAAAGAGCCTCTTCCATGCTAGCATGGGCTCTGTCCCACTCACACAGACAGCATGGTGGAAGAGAGGCCGAACTTCGACAAGTCCAGGGGTTTTATAAGGGTGGTGATGTCACTGCTTTGGCTGACCCTGATTGGTTGGGTGAGGGCTAGGATCCTTACACAAAATGGAGGATAGCTCCACCCTATTCTGCCCTGCCCCACAATACAAAATGGAGTCTGGTCTAATTAGCAGACTATCCTTTTATTATTATAGATATTCTTTTCATTTTACTTCACCTTTATCTATAAGCCAATTATATGCACATATTTATGTAAATACATATGTATTTAAATATTTACATATAAGATATAAGTAGACATAGGTATATGATAACACACACACACAAACACATCTATAATTAAATATTTAATTCACTTACCAGTGTAGAAATAATTTGAAATAGTTCCATGTTAATCCTTTGATAATTCTAAAGTGATATGGTATAACATTGAGGGATATTCACCAGTCCACATTTGTTTCAGGAAAATACAAAATATATTTGCATTTCCAAGCAGTTAATGCATCACACTTCAATTAGCAAGGATTGTTCTGTGTAGTATTGGGATGCTGATACTTAGTGAACCATTTAACATCCTCTTAGGTAATTATCAAGAGGTAGGTGGGTATGCAAAAAAAATGCAAAATTTTCTAATTGTTTTAAATTCCATAATAATTAGCTTCTGCATTAAGGAGATCAGAAGATAGCATGTTTTTGAACCCGGCCTGCAGCAGCGCGTGAAGAAGAAAAAAAACAAAACTCGATTCAGGCAGGAGAGGCAGGAAAATGTCACTCCCAACTCCACCAGCGGACAAACCACCAGCCGCCGGCCCGGGGCTGAGACAGATCCCGGCTCGGGGTCCCGCCACTCAAGGCCGGGGGTCGGGGGGGGGGGGCAGCCCCACACACCGTGCTTGGGAAGAGGCGAAGGAGCCCCCATGTCTGGGAGCAGGGAGCCATCGCCTCAGAAACAGCCCCCAAAGCGGGTCCACGCCCCCCCCTCCCCGCCCCAGGCCCGGCCCCGTGGAGGTCAGGGGCGCTGACAGCCTCCAGCCCCGCACCCGCCGCCGCCGCCCCCCTCCCGCCCCCTCCCTCCCCGCACACACACCCTCCCTCCACCGGACATGGCGGGGCGGCTCCCGGTCCGGCTCCGTCCCTTCCCGGAACTAGCCCCGTCTGACTGCGACTCGTGGAGCAGAGAGACGTCATCCGAAGTGGGGGATTTGAGGCAGTTCCCATCTTCCGAGGCTTGAGGGTGTGTGTGATCGGGGGTGAGGGGTGCGGTGGGAGGGGAGGGAGGGGGGTGAGCAGGGGCGGGTCTTTCCTCAGCGCCGCGGTCAGCGAGGAGGGGTCGGCGGCAGCCCGGGTTCAGGCGGCGGCTCCCCCGCCCCCGGCGCCGCCGGAGCCGCTCATGCCAGCCCCCCGGGGCGGGGCTCAGGGCTGGGCCGCGGGGGCCGCTGGGGTCGCTGCAAAAAAAGAAGAAAAGAAAAAAAGAAGATAGCATATTGTTTACTCCTGGCTGAATCATGTAAAGATCCAATTCTAATTTGAATCTATAGTCATTTTTTAATTTGTGTGCATGTACCATTAATTTTATTTCATGCTAGGGTCAATCAAAAATTTGGACATTATGGACCCTGGCTCTTTAAACCCTGTTTCCCAGAAAATAAGACATTGTCTTATATTAATTTTTGCTCCCAAAGAGGCGCTTGGTCTTATTTTCAGGGGATGTATTATGTTTCCATGAAGTAGGTCTTATTTTAGGAGGATGTCTTATTTTCTGGGAAACATGGTATATATAGAGAGACTGTGTATTATAAATGTGTGTTATACACATGTGGCTTCTAACTGTTCTATATTATGTGTATTATAAAGAGACATTGGGCCTGAATCCCCTCTATCTCTTATTCTATAATTAAAATTTAGTCATAATATTTAGACTATTTTGAGAATAAAAACAAAAATAAGCAAACAAAAAAATAGTACCTAATACTGTTCTAGAAAAAGTTCATAAAAAACACACATTATTTTTAAAAACAAACAGAGCCATACATAATCCACACATGTTCATTAATTTTCCTTTCCTATTTGCTTTTATAATTATTTTTACTCTGTCCCCACCTGCTACTGGTAGAAATGGAGCTCTTGGGGTGCCAAGGGAACAACAATTTCCTGAGGCTTCCATGGGAGGATGAGCTATTGTGGAAAGCTTTGTTGATTATGTAAAATTAAGGAAGTTCCCCTCCAAGGTTCCATTTCTGTCATATTGAAAGGACTTTTTAGGGATAAATAGGCAGATTAATAAAAGCATAATATGCTAATTAGGACAGGCAGCTGAATGACCTTCCAACATTCTTCCAGATAACCTTCCAGAAAGATATCATGACTATATTTATTCACCTTGATCCAGATTGCACAAGACCATGCAAGAAGGCCAAGTGATTCCTACACATAGAAAGGGTTGGGTGATAGAAGAATAACTTTGAGTTTTGGGAACCTATAATTTTTTATAACAAGCAATAAGCTTGCCAGCCCTCTATTTCAGAAAAAGAAAACAGTTTATCTGTCTTCTTAGGCAGTTTGCTCTATACATATTGATACAAATAGAATCCTACAAAAACTGATCATTGTTACTGCTTGCAAAATTTTCAGAAATATGAGTCTCCTCAAATAGGACTATCCCAAACAAAAAAAAAGAAAAGATGTTTGAATTCAATATAGATTCTTAAAGAAAATGCCAATTTAAAAATTACTCAAAGATATGCCTTTCTTTCACTTTCCTGGGTGGGATGGTCAGATTCCACCTTTTCATGAGTAGAGACCTAAGAATACCTCCACACCACTACTATCACCATTTTCCTTCTCTCAAACTCATTGAAGTTACTGATAAATCAACGAATTAGTTTTTCTTTTAACTACTTTCCATTTTACCCTTCTGTCTTACTGAAGTGCTAGGGACCATGCATCTGGATAAGATAAAAAAAATGGCTCCTTCATTCACTCATTACTCTTTCTTCCCTCATGTAGCAGCAGCTTCTATTAGATAGACTGTCAAGCCCAAGGCCAAATAGTTCTAGACTTGAGTCTTTCAGCATAGTAATCATTGGTTATATATGTGGCTACTGAACACTTGCAATGTGTCTGAGATGTGCTATTTGAAACAGACACCAAATTTTAAAGATTTAATGTAAAAATATAAACTAATTTAATAAATTTTATATTATTTGTATTGAAATTATATCACTTGGAATGTATTGGGTCAATAAAATATATTATCAAACTGAATCATGTTCCTCATTGCTTTTTAATGTTTTTATTACAAAATTTAAAATTAAGAATATGGCTTATGTGTATGGCTCATTTATGTTTTATTTACACTGCACTTATCTGGAACTATTCTGTTAAGGTGTCTGATCTAATTTGCTACTTCTCTAAGGCAATGCCTATTGGCACTGGGCTTCACTGGGCCACAATTTTTATGCTCAATTAGCTTATAAAAAATGGGTGATTCATATCCATATTGAATGTATCTCTTCTACCCACCCATCCCATATTTGGGGCTCACCCCAGCTAACAATTGAATTGTTAAGCTTAAATTTTTATATATTAAGCTTAAGCTTAAATTTTTATGTCTCCTGCATGCATCTGTCACATTATCTCTTGGTTAAGTGGAGGTTGTTATTTGAGATGAGTATTTACTGTCTCCATAATAATTACAACATCCTAACATGGATGTTAGAGGCAGTATAACAAACAATACTATAGAGCCTTAGCATTTATCCACTTTACAAAGGATTGATGATTATCACCAAAAGGCTTAGTTGATTATGAATTCTGGTAAGTGAATAAATTAGTGAAAATTATATTCTATGATGAGCATTTAGTCTATAGAGAAGTAATTAGTTATACATACTCAGAGTTCATTTTATTGCTACCTTCTGAATTCCTCAAAATTGTGTATTTTTATATTTAACATGTATAATTAGAGCTTAATTGAAGATTTTGTTTTTGTGTGTATGTACTTTATTTTGATTTTTATGTTTTTGGATTGTTTGAAATGGAAGAGTGCACAGAGGAATGTCTCTTATTTACTAATAGGTTAAAGAATCATAAAATCTTTTCAATTCTGTTCTTCATGGCTAAATATAAATGATTTAAATAACTTCCTCAAATAATAAAAATGGGATATATGGACTTTAGATGATGCTCTAAAACATAAAGCTTATTTAATATTTTATCATTCAGAATTATTCAGTTCAATGTGATTAGAATTCATTCTAATTTTGTCAACTATTTCTAAAAATGTGTTTTAGAATTTTTCTGTTGATAGAGTTTATACTCAAGAATTGAATAAGGTATAAAGAGAACAACCCTAAAAATGGGAAGATTAGATGTTACCACTGAGAACCAGGTGTTCTCCTGGAATCTCCTAGCAAAGAAGTTTACCTTTCTGTTCAAATGTTATGAATACTTTATTTCATATGACTATTGTAAATATTTTACCTATATTAAAGCAACATATGCAACATTATGTTTTGTATTCATAAAAATATGACTCCAAAATGTTTGGGTGATAAATGAATATTAATCAAAAGTAGTGGTAATTAGTTATAGACATCTGAAAAATAAACTTCATATCAGGTATAATGTACTTTTGTTGATTCTGTTACCTCTTGTAATATAGGAGTGCTGTACTTGTACTAAAATAATGTTTCTCAAGTTTCACCATAATAGAACACCTATATATACTGAAGCATCCATCTTACATAAAAACTGCTGTTTGAAATTTTAACCCTGCTATTTGGCTTCTGTAAAATCTTGCTTGCAAAGACAACTCCCACTTCAGAGAGGCCATTAAACCTTCCCTAGACAAGATTATCAGTGCTGCTGCCAGGCCAGACCTATGGTTGAGGTCTCAAGACCTCAGTACATACGGGCTCTTTAAGAACTGGCAAAAGGGGCTGGAAACACTCCATATTTGGGAGACAAAGAAGGTAAAAACATATGAATAGGGAAAAATCCTGCATGTCTGGGCCCAGAATTAAAGAGACATTTGTAATAATTATAACTCCATCTCTCTAAGTATTGCTTAATTCTTCTTCAGTTTTCTATAACAAAACAATTAGAAAATGAAAAGAAAATGGAGAAGAGAAACATCTTATAGTACAAAGTGTGAGAATTAAATAAATCGTGATTGTAGAGAGCCAAATGGGAAGATACCTGGACATTTGTTAGATTGTTGCTGACTGGGCCGGGATTTTGGCAGAATCATGTCAGTTGCACTGCCGCCCTGGGAGTGCAGAGATGTTCTTAGTTCCTGGCTTGTGTTTGTCCAAGAGGAAGGAGTGGGTGGGCCCTGGGCCCTCCCAGGCTCCTTGTTTTTCTGTGAAACCCCCTTGTTAGATCGGGTATAAATAGATGTGCTGCTTGGCTCAGGGGGTCTTCAGTCTGCCCCTCCAGCAGGGGAGGTCAGCGGCCCTCCCAGCTCCCAGCTTAAAATCTTTCTCTCTGTCTTCTCTCTTTATTTCTAATATTTCTCAATCCCTGGCCGCCTCCTCTTAGAACCGGTTCGTTCATCTCTCTTTCCCTGCTGAACACGGAAAAGGGAGATCCTGCCACATCAGGCCCCCGCATGTGATAACTCAAAGTTTTATTAAACCATATGCTATCAAATTCCAATTTATGTGAAGAAAATGAACATCCTCTATTCAGATTTCAAGGATTGAGTAGTAGTTCTACAGTATTCAGTCTTAAATGTTTCTCTAATAACTAATTAAATTATCTCTTTCTTTATTTTTTATTGATTTCATATAGGGAAGGAGAGGGGGAGAGAGCTAGAAACATCAATGATGAAAGAGAATGATTGGCTGACTCCTGTGCACACCCCACTGGGGATCATGCTGCAACCTAGACATATGATGCCCTTGATTGGAATCAAACCAGACACCCTTTATAGGGTTAATTAAAAATAAATATTAATAAGGATAAAATAATTGGTTTTATATTAAAATCAACATTTTTCTATTAGTAGAAATATATTTTGCTCTCATAACAGAAAATAGATTATTATTATTATTAATATTATTTTATCGATTACAAAGATGTATTTCTATGGTGGAACATCTAGAATAAATTTTAACTTATTTATAGCATCAAGTGACTATTCCTGTTTATAAGGACAGTTCTGGTTAATGCCTGTTTCCCTGGAGTGATTTCATAGCTCCCTCTTTTATTCCCAAGTGCTTTTAGAAGAGTAAAATCACATGGATTGAGATTATATAATTCTGCTAGTTCTGGGCGAGAAAAATCTTTGTTATCTAAGAAAAATACTCTACCAAGGACACTGAAAATTAAACATAGTTAATTAATCACAGAAGTGTTGTGACTCATAAAATCTTTTCAATTCTGTTCTTCATGGCTAAATAAAAATTATTTAAATAACTTTCTAAAATAATAAATGTGGAATATATGGGCTTTCATATACATAATTGAAGATAAGCTAGGGGGGAAAGTGTTTTAATAATGTAGATGAGAAAGTGAAGAAAAATAAAATGAGAAGGGAGCAGGTAAGCAGGAGGTGGTAGAGATAAATTCCAGAGGCATAGGGTGGACATCTGCTATGGTTTTCATGGAATTTTCAGTGCAAACTTACATGTGCAAGCCAAGATCATTTAAGGAATAAATCGATAAAAGTAGCTTTTCTTGTTTTTGCTGTTCTTCTTCTCAATAAATTACTGAATCCTCCCCCCCAAAAAAAGAATGAAGAAACAAACCAACAAATAAAAACACTAAACTAGTTTGGTAGCAGTTGAAAATAGTGGAATTTTATTTTGGCCACAATTTAAAGTAAACAAAAGACATATGTAAACATCATAAAAAGGTATGCAAGTTCATGTTGAGATATTGAAATAAGTAATTTAGTTAATCTGAAAAGTTTTAAACAATACCTTGTTAAAAACCACAACCCAGGCTATGTTCCCTTAATTAGAATTGAACCAAGTCCCTTAGGTCTGCAGGCTAACCCTCTATGCACTGAGCCAAACCAGCTAGGGCAAAATATACATAACTTCATATATAACTAGAGCACTGGTTGATCAAGGCCAATGCGGGGGAGATTGAGGATGGAGGGACCATGAGAGGTTGGTTGTGAGAGCACCCTGACCACCTGGTGGTCATGCACATCATAGAGACCTGTTGACAGGTTGTTTGGTCAACTGGTCATAATGGTCACTAAAGCTTTTATATGTATAGATGGTCTGCTGTCATACACATTTGTGTTCTGTGGCTATAGATAGCTTTTAGGATCATTCTGCGACATTTCATAGTACCACATTTTATTTTCTTCAGAACAAGATTTTTTATCAATAAATTCTTCTGATAGTGGGTGTCAACAGTTTATGAAACAATCTCTTACTTTTTTTAAATTTATTTCAGAGAGTAAGGGAGAGGGGAGATAGATAGAAACATCAATGATGAGGAGAATCAGTGATCAGCTGTATCATGCACCCACTGGGGATGAATCCTGCAACCCGGGCATTTGTCATTGACTGGAATCTAAGATGGATTTCTCAATTACCAAGCTGATGCTCTATCCACTGAGTCAAAGGAGCTAGGCCAACCTCTTACTTTTAAAAAAAATATTTTAAAGTAACTATGGTGAAAGCAACTTCCCAAAGATAATATAGAAGGACTAGAGGCAACAATTCTTCTTCCCCCCTCTGAATGAGGGGCTTCCCTCACTTTATTTTGTAAATATTGACCTTTTGCTGTTTCTAGTTCCCTTATTCTATGGAAATGTACCCTTTGCAGCTCTGTAGCCCTGTGCTTTTTTCCATGGACCCCTAATTTTAAAAATTTTCTAAACCTGCCTATTTCACCCCTAAAAAACTTTCAATAAGAGAAGGGAATAACTATTAGAAACCAAATATGATAGTTTTTATGGGGAGAAATCAACCATCAGTCTTTCTTAAACAAAGCAACAACCCATGCAAGTTAGCAGGGGAGGAGTCAGGAAAATAAATAACCCTATTGCATTTGCTTGCCATCTTCACATGGTCTTCCAGTGCCTCCCCTTGGCCAAACACAATGGGAAGACTGAGAAATAGTCTATTGAAGTCTATCATAAGACTTTCTCAGATATCTTAGTGAGCAAAAAGAAAATACTCAGCATAATGAGGATCTTTTCACCATTTTGTTTTTGTTTCCTTATTTGAAAGTCCTAAAAAATAATATGTTGACTAATATATTGATATATGTACTTGGTGTCCTTCTGATGAATGTGGTTTCTGAATGGTTAAATTTGATATGGAATTGCATGCAAAAAAGGGGGGGGGGGCATTGATATAAATGGGAGATGAGAAAACTGAATATTGTAATTTAAACTTTAATATCAATCAGCAAAATATTTATTTTATTGTTTATTATTTTATAATAGTTTATCAGATTGATTCTCAGGATCCTCTATTTAATTTTTACTGTTATTTTTAGTTCTGTGGAGTTAGTTCTCACCAACTTGCTATGGCCTAAGTAGGTCAGCCATGTATTTCCTCCTCATACATTATCTGTTACTCTGGTTCAATCCAATTAGTTTTTAACTGCTTTCTAGACAACTGGTGTCCTCATTTACCTTCTGACTTGTCTAGAAACACTGACTGGTTGATCTTCCTACCATAGGTTCTTTCATCATTATTAGTCTTAAATATTTCCAAAATAACTTCTCCTTTCCCAAAGACAATAAAACTTTCACTATGGGAATCAGAATGAAAACACTTACCTGGACTTTAAGTAGAAAACTTTTTAAAACTGGAGTATACTCATCTAAAAAATATGTCTTTAAAAGATCTTAGTAATAACATCATAAATCTATTCTTTTTACTGGTAAAATAGTGCCAGTAATTTGGGGCTGATATTTTGTTGTGGCCCATGTATGCTTTCTTGGTGACATTCTAATTCCAATACAGCTAGATTAATGAAAAACATTTGCCTAGTCTAGAGCATCATCTGTCTATGTATATAAAAGCATAAGCAACCGAATGACCTAATTACTGGTCACTATGATGCACAATGACCACCAGGGGGCAGACACACAAAGCAGGAGCTTCCCCCTGGTGATAAATGTGCTCTCACAGCAAACCTTCCTTGGCTGGCAGGCCCCAATCAGCCCTGATAAGGCTGGCTGGTCAACTTCCTGTGGTCCCTTCTCCTGGTTGGCCAACCACCCACACCCATGCTGGTTGGCCTAATGGCCCCAATTGGGGCTGCCAACCTCCTGAGATCCCTTTCCCTCAGCCAACCAACCTCCCACAGTCCTTCCTGCCAGGTGGCTAAACTCCACAGCACCAATTGTGGGCCTGGTTGAGGGACCCCACCCATGCATGAATTCCTGCACTAAGCCTCTAGTATGAAATAACTTGATTGCCAAAATCTGAAATGCATCCTTGTTTGACTAGGAAAGGTATGAGTTACTGCAATTTGTTTAGCATTCAGGATGATGAAGTTTGAGATTACATTAATGGTAGAGATGAGTGTGATCATTAATGGCATGATGAAAAATCTCAGTAGCTATAGAACACACATCAGTGATGCTATTCATAAGAGTGAAAAAATGTAAAAATATAAGTCAATAAGATTTGCTACTTTTGTAGATATAAGATGTAGAATAGATATGATTTTACTCTGAAGTGAAAATATTGGATAATTTTTTTAAAATATATTTTATTGATTTTTTTACAGAGAGGAAGGGAGAAAGGGATAGAGAGCTAGAAATATCGATCAGAGAGAAACATTGACCAGCTGTCTCCTGCACACCCCACACTGGGGATGTGCCTGCAACCAATGTACATACCCTTGACCGGAATCGAGCCTGGGATCTTTCAGTTCACAGACCTACGCTCTATCCACTGAGTCAAACCAGTTTCGGCAATATTTGATAACATTTGAGAAGTACTAAATGCTTGGGGTGGGCGAGGGAAAGATTAACAACTTAATTTTGTATAAGATGGACGTTTCCACACTAGTGTGTTACTGCCTTGTAAATATCTGATAAATCAATCTATAAAGATATATGCAAGGAGAAGAAAATGTGATTTTGAATATTATATGAAAAGGTAGGGCTTTTCACATAATATTTTACATAATAAGAGAGACATAGATTAGGAAATCATTCTCATGAAGGTTGTTAGTTAAGCCTAAGAATTAGTTAAGCCAGAGGAAGGCTTTAGCACAATAGATCTACTGAATATTTGTTATCAGTAGAAATCTACAGTGTCATTCAAAAGCTACAAAAGAATAAACAACTTAATATTCTTAGATTACTCTTACAATGAAATTGAATTTTAATACTGCCTCCCTAACGTGGGTACAAAGACTTTTCTGCATTGCACATCCCTCCTCTTTTTATTTATTATTTTTATTCTCACATGAGGATGTGTTTTTATTGATTTGAGGGAAAGAGAGGAAGGGGGAGAGGGAGTGAAAAATGGTTGTTAGAGAGAAACATTGATCAGCTGCTTCCTGAAGGCATATGGACTGGAAATTGAACCTGTAATCTAAGTATGTGCCCTGACCGGGAATCAAACCCAAAACCTTTTGGTATACTGGATAATACTCCAACAAATTGGGCCATTTGTCCAGAGACATCTCTCCTTTTAATAAATAAATTTATTATTTTATCAAGGTTAAAGATGTACTAAAAATTGGAAGAATAATGTAGAGATTTGTCATAGTACCATCTTATATTAGTATGGAATATTTGTCATAATTAATTAAACATTAAACAGTGTTATTAACTGATATCCATGTTTTACTTAAATGGCATTAGTTCTCACCTAATGTCCATTTTCTTTTACTTAGGATCCTCTTCAGGCTTTGATATTATTATTTAGTCATAATATCTCTTTAGATTCCTCTTAGTTGTGTTAGTTTCTCATACTTTTCTTGCTTCTGGTGACCTTGACAGTTTTGAGAAGTTCTGTTGGGCCAAATAATTTGTGGAATGTCTTCTTATTGAAATGCTTGTAATTAAAACAAAATCACCATGGTTATACCTGGCTTATGTGTTTTGGAGAGAAAGACCACATAGATAAATTTTATTTTAATTTTATTATATCAATATGACTTCATTGTAGATGTTAACCTAGATCAGTTGATCAGTTGGCCATTAGTCCTGTTTCTGTACTGTGAACGTCTCCAACTTCTCCATCTCTTCTTAATGGCTCATAGATGTTAGTTACCCAATTGTGATTTGGAAAATAATGTACCTACAAGTTTCCACAATTTCCTGCCCATCTACTCCTTTCCAAAAATTATATCCCTTCAAAACCAGTTTGGCTCAGTGGCATGGGTCTGCGGACTGAAGGGTCCCGGATTCCATTCTGGTCATGGGCATGTACATTGGTTGCGGGCACATCCCCAGTAGGGGGTGTGCAAGAGGCAGCTGGTCGATGTTTCTCTCTCATCGACGTTTCTAGCTCTCTATCTCTCTCCCTTCCTCTCTGTAAAATATCAATAAAATATATTTTAAAAAAAACAAAAATTATATCCTACATAATAAAGAGATAATATGCTAATTAGACCAGATAGCAGAACAACTTTCCAGAATGACCAGTGGGTGGGGTTCAGAGCAACCAGGGCCATGAGGGCTGAGCCCCTTGCATGGATTTTGTGCACCATGTATCTAGTGTTCATATATTTCAACAAGCAATAGTTAAAACTTATACTACATGAGTTTCAATGTCAAGAATATTGGGATATGAAAGATAAAATTATTGTGCAAACACACACACACACACACACACACACACACACACCTACTTTTCCCTTGGATGAGATGAGATTTAGAAAATAATAGCAATGTGATTTTGAAATTGCCTGCACATTGAGTTACTTGAGAAGCCATAAAAATCACTGAAAGCCAGAACCCACACCCAGGGATTCTCATTTCATTGGTCTGAGATTTTTCCTGGGCATCAGGGGAGGGGTAATCTCCCTGGTAATTCCAATAAACAATCAAGTATGAAATCCACTAGCCTGTAGCAAGTAATTGACTGTGGCCAGTTTGCCTTATCAGCTGTACCAAAGAGGTAATTAAAAATGGGAGGGGGATTGTTTTACTTTGCTATTCTATTAAAAACACTTTGTTCAATCACCAGTAGATGTAGGCGACACCTTAAAATATATTTTATTTATGTTTCAAAATATACTTTAATTGTGTCAATTATATCTCAATAAAAATCAATCAAACACTTTAAAATCTTGCCTCATTTACTTAAAATAAAGTAGAGGAATCACAAAAACCACTATTCTGAGAGAATTTGCAGTTGGGAAAAAATGATAAAAATGAACATATCTGTTATTAAGAACACTTTTATAGTCATCAAGTTAGTTTTTAGTACCATGTAAAGGATAGGATCTCATTAAAATCACCAGTGAAATCAATCCTTTGATTGGGTCTTGACACAAGCCGTACTTGGTTAAAGTAAACATTTTCTTTACTGTAACAAGGAGATTAAAAAATGCTGGAAATAAATACCAATGGAAAAGTACTTTGATCTGTTGAGTGTTTCTGAGTGGCTGAGGAGGTCTTCATCCAGTTGCAGGAGTTGAGAGCAAAGGTTCAGTTCTTGGGGACAGCCCCTGCTTGCCCAGGATCCCCCAGGCTGAGAGGCAGCATGGCTGCAGGTGCCAGGCCTGGAGCTGGGCCAGGTGAGACTTTGGTGAAGGGCGCTCGCTTAAAGATAACTTGGCATCTCTGCTCAACGGCATCTATATCCCTTAATGAATTGGGTCAGTTGACTTGGTGCATTATCACTACACTCTAGAAAGCCACCTAAGGAGGAAACAAAACTGAAATGTATACCAAAATTTAAAACCTGAGTATTGTCAGGGGAAATCAATTGTGAAAGTATGTGTTAGGGTGAACTACCCTTAATCACTTCTGCTTGGAATATGTTTTCTGAAATGTCCATTGTTATAAGCTTCCCCCTAGAGCTTGGAACAAAAGGCTGGCACCTGCAGAAGCAAGATAAGATGAAGCCCCCTTCGCTTGGCCAATCTCTCACTCTCCTCCCCTGACACCTTTGACAGACTCATGCCCTTCCTTCTGTTTAACTGACTGGCTCACCCACATCCCAACCCTATATTGCATACTTTTATCCTATAGAAGAGAACCTAACCACCCCTCCCCTAGGGGCTGACACTGATATAATGGTCTCAGCCCACTGTGAGGAAATTAACAAAATTTCTTAAATTCTCACAATGGCTTTTGTCCTGGTTTCTTTTGGTGCAGACCCAGCAGTAGGGAGTGCGTCTGTTTACCAACACCTATGGAGTTTGACTTTGTGGGCATGGGTTCTGACTGGCCACCAAGAAGTGGGCAGTGAAGCAGCCCGGACTTGAGCAGCAGTCAGGATCTGCTAGAGCTCCCAGTCAGGGCAGGGCCTGCTGCCCCCGTGGTACCTCCCAGAGGCAGGAGAAACTGACCAGATAGTGAGCTGAGCCCTCCAGCAAGACCAAGCTAGAGGCGTAGAACTCCATCTACACACATTCCTTTTCATAACAAGCCAGTAGGTTGCTCAAGTCCCAACCGAGTGTACTGACAGCACCTACTATGGGAGGATTCATTTTTCTTTTTGACAGAAATGATGAAGATGGAGAGGAGTTTAATTTTGCATGATGACGGACTGACAGCTGAAGCTCTATGCACATTGAGGAAACCAGGCTGCTTTTACAGCCTCCCTGGGAGGTGACCCCTGTCTCATCAAAGCTTTATCTGTCAATTTACGGTCAAGGGTGGGATGGGAGTTACATTCAGAAAGATGGGCAGAAAGGCTACAGCTGCAGCTCTCCAAGTGTTTAATGTTCTCCCAAAAGTACTATATGTGACAAAATTAGAAAATTACAACTCTCATTTTTTTCCTTACAAATAATAAAATTTAACAGAAAGAAAATGAATTATTTGCAACGTTTTCAAAGCTTTTCAGTATTCCATTATTTTCAACATCTCCGATATTGCTAATCTAGTATTCACTCTAAGACAATTGTGTTAAACAGGAATTGAATTATCATTGTTAAGAAAAACTCAAAACAACTAAAATCCAGAGTATGCTGTAATTATTTTTATATTGAGCATGTTTTAGTCTGTCATTATGGAAGCTGTTCATAATTATTTATTTTAAAAAGCAATCATATTCACAATGTGGAAAGAGCTTATGAAATCAGTGTGTAAAGTTAATTGTAAAAGAATAACACCTTTTGTCCAAAAAACATGCTGCCTTGTGGATCATATTTTCTTATCCTTGTTATAAATTGGAGATATATATTATTTAAAAATATGAGGCCCCAAATCTGTGTATGGGGTACATGGGGGGTGGGGGTGGGGAGGGGTTCCCTAAGCCCAGCCTGCACCCTCTCCAACCCAGGACCCCTTAGGGTATGTCTGACTGCCAGTTTAGGCCTGTGGGGATCAGGCCTAAACTAGCAGTCGGACATCCCTCTCACAATCTGGGACCACTGGCTCCTAATTGCTGGAATGCCTGCCTGCCTGCCTGATAGCCCCTAACCATCTCTGATAGCTTGATGGCTGCCTAATCACTCCCCTGCTGGCCTGATCACCACTAACTACCTCTGCCTTGGCCCCCACCACCATTGCTTTGTCCTGAAGGAAGTCTAGATTCTGGAAGGTGGCCCATTGACCTGGTCTAATTAGCATATTTCCCTTTTATTAGTATAGATAATACTGCCTGTGTGGTTCAATTGATTGGTTGTAGCTCTCTCCTTTCCTCTCTCTCTCTAAAATCAATAAAAGCACATTAAAAAATTTTAAGCCCAGCTGGCATAACTCAGTTATTGAGTATCAACTTATGAGCAGGAGGTCATGGTTTAATGCCCAGTCAGGGCATATGCCTGGGTTGCAAGCTAGTGTGGGGCATGCAGGAGGCAGCGGATCAATGATTCTCATTATTAATGATTTTATCTCTTTCTCTCACTTTCTCTGTGAAATCAATAAAAATATTTTAAAACATAAAATAAGAAGTATTATTTTTATTTTAAATACTTTAATATATTTTTAAAATATTTAAAAATACAAAAATAAGTATTATTCTTATTTTTGTAAAATAGTATCTTATATGCATTGAATTTGTTTGAGCTTAAATATAAAATCTTCCCCTCTACAGTGGTCATGCCTACAGGACTACTCTGGCCAATGCCCTCTTTCCAGGTGTGACTGACAGTCGAGTCCCCCTCTATGTCACCTAGACTTGATTAGGCATGCTTCTATTCTTTCTTTCTCCAGTCCCTTCCCCCAGGATCTGCAGGGAACAGACCTAGAGAGTGTTAAACTGCAGCTTTCTGGCACAAATGATGTGCTATATTATCTGCCCTTCCATTTGGTCCTTTCCCATCAATTAATTAATAATTGGGGTAATTACAATGGTATCCTTAGAAATGTCTTATATCAAAATGTATAAATTGGCAAGAAATGTGTGCTGAAATTGCTGTGAATACACTCATTGAAGCTGATAAGCATGTATTCACTGTTTAGAATATAGAGGGATCTTGTGAAAACCGAGGAATGATTGAGATAAACTCAGGAGGTAGGAGTTAGGTCATCCCAGGTCACGTCTGACTGGTGTCACCACTGGGGCTACAGTGGAGGGCGTGAGCTTAGTCTCACCAAAGGGCCTGGTGTCACTTCCCAAACTCGGCCTATTTCCCAAAATGAAGGAGATGCCCCAGGAGTTTTAATGCGGGGCTGGGAGCAGGTGAGAATATTGGCTTGCTTCTCCTGTACAGCAGGACACCAAGAAAATGGAAAAAATGTTTAAAAATTTGAAAAGAAGACAGTGAGCCACAAAGCTGAGTTTCTCTCCTCAATTCACCAATTTGACGTGCCATTTCTCCTGCCAGAGAAGGAGAGTGAAGGGTCCCGATGACTCTAATGAATCTTATGTGAAATACGTGATAAGAAGTCACAAGAAATAGGTTCCTTTTCTTCTCCCGATGTTTTTGATATCTTACCCATAAGTGGCATAATTTCTTTTAAGATGAAAAGGGCAGGACTCATTTTTTATAAGTCAATTGTCACTGTGTAGCAGTTTCAGAACAGACTCCTGGAAAGTGCATCTGTGTATGATTTTTCTTTCTCTTGACATGGACTCTAAATTCCTTATTTTATCTGATCCACCAGTTTATGTGAGCTGGCAGTTGCTTATTTTGCTTGATCTCTGTTGTCTCCCTCCTTTTTATTTCATCTTGTTGTTTTTTTTAAAAAAAATATCTTCTTGTTTATTTATTTATTTATTTAGTGGACTTGATATTAAATGTCTTTCCCACCTCCATGAAGAGCCTTCACGAAGGAATCTAGAATTCGATGCAATGAGACTTAAACATTGTTGCTAGGTACAAAGGGCATTACTTTAATGTGTCATGTAGAATTATTAGTCAATAATATAGGCACATGCAAGAGTTATTATGTATGGAGTGACTTTTTCCAACTGAGATTATATTCAAAATTGCTTAAGAAATTTGAAAATAAGGAATTATACTTAGAAGCTGCTAGAATACTTTTAAATATCCTATATAGTAAAGGCATACTATGCAAATTGTCCCCTTGACTGGGCGTTCCTCTGGGAGTTTGACCAGGGGCTGTGGCCAGCTAGGGAAAGGGAGGGAGGCCCCTGCCCACACCTGGCAGCCAGTAGGGACCCTAGTAGTGCACAGGGCCTCTAGTTATATGTATAAAGGATTTCCTTCTCTTTAGATAGTCCCAAGTTTTTAAAAATATTATTTTTTCCTGAACATGGCATTACTATTTTCTTTTTTTTAATTGATATTTTTACAGAGAGGAAGGGAGAGAGATAGAGAGCTAGAAATATCGATGAGAGAGAAACATCCACCAGCCGCCTCCTGCACAACCCCCACCGGGGATGTGCCCAATGTACATGCCCTTGACCAGAATCGAACCCGGGACCTTTCAGTCTGCAGACCGAAGCTCTACCACTGAGCCAAACCGGTTTCGACGTCATTACTATTTTCTTAGAAGAAAAATGAAATAAAAGTAAATCTTTCTTCCTGCCTTAGTCTCATTATGTATTTGATTTGTGATAGAACCCATTAAAACAGCCAGTAGTAAAACCAAAAAAAAAGGCATGAATATTTCAGGCAGTGTTTTTAACACTTGCTGTGTGTTAAGAAATTATGTAACCTAAGGAAAAAATAAATGAATAAATTGTGGAACCTAAGAACCACATCATTGTGTTTCTGCTGATCAAACACAATTTTGTAGCCTTCATGAGTTTCAATGTTAAGAATATTGGGAGATGAAAGATAAAATTATTGTGCAAACACACACACACACACACACCTACTTTTGATGAGATGAGATTTAGAATATAACAGCAAGGTGATTTTGAAATTGCCTGCACACTGAGTTACTTGATAAGCCATAAAAATCACTGAAAGCCAGAATCCACACCCAGGGATTCTCATTTCATTGGTCTGAGATTTTTCCTGGGCATCAGGGGGAGGGGTAATCTCCCTGGTAATTCCAATAAACAATCAAGTATGAAATCCACTAGCCTGTAGCAATTAATTGACGGTGACCAATTTGCCTTATCAGCTGTACTAAAGAAGTAATTAAAGATGGGAGGGGGATTGTTTTACTTTGCTATTCTATTAAAAACATTTGTTCAATCACCAATAGATGTAGGTGACACCTTAAAATATATTTTAGTTATGTTTCAAATATACTTTAATTATTTCAATTATATCTCAATAAAAATCAATCAAACACTTTAAAATCTTGCCTCATTTACTTAAAAAAAGGTAGAGGAATCACAAAAACCACCATTCTGAGTGAATTCGCAGCTGAGGAAAATGATAAAAATTAACATATCTGTTATTAAGAATATTTTTAAATCATCAAGTTAGTTTTTAGTGTCATGTAAAGGAAAGGATCACATTAAAATCACCAGTGAAATCAATCCTTTGATTGGGTCTTGAAACAAGCTATACTTGATTAACGTAAACATTTTCTTTACTGTAACAAGGAGATTTTAAAAATGCTGGAAATAAATACCAATGAAAAACGTACTTTGTTGTGTTGATGAGTGTTTCTGAGCGGATCAGGAGGTCTTCATCCATTTGTAGGAGTTGAGAGCAAAAGTTCAGTTCTTGTAGACAGCCCCTGCTTGCCCAGGATCCCCCAGGCTGAGAGGCAGCATGGCTGCAGGTGCCAGGCCTGGAGCTGGGCCGGGTGAGACTTTGGTGAAGGGCACTCTCTTAAAGATAACTTGGCATCTCTGCTCAAAGGCATCCATATCCCTTAATGAATTGGGTCTGTTGACTTGGTGCATTATAACTACACTCTAGAAAGCCACCTAAGCAGGAAACAAAACTGAAATGTACACCAAAATTTAAAACCTGAGCATTTTCAGGGGAAATCAATTGTGAAAGTATGTGTTAGGATGAACTACCCTAAATCTCTTCTGCTTGGACATGTTTTCTGAAATGTCCATTGTTATAAGCTTTCCCGCACAGCTTGGAGCAAAAGGCTGGCACCTGCAGAAGCAAGATAAGATGAAGCCCCCTTCGCTTGGCCAATCTCTCACTCTCCTCCCTTGACACCCTTGACAGACTCATGCCCTCCCTTCTGTTTAACTGACTGACTCACCCACGTCCCAACCCTATATTACATACTTTTATCCTATAGAAGAGAACCTAACCACCCCCCCTAAGGGCTGACACTGATATAATGGTCTCAGTCCGCTGTGAGGAAATGTAACAAACTTTCTTAAATTCTCACAATGGCTTTTGTCCTGGTTTCTTTTGGTGCAGACCCAGCAGTAGGGAGTGCGTCTGTTTACCAACACGTATGGAGTTTGACTTTGTGGGCACTGGGCTCTGACTGGCCACCAAGAAGTGGGCAGTGAAGCAGTCTGGACTTGAGCAGCAGTCAGGATCTGCTAGAGCTCCAGTCAGGGCAGGGACTGTTGCCCCCGTGGTACCTCCCAGAGGCAGGAGAAACTGACCAGATAGTGAGCTGAGCCCTCCAGCAAGTCCAAGTTAGAGGCACAGAACTCCATCTACACACATTCCTTTTCATAACAGGCGAGTAGGTTGCTCAAGTCCCAACCCAGTGTACTGACAGCACCCACTATGGGAGAATTCATTTTTCTTTTTGACAGAAATGATGAAGATGGAGAGGAGTTTAATGTTGCATAATGACGGACTGACAGCTGAAGCTCTATGCACATCGAGGAAACCAGGTTGCTCTTACAGCCTCCCTGCGAGGTGACCCGTGTCTCATCAAAGCTTTATCTGTCAATTTATGGTCAAGGGTGGGATGCGAGTTTCATTCAGAAGGATGGACAGAAAGGCTGTAGCTGCAGCTCTCCAAGTGTTTAACCTTCTCCCAAAATTCCTATATGTGACAAAATTAGAAACTTACAACTCTCATTTTTCTTCCCTCACAAATAATAAAATTTAACAGAAAGAAAATTAATTATTTGCAAAGTTTTCAAAGCTTTTCAGTATTCCATTATTTTCAACATTTCCGATATTGCTAATCTAGTATTCACTCTAAGACAATTGTGTTAAACAGGAATTGAATTATCATTGTTAAAAAACTCAAAACAACTAAAATCCAGAGTTTGCTATAATTATTTTTATATTGAGCATGTATTAGTCTGTCATTATGGAAGCTGTTCATAAGCATTTATTTAAAAAGCAACCATATTCACAATGTGGGAAAAGCTGATGAAATCAGTGTGTAAAGTTAATTGTAAAAGAATAACACTATTTGTCCAAAAACATGGTGCCTGTTGATCACATTTTCTTATCCTTGCTATAAATAAGAGACACACTATTTAAAAATATTTTTGTTAAATTAGAAGTCATAGGAAAAAATTTTGGACAAATATTAGAAACTAAGAGAAAATGAGAAGATAACAAATTTAGTCGTTTTGTAGAAGATAGAAAATAAGATACAGATTAAGTAGAAAAGTAGAAGATAGAAAATGAGATGCAGATTAGGTAGAAAACTAGAAGTAGAAGATAGTACAGGACCAAAACCAAGGAGGAAATTAAAATATTAATAATTTATATGCTCAGAAACAGTGGAACTTATGGGGCTTTGCAGGCTCAGTTAAAGTGTAAAATTTAAACATGTTGCAGCCCAGGGAAATTTAAACAAAGGCCTGCAAAGCCTGCTACAATTAACAAACTATTATCTTTCCCACCTGAGGCAAAGTGGGAGGTGAAGGAAAAAACTTTAAGTTGGATATATTTGACAGTTTTTCTAAATGTGATATTTCAAGAATTAACTGAGAGGCAGCTTTCTGACATCTCAAGGGCCCTTTGGTAACACAAAGATCTACTCTCTCCCAAAAAGAAATATTTTTGGACAATGGTTTAGAGCAGATCCGGTAATGATGTGGGTCAGAAGTCATGTTTGTATCTTTCCAGAGGGAGCAATGAAGTCAATTTAGGTGCCAGAGTGTTGCATGCATCACCACAATGGACCCAGAGAAGCTCCTTGTTCCTCTGTTCAAAAGACTGATAGTTATGTGGATGATAACAATGCAGGAGAAGAAGATAAGGAAGGCTATACCAGGGCCCAAGGGGCCAACATGAGGTCAGCTGAAGAAGTTAAAGACTGAGGCCCAGCAGGTGATAGAGAAGTAAGGAGCGGAAGCTGCTCCCTTAGCCATGTTTCTAGCTATGCTAGCTAGCATTGGTGAGCTGCCAGTTTTCTGTCAAGTGTTGCACAGACAAATCTGAGGACTCCAAGTATATATACACCAGACACTAAATAAACTTTCATTTCGTGGAAATAGTCCTGGGAATGTTAACCTATCTGTGATTTGGTTTCTCTCTAGTTGTTGTATTACACTAACATTGTTTGGTTAATAACCAAGGTTTTATTCTTGATGCTTTAGTTATGCTGCGTAATTTGCCTAGAACTTTTGATGCCAAGTAAACAGGAGCAAGTTTTTATTGTTATGGTTATCATAGTAGCTTAAAGTTCTGGACCATTTAGAACTTTAGAATAATCCTCGTAAGTCCAAGGGATGTAAATGGATGTGATTAGAAAAACAGAGGGGAAGGAGATATGGAGAGCAGGTACAGCGTTTAGACAGATTCAAGCCTCAGACTAATGAGAGGACATGGCCCTTTCCTGGCAAACCCATGTGCAGGTCCTAGCTTGGAGAGCAAAGCCCTCCTAGCACAATTATAGCCAAAGGCTATGGTTGTAAAGTTGACAGTATGGTCCCAACCTGTGATCCCAGGTGGCTGAGTGATGTAGGCTGTGGGAGGTGTAGAAAATGCTGCCAAAACAAAACTTGATAGAGTTCTCAGGTGCACTTAATTAACTAGATTCAAAACTCACTAAAGGATTGAAAACATCCTGACCGCACCCTTGCATTGCCTCATGGGATCTGGCTATAAAATAAAGATTAGGCCTACAGACTGTGGCACTCTCTTCATCTGACAACAGTGCCCCACCTAGCTTCAAAGGCATTATCTTGTCTGCCTTCTTTAATCCTTCACCGCCCCTCCTCAGCTTCACCCCTGGCTGTGCTAGATGCAGTTCACTTCATAACTTTTGTATAAATAAAATTTTCTTTGAAAGGCCAAAAACCCTATTAACTCTCAAAGAAAAATTGACAAATGTTATTACATCAGATTTTGAAACATTTTCTTATAAAATGCACCACTAAAAAATGTGTAGTGGAAAAAGTCACATGTAGAAGAATATATTATATGTGATTAAGTCTCTCTCTCTATATATCTTTCCCCCCACTCGCTCTCTCTCTCTCTGTTATATATGTTTAATGTATCATATATATATAAAACTGGATAGAAAGTATAAATATGTTTCTACATCTATAGAATTGGGAAATTAATTATTCTTAGGATGTATAAAAATTCACACCAATCAATATTATGACATTAATCCAATAAAAAGGAATAAGGAATTATATGGACAATTCAAACGTTCTAGTTAATAAGCACATGTAAGCACTGTTGGCTTGGCAAAGTGGTTAGATTGCTGGCTGTGTACCAAAGGGTCTCAATTCTGATCAAGGGCATATACCATGGTAGCAGATTTGATCCTTGGCCACCCAGGTAAAATATCCTGCATAGTCATTTAGTCTCATTTAGAGACTAAATGAGAAATCTACTTATTTCCATATTTTCCTATTATATATATATATATATATATATATATATATATATATATATAATATATATATATATATATTAATAATCCATTTAAATACACCCTTAAACATACTTATAAATAAATTTTTATTATGTTTGTCTTTAAAATATTTACCAATATTAAAATTATTTCTGCAAAATGGTATCTTCTAGTATCTTTCCCCTGCTTCGTCATAAATTATATAATTTGCCCATAGTTAGTGGGCTTAAAATTATTTTTTTCCCTACTTTATGAATAACTCTTTGATGATTATTCTTCTATAGGTACCTCTGAACATTTATTCCATTCATTTTGAATCATTTCCTGCAAATAAAATTTGTTTCAAGAAAGCACATTTGATAGTTTAGTCAGTATGCATTTGCATCATTTCAACAAATTTCCTTGCAATATTGATTGGTAAATCTTTAGCTTAGTAGATTGGGTTAAGAGGAATTCAATCACTGTCCCCTTTCTGAGGTATGTGTTGAGCACCTCCTATGGGCCAGGCACTAGAAGCACATATCTCAACCAAATAGCATGTCTTGATGGCATGTTTGTATTAAAGAAATCAAACCAGTCAGCACATGCATATAGTGACATCAGAATGCATGCTCTGAATAAAAGGTAAAGCAGAGAAAGAGACAAATGGTGATAAGGTAATGTTGTGTGTAGGATGATGTGAAGGTGTGTGGGATTCAGGTGATAGTTGAGACTGCTTTGGGCATATGCATAGGTGAGCAGCAACTTGGAAACATCTCAGCTGAGCCCCCAGTTTGTGCTCTGGTTTCAAAGTGCTCTAGGTAACTCCTGATCTGAGGGAGAATGTGTCTCCATCCTCATTCTTCACAGAAGGGAGGGTAAAACACAAAGACCCTACCAAGGGGGTGCGCAAACTTTTGGACACAAGGGCCACAATGGGTTCTTAAACTGGACCGGAGGGCAGACAAAAGCAGGGATGGAGTGTTTGTGTGAACTAATATAAATTCAAAGTAAACATCATTACATAAAAGGGTACGGTCTTTTTTTTTTTAATTCGATAGTTTTATTCACCGGATCCGGCCTGCAGGCTATAGTTTGCCCAGCCCTGCGCCTGTCCGGACCCCTTACCATGAATTAACCTTTCATTGTGGTGCCTATTGGGAACACTTGGTGTGGGGAAGACTTAGTAATTATCGGCCTGGGAATTACACAGCACACCTAGGGCCACCCAGCAAGGTATTTAGGGAGGTAAGAAGAGAGAAAGGAGAAAGGGAAGAACTAGAGAAAAAGTTGAAATAAGGTAAGAAATGGAATTTGGAAGACTAAAAGCAGAAAAACAAAAATGTAAAGATAAGGTAAAGGGAACTTGTAAAACATTTCCTACTTACAATGAAAATGTTTAACAGCTGAGACAACGTAGGGAGCTGTGACATTCCATAATACATTAAAATAGTTGTTTTTCTTAAACTCTGTAAGAATGAGATGTTAAAGAGAAGAAAAATGTAAACATGAGGGCACTGTATAGCAAGAAAATGCCCTCACATTCACCAAATAGAAAAAATGGACACATGAGGTTGAATACAGTGGAAATAGGAATAAACATAAAATAGTAGAGAGCAAGGCCAAATCACAGTTCTATTATGTTGCTGAGAAATGAATAAAGCAAAATAGACCAATATAGAAAGAAGAAAAGGTATGTGGGGATGAAACAGGAAACAAAAGAGATATTTATGCTCTATTAATCTTCTGATACATATGTCCAGTTAATTGAGTGTATCTATCTCTGAACTGTTGTCTTGCCAGAATGCAATTTGATGGCCATGCCTGAGATTTTTTTTTCTACAAGTACTATTTGGTTCAGAAACTATTACCCAACAGTTAGGTCAAAAGTAACCTGCTTGTCTTTCCAGAAAGATTATTCTGGACAAACATCTTTATCCCCAACTTCAATGCTTAATACACAAACAATTGATAACTTTATGCCAATGTTTTCATCTTTACAATAAAAAATTGGACTAGATACTATATTCATTTCAAAAATAGTATTTTTCCATTATAAAAATAAGTCATGAGTAAAGGGAGGTAAGAGAAAGAATTAAAATAAGTGAAAATCACCCACATACAAACTTGAAAATAATTATTCATACTTTTATATATCTTTTCAGATATTCTAACATATACACTCCACAATTTTTTCCCTTTTCACCTGTTTATTTTTTTAAATTTATTAAGGTATTATATGTGTACATAGCTTACCATAGCCCCGCCCCCCCACCTCCCATACATGCCCTCCCTCCCCAGAGTTCTGTGTTCCTTGGTTGTACTTATATTCATGCATATCAGTCCTTTGGTTGTTCTCTTCTCACCCTCCAGGTCTCCTTCCCCTCCCCACTGTCATTTGACAATCTGCTTGTTTTATGGTGACTATCTCAGGACCACACGAATAAAATCCATTCCTCCTCTGGTTTACACAGCCCCTCCCCCAGGGTCCCACTGCTTCCCTGGGGCACATGTCTCCCCCAGGACACATGTCTCCCCCGGGACACCCGGCGCCCTTGGGGCACATGGCTCACCTGGGGCACACGGCCCCCTGGTACACACGGCTCACCTGGGGCACACAGCCCCCTGGGACACACGGCTCATATGGGGCACATGGCTCCTCTGGGGCGCTGGGTTAGTGAATTGGAGGCACCGCTCTAGCTCCTGGCTAGCATGGCGGACAGGTCTGGATGGCTGCTGGTGGGGAGACCACACTCCAAGGAGTATAATCAGAATGGCTGCTATGCAGAGGCCAAACTCCAAACCGCCCACTCCGTGGGTCTGGGGTCAAGTGAGCTCTGTTCTGGGTGGATTTCCCTTATTTGAGGTGGTGGTGGCGGGTGCGGTGGCGGGTGCAGCAGCGACAGTCGCTCCTGTGGTTCAATTTCCACTGTAGTTTTAAAATCCACATGGTGGTAGTGGCGGAAGCTTTGGCCCGGCCATGTGGCAGCGGAGGAAGGACTCGCTATGGCCAAGAGAGGAAGGCACCGTGCCATCTCCACACCAGCACGGAGGACAGCCTGGGACGGTTGTGGGTAGGCTGAAATGGCTGCAGGCGGGGAGAACGCCCTCAAAGGTGTCTCATTCAGTGCGGAAGCGGAGCTGCTGTGGACTCAGAGGCTAAGTTCTGAAGCCACACACTCCCTGAGCCCGGGGCGGAGTGAGCTCTTTTTTCAGTGGATTTCCTTTATTCGCCACATCTGCGGGTGCAGAGGTGCGTGGGGTCGCTCCTGTGGTTCAATTTCCCCTGTAGTTTTAAAATCCACATGGCAGCAGTAGCGGAAGCTTCGGCCTGGCCAAGCGGCAGTGGAGGAAGGACTCGCAGGGGCCAAGAACAGAAGGCACAGTGCCAGCTCCTCATCAGTACAGCTTGAGCGGTGGCTGGGCTGAGCTGGCAGCGGGTGCGGAGATGTTGTGCCAGCTCCTCACCAGCACGGTGGGCGGGCTGGGACAGCTGCGGACTGGGATGGTTGCAGGCAAAGGCTTCTCGTCCAGGCAGGAGCGGAAGGTGGAGTGGAAGCCTGACATTAGCTCCCTTGCTCCCACTGCAGGCAGGACGGGATGGCCCATTCCCTAGGCCCAGGGTGGAACAAGGTCTGGCCTCCCTCATCCTGGGTGGTGGCTGAGGCTCCAGGGGGTACAGTTCCGCCTTAGTTTTAAACTCCACCTGGCAGCAGCAGCGCCCTGCTTTGTGTCTAATTGTAGCCTTCCCATTCCACCAGCTTTCCTGTGGGTCTGGTGCGATCCCTTTTGATTTTAGCTGTTGTTTTTTTCCAAATTGTTGATGAGGTGGCAGCTTAGGAGACTACCTAGGCCGCCATCTTGTTTCGGTCTCCCTTGTGCCTGTCCAGCTCCCAGGCCCTGTGCAGCTGCGCGCTCCGCACCACCCTGGTCCACAGCGCCCCGTCCTGGTAGATGCAGCTCATTCTCCCCAGGCCTGGCCGCTGGGCCAGGACCGAGACCGGGACCGGGACCGGGACCGGGACCGGGACGAGGACCTGGAGCAGAGACGAGCCAGCGGTTCCTTACACTCCACAATTTAAAAGCGTGTTATATTTCTGTTTGCTAATATGTCTACATCTAATGTGAAAAATATTTCTTCCTGTCCTGTATGACAAGGTAGTTATGTTCCTGGGAAAAGGACTGATGGGCCCAGGTTGCCAGACTCTGTGTCCAATAATTCAGAAGGTTAAATCATATTAGGCATCCACTGGGAAGTCTCGCCACCTAGAAGACAGAGCTCTTACAAACTTCAAATCCTGTCTCCCCGGCAAGGCACAGGGAATAGGATTATACACGAAAAGGGGGTAGGGTGAGGCAGATCTGGAGGTCTGTAGACTTCAGCTATTGTCTTTTAGTCATCAAGTGATGAGATGATGTTGATGAGATAATGCCTTGAATCATGATGGGTCGTGCTAAACCTGCTTATCGGTTCTGCATGCTGGATTCATAGCTAAGTCACCTCTTCAATTACTTTGCAAAGGCCTTGAAAAGGAAACTTTAAGAAACACTTAACACCCTGTTCATATATGAGAAATTTAACCCCCTATTCACATAAGTATTTGTGTTCTAAGATATAAAATAATGATTAAATTTCAGATTAATTTAGGTCCTCAGTCTATCAGATTATAGGTCCCCTCATCATTCCTCATTCTCTGATAAGGTTGATATCTTCAACCTTATGCTATACTTAATTTTATTAAAATTCATTATATTGCTATAGTCCCACTAAATTCACCTCTGCTATGTGGAGTTTACCCCCTTTAAGTCTGATGACTGGAAAGAACCAAACAAATTCTGTATGAGTTTTTGTTAGATTCATTAATCTGATTAGATTTATAATTGAGTATAACTGAATTTCCTTTTGAGATATCTCTTCAACTTTCACAAACCTTTCTTTACAAACCTTACAACTTTCAGAAACAACCAGCTTTAGAGCCCACTTTCTTTATCCTTCACAATGCATCTCCATACTCTATGCCTTCTATTACACAAAAACTACACATCCTTTCCAAATTGGGTTCAAGTTCAGTTCTACATAGGTTCCTCCATTGCTGGCTTCAGAGCAGTTAAAGTGATTTAGAAGTAAGTCTCAGGGTCCCATAGATTTTCTCCCCATGTGCCCATGGTCCTGGATCTGCTTGTGTCTGTCTAACTGCCTGCCACATCCCCCATCAAGGATCTTAGCTCTCTATTCTTTCAGGGGAAGGGAACTTCACGGTTCTTCTGAAACCAATTCCTGCTGAATAGGGTCAACATTTTCTCTCAGAGCCAAGAGATCTTTGCTCTCTGTCAGAGGAATGATGGTGCCTGGGCATAGAAGGAGGTGGCAATGGTGCCTACGGGTGGTATGCCCATGTGCCCGTAGGGCTTGTAACCCTGTGGAGACAAACAGTGTATAAACTACAGTATTATTGTGCAAAAGTTAGAACAACAAGAATAATGTCAGAAGGTCTAGGGAAGAAATAAACATATCGGTTCTATTAATTTCCTGTTGAAACATAATTTTTATTGTTAAAATCACTCTCATTTTTATTTTAGAGCCAAATTAAGAGCAATTTATTTATTCTATTAAATCTAAATATAATTTGGCCTTATTTCATAAAGACAACAAGAATAACAGTTGATAACATAGGCTATTTTAAAGAAATGCTTTGCTGGAATCTAATGAGAATGTTTACAACCTGGGCAAAGAAGCCATGCAATGCAGTTGCCATGCGGCTTTGCCACCAATACCTATAAGTTTGAGCATTTTCCTCATGTTTTTGTGGTTCACACATGTGTCATGGGGTTCCTTTCATGCCATCTCACTGGAAAGTAACCTTTGTTCCTTACCTGAAAAGACCACCATGAACCACATGACCAAGCAAGGTACCAGGCTAATTATCCAAGGGATGTCTCAGCTTCTAAGTCAATGTTCATTCTTTACAGGTTTCTGGTGGTATCCATGGTCCTGACATGTCCCCCTCAGACATGACCTTACAATAAAGTTTTGGGTAATAAAACCCCAATTTAAAACTGACTTATGTCCTGTTATAAAGAAATCAGACTCCTACTGTATTTATGCAAACAAACACATTACCATGAGAGCAATAATAGCAAAATCTATAATAATTTTTATTTCATTCATTCCTGTAATTAAATACTTTTTCTTCTGACTTTCTTGCCAGTATTTCTATAAATCCAGAGAGTCTTTGCTTTGTAGGCAGATAGAGGAAAAACTTTCTTTTCCCCTACCTTTGAGAAATAGGCTCATTTTTCCAAGTGGAAAATATACTCACTTTCTTAAGAAGCATAACAGAGAGAAGATAACTTTGACAGCTCTCTGGAGGCTGCAGAAATGTATGTGGGGAGGTATCAGGCAAAATGGTTTGTTCCCAGGACTGGAGTAACTGCTGGACCTCCAATGGCTTTAGTGTAAAAGTACCAGGTTTTGTCCTTTAAAAAGAGAGTAACCCCCACCTGGACTGTGCTGCTGCTGCTGCTGCTTCTACAGCCTACTGAAGGTTACTTCTGAGCCTCAGGCCTGTAGTATAAATACTTGGGGAATTTGAAGGATTATTTTCCATACATTTCTTTATCAATATAAACCAAAGAGCCAACGAAATTCTCACTGCCCAGGGGAACTAAAAGACTGCTTGGCATCAGGTCCCCCTTGCTGGACCAGAGACAGAAGGGTGTACATCCTGACTTTCCACTGAGCCCCTAGAGAACTTGCTGCCATTCTGTCCCCTCATGAGGGACATGGAGGGGTAACTATACTGTATTGCAGCTCTCACAGGATGGTCACAAGTTTATGGCAGGACAGCACTGTGCAGAGCCCACTGCCCTGTCCCACCTTGAGGGCTGAGGGTGAGAACAATGATGACAGGAATGACACTGAGTCCTCAGGAGACCCTGTGAGCAAGGTGAAGGTCTCCTACTTTCCAGAAGGGGGAACAGTTCAGGGATGCCAGGACAAGGCCTAAAGTCACACACAGCCAGTGAGCATTGTATTTGGGAGCCATCCAGAATGAGAGCATGCTGGAGTTGGGGTGACACAGGTAAATACGTTTCTTTTTCACACAGCAGCATCAGTCTCTGTACCCACAGTCATTATCTGACAGCTTCATTCTGCCTCTGAAATCACCACCTTACATCAAAGTGATATTTGAGCTCTCTGGCTCAGCAGCTCCTCCTATTTCCATGTCCAGCAAGCTGTACATGCTTAGCATGGTAGCTGTACTTCAGTGTTCTATGAGCTCTGATCCTTATGTCTTGTTCATTGGGTACCTCATAGATCTGTCTGAGCTCTCCAGCCTTTTCTCTTCCTAGAAGCTCTCTCTAATACAATAGTTGGTCAACAACCTATCTACTGCTTCATTGACAGAGAAGGCTTGGTGCCAATAGTTACTTACATCAGTCATTTTGGCTACAGAAGGACACACATGTGCAGTATAAGGTAGGACTGTACCTCCTCATGGCATCTTAGCCTGATTAAGATTCCCATGTTCAGGTGGCCTCGGATATTGAGTGCATTAACAAAGTGGTCTCTGTGCTTCACTATCAGGTGTCTAGGTGTCTCTGGCATGGTCCCCACATCTGTTTTTCTATCTTTCCCAAACATATCTTTCCTCTTTCCCTCCCTCAGAAGGAGCACATTTACAATTCAAAAACTCTTTAGGAAGACAACTCACTGAGCAGGGAAGAGTTCATCAAGTTAGAATGAGACTAGATGTCTGCAGAAAGGAGGGCATGAGGGAAGGAGTGACTGCAAACATTATGGTTTTGGCAGTTTGTCACTTAAAGCTTCTATGAAAATATTCACCATCTCTGTCCGGATTACCAGGAAGAGGGATCTGATTGGTCCATAGGCAGGTGAGTGGGCTTTTGAGGGACAGAAGGCCCTGATCATGGCACACAGGCTTTTCCAGAAAGGGGTACAGAGCTGGCACATTTAGCAGGTCTCTGGTTTCCATGTTCCTCCCTGTGCTGGCTCTTACATTCCTCCAGGTTGTCAGGAAAAAGAGTGGTTTCTTTCCCAAAGCAGCTCAGCCTGTCCTCAGGATGCTAGGGCACGGCTGCCACTGTGTCTTCACTATACCTCCAAGGTGAGCACACCCTGCCTGCTCCGGTGATGGGCCCTGCAGGGGATTACCTTTGGACAGGGGAACAAAAAGGCTCTTGTTCTCAGGTCCAACTGGATGGATCAGAGACACAGGGGTGTGCCTTATGAGACTTCTATCTGCACCCCTAGAGCACTGGATGCCAGTCTCCTCATGATTGACATGGAGGGGTGATCATTCCCTGCTGCAGGCCTCACAGGGTGGTCATGTGTTCAAGGCAGGAAAGCAAGGGAGGGATTATGTTGAGAACAATGATGACAGTAATGAAATTGAGTCCACAGAAGAATCTGTGAGCTAGGTGGAGGTTTCCCAATTCTAGAGGAGGAAACAGGTCAGGGAGGCCTGGCCCAAGTCCAAGGTCACACACAAAGAGTGAGCATTGTAACTGGGAGCCATCCAGAAGCATGCTGGAGTTGGGGTGGCACTGGTACCAGCTGATTTGGGACAAATATTCAGGGTGTGAGGTCAGAGTTGTTGGGAGAAATCCGGTGAGGTGAGCATGACATCAATGACCCAGCCCTCCACCCTGGTGAAAGCAGCCCTCCAGTTTCTGGGAATCAAAAAGAGGCTGCACAAGAATATCAGTGAGTATGTCTGGAGGGAGCTCCATCGTCAGAGGAGAGGGGACATTTTGATCCCATTTGGTGGCATTCATGTCAAGAGAGGGTTTTTTCTTCTCTAGTCCTACCTTCTGTGCTCACAGAACCTGAAACCCTCCCTTAGAAGTGACCGGGAGTAGGGTCTAGAGGATCTGGGTGCATGATGGATATGGGGGTGGGGCTGGCCCAGGACGAATGACCCTGTGATTTCCCAAGATGAGTTCCTGGGAGAGGATTAGGAGGATTCTTGGAGAGTGAGGAAAGACTCAATTGACTGGAGCCCCTAGGAGTCCTGGGCCGCATTATGTGGCAAACCTGGAGTGGCAAGGAGATTGAGGTTTGGAAACTTTAAGGGGAGAGTCTTAGGGGCACCTGAGAAGAGGGGCTCATCCCACCCTCACCCTGATGCCAGGTATGTTCCCTTCCGTGGAAAATTTCTGACTAATCTGAAGATGCTGGACACTAGGATGAAGTATTATCTGGAGGTGGGTGATCTTGGGCTTGAGTTGGAGTGTCCAGGATTTGCCTTTGGGTATAGAGATCCCCCAGACTGAGCCCTAAATTCTCAGCACAACTGCCCCTGAGAGCTGTGGAGACATGCAGATCAGAATGATCCATATCCCTGCTCCTTGGAGCCCAAAGCCTGGCCTGGGTCCTAGTCCAGTCTTTCCCTTTTTCCTGCCACCTCTTGAGACCTGGTGGTACTTCAACATGAGATGGTGGGCATAGGGAGCTCGTCCTGGCCAAGGAGGCTCTTTCTTTTCATTTTCTTTTTTAAAAAATGTTACAGAAAATAAACATTAATATTTCACTCTCTATAAACTCAGAGAGCATAGGTTGTTATTATTGCTGAATGTCTAATGGGGAAACTGAGGCACAAACAATACTACAATCAAGCTGTGGACCTTTAATATACAAATATTAATACCACAGGAGCTCTGTCTATCAGGCATCTGGACTTGCTTTGTCTGATTACTCTGTGTCAAAGTGTCCATGAAGCAGGTGTTGTGTTTCAACTGAGGCTGGACAGGGCACAGATGTCCTCCCAGGGTCACCTGCCTGTTTTCCTTAGGATGCAGTTTGGACAGAGAGCCTGATATCATGCTGGTTGGTCTGTTTGCTCCATAAGTTCTCTCCAATTGGGGCCACTACACAAAGCATCTCAAAACATATACACTTGTCCTCCTTGTTCCAGAAATATGACAGACACACACACACACACACACACACACACAAAAAAAAAAAAACAAAAAAAACAAAAAAAAAACACAAAAACAAACAAAAAAAAACGCACCCACACAACACTACGCAAATGCACACACAGAGATAAAGTGAAATTAAGAGGAAGGAATGGGTATCAAGAATGAGAGTATGGGATAAGGGTGTCTCCAGCACAGAAGTTCTCCCAGCATAGACACAGCTGATCCTCATAGCCAGTTGGCCTGGAGGTCAATTCCTCCCAGTGATACCAACAAAAAGCAAGGCTTCACTACAACAAGACTGTGCACACAGCCCACAAAGGGGTTCACCGAGAGTGTCCAACTCAGGTAACTGGGGAGGCTATGTCACTGGGCCCTATAACACACATAGCACACAAAGCCACTCCATCAACTCAGGGAAGCAGCCAAAATGTGGAGACAAAGAAACAGATCACTAATTAAAGAAATGGAGGAAAGCAAATGACTGAATATAGAGTTAATAACCATGGTTATAAGGTTTTTAAAGAATTTTTAGAAAAGACCAATAAATATACCCTTGAAGATATAAAAAAAAAGACCAACTATAAATTAAGCATAAACTGACTGTAATAAAAAATATTATATAGTTATCTAACTGTATAATAGCAGACTATGGGATCAGAAGAATCAAGTCAAAAATTTGAAATACAAAGAAGCAAAAAAACAAAACAAAACAACAACAAAAAAAAAAACGCACTTCCATGATATCACACCCTGGACCCCAGGCCTGTTTTGTCTAGTGTCCCATGCTGTGTTCCACTCATGCTTGTCACTCTGGCACCTCTAAGTCTGTTCATCAAATAAAAGGAAACCATCACACTGTGTTAACTCATCTATAGCTGATGACTTTGAATAGGAATGGTGTTTAGGATCATCCTCATTGGACAGGTTGGGAGACTGGGGAGGTACTGAGAGGCACTGAGGCTTTGCCAGGACACAGAACTAATTAAAAAAGGAGGTGTGGAGGCAGCTTTCTCCCCCAAGCAGGGGACCTGGTACATTTCCAGGGAGTTGGGGGAAGGGTTGTGTTGGGAATTGGTGTACAGGTATGGAGGTGACGTGGGCAAAGAGGGTGAGAGGTCAACAGCCCAGAGAGGGTTTAGGGGGCTTTGATTGGTGGAAGGGCCTAGATCATGGAACCTTGAAGGGGTGACCTCAATTCCTTGGTGACCAATCCCCAACAGAAATTATAACCGTGGTAACCACGTCCCCACATTCTAGAGGCAACTGCCTTTCTAGTTCATTTGAGTGGAGAGGGACAAGAGACTAGGATGGCTCTTTGTTGCTTTCCGTCAATCCGAGGCTCTGGGCAGAAGGAAGCTCAGAGAGAGAGATGTTGCTGTTGCTTTAGAAATTGGTACAGGTGCCGCCACCAACATCCCCAGGCACCTGGCCCGAGGACCCATCGGGTAACTGTGGGCATCCCAGGGAAGACTTTTCCCAGTCAGACCAGACCGTGGCCCCCAGTTGTGAAGGCCCAACCTTCTTACTCCTCATGCCAGGTATGTGTTTGTTGGGGATGGTGAGGGACAACGTGAGATGAAGGACACACATCCAGGGCAGGAGAAGGTTAGTAGGTGTCAGATGCCCGGAGGGTGTGTCATGTTCATTGCCCCGGTCATAGCTCATGGAGAGCATAGCTGAGTGTTGGGGATGGACTTTACTACCCACTTGTGAAGTGGGGGTCCTCATGAGGTCATCTCAAACCCTCCCTGCCAGAAGGTCATTGCAGATGCCCCTCTCTGCCTGATCTGAAGAGCAGAATTGGAGGTGGGCATCTCCCCCACTGGTAATGCCAGGCCCTTGATGCCCCCTGGCTGGGGCCCGGGCTTTGTCTTTGCAGAGCTCCAATCATGAGGTCCTAGAGGAGCAAGCTAACAACTTCACTGATGCCAGCAATGGGTATAAAGGACAAGGGGACCAGGCCAGGAAAACCGTCCAGTGCAAGTCTGAGGTGAGAGGTGGTCCACACCATGACCCTGAGGTGACTGGGGTGGGACCAAAACTCAGACTCCAATCTGGGGCACCAAAGTTCTCACAGAACCACTCCCAAAGGAAAATTTCCTCCAACACTCCAGACCAGGTACCTGATGGGCTAGTAAAAACAGTCTTTATGTATTTCTTGGGGTCACAGAGAAAACATTTTTGTTGTCTTTGTGTTTTTCTAATTTCAAATGTTTAACTTCCTGCCCCAAGTATCCTGTGGACCAATCCCAGCTCAACTGTCTTGGTACTTTCTCCAAACTTTATGCATCACCCCACTTGATAGTGCTGTGTATTGAAAAAAGTGGGAAAGGATTAAAGTACTGGATATTTTCTCTGTAATCTAACATTACACAAAGCATGGCCAACCATTGAAGAGTAGCACAGTCAGGGCGCTCTCAGGGCTTTCCCACTAGCGTGTCCACAGTCCCATGACAAACCAATCTGGAACTCCACTACCCCCACCAGTTTCACGAGAGAATAGAAAGACACCCCTCACATTTTCATGGGAATTTTAAGGAAAAAATTATATGGTTTTAGTACATTGGAGACTTCAAGCACATTTGCATTTTGCTATTCTGTGGTTTTAACTACCTGTCCCAGGTAACCTGTGGAGCAATCAGCTCCATTGTCCTTGCAGACCTTCTCTAAGCCTCACTCATCATCACACTTGACTGGGTTGTCTCTCAAAAAAGATGGAAGGCAGCAAAGTATTGGATGCTTTTCTCTGCAACTTGTCATCTCACAGAGCAGGGCACAGCACCCTAGGCCCCCAGGGTCAGGAGCTGTGGCCAACTCACTTCCATATCACCCCATAAAGGATGCAGTCTTCCTCAGGAACACAGCCTTTCACGGTTGCTGACCATAACATGATCCACCTCTGCCGCCCTTTCAGCAGGGATCCCAAAGCTTCCTCACTGTGTCCTAATAGACTGCCTCAGTTTGCCAGGGCTGCCTTGGTGTAGAACCACAGATTGAAGTGGAAGGTTCCTGAAGCCTACGGGCCCGGTACCGGGCTCTGTCTTTGTAGAGCTCAAACCGCTTCATCATTGAAGGGTTGATCAACGGGTTCAACTATTCGACCTCCTTCAAACTGAGGAAGGTGCATCAGGTCACAGACACCATCCAGAGCTGGACTCAGGTGAGAACTGGCCTTGAGGGTCTCTATACCCAGAAAACCTGGTCACTTGGCTGTGCCCAGAATCCAGACTCAAATCTGGGAACACACAGAGGCCCTCACTGGGCTCTCCCTAGAGCAAGCATGGGCAAACTATTGGCTCGTGTACCTGATCGCTGTTCTAAATTATTGAAATAAAAAATAAAAGACCACACCCTTTTATGTAATGATGTTTACTTTGATTTTATATTAGTTGACACAAACACTCCATCCATGCTTCTCTTCTGGCCCTCAGGTCCAGTTTAAGAACCCATTTTGGCCCTCGAGTCAAAAAGTTTGCCCACCCCTGCTCTAGAGTGTGCCTCAGCCCCATGACAGGGAACTCCAGACTTTCACCCCTCCCTCCTGTTTCATGGCAGAGTAGAGACTCTCCTCTCACATATTTGTGGAAATATTAGAATGAAATAAATTTGTTTGCCTTCATAGTAGCCCAGGAGCACATTTGCCCATTGCTTTTCTTGTTTAAACTACCCTTGCCAGATCCTGTGGAGCAGTCAGTTTCACTGTCCTTGCAGACCTGGTCTAATAAGAGAGGTCTTTTGCACAGCATTGCAGCCTTTCAGCGCTGTTGTTCATGGGCATGATTCAGTTCAGTTGCTATGTCACCAGTCCTGCCTGGAACATTAAAGTGTCTGGGAATGGACTGTTAGGTTGCTCAGGCTACACACATAGGACCACACTGGGTGGTGTCAGTAGCAGTCATTCATTTTCTCACAATTCCCGAGGCTGGGAGTGAGACAGGAGGCTGTCTCAGGGCTGGTGTCTCCTGACGTGTGTCTCCTCAGGTTATAGATGGCCATCTTCTCTCTGCACTGCCATATGTCCTCCCCTCCTCTTTTAAGGACAGTGGTCAGATCAGATTAAGACCCATACCACTGATTCAATTCATCTCTACTTGCAAAAAGACTAAACCTCAAATGCAGACACATTCTGAAGTTCTGGGGTCACAAAAGCAGGGAATTAGGGGATTACAATTGAGATCACAATATGTAACCCCCCCCCCCCGCCACGTCTGAGATGGATGCCCACTGCTGATGTAAGGACATGCACATGAAAAGTTAATGGCTGCAGGGAGATTCCAAACCCAAAGGGCTGTAGCAATGATGGTGCCAACAGCAGTTTCTCATCATGGCTGATGCATTGTGCCCAGCCTGGCCCTTTGATTTCCCACTCATTGAAATTTTCTCAGGTCCAATGTCAGGTTGGTCAAGGCATTCACAGTGTTCCATCATTGGCCATTGCCTCACAGGGATACTGGGTCACCTGTGACTTTACACCCACCATGAGGATTTGTTCCCACTGGAGTCCTCTACTCAGATTCATGCCTAATGATCACACTCCTCCAGTCTGGAGACTAAAGGCATCTGTCTTTGTAGAATCTGGGTTCTCCAATGAGGGTCTGAAAATGCCCTTTAATATAAAAGGATGAAACAAAAGTATCTTTTTTTAAGTCAATATTTCCATAGGCGATGTCTATGATGCATACCTTGCCCACACAGGGGATGGGCAAGGTTTCTACCACCTTTGCTTCTATATCGGGGGCAGATAAGTCTCAGGTAGCTGAGAGAAAATGTCATGCAGGAAAATTTACATTTCTGACCTGCATGAACTTGAGAAGATTTGTGACATCCCTAAGCTCTATGATCTCATCTCTATAATGGAAATGGTTCATGAGTCCTCAGGGGACAATGATCATCATACAAACTATTTTAGTTTTGTTGTTCCTAAGCTAAACCAAAGAAGCAAAGGAACCAGCTCAGAAAGTAGCAATTGTACCAACATGCACCACTCATGAACTGAAGTGGAACATTGAAAACCTAGAACCTCATTCCTGAGAGACTGGGACTCCTGTGTGAGCTCCAGACCTCTCTCCTCCTGGGATTCTTGGTGATGCCAATGACTGGATGTCCCACCTTGTTCTACACAGTGTGCAGTTGAGTTAACTCAGAGACTTCGTGAGGTCTGCAGGATGCGGGCCCTCCAGAAAGGCACCTTGGAGAAGGGGATTGGGTCCCTGGTCCCAGCTTTCCTGGCTGGAAACATCCCCCACATCCTCACCCTGATGCCCATCCATCCGGCCTTCTCCAGGGCCCAGTGGTTCCTGGAAGAACTCTTAATGAGGTGAGCATGGGTCCCCTCTTCACTGCAGTGGGGACTTTGCACACTGCTATCTGTGATTCTTCACAATGTCACCTCATCAGGTTGAGCCTCACAGAATGCTCCTCTGGAAAGGGTGCTGGTACAAGATCAATATCCTAGGGCTCTTGTAGGCACTGTGGGGGGACAAGCTATAGCAGCCCTTACATGCTGCCTGCTCAGAAAAAAGGACTGCTGGACCAGCTATGGTTGTTCATGCTACTTATGTCTCTGTGTCCCATAGAAATGCCCTGAACCCCCATCAGCAGGCTGTGGCAGCTGACTTTGGAAAAGCACTGGGAAAAAACCTGTCAAGCAGTTTGAGATTTCACCAGATGACCTTATCCTGGTCCTTGGTGTAGCCACATGGGGGATAGCATGGCATAGAAGGGTCCCAGTCCCACTCAGATGGCTCAGATGTTTCTGGTTGGAGCTCATTTTATTCGCTAAGCACTTTTGGAGACACTTAGCCTGAATCAAGGAATGAAGGAGACACAGTCATTGGCCTCTGTTCTAGTCACTAAGTCAGACAGTCACACTGTCATTCATTAACAGGTCATGTCCACCATCCATCAGATTGGATGGCATCAAGGTCTTTTCTGCCTCTGGAGGGATACCTTTGCATGATGATCGGGGTTACACACCGCAGGAGCAATTGTCAAAGTGAGTGGACTGTGGGAGCAGAAGGATGGTCTCCTGTGTTAGCAGAGTGGGTGCTTAGGCAGGGCAGGGTTTGGCAGATCCCCAATACTACACATCTTCTGATTCCCAAGTGAGGCTTAGGATCTGATGGCTCCTCCACAAGGAGACATGAGTCAAACAGGAGAGTGGGTGGGGTCCCTGGCCTTATTGACCGTAAGGGGATGTTGGGCTGCGTTGACCCTCAGATTTCCATCCCTCCACAGACCCATGCCACTCTGCCTGTCCCTCTCCACATCCATCTTCCCTGAACCACACGGGCAGGCTCAGAACAGGATGGTGGTGAGCAGGCTGCTCCCAAGTCTGTCTCAGTCCTCAGTCCACATGGCTGGGGGTATAAAGGGCTGGGGTGGGCAGCGTACAGGACCTTCAGGAGAGCTGCCAGTGGGAAGAAGAGTCTCACACAGACTCCATATTAAATCGCCTAGATTCCAGGAATGCTCCAACAGTGACAGTCACACAGGTGGCCAGCATTGGCTTGGGACTCTCCTCTGGATGGGGAGGGGCCTACACAGAGGATCAGTCCCAAATAAGGGTGTCAGGGGAGGGCAGAGTGGAAGGAAAGACCAGGACTCTGACTTTATTCCCCACCTGCATCTCCCCAGGGCCACTGCTTCTGTGATGGGATCATGGCCGGACCTGATCCAACATTTTGGCCAGCCCCTACATTTCCCTGGATTCATCATAAAGCAGGCCTTGGTGCTGCACAGCCTCCCTGTCAAACACACATTGGGACTTGTAAGAAGTGTTTGGGTGGAGTTGAAGCAACTGGAGCCTACAGAGGCACAGTGGGAAGGTGAGGGGACTGTAGTCTGGGAAGAGGATTGGGTGAGTGGGGCAGGGGGTGGGATGTTTCATGGGACAGTCTTCCCTGAAAGACAGCCACGTCTTTCCTGTGTGCGGAAATGCACGGGAAAGTGAGGCATGTGCAACCTGTCCCCTTATCCTGCTCTACAACCACTTAATGACCTCAAGCACAGCCAAGAGCCAGAGGAAGGGAATGCTCCTGGACTAGAGCCCAATCGGGGTGCGATGGTGCTAGAGTCATCTGGAACACAAGCTGTGATCTGTATTCAAACAGGAGAGCCAGCTCCATCCCCAATAACCAACTACCCCATGACTGTGACTCTAAAGCACCATATAAGGGAGGAGAAGCTTCACATCCTGACCTTCCCTCCTAGACTGGTGGCTGAGCAAATAACATCTATGGATGCAGTGAGTCTTGGTCTTCAGGGTGGGAGAGACAGGACTTCCCTCTGCCCTTGGCTGCCCCAACTTGCCTTTCCCTGATTTCAACTCCTATGATCTTGATGCAAATCACAACTCAAACTCTTTACCACCCATTGGTCCTGGACAACTTTCTCAACTCCCAAGCATTGCTGTCCAGCCAAGTCCATGGTCTATGGAGGTGGGCACCCTAGGCCCTGCTGCACAGAGTGGCTGTGCAGTTAAATGAGGGAGAAGAGACAGAAAGTTGGGTGGAGCCTGGCCCAGATTGTGCGGAGAGGAGCTCTCTGTGTGCAGCCAGATCCATGGGCCACCCATCCATGTGCCCATAGGTTCAGTGGCCTTAGCACATATTAGGTCCCTGATGTGTGTTTAACACTAAGTTAGTCAAACAGCTGTGCTTGCAGCTGTCACAAGTGAATGTACACTGAATAAGGATTTTGTCCAGAGAGGTGTCAATTGCTGGAAGATACCCTCTTGGGGTGAACAGACATAAGCCACTTCCTGAAGCTTGGAGTCACTGAGGATGGGCTGGAGGCAGATGCTACTGTATTTTCCCCACCAGTCTTGGGACCTGGGTCATTCAGTGCTGGGTGCCCAGGGTGGACAGAGAATGAATTCCATTGACTCCAAAGCTCAGGCAAATCCTCTGCTCCTGAGCTTCAGTCTTGACTATTGTCTCATTCAGGGACTGGGCAACCTGAACTGGGGTGTGGCAGGTCTGGGTGGCACTCCCCTTTCTTCTCAGGAGTTGTTCAAGAAGGTGCTGCCCAACCAGTGTCTGGGCTCCATCTGGTCACAGAGGACTGATCCTAGCAAGGAGCACCTGGTATCCACTGTCCGTGCCACCGTCACACAATTCAACAATGTGGCTACTTGTGTGATCACCACGTGCCTTGGGGATGCAAGCATGAGGGCCCAGGACAGGGCCAAAGTGGTGGAGCACTGGATTAAGGTGGCCAAGGTATGTTAGGGGAGGCCCAGCAGCATCTCTGTGCAGATTCTTGAAAAATGCCTCTGCTGCTCAGACAACTCTCAGGACTGAGGACTGAGATCAGAGCCCCAGCCCAGGCTCCAGGTCTTCTCTGCCAGGGTCACTCAGACTTTGACCCCCTCCCTCCACACACACACCCACTGTCTTTGTGCTGGGAGGTTCACTTCCTTCCTGGCTCCTTCCCTGGGTTGAGTTGGAATCCTCCTTTTTCAGAGTTGGTCTTTAGTTGTTAAATGTGCCCAAGCTGAGCATCTGTCCTTTCAAGGGGAGCTGCCAATCAAGGGTGCCTGAAACTATAGCTGCAGCTCCCACCTCACATCACATGTCTCTCCTTCCCCAGGAGTGCAGGACCCTGAGGAACTTTTCCTCCTTGCGTGCCATCCTGGCTGCTCTGCAGAGCATATCCATTCATCGACTGCAGGAGACTTGGGGAAAAGTTTCCAGGTGCGTTGGCCTCTCCCATCACAGCAAGACAGCTAATGTATCTCCCGTATGTCTCCCAATATCCTCTCACCTCCTGGGAGGCAGCCAAACCTGGGGACAAATACTGGTCTTGTGGGCCAGGTTTCTCAAGCTCTCTGGCCCCTCAGTCCACTAACTCTGCTTCAGGAGTCAGTCTCCTTCAATGTCAGAGACTGCATTGAGGCAAATGGGAGACTTTCCTGTTTCCACCACCAGAACCCTATGCTCAGTTGAAACCCAAACTGCTCAAAATATAACTTCTCCTTTGACATAGGAAGGGGGCCCAGAGATCAACATGAGAGTCCTACCCAAGTCCCAAGCAGACCCTCCTGCTCAGAGGAACCCAGTGATAGCCTCGTGAGGGCAGTATGAAACATGAGATTGTCTAAAGGAATTTGCTATTAATACTTCTCGCCCATTTTCTCTACACTTGTCTTTTCTTTTTCCACTCCTTCAGGAGGCACGCAGTTACCTTAAAAAAATTATTCAAAGAAGACAACGCCCAAAGCAGGAAACAGTTCATCAAGGTAGAACAAGCCTGAAGGTCTGCAGAGAGGAGGGAAAGAGGAATGGGAGGACTGCACAGGCTGTGGTTTTGGTAGTTTGTTACTTCAAGATTCTCTGGAAATGTTCCCCCTCTTGGTCCCAATTACTAGGAAGAGGGATCTCATTGGTCCATGTGCAGGTGGAACAAAAGAGCTGCTTGGCCTCAGGTCCCACTGGCTGGATCAGAGACAGGGCAGTATGCTCTCTGAGACTTCCTACTGTGTTTCTATAGCACTCTCTGTTAGTCATTTTCCTCATGATTGATATGTGGGGATGACCATCCGCTGCTGCAGGCCTCACAGGGTGGACAGGAGTTCAGGGCAGGAACGATCTGTGCAGAGCTCCCTGCCCTGTCCTACCTGGAGGGCTGAGGGAGAGAACAATGATGACAGGAATGACACTGTGTCCTGTGAGCTAAGTGGAGATCTTAGACACTGTGAGCTAAGTGGAGGTCTCCTATTTTCAGAGGAAGGAATGGGTCAGATTGGTCAGGCCCAGACTCTAGGTCAATCGCACCAAGTGAGCATTGCAGCTGGTAGCACTCCAGAATCAGAGCATGCTGGAGTTGGGATGGCACCGATACCAGCTGACTTGCGTTAGATGTCCAGGGTGTGAGGTCAGGGGTGGTGGGGAGGTGGGGTGAGGTAAGCATGATCTAAATGACCCTGCCTTTCACACTTGTGGAAGCAGCCCTCCAGGTTTGCCTCCATGATGCAATATCTCAGAGGATGCAGGAAGGGGCTCCACAAGAAGGTGAGTGAGCATGTCTGGGGAACGCTCCATGTTCAGAGCAAAGGGTGCTCTGTACTTCCTACTGGAGTCGTCCAAGTCAGGAGAGGGTGGCTTTCTTCCTCCAGCCCCATCTCCTGCGCCAACAGAACCTACCTCCCCCCCCCCCTTAGACATGACCAAGAGGAGGGTGGGGGAGCTCATTGTAGGATGCACATAGGCATGGGTATAGCCCAAACGAGATCCTGGCAGGTGATCAAGAGGGGTTCCTAGAGAGTGAAAGAGGAGGCAATTGAGTGGAGCCCCTCAGGCATTTGAGCTGCTCCACATTAGAACCCTGGGGTGGTGGGTTGGCTGAGAGTGGGAGACTTTCAGGACAGGGTCTGTAGGCACCTGAGAGAAGGGGCTGATCCCACCCTCACCCTGTTTGCCCAGTGTGTCCCCTTCCTCGGAGATTACCTGACTCTTCTGCAGAGGATGGATGCGAGCAAGAAGGCTGATGTGGAGGTGGGTAACTGGGGCCTGACTTGAGGTGACCACGATTGACCTTTGGGGACAGAGATCCCCATATTGAGCCCTCACTCAGTTCTCAGCACAGTCTCCCTTTGGAGCTGGAGCATCAGGCCCATCATAGCCATTTGTTACACCCTCCTTTGAAGCCCAGAACCTGGCCTGGATCCAAGTTCTGTCTTTCCCTGTTTCCCACTCCTCCTGGTCCTGGTGGTAATGTAACATGAAAAAATGTGGCAGACCTAGTCAGCTATTTGTTTCTGATAGACCGTAGATGTCTGCCTTTTACAGGGATGTCAGATCAAAATAGAAAAAACAAGCTGGGCACCTCCATTGGAGGATGCAAGGGTAGTGAGAATCAGAGATGCCCTGGCTACCACACATAGGGGCTTCACCTCCTGCATCTTCCATTTATTGGGAGATTTTGATAAAGGAAGTGTGAGAAGCCCCTATTTCATGGCTGAGGGCATGGGAGTGGCATCAAAGATAACCTTCTAGAGGAAGGGCTGTTGATGCCCATCTCTGCACACAGGAAAGGACTGGGTGGAATTAGGTAGAAGGAGCGTGTCCCTGTGTTCAAATATTGAGAGCTGTGATCCTGCTCCACTTTGCACTCCCACTGAGGCAATATCTGCACCCTCCCCTTTCCTTCTGGCCGCAGGTGGACAAAATGTTACAACAGATAGTGGTGCTGCAGGAGGCGGCCAAGAAATATGAAATAAAACCTGAGGAACATTTCCGGGCCTGGTTCTGGGCACTGGAGCGGCTCAGTGAGAATGAGAGGTGAGGCCAGGCAGGAGTTGGGCAAGGGCAGGAGTGCACGCTTTCTGCGGGTCAGTCCAGAGAACCTATGTCCATGGCTCCCTGATCCCTGCACAGACCTTGCTGTGTAGCTATTCCTGGGGCTCCTGACCCTGGGAGGGACACTGGAGGCCTGGGAGCTCACAGATGCCACTCTGTTCTGCAGTTACATCCAGTCCTGCCAGCTGGAGCCATAGAACTACCGTATTTTTTGGACCATAAGACGCACTTTTTCTTCACCAAATAGTGAGAGGAAAAGTGCCTATATCTTATGGTCCGAATAGAAGAAGTGCCTGCGTCTTCATGAATTCTGACTCTAGCGAAGAAGAGTTCTTGGGGTTTTCAGAAGACTAGAGTACTCAAACCTTTGTCTTTATGTGATAATGACAGTGATAATGGTTCTCAATGCCACTGTTCACTGCTGTTCAGTTTATATGGTTCAAATATTATTCTGTTATACTTTATTAAATATTTTATTACACTATTTGGTTCAGAATATTTTTTTCCCTATTTTTCACCTCTAAAAACCAGGTGCGTCTTATGGTCGGGTGCGTCTTATGGTGCGAAAAATATGGTAATTGACCAAGATAACAGATAAAATGAATTAATGTCGAAAATATCCTGGATAGTCATTTAGTCTCATTTAGAGACTAAATGAGAACTCTACAGATTTCCATATTTTCCTATTATATATATATATATATATATATATATATATATAATCCATGTAAATACACCCTTAAACATACTTATAAATAAATTTTTATTATGTTTGTCTTTAAAATATTTACCAATATTAAAATTATTTCTGCAAAATGGTATCTTTCTCCTGCTTCGTCATAAATTATATAATTTGCCCATAGTTAGTGGGCTTAAAATTATTTTCTTCCCTACTTTATGAATAACTCTTTGATGATTATTCTTGTATAGGTACCTCTGAACATTTATTCCATTCATTTTGAATCATTTCCTACAAATAAAATTTGTTTCAAGAAAGCACATTTGATAGTTTAGTCAGTATGCATTTGCATCATTTCAACAAATTTCCTTGCAATATTGATTGGTAAATCTTTAGCTTAGTAGATTGGGTTAAGAGGAATTCAATCACTGTCCCCTTTCTGAGGTATGTATTGAGCACCTCCTATGGGCCAGGCACTACAAGCACAGATCTCAACCAAATAGCATGTCTTGATGGCATGTTTGTATTAAAGAAATCAAACCAGTCAGCACATGCATATAGTGACATCAGAATGTATGCTCTGAACAAAAGGTAAAGCAGAGAAAGAGACAAATGGTGATAAGGTAATGTTTTGTGTAGGATGATGTGAAGGTGTGTGGGATTCAGGTGATAGTTGAGACTGCTTTGGGCATATGCATAGGTGAGCAGCAACGTGGAAACATCTCAGCTGAGCCCCCAGTTTGTGCTCTGGTTTCAAAGTGCTCTAGGTAACTCCTGATCTGAGGGAGAATGTGTCTCCATCCTCATTCTTCATAGAAGGGAGGGTAAAACACGCAGTCCCTACCAGGGGGTGCGCAAACTTTTGGACTCAAGGGCCACAATGGGTTCTTAAACTGGACCGGAGGGCAGACAAAAGCAGGGATGGAGTGTTTGTGTGAACTAATGTAAATTCAAAGTAAACATCATTACATAAAAGGGTACGGTCTTTTTTTTTTTTTAATTCAATAGTTTTATTGCCCGGATCTGGCCTGCGGGCTGTAGTTTGCCCAGCCCTGCGCCTATCCGGACCCCTTACCATGAATTAACCTTTCATTGTGGTGCCTATTGGGAACACTTGGTGTGGGGAAGACTTAGTAATTATCGGCCTGGGAATTACACAGCACACCTAGGGCCACACAGCAAGGTATTTAGGGAGGAAAGAAGAGAGAAAGGAGAAAGGGAAGAACTAGAGAAAAAGTTGAAATAAGGTAAGAAATGGAATGTGGAAGACTAAAAGCAGGAAAACAAAAATGTAAAGATAAGGTAAAGGGAACTTGTAAAACATTTCCTACTTACAATGAAAATGTTTAACAGCTGAGACAACGTAGGGAGCTATGACATTCCATAATACATTAAAATAGTTGTTTTTCTTAAACTCTGTAAGAATGAGATGTTAAAGAGAAGAAAAATGTAAACATGAGGGCACTGCATAGCAAGAAAATGCCCTCACATTCACCAAATAGAAAAAATGGACACATGAGGTTGAATACAGTGGAAATAGGAATAAACATAAAATAGTAGAGAGCAAGGCCAAATCACAGTTCTATTATCTTGCTGAGAAATGAATAGAGCAAAATAGACCAACATGGAAAGAAGAAAAGGTATGTGGGGATGAAACAGGAAACAAAAGAGATATTTATGCTCTATTAATCTTCTGATACATATATCCAGTTAATTGAGTGTATCTATCTCTGAACTGTTGTCTTGCCAGAATGCAATTTGATGGCCATGCCTGGGATTTTTTTTTTTCTACAAGTACTATTTGGTTCAGAAACTATTACCCAACAGTTAGGTCAAAAGTAACCTGCTTGTCTTTCCAGGAAGATTATTCTGGACAAACATGTTTATCCCCAACTTCAAAGATTAATACACAAATAACTGATAACTTTATACCAATGTTTTCAGCTTTACAATAAAAAAATTAGACTAGATATTATTTTCATTTCCAAAATAGTTTTTTTCCATTATAAAAATAAGCCATGATTAAAGGTAGGAAAGAGAAAGAATTAAAATAAGTGAAAATCACCCACATAGTAATTTGAAAATAATTATTCATACTTTTATATTTCTTTTCAGATATTCTAACATATACACTCCACAATTTTTCCTTTTTCACCTGTTTATTTTTTTTAATTTATTAAGGTATTATATGTGTACATAGCTTACCATTGCCCCCCCCCCAACTCCCATTCATGCCCTTACTCCCCAGAGTTCTGTGTTCGTTGGTTGTACTTATATTCATGCATATCAGTCCTTTGGTTGTTCTCTTCTCTACCCGCAGGTCTCCTTCCCCTCCCCACTGTCATTTGACAATCTGCTTGTTTTATGGTGACTATCTCAGGACCACACGAATAGAATCCATTCCTCCTCTGGTTTACACAGCCCCTCCCCCAGGGTCCCACTGCTTCCCTGGGGCACATGTCTTCCCCAGGACACATGCCTCCCCCAGGACACCCTGCCCCCTTGGGGCACACGGCTTACGTGGGGCACACAGCCCCCTGGGACACAGGGCTCATCTGGAGCACATGGCTCCTCTGGGGTGCTGGGGTCGTGAATTGGAGGCGCCGCTCTAGCTCCTGGCTAGCATGGCGGACAGGTCTGGAGGGATGCTGGCAGGGAGACCACGCTCCAAGGAGTATAATCTGAATGGCTGCTGATGCAGAAGCCAAACTCCAAAGCCGCCCACTCCCTGGGTCTGGGGTGGAGTGAGCTCTGTTCTGTGTGGATTTCCCTTATTTGAGGCAGTGGTGAGGGGTGAGGTGGCGGGTGCAGTAGCGATGGTCGCTCCTGTGGTTCAATTTCCACTGTAGTTTTAAAATCCACATGGTGGCAGTAACGGAAGCTTCAGCCCGGCCATGTGGCGGCAGAGGAAGGACTCGCTAGGGCCAAGAGAGGAAGGCACCGTGCCATCTCCACACCAGCACGGAGGGCGGGCTGGGATGGTTGTGGGCAGGCTGAGATGGATGCAGGCGGGGAGACCGCCCTCAAAGGTGTCTCATTCAGTGCGGAAGCTGAGCTGCTGTGGACTTGGAGGCTACGTTCTGAAGCCACACACTCCCTGAGCCCGGGGCGGAGTGAGCTCTTTTTTCAGTGGATTTCCTTTATTCGCCGCATCTGCAGGTGCAGAGGTGGGTGACTTCGCTCCTGTGTTTCAATTTCCCCTGTAGTTTTAAAATCCACATGGCGTCAGTAGCGGAAGCTTCGGCCCTGCCATGCGGCAGTGGAGGAAGGACTCGCAGGGGCCGAGAACAGAAGGCCACCTCCTCACCAGTACAGCATGCGCGGATGCTGGGCTGAGCTGGCTGCGGGTGCGGAGATGTTGTGCCAGCTCCTCACCAGCACGGTGGGCGGGCTGGGACAGCTGCGGACTGGGATGGTTGGAGGCAAAGCTTCTCGTCCAGGCAGAAGCGGAAGGTGCTATGGAGGCTTGACATTAACTCCCTTATTCCCACTGCAGGCAGGCCGGGATGGCCCATTCCCTAGGCCCAGGGTGGAGCAAGGTCTGGCTTCCCTCATTCTAGGTGGTGGCTGAGGCTCCAGGGGGTACAGTTCCGCCTTAGTTTTAAACTCCACATGGCAGCAGCAGCGCCCTGCTTTGTGTCTAGTTGTAGCCTCCCCATTCCACCAGCTTTCCTGTGGGTCTGGTTCGATCCCTTTTGATTTTAGCTGTTGTTTTTTTCCAAATTGTTGATGAGGTGGCAGCTTAGGAGACTACCTAGGCCGCCATCTTGTTTCAGTCTCCCTTGTGCATGTCCAACTCCCAGGCCCTGCGCAGCTGGGCGCTCCGCACCACCCTGGTCCACAGTGCCCCATGCTGGTAGATGCAGCTCATTCTCCCCGGGCCGGGCCACTGGGCCAGGACCGCGACCAGGACCAGGACAGGGACCTGGACGAGGACCGGGAGCAGAGGCGAGCCAGTGGTTCCCTACACTCCACAATTTAAAAGCATGTTATATTTCTGTTTGCTAATATGTCTACATCTAATGTGAAAAATATTTCTTCCTGGCCTGTATGACAAGGTAGTTATGTTCCTGGGAAAAGGACTGATGGGCCCAGGTTGCCAGAATCTGTGTCCAATAATTCAGAAGGTTAAATCATATTAGGCATCCACTGGGAAGGCTTGCCACCTAGAAGACAGAGCTCTTACAAACTTCAAATCCTGTCTCCCCGGCAAGGCACAGGGAATAGGATTATACACGAAAAGGGGGTAGGGTGAGGCAGATCTGGAGGTCTGTAGACTTCAGCTATTGTCTTTTAGTCATCAAGTGATGAGATGATGTTGATGAGATAATGTCTTGAATCATGGTGGGTCGGTCTAAACCTGCTTATTGGTTCTCCATGCTGGATTCATAGCTAAGTCACCTCTTCAATTGCTTTGCAAAGGCCTTGAAAAGGAAACTTTAAGAAACACTTAACCCCCTGTTCATATATGAGAAATTTAACCCCCTATTCACATAAGTATTTGTGTTCTAAGATTTAAAATAATGATTAAATTTCAGATTAATTCAGGTCCTCAATCTATCAGATTATAGGTCCCCTCATCATTCCCCATTCTCTGATAAGGTTGATATCTTCAACCTTATGCTATACTTATTTTTATTTTAAAATTCATTATATTGCTATAGTCCCACTAAATTCATCTCTGCTATGTGGAGTTTACCCCCTTTAAGTCTGATGACTGGCAAGAACCACACAAATTCTGTATGAGTTTATGTTAGATACATTAATCTGATTAGATTTATAATTGAGTATAACTGAATTTCCTTTTGAGATATCTCTTCAACTTTCACAAACCTTTCCTTACAAACCTTACAACTTTCAGAAACAACCAGCTTTAGAGCCCACTTTCTTTATCCTTCACAATGCATCTCCATAACCTATGCCTTCTATTACACAAAAACTACACATCCTTTCCAAGTTGAGTTCAAGTTCAGTTCTACGTAGGTTCCTCCATTGCTGGCTTCAGAGCAGTTAAAGTGATTTAGAAGTAAGTCTCAGGGTCCTATAGATTTTCTCCCCGTGTGCCCATGGTCCTGGATCTGCTTGTGTCTGTCTAACTGCCTGCCACATCCCCCCTCAAGGATCTTAGTTCTGAATTCTTTTAGGGGAAGGGAACTTCACGGTTCTTCTGAAACCAATTCCTGCTGAATAGGGTCAACATTTTCTCTCAGAACCAAGAGATCTTTGCTCTCTTTCAGAGGAATGATGATGCCTGGGCATAGGAGGAGATGGCAATTGTGCCTATGGGTGGTATGCCTAGGTGCCCATAGGGCCTGTAACCTTGTGGAGACAAACAGTGTTATAAACTACAGTATTATTGTGCAAAAGTTAGAACAACAAGAATAATGTCAGAAGGTCTAGGGAAGAAATAAACATATCGGTTCTATTAATTTCCTGTTGAAACATAATTTTTATTGTTATTTTTTATTCTAAAAAAATTAAATAAAACTCTCATTTTTATTTTAGAGCCAAATTAAGAGCAATTTATTTATTCTATTAAATCTAAATATAATTTGGCCTTATTTCATAAAGACAACAAGAATAACAGTTGATAACATAGGCTATTTTAAAGAAATGCTTTGCTGGAATCTAATGAGAATGTTTACAACCTGGGCAAAGAAGCCATGCAATGCAGTTGCCATGCGGCTTGGCCTCCAATGCCTATAAGTTTGGGCATTTTCCTCATGTTTTTGAGGTCCACACATGTGTCATGGAGTTCCTTTCATGCCATCTCTCAGGAAAGTAACCTTTCTTCCTTACCTGGAAATACCAATATGAACCACATGACCAAGCAAGTACCAGGCTAATTATCCAAGGGATGTCTCAGCTTCCTAGTCAATGTTCATTCTTTACAGGTTTCTGATGGCATCCAGAGTCCTGACATGTCCCCCTCAGACATGAACTTACAATAAAGTTTTGGGTAATAAAACCCCAATTCAAAACTGACTTATGTCCCATTATAAAGAAATCAGACTCTTACTGTATTTATGCAAACAAACACATTACCATGAGAGCAATAATAGCAAAATCTATAATTATTTTTATTTCATTCATTCCTGTAATTAAATACTTTTTCTTCTGACTTTCTTGCCAGTATTTCTATAAATCCAGAGAGCCTTTGCTTTGTAGGCAGATAGAGGAAAAACTTTCTTTTCCCCTACCTTTGAGAAATAGGCTCATTTTCCCAGTGGAAAATATACTCACTTTCTTAAGAAGCATAACAGAGAGAAGATAACTTTGACAGCTCTCAGGAGGCTGCAGAAATGTATGTGGGGAGGTATCAGGCAAAATGGTTTGTTCCCAGGACTGGAGTAACTGCTGGACCTCCAATGGCTTTAGTGTAAAAGTACCAGGTTTTGTCCTTTAAAAAGAGTGTAACCCCCACCTGGACTGTGCTGCTGCTGCTGCTGCTGCTTCTACAGCCTACTGAAGGTTACTTCTGAGCCTCAGGCCTGTAGTATAAATACTTGGGGAATTTGAAGGATTATTTCCCATACATTTCTTTATCAATATAAACCAAAGAGCCAACGAAATTCTCACCGTCCAAGGGTACTAAAAGGCTGCTTGGCATCAGGTCCCACTTGCTGGATCAGAGACAGAAGGGTGTGCATCCTGACTTTCCACTGAGCCCTTAGAGCACTAGCCGCCATTCTGTCCCCTCATGAGGAACATGGAGGGGTAACTATACTGTATTGCAGCTCTCACAGGATGTTCACAAGTTTATGGCAATACAGCACTGTGCAGAGCTCCCTGCCCTGTCCCACCTTGAGGGCTGAGGGTGAGAACAATGATGACAGGAATGACACTGATTCCTCAGGAGACCCTGTGAGCTAGGTGGAGGTCTCCTACTTTCCAGAAAGGGCAACAGTTCATGGATGCCAGGACAAGGCCTAAAGTCACACACAGCCAGTGAGCATTGTAGTTGGGAGCCATCCAGAATGAGAGCATGCTGGAGTTGGGGTGACACAGGTACCAGCTGACTTGGGTCAGATATCCAGAGTGTGAGGTCAGGGGTGGTGAGGGATATTAGGTGAGGTGAGCATGAACACAATGTCGTTACATCCACCCTTTTCAAGCAGTCCTCCAGGTGTGCCACCCTGATGTGGAACCTGTGGGGATCCAAGAAGAGGCTGCAGAAGAAACTGAGTGAGCCTGGGTGCTCCAGGGTCAGAGGAGAGGGTGCTCTGACTTCCCTGCTGGATCCCTCCAAGTCAAGTCGCAGAGGCCTTCCTCCTCCAGTTCCACCTCCTGTTCCCACAGAACATGATATCCTCTATTACTATTTTCCAAGAGGGGTTATGGGGGAGCTGAGTGCAAGACGGTTATGGGATGGGTCTGGCCCGGGATTACTGTTGCTGTGGTTTACCAAAGGTGCAACTGGGAAGGGAGCTAGTGGAGTGTGAAGGAAGGAACAATTGAGTTGAGTACCTAAGTGTCCTAGCCTGATCCCCATGGAAAGGTCAGTGGTCTGAAGGTGGGAGGCTTTCAGAGAAGGTCATGGGGACACCTGAGAGAAGACGTTTATCCCACCCTCACTTGTTTGTCCAGTGTGTCCCAACCTTGGAAAATATCTGAAAGACCTGAAAATGCTATACACCAAGGTGGAGCATTTTCTGGAGGTGCGTGACATGGGGCCTGAGTTAGCGTGACTAGGATTGGCCTTTGGGCACAAAGAACCCTGTACATACTGAGCCCTGAGGTCTCATCACAGCTTCGCCTGGGGCCTGGGGCATCTTATCCATCATAATGATCCATACCCCCTCCTCTGGAGCCCAGAGCCTAGCCTGGGTTCTAGTCCTGCCTTTCTCTATTTCCCACCCCCTCCTGGTACCTGACAGCTGTGCACCATGAGAAGGAGGGCATAGGGGGCTAGTCCTGGCCTGGAGGCTCTTTCTGTTGGACTGGGCTGTCTGTCTTCCAGGGGAATCAGATCAACCTAGAAAAATGTAGCAGGTGAGTAGCTGTGGCCCTTCTCAGGAAAGGGCAGCAGAATGAATATCTGAGATGTCCAGGCCAGCACACTCCTTTGCTCCATCTCTTGAATCTTCCATTTGTTGGAATAGTTTGATATCAGAATTTGGAGAACCCTTCAGTTGGTGTTTGGGGATGGGGAGTGGCATAAAGAATAACTGCCTACAAGAAGGACTATTGGTGACCATCTCTGAGCACAGGAAGGCCCTCAGTGCAATTAGGGGAAGGAGGGTGCCTCTGTGTGCAAAGCCCCAGGACTGTGCCCCTGCCCCAGTCTTCACTCTCACTTGGGCCAGGTCTGCATCCATCCTTCCCTGTGGGCACAGGAGCAGAGAGTAATGGAGCAGATAGTGCTGCTGCATGAGGCAGCAGAGAATTATCAAATAGAGCTCAAGGAGCAATTCAGGGCCTGGTTCTGGATCTGGAGTGGTTCAGAGACAATGAGAGGTGAGGCCAGGCAGGAGTTGGGCAAGGACAGGTGTGGGCTCTCCTTGCAGGTCAGTCCAGATAACCTGTGTCCACCACTTGCTGGTACTTCCCCACCTGGCTGTGTAGCACCTTCTGGGGCTGCTGACACTGGGAGGGACACCTGAGGTTTGGCTCCTGGGAGCTTATAGGCCCCACTGTCCTGCAGTTACACCCAGTCCTGCCTGTTGGAGCCTGAGTCTGGGGTGGCCAGTGGAACACTTAGACTTTTCTTCTTAGCAAAAGGAAGTGATTGCAGGATTGACAGCAGAAGTGAAAATGATCTCAACAGGATCTCATTTCTATGGACTCTGTCTTCATGGAGAATATGCTTGGGTACAGAAATCTCTCTTTTTGAGAACCTCTTAGGCCTTAGTCTCCCCTTGGAGCTGGAGCGTCAGGCCCATCATAGCCATTTGTTACACCCTCCTTTGAAGCCCAGAACCTGGCCTGCATCCAAGTTCTGTCTTTCCCTGTTTCCCACTCCTCCTGGTCCTGGTGGCAATGTAACATGAAAAAATGTGGCAGACCTAGTCAGGTATTTGTTTCTGACAGACCGTAGATGTCTGCCTTTTACAGGGATGTCAGATCAAAATAGAAAAAACAAGCTGGGCACCTCCATTGGAGGATGCAAGGGTAGTGAGAATCAGAGATGCCCTGGCTACCACACATAGGGGCTTCACCTCCTGCATCTTCCATTTATTGGGAGATTTTGATAAAGGAAGTGTGAGAAGCCTCTATTTCATGGCTGAGGGCATGGGAGTGGCATCAAAGATAACCTTCTAGAGGAAGGGCTGTTGATGCCCATCTCTGCACACAGGAAAGGACTGGGTGGAATTAGGTAGAAGGAGCGTGTCCCTGTGTTCAAATATTGAGAGCTGTGATCCTGCTCCACTTTGCACTCCCACTGAGGCAATATCTGCATCCTCCCCTTTCCTTCTGGCCGCAGGTGGACAAAATGTTACAACAGATAGTGGTGCTGCAGGAGGCGGCCAAGAAATATGAAATAAAACCTGAGGAACATTTCCGGGCCTGGTTCTGGGCACTGGAGCGGCTCAGTGAGAATGAGAGGTGAGGCCAGGCAGGAGTTGGGCAAGGGCAGGAGTGCACGCTTTCTGCGGGTCAGTCCAGAGAACCTATGTCCATGGCTCCCTGATACCCGCACAGACCTTGCTGTGTAGCTATTCCTGGGGCTCCTGACACTGGGAGGGACACTGGAGGCCTGGGAGCTCACAGATGCCACTCTGTCCTGCAGTTACATCTGATCCTGCCAGTTGGAGCCACAGAACTAGTTGACCAAGAAAACAGATAAAAGGAATTAATATGGAAATTATCTGGCCCTTAGAAATTAAATGAGAACTCTACTTATTTCCATATTTTACTATCATATATATTAATAATCCTTGTAAATACACCCTTATACATACTTTAAATAAATTTTTATTATGTTTGTGTCTTTAAAATATTTACCTATATTAATATTATTTCTGCAAAATGGCATCTTCTATTATCTTTCTCCTGCTTCGTCATAAATACTATCATTTGGCCATAGTTAGTGGGCTTAAAATTATTTTCTTCCCTACTTTATGAATAACTCTTTGATGATCATTGTTGTATAGGTACCTCTGAACATTTATTCCATTCATTTTGAATAATTTCCTTTCAAATAAAATTTGTTTCAAGAAAGCACATTTGATAGTTTAGTCAGTATGCATTTGCATCATTTCAACAAATTTCCTTGCAATATTGATTGGGAACTCTTCAGCTTAGTAGGTTGGGTTAAGAGGAATTCAATCACTGTCCCCTTTATGAGGTCTATGTTGATCACCTCCTATGGGCCAGGCACTAGAAGCACAGTGCTCAACCAAACAGCATGTCTTTTTTTTTTTTTTACATATATTTTATTGATATTTTACAGAGAGGAGTGAGAGAGATAGAGAGCTAGAAATGTTGATGAGAGAGAAACATCAACCAGCTGCCTCTTGCACACCCCTTACTGGGGATGTGCCCGCAACCAGTGTACATGCCCTTGACCGGAATCGAACCCGGGACCTTTCAGGCAGCAGGCCGACGCTCTGAGCCAAACCGGTTTCGGCCAAACAGCATGTCTTGATGGCATGTTTGTATGAAAGAGTCAAACCAGAGAGCACATGCATGCTGAGAGATGGAGAGGGAGAAAGATAGAAACATCAATGATGAAAGAGAATCATTGATTGGCTTTCTCAAGCACACACCGCACTGGGAATTGAGCCTGCAACCCAGGCATGTGACCTTGGCTGGAATAGAACCTGCGACCCTTCTGTCTGCAGGCCAATGCTCTATGCACTGAGCCAAACTGGCTAGGGCTTAATTTTTCCTCTTAAGATTTTCAGCTGAGGAACAGACCCACTCTCATTTCCAAAGGTAATGACTTCCAAATAAACTGATTGCAGATGTGTTTGGTCAAATAACTGGTTACCATAGCCCAGCCAATTTGACCCACAGCTCACTCCATCACAAGTTGCAGGAATTCCTCATCTCTATGAAGTATAGATCCACAACAGGCCTGGAATTCCAAATCCTCTGCTCAGTTACACCACCACCTCCTTACAAGGTGGCATTGCAGCCTTTCACCCTCTTCCCCATCGACCATGTGTCACCCATAATAGATTTACCATTCTGAAGGTGCTGGTGCCCAAGCCTGGAGGGTTAGATGGGGTCAGGCTGCAGAAAGCTGTAAGCAGAGAGGAGTCAGGGAGGCACCCAGACTCCAGTCTCAGTCTGTTGGTCAAGGAGACTCAGACTCACCCTGCACAGCAGGCAGGCTGCCTCCCAGCCCTCCTCCCTCTCAGGACCAGTGCCCTGAAGCCTGTCAATCAGTGAACAAAGACCTAGAAATGTAAAATGACCACCATGAGAACAAAGGCAGAAGCCCCACCCTAACCCGAAGTGTACATATCAAAATGCCCATTAGCACTGCCCAATGAGTGAAGTTTCTTCTGGGTAATATAGTTTTATCAACTGCCCAGAGGAGTATTAGTATCCCATCAAAAGACATAGTTAAGTAAAGGTGTTGTGTTCCATCAAGTGACCCCTAGGGAGGACCTATATGGGACCTGAAGCCTGGCTTACCTGAATAGACTAGCAGATCTCTGAGTGGAAGAAGGTGGGAAGGAATGCGGGATATTCCCCGAAAGAATATATACAAATGGGGAATTGGAGACATTTATAATATTATCAACAATAAAAATATATGTTTATTCAAAAATCTTAAAATAATGTAGCCCAGTTGGTGTAGCCCAGTGGTTGAGTGATGACCTATGAACCAGAAGGTCATGATTTGTTTCATTTTATTTTTATTGTTTAAATACTTTATTGATTAAAGCAGCGGTTCTCAACCGTTGGGTACTGACATTAGGAAAGTTGAAAACCACTGTATTAGACACTTTCCTGATATAGGCTTTGCTGATATTTCCTCTCATTCAGGGGCTTGTCTGTTTTGTCATGCTGGGTCCTATGATACACAAAAGTTGGGCACATGTATGATTTGGAGTTTCTATTGAAGATTTTGCCAATCAAAGTTGATGCACCATATGTGGACCTTTGTTTTATTTTTAAGGATTTTGTCTTTTGGGCTCTTCAATTTAGGTTTGCTTTCCCAAAGATGGTGCTGAAGCTCACATTGGTGGATGTCCCTTGGCCTGCATACTAGGGACAGCTTTCCTCCCGAGCACCTAGCCCTCTGCCTGAGCTCAGGCTTGCTGCAGTGCCCTCAGGAGGACACAGAAGGCACTGGCCACAGCTGGGTGTTTAGGCGAGACTTGCCAGGCCCTGGGGGTGCCTTGTGCCATCAGGGGTCCCTGGCAACGTGTCCAGTGATGCAGCTGGTAGGAACAGCATCCTTTTAGACCCTTCCATGGACCTCCCAGCTGTTCTCACAGCCTATTCGTCACCCAGTCATGATGCTCACAGTCAGACCTCAGGGTGGAACCCTGCACAGCTGGGAAAGCCAGTCTTCCTGTTGTTATTACTACTGTTATTATTGCTAAAACAGTGTGCTGACACTCTCCCCCTAGAAACCTGGACGCCCAGAAAGCCACTCTAAGTGATGGGTGCTTGTCTAAGACTGATTCCAGGGGCTCCAGGCCAGGGCGGAGTGGGGCTGGAGCTGGTTCAGAGGTATTGCAAGATCCACAGAGAGGCCTGGGCCCAGGTCTGTCTGCCTGTTACCCTGGGAATGAGCTGGATCCCAAAGCTCCCACCACCTGCTTGGTGTCCCTGCATGGATGCAGAATTGTTCTTCTTCTCAGTGAATGGTTTTTGGGGATTAAAGAAACAAAACTGAGGTATGTCTTATGCTGCCATGATGCTGCCATCCTCTGAAACTTTACCTTTGATAGACACCATTTCTAAGTATAAACCACTGTTTAGGAACCCCATAATATAGGTCACCGATTTGTTTTCCCTCTTTTTTAATTTTTCTTTTTCTTTTTTTTTTTTCAGAGAGGAAGGGAGAGTGATAGCTAGAAATATCAGGAAGCTGCAGAAAAGGTGTCTGTGTATGTGGGGATACAGTAGGTGCCAAGGTTTGTTCCCAGGACTGTAATAACTGATGGAACTCAAAGGCTTTAGTGTGAAAGTTTTGTCCTTTAAAAAGAGAGTAACCCCCACCTGGACTGTGCTGCTGCTGCTGCTTCTGTTGCTGCTGCTTCTACAGCCTACTGAAGGGTACTTCTGAGCCTCAGGCCTGTAGTATAAATACTTGGGGAATCTGAAGGATTATTTCTCACACATTTCTTTATCAATATAAACCAAAGAGCCATCGAAATTCTCACCGTCCAGGGGAACTAAAAGACTGCTTGGCCTCAGGTCCCACTTGCTGGACCAGAAACTGAAGGGTGTGCATCCTGACTTTCCACTGAGCCCCCAGAGCACTCGCCGCCATTCTGTCCCCTCATGAGGGACATGGAGGGGTAACTATTCTGTATTTCAGCTCTCACAGGATGGTCACAAGTTTAGGGAAGGAAAGGACTATGAGGAACTCCCTGCCCTGTCCCACTTGGAGGGCTGAGTGTGAGAATAATGATGACAGGAATGACACTGAGTCCTCAGGAGACCCTGTGAGCTAGGTGGAGGTCTCCTACTTTCCAGAAGGGGGAACAGGTCCGGGATGCCAGGCCAAGGCCTAAGGTCACACACAGCCAGTGAGCATTGTGGTTGGGAGCCATCCAGAATGAGAGCATGCTGGAGTTGGGGTGACACTGGTACTAACTGACTTGGGTCAGATATGTAGCATGTGAAGTCAGGGTTGGAGAGGGAATTGCGATGAGGTGAACATGGCCTCAATGACCCTGCCTCTATCCTTTGGAGGCAACCCTCCAGGTGTGCCACTCTGATGTGGAACCTCTGGGGATCCAAGAAGAGGCTGCAGAAGAAACTGAGTGAGCCTGGGTGCTCCAGGGTCTGAGGAGAGGGGCCTCTGACTTCCCAGCTGGAGCCCTCCAAGTCAAGTCCTAGAGGCCTTCCCCCTCCAGTTCCACCTCCTGTTCCCACAGAACATGATACCCTCCCTTACCAGTTGCCAAGAAGGTTTTTGGGGGAGCTGAGTGCAGGATATGGATATGGGGGTGGGACTGGCCAGGGACCACTGACCCTGATGTTTCCCAAAAGGAGCTTTTGGGAGGGGATCATGAGTAGTTCTGGAGAGTAAAGGAAGGGACAAATGACTGGAGCTGCTAAGAGTCCTAGGCTGCTCCCCATGGGAAGGTCAGGAGTCTGAAGGTGGGAGGCTTTCAGAGAAGGGAATGGGGGCACCTGAGAGAAGAGGTTCGTCCCACCCTCACCTGTTTGTCCAGTGTGTCCCAACCTTGGAAAATATCTGAAAGACGTGAAAATGCTGTACACCAGAATGGAGCATTTTCTGGAGGTGGGTGACCTGGGGCCCGAGTTAGCGTGACTAGGATTGGCCTTTGGACAGAGAACCCTGTACATACTGAGCCCTGAGGTCTCATCACAGTTTCCCCTGGGGCCTGGGGCATCTTACTCATCATAATGAGCCATACCCCCTCCTCTGTATCCCAGAGCCTGGCCTGGGTTCTAGTCCTGCCTTTCTCTATTTCCTACCCCCTCCTGGGACCTGACAGCTGTGCACCATGAGAAGGTGGGCATAGGGGGCTAGTCCTGGCCAGGAGGCTCTTTCTGATGGACTGGGCTGTCTGCCTTCCAGAGGAATCAGATCAACCTAGAAAAAAAGGAGAAGGTGAGTAACAATGGCCCTTCCTGGGGTAGGGAGGGGAGTGACTATCTGACATGCCCAGGCCAGCACACTCCTGGGCTCCATCTCTTGCATCTTCCATTTTTGGAAATGCTTGATAACAGAAGTGGGAGAACCCTTCAGTTGGTGTTTGGGGATGGGGACTGGCTGGGGTTACGGTGTGGCATCAAAGATAACCTCCTGGAAGAAGGAATCTTGATGCTATCTCTTAGCACAGGAAGGCCCTCATTAGAATTAGAGGAAGGAGGGTGCCCCTGTGTGCAAAGACCCAGGCCCAGGTCCCTGCCCCACTTTTTACTGCCACTTGGGCCGTGTCTGCATCCAGTCCTTCCCTGTGGGCCCAGGAGCAGAATGTAATGGAGCAGATAGTGCTGCTGCAGGAGGCGGCACCGAAATATGAAATAGAGCCCAAGGAGCAATTCGGGGCCTGGTTCTGGATCTGGAGTGGCTCAGAGACAATGAGAGGTGAGGCCAGGCAAGTGTTGAGCAAGGAAAGGTGTGGGCTCTCCTTGCAGGTCAGTCCAGAGAACCTGTGTCCATAACTCACTAGTCCTCCCCAGACCTTGCTGTGTAGCAACTCCTGGGGCTCCTCACACTGAGAGGGACACCTGAGGTGTGGCTCCTGGGAGCTCACAGGTCTCACTCTGTCCTGCAGTTGCATCCGGACCTGCCAATTGGAGCCTTGGTCTTCTTTGCCCAGCGGAGCACTCAGACCTTTATTCTCATCAAAAGGAAGTGATTGAATGACTTAAACTAGAAATAGAAATCGTTCTTAACATGATCTCATTTTATGGACTTTGTATTCATGAAAAATATGCTTGGATACAAAATCTCTCTTTTTGAGAAACTCTTAGGCCATAGGTAAAAGTTTAGTAAATAGTAAATAGAAAATATTCTTTTAAGGGTAACACAAAAAATTCCCTGCATTTTTTTGGGGGGGGGATATGCATACATTTCCAGCAATGAAAACAAGAAAAACAAACAAGAAAATAATATAAGAATTGAAACAATTTAGAAAGTTGTAACTTTTTATATGACATTAATATAATTTTTCCTTCAACTATGTTTAGAACTTTGTTTAAAAGAGGAGAATAAAACAAAGAAAACAGAATAGCAAGAAGCTTCAAGAATGGGCAAGGTGATGTGGACTAGAGTGGAATTAGGAATAAATATAAGCAAGGCATGTGAGTGTCCTAAGACTGTGCTAAAAAAACAAATAATGCATAATGGTCCCATGTAGAAACAAGAAAACATGTGTGCGTAGGAAGGAGGAGAAATATCTGGGCTATCTGTATGTCAGAGTTAATGTTCTGTGATACAATTAGTCAAATGAATCTACTTCTGAATGCAGTCTTGCCACAATTCAATTTGATTATAGGCTTGGGATTTAATTTTAGAAGTACAATTTGGTTCTGAAAAAAGTTAAAACAACTGCCCACTTTTAGGCAAAACCATCCCCGCTCCTTTTCCCAGGTGGATTATACTAGACCACTTCCTTATCCCCACCTTTTCTCTTTTTCAAAATGAAAGTAGGTGTTGTTTTTTAACATAAATAATTCATGTTTATAGATAAAAAGAGAAGGATTTAAAATAAGTGGTCACCCCCTTACTGAACTGGAAATAATTAGACATATCTTAATATGTCTCCTTTGACATAGAATGCAGCTTAAATAAATATACACTTATCCATAAGTATCTTTTATGTTCTAAATTATATAGTAATTTGGCTACAGTTAATGGACTTAAAATAATTTTGTTTTCTACTTTTTGAATAATTCTGTGATGATCATCGTTATATATGTACCTCTGAACATTTATTCGATTTGTCTTTAACCATTTTGTGCAATTAAAATTTGTTTCAAAACTACACATATTTTAAAATTTAGTATGAATAAATTTTGAATCATTTCATCAAATTCCCTTGGAATTTTGATTGGTATCTCATCAAATTTGTAGGTTGGATTAAGAGGAATTCATTCACTGGCTCCTTTATTAAGTATGTATTGAGCGCCACCTAGGGTCCAGACACTACAATTGCAGTAGTCAACCCAAAGAGCATGTCCTAATGGCATGTTTGCATGAAAGAGTAATACCAGCCAGCACATGCATAACATGAAACATGAAGTCAGGATGTGCTGATTGCTTTGAACAAAGGTAAAGCAGAGAAAGAGACACATAGTGACAAGATAATGTCTGTAGCATGATGTGAAGCTCTGTGGGATCAAGGCGATACTTGAGGCTGCCTTGGGAATATGCAAAGGTGAAGGGAAGAGTGACTGCTGAGGTTGCCATTAGCTCTCCCTAGCAGAAGAGAGTCGGAAGCTCCTGAATGCACTGAACCCCAGTTCCGACTATACTGAAGCCTGATTCCAGGAGAGCCTAGGGGAATCTGGACTGTTAGGCTGAAACTCAGGGGAGCCACGGAAGGCAGAGGTCTGCAGGCGTGCTTGCAAGAGCAGGGCTGACAGGAAGCCAAGACTGTCTGCTCAGCCTTGAGAGTCCACCCCATCCAATCTGAGCACAGAGCTTTTGCAATTTTGCAAGTCTGGTCCTATAAGGCTGACTCCAGCACAGGTCTCCCAGCATAGACACAGCTGATACATATAGCAATTGGCCTGGAGGTCAATTCCTCCCAGTTATACCAACAAAATTCAAGACTTAACTACAACAAGGCTGTACACACAGACCACAAAGAGGGGTACCAATAGTGTCTGTTAGAGATTAGGAATTTTTGAGCACTCTGGAGAGGCCGTGGACTATGCCCCAGATAGGGTTGTCAATGCTGACATAAGGCCAGGCTTTGCGATATGGTCTCATGACCCCTTCCCCTTGCACCTCACAAAATAGCCTTTCAAGGTAGAACACTGTCAGCTTTCTAGAGAACAGGATAACTCTGTAAATAACATGGTCATCAATAGCATGGCTCTGACATTATTTGGGAAAAACTGTTTTGTCTTGGGTTGCTTACTTTGCAAAAATAGGATGTGGTTAATGGTCTTGAACAAAGAGTCGAGGCTGCTCTCTGACCTCCCTTTCTGGAAGGCAGAACAGTCGCCAGTAGGCAATAAAGGCTCCCTAAATTTTAATTTGGTTTGAACTCCAGTGGTCTTTACTCGCATTTGCTCCACAATAGTGTCCACCTCAGGTGACTGGAAGGTGGACCCACTGGGACATATAGGAAACCTAGCACACAAAGCTACCCTACCAACTCAGGGAATCAGTGAAAATGTGGAGGGACCAGGCCTGCAAGGGAGGGTAGTTGGGGGTGATCAAGCCTGCAGGAGATGGCAGTTAGGGGTGTCAGGCCAGCAGAGGAGGGAAGTTGGAGGTGATCAGGCCTCCAGGGAAGGGAAGTTGGCGGGGGTGGGGGAGACCCAGGCTTGCAGGGGAGAGCAGTTGGGGGTGACCAGGCCTGTAGGGGAGGACAGTTATGAGCAAACAGGCTGGCAGGGGATGTAGAGAAGAGGAATGTAGAGAGGTGTGTGTGTGTGTGTGTGTGTGTGTGTGTGTGCGCACGCGCGCACTGTTGGTAGGATTTTAAATTGGTGCAGCCATTATGAAAAACAATATGGAAGTTTCTAAAAAATTAGAAATAGAACTAGCATTTGATCCTGCAATTTCATTTCAGTTTATTTATAAAATCCCAAACACTAATTACAAAGGATAGATGTACCTCTGTGTTCATTACAACATCCGTTACAATAGCCAGATGTGTAAGCAACCTAAGTGTCCATGGATAGATGAAGATATTTACATTACAATTCATAACAGTAGCAAAATTACAGTGATGAATTAGCAACAAAAACAAGTTTATGTTTGGGATAAAACATGAACTGTATTAAAGGGTCAAAGCATTAAAAAGGTTGACAACCACTGCTTTAGAGGACTGTGAAAACAGCATGTGCAGTGTCATGCTAGAGAGGAAAATGACATATAAAAAACGAATTTTTTTTTCAGAGAGAAGGAGAGAGAGAGAAACATTAAGGATGAGAAAGGACCATCAATTGACCACCTCCTATACAACCTGCCTTGGACATGCTCTCTCCTGCTATCTTCAGATGTGTTCCTGAATGGGGGTCAATGGAATCAGGACAAGCAGGGTGGGTGCCAGGGTGTTTTACCAGGAGCCACCATTTAGGGTTGAGTGACAGTGTGTGTGTCAGGAGGGTGTGGGCACCAGATATCCGTGGACTTAGAAACTTGAGATAAATGACCTCTGAATTGTCGTTTCAATGGTCTAAGTGGGGGTGTCTCTGACCTACTGCCTGACCATTCAGAGGCCCTGAAGGTCAGCAAGTGGAGCAAGTTCCCAGGACAGGAAGCACTTAAAGGCCTTAGCTGGGAGCCCAGCATCACTGTCCATGAAACCACCAGGGAGGAGGTGCATTGTCCTGAGAGATGGGGCTGCATCTGTGATTCTTGGGGCAGGAGTCCTGCAGCAGTGGGTGAGGGGTTTGAGTTTCCTCCAGCTCCCACTCTAGCACCCAAACTAGCTGACCCTAACCAGATCCTTCATGGACATCCACCCTCTGCCCTGTGCACAGGTGCAGGCCCAGGCTCATGCAGCCCAGCCCAGGGCCCTGGGGCCACCGCAGGGAAGTTCCCCTGCCCTTGGCGGCAATGGGTGACAACCTGCTGCCCAAGCTCCAGTCCTCAGGGATGCCCAGGACATGTCCTTCTAGATGGTATCAGTGTGACTCAGCTTCTGGGCAGCCCCAAGCCATGAGTTTCAATAAAGGAAATTGGGGTGAAGTGCATGTCACACAAAACTGACCATCTGAGTCATTCTTATGTCTACAGTTCACTGGAATGAAATATATTCTCACTTCTCGGCAACCATCCCCACCCCCACCTCCACAGCATTTTCATCTTATAAAACAGTACCACTATGTCCCCTAATCCCCACTCCCATCCTCTGGCAGCCACCCTTCCACTTCCCTTGTCTGTGAATATGAGGAAACAGAAATGTCATGAAAGTGGGATCGTCCATATTTGGCCTCTTGTAATGGGATCATTTCACAAGCACCGTGTCCTCAAGATGGCTGCGCTTGGTCCCAGCAGGTGTCAGAATCCCCAATTCTGAGACTAACACTGGGGGGTGCAGCTGGTGTTAGCTAGTGAGGGCAGGGCTGGCAGCTTCCTGTCCACTGGCCCTGAAGGCTCCTTCCCTGGAGGCTGAGATTGCCCTGCAGGGCTGCAGGTTCCCAGCACCACACACCCATCCAGATCTGGGAACCACACACCTCCAGCTGTTCCTGGGGGTGAGGTCCTCCTCATCCTGACCCCACAGACAGCCCTTCAGCTTTCACTCAGCTGGTTTCAATACTGGGCACAAGTCTAATTTTAAACAAAAGTTAAATTTCTGGCATCCAAAGGAGCAATTGAAATATCTCAGCCCAGGGCCTTCCATGTGTCAGGAGCAGCCTGTGACCTGAACCCTGAGAGTGTCCTCCTGGCCTCTGCCTGTTCCACCTGAGCCTCCTGGGTAGTATCTTCTCCCTTTCTTGGCTTCCAGGCCCAGGGCAGGGGCAGGTTCTGTCCTCAGCTCAGTGCTCCTGCCTTACCCTGTAGAAGGCGTGGCTGAGCCTGATGGCCACCCCCACCCAGAAGGTTCCATCTTTCTCCAGAAATTCCCAAGACCCTGAGAAGTTCAGGCCTCAAACCAAAAATAGACCCACACAGATCTATGGTCTGACCCAGCTCTTCATAAGGGCAAAGTGAGGCCAGGGCTGGAGGGGACATTGACAAGGCATTCCACAGTGGCACTCATTCTACTATTCATCCTGTTATGGAGTGTTTCTACCATTGGCCAGGCACTAGTACCACACTCAGGCACTTACAGACACTAGAAGGAGTTGTTTAAATGTATTTAGAACGTGTAGACATACACTCCCTTGTGATACACCAAGTGTTCCATCCATTTTTCAATTGTTAACTTTCTAGCACTCTCCATAACTTCAGAGAGCATAGGTTATTCATTATTGCTGAGTGTCTAATGGAGAAATGAGGGCACAAATACCAATGCTCTTAAACCTGGCACCCCTAAAGTACACATATTAACACCACACGAGATCTGTGGAGCAGGCATCTGGACATGGTTGGGTTGGGTGCCTCTGCCTCAAGTTGAGGGTGAAGCAGGAGATGAGTTTCAACTGAGGCAAAACTGAGGACAGACTTCCTCCCAAGGCCACTTGTCTGCTTTTTGTCAGGATGCAGTTTGGACTGAGAGCCTGACTTCCTGCCTGTTGGCCTAGGCACTTCCTCCGTTCTTTCCTACGGGGCCTCTACATAAGAAAGCTCAAAACATGGGTGCTTGTTCTCCTTGTTCCAGACATATGACAGACAGTCAGACAGAGACAAAGTGAAATCAAGAGGAAGGAAGGGACATCAAGAATGAGACTATGCCGAAACCGGTTTGGCTCAGTGGATAGAGCATTGGCTTGCGGACTGAAAGGTCCCAGGTTTGATTCTGGTCAAGGGCATGTACCTTGGTTGTGGGAATATTCCCCAGTAGGGGGTGTGCAGGAGGCAGCTGATCAATGATTCTCTCTCATCGATGTTTCTAACTCTCTATCCCTCTCTCTTCCTCTCTGTAAAAAAAAAAAAAAATCAATAAAATATATTTTTAAAAAGAAAGAAAGAAAGAAAGAAAGAAAGAAAGAAAGAAAGAAAGAAAGGAAGGAAGGAAGAAAGGAAGGAAGGAAGGAAAAAGAAAGAAAGAAAGAAAGAAAGAAAGAAAGAAAGAAAGAAAGAAAGAAAGAAAGAAAGGAAGAAAGGAAGAAAAAAGAAAGAAAGAAAGAAAGAAAGAAAGAAAGAAAGAAAGAAAGAAAGAAAGAAAGAAAGAAAGAAAGAAAGAAAGAAAGAAAGAAAGGAAGGAAGGAAGGAAGGAAGGAAGGAAGGAAGGAAGGAAGAAAGGAAGAAAGAAAGAAAGAATGAGACTATGAGAGAATGACAGGACCTGGCATCCCATCACCTGGGTTGTACTCCACATTGTTCAGAAGCCAGTTACTGGGCACTCATGTGACACACAAGGATGTTCCCACCAGGAGGCTAGACTCACTCGAAGCCACTGTGAAAGCTCCCACCACACAGACCCACATGAGGTATATGGTCTGATGCTAAGCTTAACAAGAGACCACTGTAGGGTGTTAGACCCTTGAGTGACAATATCTGAATTTACTGTCATTTGAAACCCTTAAAGGTACAGACTTGAAAATGAGGCCAAATGAGCAGTGGCTTCCTTGAGATCTCAGGCTGGACCTCAGCCCTGTTTTGTCTAGTGTCCCATGCTGTGTCCCACTCATGCTTGTCATGCTTCCACCTCTGTGTTTGTTCATCAGATTCATGGGACATCAGCTCACAGGTGTTAGGGGCCTTATCTCATCCACATCTGATCATTTCCTGTGGAAATGGTGTGTAGCATCATTCTCATTGGGCAGGTTGGGAGTCTGGGGGAGACCCTAAAAGGCACACAGTCTTCCCCAAGTCACAGAACATGTAAGAAAAAAGAGGTGTGAACACACTTTCTCCCCCAAGCAGGGGAACTCATACCTTCCCAGGGAGCTGGGGGAAGGAATGTGTTGGATATTGGTGTACAGGTATGGAGATAACATGGGTGAAGAGGGTGAGAGGTCACCAACTCAGAGGGGTCTAGGATTACTCTGATTAGGAAAAGGGCCCAGGGCATGGAAACTTGAGGTGACCTCACATCCTTTGTGACAGATCCCTCAGAGAAATTAGAACCATGGTTACCAGGTACCCATATTCTAGAGATAAATGCCTTTGCTACTCACTTGAGTGGAGAGGATTGGGAGACTAGGATGTCTCTTTGTTGCTTTCCATCCTTCCGGGGCTCTAGGCAGAAGAAACCCCAGAATGAGATATGTGTCTGTGGTCGCAGAAATCGAAACAAGCCCCACCGCCGACTTCCCTCAACCTCTGGCAGGAGAACCCGTCGGGTGACTGTGGGCATCCCAGGGAAGGAATATCCTAGCCAGATCTTACCGTGGCCCCCAGTTGTGAATGCCCACACTTCTTACTCCTCATCCCAGGTATGTGTATATTGGGGGTGGTGAAGGACAGTGTGGGATGAGGAACGGACCACCTGTGCAGAAGCAGACTGGTAGGTATCAGAAGCCTAGAGGCTGTGTCATGTTCATTGCCCAGGTAGTGGGTCAGAGAAAGGAAAGCTGAGTGCTGGGGACTGAGCTCCACTAAACACTTGTTAACCAGGGATTCTCATTAGGTCATCTTGTTCCCTCCATGCCTGGAAGTCATTGCAAATGCCTGATCTGGGGAGCAGAATGGGTGGTGGGCATCTCCCCCACTGGTAATGCCCAGGCTTTTGACACCTCCTGGCCGGGGACCGGGCTCTGTCCTTCCAGAGCTACAACAAGGACATCATAGAGAAGCTGGATGACAGGTTCACTGATGCCGTCAACGAGTACAACGGACAAATGAGTCAGGCCATGAAATCCGTCCAGTGCCAAACTGAGGTGAGAAGTGTTCCAAATCATGGCCCTGAGGTGACATGGGTGGGACCAGAAATCTGACTCAAATCTGGGGCTTCAGAGTCCTCACAGACCCACTCCCAAAGGAATCTGTTCCTCCAACCCTCCCAGCCAAGTCCCTGGTAGGGGAGACAGTCTTCATGTGTTTGTTGGAGTCATAGAGAAAACATTTTTTTCTGTATTTGCATTTTTCTCATTTCAAATGTTTAACTCCCTGCCCCAAGTATCCTGTAGACCAATCCCAGCTTAACTGTCCTTATAGACTTTCTCCAAACCCTACCACCTTAACCATCATACCACTTGATAGTGCTGTGTATTTAAAAAAAGGGCGGGGGGAATGGATTAAAGCATTGGATACTTTCTCTGTAATCTGCCATCCCACAGAACAAGGCAAACCATTGCAGTGGGCCAAGTCAGGAGCTGTGGCTTTACCCATCTCCATATTATCTCATCAAGGATGTCATTTTCCTCAGTGATTTGGGTATTCACTGTTGCTAGACCTTGATGTGAATCAGTTCTTGCTAGTTCAGCATGGCTGCTGGAACATCCTCACTCTGTACTCATAAACTGTCTCAGTTTTTGAGAGCTGCCATAGGATAGAGCTACAGATTGGGATGGAAGGTTCCTAAAGCCTACTCACCCAGTACCGGGCTTTGTCTTTGTAGTGCTCCAAGGAGGACATCATTGAAGAGTTGGTCAATGTGTTCAACTACGCAACCTTCCTCAATCCAGGGAAGGTGCATCAGGCCACAGACACCATCCAGGTCCAACCTCAGGCTGGCCTTGAAGATCTTTAGACTCACAACCCCTATATGACGCAGAAGTGCAAAGAACCCAGACACAAATCTGGGGACCCCCAGAGACCCTCCCCCAATGGTTTACCTTAGAGTACCCCTCATCTCCATGACAGAAGAATCCAGACCTCCAGTTACATGGGAGAGTAGAAAGACACTCCTCATATATTTATGGAAATATAACAATGAAATAATATTGTTTGTCTTCATATGAGAACAGAAGCACATTTTCATATCGGTTTTTGTTGTTTAAACTACCCTTGCCAGGATCCTGTGGAGCAGTCAGGTCCACTGTCCTTCCAGACCTGGACCAATAATGGAGGTCATTTGCCTAGTGATGCAGCCTTTCAGTGCTGTTGGACATGGGCCTGATTCAGTTCAGCTGCCATGTCAGCAGTGCTGCCAGGAACACTGAATTCTGTCGGATTGGACTGTGTTAGGCTGCTTGGGCTGCCATAATATAGGATCACACTGGGTGGTGTCAACAGCAGACATTCATTTTCTCCCAATTCCAGAGGCTAGGCTTGAGACAGGAGGCTGTCAGCAGGGCTGGTTTCTCCTGAGAGGTCTCTTCTCAGCTTGTAGATGGCAGTCTTCTCTCTGTGTGTCACATGGACTCCCCTGGGCATTGCCATGTGTCCTCCCCTCCTCTTCTAAGGACACAGGTCAGATTAGATTAAGACCCACACCTCTGAATTCACTAAACCTTATTACTTGCTTAAAGACTAAAACTCACATGCAGAGACATTGTGAAGTTCTAGGGGTTCCCAAGTCATAGAATTAGGGGAACATATTCAGATCATAATGTGTACCACACCCCTCTGGAGACGGATGCCCACTGCTGGTGAAAGGACATAAACATGTAAAATGTAATGGCTGTAGGCAGATTCCAAACCCAAAAGGCTGTAGCAGTGATGGTGACAACAGCAGTTTCTGATGATGGCTGCTGCCTTGCTCCCAGCCTGGCCCGGGGATTTCTCACTCATTGAAATTTTCACCTGTCCTGTCCGATGTCAGCAGCAATTGCCTCACAGGGACACTGAGTCACCTGTCACTTTACACCCACCACTTGGATTTGCTCGCTCTCGAGTCCTCTGCTCAGACTCATGCCTGAGGATCACCCTCCTCCAGTAGGGAGTCTGCAGCCATTTGCCCCTTTTTGGAATCTGGGATCTCCATAATAAGGGTCTTAAAATGCCCTTTAATATAAAAGGGTGAAACAAAAGTGACTTTTTTGAAGTCAGTGCTTTCATAGGCCATGTCTGTGTACACTGTCCCCACACAAGGGATGGGCAAGGTCCCCAACCCCTTTCCATCCATGCTGGGAGCAGATAAGTCTCAGGTAGCTGAAAGAGAAGGTCATGCAGGACAGTTCACAGTTCTGCCCTCATGATTTTGATGAGACATGTGCCATCCCTAAGCCTCTGTGTTCTCATCTCTATAATGGGCATGTTTCCTTAGGCCTCATGGGGACAATGCTCCTCATACAAACTATTAATACAAGGAGGTTTGTTGTTCCTCAGCTAAAACAAGCAAAAAAAATACCTAGAAGGTCACAATTGTATGAGCATCCCCCACCCGCCAAACTTAGATGGAACTTTGAAAACCTAGAACCTCATTCAGCCTGGGCACTCAGTTCCACCTCTTGCTTACGTCCCTGAGGGGCTAGGACTTCTATGTGAGCTCCAGACCTCCATCCTCCTGGGATCTGTAGTGAAGCTGCTGACAAGATGTTCTCCCTTGTCCCACACAGTGTGCCGCTGAGTTAACTCTGAACCTGCATGAGGCCTGCAGGATGTGGGCCCTCCAGAAAGGCACCTTGGAGAAGGTAGTGGGGTCCCTGGTCCCAGTTTTCCTGGCTGGAAACATCCCCCACATCTGTACCCTGATGCCCATCCACCCGGCCTTCTCCAGGGCCCAGTGGTTCCTGGAAAAGCTGTTAACTAGTGGGGACTCTGCCCACTGCTAGCTGTGTTTCTTGACAGTGTCATCACATTACTCTGAGCCTCAGAATGCTCCTCTGGAAAATGGGGTGGTACAGGATCAACATTATAGGGCTCTTGCAGGCATTGCTGTGGGGACAAGCCATGGCAGGGCTTATCTGCTGCCTGGCTCTGCAGAAGTCACCCCTTCTTTCCCCAATCAGTGGCCTGTGGTATCTGAGTTTAGAAAAGCAGTGGGGGGAAACCTGTCAAGCACTTTGATATTTCACCAGATGACCTTGTCCTGGTTCTTGGTGTAGCCACATGGGGAAAGCAGGAGATAGCAGGATCCCAGGCCCATTCAGATGGCTGGGATGGTTCTGGTCGGAACTAATTTACTTGACAATGTGCATTAAACTCCTACTATAGGCAGGCACTTTTGGAGACACTTAGCCTGACTTAAGCAATGAAGCAGACACGATCTCTGGCTTTAGTACTAGTCATTGAGTCAGACAGTCACACTGTCCACCATTCACAGGCTCGTCCACCATCCATGTGATCTGATGCCATCAAGGTGTTTCTGCATCTGGAGAGAAACCTCATAATGATCAGAGTGACACGCTGTAGGAGCAATTAGCAACATGAGTGGTCTGTGGGTGCAAGAGGGTCTCCTATGTTAGCAGACTTGGTGCTTAGGTAGGGCAGGGCCTGGTAGATTCCCAATCTCACACATCTTCTGATTCCAAGGGAGGCCTGAGCTCTGGTGGTTCCTCCACAAGGAGACATGAGTCAAAGAGGACAGTGGATGGGGTCCCTGGCCTTGTTGATCCAGAGGGGAAGCTGGGCTGAGTTGACCCTCAGAGTTCCATCTCCCCCACAGACCCATCCAGCTCTGCCTGCCCCTCTCCACATCCATCCCCCCTGCCCCCCTTGGACTGGCTCAGATCAGGATGGTGGTGAGCAGGCTGCTCACAAGTCTGTCTCAGTCCTCAGCCCAGATGCCCAGGGGCATGGAGGACTGGAGTGGGCAGCATACAGGACCTTCAGGAGAACTGCCAGCGGGAAGAAGAGTCTCACACAGACTCCCAGTTAAACCTGCTGGATCCCACACCTGCTACAAACAGAACAGCCACACAGGGGCAAGGGGTGGCATGAGGCTGTTCCCTGAGTGGGGAAGTGAGGCCTTCACAGAGGCTCTGTCCCTAAAAAGAGTTCCATGGGAGGGCAGAGTGAAAGGAACGACCAGGACTATGATTTTATACCCACCTGCCTCTCCCCAGGGCCACCACTTTGTGATGGGAACCTGGCCAGACTGGGTACAATATTTTGGCCACCCTCTCCTTTCTCCCTGGTTCATCATGAAGCAGGCCTTGGTGCTGCACAAACTCTCTACCCCACACCTGGTGGACCTTGTCAGGAGTCTTTGGGTGGAGCTGGAACATCTAGAGCCCATTGAGGCACAATGGGAAGATAGTCTAGTCTGAGAAGGTGGTTGGAGCTCAAACACACTCCAGAGCTAGAGCCCAGTCCAGCTGTGGTAGTGCTGGAGCCATCTGGACCACCAACTCTGATCCAAATCACAAGAGAGCTCCATTCCCAACAACTGACTACCCCAGGTCTGTGACCCCTACGCATCTTATAAGGGAGGTGAACCTTCCCTCCAAGCCTGGTGTCCAAGCAACTGACAGCAATGGATGTGGTGAGACAGGCCTTCCTTCTGCCCCTGGCTGCCCCGGCCTGCCTTTCCTGGTCCCAACTCCTTGATCCAAATCCCAGCTGCACCACTTTACCCCACATGGGTCCTGGAAAACTTTCTCAACCCCCAAGCTTTGCTGTCCACCTGAGGGCAGTGGAGGTGGGCACATCAGGCCCTGCTGCACAGAGTGGCTGTGCAGATTCAAGGAGGGAGACAAGACAGAAAGCTGGTGGGGCCTGGCCTATTTGTGGGGAGGGGAGCTAACTGTGTACAACCAGATCCATGGGTCACCCATCTTTGTGCCCATAGGCTCAGCGGCCCCAGCACTTATTAGGCCCCTGATGTGTGTTTAATTACAAGGGAGACAACCATCTGTGGTTGTAGTAGTCCTGGGAGAATGTGCACTGAATGGGGATTTAGACCAGAGGAGTGTCAGATGCTGGAAGATGCCCTCTTGGGGTGAGCAGACATGAACCACTTCCTGGAGCTTGGAGTCACTGAGGATGGGCTGGAGGCAAATACTCCTGTCCTTTCCCCACCAGTCTTGAGCCCTGGGTCATCCAGTGCTGGATACCCTCGGTGGACAGAGAATGAATCCCATGGACTCCAAGGCTCAGGCACATCTTCAGTTTCCTGAGCTTCAGTCTTAACTGGGGTCCCTGAACTGGGGTGTGGTGGGGCTGGGTGACATGCCCTTTTCCTCCCAGGAGCTGTTCAAGAAGGTGCTGCTCCACCAGTGCCTGGGCTCTGTCTGGTCCCAGAGGGCCAAGCCTGGCAGGAGCATGTGGCATCCACTGTCCGTGCCACCATCACACAGTTCAATCATGTAGCCACCTGTGTGATCACCACCTGCCTTGGGGACCCAAGCAAGATGTCCCAGACAGGGCCAAAATGGTGGAGCACTGGATTAAGGTGGCCAAGGTCTGTTAGGAGAAGCCCAGCAGCATCCTCATACAGAGCCTTGAAAAATGCCAATGCTGCCCTAACCCATTTGGATCAGTGGATAGAGCATAAAGGCCCCAGGTTTGATTCGTCAAGGTCATGTATGTATCTTGGTTGCAGACACATCCCCAGTAGGAGGTGTGTAGGAGGCAGCTGATCAATGTTTCTTTCTCATCAATGTTTTTAACTCTCTATCCTTCTCCCTTCATCTCTGTAAAAAAATAAATGAAATAATTTTCTTTATAAAAGAGAGAAAGAAAAATGCCACTGCTGTTTGGTCAGCTCTCAGGATTGGGGCCTGAGGCCGGAGCCCCAGCAGAACCTCAATATCCTCTCTGCCAGGGGCACACATACCTTGACGCCCACGTCCCCATGGTGAAAGGCTCACTTCATACCTGGTCCCTTCCTTGGGTTGAACTGGAATGCTCTGAGAGGTGGTCTTTAGGTGCTAAACATGCCCACCCTGAGCCTCCGTCCCACCAGGAAGGGATGTCACTTGATGGGGACTGAAGCTATAGCTGCAGCTGCCACCTCACAGCCCATGTCTCCCCTTGCCCCGGAGTGCGGAACCATAAGGAACTTCTCCTCTCTTCACATCATCCTGGGTTTTACACACATGAGCACCCTCATTTCCTCTTAATTCCACCCAGGCATTAACTACGCTCAGAGTTGAGCACTGACAGCCCTTCTTCCTTGAAATTATCCTTGATGTCATTCTCTACCTGCAGACACCAATTGGAAGGTTTTCCTACTTCTGTTCTCAAGCTCTCCCAGTAAATGGAAGATACAGGGGATGGAGCCCCAAGGTGTACTGGCTAGGGCGTCTATGATTCTCACTCCCCTCCCCTGCCCCGCAGGCTGTGCCACAATTGCTAACCTTTCTATGTTGATCTGATTCCCCTAAAAGGTAGACATCCAAAGTCCATCAGAAAGAACTCCTAGCTAGGACTAGCCCCCTATGCCCACCCTTCTCATGTTGCACTACCACTAGATCTCAGGAGGGGATGGGAAATAGGAAAATATAGGGTAAGGGTGGGATGAGCCCCTACTCTCAGGTACTCCATGGCTGGGCCATGTCCAAGGTTTTTGGGCAGCCCCTTCTCTCTGCCTGGCTTCAGGTGGAGCAGGCCTTGATATCCCTGCCTCACACCTGGTGGGCCATGCCCAAAATCTATGGGTAGAGCTGGAGCATCTTGAGCCCACTGAGGCAACTCGGGAAGGTGAGGGGGACTGATAACCTGGGCAGATAACCTGGGGAGGGCAGGCTCATGGGCTGGAGCTCCCTTAAAGGCGCTGACATCTTTCCTGTCTGTGGAAAGTCACGGGAAAGCCAGGTGTGTGCATAAATCTTTTTTTTTTTTGCCCACTCCAGGTCCTTACCTGGAGCTCCAGAGCTCTCCAGAGCTCTCCAGAGCCAGAGGAAGGGCTTGCTCAGGGAACAGAGCCTGGTCCAGCCACAGGCCCCGCCCTGGCCTGGCCCGGCCTGAGGCAGTACCTGAAGCCATTATAGAGCTGGCTGCTGGCGGTGCTGGAAACCTTCTCTCTCTGTGTCCTAAGAGTTCTAGGCAATTACCTCAAATAACTAAGAAGAATACACCCCACCTATCTATACTAATAAAAGGGTGCTATGCTAATTAGAATAGACATCTTGCAGACATCTTACAGATATTCTTCTGGACAAAGCCATGGTGGCAGGGGCCAAGGCAGAGGTGGTTAGGGGCGGTCAGGCTGTCAGGTGAGAACAGTTAGGAGGCGATCAGGCTGGCAGGGGAGGGTAGTTAGAGGCATCAGGCCGGCATGCAGAGGTGCTTAAGGGCAATCAGGTAGATGAGTGGTTAGGAGCCAGCAGTCCCAATCTGTGAAAGGGATGTCCTAAACCAGCAGTTGTACGTCCCTTGAGGGGTTCTGGATTGGAGAGGGTGCAGGCTGGGCTGAGGGATCCCCCTCCACGAATTTCATGCATCCGGCCTCTACTATATTTATAATAAAGATAATTTCCAAAAATACCTATCTGTTTATGTAGACTGTAATCCATCAAATTAAATACTCTTGAACAAATAGAAATCTATTGTTGATTAAAATATGTGTAGACAATATTTACTCATGTACACAGACATTAGTATGAGGTGCCCATTCGATGGATGTAGGAAGAGCACCTACAGGCTGGCGTTCTGAAACGCCATGTATAACAAGTCCTGCCCTCTCTCTGCAGCCAGCCTGCCCACACACAGCATCCAGAATCCAGATCTGCCTTTAATGCCAGAACCGAAAGGGACTCCTCTTGAGAGCATTCATTCCAACAGATTGTAACTAAGAATCTGTGGGACTCTGAGGGTCTAGAAAACCCATAAAAGAATCTCTGACCACTGGGATCCCTTGATAACATGAGGGAGGAAAGATCAGTGACATGATTGACTCACAGCCCCACAGCTAGAAAGCAGTGGAGCTGGAATAGACCTTGCAGGCGAGCTCTGCCCCACTCCACCCCTGCTTGGAATCTAGAGCAGAAATCCACAGACAGCCCTCCCTTCTCTCACAGTTAGGCACTGTGTTCCCTCCCTTCTGAAAACTCCCTCCTTTTTGCATTGATGAGTCTGTTCCCTCCTAACTCTCCTCCAACCTCTCCCATTGCTCTTTATCCAGGCACTTGATGTTGTTTCTGCCTTCCCTTTAAATGTTGGCATGCCTGAGATGTCTCTGCAGTCCCTTCTCATTCCTTGTCCCAGCAGGGCTCACCCTCCTGAGATCCTCACTGGCTACAGAGTGTGCTATGAGCCCACAGAGGACCCACTAGGACCCTGTGTAGGACCTCGAATCTCTGATCCTCCAAATGCCACCTCAGCCTGGTTGTGCCCACAGGGAATGTGGCCTGATAACATCTCTCATTATGATTTATTATTGTCCACAGAAATAATCTTTGTTAAGAATGAGATCACTACCCTAGTCAGTTTGGCTCAGTGGGTAGCATGTTGGCCTGAAGACCAACGGGTCTCGAGTTTGATTCTGGTCAAGGACACACACCTCAGTTGTAGGCCCAACCCCAGGCCCTGGTCAGGGCACATGCAAAAGACAACTAACCAATGTGTCTCTCTCACAACCATGTTTCTCTCTCTATCTCTTCCTGGCCCTCCCACTCTCTCTAAAACTCAATGGAGGAGTAACAGAAAAAGAATGAGATCACCGAGATAGGACTCTGGACTGAAATGATGCTATTTTGTCAGAAGTTAATGCATTGTTCAGAGTTTAACGGTCTGAGAGATGAAGGCACTCCACGTGCTGTGAGATCCTGCCTCTGAGGAGCCCTCTGCAGCCCTGCTGAGGATTCCTCCTGAGCGGGGTGCTGTGGGGTGATGTGGGGGTCATGCTCTGTGAGAAGGACTATCATGCTCTGTGGCCACATTAGTTTTCAGTCTGTGAGTGTGACAGTCCCAAGTAAAATACCAGGAGAAATACTTGAGCCAGGAAAAGTGCACACTGCACATGTGGGATAGCAATGTAGATATATGGCACACTGATTGCTGGTGAGGAAGACTCCTGTGCCAACCCTCCTGGCTCTACTCACACATGCACAGACAGTGCACTCACAGGCACACGCACACACGGGCACAGAGGCCCACATGCACACACGCACACTCACACATAGGCTCACATACGCACACACCAGGTTCAAAGAGGATGGGGAGAGGGAACAAGACGGAGATACCGGCTCTGGAGCAGCACGGAGCCAGCATGGAACTGTGTGCTCCCTAAGATTCCTCCCAGTTCTTCATCTCCGGCATCTATAAGTATAAATTAAGGAACATTCACTCTTGTGATTGGAAAAGCTGCATTTACCCATTTTAGCCACGAGAGGGAGACATGCAATTGGTAAAGGCTAGGCTTTATTTTCTTATTTTAGATTTGGTAGCTAGAAGGTATTCCTGCCCTGTGCTTAACGCTGACACTTTAACAAAAGGCAAAGGAATTCTTGGATTTCTCTATTCTCTTCATCATCTGTGACCTTCAGAAGAAGTCAGGGGAAGTGACCTTTTCCAATATAACAATAATTTATCAACTTCCCTTAGAGTACATTTAAAAAGATGTGTTCAGTCCTAGCCAGTTTGGCTCAGGGGATAAAGTGTCTGCCTACAGACTAAAGGATCCCAGGTTCAATTCCAGTCAAGGGCTCATACATGGGTTGCTGACTCAATCCCCAGTAGGGGGCTTGCAGAAGGCAGTCAATCAATGATTCTCATCATTGACGTTTCTATCTGCCTCTCCCTCTCCCTTTCTCTCTGAAAACAATAAAAATATATTTTAACCAAAAAAATAAATAAAAGTGTTCAAAATAAAAATAATCTCCTTAACCCCTGTTTCGGCTAGTTGTGATAGCAACATTAAGTGTTAGTTATTTGACAGTCATTTAAAAATAATTAGAAATCTACACATTCTGTTCATCTCAGCATTGTTTACATTGGGGAAACATTAAATACTAGCCAAGAATCTAAAAAGTAGAATGGTAGGAGAAAACATAAGATTCTTTTAAATAATAATGGTTATTAAAATGATAACACTAGTTAAACATAATAACGTAAAAGACATTTACATATTGTTGAGTAAAAAAAACAAGATAATTTAAAAATTATTATTGTTTCTAAATCTTTGTTCCTCACAGATAACTATATTAACATTTTAATAGGTTACTTTAGTATGCTTTTTTGTAGATACTTTAAAATCTTGACTATACAAACATAAAGAAAGGTAAGAAAAATTCAAAATTTTAGGGAGTTTAACCTTGTTAATAGGATTACTATTTGTAGTTATTTTTCTTTTTTTTAATATTATATGCTATTCAAATTCTCCCGTGTGGACTGGTATTTGTTTTGTATTTTAAAAGGAAAATGAGAACACTCTTTCATGCACTTTGCAGGGAGTTCCAGAACAAGCCTATCTGTATTTCTGGCATCGGCAAACACTGAGGGCATGCTTGGCACCAGACACTTCTGGCTCTACCTTAGAAACACCGGTGTTGAAAGCCTCTTCCTCCCTGATGCAACCTACGATGAGTTTGCTCAGCTCTGATGATAACATTCCTGATGCGGAGCCGAAGCCTGCCCTGTCTCTGTCCCATCCATCAGCTCAGTTCTGCCCCTGACACGCAGCCCAGGTCAGAACCTCCCCCATCTGAGGACAGCTCTCAGGACTGGTCTACGTCCTCCAAGCCTCACAGCCACCACAGACTCATCCACTCTGTTCATAATTCGGGCCGGCTGCTGTGCCAGACCCTGAGCTTCAGCCATGAACAGAAACCAGACTCCAAAGAAGGGCAAACCAGCCATTTATCATCCGTGCCACGTGCTCCCATGGAGTAAACAGGGCGGGAAGCACCTGAAGAGGCATCTGCCTGGCTGGCATGCAGGTTAGGAAGGCTGCTATGAGAACAGCTTCCACGCTGAGAGCGAAGAGAGAGAGAGAGGTGGGCATGGGAGGAGAGCTCCTGGGAGGAAGGGGGGATGCCAGAGGCCCAGGGGTGTAGGGTGGCAGTTTGAGAGACGGTGGTCCCCACTCCTGCACTCTTCACGCAGGCTCTGTCTTGTCAGGGTTGCTCCATCCTTCCAACTACCTGGAGAAAGAGATTGTTTCATTAAAAGTTTTACTTCCTGCCCTATCTGGTTTGGCTCAGTGGACAGAGTGTCAGCCTGCAGACTGGAGGGTCCTGGTTTTGATTCCAGTCAAGAGCACAAGCTTGGTTTCCGGCACCATCCTCAGTGTGGGGCATGTAGGAGGCAGCAGATCAATGATTCTCTCTTATCATTGATGTCTTTTAAAATATCTATAGCAATATATATATATATATATATATATATATATATATATATATATGATTTTTTTACAGAGAGCAAGGGATAGAAAGTTAGAAACATCAATGAGAGAGAAACATCAATCAGCTGCTTCCTGTACACCCCCCACTGGGGATGTACCCACAACCAAGGTACATGCCCTTGACTGGAATTGAACCTGGGACCCTTCAGTCCACAGGCCGACTCTCTATCCACTGAGCCAAACCGTTTTTGATTCATCATTGATGTTTCTATCTCTCTCTCCTTCTCCCTTCCTCTCTGAAATCAATAAAAATATATGTTTTTTAAAAAATTTACTTCCTCCCTTTGTCTGCCCTAAACACTTAAACCCAGTAACCCACATGTTCTTGTTGGATGAGTGAGTAAATACCCTGATGAGCCAGAAGCACCACCACTGCTTAAAGACTTCAATTTTCTCTTCTTTTTTAGGGTAGAAGTATGCCTTTGAGAGGCCAAGAAAAATACAATCATCCTCATGCTTGACTTGGACACTGTTTCCACCCACTATGTCACTATTTTAATTAGCCACAATGTGACACAAACCAACAATGCGGTGTGGTTGTAGACGGAATTCTTTAACATTTCATTTAAAAAAGATAGCACCTAATTCCTGTAATTTGAATAGAATATTTTAAATCAAAATAAAGCATCTTTGGGAGAATAGAAGGTTTGTTCTCCGTGTCATATACAAGTTGCTATTAGTAGTCACAGGTGTGTAATCTAGAGAACACAGACTTAGAGGGGCCATGGTGTTTGGTTTTGGCTGTTTCAAATGTCACCTGAGAAAGTTGACAGACATATCAGACATTATTCCAGAGAGTAGAATGAGTTCAGAGGACGAAATTTCTTGGGAAACTGGTCTTCAGTCAGCACCTGAACAAAACTCCTCAGAAACAGAACCACCCCACTAATGAGGGTGGGGTGCTATCTCTGAGGAGAGATCCTGTGAAGGTGACCTCCCTGCATGCACAGAAACCTGTGATGAATGGGCACATGCTGCCACAGAATAAACCCAAACTCGCATCATTAGGTCCTGAGACAGTTGCTCTGTTATAACTTCTCCTGTGTCCCGTTCCTCCCATGCATGCCATCATGATCTGACTCGTCCACTCTCTGAAGAAGGTGAGTGTGATGGCGGGAGAATTGGCTTCTGTTTCCAGATGCACAAGCTGAAAGAACCTGCAAGGTTTGCAGAAAAGGTGACAGAGAAAGAGTGCTTCCCACTGGCGAGCCGCCATCGTGTTTTGTAATTCAGGATGTGAGTGAGAGTGAGAGTGAGAGTGACTGGAGGAGTGCTCAGCACTAGAAAGAAGCAGCCTGGCAGGACTGTCCTCCCCTAGAACTGGCGCAATTACAAAGGCCACTGAAAATAATCAACAGCAATCAAACAAGGAAAGGGACATAGCTTAATACAATAAAGAAGCTGGGGACTCAAGAGAAGGGGTAGCCAAAACCGGTTTGGCTCAGTGGTAGAGCGTCGGTCTGCGGTCTGAAAGGTCCCGGGTTCGATTCGGGTCAAGGGCATGTACATTGGTTGCGGGCACATCTCCGGTAGGGGGTGTGCAAGAGGCGGCTGGTCGATGTTTCTCTCTCTTCGACGTTTCTAACTATCTCTCTCCCTTCCTCTCTGTAAAAAAAAAAAAAAAAAAAAAAAATCAATAAAATATATTTTTTTAAAAAGAAGATTCTGGAGAAAAACAGAGAAGGACGGCTCTGCTCAGCTCCTCATTCAGCTTCCAGCCCCATCCTCCACGTTCACCTCCAGATTCTGAGAATTTTCACAAATACTCCCAAATGCACAGATGCCCCTCTCCTGGTTGGTGACTGGCAGGAATGGGTGCTGGGCATCCTCAGGGGCACAAAAGCAGAGTGAGTGCCTGGTGAACAGTCTCTAGCAGAGGTCCCGGCTCCACCCAGAGCCAGGAAATCGAGCTGGAGGTGTCATCATGATGCACACACCTCTTTCTGGAATGCGACCTGTGGAAAGAGAGCAATCTGCCCTGAGCATTCTCACTGACACTCAGACCCACGCTCCCATCGCTTCCCCTGAGTTACCAGAAACGTTAGTGGTCTTAATGCCATTTGATCAACCAGAAGCACACCTGTCATTGAACAAGTTGGGCTTATTACTGTTAAATGGGGAAGAATATACATGGCAGGGGACAAGGAAACTGAGGGTGTCTCACTAAGAGTGTTAGAAAGGGCTTACAGGGTGTGGGCTGTTAGTGACTTGGGGGAAGCTTTAAGGAAATGAAGCTTGGTTGTGGATTAGATGCTGTCAGAAGCAGGAGTAATTCTAGGAATGAATATGTTAATTTTTTATTTAGAGGGACAGAAAACAATTTTTTTTAAAGCATCAGGATCTGATATCAGAATCATTCTGGGACAGTCCCTGCAGAGAGTGGAGTCTGCGACATCTCCTGATGACAGGAGCCAGAGGCAACTTCCCTGGGACTGAGTCACAGGTCTGAGGTGTCACTTTTATACTACCCCTCAAATGTCCTTTATTACCAGCATAACATTTTTAAAAACTTACTGGGAAAATGCTACTGTTAGAGAGTATACCATGGAGACTCACTATGTCCCTTGTTATCTCACCTGGCCTCTATGTCCGGAATTCTGTCTTATTTTTCTTTAAACACCACAAAATTTTTTCAAAGTTCTAAAAATTATTTTAAGACTCAGCCAACTGCAGCCTCCTTCTCCGAGCCTCTTTGATGCCTCTGGACAGTCCCTTCCTCAGGGCTCCCAAGGAACCTGTGCTCTGACCAATGCATCTGAGCTACATCTGTGCACAGTGGTAGGATGCACATGTTTCACATTCTGCCCAAGACTGTAAACTTTCAGAAAGCAGCTACCAGAAATTCTCTAACCACAGTTAGCCCAAGACAGGGAATTTTTCAGAATGTTTTCTTTTTTATCTTATATCTGATCAAAGGAGAAAATGGATTGATTCTGTCTGTTCTTGGGAGGAGAACTCAATTACCGTTGACAGGCCATTTATGGTTTTTATGTTAAATAATATAGGCCTAGTGCACGAATTTGTGCACACGTGGGGTCCCTCAGCCAGGATGGCTATCAGAGCTAATTGGGTCTGGGGAGATTGGCTGGAGGAGGGACAGCTGAAGGTTGGCCAGCCATGGGGGGTTGGCTGTGGGAGCACGCTGACCACCAGGGAGAAGCTCTTGTGTTGAGCATCTGCCCCTGGTGGTCATTGAGCATCATAGTGGCCGGCTGGCAGGTTGTTCAGTCATTCTGTTGCTTAGGCTTTTATATCTATCTATCTATCTATCTATCTATCTATCTAGATATAGATATATATATAGATATAGATATAGATATAGATATAGATATAGATATAGATATAGATATAGATATAGATATAGATGTTATAGATATAGATGTTATAGATATAGATGTTATAGATATAGATATATAGATATAGATGATATAGATATATAGATATAGATGATATAGATATAGATATAGATATAGATATATAGATGATATATAAATATATATAGAGATATACTCACTGATTTTGGAGAGGAAGGAGAGAAAGAAATAAAAATATCAATAATGAGAATAACTGATTGGCTGCCTCCTACACACCCACTACTGGGGAAGCCCACACCCCAGGCAAGTGCTCTAACTGACCAAGAATTGAACCATGACCTCTTGATTCATAGGTCAAAGCTCTACCACTGAGCCATGCTGGCCAGACCAGGCTGGTTGTGTTTTAAAAGTCAGAGGGAATAAGCTTTGTGTGGAAGGCCAAAGGAGCTGAAGGCCAGAGGGGTGGGTACCCCTTGAGGACCAAGGAACCACCCGTGGAAACTTAGGGCTGAAATAGGGCATGCTCTATGTGAGGAAAAGGACAGGAGCTTCCAGTCGCTGAGATCTCTGAGAGTAGGAACAGGACAATGACCAGGGCTCCTAAGGGGTTGGACTAAGATCACTCTGGGCACAGCCTTGGGACATGAGGGGCAGTGTGGGTCTTCCTTATTTGGGGGAGTCTAGGAGAGAGTGTCAGGGAAGACCTCAAGAAGCAGAAGTCTCAGGAATCCAGGGAGAAACACAAGTAGAAAGCAGCAGCATGGGAATGGAGTCACCACAGAGCCAGCTCTGGCCGGTGCTACCAGCAGACAGGTTGGCACAGAGGGGATGGCCACAGTGGCAGCAGTGTCCCTCAGACACTGGCCCCACTGCTCCTGGGACCTCCTGGTATGGACAGTGTGAGTCCTCCTATGACCCAAGGACAGGCCTTCTGACAGTTTAGGTTCTCAACCAGTTTAGTTGAATCTGCACAGCAGTTCATAGCAGTTATAGTTACATGAACTGATATATAACCTTTGGTGATAACGGCCTTTTTAAATAATGGTAATTGCTTTTTAAAACAAGTTAATTTTCTCATAATCTTCCTTTTCTTTTTGTTGGTTGGTCAAGCCAGACTATTTGAGTCATACTTTAAACTAAAGAATCAAATTTGATGTCTATTCTGGGGTAAATGTTACTTCTAGTTTCATTTTTTTTCCTGATTTTTTTTTCACTGCTACCATTAGTGTTTTGCAAGGGCTGGCCGATTTGTTGATTTTTAACTATTTTAATTACGTGGTGAGGTGATCCATGGAGAATTTCATTTTCCTTTGTAAAGCCAGGATCGTGCTGCACATTGGCACGTGCTCCTGCTCTCCCTGTGTCTGGGCGGCCACTTCTGTCCCCGTGTGCCCATCACCTCCAGGAGTTGCTCAGTGTCGCATTCTCTATTTGTGACAGTGGAGTATGCATTTTCCTTGTTTGTCTACATTTTTGTGCTGGAATTTCATATTGTCTATCACCACAACTAAGGCAAACAAGCAAGCAAACCAACACAAATGGCTGCCCAGCTCTGCGTGCAGAGATACTCCATGGGACTCTCGGTAGCAGGCCAGAGTCTGTGCCTCGGCCACCAGGCGAAACCCCTTTGAGGCGTAAGAGAAGGGTCTCTTCACCAATCTTCTCCAGAAAAATCCCTCCCAAACCTCTACCCAAGTCCCTGAACTCCTGCAGCAATGAATGAAAAGGACTAGATGTCCTCTGTGGGCCTCAAAAGTGTTCTACCCTCACTTCAAGTCTTATTGTAGGCTTCTTTGAAAAGGTCAGCACCAGATCCCAGTGGAGACCATGGGGATCAGATCTCTGGGCATGAGCAAGGCTTCCAGGGTTTGCTGTCACTTGCAACCAACAGGACTAGGGAGCTAGACCATCCAAAGTCACTTCAGGAGCTGTAATTGCTGGGAAAGCCCCCTGCCACTTGGCATGGGGGGGTGCAGGTGAAGCTGGCCCCAGTGGCAGAGTGGACAGTGAAATAGGACAATCACGGATGACCCACGGATGAGCAGGAAAAGTGGGGTGAGCACGGCTTGAAGTCAGTTACCGTCGGCATAGCCACTGTGGCTCAGTTATATTGGCCTCTCCTTGCATATGACACGTTGGCAAAGATAATGCACTTATGAACTGGATTAGTTCAAAAAGGGTATTGTTTTTTTTATTTTTTTCAAAAACAAAATTATGTTGTTGTCCTTTCCATTTGTCTTTCCTTTAGAAGTTCTTACACTTTGAGGGTTAGTTCTCCTTGACAAACTTTCAAGGCTGTCAATGTGGTTGTTAAATTGCACTGCTGGCTGAGTTACGGAAATTAAGTTATCTGCTTTCTGCTTGGTCTCTTTCCCTAATTTTGTAATCTGCTTCCTGTTACTTTCATTCAGCCATTAATGACTTCCAGTTTGTGTCTGAGATTCTAATTGTATCACATCCTTCAGGTCCTGAAACTAATGCTTCTGAGTATTTTAGCAGAAGAGGAAAGAGCACCGGCCCCGAGCTCTCTCTTTCTTCTCATTCTCTCTCTCTCCCTTCCTTCCTTTCTTATCTGGGGGCACCTACCACCGGACCACTGAAGAGAACGTGGCTAGTCTGGGTCACACAGACAATCCTTGCCCCTAGTTTTGGAATAACAGCACCTGATGGTATTCCTCCAGTGAACTGCTCCCTCTCAACTCTCAGCCCTTTCCTTCTCCTGAGGGCAGTGACTCCATTCCCTGCTCCCAGGATGGGACCATGACTCACACTGAGCTACATGAGCCTGACGTTCCCCTGGCCACAGTGATTGGCATGGGAGCAAGCCGTATTAGAAGTCACACTCCTACTCTCTGTCTCGGGAACATCTACATTCTCCCTTGGCTTCAGCAGCATGGATGGGTGTGCTGTCTTAAGAGTGCTGGCCATCCATCCATCTGAGCCTGTCAATGCCCCACCAGGCCAGCGGTCAGGGGCGCAGGAGCCTGCACCTGCCTCAGGTCTGTGAGCAGGAGGCAGGGGGGAATGGGGCTCATGAAGGCAAGATGGGTCCACTAGTGGCCACCACAGTGTGCCTCCACGCCTGCCCAGGGCACCAGTCCCCCAGGCTTTTGTTCAAACTCCCTACCACCTGGGCCTTTGTTGTGCCTCTGTGTCTTCTGCTGTAACAATCATGCAGTCACCTGTGTCACTTGCCAGGTCCAGTACACACACACACACACACACACACACACACACACACACACACGTGCTCTGTACACTCCTCCCCGCATCCACAGATCACGAGGGTGATGCCTGCTCGCACCCACCGGCTCTCAGTGCATATTGCTCAACTCCTCCCCCCAGACACAACACTCCTACCAGAGTGTAAGCCCCAAAGAAGACAGTGCTTTCCTTTCTTTCACCTCCAAATCCCCAGCAGTAACCCCCACCCCCACCCCCACCCCCAATACAGCTGTGCTAATCACCAGGCACTTACTAAGTAAATGCATTTTCCCTGAGGGTGGCCTGGAGGGAAGACCTGAAGATTTCAAATCCCACCAGGCGGTGGCAGCATGCACCTGGTCTATGAAAAGTCTCCTTCACCCTCGGAGAATGCTCAGAGGGGGAAAGCTGTCAGCCAAGGCTCCTTAGATCTCATATTGTGTTGGAATCCCATGCAATGGGGACCAACCATCAGACCTCTGGAGAGGGACTTAGAACTCCACTCTGCCCCTATACACTGAGTGGCTAGATTATTGTGATCTCTGAACGCATAATAATCCGGCCACTCTGAGTGTGTGTGTGTGTGTGTGTGTGTGTGTGTGTGTGTGTGTATGTGTGTGTGTGTGTGTGTGTGTGTGTGTGTTTATATTAGAGACCCAGTGCATGAATCCGTGCATGGGTGGGGTCTGGCCAGCCTGGCCAAGGGGAGGGGACATGGGCAGTTGGCCAACCTGCCTGCCTGCTGGTCCAAATCCTGGTCAAGGGGACAATTTTCATGTTAGCCTTTTATTATATAAGGATATACACTGAGTGGCCAGATTATTATGCATTCAGAGGTCATAATAATCTGGCCACTGATTATTGTCACTTCCATTGTCCCGTTGTATCACGAGCACATTGATTTCTTCCAAAATACTTGGCACCATTTAAAAACTGGCTGCAGCCAAAACCGGTTTGGCTCAGTGGATAGAGCTTCAGCCTGCGGACTGAAGGGTCCCAGGTCTGATTCGGGTCAGGGACATGTACCTTGGTTGCGGCACATCCCCAGTGGGGGGTGTGCAGGAGGCAGCTGATCTATGATTCTCTCTCATCAATGTTTCTAACTCTCTATCCCTCTCCTTTCCTCTCTGTAAAAAATCAATAAAATATATTTAAATAAACTGGCTGCAAAATAATGTAAAAAGAATGATTTCAAATGCCAGAAATAAAGTGTTCCAAAGACAGCTGGTGGTGAGGGAGCAGACTTTGAGAGGAAGTGAGCCAGGGCTGGATCGTTGGCACCTCCTACTTTACCCATATTTACTGATCAGCTCCTACCTGCTAACCACGTTGCTACTCGTGATGGGGGTGCAAAACACACAGCACACGCCTTGCCACAAGCAGCTTCAATGACAATAGTAACCAACTGGAACCCTAAGATCCCTTGTTTATAATGAATTTTCCCCATATACTTGGGAAGACAAAATGAACACACACAACATGCAAAAAATGAGGCACCAAAATTTGGTAGTTCTCACAGTTAAAAATTAAGACAGTGGCATGGGGAAGGGAAAAGAGGAAATGGCTGGGAGAAAGAAGACCCGAGTTCTTGGGCCTCTGTCAGTCCCTTAATTTGTCAGTCTCTGGCCTCAGCACATGACTGGTGTTTCAGAAATGTTTGAATTCATTTGTAAAGTGGAAAGGATAACACCACTCGTCTCTGTGAGTGTGAGGAGTGAATGAGGTCCTGAATTTAACAGATTTGTAGTTCATAAAATGCTGTGTTATATAGTATATTGTAAAAGGCTAAGTGTAGGGCTAAACAAAAGGAAAGACAGTAGGAACAGGGGTCATTGTGCACTGGAGATGGGATGGGGGAGGGCCTTCTCAGAGATGGGAGGGTGATTAAGCTGTCCATCCTTTTTTATTACTCCCAGCAACTGCTCCCTGGTGGGCACCAAGGGGAGATATGTGTTCTCATTGAGGAGCAAGCCCAGCCAGAGTTCTCTCATAGAGGCTGATTGGTTAGGTGATATTGGGGTGTATGCAGAGCCTATGAGGAGGGAAAGTGAGGTTTAGTTCAATACCAGCGACTGAGAATGTTTCCCACCAAACTGGAACTAAGCATTTTTCTTCTATGACCCCTTCCCCCCACCTATACATATTAGCATCCTCAGAAGAAGGCTCTCAATCCATCCGGATCTTATTATTGCCTCTATAATTATTATCGTTATGACTATGACCGTCATTAGGAGGAGAATCAGCCATGTGCATTAAAGCGGAGGGAGGACCCACTCTGGCTCTGAGCAAAGTTACAAGACAGCAGATAGAAGTACCACGGCTCTGCTCCCTGCTCCCTGCATGTGGGGGAGCTGGGTGAGAGCTGCAGGGCTGAGGGGAGCTACACTGACATCAGAGAAAACCCTCCCCTCCTCCTCCCTGGATGGCTTTAACCATTCTCCTTTCATAATGTCTCTAGTGCCCTCATGTCCTCTCTACCCCCTAAAATGCCCCTCCTCTCCATCCCCTGAGACTTCCCCCACCCGGTCCTCTCCATCCTTTGAGATAGCCATCATGTCCTCTCCATCCCCTGAGACTGCCCCCTCCTCTCCATCCTCTGAGACTGCCCTCTTGCCCTCTGCATCCCCTGAGACTTCCCCCTCCCCTCCGTCCCCTTAGACTGGCTCCTCCATCCCCTGAGACTTCACTCCACCTCTCCATCCCCTGAGACTACCCTCCTGTCCTCTCCATCCCCTGAGACTGCCCCCTATCTATCCCCTGAGACTACCGTCTCTACATCCCCTGAGACTGCACCCCTCTTCTCCATCTCCTGAGACTCTCCCCTCCTGTCCTCTCCATCCCCTGAGACTGCATCCCCCTCCTCTCAATCCCCTGAGATGCACCCACATCCTCTCCATCCCCTGAGGCTGCCCTCCCTCATCCTCTCCATCCCCTGAGATTGCCCTCTCAGTCCCCTATCACATCCTGTCTGGGCTATTGCAACACCCCACGACCATGTCCCAGCTTCTTGGCTCTCCCAGTCCCTGAAGTACAATCCAAATGTCACTCTCCTGTTCAAACTCAGCAAGAGTTTCTCACTGCTTCTGTTGACATCTTCCTCATGGCCCAAAAACTTTCACATACTGGACACTACTTTGTCCTATGCAGTCCCCAGACAGGAAGACAAGCTCATGCAAACCACTCATTTGTGACTTGTGCCCAACTTCTGCCTGCTCTTTCCTGCTGTCTGCAAAGACCTCACCATCCTATCCAACTACCATCCAAAGGCCCCCAAAGCCCAGCTCAGGCCACCTCCTGAAAATATCTCCTCTCTTGGAATTACTTCCTCTTCTACCTCCACTCAGGATGTCCTGCCTTGGACTTGAGGTACTAACTTCATACTGTCAGTCCCCAAAATCTGCAATCCCAAGAGGTCAGACCTGTACCTGAAGCGCCACTCAAGCTGTGTTTAGCACCAGGAAACAATTGGAGCTCAATAAATGCCAATGAGTTGAAAGTGTGTTTCGCCCTAACCGGTTTGGCTCAGTGGATAGAGTGTTGGCTTTTGGACTCAAGGGCCCGAGGTTCGATTCTGGCCAAGGGCATGTACCTTGGTTGTGGGCACATCCCCAGTAGAAAGTGTGCAGGAGGCAGCTGATCTATGTTTCTTTCTCATCGATGTTTCTTACTCTGTATCCCTCTTTCTTCCTCTATGTAAAAAATCCATAAAATATATTTTTTTAAAAGAAAGTGTGTTTCATTGCCTTCTCTTCACTTATTCTCACAAAAGCCCCTTGAGAAGTGTACATGGGTGTGATGACCATGGGCGCTGCACATGTGCAAACAGAGGCCAAATGCCAGGGATGGAACCGTGCATAGAGCTGATCTCTGCATGAGAGGCAAGGACAAGCAGGTGGCACATCCTGTGGTGGGTCAGTGCTCTGGCCAACTCTGGTGGGTCATAATCATGAAGCACAGTGAATTAGAATCCAGACCCTGCATCTAACCCTGGTTTTGTCATTTCTGTCTATACACCTGGGAAGGCTTCATGACCTCTCAGGACCTCTTCCCTCACAGAACTGCAGAGGGTAAATTAGGAAATCAAATACCTCATGTTGATGCAGGCACATACTGATACATAGACAGAGCTTTCTTGCTATCAAGTTAGCACTAAGAGTATTGAAAACAATGGACTCAGATTTCTCATTTTGTGCCTGGGAATAACACCATCACAAGAATAGGGAGGAGAAGGAGAGGTTGGAAAAACATCTCCTGGTCGGAGGAGCGCATTCCCAAGATGCCAGGCCACCCACCATCTCCTGAGCAAGTCACTGTCACTCCCCCTAGGTCCTGGGAAAGTGCCCACAATGAGCTCGTTCCCTGAGCCATGGTCTCCTGGGCGCAGGCCCAGTCATGACCCTCACTAGCTACTGATCCCCACACAGCCAGGTATCAGCCACATTGATGTGGACCCAGGGATAGCTTTAAGCTCATGGTAGAGGAAAGCAGTTTTCTCAGGAGAGTCAGTACAGGGTGAAGGTGCCTCCTTGCTCCCCCGAAATCATGCAAGTATTAAATAGAGTCCAGTCATCAAAAGAGAGGCAGAAGGTGGTAAGACACAAAGAGAGGGTCCACAGGTGGCTGGAAATCGGGAGAGACCTACTTCCCAGTAAACAGTTGCAGACACAGAGGTCAGACTCTGAAGTCAGTGCCCCAGGTTCAAATGTCTGCCTTGTCACTTTCAGTGGCAGGGCTGTGGGCAAGTCATTCAACCATTTTGCTATTCCTTTCCTCGGCAGTAAATGTACTGACAGTGTCTGTATCAGGGCTCTGTTGTGAGGGTTAAGTGAGGTAATATGATAAAGTGCTTATACAACACATTGCCAACAGTAAGTGCTCACTTGGTTAAGAGGGTTGGTGGTGATGAAGATTAGATCCTAACACAGACGGGGTAGCTATTTTTTTTAAATATTGATTTTTTACAGAGAGGAAGGGAGAGAGATAGAGAGCTAGAAACATCGATGAGAGAGAGACATCGACCAGCTGCCTCCTACACACCCTGTACTGGGGATGTGCCCGCAACCAATGTACATGCCCTTGACCAGAATCGAACCTGGGACCTTTCAGTCCACAGACCGACGCTCTACCACTGAGCCAAACCGGTTTCGGCGGGGTGGCTATTTTTATTCCTATTTCACAAGGAATAAACTCAGGCTTAAGAAGTTAAGTGTCTTGTTGAAGGTCACATGATCAGCACATAATCTATCTTCTAACTCAATTACACTCTTTTTCTGCTCAGGACCTCAGCAAGTGATCCAGACATCCTAAGACAGAACAACAGGGACCAGAATGGGCACTCTTCTTGGAAAACCAGAAGACAAGGAGGATCCCAACCAAGGAGGAGCTCAGCCTGACACTGAAATACTCCAAACTATTACATAAGACTGGGTAAGATCATGTCTTCTGGGAAAGCCTCTCCTCCACTTGCCTGAGTTTGACAACTTGTGCAAGATTTAACACCACCACTCCCGACCGGATCTGTGCACCTGAGGTCACTTAAGTCATATGAAGGCTTATCATAAGGGACAGATGTATGGTTTCTTCACAAAAGGAGCCCAAAGTCTGTGGGTTTCAGCAGCAAGTCAGAGAGGCTGCCATCTTGCCCCTGGGGTGATTTCAGGAGGGCTGAGCTGCAGAAAGGCCCACTCCCTAAGACCCCTCTGTGGGACATTGTCCCCCAAGAGAAATCTGCCCAATAGAAGCATTAAGGCAGTGCTTATTGGCCAAGTCACTCAAGGGCCAAGGTCAGGAGCTGTGGCTGGTGTGTGCTGGGACTATGAGGAGGGACAACCCCAGGAGTGAAAAAGTCCTGTGGGAGTCATGAGCTGTGTTATAATGTCATGGGGAGCACCCCTTTGACATAGATGCTTTGGCCCCAGCATCTATGTATGAATAGAAGTCATCATCATTGAAGCTGAGCTTAGTAACTCTCTGGCAGTTACTGTCTTCTGTGGGCCTCCCGGCAGCCTGAGAGTTCCTCTTGGCACATACTCTTACCCACAGACACACACAAGGTTCATGGGGGCATCCATGACACTAATCCTGGGAGCTCCCTGCTATGCCGCACCTGGGGTGGAGATGCTGCCTGGGAACAGAGAGGGGAACAGAGAGGGATGCACACAGAGCTCATTCTCCAGCATGTGCTTCAGAGGGAAAAGAAATTTGAGCCCAACAGGCACCCTGCCTTAGGTTGTCCTGGCTGCCACTCTCACTAGCCTCTCTGAGCAGAAGGACCAGGTGAGATGGTCAGAAGAGCGGGAACTTTCCAGTGGGCAACCTGAAGACTGGGACCCAGTCAGCTCCCTGCTTACTCAGGGTCCCTGGAGGGTCACCAAGCATGTCTATTCCTTAGTTCCCACATCGGCCCCCGGAGGTGTGCTGAAGTGGACTAAACAGCAATGGGAATGCGAAAGGACCTCAGGGCTACCTGATGTATTACAGGTGCCAGAAAAACTGTTGACGGATAAATGAGAAAATGCATGTGAGGTGCCTATCCTAGGGCCCGATTCAATGACTACTGCTACACCAGCCATTGTTTCTGATCAGCTCTATTCCCAGGGGTAGTATGTGCCAGAATTCTCACTCCAGCGCTCCCTTCTCTGGCTACCATACTTTCCTCCTTGCCTGCTCTGCGACAGCCACCCCCTCCACCCTCACCAGGCTCCTGCTGCCCAGTCCTCAGGCTCTAGTCTCATCCACCCTTGCTCTCCACGCCAAGCCCCTCCATCACCCCCCCACCTGTCGGAGCTGCCGCCTCTTATCCATCTGACAAAACCCCAGGCCCCACATGCCTGCTATAACTCCTCTTCAGCAGAGTCTCAATCATCTCATGTCTATTTGGGACACATTTCCAGTCTGAGAGGTCAGACTCTCCTGCAGTCTTCTGGAGCTTGGAGTCCACTTGCCTTCCTCTCAGCAGTGACTTGCCTCCCTGGTTCAGACAAGCCAGGCGGCACCTCTACACACCCACCAGGTGAACCCATGGGCCACATGGCACAGTTGTGGGCAATGGAGAGAAGAGAGGAAAAACGCTGGGCCTCAGGCAAGCAAAGGCAGCCTGTGACTCACTGACCAGGAGCATTCAGGGGGCAGCAAGGCCTGATGTCCAGCCTGCACATGGTAGCTCCTGAGTAGAGAGCCAGCCTGACTCTGCCCTGTGTCTACATGAAATAAATATATTTTATTGTTTTCAAACCACCTCAAGAACCCTGCTGTCCAGGATCAAAGTACCTCCATCTCTGTCATCTTTTGGATTCCATGTTTGGGCAGGAGTTTAAAAGGGGGAGGCCTAGCAGCTCCTGTATGGCAAGATGGCAGCCATAACCTAAATCCTGGGAGGGGGGAGTGAGGGGGGATTGGGTACCCAATCAGTCACACAGATTTGTCCTGAAAAAAAGGATCAAGGGGGCAGGTGGGAGGTATATTCTGATTGTCAGAATCAGGTGTCCTCAGAGGCTGCAACTTCCACAGTCCTGTGCCATCAGAACAACTGGGTTGCAGCCTATGAGTGTTGCTGGAAGCAATGGTGTCTGCTGTTCTGGGGGCCACTGGTCCCTGGCCCTGCTCATCTTCTTGGATGTGGAGTGGGACACAGGCTGGTAGAACCTCTGTGCGGAGGAGATGGTCAGCAGTCAGCAGAGGGAGTGGGGCAGGAGAAGGTGTGCAGAACAGAGTCTGGAAACTGGCTTCTCAGTGAGACCCCACAGCTGACTGCATATAAGACAAGGAGTGAAGGCCTCAGCTTGAAATGTGGCAGTTGGCCCAGATCAATGGTCTCAAACTTGGGTGGGTTTCAGAATCATCACCCAAAGGACTTGTGAAAATACAGATGGCTGCCCAATACACACACACACACACACACACACACACACACACACCACACCACACACACACACACACACACACACACACACACCACACCACACACCACACATACACCACACACACATACACCACACACACATAACACACACACACCACACATACACACCACACACACATAACACACACACACACACACACACACACACCACACACATAACACACACACCCCACCCCACCCCACCCCTCACTCCCCCCCACACACACACACACAATAGCACATGCGAGTCACTTTCCCCTCCTACCCCCCCCTCCGCCCCCTGCCCAGGTCAGGGTTGGGACTGAGGCACTTTGGGTACCACTGGCCCGAGTGATGACTTCTTCCAGCTCAGACATTTTAGGATTCCAAGAACTAGAGGAAGAAATTACAAAATAAAGGAGAATTTCAGAAGAAGTAAGAGGATACATTTCCAAACACATAACCAAGATGTGACCACAGACAGTACCTCCTGGTGGCCCAGGCCTTGCAGGGTGAGGCAGTGGGCCTGAGGGAGCTGCTTACTCCTCCTGTCTGTTCTCAGGGTTGCTTCTCATTTGCTTTCATTGTATTCTACATCTGAGACCATATTTCATGACACCAGCTGCTTGTGTCTGTCATGAAATACTTTATGTGAAAGCATTTTGCAAATATGAAGGCAGAGGATATTTTTTCCAGAGGGGTGTTTTTAATGCATGTTTACATTTTCTGCTTTATCTCTTTCAAAGCAGCAAATTATGATTGTGAAAAAGACAGAGATGTAGTTGATAGGGGAGAGTTGAATAGGATGGAATTGAACTGATCTGAATTAAATAACAGTTGCATTATCCCCACAACTAGTCACCAAGCACTGCACGAATGTGGAGGGGAAGCCAGGAGGCCGGAAGCCCAGGAAGTGGAAGGGCAACAAGAGGGTGGAGTGGATAATCGAGGGCCGTGCTTACAGAACATTTGTTCCCAAGGACCTGGGGCCACATGAGATGTGGCCTTCATGCCTGGTACCCTGACCTCGTGCCTGGGACCCATGGTCAGAGCATTTGGTGACCGGGTCTAGATGGGAGCACAGGCTTCCTGATCCCTGGCAAACGTTTTCTCCACTTTCTCAACCTTTTTCCATGGTCTTGGAGTTTCTGCCCTGTAAGTGCAGTCGTGAAACCAATGCCTTTTGTTCAGCTTTCATTCACACACACAAGCCTAGAGACCTACAGACTGAATGCACAAAAGCATGGCCATCCTGGACCCTGGGACAGCCAAGGTCCCTGCCCCAGGCCCTGTGACTTCAAGAGCATGACTCATCCTGGAAGGGGAGGAGTCTGAAGGGACACAGGGACAAGCCGAGTAGGAGTTCCCTCCCCACCTGGCCCATGACCGTACTCCAGTACACATGCCTGAGCCTAGGGGGCTGAGGGGCGGCTGTTGGGATGAGTGTAATGGGACCAGTTGGGCCCTACACCTGTGCACAAGGCCCTTCAGGGTTGAGGTCAGAGCTGGGGATGAGAGGGTGGGTGGGCTTCAGACTTGCCTGAAAAACTGAGTTAGTGGCAGTGTAGCAGAGGTGTTAACGTGTGTGTGTGTGTGTGTGTGTGTGTGTGTGTGTGTGTGTGTGTGATTGATTTTACAGAAAGGGAGGGAGAAGATAGAGAGTTAGAAACATCAATGAGAGAGAAACATCGATCAGCTGCCTCCTGCATGCCCCCTACTGGGGATCTAGCCTGCAACCAAAGTACATGCTCTTGACCAGAGTCAAACCCGGGACCCGTCAGTCTGAGGACAGACACTCTATCCATTGATCCAAGCCAATCAGGGCAAGAAGTTACCCCCTATCTGATTAGGAAGGAGGACCAAGAGAGGCAGAGTCAGCCAGAGTCCTGGCAAGATCTCAAGGCCTGCCTCTGGGTCTGGCTGGAGGATCCCAGCCTGGGGCCGTGGCCCCAAGAGCCCCAGGGCCCCTGATGGAATTTCCCAGCGTCACTGAGAGCCCTTCTCCAAAGGGTCAGCCCCACTCTTCACCAGAGTTGTTTCAAGCCAAGACTCCAGGTACTTCTGAGGACACTGGTAAGTGTGTTGCCCGCCAGGGAGGCGCCAGGCAGCTGGTCTCAATGACCCACGGCCTTCTCCTGACCTCCACAGAGAACAGGGCGGCAGGAACCCCAGGAGAGCCACTGGGCAATGTGGCGTGGAAACACCCCGAGGCTTGCTTTCTGCAGGCATCACTAGAAGGGAAGCAGCTGGAGCAATATATTATTACCTGTCAGGTGGAGGTGGTGCGTTTGGGCTCAGAAAGTCAGCTGAACAAGTGTCCGATGGAAGAGGCCCTATGGACCTGACCGCTGAGACCCACACCCATCAGTGTACACAGCATCCTCAGTATCGACCCCCTGATAAGTCGTCACCCTCCTTGGCCCCTGGCTTCTATTGCTAGTACTTTACCTCAAAGAAGTCATCAGAATGTAGCAAAGATTGTCCTGTGATGGCTTTTACTGCTGTCTTGTTTATAATATCAAAGAGTTAGAAACAGCCTACGGGGCCAGAGGTAAGGAAACGGTTGCACACATCGTGATACATCCGCCCAGAAAATCTGGCAGCCAATGGAAACATGTTCTCAGGGACTAGTCAGTGCGTGGAGAAATGCTCACAGGGTCCGTGGGAAGAGGGGCTGGTACAGACCTAGTTAGCACAACTCTGGTTTGTAAAGCACGTGCGGGAGGAATGCACCCTCATGTGCACAGCTGGTCCCCACATAATGTCTATCGGGGATTCTCTTATATCCACTTTTCTAGATCTTCCAGAGTTTCTGAAATTTGAAAAGAAAGCATTAAGTAATCAGAAAAATCATTATGATCGGATACAAAGCACTAGAAACATTTGAAGAACAAGTGTGTGCTCAGCAGCCCCGTCTCCCCAGATGGCCCTGGGGCAGGTAGGCAGCGGGAGCAGCTGGTGACAGGGAAAGTGACACTTACTGAGGACCTGCTTCAGGTCAGTCTCGATGCTCCAGGTTGAAGATTTAGAGTACAAAATAACTCATGTCAGGACCTAGCGCTGGGAGAGAGGGAGCTGGGATCTGAGCCCAGGATCCTCTGCCTCTGACGCTGTGTGGGAAGGAGGCTTCTCAGCAGGAGCCAGACCTGCCCTGGGTCCCTGTCTGCACCTCCGCCTGCATCCCTTCTTGGACCAAGAAAAAGGTGGAAATCATGTGATTTGTTCCAGAGACTTTTCTCCCACTGAGTTGTGCACCCATAGGCTGGACACATGTCTGGGATAGGAGTTGCTAGAACACAGCTGGATTCTCAGATTACAGTGTCCCTGACCATCTAGGAGGCCACTTACTATGTGGATCAAACCTCCAGTGGATGGACCCCTTTCTAAGTCTGTACACAGAGGCCCTTTCCTTCCCCCAAGGAAGCTGCCCCTGAGGGTAATCAATGGCCTTTGCTGTGTCATACATCTGCAGCCATTTTGCTAAATTGTCAAAGAGCATATCTCCCAGCTCCCCTTCAGGGGAGCCCAGTGGCAGGGAGGAGGAGAGGGGGGTCAGAACCTCATCTGCCAAGTAGACACAGGTCCCAGGTAACCTGGGATCTATCAAGAGGTCCAGACACCAAAACCTGGAATGGTGATGTGTCTTTCTCCCACCAATACTTGGAACTTGTAGAGTTACTTGAGTGAGTGAGTTATTTCTCAGAGGAACCTTCACTGGGTCCCAGAAAAAAATAAAACAAGACCAAATGTAAGAGTTCTTAGAACTTTCTGAGCACTGATGCATTCCTGAGTCCTCAGCTGCTGTGCCGTTCCCTCCCTCCCTCTACAGGACACGTGCACACACACACATACACACATACACACACACATTTCCCATAAGGGCTCTGAGTGTCAACTAATTTGAACAGTTCCTGGCTTTGGTCTGCAGTTAGTTGAATCCATGAATGCAGAACTGGTGGAGATGGAGAGTTAACTGTACTCAAGTTTGCCATTGTAGTCCAATGTAGAGCATGGAAAGCAAGGATTGTTTCAAAGAAAGTCTCTGTCAAATATAAGTGAAGAATATTCTCAAGGGACAGGCCCCAGGAGGGGAACCCTGTGAACCTGGGGTAGATGGGCATACCAGTATATACCGTCTCCATTTGCAGACACCAGTCCTTCAAGAGATTCAGCTCTGAGGGTCAATGTCACTTGCACATCTCCTATCTCAGAACCAGGGGTGGAGGGGGCTGGCAGGGGTAGAGGGAATAGTAGACTTCCTTTTTGATGTCCAGGAATTTAAAAGTAGCCTTTAGTTTTCTTAAAGTAAGCCATATTTCCAAATCCTCTTACACCTGAAACATTTTCTAAGGAAAGGCAGGCTTCACCCTCAATACACATTTATAAGAGGCAGAAATGCCAAATCGGACCATTTTGTCTCAGAAGACCCTTTCTTGCCGACCTCCGGAGCATCCTCCCCAGAGGACCTTAGCAAGGGTTCCCTGCGACTGGTCTCCACCTGTGAGGCCTTGGGGGCTCATTTGACATTTCCGGATGTCACTCTCCTGCTTAAAAAAAAAAAAAAGAGGGTGTCATCACCAAGATACCTCCCCATTTTACAGTGTATATTCAACCTGACTAGAAAAGGGATGGAAAGCTCCAAGGTGCTGGTTAAATTCTGCTCTCTGCCTATGTCTGTAGACATTGTATTAGAACACAGCCATGCCCATTTGTATGTATTAGCCATGGCTGCTTTTGTACCATAATGGCAAACTTGAGTATAGTTAGCTCTTCATATCCATTGGTTCTGCATTCACAGATTCAACTAATTGCGTACCAAAAACATTCAGAAAGTAAGTTACACTGCTGCTGATGCATCTTAGTAATCAGGCCCACCATGGTGGATGGTTGTGTCTGTACTGGACATGTGCTAACTTTTTTCTTGTCATTATTCCCTAATGTATACTATTTACACAACATTTACATTGTATTCGGTATTTTAAGCAATCTACAGATTATTTAAAATATATAAAAATCTGTGCATAGGTTATATGTAAATATCACGAGATTTTCTATAAGGGACTTGAGCATGTTTGGATTTTAGTATCCGAGGGGGTGCTGGAATCAGTCCCCTGGGGATACCTAGAGTCGTGGCAATTGCAATAGAGCTCTCCACAAAACCAAATATATTTACTGTCTGCCTTTTCACAGAAAAAGTTTTCCAACTCCTGGTCTAGACCATTAGAAACTGAGATACCAGGTATTCTTTAGGGAGCTCGTAGCAGAACATTCACAGGCCAGGAATCTATTTATATTTTCAGCCTGGGCCACCTCTTGGGATCACACAGCAGGCAGCAAACTTATGGGACGTGTTAAGTAGAACTTTCTTGTCATTGTCCTAAAATTGCTACTTCTAAGCTTCAGTGAGTGCCCCCTTGGCAGGCACATGTCTCCTCCCTCTCCATTCCCCCCGCTACCCCGTGGACTTCACCACATCTCTGTTCACCCTTCCTCTTCCAATCTTTGCTGTGTGTGTGTTTTTTTTTTAAAGTCTGTCCTCAAACAGAAGCCTCTCCTTCCCCTTGAGTGTCTTAATGGCTTTTCTCTGGACCATGTCCAGGTTCTTTATGTTTCCCGGGAGACTGTGGCCAGAACTACCCACTTTCGGGAGCAAATTGTGGTTTCAAGTAAGGAGGGAAGCTTTGGCAAAGAAGCTCGAGGTTGAGGGCCAGGCTTGTGGGCACCCTGGGTTGGAATCCTAACTCTTGAATCATCTCATGTTGTGGCCTTTGTCAGTGACAGCCAGGCCACCACCATAAGCTCTAAGGTGGCTGTGTATAGTGGGGAGCAGGTGAGGCATGAAGCTCAGCTTAAAACCACACAAAGGCTCACCTAAGAGGTATAGTTGGCTGATGATGCTCTATGCGTGGGCTCCTTTCTTCAGAGAAATCTGCTGTGTGGTCAGCTGCATATTTGTGTAGATAAATGGATAGATAGATATAGATAGATGATGATAGATAGATAGATAGATAGATAGATAGATATATAGATGATAGATAGATAGATGATAGATAGATAAATAGATATAGATAGACAGATAATAGATAGATGATAGATTTATACATTTGAAATCACAACTGAGTTCTCTGAAAATAAGTCTCTCTCTTCTATATGTGTGTGTGTGTGTGTGTGTGTGTGTATACACACACACACATATATATGTATTTCTATATATTTATGTAAGGTGTGCATATGCACACAGTTGCATTGTGTGTACATATTGCCTCATACACACTTTTATTCACATATAATAAGGTGGGGCAAACGTAGGCTTATAGTTGTGAATACACAAAACACAGAGTTTATTCTTGTATTATTATTTATTAATTATTATATGATTTTCTAAATGGATAACTGTAAACCTCCTTTTGCACCGCCCTGTATTTATAAAATATGTAAAACTGAAAAAATTAATCTTGTTCCCCAGTTGGGCACTGGGTACCTGTGGGCTCAGCCTCACCCACTGTCCGCACACAGGGTGACACAGCAGACTGCTGGATGAAGGAACCCTGAGGGCCACAATTCAGCTGGAAAAAGTACTTCCAATCAAATTTAGAGTTGTACATGAGGAACTGCAATGGCTTAATAAATACTTGTGAGTTCATGCTTTAGATTGAATGGCTCTCAGAACCCTTGTTTCAATACTTACTTAGCAAACATGTATTGAGCACCTAAAATGAGCCAACCTCCTTCAAATAAGCCCTGTCCTTTGCACCCCTGAGTATCAGTTACAACTCATTAGCCACTTGACAGGCCAGCTGGGAGGAGCGGGGTGAAGGGAACGGGAACCCTGGGGCCACCTGGAGGCAATGTGTCTGATGTTAAGGGAAGCCCATGGGAACACGTCTCGTCTCCAATCGCAGCACCTAATGTACAGCCGGCATTCAGGAAACAGGGAACATCCCCTTATTCTGGGCTCCGACCTTGGTGTTGGCCTCCTGTGGGGACAGTGGCCTCATTCCCCCTGAAGCAGTCACCTGAGAGGGCCTTGCACGTTCCTCATCTCCCCTTAGCTGCGAGGGCCACAGCATAGATTGGCCGTAGAGGCTCTTGTCCCTACTGTCATCCAGGGACCAGCATCTGGGCTAAGAGGAGCGTGTCCCAGCTCAGCCAGGATGTGCCCTGGGTAAGTCTGAGTGTTTAAAAAGCAAAAAAAAAAGTTTCCAAAGGCCTGGCTTGCGGCCCCACTGCCCTGAGCAGACCCCTATCGGTAATGGGGATCACACGTTAATGACAGAGACTAGTCCTCAGGAAGATTAAAGGCCTGTGTAATTAAAAAGATAAGAGCAGGCCTGGGAGAAGGAAATTGGGATTCAATTAACACAGCACTCTCCCCCGCTGCCCACGCCTGCTATCAAATGTTCCTCTGAGAAGTGCCCTCCACTTGCGAGAGTGAAAGGCTGAAGGGCTTATTTATGGCCGGGCTGCAGTGGGCCCTGGGCCTCGGGCCTCGCTGGCCGGCTTGGGAGGTGTTTACTCAGAGCCCAGGAGGGGAGGGAAGCAACACAAATCCTGCAGAAGGAGCAACAAGGTGCTTTTGACTCCTTTTCTCCTGTCTCAGCTCCTCTGATCTTCCTGACAGGAGAAGAAAAATACTCAATAGAAGGCCTATTTCCTTCCTCCTGAGCCCGAGGCTGACACAACAGGCTAAGGGTCACTGCTGAGGAGGCTCCGCGGGGTTATTTGTGTTGGGAACCAGGCCACTTCCCCCTTTCCGTCTTTCTCAGGTTTCGCTGGAGGCAGAGGGCGAGAAGGTTGGAGACGCAGCTGCTCACAGGGTTTGTGGAACTAAATGTGTGGGTGCTGGCCCAGGGAACCCCCCCTTCTGCAGGCCTCCTGAAGGACACGGCACAGGGGAGCACAGTGCCCTGGTGTCTCAGTGTCAGCTGGAGTCTGCAGGGTGGGGACAGCTTGGGGACACCAGCAAAGGGCAGAAGCTGAGGGGTGGTCCCAAGGTGCCCATACTTGCAATTCGCTAACTAGTTGCACACAGCTAACTAGTGGTTACAGCACGACAGGCCCCACAATGCACAGAAGTGGAGGCTTGTTGGATGCATGGTCTATGTTGGGAAAGACTCTGCTTCTGCGAAGGGTGTGAGGCCGGAGATGCACAGCTCCACCACCACCCCAGCCGCCCTCTTCACAGGGCCTCGTGGGGCCACTTGACTCAGAACCCTCCCTCTTGGAAGCAGCTTCCAGTCAGCTTGTGGGGTCCTTGACTCTGTTTTCGATGAAGCCAGTGGGGTCCATGAGCCGAAGGAAACCAACCCACGGCATCTGGGACCAAGAAGACAGAAATGTGTGCGACAGCTGGAGGAGTGGAGAAATGTGCAGGTGAAGCATTAGAACCAGGACATTAGCTCTTGTCTGGGCCCAGGTCATCACCCAGAAGCCCAGCTCAAGGTTGCACATTCGCCTCACTTCATATGCTGCAGACCCCTTGAGCTCCAGACGTTTGAAGTCTGACTCCATGTTTGAACGTTCAACATCTTTTCCTCCCATGTTCCCTGTTCCAGCAAAGACCTCCATGGGACTTTCTGAGCTTTACTTGTTCAATCCTCAGAACAAAAGAGAAGGTGACAGGCAGAGAGCCCAGAAACAAGAACCTTTTGGAAAACAAACCATGAGGCAGATCGCCAAAGCTGGAGCCTTCAGCTCTTCTCTTCCTTACCACCCACATCGCTGCCTCTCAAAGCAGAGCCATCACACATGGAATGAAGATGCAGTAGCACCAAGGAAACTGAGAGACCCGCACCTGCAAGAGGCCAGCCACCCATGCAGCCCAGCAGGATGCAGCTCTCAGATCTCCCCCAGGGGCGACGCACAGCCACCTCCTCAGGACCCGAGACTGAAACAGAATGTGTGGCACAGAACAAGGCTTGGCAGCAATAGCAGGAGTTTAAGCTAGAGGGTAGGGGAGAGGAGCTGCATGGCAGGCTTGCTGGAGAGCCATTAGCAGTAAGCAGAGGAGTGGCAATGGAGTGGAGACATTAGCTATAATCAGCTCTGTCCCTCATTTCCCAGAGGAACCATTTCAACCAAAAGGGTGTAGATGTTGCTGCCAAGATAATTTCCTGGAATCCATGCCCCTGTGTTGGCCCCCCTCCCCACTGATCGGCCCACCTGTATAGCCAGGTGGATACTAATGAAATCATATATGTGACTGCTGAGCCTAGATCTTCAAACATATTGTGGCCTCTGCCTTGGAACACTCACTACAGGAAGCAGCCGCCCCATACTGAGGACACTCAAGCACTCCTATGGAGAGGCCCATGTGGCGAGGAATGGCAACCTACTGCCATCTGCAAGCCGATGCCCAGCCAGTCAAGCCTTCAGGTGGTCCAGCCCCAGATGGTGTCGTGAGAAACTAAGTCAGAATCTCCCAGCTACACCACATCCAGATTCCTGAACCACAAAGACTGTGAGATAGTAAATGTTTCTTTGCATTCACTAAGTTTGAATAGATAACTAATATAGAGGTGGTTTGTCACCAAAGTATATTTTGTATTTCCACAATGTGTCCACAATATTGGTCTCATTTTTTTATTCTTACTCTTGTTCTGCCTGGCCCAAAGGTAGCGAAGCTACAGCTTGGACAGTCTGCATTATGCTGGTGACAGAAACAGGAGAAGCAGTCATTCTAACATCTAGTCTTTTCTCTTTGCACATAGTCCAGGCACTGAAATCACAGGATGTGACTATCTGCATCCTGACTTGCTGTCTAGGGCTCGCTCTGTTTTGCAAGAGCTAGCTGGATGCCCCAGGGCACATATGGGCAGCCTCACAGGTGGCTTAGGGAGCTACCTCAACTTCAGTACTACCTGCTACTCTATCCTGAGTGTCGCGGCCATCATTCGGCAAGCCTCAATTGAGTGCCTGCCATATGACAAGTGTCAAAGAAGCCACGTCTACAGGATGCATTTCCTAGAGGCACAGCTCAATAGAGAGCCAGGGGGTGAATAAAAAGAGAAAAGAAAAAATAAGAAAGCTCTAACATTTGAGCTTGAAATGTCACAGGGAGCCACGGAAGTTGTCTGATGGATTACTCTGTCATCTCCAAGCCAAAAGAAAAAAAATTTCAGATCCATCAATTTGTTCCTGCCCTTTTAATCCAAACAATATCTTACAGCATCAAAACGTAAAGAAATTATTTTCTTAGGCACTCAACAATGTGTGTGGATGGCTGGGCACTCCACCAAAACGCAGCCAGTGAGAAAGGCAGGTTTGCAAATGTCTACACATATTACCAATCCAGGTTCTATATAAAAATATACAACTACATATATGCCAGCTTATGTGGTGCCATATGTTCACCCACTCTCTCACTTATTCATGGGAAACCTACTGTCTACATGGCTCTGTCCTAGACCATAAACAGAAGGAACATGTGTACATGAATCCCAGCTGCCCAGGGGGAGAATCATTCCTGCTTGCTCTGGACCTTTGACTGGCTTCCTGGTCAGTAGACATGTTCTCCAGTTTCTTCTTCTTGGCCACACTCTAGGTTTCTACCAGCTGTCCCTTAGATCAAATGTTTGGCCCTTGTGCTCAGATCTTGTTGAGATACTGCTTTATATATGCAGAGTCTGCTAAAAAACAAACAAGCAAAAACAAACAAACCCTCTCCCATTGTGAGGCACATGCTGCAGAAGTTTGGAGAAGGACACACTTTAGGTTGGCTTCACTGCAGCAGCTTCCAAGTGAAGTTCCATTGATGGGGTGCTGCTGGTCTCAAATTAGTTCTGCCTTTCCCTTGTGCCCAGGTCTTTGCTCACACTGCCTCCTTCCTGACCCCTCAGTCCATGTGAAGCTCTCTTTCCCATCATATTTGCTCTCTCTCTCTCTCTCTCTCTCTCTCTCTCTCTCTCTTTAATTTTCTCTCTATTTGAATTATTCACGTGTGCATTTAGCTCTCTCCTTCACTGTGAGTCATCGTTAGACATGATTGTGTCGATATCCCAAACAATATAACCCAGGGAATAACAAATCTTTATCACCATGACTATCATGACTACCCTCACTTTACAAATGATGAAACAAAGGCAAAGAAGAATGAAACAGCAGCTCAGGTCATACAGCTAAGTGGCAGGACTGGAATTGGAACCATGTCATCTGACTTCAGAGTCTGTGTTCTTAGCGCCTTCGCAAGGCTGGATATTGGATTGGATTGCTTGCTAGTGATTCTATATCTGTCTGTTTGTAATTTCTGTCTAATAATCCTGTTTTCTCTAGGGATTCAAGTCAGTAAACAAAACCCCTTTTTTCACATTCTTTCAAATGTCTTATGACAGCAAAGAGTATATTTCCTTTGATTTTTTTCTTCTGTGGATTAAATCTACCCTTTCTATCACATATTCCTTAAGATGAACTGCTTTGAGCTCCCTTGCCATCTTGGTCACCCTCTGTTGAATAACTTTGAGTGTGTAATAATTCTCATAGAAAGCGGAACCTGGAAGTAAATACAATACCTCCAGAATGGTTCAAGGAGCATGGATGATGATTCCCTGTTTGAGGTGAAGCAGGTGGCCGCCAACAAGGCTTGGGGGACAGCCACTTATAAGATGACAAAGGTGATACTGACTCAGAAAGAGAGATAGGAAATAATGATTAGAAAAGAGTTAGGGAGGCTCCAGGAAGGGAATACTCTAGTAAAAGTTTGAAGAGTTTATGAAAGCTAAGAGAAGAAGGAGTTTAAAGAAGCAAGAGGGTTAAAGAGGATGAGAAGTGAAATGATGGATAAACCTGCTGGTGTGGAAGAGCAGGCAATGGGCGAGCAGGGTGACTTCTGTCCTTCCTGTTAGTTACACAAGGAAAGGGAAGACAGCGGCTGCTGGGAGGTGGGACATGCAGCAGGATCAAGCAAAAGGCTCCTTCTATGCTATGGAGATGGGGAACAGTTGCTTTCATTAAAAAGGGAAGAGTGCACGAAGAGGGAAAGATTGAAGTTGCTGGAGCCAGTGTAGGACTGAGGGAGCAGACAGGATGGAAGGTAAAGGAAGCTTTTTTGCAGGAAATACAGAAATATCTGAAGGTCTGAAGGTGCAGAGAAGAGGGACTGGTAATAAACCTCACTTAGTACTTTATGGCCTGGTGTCACTTTGGCACAGGGGCAGGTACCTAACTGGTCTCACCATTGTCCCAAAATAAATATAGCCCTGGAGGATAATGGCCCTACCCAGAACTTTACTGCAAATACATGAGAAAAAACCCTTTAGAAAATATTACCATCTGTGTAAAACTAATACTTTAAAAGCTGCTTGCATTTTTTGAGAGAGTTTGACAAAGGCCTGAAAGAAGGCCTTGTCCCAGTTCAGCTAGATATCTGGGCTCAGGGACAATGTTTTCTGAACACCAAACTGAAGTGTGTGGTCTGACCTACAGGTGTGCATATACGGATGATGGAACAACATATGTGCAACTGGCCCAGCACATACAGGCAGAGTCATAATTTGTGTAGTGATAAGAGAGTTGGAGTTAGCCACCTAAGTTTGCATTGTGGCAGTCTTCCTACTTGCTTTGTGAACTTGTGTGTCTGACTCCCAAAGCCAACTTCCAACCTCAGACCATCTCATGGTGTTACAAGAATAAAACAGACCAGTCTACTAAAATGGATCAAATGACTCAGAAGCACTCTTTGTAAATTATAAAGTGCTTTTTGTTATTATTATGATACTAGAGGCCTGATTCACAAAATTTGTGCAAGGGGCTCAGCCCTCGCAGCCCCAGTTTTATCTGGAAGGTCATCTGGACAGTCATCCAGAAGGTAGTCCTGCCATTCAGACTAATTAGCATATTAGCTCTTTAGTGCCCATACATGGTAAAAGAGCCAATTTTTTAAAAAAAATATTTTTATTGATTTCATAGGAAGGGAGAGAGATAGAAATATCAAGGAAGAGAGAGAATCATCCATTGGCTACCTCCTGCATGCCCCCTACTGGGGAGTAAGCCAACAACCCAGGAATTGGACCAATGACCTCTTGGGCTCCTGGGTTGATGCTCAATCACATAGCTATACCTGACTGGGTTAAGAGAGCCCCATTTTTTAAAATATATTTTATTGATATTTCACAGAGAGGAAGGGAGAGAGATAGAGAGCTAGAAACGCCGATGAGAGAGAAATATCGACCAGCCGCCTCTTGTACACCCCCTACTGGGGATGTGCCCACAACCAATGTACATGCCCTTGACTGGAATCGAACCCGGGACCTTTCAGTCCTCAGACTGACACTCTACCACTGAGCCAAACCGGTTTCGGCAAGAGAGCCCCATTTTTTAAGTGAGAGTCCAGAGCCTGGAGTTGAAGCATTTGTTGATGACTTGCCTGCGAGACATTTTTCCTCATCTGCCATTCTCCACTCAGAAATACATAGCAAATCTCCCCTTGCCAGTTGCCCTTAATCATTTTTAGCAGAGAAACTTCACAGCCCCATGCCCTCTAAAATGAGTTTGGAACTAAGTCAGTAGGTTTGGGGAAGAGAGTTTGGTGAGCTGAAACTAATCATTCATTTGGGGCCTGGTCACATTTTCATGCTGGGTGAGTCCAATATTTGATTCCATTTGCACTGCAGCTTTAGAAAAGGCCTGTGGCCTGTTTATTGGGATGTGGCAAGACACACCCTTCTGGGCCCATTGTGCTGGGCACTGTCACATCCTTTCAAATATGAAATATAATCATTCCTTCAATGCAGCTTCTGGGGGTTGAAACCATTGTTCTCCCTTAACAGATGAGGAAACTGAAGTTCAGAAAAATATTTTAAAGATGCCCAAAGTCACACTAACAATCCTCAGAACTGGGAATTTAATATTTTTCTTCAAATCCAGTATTCTTTTCATGATGTTCTTTTCACAGAAAAGGCTCTGTGAATCAGGTGAATTCTTTGGGGCTCCTACACACAGTATTTTGATTCAAGAGTTTCACCAAGTCCTCTGGTCTATCAGCAGGGGTGAGACTGACAAAGTACCCAGTGGGATGGACTACAGAACACGAACACCCTGTGTGTGGACACCATGGAATGCAGAACACACTGGCACTGCTGATCAGATAGAGAAAAGAATAGACTGTCCAGCACACCTTGCCAGGAAAACTGTTAATCAAAAAGGATAACTAGATCAGAATTCCAGTTCACAGCACATCCACAATCAATATAAGGTGCTTAAGAACTTCAATGTGAAAAGTAAAACTTGGAACTTTAGAGGGAAATGTGGGGGAATATTTTTATGACTTCAGATAGGGAATACTTGTATTGACAATATAAAAAATAAAGCTCATAAAAAAGATTAACTTTGACTATATTTAAATTAAGAACTAAGACTCATCAAAATACACTATAGAGCCCCGAGTGGTGTGGCTTCATTGGTTGGGTGCTGTCCTATGCATCAAAAGGCTGCAAGGTGAATTCCCTGGTCAGGACACCTGCCAGGGTTGCAGGCTTGATCCCCTGTAAGGAGAATGCAGGATATAGTTGATCTCTCTCTCTCTCTCTCTCTCTCTCTCTCTCTCTCTCTCTCTCTTCTCCCCTCTCTAAAAAAATCAATAAAAATATTTTTAAAGAAAAGGAGAAGACAAGCCACAAACTGAGAGAAAATATTTGCAACACAAAATTAACAAAGGAATTTCAGAAAATCAGTAAGAAAAAGACAAACAATTTAACAAAAAAAATAGCTGAAAGAAGTAATGAATGGTCATTTCACAGAAAAAGAAATACAAGTTGGTAATAAACATATACAACTTCACTTAGTCTCACTAATTAGGAAAGTTAAAATTAAGACCACAATGGGAATAAATTTCACACCCCAAAAATGTGAAAGTCTAGTAACACCAAGTGTTAGCGAAGAAGTGGAGCAAGCAGCTGCTCCTGCTGGTGTGAGTGTGAGCTGGTTCGGCCACGCTGGGAGCCACTCGGGAGCATCCGGCACAGTGAAGACATGCAGCCCTGCAGCCCAACTCACTCTCTGGGTTCACACCACAGAGAAATGCCTGGCCTGAGCAGTGAGACATTGAAAAGAACATCCCTGGATGCATTGCCGTGACAGAAAAGCAGACTGAAAAACCATCAGCAGAACAGATGCCCACTAATAGGAAAATGAACGCATAATCTTCCACGGGAACAGCACACGGCCTGGAAAAGAAAGTGCAGACACCAACATCAACACACAGGAAGCTCACAAAGGACTGCACAAAATGAGAACAAATGAGTGGCCCAGGCATGTACCTTTCATGGCACTGCACACATCACTCAGAAATAAGACGCACACACAATCTGCTGTGTGGAGCACATAGATATGAGGCCAACTGCAAAGAACAGGAAAAGAAATAAGGAGCCCAGAATCCATCAGAGTGATCATCCTGCTGGGAGGAAGAGCCTGAGGCCTCCATGGTTGTATGGGTGATGTTCCATTTCTCAGGCTTTGTGGTTTACATTGGTTTTTATATTGCTCTCTACACCTATATGTTATATCGGCTATTTGGTGAGCAGAAGTTTGGTAGAGGACCCAGGTGAGGACAATTAATATCTATGATTCAGAGTGAACAGTTCTCCAGCACATGGGACATAGCCCATCCAATACCGATGTCTGTCTCCATGATCAAGTGCCTGGTACAGCAGCTGGGACCTCACAGATGCATAATAATCACTTGATAAGTTAATGACTGGCGGAGGATTGATTGGATGGATGGGTAGACAGATGAATGACTGCATGAGGTGGCCAGCTCAAAGCCCAAATATACTATTGTAAAATATTTTTATTGATTTCAGAAAGGAAGGGAGAGAGAGATAGAAACATCAATGATGAGAGAGAACCATTGATTAGCTGCCTTCTGCATACCTCCTACTGGTGATTGAACCTGAAACCTAAGCATGTGCCCTTGACTAGAATCAAACCTGGGACCCCCTCAGTCTGCAAACTGATGCTCTGTCCACTGAGCCAAACCAGCAAGGGCCAAATATATGAATTTAACAGAAAGAAGCTCTAGGGCAAATGAGAGGACACAGAAAGCTAGGACTAGAGGTCTGTTACCTGAACTGTCTGCTATTCCCTAAAGGTGGTCAGTAAAATAGAACTAGGCTCATTTAATTTAACTAGTTTCGTTAAATCCTTCTTTACTAAATGGAAAGGAGTCTATAAGTATTTTAATTCTATGCAGCTTCTCTACCCCCATTTCCCCCCACTGTCACCCCATACTCACCAGTCAACTGACCCCTCTTGCCTTGCCCCGAGTCCTGCTCCCCAATGCGTACTGATTCAGTCTTTGAATGCACTTTGATTATAGTCACTTTTTACTGATTTGCAAACTTCCTGCCCCTCTGGGCCCTGCCCGGCTATAAACTGGAAATGTGTCTTATCATCTGTTGATCCTGCATCTATTACAGCGCATGGAAGATCACATGGGCTGGACACATGTTTCTTTGGATACTTACAGACACTGAGATGCATTCTATTAAAAGCAGAGAATCTAAAGTCAACAACTCCAAGACTCAAGTGTTGATAGATTAGTGGGGGAGGACTCTCAAATCAGAAGAAAGGCAAAAGTACAAAGTGGACTCCAGGCTGATAATAGCTAAGATGTAAAAAAGCAATGTACCCTGAGCCCTAAGGCCTTGCTGATGGCCCTGCTAAGCCAAGCAAGTCTGATGCACACGAGTCACCTGCAGGCCACCCACAGCCAGGGGACAGAACGGCTCCACAAAGTGTGGGCTGGGGAGTCTTTAAAAGATTGAATAAAAGTCAGCTTTGTGAAATAGTGGAGTGGTCGGCAAAAATCATTAGTCAACAGAGCCAAATATCAACAGTAGAATGATTGAAATTTCTTCTGAGAGCCGAAAACCGACTTCTGTGCATGGTCCACAAAGTTTCAATCACACTGTATGTGAACACCTGCAAGTGGTATTTCGTGGAAGAGCCGCACTCAAGGGCCAAAGAGCCGCATGTGGCTCGAGAGCCACAGTTTGCCAACCACTGAAATAAGGCATTCAAGACAAACATGCTTTTTGGTATTTATCCCTGGAAAACACTCAAGGCAGGGTGCCCGGTAAAGGACAGGAGGTGGCCAGGCCAAGGAGAGGTGCAGAAACGTGAAGGTGAGGGGGTGGGTGACGTCGCACGCAGGGAAGCATGGCTCTGGATGGGATAAATCACACTGCTAATCTCTAGGTCTGCACCGGTCCTGCGCTAATGCCGGTGCGGAGGCCAAGGCTCCGTTGGAATTCCAGCAAGTACTGCTAGAAACTCCTCTTCTATAAAGCATCCAAGTTGCCTTATGTTCATACACTAAATGCTTATTCACACCCAGATATAAACGATCATGGAAGAGACTAAGAGCTCATAATTGGTTCTGATGATATTTTTTTCCCTTCTTCCTTTTTGGCATATTCTTAAATCTTGGCTAGTTTAACATGATTGGTGAAAGCTGTTATTGTTCAGCTCCTGGGTCCAGTGCTTAACAACAGCACAACAACAACACCCTCTGAATGCTAGCACTGTTGTGCTCCAAAAATGTGTGTTATTCTTTTTTTATTAATACATATTTTTATTGATTTCAGAGAGGAAGGGAGAGGGAGAGAGATATAGAAACATCAATGATGAGAGATAATCATTAATCGCTGCCTCCTGCACACCCCCTACTGGAGCTCGAGCCCATAACCTGGGCATGTGCCCTTGACTGGAATCAAACCCGGGACCCTTCAGTACACAGGTTGGCACTTTATCCACTAAGCCAAAGTGGGTAGGGCTATGTGTGTTATTCTTGAAATAGTCGTAATAGTACCCTAGATTATTGACCCATTTTCCATAAGAGAAAACTGAGTTTTGAAAGGTAAAATAGCTGTTACTAAATGATAGAGAAGAGGTTAATATCCACGGCCATCTAATTTAATCTCCTTCTAGTCAATATTCAAAGAGAGACATCTCTAAGGAACTGTCCAATATGGTCAGATAGTTCTATCCATGTTAAGAGCAAGGACTGGAATGGAAAACGTGTGGGTAGGAAGATGGGCATGTTGCTATCCATATGCCTGTGTATTGGGTTCTTCTTGGAGACCTCACAGGATGTCAGAGCTCTGAGAACAGCCATCAGCCAAGACTTTCCTTTTCCTCCTCTTTCCCTTCCCCTTCCCCTTTCTTTCCTTCCTGTCTGTCTTTCATTAAATAAATATTTGCCAACACCCACGGTGTGTCAGAAGCAGATAAATAGATGTGGACCCACACTCGGGGACCTTGGTATATAGCCATGGAAGCACATAGCACAGTGCGAGGAAGGCTGCTTGGACTCCAGGAAGGAGTGGACAGAGTGAAACCCACCCCCTTCTCTTGTTCACCATCTCACTGCAGGGCCATGTTTCCAGACGGGGAGAACTCGCAGGTGCATCTGTCTGGCGTGCTTGAGCAGGTCTGCAAAGGAAGCAAAGCATTCGCCTCATAAAGGAAGGTCAATGCAACCACGGAAGGAAGCACGCAGAGTAAAGGCAAGAGAGGGACTGGGAGAGAGGTGCAGCCTCCCTGGACTCAGGAAGTGGGGAAAGGCCCAGAGGCCCAGAAATAACTTAAGGTTCAGCAAGATTCCTTCCTGACCAGTCTCACCCCCACACATGTGGGTAGGAAGGAGGCCTGTGTCTTCTCTCTATCCTTAATCTTGTGAGAATGGACAATGTAAACTGTGGCAGCCCTGGAGAGCAGGGCAGAGTGGGACACCACCTGTCCAGTGGAGGGGAAGACCCATTCCAATAATTATTTATTTATTAGTATTATTATTTTGAGGAGCAGGGGAAAAACAGAAATATTTCCAAAATGTCAACACTATCAAGGAAATCTGAACACCTTAATCCATTTAAATGTCATCTTGAACCAGGCGTTGGTTTTCAGGAGGGGAGAGTGAGGAAGAAAGGAGGGGCAGAGGGAATTAATGCCAGATTCCACATAATCTATCAAAGTTTCTTTCTTTTCTTAATATATTAAATATTAAATGCTTCTTTGCATCTGAGTGAGAAAGGAGAGAGAGGGGGACCAGGGTGGAACTCATAAATGCCTAGATAATTGGTTTTGAGGTTTTTTTTCTTCTTTCTTTCTTTCTTCTTGGCGGATTCTCAATTTCCCTATAAAAGAGAAAATTCATTTCCAGCCGCTAATGTAATGTCAGCGTGCTGTTTACTAAGCATGGATGATGTATAGGGGGACACTACTTTCAGAGGACTACTTAATGATGCATAGAATTAAATCCTGAGCTCCTCAGCTGAGCCTCCTCCCGCCCTCCTGGTTCCCAGGCTCCCAGTGCATCCTGGGAGGAGCGGGGTTGGTATAACCTGTCTCCCGGTTGCTAGAATTCTGGGGTCTCTCTGCCTATGAAGCTTGAAAATAACCCCTTCGCCTCCATAGACAAATGTGCTCCTGGCGTCGCCTGGGCTGAGCTCCTGGGTAGTAAGGAGCTCCTGGGTAGTAAGGAGCTGATGACAAGGAGAGAGCTGATGTCAGTGCTGAGGGGGACCTAGTGGGGCATCAATGGGAGGCACCTGGTGGGGAGAGGGGGCAAGGGGACAAAATTGGAGAGCCCTGGTAGGAAAGGGTGAGCGAGATGAGGTGGAGGTGGGATCCTCTAAGCGTGCCCTCTGCCCTATGCAACTAGAGCTTTCAGATGTGAAGGAAAATAGATGTGGGCGGTCCAGCTGCATGTGTGCGGGGCCTGCGAGGCTATCATTGCCAGAGCAGCACCTAGTCCTTCCCGGCTCCAGCCCAGCGTGGGTGTCACTCATGATGTCCTCCTGGGGCTGGGCAGCCTGAGGAGGCCTGGCCTCCCGTGAGGGGCTACCCCCTGAAAAAGCTGCCTCTGCCCTCCCCTGGGGAAGAGACTCAGCCGTGCCACCTAAGCAGCCCACCAACACTGAGGAATTGGGGGTGAAAGAGGAAGGCAGGCATTGGGACAGGTGGCCTGAGGGGAAGGGTGAGTGGCTTTGCCGAGTCAGGGATGTGTGGGGAGGGGTAGCCAGGCACCCAGTCCCTCTGAATCTGCTCCGGGCTGCTTCTCCCCACCTTCTTACTGAAGCCGGTCTCCTTCCTCGCCTAGTAAGGCAGGGAGTCCTTTGTCCATGGCCTGTGGTGTCACTGAGCAGTGCCCCTTCCTGGGGCCCCGAACTGCTCTGGCACCTCACACGGCTCCACTGGCAGTCCTCATGTTGTTAGATGCTCACCTTTCTCGATGGGTGGCTCCTCCTCTGCGTATTTCACTCCCCAGGGAGTCCTTCTTGACTCCAGTCCAATCTCTCTCATCTTCTGGGCCCCCTGGGCCCATTTGTAACCACCTCCAGGCTCCCTGGCTAAAGCGCTCTATTCAAGAGGAAACTCTATATCATCCCCGTGTCTGCCTTTGCAGGGACACTTTCCTGAGCTCGGGTTAGAACACTTAGAATCATCATCGTCTATTTTCTTATTTATCAAATTTTTGAAACATCCTCTGACTTCACTCTTTCCTTCTCACTGCCTGATGCAGCTCCGATGCCTGACTCCTGCCAAGGCCCCAGCGTTCACCACCCTGAACTCCCCCTCAGTCACCCTGAGCTCTGAGGCCTGACTCCTTTAGCAACCACCATGTCCACAGCATCACTTTGCAGAGCCTGGTCACCGCCTACACTGTTGTGTCCAGACCACACAGCCCTGAGACCCCACTCCAAAGGAGTCAAAGCCTGGGAGGGAGGGGGAAGGCATCAAGCATCTGCCATGATTGTGAGCCTGGGTCACAGCCTCCTGGTGGAAAAACAGTTGGAGAAACTGAGAGTTTCCAACTTGGAAGAAGGGAGGCTAAAAATTCAAACCTAATTGGAAAATCTGAAGTTTTTCTGCAGCAGAAGGGAGGATGCCAATACACAAAACAATGTATCTGGAACCAGGGACACAACAAATAATAAGCTAGATTTTAGCAGAACTTTCCAACAGCCAGAGATAGCCAAAGACAGAATTACCTGCCCCCCTCTCTGTGTATGTTCCAACAAAGACTGGTGGTCAAATGTAGGGATGTTATAGAAGAAACCAAGCAGAGTAGTGGAGCAGAAAGAACTTTCCTAGCTGGGTTTTCAGGGTCGCCCCAACAAGGTCCTATGCTGTTCTATCTGACTTCAAGGTCCTCCCACCCGTGGCCTCGCTTCTGTACCCATTTTCTTTCTCAGCACCCCCAGCATGGGTCCCAGCAGGCCAGATTCTTTACTGTCCACGCAGGCTCACTGCAAGACTTTGTCCCTGTGGCTTCCCTAATGAAGAATGGCCTCTGCTGAAACCGGTTTGGCTCAGTGGATAGAGCGTCTGTCTGCGGACTGAAGGATCCCAGGTTTGATTCCGTTCAAGGGTATGTACTGAGGTTGTGGGCACATCCCCAGTGGGAGGTGTGCAGGAGGCAGCTTATCAATGTCTCTCTCTCATAGATATTTCTAACTCTCTGTCCCTCTCTCTTCCTCTCTGTAGAAAATCAATAAAATATATATTGAGCGATGTATGTGGAACCAGGGACACAACAAATAATAAGCTAGATTTTAGCAGAACTTTCCAACAGCCAGAGATTGAACACCTGCCCCCAAAGACAGAATTACCTGCCCCCCTCTCTGTGTATGTTTCAACAAAGACTGATGGTCACATGTAGGGATGTTATAGAAGAAACTACGCAGAGTGGTGGAGCAGAAAAAAACTTTCCTAGCTGGGTTTTCAGGGTTGCCCCAACAAGGAATACAATGTTCTCACTTCCTATGAGTGTCAGTGGTTGATCCAATTAGCAGCGGCTTCAGGTGATGGCATTTCTTGGAAGAACAGAGACTCTTGCTCACCAATGAAAGTGGTGGCCCAAAATAAAGGAAGCCAGTACTGTGGTTTCCCAGACCAAAATGCCTGCACAAACTGCCCTCTTGGTTTGGGAGGAGGAAGAGACTGTATGAGCTGGTGAGAGCTCAAAAGCAACAAGATTCAAAATTAATAAAGGCCCAGCTGGTGTGGCTCAGTGGCTGAGCATAAACCCAGGAACCAAGAGGTCACGGTTCAATTCCTGGTCAGGGGACATGCCTGCATTGCCAGCTAGATACCCAGTTTGAGGTGTGCAGGAGGCAGCCAATCGATGATGTTCCTCTCTCATGGATGTTTCTGTCTCTCTATCCCTCTCCCTTGCTATCTCTCAAAATAAAAATTAATGATGTGTCCTCACCTGAACCCACAGGATGGTGAGACTCAAGACATATGGAGAAGAGGTGTTTTAGGCGCTGCTGTTGTCATTGTTGTTTTACCCTTTGTTTGTTAGTTTAAATACTGAGGGTGATCATTCCTACTAGAAGAGAAATAAAATCACCCTGGCAGGTGTTCATCTCTTGGATCAAGTCATGACACCTACATCCATGTAGTTCTTTAAGTTTAGGCTCAGGTAGGGGCAGGTGCCCCCTAAAGGTGCCCCCACGTGAGACTCTGACTTTAGCCCTGAGAGCCAAGCACACTGAGGATGAAGTGGTGAGAGTGGGGGGCAGAGGACATGGTCCATTTCAAGGTGTCAGAGCAGCTCTTCCTCCCTCAGGGGCCCCTGCCATTAGCAGGAAAAGACTTCAAAGACTCTCTAAGAAGGCAGATACCTGGTCACTACTGGTCCAATTTCAGCTGGTTAGCACCAATTTCGTGTATCTGAGGGCCTACACCTATGACTGAGGCACAGCCAGGATCTCTGTGTTTTTGCACTATTTTCTGGAATACTTGATCCCACCCCCCCCCCCAATTAATATGAGTGAATTTCTTCATATTTTGTCTTCTAGAATTTAACCTTTATCATACTGCCTTTTGTATAAAATCCTGATTTTTCATCTCCTTCATAATCCAACCCACCTTTATTTCATCATCCACAACCTAACCCACCTGTTTCCAGGGCCTTTGTCTTTAAAAAATTGGACTGGCCCAGAAAGAAAGTAAAGACTATACAAAACCTGTCTTCTCCTCTGTCCAGCATTCCTTCTCCCCTAAGTCATGGAAACTGGTGCATCCAGACTGGCTTGTGGGACTCTAGTGTCCTGGGTCCTGTAAGCTCTTATGGTCTAAATTCCTTGGGGGTCTTTTGAAGTCACCATGGCAGGGTATTCTCACTCAAATCCTTCATCTTAGATGTTCCTGACACACCCACATTTCAGTTCTGTGGAAAATGCCAAGATCAAAGTGCTGGGAGGCTCATGCCCACCTGCCCACACCACTCATGTTCTGTTTTGGTCATTCTTGGGTCTGGGGTCTCTTTCACAGTCTCATGGCTCCTGGTGGCAGAGCAGATGCCTCCGAATTAGGGCCAGTCACTGGTCAGCCCCACATGAGACTGCCCAAACCCTAAGTGTCTGATTGTCCCAATTATGTCAACCAGCCAAGAAACTTACACACTTTCCTCCCTCTCTTACTCTATCTATCTAGCCCTTACTTATTCATTCATGCTCACCTGGTTCCAAAATAATTCTATATATTTTTTTAAAGTTAAAGATAAAAAGACCTTTCCCTAGCTGGGTGGCTCAGTCGGCTAGAGCATCATCCAGTACACCAAAAGGTTTCAGATTTGATTTCCTGTTGGGACACATGCCTGCGTTTTGGGTTTGGTCCCTGGTCAGGGTGTATACTGGAGGCAACTGATTGATGTTTTGTACATCTATGTTTCTCTCTCTTCCTTCCCCTATCTCTAAAAATTTCTAAAAACACATCCTCAGGTGAGGATTTAAAAGTAAACTAAAAAGGCCTTAAAAGATCCTACCTTGGGGCTGTGAGGAACTAAGGAAAGTTCACTCCAGTGGATGACTTTGAGACAGTTATAAATGACGGGAGTTGGAAATTTGGGGTGGAGAGATTCCCAGCTGCTACTCTCATAGCCTTCCACGAAGGGAGAGGGTGGGAGGCAGGGTGTGGGCATTGAGTGAAAGGAGGGGTATGTAAACCTTGCCAGACTGGAAAATGAGACCTGGGGATGGGAAACACTACTCGTTCGCCTGTGGCCATAAAAGCCGGCTCACACGCCTCCCACAATGGCCCTTCCCACACATGTGTAAACAGCAGCTGGGCAGTTGGTAGGGGAGGAAGGGATTCATCTCAACTCCAAGCTCAGAGCGAAGTCTACGGAGGCATCCCCTACCAGGTCCTGATTTGGGGAAAGTGTACCTCAGTTCCCCCATTTATGAACCATAATAACCAATGTTACAGACGCTGCACAATTCTTTACATGCATTCACTTACTTTCTCCTCATAACTCCTGTTAGCGAGACCATTGTACTGATGAGATAGCCAAGGCTTAAACTGCAGAGCCAGAGGTTGCACACACATCTGTAATCCAAGTCCACATCTGCCTGTTTTCTCTGCTGTTTGTCTGGAGGTGTACAAAGCATCCTCACCTCTTCTTACTCCCTTGGAAGGCAGGCTTCATCCCAGGTTTCTCCCCTCATGGTTCATTCTATCAGCATCTGGGGCAGGAAGAGGGCAGTGGATCTCCTTGGGTACCAGGGTGGTCAGTGTGGAAGTTAGCCAGTGATAAGCACCCACATACGTGGGTTACACCTCCTGTTTACACGTGTGTCTTACATGTGCTTTCTCTTAGCTTTCACAACAGACTCCATGTATAAACAGAGCAAGTTTCCTCATCCTTAAAGTGAATATGTATAATTGCCTATCTTGTAGGGTTGGCTGAAGATGAACTGATCATAAGAGAGCTCCTGGAATAGTGTCAGGAACAGAATGTACTCTTTCAACCCACGTGAGGTCCCCTCCCAGCTCTCTCCAAAGCGATGGCAGCCAGGACTTCGCCTGCTGCTGCCCTTCCCCACGGGCTCCTCGCAGGAACATGCAGGTCTTGCGACCTGAGCCTCCTTTGGACTACCTTACTCCCTTTCCATTTGTCCTCCTCCCTCCACCACCTCCATGCCCCACAGCTGCAGGTCCTAAATGGACCTACAATATGGTTCTGTGTTTTAGGGCAGGAATCTAAGAGAAGACCTCAGGTTTGGAGTGGGTAAGGGATGCCTTTGAGCGACAGGACGCAGACGTGGTTAAGAAAGAAAGGACTCAGGTCATTGAGAGGAGGAAAGGTATCTGACACTGAGGGACAGGTAGGTGAGTGTTCACAAGTAGGTCAAGCACATGCAGCACGTATGCACATGCATGTACACGGATGCACACACACCTCTGGCAGTGATGATCTTGCTAGAAAAGAGCTTACCAGGCAACCTGTTCTCCAAGGAGGGGGGGGGGAGTTCATTCTTTTTCAGAACATGTTTAAAATATATATAGTCATATATAACATTTAGAAACATATGTGACCTGGCTAAAATGTGGCCAAGTGTACCAGGACCAGCCCTTGACCTTCCCTACAGCCCCTCATTTGCCCCTGAGGTGTCTCTATAGTTTCTTAGCGATCCACAGAGTAGCCTTGAAAAAACACAATAAACCAGAGAAGAAAGCTATGCTGAGTTTGTGATTGGGAGATAGGGGACCATGGTTAACCCTGATTCCACACGTGGGCAGTTGATAAACAGCTCTACAGGGGGAGGGATGGCCTGGGACTCAGATTCCACCAGTGCTGGGCTGTCACACCCACACTCCTTGCTCTGTAAGAGACTAACCCTCTGCTTTATGCAGGCCACTGCTATTTGGATTTCCTCTTATATGCAGGTCAGCTCAGGCCCTAACTGGCCCACCATGTTGGCCATCCCTCTCCTGGCATCCTGCCATCCTGCCTCCAGGCTGGCCTCTCAGTCTGATGCTTGCTTTTCCTGGACCCACTCATGACTTGGCATCTCTTATTCTCTTCCTGCCCACAAATCATTCAAAATGCCTTCCCTGCTGGATCATCACTGTGCCTCCAGGTCTCAGGTCCATGCCTGGCACACAGTAGGCACTAGCTGAATATTTCTTAAGCAAACAAATGGATGATCTCACCAGTCCTGATTTGTTCTCATTACCTTATGTCTGCTCAATCTCCATCTCAAACTCTGACCCCTTGGCCTTTCCTATCTCACATTTCTTATTGTCTATGGGAGATCTCTATTGGGTTGACCTTCAACCCCAGCAACAAAACTTGTCTGAAGTTGTTATCTTTCCTTCCAAACCAGAGCCCCTCCCACTTCCCTACGATGGCTAGCAGCTCAATTAGCCTTGGGACCCACAGTCATCGCTCTTCATTTTTCCTTTTTCTTGGCATATACTCCCTCTTTGCATCCTGCCTGTTCTTTCTCAGCAAGGTCTCAGAATATGAGGCCTCTGCCGTCACCCCCCATGGGGGATCCAAGCATGTTCTGGGCGGGAGTACCATCAGGCCCAGCTGTTGCCGATGCTTGATGCAGATGTGCTGGAGAGTGGAAGCTGGGACTGCACAGTCAAAAAGAGCACTCAATATGTGAGTGACAAGGGGATGAAGGACCTGCTCTGGTTTCTCCTGAGAAGAAGGGTCCTCTGTATCCTACCTCCCCAAGGTGAGTCAATGCCTCTGCAGACAGACCTGGGCAAGTCATCATTCTTCCTGCTCCTTTCATCCTCAAAGGCAATATGGAAACAAAGGCAATCTTCCCTCCTTCACATCACCTGCCCTCTCCTGTTCTCCTGATTCTGGACCTCTGCCCTCCGCTGAGTGACAGCCCACCCAGGGAAAAGGGCTGTGCTGGGGACTCACTGCTGATCCCCCTCACCCCACTGTGGGCCTCGCCTGCTTCTGTGTACCCAGATTTGTAACCTCTGTCTAGAAAACATGTTCCTCTCCCTTCAGTTTTACCCTGTGCTATCTTCCAAACAAATAGGTAAATAACAAAAGAAAGAATAAAGGAAGAGTAATTTCTTCACAAGGCCAGCTCCTACCCTCTCCTCACACACACATTGCAAACTCCAGCTCTAACCCTCCCTATAAGCTCACTCCACCTGGAGAGAGGGCAGGGTTCTCCCAATCACTGTTCTCTGTGTGTAATTGTACATTGGGATGAGCCTTGTGTTCCCTGAACCCCCTACACACTTAGTTGCTGATTTGTGCAGGGCTATGAACCTTCCTGGGAAAACACCTTGGGGTTGGGACATGCACAGGCATGGCTGGTGACAGGGAGGGGTCTTTGTGAAAGCCACATGGTGTGAGGAGACACAGGACACAGGACTGAGCAGCAGGTGGAAATGGTCCTCACGGGGGAGGCCAGCCCCACCTGAGCTCGCTCAGCCCAGTCTTCCCTGGGCCCAGCCACTCTTCCGCAGGGGAAAAGCCATGTGCACAGTGGCTGGCACTGTAACACCTCGGGGTCCAAGCTGTTTGGCACCTGTAATGGAGCCTCACCGGGAGAGAGGAGACTTTCACTTTCCCATATGCAGGTGCTCAGCTGCTGGCCACCCAGAGCAAGTGATGACGGCCAGCCTTCAAGGGGCAGCCTGAGCAGAGTGGCCACGGCCAAGAAGCAAGAAGCATTAGCAGACAAGGACAGCAGGTTCCTGAAAGTCTGGTAACACCAGGCAGGCTGAAATGATGGGAAGAGCCATGGGGGTTGTGAGGGGCAGGGGGCATAGCCTGGAGTTTCCACAGGGACCTTTCCAGCTCTGGGAGCCACCGTGACCTTCTTGTACCCATGGCAGTGAGATGAGGGGGATTACAGGTTACATCAGGACCTTCCAGCTCAAGATACATTAAACAAGTCCAAAGAATGAAGCCGGAAGTTCAACAAGACAGCTGGCTTCCAGGGCACATTAGAGGAGGCTGAGTGCTTGCAGACAGTGGTGGACGAAGGCTCAGTCTGGTCAGGGCTGGATGGGAGGGAGGGTGCGGCAGGAAGCCAGTCACTGGTGTTCACCACACCCCCCACCCTGACCAGCGCTGTCCTGGGTGGTGGGAGTTAGGGCAGCCCCAAAACAGGGGACACCTTAGTAACTGAGATGCCAGTTCTTCCTTTCCATGGATAGGCAAGTGGGCTTCTCACCAAGAAAAAAAATTAAAGTGGAAATGGGTGGCATCTCACACAGGCCCCCATATGCAATAGCCCCTATCATTCCCACAATGTCCTCTGAGATATGGCTCTCCTCACTTTAAAGGTGAAGAAATAAAGGCTCAATGACAGTAGATGACACCCAAGGTCCCATACTCCCTTACACAGCCCACTCTGCTAAAGGGAGGGGATGGGGACCTAGTGAAGTTTGGTGACAGTGTGAGCCAGTCAGTCGATAAATACAATGCACATGATATTAAAAACGTTGTCAAATACAAATTGGGTGGGGTTTGAAGAACTGGGATGTCCCATAAAATAGTGGGGAATGTGAGATTCAGGAGAATTCAGGAAATACAGGGCCAGTGTTGGGTGTGCTTCGAGTTTGTTAGAAGCATAGGTGAGTGCATCCCATAGGTCAGGATCCCCAGGGTCTTTCCACACTCAGCAAGCCAAGTCCAAGTGATTCCTTTTGCCTGAGGTTTGAGAACTAATGGCCATCCTAGACTATAGTTGACATTAATATAGCTATCAAAACAAATAACCAACTAGCTTGTAAAATCCACAAGTGGTTCAGGTAAAGCTGCGAGGATGCAGGCCCAATCTGTCTGCCTCAAAGCCCGAGTTCCTTCGAAGCCCACAATGGCCCTCCTCAACCCTCAGAGGTGGCCCCGGGCTGGGCTGGTCCTCAGCACCAGGCAGAACCTGGTCACTGCAGAGACAGATAGACAGAGACTTTGAGAAGAAGCAGGTGAGCTGAGAGGAGGGCACTCATGGCCCCAATACATGGCAGAAGACCCCGGGAGCTGGCCTGAGAAAGAATTACGAGGGACTAGAAAGGGAGTTGGAGGTGAAGATGATAAGGGCAGTTAGGGAAAGGGAGGCCGGCTGGATGGATGCAAGTGGCTTGGCTCTGGAATCTGTGGAAAGGGAGGGAGGGAAGTGATGTGGCTGAAGGTGCAGAGAAAGGGGAGCTGGGCAGAGGGAGAGGAAGGGGACTTGCTGCTGGGGGAGGGGGCTCAGGGGGAGGCTGCTATAAGGTGGGGAGTGGGGTGGGGAATAGTGTGAGCGCCCAGCAGTCCAGAGCTGAAAGTAGTGAGGGAGCAAGGGAGAGGTGGGGGGCAATGGGTGGGACTGTGATTTCTTTGCTCAACTCAAACTCATAACTAATAATCATTAGGAGGCACATTCTGGTACCACAGGTCTCAAAATTTTGATCCCAAGACCTTCTAATACTTAAAAAAAATTGTCTAGCAGCCCAAGGGCATTTGCCTATATAGGTTATAGGCATCAATATTTATTGTGTTAAAAATAAAACGGGATATTTAAAGTATGTGTGTATCCCTTAATAGTAATAAATTCATTCCTATATAGATATAAAATACATCTATACTAGTGTATAGAATGTATTTTTATGGAAAAGAACTGCATTTTTTAAAAATAGCCAGCTGAGTGTCCTTATTGCACTTCTGCTAATAAACTAAGACAGGTTCTCAGCCCTGCATTTGTGTTTGGGAGCCGCGATCTATTGTTTTGGTTGCAGTACATAAACAGACTCTGGCTTCAGGACAATATGTATCTGGAGCACAGAGGAGTATATGAATCACCTTTCAGATAATTGTGTCTATTCTTCTTGATGTTTGCTCAAAATTCAACTGGTAGTCTCTTAAAGGTTAATTGTGTTGTGGACAGAAGCTTGTACCCTCTTGCTGTAAAAGGCATGGAACTCTACCTGGAGCAGACACTCCCCCCAGGCAGAATCTCAACCTCGTGCAAAATGTGGGCTCACTGGTGTGCAGCCCTCCCAAGTTCGCCACAGAAAACCCCCCTATACATTCATGTGCACATGCCCAAGGCAAAGAAAGGCAGGCGGTTCTGTAAGCGCTGGCATGAGAGGTGCTCCGAGTCCAGGGCCCCAACCACACTTGGGAATCACTGGTGTGCTGTAACATGTCCTGGACGAGGAGTTTGATACCTGTGCACATCCCGGCCTCTCCCCAGCCAACCTGGGTGATCACTCTCTCACAGGATGCGGGGCTGGCAGGGCATCCAGCATTCTTGCATTATTGGGGAGAAATTTCCCCACAAATCCTCCCACCTCGCCTTTCTTTGCTCAGGTCTCCACAGTCACCTGTCAGGGAGTTGCCTCCCTTTTTGCAGGCCCAGTCGCTGAGCCACCCCTTCCCTGACAGGTTCCCGACATCACCTCAGGCCTTTGTTCAGGCCTCTCCTGGAGACCTTCTCTCCTGGAGTCTTGCGTGAGAAGAACTACCCCCACCTCTTCCACCCCCATTACCCCTCCCAAAGGCACCTCCGGTCCCCAGAGAGCAGAGACCACCCGTCTTTTCCAAGCCGTGTTTCCTTCAGCCACCAGCCAATGCCTGACGAGGGGTAGGCGCCCTGTGCAAGTGAAATTAATTGGTTAGCATGTTTCAGAAAGATCTATCTGTAAGGCTGAATGGATATTTATGGGAGAAGAGGCTGGGAAGAGGTGACTGGGAGGTGAAGGAAGAGGAATGATGGCAAATGGAAATAATGAGAAAAGTGATAGAAGGGGACAGAGAGGAGAGGTCAAAGAATCACCTACAGGCCACAGAGAGAGACAAAGAGCTGGGGTGCAATCTGGGCGTGGTGAGGGGGTAAGAAGGGCATTTGCGGGTGATTCAGAGGATGGGGGGGGATGCTTGGGAAATAGCATTCCATTGTATGAGGGGACTAAAGGATGAAAATCCTGGATGGCTGTGGGCAGAGAAGGCCAAGTCCTGGGCAGCACCAGGATGGTGGCCTGTGCATGAGGGGCGTGAACAGGGTGAAAGGAAGCCTTCTGTGTGGCCATGTTCCTAAGTTTCTCCCCAACAATGCAAGAATGCTGGATGCCCTGCCAGCCCCACATCCCGCGAGGAGCGAGCCTGCGTGTGAAATAGGAGTGAAAAAGAGCAGGACACTCAAAACCTCCATTGTGTTCTCTTCAAATATTTGCAGAGCGGGTGTGTGGCATGGGCACGGGGAACACGGTGCTTATTGCTCACACTACATTAAAATTCAGATTGGCTTTGCAATATCCCCGGCATAACTGCTCTGCGCTGATATTTTTATAACTCTTAATATCAAACAAATTGCCTCTTGACTGAGACAGTTTAATGTGACGGGGCCGTGCCCACAGCTTCCTCACGCCAGCCCCATAAAGATCACTGTTCTGTTTCTGGGGACAGAGGAGCCATGAATTTCTTATCAAAAACGCGGCTGGATGATGCAGTGTAAATCTTAGATTGTATTAAAAGAATCATGGTGTTTTGATTTCTTTTCTTCCTAATAAAATAAATTGGCAGGGGTGGGAGGATGGTGGGGGCTTCAGATTGAATCAACAGCATGAGTCAGTCCACATATATTTCATATGGCTCTTCCCAGTTTTCAGCGGATACCTTTGTTTCACCCTACCCTTGATAGACGTCACTTTTTTCGTTCATGTTCTGAAGGAGAAAGACTTGGGTGTATTTTCCTAGGAAATCACTACCATGAGGTCAGTTTTGGGGTCCTCCTGTTTGGGCAGGTTTTGCCTGACTGGCCACTGCGCCATAGAGAGAGGCCAAAGCGTGGCATTGTTTGCTGCTGCTTCCCAAGCTCGTCTTATCAAAGACCCTTTACTATACAGCCTGAACTCCTAGGTAATTAGAAAATACAGACTCTGGCTTTCCCTGTCATTCACATATCAAAGACCTAGAAAAATGTCAGTCAGAGCAATCCATTTGAGGTAGTAAGTATGCCCATCGAGTTGGTATAAATCAACTCAAAGCAAAGAAACCTGACATTTCATGAACCCAAGACACTTTATTGTAGGTAATGCAAATATTTTCCAAATATTGAAAATAGTTCATGGGCTTCTCCCTCCCTGCATGGCCTCAGGCAGCCACTAGAGACACTGAGGTTTATAACAAGTGACAAAAGGAGTCCCTAAAGGCCCCAAGGACAGATTCATCAGAAGGGTACCTTCCAGACCAGAGATCTCAGCATAACTCATGCACATTTTATTTTTAAAAGATTTTTAATTGATATTTAGAAAAAGAGGAAGGGAGAGAGAGAAACATTTATGTGAGAGGGAAATATTGATTGGCAGCCTACTGCACACAGGCTATGGGGGATGGAGCCCACAACCTGGGATGTGCTGTGACCTGGCATCAAGTCAGCAGCCTTTCACTGCACGGGATGGTGTCCAACTAACTGAGCCACACAAATGAGGATGAAACCCACACACATTTTATGACAAAAGTACCATGACAGCACAAATCCAAAGTGCAAATTATCAAATGATTTTTCATCAGTTTCCAGTCTTCCCAAGAGCCACATACTTTAGACTGACAGATATACAGACAAACACCTCAAAAGTGCCAGTCGCTTGGAGTACCTGTGGGTAGTCACTGAATCTTGAGCTTTACTCCATCTTTATACATGGAATCCCTTTCTTCTTCTCCATCATGTGCTCTCAGACACTTCTCAGACTAGGCTCCGAATGACCACATTTCCAAATTTTACATTTTAACACACTTTTGAACTTACAATACACTGAATACCAGTGAGAGGTAATTTGGCCCATAATTATAATTTGGCTCATGCTTTATTTGCAAATATTTTAAAATTTTAGTTACCAAGACTCAAGCAAAATGAGCCTTTTTTTTAAAAAAAAATATGATATCTCTTTTGGTTCCTATAGCAGCTAAAGCCTTATCTACTCTCTTGCTTCCAGAATATTCTCAGAAGGTCCTGGTTACAAGGGTACGGTGGTCTTTGAGAATCTACAAAGTGCTGGAAGGGCTGATGCAGGCTGGCTTCTCAGAGCGGGTGCACTGGAGTTGGCGAGCTGGGCAGTATGTCACAGCTTTGTTCTGATGGGGCCAGGAAGGAGCAGAACCATGGCTGCATCACTGACCATGACAAGAACGGGATGACCTGGGTAATCCTAAAGTTAGCACTTCTTTAGAACAGCAGACATTTAGAGATGATCAAAATGAACAAAAATAGGTGCTTTGCTCATATATATACTGAGTGGCCAGATTATGATGATCTCTGAACCCATAGTAACCTGGCCCCTCCGTGCCCATGTCCCTCCCCTCCCCCTGGCCAGACTGGCTGGACTCCACTCATGCACAAATTCATGCACCAGGATACACACACACACACACACACACACACACACACACACACACACACACACAAACTAGAGGCCCAGTGCACAAAATTTATTTACTGGAGTGTGGGAAAGGGAGAGTCCCTCAGCTTGGTCTGCACCCTCTCGCAGCCTGGGACCCCTAGCTCCTTATGGTCCTCCTGCTCACTGCTCTTTAGTGCTGCTGTGGAGGCAAGAGATGCTTCCACCACCACCACTGCACTTGCCAGCTGTGAACCCGGCTTCTGGCTGAATGGTGCTCCCCCTGTGAAGGAGCTACCCCCTGGTGGTCAGTGCATGTCATAGCCACTGGTCATTCTGCCAGTTATTCTGCCAGTTGTTCCAAGGGTTGGTTGATTTGCATATAAGGCTTTTATTATATAGGAGATACAAACACACACACATACACACACACACACACTGAGTGGCCAAATCATTATGCATTATAATCTGGCCATTCAGTGTATAATGAAACAATGTATCCATTCTATATAATAAAACCCTAATATACAAATTGACTGAACAGCAGAACCACCAGTTGCTATGACACACACTGAGCACCAGGGGGCAGATGCTCAATGCAGGAGCTGCCTCCCAATAGTCACTGCGCTCCCACAGGGAGAGCACTGCTCAGCCAAAAGCCAGGCTCACCACTGGTGAGCACAGTGGTGGTGGTGGGAGCCTCTCCTTCTTCTGAGGCAGCACTAAGGACCCCTAGGGGATGTCTGCCTACTGGCTTAGGCCTGCTCCCCCGTAAGCCAGCAGGCGGCCATCCCCTGAGGGGTCCTGGACTGTGAGAGGACACAGGCTGAGCTGAGGGGAGCCCCCCCTCTAGTGCACAAATGTGGTACACCGGGCTTCTAGTTTAAAATGATATCTCAGAAGACCAATATCATTAGAAAAAGGTATGCACAATATGTTGAGTGGATAAAGGAGGTCAAAAATGTGTACAATATGACCTTATTTTGAATATATGTACTTGTTAAAACTGATAAAAATGAAAGTATAAAATAACAGGTGGTTTTTATTTTCCTGTTTAGCGTATCTCTATTTTCTTAATGTTTGACAGAAAAATGAGGGTATGGCTTTTAAGATAAGAAAAACTAGTTTGGGTAACGGGTTCCAGTGCACATCCCATTGGGGTGAACATTCTTGTATTCCTGTCAGGAGAGAAGACAGCCAGGCTGAACCAGGAGGCCTGTGCGTCCTGTTGCTAAGGTGCTACAGGGAAACCACAGACCTACCAGCTGCCCGCAGGAGCTCACAGTCCGCTGCCCAGCGCCAGAAGCGGAAACCCCAGGAGATCCGGAGTAGGGGTGGGAGTACGTGGGAGGGGAGGTTACACATGCCTCTGCAAAGGCTTCCCCTCCTGTCCCCTGAGTGGTACCTGTGCCCTGGATGTGAACCCTGCTGAGGTTCAATGGGTTCAGCAGTGGCTGGAGCAGCTTGGGCCTCAGAGAAGGCCCGGGGCTACTCCCTCTGTCCCCCACCTGTTCTGCTGTCTGTCCCCCACCTGTTCTGCTGTCTGTGCCCTGCCCCTCCCCTCCTCAGGTCTCTTTCTATCACCTCCACAGACCTGCTGCTCCAGCCCAAACTGTTGCTAGTGCTGGAGAGGTCTCTGCCCTCCTTGGGGCCAGACCTGGGAAGGCAGAAGTGCACCCACCCAGGGCTGCAAGTTCCTCAGGGGGAGGGAGTCCCAGGAGTCTGAGCAGATGGGGAGCCTCAGTGGGGCGCATGTGGGTGCGTTTCTGGGAGGAAACCAGGCACCGCCCGCTCCCACTCGCTGCCATCCAGCGTTTTCTCCCCCCAGTGAGTCTCTTAATTTTGCTCATTTATCTTAAAGAGCTCTGTGAGCGAGCGCCGGGGGCTCTGGTGGGGGCCGCACGGGGCTCCGACACCGACCCCCACGCTGCCTCCCAGAGGAGCCATCCAGCGTGGACCAAATCTCATTTTCCTACAAATAGTTTGTCAGAAGCAGCAGGGCAAGTAATAAATCACCAAGAGCAAGGGCTGAGAGGAGGGGGAGCAGGAGAGGGGAGGCTGGGGGCCAGATGGAGGAGCCTGTCAGGGCGGGGTTGGCGAGGGGCACCAGGGGAGAAAAACAAACAGAAAAGGAGGGAAGGAGATGAAAGAGACAAAGAGAAGAGGAGGAGAGTGGGCAAGAAAGGGAGGAGTAGAGAAGTCCAGAGAGTGCCGGGGAGGGGGAGCGGGAGGGCGGAGAAAGGAGAGGGGCCAAAGGAAAGGAGGAAAGGAAGCACTGAGAAAGACAGCGGGGTGATCCAAGAAACAGGAGAGACGGAGGAAGATGAGAAGGAATGGACCCAAGGGTGTTAATAAGAAGAAGGGGAGAGACATCTGTAAAGAGCCAGACCAGTTAAACAGGGGTGGGCAGTCCTCCAACTCCTGGTCCTCCTCCCACCGGCCCCTGCTGCCGATTCCAGGGGCAGAGGCAGGGCAGACGTCCAGTGGGGTCGTCCTAGTCCATGAGGTAACCTGGCTAGAGAGAAAGGCTCCACTCACTCGTGTGTGCATGTAAGTATGTGTATGTGTGTATGAAAGAGACAGAGGGGGAACCACATTTCAAAGATGATGATGATGATGATCTGTGTGGCCTTAAGCAAGCCACTCTACCCCTCTGTGCCTCAGTTTCCTAACCTAGACAACGGGAACAATCTTTGCTTCCAGGCCTGGGAGGACAGGCAAAGGTAACCCACAAGGAAAAGCATCGGGCACACAGTGCAGGCTGCTGATTAGGACGGGAGCCTCCCTGCATGCTGTGGTCAGTGAACTTGGGGGCTCGGGGCAGGGCCTTGAGTCTGTGCACTGCCCGCCACCCCCGCAGCCTGTGATCCCCGGCCAGGCTCTGATCCTGCAGCTGTCAGCAGAGCACACTCCAGTGCTCCCCGCTCTGCCCTTGGTCTCCTGGGAAAGCTTTGAACACCGGTGAGATCATCTGAGTCTAGCTCTCTGGGCCTCTGAAGTGAAGGCAGCCTGATAGGGGACCCCAGAGGTGCCCACCCTCCACTTCATCCCACCCCAGCTCCACCTCGACGTCTGGCTCCTGCTAGCTCAGGAGCTGTGGGCTCAGAGCAAGGATGCATTTATGCTTCTCTCCCCACCCCTTCCCTCCCAGGTGCTGGGACAGAGCCCAGGTTCTGGGGCGAATTTAGATGCCCTACAGGTGGGAGCAGGGAAGTGGAGGCTGTGGGCCTGCGCTGTGGAGGCTGAGTCTCATCTGAGTGGGCCACAGAGCTCTCCTGGCCCCAGCACAGCACTGGCCCACAGAGGCTCATGAAGTGGGTGGAATCTATTAGTATCACAGATATGGACTCACTCATTCACTTTATAATGGTCAGGAAGCTGATGTTCCATTTTACAGATAGGGCAAGCAAGATACAAAAATCACCAGACCAGGAAGTGGCCAAGCCCAGTGGGTAGACCTGGGGACTGAGGGGTGCCTCAGGGGCTTGGAATGCAGCTGGACAGACATGGACACGGTGATGGCTGGGGGGCTGGCTGTGAGCCTCATGCAGGCAATGGTGAAAAAAGAGTCCACTGAGGTGAATCAAACAGAAATGTAGTCCCACATTTTTCTTCCTTTTTCTGAGATGCAGGGACCCCTTCGGATTCCCAGGCTTGTTTCTCCCTATCAGAGCCGGAATCTACCACAGAGCAGAGCTGGGCCAGGTGCAGGGTTCCAGTGCCAGGGCTGCTGGGAGCTGGCAGTGGGACCTTGGAGAATTTGTTGGCTCAACCTTGTTCTCATCACTCAGCATGTTTTAGTCAAGGTGCCCCCGTGTCCCATCTTCAGTCTTTACAGACTCTCTTCTTGAGCCAAGAAGCTACCATGTATTTGCAATAATTTTTTTCTTTCTACAGAAAAAACTTTAAACTGCAGCTCTCAGTATTTCAATTCTCCCACCCCACAAACTGGTCTTTTCTCATGTTGTCAACCAAATGAGAGCCTACTCTGCTCTCAAGCTCTGCCCTCCGTGTAGAGAACCTGGTTCCTCCTTGTCACACTGTCACACACTTTCAATTCACTCTCACCCATCCATTTATCGAGCAACTCTTAATTGAGCACATACCAGCAAGGCCGCAGGAGAAACAAAAAAATGAGGAACACAGCCCTGTCTTTAAAACATCACTTTACAGGAGAAAGAATGTAAGCAAATAAGTAAATTATTATGTACACATTATCATACATTCCATATAAAATACTGCCCTAGAGTGTCAGAGTAGATCAAACCCTTAGAGGTTATCTATGCTTTAAAGTAGACAGTTCCTCATACACTGGCATTGCAAATCAGATGACAGCATCATCTTTGTATCTAGAATTCAGAAGGCCGGTGGCCCCTCGTTACAAGAAAGAGTCACTCTTCACAAAATTGCCTAGGAGGGAGGCCTGCTCTGTGAGGGCTTCCCAGTCTCTCTATTCTGCTGGCCTTTCTAACCCAGAATTCATCTCTCCCAGCCAAGCATGTCAAACACACGGCTCATGGGCCACAGGCCTCATTGGCCTCAGTTCCTTCCTCTGTTAAATGAGAGGACTGGACTACATGACCTCTGAGGCCCTTCCAGCTCTAACATTTTATGCTCTGTGATTAAGAGTGAGATGACATTGCTCAACCTGCTGTCCAGTGGGTGACCCGCCAACTTTCATAAAAATAATCATCATTAACCTATGATAATTGGTCAATAAAACCATCACAGTTTTATAGCATGAAACTTGGAACCTGCTGAGACCAACACTATTGATGAGCCACGTGGAAGTTCAGCCTTGGAAATGAAAAGCTAAATTCACCACCAGAGTTGTGTTCGTTACAGTGACATAGACTCAGACTTGTTTTGGTTGAAATAAGAGCAGCTAATGGAGAAGTTGAGTGACATATAAAACGCTCTTGGGTTGAGAGATTGGAGGAGGGGCTTTCTGGGGTGCGGATTGGTACCAGAGGAGACTCAGGGGGCTTGCTCAATAGAGAAGCATGTTCCTGTCCCCCTTCCCCGGGGCCATCACTGTAGGGCCAGGCAGCCTGGGTCAGTGAATGGGGGCTGGTCCACCACCAGCTCCTCGGACAACTGTCTCCCACCCTTCTTTGGGTAGCTAACCCTGTTCTGTATCTGCCCCACTTCTTACATCAGGAGGCCATCTCTCATTCCTGACTCTACACTTATTCCTTGAATTTAACAGAACTCTGCCAATCTCTTGGAAACTTTGTTCTGTCAAGGACCAGTTGGATATTTATAACATCATTCACAGGCCATACAAAATGATCAACTTAAAAATTAGCTGGCTAAATATGGTCAAACATTTAAATAACTCACCCCCAATGCCTTGGCAGGGCTAGACCAAATGTTTTCTCGGGCCTTCAAAGGCCCACAGGCTGGACATTCCCCACCACTGTAAAACAGGTGTACCCTGAAGCCACACCTTTTGTAAGACAATGAGTGTTATCAAGTGCTAACACCTGTATACCTGCCAGATAATTTGCATACTTTCACTAAATCCTCACTTCAGCCCTAAGAGATTGGAATTTTCCTCATCATTTTATAGTGAAAGAAACTGAGGCTCAGAGAATTGAAATAACTTGCCAAGTTAAATACAACTTCACCAGTTGGGGAAGTAAGGATTCAAGCCCAGGTCTGCTTGCTTCCAAAACTCTCTCCATCTAGACGTCCACCCCACTGAGCAGTCTGGCCAGGGCTCCCCTGACTCCCCCTTTCAAGAAAGAATGAGATAGTTACATTGCAAATTATTAAGGATGCCCCCTTGGCCAAGGGAAGGGATGAAATATTGACAAGAAGGAAGTGGAGGTTGAAAGCTGTGAGATATGTTTGAGCAGCAAGCCAAGCCACAAAGACACAGATGAGGAGTTTGGAGGTCATGAGGTAAGACTCAAGGGCAGTGCAGGGAGAGCGGGCACCTCAGGAAACCAGTGCAGGACACTGTAGCCTGCATGTGAGGTGTTAAAGGCACATTTTCTAGGGAGTTCATTACGGATACTTCAAGAGGCTGTACAGATCTTGATGGTCAGCCATCCAGCTTCCATCATCCCGTGTCAGCTCTCCCAAGAAGCCTTTCAGTCTGGTATGGAGAACCAGCCAGTCTATTTATGTGTAACATCAGATAGAGAACACATATAGTAACTATCAAGTTAAAAAAAAAGTGGGCACCTGTAGGCCCATTTTTGCCATCTTCTCACTGGAAGACAGCAAAAGTGTTGTTCGCCCTCGAAAGTTAACTTCATATGTGACTTGAGACATATGACAAGTAGGCCCTGCTTTAAGAAAACTTGTTAGACAAATGTGCGACTGTATCAAACTTGGTTCTGGAAGATTATTCCCATGACTGTTTGGATCGTCCACCTTTAATTTAGAGAAATGTTTATAGAACATGTCTGTTGTGCAGAGAGATGATGCCTACAAGAAAGCAGCCCTGCCCAACATTGCAAGACCGCTGGGTTGTGACAACCTGCCCTCGCTACGGAAGTATACCTTTCGACTTTACAGAGCACAAGTCATTCTTGATAGTGTGGTGTCACTAACCAGAGAGATTTCAGAAACATATGCTTGGTTGTTAAACAAGGAGTGCCTAGTTATTATGTTCTTATTAATTAATGCATATAATAGCTAGTATATATTATTCTGTACATTAGTATACATTATGTACTAACTAGAGGCCCAGTTCACAAAATTAATGCACAGAAGGGAGGGAGGTGGGGAATGAAGGGGTCCTTCAGCCCAGCCTGAACCTTCTTGCAGTCCAGGAGCCCTCGGGAGATGTCCAACTGCCAGCTTAGGCCGGCTTAGGCAGTCGGACATCCTTAGCACTGCCGTGGACAGGGGAAAGGCTCCTGCCACTCACCAGCAGTGAGCCCGGCTTCTGGCTGAGCAGCACTCCCCCTCTGGGAGCACACTGACCACCAGGGGGCAGCTCCTGCATTGAGCGTCTGCCCCCTAGTGCTCAGTGTGCATCATTGTGACCAGTCATTCTGCCATTTGGTCGATTTGCATACTAGCCTTTTATTATATAAGATTGTATAAGAGAAATCATGGTGTTATGTAAGTCTTCTAGATGCCTCACTAGCAATACATATATTGTAGATGTTAATGAACTATAATAAGATGGTGTTCACCATACACTCACATTGAACAAAACTCCTAATGGACAGGAAGTACCTACAGGGAGCAAGCCTTTTTCAGCAATGAGGCCTGTCTGCCAAGCCCATTCTCTTGAGTTGTCTGATATGTTCAAACCTCTTACCTCTCTAAGCCTCATGTCCGCATCTGTATCTCTAGCATGGGACACCCTCCTGAGCCTCCCCTCCCCAGGCTTCTCTCCTGTCTCCTTCTTGTGGCTCTGACTTTCTGGGACCCCCTGTTCCCACCAGACCCCCTCCCACCATGAATCCTCTGCACCTGTTGCCCACCTGCCCACTTACTTCTCAACTCCAAGCCCCCAGGGCTCCTGAAATTCAGATTCCAGTTTAAGCCTCTTTCCTCAGAGAGGGTTTGCTGCAGAACCCACTGGGCTGAACCCCCACACTTCATCACATCTGTCTCTGATGCAGGTTTACATGTGTGTGTGACTCATGCTTATCTCCTCCCTTGTACTACAAACTTCTTCAAAGAGAGATTGTCTGTATTCATCAGTGTAACTCAGGAACTAGTGGGAGCTCAATTAATATGTGCTGAATGAAGGAATAAAATTAATCAATCAGTTGACATAAAATGGGTGACCCCGATTAAGATGATGATGATGATGATAATAGAACAGCTAACTCCCACCACTGCGATGCTCTCCCCCAACATACGACCATATGACCCTGACCCTCATATAATCTCAAATTACAATCACCTGACTGTACAACATTGCATTTCTTCTGCAAGCTGCCCACAGCTCACCAATGATCTTCCCTCCAATGTCCTGTGTGGACAGAACCTCAGGGTCTACCTCCCACCTTTCTCCTCTGCTTCCTGTCTGTTCCTGAGTGTCATGTCCTCCTCTGCTCTTTGCCTCTCTCTTTCAGGATCTAGTGCAAAAAAAAACTAAACCTAAACCTTGTTGTTTATTGAGTCAGCTATTAACAAGACATCTGCATGCTTCCTTTTCCTTCATCATCTCCAGATTGAACGGGTGACAGGCTACAACAGGAAGCAGAGTTATAGATCTGGAACCAGAAGTCAGAAAAAGTTGATCAGTAAAAACCCTTCTCTTACCCTCTTCACCCTTAGCCATCTTATTTGCGAGCTGAAAGTCATGACTGATAAATTCAAGAGCAGTGCTCAGAGAATCCATCTGAATCCTGAGAGGAGAGTGGGAGTAGATGTTATGACATCCTTGAGCATCAGGATCCCCACAAAAGTCTACCATATACTCCCACCAGGTGAGTTCTTTTCTTCAAAAGATCAGCTTTCAGAGTAAATGCAAACAGTCCATTCAATGTTGAGATGTGTTGTATAATTACTAACATGGCAGCAATGGAATATAGGGCTCATTTCATTGTCTGTGTGCAGGAGTTCAGCTGCACTCTGTGGCTGCTGTGGGAAGTCTAAGGATTTATAAGTGTTTCTATGCCCATGACCCAGACTCCTGAACTCCTCTGTAATGTTCACCCTTCCTTCTGAGAAGCTAGAAGCAATCTGTTAATCACGGGAAAGATCTATTGGAGGTAAGATCACCCAGATTTTGAAGAGTACTGGAGATGCCAAGTCTGGTTCTGGGATCCACAATGAGCTCCCAAAACTAGGCCTGCAATGAGCTCCCAGCAGCGCGGGCCCTGGGTCTGTAACAAATGAGGTTCACGCAAACCTGGCAGCAGTGATACTCCCCAGCACTATCTCCACGCCTGAGGGTGTCCCCTGGTCTGGTCCTCTGTGTGCCTGTCTTTCTGGTAGAACTGGCTTCCCCTCTCTCACCATCTCTCCTGACCATCCAGCCCTCAAGGGAGCCTATAGTCTTGTCTCATAACAATTACAGAGACATGCCCTTTGCAAACACTGCCCAACAACTTAGAAGGCAGAAATGAATGTCCCACTTTACACATGAGTAGATTCAAGTAGGTGACAGAGGCTGGGCAGGGCAGCAGAGAAATGGGTGTTGCTAGCAACCTTCTTCCTTCTAAGACCCTGCACATCCTGTCCCTCCCAGTCTTGGGGGCTCACATTGAACATCATGAACATGTCTGGGCTCCTTTACAAGAAGTACCCTTAGAGTAGACAGAGCCCAAAGGGTGAGTATGGCTCGCATATAGAGGAAACCCACGATGAGCCCTAAAGAAAGACATCAAGGGGCCAGTTGAGCGGGTGACAGGCTACAGCAGGAAGCAGAGTTATAGATCTGGAGCCAGAAGTCAGAAAAAGTTGATCAGTAAAAACAACGTATCATGATAAAGGATTCAGGATGAGGCTAAACGGTGTGCAGGCACAATGCCTTTGGCAGCAGTGGGAAAGGGGGGACAATCTGAGATGTTATAAAGTGGTGGATAAAGAATATGTGTACATGTGCACAATGGAATATTACTCATAAAAAGGAAGTCCCGACAACTTGGATGGACCTTCGGGTATTACACTAAGTGACATAAGTCAGACGTAGAAAGGCAAGCATTGTACGGTCTCACCTTTCCATAGAATAGCAGGGGGAAATATGAGCTCATAGAAATAGAGGGGAGAATGGTGCTTGCCAGAGGCATCAGGGAGGATGAAATGGGTAAAGGAGGTGAAAAGGTACAAACTTCCAGATAAAAAATAATAATAGAGTCATGGTGACTCTAGTTAATAACATCGTATTGCTAAGAGATTAGATCTTAGCATTTCTCATCCCAAGAAAAACATGTTTATTTATAACTATGAGTGGGACCAGATGTTAACTAGATATATTATGGTGATCACTTTGTGATATATACAAATAGCAAACCATTACATTGTACACCTGAAACTAATATAACGTTGTATGTAAATTATACCTTAAAAAGGTAAATGAAAGGTGGCTATGAGCTATTATGTAAGAGGAATAAAGAAGTTGAAGACGATAAACAACTATCAGCCTGCCTCCTGGGCAGAGCAGGCCTTCCTTCCGCAGTGGGAAGGCTGGGCTGACCCCGCGGAGTGCATCCACTACCCTGGTTTCCGATGCGCAACGAAGCACCAACGACGGCCACTAACAGCTGCTGTGGCCTATTTGTAGTGGTCTCTGGGGAAGAGGAGCCATAGCCTTCTTCTCAATCTCATTTCAGCTCCCAAACTTCCTCCAGTCTGAGACTTCTCCTCTGCCACCCACCCCACCCCCCACTTTAGGAGGGGCGTCACCCAGAATGGTCCTTGTGTGGGCTGGCAAGACATTTTATGTTTTCACCATCCTGCTCTCTCTTTTCCCACAGGATGCCCAGATTCGCCTTTTCTTTTCCCTGAAAAGAGGGAATCCCTGGCAAAAGAGCGAGGCATTGGAGCACGGTGATGACCTGAAACAGAGCCCTGGTGGGGACCAGTTCTGCCACCTATGGGCTGGGCCATCTGGACCTTGTGGCTGGACCACTCTGTGCTGCAGGCTCCTGGCCTGCTAAGGCGGGTAGGGACAGTGACCAACACATAGGGTCCTCAGGGTTAGGGGGAATCCAGCGCTTTGTACCTGGCACGAGGCGGCTGTGACTACCACGGCATCAGCCTCCTCCCCCTCACACATGATGATAATGTCATCCATGTGGTTTGTATTAAAGACTGTGCGAGGACGGTCAGGAGCCCCTCGTGGGGACTTGGCTCAGCTGCCCAGTTTGCCTGGCACTTACATGCATGTGGTCGCATTGAGGTCTTAGAATACCTGTGTAGTTGGTTATCATAATCCCCATGGTGCCATTTTTTATCTCTTTATCTTAAATTTGCATTCTGTATAGCATGATTGAAGCAAATAGATGAAGAATAGGTTTAAATCTTGTTAACAAAGCTCCATGGTAACCTATAACATTAAGTAAAGGATCTATTTGGGAAAGGAGAATGAAAGAGCAGACATAGTTCCTGTTCTGGGCAGTTTATACATGATTTGTCAGAGAGCATACATACATACACACACATACACACTACACACCACACATATACCACACACACACACACCACATACACACATACATCATACACATATATACCATATACACATACCAGTACATACCACACACACACCACATACACACATACAGCATACACACATATACCATATACATATACCAGTAAGTACACACCACACACACACACACCCCATACAGCGCTCACACCCTCACACTAGCTATGTTTTACAGCAACTTGGCCAGGCCAGGTGTCCAGTGAGTTTCTATCCCAGGTCCCCTGAGGTCTCTGGGAGGTTTAGGAATTCTGCTCACTGTAGATTCCCCTGAAAGTCAGACAGAGGTTTCCTAACCAGGAACAAGAGGTGGGCCTGCGTGTGCCCCATGCAGGTGGCTGCTGTGCTGGCTGGGGCTTCATTTATATCGAGCCTCACAACATGCTCCTGCTTCACCCTCCAGAGCATCTCAGGAGTTGCACCCTGATATTGCAGTAAGTCAAAGATGACATAATTAAAAAAGAGGAAGGACTGGAAAAGGGTTGAGTAAATGCACGCCAAGGCTACACAGACCACAGCAGTTCAGAAAGTCAGTTTACAAAGTTACTGACCAACATGCTCCACCCTCGGTAGGTTGCCCGCCTCAACACACTCCCTCCCACCCTCCCCGCTCCACCCCTGTATCGTGTATCTCCACAACTGGAAAGGCTATGGCTCCCACCTCGTAGGAGTTTGGTGCCCCTTTCTTGCAGAGCTCATTCTGAAAGAGGGGGTGGGTGGCTTGTGTGTGCAGGGATGGAAATGTTTCCATGGTAAAATCTCACAGACAGTATGTTGCGATCAATAGAGGGAGGCTGTCTCTTAACAAAGGTTTTCAAAGTGATGCTGTGGGTTCAGGAAGAACTGTGGGCCATTCCATAGAGACTTGAAACCCATCCCCTCAATTGGCCGGGAACAGATTGCAGACATGCGGCTCCTTATGAGTTTGCTCCAAAGACAGCTGTGCGCCTCACCTCACATCTGTACTATGGCCCAGCAGTTGTTCCTGCTCTGTGGAACAAGGGCCGGGCAACCCCTGCTAGGTCCCGTGGGGGCGTTCCTGGTCTGAGTGGCAGGCAGCTGGCAGGTAGGCAAAGCTTCCCCAATGCTTGACTAAAGGAACTGAGGACAATCCAATGCCCCCCCAACTCCACATCATAGTTATCGCCCACCTCTCACATGTGCTCAGGGCCTCTGCTCAGGGCCTCTGCAGAAGAGCCGCACCAGCCTGCTGGACACTGACTTCACCACCCCAGGGTGGTCCAGTTCAGCTGAGTCTACTGCTGGACAGAAATTTGGATGGAGTCCCTACCACCACTAAATTCTAGCATAACTTAAATATCTTGAGGACAATCTCACCAATTTGGGAAAGAGGAAACAGCCTTGGTATACCCAAGGACACACAGCTGGCCAGGACAGGGCTGAGCTGACTCCCAGGGCTGGTCATGGCCAAATTCCTCTCACATCTGATCCTCCCTTAACCCTACAAGACATTCAACCCACAGCAATCTGGAGCCTCGTGACCTTCTTACTAGACAGGTCTCACTTGCTATTTTAACTCTCATTTCTGTATCATTAGCACCGGCCCCTTATTGAAAGTCCAGGCCTATTTTTTCAGATGTGTGAAGATTTCAGATGCAGTCTGATGGACCCGTTGCCGTCCTCTCTCATAACCCTACACTGCCCATGAGGTTCCTGGTGAGGATCTATGACCCAGCCCAGACACGTAGCCACAGAGGAAGCTGTTCTGGGCTGCACCCCAGACATAAGGATGGACACAAGGCAGGGACACCCTCCCCTGGAGGACTCTTGGGGAGTGGGCAGGAGGCTTGAACATCTGGCATCTCGGTCCCCATCTGGTCTCAGCTATCCACATTCTGGGACTAAACACCCTTCCTCCTCACGTGGCTCAGTCGAAGAAGGGGTGTTAGAACACAGTTCTTCCCAAGGGTGAAGTAAAAGCTGCTTCTCCTTAAATTCCATAGTACTAACTGACTCTAAACATGGCCCCGGGCCCCCAGAGCAAACACCTTCTCTTCCCTAACCCAGGCATCTCCAGGGCCCAGGACTCACTCCTAAAGCCTGATCCTCAGACACACACCAGAGGTAGAACCCCACGCACTGTGCTTAGAGGGACCTAGACAGAGGAGAACCACACTGTTGTCTCCCCCTGGCCTGGCAGAGAAATTGTCCCAGCAGTGAAGGTGTCCCAGCAGAGAGATTGTACCTGCAGTGAGGGTGTGCTGGCAGTGAGGGTGTGCAACAGTGAAGGTGTCCCAGCAGTAAGGCTGTGCTGGCAGTGAGGGTGTGCCAGCAGTGGGGGTGTCCCAGCAGTAAGGTTGTGCAATAGTGAGGTGTGCTTTCAATGAGGGTGTGCCTGCAGTGAGGGTGTGCTGGCAGTGAGGATGTGCCAGCAGTAAGGTTGCACCTGCATTGAGGGTATGCTGGCCGTGAAGGTGTTCAGGCAGTGAGGGTATCCCTGCAGTGAGGGTGTGCCTGCAGTGAGGGTGTGCAGCAATGAGGTTGTGCAGCAGTGAGGATATGCCTGCAGTGAGGGTGTGCCTGCAGTGAGGGTGTGCAGCAGTGAGGTTGTGCAGCAGTGAGGGTGTCCCTGCAGTGGGGGTGTGCAGCAATGCGGGTGTGCTGGCAGTGAGAATGTGCCTGCAGTAAGGTTGTGCCGGCAGTGAGGTTGTGCCGGCAGTGAGGTTGTGCCGGCAGTGAGGGTGTGCTGGCAGTGAGGGTGTGCCAGCAGTGAGGGTGTACTGGCAGTAAGAATGTGCCTGCAGTGAGGGTATGCCGGCAGTGAGGTTGTGCTGGCAGTGAGGGTGTGCCGGCAGTGAGGTTGTGCTGGCAGTGAGGGTGTTCTGGAAGTGAGGGTGTCCCAGCAGTGAGGTTGTGCCAGCCAGGTCCCAGGACCTCCTCCCAATTCCTCTATGAAAAGTACTCAGTTTCCACTGGCAATTTTCTTTGTCTTCTGCCACTCCACCTACTATCTTCTGTCCGTCCTACAGTTTTGTCAGAGCCCTTCTCAAACCCCAGCTGTGATAGAGATAAAGATAGAGAGGTGAGGAGGGAGGCTGATCTTCAACACTATCTGTAAAGCAAGGGGCCTGAACTGGGCAGCCCCCGCCCGCATGTCCTATTATATAATTGCATCTGATTCACTTCATCACAGCTTATGCTTTACCTTCCTCCTGGATGTTGAGATCTACCGGCCAAGCACTTGTTTAACACGCACTTGGCCATCCGTCGAATGGGTGCCCAGTGAGGACCAGGTGGGCCACAATAGTGCATGCTGAGGGGAAGGGCAGCTCATTCAGAAGCGGGCAGAGGAACAAACACCTTCTCTTCCCTAATCCAGACATCTCCAAGAGAGTGGCTCATGTGGGTACCGGGCAGGTGGAGTGGGCAGGAAGGGACAGACAACACTCAGAGGGAAAGAGGCCAGTGGTTAACATGCTCCTACCTCTTGTGGGGTTTGGAGTTTGGACAGAGATTAAAAAAAAAAAAAGAATTAGAGGGCAGGGGGGCACAATGGTCATTTGGCCAGGCGCTCAGGACCAGCGTTTGCAAGCTGCACACATCCAAGCTCTGAGCCTTGGTCCCCTCACCTGCACCTGAGAGACTCGGAACCTCAAAGTGTGGCCAAGCTGGTTAGGAATGCAGAGTCCCAGGCCCAGCTTTCAGCAGGTCCCTAGGTGGCGCTGCGAATGTGGACGAGTGAGGGGCTAGTCCTGGACAACCTGCCTGTGATTCCAGTGCTGAGGCTGTGAGAGGAGGGGGGGGGGGGTTGTTCACAGGGCCTTCCTGGGGTGACAGCTGAGTCTGTACCTTGATTGGAACAGTAGTTATAGAGATGGAGATATCTGTCAAAACTCATGCATTATAGTATGTCTACAATTACCTCAATAAAGTTGATTTAAAAAGAAAATTACTCCAACCCTAAACCATTCCTTTGAGTAAAGCTGTAGGAAAGAAGAACACTATTAAGGGCCTCAGGAATGTTTTACTTCCTGGTCTGTGGCTGCCCCGGAGAAAGGCTGTGCTCAGGCAAAAATGAGAGGTGGCATGTGTTCTCTGGGTGCAAATCAGGCTTTCTTTCCCCGCGTGTGAAAATATTCCCTGTCTCCCACACAGTCCCACCGCCACAGTCCATACCGATTAGTCACCATCTCTGGAATTTTTCAGCCTCTCCAACAGACAGCAGGTCTGAGGGCACTCTGGTGCCTCAGCAACCACTTCCCATGGCTTCGTCAGGATCCGGGTGCCCAGCACGTGCAGAGGGCAGAGGGCAGAGAGAAGGAACAGCATGTAGCACAGTATGTCCTGAGTAACATACAATCATATTTTGGACACAAGGCAGGGGCTTGAGTAAAAAGAAGTTAAATTGCCAAAACTGGTTTGGCTCAGTGGTAGAGCGTCGGTCTGCAGACTGAAAGATCCCGGGTTCGATTCTGGTCAAGGGCATGTACATTGGTTGCGGGCGCATCCCCGGTGGGGGGTGTGCAGAAGGCAGCTGGTCGATGTTTCTCTCTCATCGACGTTTCTAGCTCGCTATCTCTCTCCCTTCGTCTCTGTAAAATATCAATAAAATATATTTTTTTAAATAAAAGAAGTTAAATTGGCCTAGCCAGTTTGGCTCAGTGGATAGAGTGTTGGCCTGTGGACTCAAAGGTCCCAGGTTTGATTCTGGCCAAGAGCATGTACCTTGATTGTGAGGCATATCCTCACTGCCGGCACACCCTCACTGCAGGGACATCCTCACATGCCAGTAGGGAGTGTGCAGGAGGCAGCTGATCAATGTTTCTCTCTCATTAGTGTTTCTAACTATCTCTCTCCCTTACTCTCTGTAAAAAAATTCAATAAAATATATTTTTTAAAAGAAGTTAAATTATAATTGAGGATGGGCTACCCCCTCAGCTGGAGGACTCCTCATCCCCCACCGAGTGGCCAGGGGAGAGTCTCCTCTTGGTTCCCACCCGCCCCTGCACCCTGTGTAAGCAGAGACTCAGGGAGGCCACCCAGCTCCCCCAGGTCGCACAGTGAGGAGCAGGGGGAGAGGCCTGGCTACAGAAAGTGCCACATGCTCGATTGGCATCAGGTGGCAGACTGAGATCTCCCCAACCTTGTTGCTTTTCCAGAAGCAACCAGGTGCTAAACTGTGAAGTGCTCCAACCCAGAACAGGGGAGCAGAACCATGAGCTCCAGAGGGGTGTGTGCTCCGGTGTCGTCCCCCCCCCTCCCGGGTGACGTCCACCTTCATGAAAATGTGCTGATTGGAGGGTGCAGGAGCCTGGTGCCTCGTCAGGGGACCCACCGTGGGCCCCGGGGAATAATTCATCTCCGGGAGGCGAGGGCAGGGCAGCCCGTGCCCCTCCTCCTTCGCCAGGGCAACCTAGGACGTCAGACAACACTGCGGAGGCCTCATTATTGGGCTGCACAGCCATTGTCCTCTGGACAATAGTTTCCGGCCCTGGCTTTGTGTGGGGCTGCCAGCCAAAGTTATTAACCCCAGGAGCTGCCTTTGAAGGACATCCAAGGGAAGGGTGAAAGGTCACCCGGAGCAGTACAGGCAGCGGAAGTGGGAGGGAGAGGCAGCACAAAGGAGAGGGATGAGCCCCTGTGCCCCTTCCCCTCCCCCCGGGGTAACCCCAAACAGAGCCGGGCTCAGAGGGGGTGTCCGGAGGAAGTTTCTGCTGCTGCTGCAGAACAGAGAGGAGCAGGGATGGCTGACCATCTGACAGGCTCAGGGGTGTGCACAGCGACAGGACCCTGGCTGCATATGGAAAGAACTGAGTTTCTGGGAGAAAGCAGGAGGAGGTAGCACAGGCTGGGCCTAAGGCTTCTCTATTCACTCTTCAAATTCCTCAAATAGCATCATTTTTAAAAATATATTTTATTGATTTTTCACAGAGAGGAAGAGAGAGGGATAGAGGGTCAGAAACATCGATGAGAGAGAAACATCGACCAGCTGCCTCCTGCACACCCCCCCACTGGGGAAGTGCCCGCAACCAGAATCGAACCTGGGACCTCTCAGTCCGCAGACAGACGCTCTACACACTGAGCAAAAACTGGTTTCGGCTCAAATAGCATCTTGCTACCCAAGATCCCTGGTATCCATGCCACCTGCCTGTCCTCTGTCCCTCAGGATGTGCTGGCCCTGCTGGGGAAGGGCGCCCCCTCCCTGCACTGCCCAGGTTACCCACAGGTCTGCGTAGTACAGGTGAAGACACCATAGCTTAGGGCCATAGCCAGGGCTGGAGAAGTTTCATTGGTCCTCTAATGACGACAACCTGTATTTAACTGGGCAGGGACACTGGTGCCCAGACAGGGAGAGGGCTCAGCACAGGGCACAGTGGATGAGCAAACCTGGAACCTGCTGGTTGTCCACCCCCTGCTCTGAGCAGACACCGGGCCTCTGACATTCAGCCAGAGTCTCCACCCTTGCCCAGGCTTCCCAATCTCTGGGGTTCCCTAGGAGGGTTCCCCAGGGGGTCCCGGCTTCCTAAATGCCAAAAGGCAAGGCCCCATGAGATGCCAGACCAGGGAGATAACCTTGCCCTGCCTACCAAAGGAGAGAAAAGCAAGTGTCATTCCCAGGGCAGCCGCCACCTGGCCAGACAGGCCTCCAGCTCTGCCCACCTAGCAAAAGTTATCCGGATCAGAACCTCCATGAATCGTAAGGTGGAGACCCACAGAGGCCGTGGCTCGTTCAAGGTCAGAGGGGTCAGGGCCAGATGCTGGTCTCCTTCTCAAGGCCTCTCTTCTGGCCAACACAGAAACAGGCAGGGCAACCACTGAGTGATAAGAGAAGGCTTACAGCTCCCTATACTTTTGCATACGTGGGAGTTTGACAGTGAGGTATAAATTATTCCACTCGACTCTTACATTTAAGGTTATACATCTTTTAAAATTTTTAAAGAAATTTCAGTTCCATGACAGATTGCTTGGAGGAGGGAAGAAATAGAAAAGGCCTACGTGCAAGGATTCCACGGGAGCTGGAGGAGAGCGGAGAGCGACCCTTTGTGGCTGAGGAGGAAGGGCCCAGAAGGCCTGCACTGTCCCATTTCCTTTCCCCGGTCCTCATCCCACATCCTGTTCCCCTTCCCTCGGTGCTCCTGACTATGTGCCCCTCCACCACCCCTCCTGATCCTGCCCACCGGGCATGGCTCTCTAGCTCTCCTCCTCCCCAGCCCCTGATTCCAAACTTCTGTCTGGTGTGTTCCTCAGGCCTGGCAGCTTGCCACCAGCTCCTGCCCACCCACCCATGAAAGCCCAGCACAGACCACCCCAGCCCTCCCCATCTTCACCTCTCAGTGCCTTCCTAGTCACCTCCTGAGCTCTGCTGATCTTTGCCAATTCTCCCTGCCTGGTCATGGGCTTCTTGGGGCCAGCTGAAGGCTGCTCATGAGTTAGTGGTCAGCATGGTTGACCTTAGTGAGATAAATAGCCAAGTAAAAACCTGTTTGAAAAAAACTGTTTCTTCTTTTTTAATTGTTGACAGTATTACAGATGTCCCTCATCCCCTGCCCCTCTTCGCTCCTCTCCACCCAACCTGCACCCCACCCCAGGGCTTCATAACACTGTTGTCTGTGTCCATGGGCTGTGCATGTATGCATGTATGTTCTTTGGTTAATCTCTTCCCACTCCTTCCACCCTCTTCCCCTCTAAGAAATGGCAGTCTGTTCCCTGTAAGACCTTTATCTTAACAAACTCATAGCAAAGCAGATCAAACTAAGGTAAAAGTGGAGTCTACCCTCTCACTCTCCCTCCCTCTCTCCATCTCTTTATCTCCATCTGTTTCTATCTTTATCTCTATCTATATCACAAATACATTCACACACATACCACACACACACACACACACACACACACACACACACACACCATCCTCCTTGTCTCTCCAAAGCCAAGGACACCAGCTCCCTGTCCTTTGCCCTAGATTCCCTGTTTTTACAATACTACAATTCTGACCCAAACCATGCAACTTCTGCAAACTGCAGCAGAAAATAGAAGAGGCCTTTGTTCTCTAACAGCATGCTCTGTCTGTTCAGCATCCGGACCCCATGGGTACCGGAGTCACAGAGTGAAGTGCTTGTGGGGACAGGGCTCAGTCCAGTGAGTGTTCCAGGCCTGCTTTGGCCCCCCTCTTTACTAATGCCCCCCAAAAAAGGCCAAAGTTTCCAGAATTTGGTAACAGATTAAAATCCAAGCCAACAACAATGGGAGGAGTAGAAGGGAGAGGAAAGCAAATGAAATGTTAAAAAAAAAAATTAAGCAACACTTGCATTCTCATTAGTAGGAGCATGTGAGACGAAGCACGCTATGCTATTAGGCATTCTTGCGACTCAGTAAACACAGCTGAATAAATTTATAAATATCAGCATTAAGCGAGATTTAACGGGAAGCTGTTTATCTTCTGCCTGTCAGGCAGGCGGCGAGGCTCTGCACGCCTCACTCTCCTGTCCTGGCCAGGTGAGCACCGAGTGGTGGGGCTGCCAAGGAGGCCCGGGGGGATGAGGGGTGAGAGTCCAAGTCTCAGTTGCCCTGGCAGTGCAGCGAGGGTCTGGGTGACTCAAGGGCACTTTGTAACTCTCCAAGTGAACATTCCTGAACTGCACACTAAGAAATCACTGCCTGACTCACAAGGCTACTGAGAAGACCAGAGGAGTTCCTGCAAATGCCTGCTCCTAAGAGGCACACACCAATGCTACACGGCTTCCTTCCTTTCCCGAGCTGGGCCGCACAGTCTTGACAGGAAGAAGATGGGGAGCAGGCAAAAGGCAATGCCAAGGTGGCCACAGGTGGACATGGACATGGGGAGCATGGTGTGCCTCCTGCTGAGCTGTGAGCAGGGACAAGTGCTCCACCCCTTCAGCCCCTGACCCATGGGTACCGAAGTCACAGGGTGACATGCCCATGGAGACAGGGCTCAGTCCAATAAGTGTTCCAGGCCCAAGTAGGACTTTGTTCCCATGAGTCTATCTTGCCAAACCTGTTTCCCCCTATTGTATCCTTATGTCCTTCTGATGCCAGAGCCTGTGTGACAATGGCCCAATGAGAACAGATGCAGTGAGTATCCAGTGTCAGTGAACAGGGCACTGAGCCCCAGAGATGTCCTGTAGCAAGGGAGCCTGAACATTGGAGAGATGGGGACCCTGTCCCTTTGTGATGCCTGCCACCTGCCTCTCACTTGCCCTGATCCCACCTATAGCCTGGACCCCTGTTTGTGGGCTCCCTGAGAAAACAGCAGGGATTCCAAAGGCATGTGAACTGCATCTCTGAAAGCCGTCACGTCCCTGTGCCTGGACCGTGGGCCCCAAGGCACCTCTCTCTCTCTCTCTCTCTCTCTCTCTCTCTCTCTCTCACACACACACACACACACACACACACACACACACACATGAATAAAATTAGATTAAATGTAAAATAAAACAAAATCTGTGATCCTGGTCTGGCTTGCTGCCTATAAACTGATAGAACCATCAAGACAAGGCAGAGTACAGGCCCCAATAAAAGTCACATAAATAAAAGAGTGGGCAAAAGTAGGTTTATAGTTGTGAGTATTTGAAAGTTTATTTTTGTATTATTATCTATTAATTATTGTATTATTTATTTGTATTACAGCTGTAAACCTACTTTGCCCATGCTTGTATGTGACACACTGATTTCCTGCCCAACATGGCTTCCTTCATTGGAAGAGGCCATAAGATCCCAGCAGAGTTCTTGAGAACAGAACATACACTTGGCAACCCTAAATGCTCCTAGTCTTCCCTCTTCCCATTGCTGAGTCCTGCAGACCCTGGAGTCCACCCAGGGTAATATCCCTAGAGGTTCCCCAAGATGCTTTGCTGCCGGGCAGCATTTCCATGGGGCTATGGGTGGACGTCAGGGTTATGGGTGGATGTCAGGGATATGGGTGGATGTTGGGGATGTGAGTGGACGTTGGGGATGCGGGTGGACATCGGGGATGTGGGTAGATGTTGCAGAATAAAATGTGCAACAGAATTGCACCCTCAACATACTGAGACTGTGAGCTCCTAGAGGCTCCCTCTGCTGTCCCAGGAATGGCTACTTGAGCCCGAGGCTATCCTTTCTAAAGAAGTAAGTAAAGAGAAGGTAAGTAAAGGCCGATGGCATGTAAGGGGACCACACAGAGGTCCATGGGGAAGTTTCCAGATGTCTCAATGGCTGCCTCCTGGTTGATGAAATGAAAGGTGGAAGCAGGTCATCTTCGTCCGCCCCAGCCTGCATCGTAAGCATCGCCATGGTTATGTCTATGGCTGTGCAGGGCTGAGGCTCTGGGAGCGGAGTGCAGAGCAGCGGCATTTCTGCTTATTTACAGATCCCTGAGTGCAAGTGTGCTGGGTTTTATGGCTGAGATAAGCACCCGGCAAATTGCATCAGACCCCACATTTGTAGGAAGCCAGCTCTGTGTGAGCACACTACCAGAGGCTCAGAAAGAAATGCAGAATTACAGTGGAAATCTTGCATTGCAAATTGAACGGCATGTGAGAGAGGAGCCCTGGGCCTCATTTGGGTCTGAAACAAAATGGTCTGCTACGTATGCCTTTGTGTTGTTGCTCCAAGTCTCAGCCATGGAGGCAGGAGGAGCCCAGACATTCAAGGCCCCAAAGCCTGTGTCTAAAGGTGGGGTCACAACAATGGCTGCTGATTGTCTCCACCCACTTTTGTGGATGCCTGTCCACGTTCCAAGTGCCACCAATATTTCTGGGCATCTCAGAACAATGTCACAAAGCCTTACATACATGCCTGAAAAATCAAGAAAGGGAGGGTGGTAGTGTTTGTGCTGGTAATAGGGAAGCCAGGAGGAAACACGAGTTGTTTCTTTGATCAGGGAGTGTGTGTGTGTGTTTGTGTGTGTGTGTGTGTGTGTGTGTGTGTGTGTGTGTGTGTGTGTAGAGGATATGTCACGCTTGGGATGTGTTACCTTCGAGGCTCTTCAGTGATTTCCAGCAGCAACACTCGCTTTGAGCTGGGGAGACAGTCAGGCCAGAAAGAGATATTTGTTATCTTCTCAGAGAGAGCGCTGAAGCATGGAGGTTGGGAGCTGGCCAGAGGAGAGAGTGTTGAAAGACGAGAACATGAGCAAGTCCCCTGGATTCAAAAGCACCTTAAATTGGCGATGGGGAGGGAAGGGAAGTCAGAGGAGAAGGCACACCTGGAAGACACAGCTGCAGTGTGACTGGATGTTGGGTCGCAGAGGACTAGAGGGAGGGAAGAGGTGACCAGGACGAATCCTGCAGGGTAGTCACAGGACAGGGACTGAGAAAAGCCACTGAATGTGGCATTGGTGACCTTCAGAAAACCCTTTCAGCAGGTCGGTGTGGAAAGAGACCAGATGACAAGAAACCGAGGAAGGAGTTGGTGGTAAGAACATTTAGGCAGCAGTGTGACTAAATTATATCCCCCCAAAAGGCATGATGAAGTCCTAATCCCTGCTACTGGTGAATGTGACCTTGTTTGGAAATAGGGTATTTACAGAGGTTATGGTTAGGATACAGTCACTGGGATGAGCCTTTAATCCAATAATTTCAGAGCTGCATTCTGGAAGTCACTGTCTCCACCCCTTCATTATAAAAATGAGGCAACAGAGGCTTGCTGAAGAATTGGGGATGAGCAACTTCCATAAGTTAATTTACAACGCAAGATAGTAGATGAGTCCTTTCTCGGTAATTAGTATTTTGTGGTGTGTGTGTGTGTGTGTGTGTGTGTGTGTGTGTGTGAGGGGGGGGGGGGAGAGAGATTAAGAACAATGTAAACTGGAGGGTGGAATCCTATCTTCTCAGTTACCCACACCCATGGAAATCAGCATGAGTGCAAGGCAGCAGACATGTCTCCCCCTGGTGGTACGTACCTGAATTACAGGCAGAGTCTAGCCAATACAAAGAAACCAAGGACACTGCCTGGAGTCCCACACCTCCTTCACAGGCCCAGACACGCTTCTCAGGACTTGCTATTTTTTTTTTTTTTTACTCAGGCCTCAGGGATGTGGGATGTTTGTTGCCCCCTCCCTTCTCCCTATCCCCCAGGCCCCTTTCCTGTAAAAAGTATAGGAACTAGGGGGAAAGTAACAAGCAAAACCTGTGAAACTTGACCAGCACTAGTTCTGGTCTCCACTTCTTTGAAGACTGAATGGAAGGACCATGCCCTGCAGACACAGTATGAAATTCAGGAACTGCCTTTTCCTTCAAGATTGAAAAGTGAGTCTCACCGACCTCCGAGGCTGCGCCACCACTGCCATTCTGCCTGGCTTGTCTCCAGAAAGACCCAGTGGCCTCACCCCCCAGGGTGACCCTCGTCTCAGCAGAATGTCAGCCACAGCAAAAGGAAGCACGGGCTGGACTCCAGGGACATCCCTGTTGTCCCCAGACCAGCTGCTGGGAGGATCCCCTCTGAGAATGGATCAGGGACTCATCTAAAATGCCAAGAATGACACCTCAGTGCCAGGCCTAAAGGCATAGTGGAAACTTGAAGAGCTGAGGCTGCATAAAGAGAAAGGTACCTGCAAATGAAGGCTGATGCTTCTAATTAAAGGGAGGGGCCTGGAGATGAGCAATGCGAGGAGGGAACTGGAGCAGGTCGCAGGGCACTGCCTTGTGGGGTGGGGTGGAGGGGAAGCCGCTGGGCCACAGGGTTCCTCCTTTCCTCAGGGCCCTGCTTGAACACCACCCCCCAGCCCACACAGAGGAGGGGTCGACCCACCTGCTCCTGCGTTGGGGGCGAATATGGCTCCAGGAAAAGGGAGGGCCCTCTGTGTTTTGGAATAGCTCTGACATGGCAGACTGGCCCAGAAGCCCAGGGACCCAACTATCAGACCCCAGAATCAAAACTGTTTGATGGAAGTGATTGGACCCCAAAGTGATGGGACAGGTGAGAAATAGAGGCAGGCTCACCTTTCTCCACTTCACCTGCAGGGAGGAAGTAGGTCCAGAAGCCACCTGAGTCCCAAGCAGCAGTGAGGCCCAGGGTAACATCTAGGAAGGCTTTTAGAGCCCAAGCTACTTCATCTTATCATCATCCCTAAAATTCGCAGAGCTCGTAACAAGTCCTGGGCCCTTTGATTTAATTACCTCACCTCATTTAGTCCTCGTGCAGCCCATGAAATTATCCCCATCTCACAGGTGAGGCAAATGAGACTCCCAGGCCCAGTCCTTGTGCAGGACCCACAGGAAGAGCAGAGTGGAGCCTCCAAGGCCATCCAACTCCAAAGTTCAAGGTCTCCAATGGGCCTTTTCTTCAGGGATAAGGGCACCTGGGGAGGTGCTTGGTGGGAATGCCATACAGCCAGCCCTTGGACAACACATGTTACTGGTGCTCAGTAACTGTCATGCCCCATTCTTCAGAGGGTGGTGGCAGGGGGTCCCCCTGGAGGATGACTCTGGAAAGACAAAACATGGGGCACCGAAATCACCTGTGGGGCCCTAAGGGCCAAGCTCACAGGCAAGAGCATGTGAGTGTCTGATCCAGGCTTCTGGATCACCGTCCTTCCTGCAGGCGACGTGGAAGGGTGAGTACTGCTTGCTGTGTCCCTCCCTCGGTGGGAAGGTAACTGAGGATGAGGGCCAAGCAGAATCAGGGTCTCTGAGTCCTCATGTGTCCCCAGGTGATTCAGGTGCTACTCTTTTTGGCATTCACCACACATCAGGCACTTGAGAACTTTGCAGTACCAAGCAAAGGACTAGTCCTTCCTCACCTGCCTGTTGGGGTCAAGACTGCTGTGTCCAGCAAACAGAATGCCACCTCCTTGTGCATCTCCGTTAGAGTCGCCTGTGTGTGATGACAAAACTAAGCAACCCAAGCAGGGCGGTCAGTCTCCGCGAGTGGCCTGTGGAGTGAAAGCCCCAGGGAGCTTTGCCTGAGGGTCTGCAGGGTGCAAAGCCCTGGGTGATCTTCACTCTGAAAGGACAGTGACAAGCGCACTCATGCCGTACAGAACCCTATTTCGTGTGCCACCATCTGCCATCAGGTGTGACACACATCGTCATCCCCATTTTATAGAGGAGGAGACAAAGGCACAGGGAGAGAAGGTGAAAAGGCGGGGCCCTCTCCCTGGGAGCTCAGTCTAACCCTCACCCCCATTTCCGTGCTCTTTGAGATGGGAAGGGTCACCTGGAGTCTGGCGGCCAAATCCTTGCCCAGTGGCTGTGGAGGCTCCGTGCTTCAGAGGAACATCTCCCTCCCGGACTGAGTGTGAATTCCTGGACCCGGTGATGAAGGAGGAAAACTTTGGATTTCAAAAAAAAAAATCAGTGACCCACAGTCTTCACCACCCCAGGCATGTTCTGGGGGACAGTGCTTCATGTCCACGTGTCACCAGAGTCCAACATGGTGGTCTCATCAGTATCTGCCATTCTTCATGGGGCTGAAGCCAAGCCAGCTCTGGCCTCTTGCTCCCATCTACCTCCCCTGGGGCCTCAGGGCAGACCCCTCCCCCAGGTCCATGAGACAACACCCTCCCCAGTTTGGGGCCCCAGTACATCAGGGTTCCAGGAAGGTCTGGCAGTGATGGAATGGGGCGTGGCTTGGCCAGGGGACCTGCATGTTTAGCACAATGACCTGATTGTGTGGCTTGTTCCAACTCAGCAGTGCTCAGATGGTCACATGCTCCCCTGGCAGCAGGTGCTGTGACCTTTGCCCAGAGTTCTGGAGCCTTCGGTGCAGGACTGAGTGCCAGCGAGGAGGAGGGTGGTCTGACTGTCTCCCACTGCCCTGGGATCTGGGGAGCCCCTCCTTCTGCACCTCTTCCTGGCCCTGGTCAGAGTCTGAGCCCACCTCCCACCCAGAGTCTACTCAGGGGACCCTCAGCTGCGCAGAGCAGAGACGGGCAGACACCATCCTCGGGTAAATGTTAAGGCTACTGAGTTTCTGCTTCAGCCACCAGCTGCCAACCACCAATGCGGGCATGCCTGGCTGAGACTTTGGCCCAGAGTTTATCTTGTGAACTGCTGTGTGCCGGCACCTGGGTGCACACTGCCACAGTGAGGTCATCGAGTTGTCCCCGCCGCTCACATTCCTTCCACGAGACATCAATCAGGCCAGCACAAAGGTTTACGGAGCACCTCCTGTGTGCCAGGCACTGCTCTAGGCACAGAGGACAGAAGTGAGCACCCCCCTCACCTGCCTTGGGGAGACAGGGATGCACAGGAAGTGACACCTATGAATGCCAGATGGTCGGGAGAAATAGGTGGGGAGAGGGTTGCCACAGTGGGACTGGAGGGTTACTGAAAAGGTGAGGTGAGCAACACCTGGAGATGAAGGACAAGTGCCAAGCTAACAGGGAGGGAGCTGCAGCATGAGGTCCAGAGTGGGAGCCATCCTGGTGGACTTGAGGCCAGCGTGGCTGGCGTGGCTGGCGGGAGCAGAATAAGAGGGTAGAGGGGAGGAGACTACAAGGGCAGTGAGCGGGGTGTGCGGTGGAGCAGGACTTGAAGGCAGTGCAAGAACTTGTCATGCAGTCTGAGTGCCAGGAAGCCTGGATGGGCCCGGGAAGATAATAGAGTATATTAGCATGTCATGACTGCTCTAATATATGCCGTAATGTCTCCCATATAGTATCCTACATTGTTATATAGAAGACACAATAGCATTACGTAGGAACACACACCAACATGGCAAGTGCATTCACGAGATAATGGATTTGATGGCGTGTGTTCGCTGGGAAGAGCGGGGTGTATTGGTCCGCAGCATCGGCACGACCTATGGGCTTTCCAAGTGCCTCCGCACACAGGAGTGCACGAGAGCCCGCCCCCGGGGATGAGGAGGCCGCTGTCCTGAGCACCTCAGATGGAAAATGAGAAAACACGGGTGGAGAGCTTAGGTTTTGCTCAGGGCACAGCTCTGGAAACTGCTCCTCCGCTCTGTGACCTGAGAGCCAGGACACCGTACACCTCCCACACACTTGTCCTCATAGAGACCAGACACCCAAGCCCAGGCAGGTGAGTGACCTCCTCAGGGCCCTGGGCCTCCACCCTAACCTCCTGACTCCTGGACAAGACTCTGTAAGGGGCCTGTGAGACACAGGGGCAGACATGTCCTGTGTGACTTTCTAGCCTCCTTCCTTCTGCCAGCCTTGCTCTGTCAGGGCTTAGGTGGGGTGGGATTTGATATCCAAACCCAGGGCAAGGTTAGGCCCAACCTCCTCCTCATCCTGTCAGCCCACCTGTGCTCTAGGACCTGGGCCAACACCCGCCTCCTCTTTCATCTGATCTGACGGCAATCAGACAGAAGCTTTCATGGCCACTAGGTCTGGGGATCCAGATCGCCCACCTGCAGTGGCTACCACTTTGGGGGACTGAGCTATGTCTCCAGAGGACAGGAAGCCAGGCAGGGCCAGCCATTAAACTGAGCCTGGTCTTCACGGCGCTGCATCCCTCAATCCCAGTCCCAGGGGGACAGTGAAGGCCATCTCTGACTCTGACATTTCCACCACCCCATCACCATCTTGGCTCTCCCACCCCCAATGCTCCCATAGGCCCTCAGGGGATTATGGGAACATGGCCTCCCAGCTGCAACCTATTCTCCACACTGCAGCCAGGAAAACTGTCTAAAACACAAGGCTGCCCTTTCCTTCCCCTAAAAAAAAACCCTTTACACGCTCCCTTTTGCTTTTCAGGGTAAAGTCCACATTCCTTAACTTGCCTACAAGGAACTCATGAGCTAACCCTGCATACTTACCCGGTCCATCTCTCCAATCCCACCATACCTTATCATATGGAATAATTTAATACACCATATAATATCTGTATATTATATTATAATATACCAGGGAGCACGCGCGCACGCGCGCGCACACACACACACACACACACACACACACACACATATATATATATATATATATATATATATATATATATATATACTCACACACACCCTGTAACCTCACTACAGTGAATTCATTCCCTAAATGTGCCTGATTCCCTGGCCGCTGGACCCTCACACGTGTTTTGTTTTCTTTCCATACCACAATGTTCTATCTTCACTCCCTCCCAGCCTCTACTTGCCTGGTGGGCTCCACTTCTCCCCTCTGGTCTCTGCTTTGAATCTACCTGAACAACCCTATGCGAGGTCCCTGCTCTTTGAGGTGGGGAACACTCCCACTGTCCACTTCCACCCCATCACCGCATGCAGCACCCCCCCCCCCCCGGCAAGTCCTTGTCTGTTTGTTCCATGAGGATACGACTCTTGTTTTGGCCGTGTTCTGAGGTCCTAATAGAGGGCCCAGCACTTAGTAAATGTTCGATAATTATTTGTACAATGACATCCATGGAAAAGATGGGAGGGAAGGAGAGAGGGAGTGAGGAGGCAGGAAAGAGGAAAGAGAAAGGACTCCTCTGGCATTATATTCATAGTCATAATGAATCATCCAAATCCCTCACATTTCTTACCAGTTTACAAACCACATTCACACCATCCTGCTGAGAGGATATGAATAATATATGCCCTTTTTTAAAACCTGAGAAACCTGGGAATCAGAGCAGGTGAGTGACTTTCCCCAGGACCCACGGCTGGGGCAGGGCAGGGCTGGTCTCTCTGACTTCAAGTTCATGGCTTCTCAGGTTCGGGAATAGAGAGACTTGAGCCCCAAGCAAGGGGTTCCGGCTCTCTCTCCTGAATCTTCAAGGAGAGACTATAATGCTGAACTCAGACACCCAAATTAACCTATGGGGGTGGCTTTATTTTGGGATCCCAGAGACTGAGGTCACCCCTCCTTCCCTGGCTAGCTCAGGGCAGTCAAGGATGATCTGCGGGGAGGGCATTCTTTGCCAGGTCACCTGCCCTCAGCATGTGCACCATGATCACTGCCTGGAGGAGTAGGGAACCTCACTAGCCCCCTCTTCTTACCACCCAGCCTGCTCACCTTCCATCTTCAAAGGGATATTCCAGAGCTACAGCTTCATCCTATTTTAAAGGCGCCCATCCTGTGCTCCTACAATCCCATTTCTCATTTCCAAGTTCTCCAAGAAAACACTCATGCATGTGCACAAAGAGCTCATTGCAGAATATTTTTAAGAAAAAGATGAGAGAAATACTCATGGGAAGGGGGACAGTTACTGAGAACACATTACATCCACGTTTGGTACTCTGATGGAGAAGCTGGAAAGTACAAGGCAGCTCTATGTTGTGATGGGGAAAGATGCTCAGGACATTGGCTAAGGGAGTAAAAGCATCCGGCAGAGCCAGACTTCCATGCAGTTTGCTACTGTGCATGCCAAACGCACACCCCGAAAACAAAGTCCTCATTTCCAGGGGCACAGACATAAGATATGAACAGGAGAGGTCTGCAAGGACAAATACAAACAATAACAGGGCCACCTCAGGCTAAGGCTGGGGAAGGGAGACATTTATCACCACTGTGTGAATTATTTATGATATATTATGTGCATAAGCTAACAATAAAGAAATAAAAACAGGAAGTAAACTGGAGAAGACTGGCTTCTCAATGAATCAGAAGGTGGCAGTAAGGTCAGGCAGACATCTGACACCAGGAGCCTGCCCACTCCTGTCCTCCCAAGAAGGATGTTGCATTCTGTCCCCACCTCTGAGGCCACAGGAACACTGTCCAGGAGGAGAGATCTGAGGCTGAAGACCTGGTGGTCCCTCTGAGCAGAGAGCAGGTTCTGTTCCACCGTGTAGTCTTGGGCATACAGAGGACCACGAGGTGAGTGCACACCCAGACCTGAGCACAGAGAAATGCACACCCAGAGCTGGGCACATGGGAGTGAACACCCAGAGCTGGGACAGGGGAGTGCACACCCAGAGCTGGGACAGGGGAGTGCACACCCGGAACTGGGCCAGGAGAGTGCATACTCAGAGCTGAACATAGGGAAGTGCACACCCAGAGCTGGGCACAGGCGAGTACACATCCAGACCTGGACCTGGGAAGTGCACACTCAGAGCTGGACACAGGAGAGTACACACCCAGAGATGGGCACAGGGGAGTGCATACCCAGAGCTGGTCCAGGGGAGTGCACACTCAGAACTGGGCACAGGGGAGTGCACACCCAGAGCTGGGCCAGGGGATTGCCCACCCAGAGCTGGACATAGGGGAGTGCACACTCAGAACTGGACACAGGGGAGTGCACACCCAGAGCTGGGCCAGGGGAGTGCACACCCAGAGCTGGACATAGGAGAGTACACACCCAGAGCTGGGCACAGGGGAGTGCACACCCAGAGCTGGGCCAGGGGAGTGCACACCCAGAGCTGGACATAGGAGAGTGCACACCCAGAGATGGGCACAGGGGAGTGCACACCCAGAGCTGGGCCAGGGGAGTGCACACCCAGAGCTGGACACAGGGGATTGCCCACCCAGAGCTGGACATAGGAGAGTGCACACCCAGAGCTGGGCACAGGGGAGTGCACACCCAGAGCTGGGCCAGGGGAGTGCACACCCAGAGCTGGGCACAGGGGAGTGCACACTCAGAACTGGGCACAGGGGAGTGCACACCCAGAGCTGGACATAGGAGAGTGCACACCCAGAGCTGGGCACAGGGGAGTGCACACCCAGAGCTGGGCCAGGGGAGTGCACACCCAGAGCTGGACATAGGAGAGTGCACACCCAGAGATGGGCACAGGGGAGTGCACACCCAGAGCTGGGCCAGGGGAGTGCACACCCAGAGCTGGGCACAGGGGAGTGCATGCCCAGAGCTAAGAGTGGAGTGAGAACTCAGCTCCCAGGCCTGGGACCCTGTGCTCTGTTTTTGGAACAACCTATATGTTTAGTTCTCCTTCTCTGCCTCCTGTCTCCTGGTGTCCTGAGCCTGGTGACAGTGATACCACCTTCCATCTGTGAGCAGCACTCCACCCTCTTTATCAGGGTTAGCTTAACTGTCTGTCAGTCACCAACATTTACTGAGCACCCTGTGCTCCAAGCATGTTGTCTGATTAATCATCCCACTTAGTCCCATTGCTCTGTTTCAGACAAGGCAGGTGACTGCACAAAGTCACACAGCAGGTCGAGACTGTGCCAGGATTCCAGCTTTGGTGTCAGATTCCCAACCCCTTGGTCAGTAGCTATCTGTTGTGACTCCTGCACTGTCTCTGCCTTATGGAAGGACAGATGTGCCAGGTGGGAAAAGACCCCTCTCCCGCACTCTGGGCCTCTCCATCCTCCACAGGAGTGAGCTCAAGGGAAGTGACTGCATGGAAACAGAAGTCATGGAGCCCATGGGACCAAAGCCCACCAAGTGACTGGGAACATGGATGAAGCAAACAGAAGCCATCAGGGCATAGCACACCCAAGAGGCTCAGGGGGATGAATTTAGGACCAAAATAAGGAAATTCTCCTGCACAGACGATATGCCTAAAGATGAAGAGTTCAAAAACAAAGATTACAAAAATGTATAGGCAGGAGTGGGGAACCTTATTTCTGCCGAGGGCCATTCAGATGTTTATAACATCGTTTGCTAGCCATACAAAATTATCAAATTAAAAAGTAGCCTACTACATTAGGTCAAACATTCCATTAACCCACCCCTCATGCTTTGGCAGGGCCAGACCAAATTTTTTTTGACCCCTGGTTTAAGGTCTGAGGAGCTGATGTAAAACAAGTTGGTAAGACTGTTTTATATCATTAAAATTTGCTAGGAAATTAAAAGTTAAATGTTCTCGCCATTAAAAAATGATTTTAAAAAATGCGGTGACAGAGGTGTCAATGAACTAGAGGGGAACCCTTCCACAGTGTACACATCTCAAGTCACCATGCTGCACTTTAAACATCCTACAATTTCATCAATTTTACCTCATGAAGCTGGAAAACGAGGAGGAGGAGGAGGAGGAGGAGGAGAAGGAGGAGGAGGAGGAGGAGGAGGAGGAGGAGGAGGAGGAGAAGGAGGAGGAGGAGGAGGAGGGAGAAGAAAGAGGATAAGAAAAAGAAAGGAAAAAGGAAATTCACTCATTCTTGCCACCAGGGTGCCCAGTGTCTAAGCTTTGCCAAGTGCGTGGGAATTCATTTGGGGTAAATGGCCTCAATTTTCTTCTGTCCTTCCATCCATCTGTCCTCTCTTATGGCCTGGGAAACCTAAGTCTCCTCACCAAGGATCAAGCTTCCTCCAACAGACCAAGGCAACTCCTGAAACTAACAGAAGACTTTCTAGTGTGCTTTCCAGTTTGTTCCGATGGTTTTCTTGGAGCATTTATTGTGTCTGTGCCCTGGGAGCCTGGGTGGTGGAGAGAATGCTGGCTTGGGTTCAGATGAGCCTGAGTTCGGATCCTGGCTCCGCAGCACCAGGAAGACCCGGAGCAACCTCTCCATTCCAGCTGTCTCCACACGCAGCTTCACTGAGTGTCCTGGAAAATAAACGGGTTGTGGGTAAGGCATGCCACAGTGCTCGGCATTTAGTGACACCAGTAAGTAATAGTAGAGGTGACTGCTGTTAGAGAAGGAAGCCAGCACCATGCCCACACTTCCCTCAAGATGAGGGTGTGTCCATCCTCATGCGTGGGCCATGCAACACCAAGGATGGCCTCTCGCTGGGTACTGGGCCTGGAGACCAAAGCGGGCACAAAGCCCTAACTCCGCAGGGCTGCTGAGAGGTAGGGCCCTGGGTCTGCAGCTGGGAGGAGAGGCCAGGCCCAGGATCACTGAGCTCCCATGTGAGCCTTCCTTCGTTTTTTTTTTTTTTTTTTTAAATGACTATTACCAGAAAAAAAACTAACCCGTGCAATCCCCTCTACATGGGCCCTTTCCTTCCTTCCTTCCTTCCTTCCTTCCTTCCTTCCTTCCTTCCTTCCTTCCTCCCTTCCTTCCTTCTTTCCTCCCTCCCTTCCTTCCTTCTTTCCTCCCTCCCTTCCTTCCTTCCTCCCTCCCTCCCTCTCTCCCTTCCTTCCTCCCTCCCTCCCTCCCTCCTTCCCTCCCTCCTTCTCTCCCTTCTTCCTTCCTTCCCTTCCTTCCCTTCCTTCCTTCTTTCCTTTCTTCTTTCCTTTCTTCTTTCCTTCCTTCCTTCCTTCCTTCCTTCCTTCCTTCCTTCCTTCTTTCCTCACTCCTCCCTCCCTTCTTCCCTTCCTTTCTTTCTTCCTTCTTTCCTTCCGGACAGGAGCCATCCCATCTCCCAGCCACCAGAGGCCTGGTCCTTTCCTCAGGCCCCTAGGCACTGCCAAGGGCCAGGGGAGGGCAGGCTCCATTCTGTGGTTGGTGCCAAGAGCAGGAGCCGCTGGCATTCCAAGGCCATGGAGAACAAAGCCAGCCACGAGTCTGATGAAGGCCCGGCACCTGGGTTTTTTCCATGGCACCTCCCCTCGAACAGTGCCAGGAAGGCCCCCACTCAGGTGCCCAGCGTGGGCCTGGGCGGATTCCTGTGGCCTGACGCGGGCTGCTCTGGCTGGAGGCGGGGGCCTGGCTGAGGAGAGGGCATTCCTGCAGAGTGAGCTGCACCCTCTCCTGGCACAGGAAAGTTTTCTAGCCAAGGGGTCAGACCTCACCTCACCCCGGCCACTCCCTGGGTTCCAGAACGGTCCTCCTGAAGGGAGGAGTGTGGGTGCTATGGGGGGAGAGGGGAGAAGGGGAGAGTAATTAGGCTGGGAGAGCAGAATTCCCATCATTTAAGGAAAGGCCTGGGCCACCAGTGCTCCCTGGACCTTGTGCCATCCGCCCATGGCTAAGGACCTGGGACACGGCGCTTCCTTTCCTGGGACACGGCGCTTCCTTTCCTGGGGCTTTGTCTTCCCAAGGGCGACACAGGTTGCAAAAGGGCATCGCTCATTGTTTATAATTTTTTAAAGATCCTCTCCTTAGGATATGTTTATTGATTTTTAGAGTGAGAGGAAGAGAGAGGGAAACATTAAGTGGTTTGCCTCCTCTGCCAACCCGAACTGGGGATTGAACCCACAGCTTAGGTTTGTGCGCTGACCAGGAATCGAACCCGCAACCATTTGTTGGCTCCAACCAACTTGGACACGAGGCTGGGCATTTTTAATTTTTTAAAAACGACTATTACCAGAAAAAAAACTGACCCGTGTTATCCCCTCTGCATGGGCCCTTTACCTCTGCTTCCCAGTGGGGCTCCTCCACAGCCTGCAGAGAGCAGCCTCCCCAGCAGGCTGGTGGCAGCCACCGGGGGCTGCCAGGGGGCAAGGAGCCCCGGAGAGATGTGCCCAGAACACCTTCCCAACCTGACACCACTGGACCTCTGCCACCAGTGGCTTTTTCCAAAGTGCTTTCCACAGCCGGTGGCCCTTTCCTTTCTCCTGCCAGGACCTGCATTGCTATTTCTGGGTTTTGAAAGCCTGAGGGGGGAGGGGAGGAGCACAAGACAATTAATGATTGATTGTCTGGCACAACCACCCGGAGGCCTCTGGGCCTGCCCTGGCCATTTCCCGAGGTGTGGGGACAGGGTACCCTCCTGTGTGGCCAGGGCACCCCTGGGCATGTCTGAGGGGAGAAGGGACCCGCCCAGAGCACTGCTGCCCCCTGCAAACGTGGAGTCATCCAGGCTGGAGGCTCTGCCCACCTGGGGCCCCTCTGCCTTTGGCTGTGCTCCCTCCTTCCGGGTCCCCTCACGGACACCCCAGCCCCCATGCAGCCCACAGCCACCTCCACCCACAGCGCACCCCCCACTCCCCGGCTCTTTCCTGCCAACAGGAAATCACCTGTCCATCACCTCCGGGCTCAGGTGGCTGTTTGAAACTCACAGTGCTTTGGGGAAAGGATTAAAGGAACCGACTTCTACAGCAAAATTTTAGAGCAGTTTCCACTCTGCCCTCTGGAAGTGCTGCCCTGCCTTTGTTGTCTAATAATAATTAACTCTGTGCAGAGCTGCGGCTCTCAAAGGGCATTCACATCCATAACTCTATTCACCTCACAACAAAGCCAGGACAGGGCCTCCCGCCCGCCCGGCCCGCTCCCCACCTGCACCCACACCCCACAGAAGAGGAAACCGAGGCTCAGAGAAAGGAAGGGGCCCATCCCAGGGAGCCAGGGCAGAACTGCTCACCTCCTAACTCAAAGAGTGTGCACTAGTCCCAGGAGGGGTTGATCACATAATGGAGGGCAGGTAGCCAAGGAGGGCTCTTGGGGGGCAAAAACCTTCCCCCCCAAGGCTGGCCTTTCCAGAGGTACCTGGGGCAGAGGGGGAGGCCCATGGCCCCCAAACCACCCGCTTCCCGGCTCCACCAGCTAGCTGACCACCTCATCCTGGTTTGCCTGGGACAGTGGTTTAGCACCCAAATCCCATATCCAGGGAACAGGCGCCCTGCCAAGCCGTGCCACCAGCTCAGTGGGTTTCAGCGGGGTCCCTCGGGGAAAAAAAGACCGTCTTGGGAAGGCTCAGCGGATCAACCTAAACTTTAAAAACCACAGAATACTCACTGGACCTGGACGTAGGCGGCTGCCTGGGGTGGATAGTCAACTCTCTGAATGTTAAACCCGAAAGAACCTTCATATCCACAATGAAACACACAGGCCTGTGGCCAGATCTGTCAAAACCGTAAAGACAAGCCAGAGTTACTTTCTCTCCTCTATGTATTTTCAGATTGGCAACCAAATCGTCTTTCTTGGGAAAAAACACTGGGTTAAAAAGAAAATAGTAATGAGGCTTAAACCACCGGTTGCCAGGTGGCCGCAGGCATAGAATCTGAGAAGAAGCGCTGGGGAAGAAGGCGTTGGTTCTGAATTTCCCATTGATCCCGAAGTCTCTCACTCATGCACTAAAGTTAGTTAGAAATGTGGAGTACCATCGAAGGAAAGTTTGGGATTTTCATTCTTAGCTAAGAGAATCGTGGATTTTTAAAAGTCTGAGGAAAAAAAAAACACGTGATAAAAGGCATTTTAAAAACATGTATGTATTTCAACCTCTTCATTTTGCAGAGAAAGAGGCCGGCCTCACTGAGTTCGGATGCTATTAAACCATTTCCTTGGCCTTGGCTGAGAAGCGGGAAATGGCAAGGCCCTGGCCTCCTTCCCACGGGCACGGGCACCAGAAAGCGGGGCCAGAGCAGGAAGCAGGCTCAGTCCCTCCTGCCTGCGGCCTGTGGGCTCCAGAACTTCTCTGCCGAGTGGCCTCCCGTCCGTCCGTCCGTCCGTCCCCTCACAGATGAGGCAAGGACGTTTTGATGACTTACCAGTGGTTTTTGTCCTTTGACAACTTTTGTCAGAAGTGGGGGTACGGGGTGGGGCTTGTTTGTTGAGCCAGAGACCAGCAAAGGAGGGTGCTGAGTTCCATGGCCGCTGGTACCTCTCAGCCCGCAGTTGGGTGGCCCTACTGAGGTCTGCACAGCTGTGGGGATGAGGGCCTGTCAGACTCACCCTGGAGCACAGCGTCCTGGGTAGGAGGGGAGCCTCTGGGTGGCTTTCCCACTCCCCCAGAAGCGGCGGGGGCGGGGGGGGGTTTGCCAGTGGTGGTGGGACCTGTGCTGAGGCCCATTTCCGTCCCAAAGCCCTGCCCTTCCAGCGTCTCTCCGCTGTGAGCAGAGCAGTGGAGTGTCCGGACATCTGGAAACCACAGAGCAGCTGTAAACTACAGTTTTAGAGGAATTTTTAAAACCAAAAAGCACCTACTGTTTTTGTTTAGAGACATTAAGAAATGGGAAGGATCCATTTGAGGTCATACATATTGTTTCTCCTTTCACAAAAAAAAAAAAGAGTAATTTTTGATAAACTGAGAACCAAGAAGGGAGGAGGAAGTGGGTTAGCCTGGAAAATTGAAATATTTTTTTTAATTAAGAAAAATATTTCCGGAACTGGTTTTGCTCAGTGGATAGAGCTTCGGCATGCGGACTGGGGGTCCTGGGTTCAGGTCAAGGGCATGTACCTTGGTTGCAGGCATGTCCCCGGTGGGGGGTGTGCAGGAGGCGGCTGGTCGATGTTTCTCTCTCATCGATGTTTCTAGCTCTCTATCCCTCTCCCTTCCTCTCTGTAAAAAAATCAATTAAAATATATTTAAAAAAAGAAAAGAAAAATATTGTGAATTTTCTCTCTCCCTTTCTGTCCCTCACACACATACACCCTGAACACGCTGTCTCCTCTGCCCCCTCGCTGCTCTCTCACCAAGCCGCTCCGCCCTCTGTCCCACAGCCTCCCCAGGCAGCACAGCCTGGGGACCGGGGAGCCCACTGTCTTCTGGCTGTAACCCGGAGTCCCAGAGCCTGGCCTGAGATGGAAGGAGCATCCAGGCCTTGCCCCACCCCCCACAGTGTAGCCTGTACCCCACTTTTGCCACACTAAGACTCTTCAGTCCCACAGCCAGGCCCTCACTTCCCAAGGCTGCTGGCCTCTGCAGACAAGAGCAGGGGTGGGCTCTGTCCTGTCCCTTTCTAACACCCTCCCGTGGTGAGATGAGATCTAGGCCTGTGGACTCTTCTCCCAAGTTCAAAATCCTCCAGGAGCAAGAAAGAGGGCTGTGTGTGTGTGTGTGTGTGTGTGTGTGTGTGTGTGTGTTGGGGGAAGAGAGAGAGCCTGTGAAATGGGTTTTCTGGAAGAGGCCCACACCAGTGCTGAGCAGGTGTGCAGTTTCTACCCAAAGAAGCCGGCACACAAACAAACGTTCCTCCTGCACAAGAAAGGCTGCTTGCCCAGGAGCAAACCCGGATCGAGAGGGTATTGCCCAGCAGCTGTGTCTCTCACTTCTGGTGGCCAGTGACCTGGGAGGACCCAGAGACCCTCACCTCCAGGCCTGAGGTCTCCATCGCACTCCTTGAATATCTCCAGGCCTGGGGAGGTAGGGCTCAGCTGCCTTCCTCTCCTCGCGGCTGGAAACAGAAGCTCCAGAGAATGTTTCTAACTCCTGAGTCCACTCAGCCATGTCCCCCTTGCAAAATCCTCCCCTTCCCGCACCCCCCTGCACCCAGCCAGCCAATCCGAGGGCTGCGAGCCTCTCCAGACCCTTGTCTCAGGGCCCTGGCGGGATAAAACCGGTAGCGATGCCTGGTGGATGGGAACAAACTTGGGACCAAGGAGAGAAGCGGGCCCAGCGCACCCTCGCAGCGGACCGGTCACTGAGGGCCGGAGGCCGCAGGCCAGGTAAGCTGCACGGCCTGACCGAAAGCTTCCTGGGGGAGAAGGATGGCTGGGGAAGGGCCAGAGGGTCTCAAGAAGCGTTTTTCCTCCCAAATTAAACTGGATGGGGTTGGGGCGGCAGAGGAAGAGGGCACCGGGGCTGGAGTTGGGAGTTTGTTGGCAGACCCCCTATCCGGACCCTCGCGTCCCACATGTGCATGCTAGGCCAGGCTGAGCTTGGCCACACTTTACTAAAACCCTCGGACTCCTGCCACGAAGCGAAAGCCAGGGGGACAGGGCCTGGGCAAAGGACTAAGGCGGCAGACGCGCTCTCATGCCCTTTCCCTTGGGCCTGCAGGGCAGCGGCGCAGCGGATGCGGCAGGGACCTGCGTGCGGACTCCCCGAGCCTTGCGCGGGCCACGAGTGCTCCTCAGGATGCCTCACAACTCCATCCGATCCGGTAAGGACGCGCGTGGCCGGACCCCAGCCCCGGATCGTCGTGCGTCCCCGTATGGTGCGCTGGGGGCATCGGGGCTGAGGGCGCCCACGCCGGACTGGCGGGACCCCCCTTCGTGAGGACGCGCAAGGGGTGCCTTGGGGCTTGGCTCTCCTCCGCTGCGGCTGCCTCGCCGCTCTCTCCGGCTCTGAGGTCCTCTCGCCCAGCGGGGCTGCCAGTGCAGGCCTTGGTTTCTGCGGACCACACGGAGGGGCGAAGAGCTCTCCGCGGGGTCAGAGGGGCGTCCCTCGCACCCATCCTGGCTGGCGTGGCGGGTGCGGGTGGGTCGCGCGCGGCTGGACTTGCAGTTCCCTTGTCCCGACCACCGAGCGCTTGCCCGGCTGCGCGCAGCTCCCCTGGATCCTCGGGCGCGACTGCGAGCCAGCACACCTCTCCAGCCCTTTCGGAAAGGAGCCCGTGTTTGGGGCCCTGGGAGCCCTGAGTGAGCTCGGGGTTCGGGCTCCTGGCCGAGCACGGGGCAGGAGGGGAGCAGCGGGCGCGCGGGGCGCCCGGGCTTCCAGGACTGAGCCCCGCGGAGCGGAACCTCCTCCCCACCAGCGCCGGGCCTGGGGCCTTCAATCGCGCTAGGGGTCCCTGGCCTCCGCACCTGCTCTCTCCTTCTCCCGGCCGAGCTAGGCCGGGGCTGAGTGGGGGATGAGGGTCTCTGCTGGGCGGGTGCCCTAGAATGGGGCTGGTGGGCTCCCTGGGCACGGCCGCCGGGCGCGCAGAAAATGTGGGCAGCGGCCTGGTCCGGCCGCGGTGATGGATGGAGCCGGGTTGGCCCCCCGGGAAGGCGATTTATGGGGCCAGGGCGCAGCGCTATCGATTTGGGCCGGCGAAGTGAGAGGAAATCAATATTTCAGATGAATTCTCGGCGAATATGAAGTCCGCCCGGCAAACGGGACATTTGTTATAATAAGGAGGTCGGACCGCGCAGCGCGCGGCTGAGATCTCTATTAGCCCGAGCGCGGCGGCCCGCTCCGCGCGCATCTCCGATCCGCCGGCCCAGGCTCCGGGGTGTGGGGTGCGGGGAGACCCAGGGGTGGGGGCGCAGGCTTCTCGTTCTGGTTGGCTGCCTGGCGGAGACCGAGGCAGCAGGACCCCACCCCCACACTGCCGTCAGTCCTGGGGCGCAGGTCCGACACCTCGCGACCCTTCCGGGAGCCCGGGTCCGAGTGGTCTACGCAGCACCGCTTGCCCAGGGCGCCCGGGCGCCGCGCGCGCTCCTGAACCGCTTTCGGAGGCCAGAGAGGTGTTTGGCCCCTCGGTCTTCAGCCAAAACGGGTACAATACTGGGCGTCGCCCCACAGGAGCAGGAGAGTCTCCCAGGCCCAGCGCGCAGGGTGCGGGACCTCGCCCCAGGCTGGTCCAGCCGTTTCAGCTCCGAGTCCGTCTCCAATCCGAACCCAGCCCACCCCACTTTGTCCGATCTTTCTGGAGGCGGGAGGAGTGGGTGCTCTCGGACCCCGAATTTACTGCGCCGGACCGGACCAGACGCTTTGGGAAATAAGGCTGCGTTGCCATTCCCTGGGCTGGCTTGTTTTTGTTTTCGCTGCGTATTTCCATTCCAGAAGCACTCATTAGAGTGAATGGGAATAAAAGAAAGAGAAAAGGACACAATTTGTTTTCATTGTAAATCATCAAGGAGCCCAGATGCCGCGCGGATTCCCCAGAGCTTAGAAGCAACTCGCCCTCGGTCTGGGGAGGGAGCGGAGCCCCGCGGGGAGGGCCAGGCGCTTTCCGTCTGGGGCGGTGGGCGAGAGGGACCCCTCCACCCACCACACACACACCCCAAAAACAAAGAAATAAAGCCGAGCGGAAGGGAGAAGGAGACTTTCCCCTTCCGTTTAATTCAGTAGTAACACAACAGAAGAGAACTGCCTACAATGCGGCTCAGAGGGTCCGGGCCACCCCTGCTTCTCTTCTAAATCCGCGGTCGGTTTAGCATCGAGGATCCTGTCTCTCCGATCAGTTTACCTACCGGACGCTGGTGCCCTGTCTGTGGAGCTCACTCACTTCATACTCTGACCTTCCTGGTTTTGTATGCCCATTTCTGCCCGTTTCTGGCGTCGGTGTCAGCGGCTTCTTTCCCCCTGCACTTCCATTTCTGAGGGGCTTCACCTGGAGACTCCCGCCTAAGTTTCCTCCGGGGAAGACGGAGCTCAGGCCGCCCCGGAGGAGCCAGGAGGGCTCACCTTTCCAGCGACCCCGGCGGCGTAGGTTCCCCGGTGTCCTGCGCGCCTCTGCGCTGGGCCACCAGCCCACCCTCGGCTTCCTCTGGGCTGGTCTTACTTTGTGTTAATATATATGTACATGTTTTCCACAGCTTTATGCTGAAGGGATGTGGAGAGCGATAGCGAATGATTCTGGTGTGCACTGGTGAGCAATGGGCTGGACCTCCCCTAAAACCCAGTGTGGATTTTGTAACATCGGGGACCAAAGATCCTCTCAAGCAAAAATATTTTTTTAAATATTCAAGACGCGTGGGGAATGATAGATGCCACATAAATATTAAAAGGCAAACAATACTGTATCTTTGAAGAAGAGAGTTTAGCGAGCAGGCCGTCGTTAAAAGTTATGTGAACAACTCTGGCAACCTTATGCCCCCGGCTCCTGAAAATGGGATATTCAATCAATGAAATGAGACTTCAGATGGTGGAGGGGCATGCCTCCAACCCCCCAGATCTGAGATGGGAAACCCCGGTTTTAGAAAGGAGCGAATTGCATTTGGGGAAGGTCTGTTTTTTCTAGCCTGGGATGAAACTAAGGCCTTCCGAGGATGGAGGCTGTCTGGAAGAGCATAAAGAGGTATTGGGGTTCCCCAATTCATCTTTGTTTCAAGGCGGTCCATTCTCCCACCCTCCTCAATGCAAGTTAATTAGGAGATAATTTAGCTACCTTGTGAATTAGTTTTAAGATAAGTATCTTTTCAAGCTTTGTCACTTTAATTGCCCCACTGATTGATAAGAAGTAATTATTTCTAATTGACACTTTTTTGATGTCATTGGAAGCATTTATTTGGGACCTTTTTTGGGGGGGTGGAAGGAAAGTTAATTAATTTTATGGGTCTGTACCCAAAAGGACTCTGCCCCATTTTGCTAAAAAAGGACAAAGGAAGGGAAGAAACACAGCACAAAAGTCAATCTCATGGAATTTTAATTATGAAGAGATATTTCTGTTCAAAGGAGAGCATCTGCTAATATAATAGTGTGTCAGAACTTTGTATTAGGTCTCCGATCTCCAGTTTTAATGGGTGCACGTTTTACGGGGTTATGTTTCCCGTGGCAATGCAGTCCTCACAGTCCCTTTATGTGCTGACTTCATGGTGGCAGTTACTCTGCTTTGTAACTAAATTTTATAAAAAGTAAAATCAACAGAACCCAGGGTGCTTTGAACAAATGGCATTATTTTTGTAAGAGCGAATTGCAAAAAGGATTTACCAGCAGTCCTCCTTGTTCTGTAATTATTGATAGGGCTGAGTATAAAGGTGAAACTCTACTTACGGTGTGACATGCCTTTTCATATCCAAACCTCGGAGCAAACAGCTTAATCATTCACATCCTCCAGAATATGTTACTGCGAAAGGCAAAGAATTCAAAAAAGAAAGACAGAAAGATGCTGAAAGGAGACTAGGAGAGGGGGCGAGGGAGAAGGTGGCTGGAAAATAAAAATGAAAGAACTTATTTGAGAAGCGCGAAGGTAGCCAGGTGCGAGGAACCGTGGCCATTCCAATATAAGAAAATCGGAATGCTACCTCAGAGCACACCCTTTTGAATAGGATTCCTACTGCCGCCCCTAAGTAACCCCCAACCACCACCGGAACCCCCCACCTCCTGGGCATAAAAAGAGGCAGCATCTTTGGGAGCCAGCTGGTCTGGATCTCTGGTGTCTAGATGTCAGAATCCTGATTTGTGTCCGTGAAAGGGGAGCACTCGGAGCTGTGCGCTGAGCTGGGGGTGGAGGGAAGGCTTATAAACAGATTTTCGTGTTTATTTTATTATTAAAGCCCCTTCGGTCTTCTGGTCTTCTTTCCCAGTTGTGTACCCACAATCTTTTCGTGGATTGACTTGTGATTCGCTGACATAGGAGGGTATTTCCACATGAGCCCAGAGCACCCGCCTGGACTGAGAGCGGTACAATCAGAAGGTGCCCCCTCCCCCCGCCCCCAACACACACACCCTGGTCAGGCTAATTGTTGCCCATGCCTTTTTCAATCATTTATGTGTAAAGTCGCCTTGTGTGCTTTTAATGCCGTTTCTCCTGGATTACGTGGAGCTGCAAGAATGAGGAAACGTTTTAGATGAAAAAGAAATTTAAGACACACAAACAGCAGATAAAAATCACATACCAACCTCACTATTAGTGAAACTGAAAAATATATAAATAATGCCCCCCAAAAAAAATCAGCAAGGGAGAGTTTAGTAATGGAAAATTCCCCTGCAATTAAATGAAACAGTAATTCAGTGTAGATATGCCTGAATGAATTAGCATTTATTAATTGGTTCTCATAAAAACAATGTATGCGTGTGTGGGTGCAGGTACGTTTAAATTATCAATTCTTTCATAGGAAAAGTTTTTCAAATGTTCATATCAAATGATGCAGTGATCCCATTCTATTTTGCAAAATGTCCCGGTTCTCTGGATGGTGACTTTCACCTGCACACAAGGAATGTAGGGGTATGGAGCGGAGTCCCCTTTAGAGGAGAAGAATAAAGCCGCCCCTCTTATCCTGGGACATTTCCGAGTGGCACCAGTGGGGGACAGACCGGCAGAGTCTACTGTGCTTAGAGACACCCAGACTTGTCCTAGGTGGCTTATCTGCTCCGGGGGCACACCTACCTGAGGCAGCGGGCTGCTCCCCAAGCGCCCCACCCCCAGCCTGCCCCAGCCTCCTCCACGCTCAGCCAGCAAGCGCCCTTTGTAATCTCCGGAGGAGCTTGCTGAGGCTGACTGTGAGGGATGTGTTTCCTCTCGCCACAGTTGGCCTGTCTTCAGTACTAAGCAGTTAAAGCTGCTGTATTTATCGGTCCAAGAGGTACTGAGCTCCCAGTAGCACAGAGGAAGCTCTGAGCTCCGTGCTTCTGAGTTCACAAGGAACCAAAGGATAAAAGAAACAATTTTGTTTATGGAGGGAAAAGGTGATTTGAAAAGGAGGGGGCAGGGGGATGCGCCCTCATTCAAGACTGCGCTCTGCTTTTTGTTGAGACTTGGGGAAAGGCTGAGTCGTCCAGCCTCCACTCTCTTCAGAGATAGAACTTGAGGATGCAAAACAGCCTCTAAAGAGAGGAGAACGCACCTACAGGCAGCCCAGGCTCGCAGGACAGGGAGCTAAGGACATTCCGCCTGGGGATGGATGGGATGCACAGTGACTCTTTTCAGCAGAGGGGCTGGGATTCTCTTTGCGGGAAGGGGTACGGAGAACCAAAATCCAAGGGTTTCCGTTCCTGAGCACTCTCCCAGGCCAGTCCCCGCTCACCCAGCCCATGCTCAGTGACTGGGTGGAGCGTCCGGGTCAGGGTTGGGCAGAGGCAGCGCCCTGCCTTACGTGTCTGTGGCCAGGGCACCTGCAAGGAGATCACTGAGGGTTTGTAATTACATCCTCATGGCCAGACTGGGGGCCCCCGCAAGCCCGTTTTGGATTTATGAAAGCTCCTTCCCCAGCCGGTGGGGGAACATGATGAGCAACTGTCTCTCACACGGGCCACCCACCAGAGCAGCCTTCCTGGGGCAGTTTCTGTTTTACATGCACAACTCGCGTGCATCGCGGAGTCTGGCTTCACAGTGCCCGCGGCCCCTCTCCAAGCACCTCCTTCCTGAGGCGGTCCCCCAGGCTATCTGGGTCCTGTGCCTGTGTTGATTCCTGAGCATCCTCCCATTGCCAGGAACCCCACATAGGATGCCAAGAATGGGCGAGGGCTCAGCAGGCCAGCCCCCACCGCCCCAGCTCTGCCAGCACCACTTGTACACCCACAGGAAGAGCGCAGTGTGCCCGGCACCGGTGAGCCCTCAGCGAATGGAAGTGGGTGGGTATGGGATTCTGCTGGAGAGGCGTGCCCAGGGCTCCTCTCATCCTCTGGGCTCTCCTGGGCAGGAGGTGTTGCTGTCGCTTGTACAGAAGAGGCGGCAGTTGCTGCTCATTGCCCCCTCCCAACGCCCAGCTTGTCACACTCCCTGTGGGACCAGATGGTTTGCCCCTGCAACTCCATTGGGAACTCTGGCCACAGCCTTTGGTGAGGCGGCACAAGGGCCTGAATGGCAGCAGGGGTGACAGGCGGGGCCTTTGGTCTCTCAGCTTGATTTCCTCTTCAATATCCCCAACTCTCCAGCTCAACTAAAACACACCCCTTTTCAGTGTGGTTCTCAGAGAAGTGATCTCTCTCTGGGCACAACTCCTAGAGGTCCCTATGAGGAGGCAGGAGAGGATCAACCAGCAGGAAAGGCAGAGAGAGGGGCTTTTTTTCTTTTTTTAAAAAAATATATATTTTATTGATTTTTTTACAGAGAGGAAGAGAGAGGGATAGAGAGTTAGAAACATCGATGAGAGAGAATCATCGATCAGCTGCCTCTTGCACACCCCCCACTGGGGATGTGCCCGCAACCAAGGTACATGCCCTTGACCGGAATCGAACCCGGGACCTTTCAGTCTGCAGGCCGACGCTCTATCCACTGAGCCAAACCGGTTCTGGCAGAGAATGGCTTTTTTTTTCTTTTAAAAATATATTTTTATTGATTTCAGAGAAAAAGGGAGAGAGAGAGATGGAAACATCAATGATGAGAATCATTGATCGACTGCCTCTTGCATGCCCCCTACAGAGGGTTAAGCTCACAACCCGAGCATGTGCCCTTGACCAGAATCGAACCCGGGACCCTTCAGTCCATAGGTTGACGCTCTAGTCACTGAGCCAGACTGACTAGGGTGAGAGGGGCTTTCTATGTCTTCCTAGGGTGCTATGTTCCCACCTGCGCGCGCGCGCGCACACACACACACACACACACACACACACACACACACAAAACCCTACCTACAAGCACCTTAATAAATCACAGGCCATACTCCCAGGGAGTCTTCAAGCCACACTTCAGCTGCCTTTTGGGTCCATTTCACAAATTAATGGTCCAGTGGGTGTGATGAAATCAGCTTCAGAGTCACTGAGAGACCCATCGGTGAAGTCTGGCAGCGAGTGGTGGCACTCGAGGTGCTGGATCCCAGGTCTCCAAGTTCAGGCTCAGCCCCTCTGCTGCTTCCTCAGGGTCCCTCCACATGAGTCCAAAACCCAGGCCACAGAAAAGAGGTTTCATTTTAATGTTCAATTTCTTGCTATGTGGAGTGGGCCGGGGGCATTTCTCCAATGAAAACCCTTCTATAGTTCAAACAATTCCTTTCCTCCCTCATTTTCACTCTGTTCTGTCTCCCACCTTCAGCTACCGGCGCATCAGCGTTGTCTTCCGCAGGGTTCTCCTCAGTGGCCTTGGAGCGACCTGAGTGCTTAGTGCTGATTAGTCCCCTGGGACATATTGTCGCTGTCAGACCAGCACAGCAGAGAGGTCAGGGAGCTGGCTGGGTGACGGGTTCCGGGGAGAAACAGCTTAATCTGCTGTCATCATGGGAACTGTGCACTTGCACAAACCCAGGGCCTTCTGTGTGTTTTGATTATCGGCTTCTCTGGGAGGACAGCAGAACCATTATTCCAGAGTAAATGCGGGTGTGAGGTGTCACAAGTAGACTTTGGAAGTCACTGTGGAGCAGGCCCTGTGGCAGCCTTCCCATCTCTGCAAGGGCTGGCCTGGGAGGCTTTGACCTTGACCTGCCCTTGCTGCTTTCTCCCTGTGTGACCTGAGGCAAGTCAACTGTCTCTCTGGCCTTGAATTTCCTCATCTGTATAAATTAGGAGGATGGTTCGGGCTTCCAGGAAGTAGTGAAAGGTAGACCAGATCCTCACCTGGCACACAGCAGCTCCTCATGCACGTTCCCTCCTCTGTACAGTGGTCACCAGGGAGGAATCTCCAACAACCCTCCAGGGAAATGCCCAAACCCTACATTTTCTGAATATTTTCTGTGAAACTCCCTGAATATCTTGAAACCCAGTGTCGACCCACTGCAACTTCATTGCAGTTCAATTTTAGGTCAGACCTTCTCTTTAAAAAATAAAATAAAAATACATTTTTATTGATTTCGGAGAGGAAGGGAGAAGGGAGAGAGAAACATCAATGATGACAGAGAATCATTGATGGACTGCCTCCTGCACACCCCCCATTGGGGATTGAGCCCACAACCTGGGCATGTGCCCTTGCCTGGAATCGAACCTGGGACCCTCTCACACACCCCAGTCCACAGGTAGATGCTCCATCTACTGAGCCAAACCTGCCAGGGCAGGACAGACCTTCTCATATTGCACATAGACAAAATGAAAGACTCCCTGCCCAGGGGTTTTGGACTGAATGAAAGGCTATGTATGTGGAAAGGGCTGGTTCAGAGCTGTGGCCGTCCGTGATCAGCGGCTATGCAGCCTAGTCTAAAAAAGCACTTCTTTATTTATTGATTTTTTATAGAGAGGAAGGGAGAGGGATAGACAGTTAGAAACATCGATGAAAGAAAAACATCGACCAACTGCCTCCTGCACACCCCCTACCGGGGATGTGCCCACAACCAGTGTACATGGCCTTGACCAGAATCGAACCTGGGACCTTTCAGTCTGCAGATCAATGCTCTATCCACTGAGCCAAACCGGTTTCGGCTAGAAAAGCACTTCTTGTTTCGTTTTAGCAGAAGACACAGTTGTAGGGGAAGCTCTGGGCTGGTAGAATGAGCTGTCCGTGGACTTTACGTTGGAATCCAGAGTTTGCTAGGGCGTTAGCAGCATTGGTCTTGGAGGAAGGATGAGCTGAGGGGGGGCAGGAGTGTGTGCAGCTCTCTGTGCAGCTGAGGTAGGACCACAGGAAAACCGGTTCTTCACCGACACAGGGCCATACGTTTTGTTAAATGAGCATTTACTAATCTTCTGTCCTCTCCCCTCCACGTCCCTTGCCTCTGTCTCACATTTCTCCACTTTGTGCAATAATAACCCAGCTTTGGCACGACAGCAAACCCTGGGTGACATTTCAAAGCTGTGACTAGCTGAGCACCGGGTCACCGGCCCCAGCTCTATGTTGCTCTCTAGCACAGAGATTGCTGTCAACATGGAGGTGGCAGGAATGGGGTGACCACCAGACGGCTCCTAGGTGTCTGCCTGTGGCTTTGGGGCGGGAACCAGGAGGAGGAAGGAGGCTGCAAGGGACAGTATCTGAGCAGGAGAGGTACAGACTCAAGCTGGTAGCCGCTTGGATCTGAGGGCCGGAGGCTCAACCCAGTGTAACAGGCCGCTGCTGTGTGCAGGTGCCAAGGAGGGTGAGCAGCTCCTTCAGGCCGGAACCCGGAGGCTGGTGATTCCCTCACGTGGACAGACCACCAGCAGGAGGAGAGGAGTCAGACCTGACAAGTCAGTGGGGGAACAAGGGCTGGGAACTAAGAGCCTGCCTGGTGGGCACACCAAAGCCATTTGAATGGTCAGCCAGTACAGCCACACCATTGCCCACACCAGGTAAACCTCATGCTGCCTGGGCCCTGCTGGAGCCCGGTGCTCCCTGTTGGAGGAAGGCAGGTGCGAGCCTGGAGGGTCAGCAGGCTCTGCCTCGGTCTCCCCTGGCTCTTGCCGTGGAGACAGGCCCACTTCTGCCAAATCAAACGCTTGCTGGACACTCCGATGCCGAACCCTGGTGCCTTCGGAGGTTTGCAGATGGTGGGACGCCCCTTGGGCCTCCCAGTTCCTTGACAGCGTGACAAGGACTGGGCCCTTCCAGTCCTCCTCTTCTGTGATGACATGACACTGTGTAACAATAACCCAGAATATGTTATATGTAATAATATATACCAGAAAAGTCCTATGGCCCCCTCTGCTGCCACAGAGCCTTCTGGACAGGTGTCCCGGCCTGGGCCTCAGGCGCACCCTTTAGCAGCGGGCCTGGCTCTCAGGAATCCTGCTGACAGCAGCGCGTTCGCTGTCCTCGGGGCCTGTTGGCTGGAAGCAGTCCATCTTGCTGAGAGGCCTGAGGCCAGGAGCACACCGTGCCCCTGCTCACGCCGCTGTCCATCCCGCCTCCTGGAAGTCACTGTCTGTACCTCAGTGCAGATACAATTGTGCACAGCCTCCTATTGTGTGTGTGTGTGTGTCCACCATGTCCCCACGCCAATGGTGCCTGTCTTGAGGGGAGGATGCCTATCCCCCTTGTTGGCTGGACCTTCGGATTGGGGAGTTGGGCACACCTGGTTTTGCTTCCCCTTCCACCACTTCCACCTGCATGACCTCGCCAGGAAAGGAGACTCGTGGCTCTGGCCTCTGTGACTGCCAAGAACTAACAGCTCATGTTTATAAAACGCTGAGTCATGGGCTCCCCACCTCCTCAGAGCTGAGGCCTCTGCAAACCCTTTCCTCCTCCACACCCCAAGGCCCCAGCCCTTCGTTGTTATGGCCCGTTTTGCCCTCTGCTGGTGTAGTGGCATTTACCTCTGTGGCTCTCACCTTGTGCACTTGAGCTACCTGAGTGCCTGGGAGGATGTACCTCACACCTCCCAGGAATTTCTGGTTACACCCATGGTCCACCCGGACCCACAGTTGGTCCAAGCTACAAGGGGATCCAAGACAAGGAAACAGAGACCCAGAGAGGCGTGCCTTGCCCAGACCCCACAAGTGTCGAGGCAGAACAGAGCGTCCACGCTGAGAGCCAGGGCTTCTTCTGAGCAGCGCTGCCTTTCAGAGCGTGCACAGGGCAGAGTGAGGGCTGGCCCGAGCCTGAGCACTGAAGGCAACCTGTTCCTAGTGGGCACCCGCCCACAGGAATGGAAAGGGGCCTCTGATGATGTGGACTGGTGAGCTGTACACACGCACATGCACACACACATACATATCCATAATATGCACACAAAACAGACAAAGACACACACATATTCATGTATGAACACACAGACACAACACATTCTCATACATGCAACTGTACATGCACACACACATACACAGAGCCAAGGCTGGGGCTAGAGTGAGGCACAAAGGAACCCAGGCTGCAAAATGGAGGAGGCTCCCTCTCACCAGCTCACGAAGGGCAGGGCTGGCCTGAGAGCGGGGCCTCCTTACATTCTGTGCCCTTGGCGTCTGCTGTCCTCCCCAGGCCCTTGGGTATGACATAGACACACTCACACACACGCAATATTCACCCCTCATACAGGAACACAGGATGAAGAAGCGCTGACAAATAGGAATTGCAGAATGCTGTTCTAGGTCTGTGGGTGAAGAAAACGAAGGCCAGGCAAGCCCCTGCTCTCAGAGACGCTGAGAGGCGAGGCCGTGAGGTCACGGAGCAGTGGATGAGTCCAGGTTGAGTCCGAACTTCTGAGAAGGCTCCCACAGCGGACATGGTAGGGAAAGTGGGGGCCAAGACATGGGGAAATCAGCTCTGGTCAGTGGACCAACTCTGGTCAGTTTAGGCATGAGGTCACTCACCTGTGACCTCCCGGTTCTTGCGACCTTGGGTTTGAAGCCTGCAGAGGAACTGTGGCTGGCAAGCCTCACCTCCCCCCTGCCCCTCACCTCCCACTTGACTTTCAGGACATGGGTGGTCCTGGGGCCCCAGGTGAGATCCTGGGACAGCCATTTGCACAGGTCACTCATCTGCCAGTGTCAGGTCAGCTAGCAGTGCTGGTCTCGGGGGTTCATGGTGGCTCTGCCCAGATGGGGACAGTCTGTCATCAGGTGGGTGGGCAGCAGCAGGACTTGCCAGTTCTAGAGTCCGGCCTCCTGTTCCTCTAAGAACGACAACACTGAGGGCAGGCGGCGGGGCTGCCCCCGGCCAGCTCCTCTGCTCAGATCCTGGGAATGTTTCCCCAGCATGCTGTCCTCACGGGGTTCTCGCATCTCTGCCCTGAGCCCCAGCCCCGCCGGCACCCTGTGAATGTGCTCTGTTCCTAAATCCCTCCGGAGGGGCGAGTACGGGCCTGTCTCAGGGATGCAGGGGCCATGCGGTTGCAGGGCCAAAATGGCTTGATTATTCCACACCGTGGCGTCATCACGATGCTTCGGACATTTGATCGACAAGTGTTTGTATGCATTGCGTTAGTCAGCGACTGTCCAATAGCGCTTCCTGCAGAAGGGGCACAGGTGCTGGCCGAAGTAATGACACTGAACAATGGGGCAGAAGAAAAGGACATCTGTGGATAAACACTTTTGCGCTGAAGTACAATTCTATATCACTAATGGCCACAGCCACATATTCCTCAGGGCCTCAGATCTGAAGGAGCAGCACATGGTAGTGCCCGCCATGGTGAGCTGCTGTTCTTGGTGCTCTTTGCGGCACTGAGCGTCACCTGCCAGTTGCCCGTCCCCTGCCCAGGGTCCAGCAGCTGGTGCTGAAGTGAGGCTGGCATTACAGAGGTTCACAGAGTGGCCGCAGGGCCCAGCACTGTGAAATGATAAGGTCCATGTGCCTGGCCAGAAGCAGTGAGCATTTCCATCCACGCCACCATCCACGGAGGAGTCCTATCCCTGGGCCCTCCTCTCTCACCCGTCCTTTTCCTGAAAAACCCTCCTTTTCAGGCACATAGCACATGCATGGGTCCCTTAAGGAGCCCAGTGGCTTTGTGGCGTTAAAAGGACACACAATTGGGGTGGGGGCTCCTGGACCCCAGTCTCCTGTTACCCAGCGTCCCTTGCCCATCACACCTCCTGTGAGTCACTCCTCTGTCCCAGTTTCAGCTTTTCGGGTTTAATCCTGGAGCATGACACCTCCAAGATTTCCTCCGGGGATCCTGTCACCCTGATGTCCCCTTTCCAGCCGCCTATCGTAGTCAGCTCGGTATGTCACTACAGAACACCAAATTCAGGGCGGCTTACTTAGACATTTGTTTCTCACAGTTCTGGAAGCCGGAAGTCCAAGATCATGGTACCAGTGTGGTCAGGATCTCTGATTCACAGACAGCCACCTCCTCACTAGCCATTCCCTCAGTGCATGTGCGCAGAGAGAAAGAGAGAGCGTTGCTGTTTCTTCCTTCTCTTGTAAGGGCACTAATCCCATCACAAGGCTCTACCCTGGTGACCGCATCTAACCCTCATGACCCCACCTAACTCTAATTACCTCCAAAAGGCTTCACCTTCAAACACCATTTATGTTGGAGGTTAAGGGCTTTAACATGTGAATTTGGGGGGGACACGCACATTCAGTCCATAGCACCACCCACAGAAATGATGACTTATTTTTATTCTTCTTGTATTGCCAGTCCTCTAAGTGGTATGGTAACCTCCTCTCCTCCTGCCTGTTTCTCCCTGAGGGGTGCTCAGTGTGTACCTACGCCTGGACCACCTCGGGCTTCACGGCAGCTCCTAAAGAGGCACCTGGTGTCCCCGTCTCTGCCTCTGAGTCCAGCACACCTGCACTGCCCCGGGGCTCTCTGCCATCGCTCACGGCACCAGCTCTCAGGTGCCCAGGTCTTAGGACACGGTCTCACCCAGTCAGGCACCCCTGGCCACACAGGCCTTGGGTTCTAGCTCCAAATCACTTCAGAGGGTATTATTATAGTAATACCGAGTTCAGTATGCAAATATCTACCGAGTCCTTGGGAATGGCAGGCGTGGCGTTAGGCGTGCCTCGGCCTCCACACTGAAGTTCTAGAGAGAGCAGGGAGGCTTCCGTGCAGATGGACATGGATGCTGAGTGAGTGAAAGAGGGCGTGCGCTGGGCTGGGGTCAGGGAGCGAGCCTCCTGAGTCAGGGGCAGGTCTCCACCCGGTGCCCTAAGGAGGGAGCAGCAAGAGCAGGAACGTGGAGTCCTGAGAGAGTACGCAGTTCAGGGACCTGAGTCAGCTCAGGTGCAGGGGACAGCAGTGGAAAGTCAGGTGTGGTTCAGACAAACCATGGGCTTTGATGAGAAAGGGTGCAGGTGTTAATTCTGACCTGCCATGGAGAAGCCTGGGTCACGTGCACTGGGTGCCGAACTGCCGCCCTCGCCTGGGCCTGCTGCACACTCGAGCATCCACTTCCAAGCCCCTTTCAGCTCTCGTGCCAGAGCCACGCAGCAGTCACCTCTGTCCTTGGGCCCTGTCCTCTGTACTAAGTGGGCCAGCCGTTCCAGAGACTCTCAGCCTGGTACCTTTCCAAAATTGTCTTGGAGTCCCGCTTGCACTTCCTGTCAATTCAATCATTAACTGGCACTTGCAGGCAAACCCCTGGTGGATAATCCGTGAAGATCCCTTCCTGCTTTCTGACTCTATTTCTGCATCCAGCCAACTAGTCTTTGTTTCCTAAACACACTGTGTACACTTCCACCTCCAGCCTTTGCCCATTCAATGGCAGCCGCCCAAAATACCATCCCCACCCCACCCTGGCAATGCTCAGCCAAGTACCACCTCCTTAACCAGATTCCTCTCTGGTACCCTCACCTGCCATGACTGTCATCCGACTTCCCTCCGCACCTCTCTGCCCCTCAGCAGACACTCAGGTCCAGGGACCCACGGGCGTGGCTTACCTTCTCACACCACGGAGCCCACCTGGGAGGTAGGCAGAGTAAGAACAGCGGTTCTCGCTCTGTCCCCAGCACTTTACACAGATCCTAACGCAGTGAGGGCTCCCCGGATGTCTGTGCTGGTAGCTTTCACACAATTCTACAATAGCATGTTTGATTGTTTCGCTAGTTGCCCTACCTTGTACGTTCAAGTTTTGCTCATGAAGTGTCCTAACATGAGGGGCACTGGTTCTTTCACACGGAGTTGCTGTCATGACTCCTCTGTTTTCTCCCTAAGGGGCTACTATGGGACTGAGGAAGCAAAGTTCCCTTTTAGGGGAACTTGCTGCCACCATCGAGATCCAAGCTGCCCCCAGAAACCCACCCTGGTCCTCAGAATGGACATAGTGCTGGCTGGGCTCAGATGCAGGGTAGGGAGGCCGGGCAGCAGTGACCTCTGACATGGGCAGGCCTGGGCAGGTCAGACCCATCATGAGATCTTTCTGGGGGACATTGGGTGCCGACTTGACAGGTTGGCCAGTCAGATTTAGGGCAGAGCATCTGTGAGGACCAGCAGGTTGGGAACAAAACTTCCCAAATGATATCTGGCAGATAGCAGGTGCTTATTAAATATTTGTTCAGCCTGGTGTTTCTCGGAGTGGTCTCTAGACCAGGGTCAGACCCTCCTAGGGCTCTGCTAGCCAACAGGGCCTGAAAGCAGCACCTGCACAAGCCCCCGGCTAGTCTGCTGTCACTTGAGAACCGCAGACTAAGTGGGACCCTCCAGGCCGAGCAGAGATGTTTCCTGCGTGGAGCCCTCAGACCGCCCGCTGGGGAGAGAGCCTTCTCCCTGCAGGCACCTGTCTCTTGAGGATTTCCAGGCACGGATCAGACGCAGACCCAGCCTCAGGTCTGCTCCAAACTGGCCATTTAGCCATCAAATTGCTGTCTTCACATATAAATTGGGGCTTAAAGCGCCAGACCCATGTCGTACACAGTGTGAAAGCCAAGGCCCAGTCGGTATTTGTTGAATTGGGTTAAATTTAGGAATCACTTACCTGGCAGCACTTTGGCAGGGTTCTGCAGATACCAGGGGAGTTCAGGGACAAGTTTAGGCTGGGCTTCCGAAAACCTCCTGGAGGGAGGAGAAGCCTGGTGGCAGGGGAGCCGGGTGGGTGTAAGGCCGCGCCTTGCTGATAGGTTGATGCTCTTGCACCTGCAAGGGATGGAGGGGCTGGAGTGGAGACCAGAGGACGGCTCCGCGGGTGGGCGGTGGGAGCAGAGACTCAGGCACCTGCAGAGGGTCATAGGTTAGAAAGATTTGCACTCGGCCTGACTGCCTGAGCCTGCCTTTTGCTGAAAAGTCACTGGAAGAGGCAGCCAGACACCACAGGAGAGTGCTCCAGGGCTCCCCGCACCTGCTGTGCCCAGGTCAGAGTTATACCCTGCTTATCTGCACATTCATTCGTGTCCTAGGGCTGCCATACAAATCAGCACACACTGAGGCTGTAAACACCAGAAATGTATTATCTCAGGGTTCTGGAGGCTGGAAGCCTGAGCCGGGGGTGAGGCAGGGATGGTTCCTCCGGGGCTGCGGGGAGAATCTCTTGCCCGCTCCCGTGGCATCTGGTGGTTTGCTGGCATCACGGGTGACCCTAGACTCGTGGCAGCATAACTCCAACCTTCACTTTACATCTCTCTCTCTCTCTTTCTCTCTCTCTCTCTCTCTCTCTCTCTCTCTCTCTCTCTCTCTCACTGTAGAGTGCACTCTACACTCTCTCTTTCTCTCTTTCATCTCAAGGTCACCTTTATAGAAGGCCACAGTCACATGGGATTAGGGCCCACCCCAGTAACCTCAGCTAAGGTCCCGTTCTGATGTCCTGGGGGCTAGGATTTCAGCATGAGAGATTTGGGGAGCACAGGACAACCTACAAAAGTCTGAGGGTTGCATGTTCTGGGTCTGGCTCTGCCCACCACCCAGCCCTGAGCCAGAACCAGCAAGCGCGGTTGGGTCCGAGTGACACTAGCTACAGAAGTCCCCGTTTGGAAACGACAGAGAGAGGAGAAGCTGACACTCATGCTCTGGAGCCTTTCCTGCTGCACCCACCCCAGGGCTCCCACAGAGGAATGCAGGACGCACAAGAGGAGCCTCATGTCTGGGTTTACCACCAAAGAACATAAAAATGGCAGGCAAAGAAGTCGATAAGCGTCCCAGAAAACGCAGGGCGTGCTGTGGTCTCAAAGCCATTCTGCCCAACCCCCAGCACCTTCCTCTTTCACTGCCTGACCGGGTGGCCCAGCAGAGAGGGCGCCAGGGACCCAAAGGGTGCCCGGGGCGTGGAGTGAGCCGGGACTTAAGTTGGAGAGCATGAGTGCTGTCCTGGCTCTGCCATGATGTGATCTGTGACATTAGAAGGGCTGTCTGCCTCCCTGGCCACAGATGTCCCCAGATGTGCCCACCACGATGTCTGCCTCTACATTGTGCTAACAAGAGCGTCTCACACGCTGCCCATGGGCCCACTGTGTGCTGCTCTCCCTCGTCTTCTATGGCCACTTCTGTCAGGTGTCTGTGTGGAAAATTGCTGAGATCCCCCCAACAGAGCTCTCTGCACCCCCTCTGTTCAAGCCCGAAGGCCATTCTGGTGTTGCAGATGTTAGGACTGGAGGACAGTCACGATCAGGTGCCCCCGAAAGCCAGATGTGGAAACTGACCCACAGACAGGGGAGGTCAGTGCAGGTGGAACCTGCCTCCTGGTTCTCAACCAGTTTCCTCTCCTGGGACCACAGCCCGGGGCTATCTGTTCCCCTGCCCCTCCGGTTTCCTTAGGCGTGAGGAGCGGCTGTAGAGAGGATAATCCACTTCGCTTCGGCTGGAGGATTCCGTCGACAGGTGTGGAAAGCACAGATATGCAGTTTTGTCACAGATTTTGCTCAGTATGTCAGGCTTGAAACAGCGGTTCTTCTTCATTTGTCCCTCGTGGCTCCACTCCTAAGACAGCCCGCCCCACCCCTGTGTGTAGGGCTCTGCACCCTACACACATACACATAGACACACGGACACACACACACTCACAGACATTCACACGCACACAGATACACACTCACACACAGACACACAAACACACACAGAGATAGATACACACACTCATAGACACAAACACACAAAAATAGATATACAGACACATACATACACAAACATCCACATGCACACAGACACATACTCAGACACACAGAGGCATGCACAGAAAAGACACACAGACACTCACAGAGATACTCACTCACAGATATGTGTACATAGGCACATACAGAAAGTCACACACTCATACAAGCACACGGCAGGTACCCCCAGGTTGTGGAAAAACTGCGGGAGAGGGCTCATGAGTGGATTAGACACTCAGGTTCTACGACTCGTCCGTCATGTTTATTAACATGTATGTTTCTCGAGGGCAAGGACTGTGTCTTCTGCTCAGAGTCACCTCCCTGCACAGCCTGGAATATTAGTAGACACAGAGTGTGTGCTCACTGAGTTGAAATCTAATGAACTGAAAATTGCTTCAATGTTTCTTTAGGAAACAGTGTGACTGGCCACAGGCCCCTGACCCCAGGGGCAGGGAGTTCGCAGGCTCCTGGCTCCCACTGCGTTTGCAGTGGGGCTGGCCCACCTGCCTCGAGAACCTCTCCGCTCTCACAAATGCAGGGCCCCGGCTTCTGTTCTGGGAACATGCAGGCCAGAGTGCAGGGTGCAGAGTAGCCGCCACAAAGCCACACCCAGAGGGGACGCCTGCCCTCTTCAGGAAGGGGAGGGAGTGTGTCTTCAGTTTGGGGAACAGGAGAAATGCTGTCTTAGTCATAGGGAGAAAGTGCCCTCTCCGCTGGGCCTACTGACACGACGTATAGGACCTAGAAAAGCTGGCCGGGCCTCCAGAGCCTCGGGTCAGCCTCCAGTGGGAACCTACTCAAGGGACCTTTGACCTCGGTGACCTCAGGGCTCAGGGCAGCCCACGTGTGCCCCATTTGCGTTGAGCTGCCCAGCCCTGTGTTCCCGAGGGCCCGCATAAGTCAGGGCCTCTCCCCTAGTCGTTTTATTCTGGGGAGCTTGCAGGTCTGTTGCCATTTGCAGCAGCTCCATCCCCAGAAATCCACTGGGCACGGGGTATCCTGAGAGGGAGGTGACAGGGTTAATCTAAGGGCTGGGGGAGGCGGGAAAGGCCTTGAAATCATGTAGTGAAGCCAACCAGATTAATAGAGGAAGAGAGAGGGGGTAGACCATTAGGAAGACAAAGAGAAAATCATGCTGGAGCAATAGAAAGGGAAGTCTAATATCAACTAGGGAAAAATAAATGGAGATTAGGGCAAACAAATTAGCTTTAATGGGTTCGATGCTAATACAAGAATAACAGCGAGCTGTGAATGCCTTTGAGGGGAAGATGGGATAAGGAACCTGAGCAGTCATGCAGGCAATGAAGACGATGCAGGGAGGGGGCCAGGCCAAAGGAGCTCTGGCAGAGAGAAGGGAAATCTCGGGGTGAAAGGGTGGTGGTGGGGGCTGCCAGGGGGGTGGAGTGAGCAGGGGGCATTATTTGACCAGATAGGACTGGGGCAGGGAAGGGGCTGGAAAGGGATGAGGAGAGGGAGGAGCAGGATCAGCAGGAATGGAAATAAAAGCAAAGCAACTAGAGGAGACTGAGGGCAGAGGAATAAAACCCAGAGCATAAGCTGTGGGTGGGGGGAGCGCGGGGGGGGGGGGGGCTGTGGGCTGTGGAAAAGAATAAAAGCCTGGTGGGGATTTTGCAGTGGGTTTTGATCCCCACCCCCACCCCTCACCCCCCGAGCTTGGTGGTGACAGGAAACCACATGTGCTCATAGAGGGGCCCCGCTGTCCTGAACTAACCAGAGCCCCGGGAGCCTGCAGGGGGCGTCCTGGCCGCAGCCACAGTCTGCTCTGCCCCTTTGTCATGAAGCAGCCTTCCTTCGGCGGGTTATGGACAGTCTCTGCTTCTCATCTTACCTGCAAAGTGGGATAATGCGCTGCCTCTTTAAGGGATGTTTTGCGAACTAGAGGGAAAGATGTGTTTATGGTGCTCACTGGGCTGCAGAGTCAGCTCCCCCGGCCACCTGGCTACAGGTGTCACACTAAGCACTGACTCGTGGGGATGGGGGCTGAATACTGACAATCACCTTGCTCCTTCCTCCTTCCCATCTTTCCTCTTCTTTTAAACCCAAGGCTGGTAAAATGCCAGCAGAGTTTTTTTTTTTTTCCCCCCCAGCTAGAGGCTACTCCAGGGAACGTCTCTGTGCACCTGTGCCTGCCTGCCTCTGCACCCCTCCAGCTCTCTTTCTCTCTCTCTCCTGCTGGGAGAGGACAGTGCTAATCGCCCACCCTCTGGGTGGGTCTAAGGAAGAGCATCCAAGGAGCAGACTTCTTCTCCTCTTGTTCCAGGGCCAGGGGGGTGGGGGACCCTCCCATAGGCTGGGCACGCAGTGTACACAGCAGAACATGGCCAGCATAAATACACACTTACACTGAGTGGCCAGATTATTATGATCTCTGAACGCATAATAATCCTGTCACTCACTGTGTGTGTGTGTGTGTGTGTGTGTGTGTGTGTGTGTAGCCCAGTGCATGAATTCATGCATGGGTGGGGTCCAGCCAGCCTGGCCAGGGGTAGGGGACATGGACACTTGGCCGGCCTGCCTGCTGGTCGAACTCCTGGTGGAGGGGACAATTTGCATATTAGCCTTTTATTATATGGGATATACACTGAGTGGCCAGATTATTATGCATTCAGAGATCATAATAATCTGGCCACTCAATGTACATTCTGTGCATGTAGTGTTAGAGATGGTGGTCTGGCATTTTTATTTTTTATTTATTTATTTATTTTTTAAATATATTTTATTGATATTTTACAGAGAGGAAGGGAGAGAGATAGAGAGCTAGAAACGTCGATGAGAGAGAAACATCAACCAGCTGCCTCTTGCACATCCCCTACCGGGGATGTGTCCGCAACCAATGTACATGCCCTCGACCGGAATCGAACCCGGGACCTTTCAGTCCGCAGGCCGACGCTCTACCACTGAGCCAAACCGGTTTCGGCTGGTCTGGCATTTTTAAAAGAAAAGACCAGAACCCTGGCCGGTGTGGCTCAGTTGGTTGTGTGTTGTCCCATGCACCGTGTGGTCACCGGTTGCATTCCTAGTCAGGACACATATCCAGGTTGCAGGTTTGATCCCCGGTTGGGGTGCGTACAGGAAGCAACTGATTGATGTTTCTCTCTCACATCAATGTTCCTTTATCTCCCTCTCCCTTCTTCTCTCTCTAAAATCACTAAAAAAAAATTTTAAAATTAAAAAATAAAAGGACCAGATCAGAAAGCAGGCGGTAGTTACCTTCTTTCGAGCAGGTAGGTAGCGGCTCCCTGAACTACTCAGGTCTGAGTGTGAATGGACCAGCAGAGGGTGAGGACGGGCCCTCCGCAGAGGACCGCACAGACAGGGACCGGGAGGCTTCCGATGCTGCGCAAGAAGAGCAGCCAGTCAGCCTGTGGCTAGGGCAGCAGACTCAGTTCTCAGACAGGTAGGAAACGAGGTAAGCCAGGTCCCTCCTCGGGCACAGTCCTCCAGATTTGTAGCCTAGACTTTACCATGCGGGTGGTGGAGCCGGGCCCCACAAGTTTTCTTAAACGAGGGCATGACAGTTGCCGAAACCGGTTTGGCTCAGTGGATAGAGCATCGGTCTGCAGACTGAAGGGTCCCAGGTTCGATTCCGGCCAAGGGCATGTACATTGGTTGCGGGCACATCCCCGGTAGGGGATGTGCAAGAAGCAGCTGGTCGATGTTTCTCTCTCATCGACGTTTCTAGCTCTCTATCTCTCTCTCTCTCTTCCTCTCTGTAAAATAACAATAAAATATATTTGAAAAAAAAAAAAACGAGGGCATGACAGTCAGGCTTGGGCTTTAGATGTCCCACTGCCCAGCTAAGGGTGGCTGGCATGTGCAAGGCTGGGCGCAGAGACCAGTGAGTCCAGGTGACTGGGTAACCCTGCTCCCCTCTGACACACATCATTTCTATTTTCTTTGGTCGCCTGGAACCATGCCTTGCCCTCCTCCCTCATGCTTTAACATTGCACTCTGCCGTGTGCGTCTTAGTACCTCTCCAAGCAATGATTGTACATCTACTTGTGTGTTTCACTATCCCTACCCTGGAAGCTTCATGAGTCAGCATCAGCTCCATGTCATCTGTTCTAGTAAAGAGCTTGGCAAGTGGTAGATGTGCTATAACCCTGTGTCGAGTGGATAAGCAAACCCATGCTGCTGGGGATGGCCGGACAACGCTGGCTAGGTAGCTGTTAGGAGGTAATAGTGCCGTGGTTTGGAGAGTACACCACATGGGGAGTATGGAGGCTAAAGGCAGTTAGTTCATGTGGCAGGTACTTACTGAACACCCAGTCTAATTAGTGATGAACAAAGCAGGCGTGGGCCTGCCCTCACCGGGCGTTCGGTGTGGTGGGAGTAGAGGTACCCGTACTATGACCATGCAAATAAAATAAAATGAGAAGGTGAATGATGCCACTCAAGAATGGCAGTGGGCACTCCAAGAACATCTGTTCAGAAGCCTCAGTGGGAAATGGCTGCTGTCGCCGGTCAGTCCCCTTCAGAGGAGGACAAGCACAGAGACGCCGAGGGCCACCTGTCCAGCTGGGGATGAAGCCAGATGCAGGTGCCCAGCCCCTGGGTCCTGGTCCACCCCAGGCCCACACCTCCGGGATGTGGGAGTGATCCAGGGTGCAGACTCAGGAAGGAAGGTGAAACAAGAGGTTGGAACACTGGGTGTGTTCCAGACAGGCACCAGGCCAAGGGGAGCGGCTGGCAGGCCACAGTGGCAGATCGCAGCCTGCGAGTGAGTGTGCTGCAGAGACCACCACCACCACCAGGCTAAGACTCCAGAGCCGGGTCAGATTGACACAGAACGCCCTTTGTGAAGGGGTGTGGGCACAGCATGATTTAAAGAACACCTCTGCCCAGCTGGTGTGGCTCGGTGGTTGAGCATCAACCCATGTGCTGGTTTGTTCCTTGGTCAGGGCCCATGCCCAGGTTGTGGGCTCGATTCCCAGTGGGTGGTGTGCAGAAGGCAGCTGATCGATGTTTCTCTCTCATCATTGATATTTCTATTTCTCTCCCTCTCCCTTCCTCTCTGGCTAAAATAAAGAAAAACATATTTTTTTTAAAAAAAATAAGAAATAAAGAACATCCCACTTCCCATTATAGTCCTGCCAAGCCTCAAACTCTTGCCATAAAACTCTTTGGGAGCCAAGAGCAAAAATCCCAAGGTAGTTAAACGGAAATTGCCACAGAACAAGATATTGAACTATTGGCATTTCAGGACTAGGCAGAGGTGTGAGAAACCAGCAGGTACAAGAGGCAAGTACCCGAGTTTGGGACTCAGGGGTCCAGGGTGGAGAATCAACTCGACAACCAACCCAGTACTGCATGCATCTTCGAAGCATTTGTCTGTCACATGTATTTTACTGGAGTAGTAACTAAACTTTTGTGAGAGAGATAGGTATGTAAGAGGAGACACATAAAGCAGTGTGAACAGGCACGGTGCCATCATTGCTGTGACAGGGACATGTGCAAAGAACTGTGGGGCCCAGGAAACCATCCCCACATCTTCAGAGCTTGGGTGTTGGTGACTGTATGCGAATTTGGGGCAATGAGCTTCTCTGGTCCTTCTACCATTCCTCAGAGCCTGTAAGGGGTGAGGAAATTACCAAAGAGAGTCCCAAGGTGTACTTCTCAATCTCCAAATTGGTGATTACAGAATAGTCACAGAGATGTAAACTACAGCATAAATAATATAGTCAGTAATATTGTAATAACTATGTATGGGGCCAATCGGGTTCTTAAAATATGGGGCGGGGGGGGGAGGGGCACTATATAGGATATCCGCCACTGAGTGGCGGTGGAATAAAAGTGTTCACTAGCTAAAAAAGTGTTCAAGGCATAGTAAGGTACTATGCTGTACACATAAAAGTAATACAGAATAATATTTAATGTAAATGGTCATTGAAAAAAATTTTAACAGATAGAATCATGGAACAGGCTATTGAATCTCAAAGAGAAGGTGGGGCTGGGTGGGTAAGTGGGTGGGAAGAGATTAACCAAAGAACTTGCATGCATATATGCATAACCCATAGACACAGACAATAATGGGGTGAAGGCCTAAAGGGGTAGGGGAGACTAAAAAAGGACAATGGGGAAAAAGAGGACATCTGTAATACTTTCAACAATAAAGATTTTTTAAAAAAGAAAGAAAAATAAAAAAAAGAAGAAAGTCTTAAGACCTGCCCAGATGGTCACTTTTCCAAAGTCTATGTTTTTGAACAGCAGGCTTCCCCTAGGGCAGTGTTTCCCAAACTTTTGACATATGTGTATCCCTTCTATAATTTTTGTAATGCTGAGTACCCCTTGTCAAAAGAAAGGATGTATTTTAAAAATATTTTTAATTGATATTTTACAGAGAGGAAGGGAGAGAGATAGAGAGCTAGAAATGTCGATGAGAGAGAAACATCGACCAGCTGCCTCTTGCACACCCCCTACCGGGGATGTGCCTGCAACCAAGGTACATGCCCTTGACCGGAATTGAACCTGGGACCTTTCAGTCCGCAGACCGACGCTCTACCACTGAGCCAAACCGGTTTCAGCAGAAAGGATGTATTTTAATAACAATCAAAATATATTTATTTTTTATTTTTTGGTACATACACAAAATAGTAATAAATGAAAAATAAAATTATTCATAATAAAATATAAATAAAAGTTATATTATAAATAACATTTATTTGCACACCAGACCATCTCCTTCCTCACAAGACTGTCTTGACTTGACTCATGAGAACGTAGAATTAGGCACAGCTAAGCACGGTGCAGTGCATATCCCCACCAAACTCCGGTGCAACGCGTACCCCCACCAAACTCTTCCGGTTCCCCTGGGGGTACGCGTACCACACTTTGGGAAACACTGCTTTAGGGCTTTGCAGACTTGCAAATGCTCTTGCTTGTAAGATAAATCCTCTCTGGCCCCGGAAAGTTAGCACCCAGAACCTGCTGTGTCCAGTCAGGCATCTTGTCTTCCTCCTCCACACCCGCCATTCTGCACCCACGACCCTCCAGACCATGCAAAGGGCCTTTGTTTAGGAAGCTCTAAGCCTTTTCCTGGTCCACACCTTCCCCCTGGTCCAATCAGGGGTTCCCACTTGTTTCTGGCTTCCAGCCTCAAAGCCCTCTCGTCCACAGCCACATGGAAAGGTGGTCAGCGCAGTGGGTGTCGGTCCTCAGTGCAGGAAGGCTGCACCCACCTCTGGGCATTTGGTGTGACTCACCCAAAGGAGTCCACTCCCCCACACCGGACACAGGAAGGACAAACATCCTTCCATTACAGGGACTCAGCTCCAAACCTCAAACCAGAGGGGCCATCTCGCTCTGCAGCCAGCAGGCCTCTCCTGGCCTCCTTCCTGCCATCCCACAGTGGCCACACGTCTTTCATGTCTTGAGAGCACCATGACCTTGTGTGTGGACTTTTTTCCATGGAAACTTCTTCACCTGGAGACCTCCAGGTCATCCCTCCCTACAACTTCCTTCTGACCACGTATGGGCCCCCTAGCATCTGGGCTTACCTTTCTCAAAACACTTTTTCCTGAACAATTGCATCCCCCCCAAAATTTTCGGGTCTTCAAGGGCCTGGTTTCTCATCTTGTTCAAGGTGGCACCTGATTCATGGTGTGCCCTCGGTATATAGGTGTTGAGGAAAAAATAAATGAAAACTCTAATATACAAACAATAGGAAATACAATTCTTGAATAAGGCAGGGACGGGTAGGAGGTGCACACGTAGTTAGTTAATCTCTTACATTTTCTTTACCAGCCATTGCTCAGTGGCTCTCCACATGGAGCCACAGGCCGGCAAGCACCCGTACCTGGGAACTTCTTACAAACTTGGGTTCTTGGTTCCATCCCTGACCTGCTGATGCAGAAATTCAGGGCCCTGGGCTCAGAAGCCTATGTTTTGGGGGTCTTGGGGGGTTTGTGTTTTGTTTTGTTTGGTTTGTTTTTTTGGTTTTTGTTTCTTTTCTCTCTCTTTTATTTTTTCTTTTTTTTTTCATTTTTTAGGAGCCTGTGTTTTAACAAACCCCCAAAGTGATTCTGATTCACTTCAAGTTTGAGAACCACTGCCCCAGTCTCAGGGCCACACCTGGGCCAGAACATGTAAATATTAAAAATCAGAAAAACTTGACACTTAAAATCAAGATTTTCAACTAGCCAAACACTTCTCCACTCTCCCCTCTCACCTCCCCTCCATCTTCTTACAGTAGCTCTTACAGGTCAGCAGCAGACCCAGTTAAGAGGTGCTATTTAACTCCATTTGATGGATGAAAACACTAAGGTTGAAACAAAACCCAACTTTCTCAAATGATAAAAGTAAAGCAGGTAAAGTCAGTGCAGGAATCTGACCCAACACTCTGCGTAGCAACACACAGTCACTCAGAAGCCAGTACAATAGAATAAAGCACCAGAGAATCCCGATTCGGAGGTTGAACTTATCTTCCCCTTTGCAGCCATACTGGCTGATGGAGTATGAACCTTCAGGAGGGTCCTGGGGGCCTCCGGTCTCCAAGGTCAGCCCTTCAGGATGACAGAGGACAATTACCCACACAGCTTCCATGGGGAAACAGGGTAGTTTTGTGTGTGTTTTTCAGTCAAAGTACCCAATTCGTGCCACCCAAAAATGGCGTTTGGTGTTTTAAATCTTCTGCCTGTCAGAGATGAGCAACCCCACCCATAGGAAGCCTGGCTGCCAGATACAGAGGTCTTGGTGCCAACACCTTAGCCTGGGGGGAAGGGGAAAGGGAGGGGAAAAGGGAAGATGACCTGGAGACCAAGTTCTGGGAAATGGGAACAAAGCTGGACCCCCCAGGGCTTGCCTGGGTTTGAGTGGCTGTCTGGCGCCCCCTTGTGTTCAGTGTCTGGACCTCAAAGAGCCAAAAGGCAGCCAGGAGGGAATGAGGGTCCAATGGCTGTAGCCATTCTGCTGGAAAAGGCTGTGGCCCATGAGGAGCCAATGGAATGGGCCCAGGAGTGGGCGCAGGCCACTCCTGGCCTTCTGGTGGCCCTGGTGCCCTCCAGACTTCTTCCCAGCCCTGTTGGAAAAGCACTCCAGGGACAGGCTGCCGAGAACAGAGAGGTGGGAAGTTGTGCCCAAGCTCACCAGGAAGATGGGTCACTGTGTCCCTCCTGCTGGTGTTTGGCCAGCGGGCTTTTCCTCCTGACTTAGTGCCCTGGCCTGAGGCTTTTGGTCTTCTTCTTCTTCTCCTTTTTTCTTTTTTTAAAAGATAAATTGACGGTCGTGCTAAAGACAGCTTGGGCCCCGAGGCGACACGGCAGTTCTGAATGTGCTAAGTCGGTGGGCAGGAATGGGCACGATGTGCCTTGGCCATAAATAGTCCTTCATGGGCTCACGCAGAAGCCTGGCTCTGCTCTTCCTCCTCCCTGCCTGGTCCCCCAACAACCCCTCATGCCCCCCATCCCCCCAGGCTCCACCAAAACAGCTGGTCAGCACACCCTGCCCCGTGAGAAAAGATGCCTCACGCCCAGGCCGTGGTCCCTCAGCACAGGACTCAGGGCCAATGCCCAGCTCCCGAGTCAGTTCTGAGCCGTGAAAGGAAAAGCAGGGCCCACGTAGGAGGCTGCGTGGAACCTTACCCTGGGTCGTGTCTTGTCCCCCTCTCATAGAAGCTGAGTCACAAACGTCCTGTGAGTCAAGCTACTAGAATTCCCCAAGCCCCTGTGTCCTCATCAGAACAAGGGAGATCTCAGCCCTGAAACTAGCCTGCCCAGCTCGAGGCAGCCGATCAGTCCAAGGACGAGCCCCTTCTCTCCTCTCAGCTTCGCCTGGAGTCCCACCTCCCAGAATGGCTTTCTCCTCTCTCTCTTTGCACCTCCATGCACAGCTTAGACTTCTCTCTGAGCCCTTCTTGGTGCCTTGAACCTGAGGTTGGTCCCCCCCATACCTTCTGCATGTCCCTGGCCCCAGCAGTGGTCATGAGGTATGTTGAGGGGCCATGGGCAGTCTTGGCCCTACTTTAATAAGCCTCGAGAAGCAAGAGCAGCAGAGGCCACATCTGCCTCATCCCCCCTGGCATCCCAGGTCCTGGTACAGTGCCTGCCATGTCATAGGCACGCAGTCCGTGTGTGTTTGAATAGGAGGGGTGGGGGGAGGAAGGCTTGGAGTGAACTGAACTGCCACTTGGCCCTGACAACTGTGCTGGGACTATTTATTGTCTTCCCAGGCCACGGAGGGCTGAACCAGCTGGGAGGGGCCTTTGTGAACGGCAGACCCCTGCCCGAAGTGGTGCGTCAGCGCATAGTGGACCTGGCCCATCAGGGCGTGAGGCCCTGTGACATCTCCCGCCAGCTTCGTGTCAGCCATGGTTGTGTCAGCAAGATTCTTGGCAGGTAAGCACGAAATTCACCAGCCTCCACCCTCCGGAGGGCAGGGCGGCCTCTGCACCCTCCAGGTTCGCAGCCACCTCCCTCCCAGGGACCAGGGCCGCATGCTCCCCTTTTCTCCTGGCTGTGTGTCTCATTTTCCAAAGGCCTCTCACTCCTACAGCAGGACACTCTTCCCCGAAGGGCCTTGCCCTCTGAGACCCAGGGAAATGGAGCCACGAGGGAAGGGGTATGCCCTCAGAGGTGCTTTCCACGGTCAAACCCCTGGGCCTCCTCCCTCTCACAAGGCCTGGATGCTGTGAGCTTTATGAGATGACCAGGTGACCTGCCTGGGGAACCTTTAATTTAAAAAGTGTTCAAGGCCTAGGCCCAGCCCATGCTTGTTAGAGCAGAATTTTAGGGGTAGGGCCCAGGTTTGGAATTATTCCGGGCCCTCGCGTGATTCTAACCCCAAAGTTGAAATCACCACCCAGAGGTTTAGGTGGAGCCAGGACAGCAAAGCCCTGATCCAGGCTGACTCTGCCTGGAGGGCCACTCCTGCCCGAGTGCCTGAGGTAGAGGGTGGGAGCTTCCAGTCACCTGGGAGCCGCCTCCCTTCCCTCACCCACAAGTAGACTCGGGAGGAGCTCTGGTTTAGAAGCAAAGGACCTGTCACCAAATGGCGGGAAGCTCTGGCCTCCAGGCTGATGTCAGGGAAGAGTACGGCTCCTTCAGGGTCAGGAGAGGGGACCCCAGAATGGGCAAGCACCCTAGAGAGGAGGTGGTGCCTGGATGGTAGCAAGACAGTTTAAAGGGCAGATGTTTTCATGGCAGAGGAAACCAGAGAGTTTCCAGAACAAGGAGGCAGTGGTATCCTGACGTAGGTCATTGACCTGCCAAAGCAGCTGGTTGGGGGTGAAGGGAAAGGAGAAGAGGGGTGCAGGCTCAGTGTAAGGAGGGAACATGGACAGAAATTCAGGCAAGGCTGGGATTTTAGAGATTGTAAGGAGTGGCTTCTACCTGACCCCTGAAACCTGGTAGAAAACAGTGCCCAAAGGGGGGTGGAGGTGGGATGAGGACAAAGATGAACCAGCAGAGGAGACAGAGCTGGCCTCCTGGGGAGGGGCAACCAGGGTGAACAGGGAGAAGAGTGAGTCATGCTGTAGCCGGCAGAGATGGACGAGGATGTGCCACTGAGAGCTGTGACTCACAGGGAGCCTACCGAGCCCGCGTTCCTGTTCTTAGAAAGGAATCTGTAGGCCCCAGGGTGGCCCCGCAGGCACTCATACCAGCCAGAGGGAAAGGCAAGGGAGGAGGCTGGGGTCCGGGGTGGGGTCCTCAGCAGAGTAGCCAGCACAAACCTGCCTGTGCAGGTGGAACAGCTCTGGGGGGCAGCGTTTGAGGCCAGCCTTTGGGGCACGTGCGACCCCGGGACTCTCCCCAGAAGCCCCAGAGGGAACAAGGGTCTCTGGTTAATTCCAGGCCCAGAGACTCACCTGCCTACTGGGTAATCTTTGGGTTGTCTATTGGAGTAGGTACTACGAGACTGGCAGCATCCGGCCTGGGGTGATAGGTGGCTCCAAGCCCAAGGTGGCTACCCCCAAAGTGGTGGAGAAGATCGGGGACTACAAGCGACAGAACCCCACCATGTTCGCCTGGGAGATCCGAGACCGGCTCCTGGCTGAAGGCGTCTGTGACAACGACACTGTGCCCAGTGTCAGCTCCATCAACAGGTGAGAGGTCGACGGCAGCCGGGGGTCTCAGAGGTCAGGCGAGAGACCTGAGGAAGGCCCTGGCTCGTGGAGCAGAGCTGGGAGGGGGCCTGGAGCCAGACAGGAAGCCCCGGGCACAGGCTGGCATCTCACCTCCTCGGGGCCACAGGCATCCCACTCCCTTCCTGGCAGTTTCCTTCCTAACACACCACCTCATGTTTCATTGAATAAAACAATCTTCTTCTTGAATTGACCCTTTCTTAAGCCACAAGAACCCTAACTTGGCCCTCATTCAAATATTCACTCATTTGTTTAGCCATTCAGTTAGTTATTCACTCACTATCTTAATCAATCATTGGCTCATTCACTCATTGATTCATTCATACACACATAACTCACGGTTATGTGCTAGGCCCTGAAGGCACAAAATCCTCATCCTGGAAGAGCTTATAGTCTAGTGGGAAGACACCCACTATCCAAGTACCCACAGGAACAATTGTACAAGTGCAGCTCTAACGTGGGGGTCCAGGAGCTATCGCAAGGGTGACTTGGTTTAGGAAGGTTATGAGAAGATGCCCCTGAGTAAGAAGCAGTGAATACAAATTCACTAGCTAAGAAATGGAGCGAGCAGAGCTCTGCGACAGCACATCCAAGGCCCCGTGGTTAGTAGGATCTCATACAAAAAGCTGAAAGAAAGCCAGTAGGTAGGAGGGGAGCAGGAAGCAGGCTGAGGGGGCGCTGTTGGCAAAGGCTGCTCTTTAAGGGGTAGGGGCCAGGCTCCCTGTTCTTGCCTCTGACCCCTGAGCAACGAGGAGCCCTTGGCAGTGCTAAGCAGCAGGCAGACTTGCATTTCAGAAAGGCCAGCCTGGCTGCAATAGGAGAAGAGACTAGAAAGGTCAAGAGCAGATGGGTGGCCAGGGAATGGGTGGAGGGGCGCGTGGGCACAGTGCACACTGAGACATTGGCTGTGAGATGCAGAGAGGGATCAAGTCAGGGGCAGTTCCCAGATCAGACTACAGACCTGAGGACGACGTGATAGCAGAGGAAGGGGAGAGGCAGGGCTATATCCCACGGGTACTTAGTGAGTGACTGAGCACCACCCATGAAAGGGGGACCCTAGGAAGGGCCAAGTGTGAGGTGTACTTGGTTCAATGTGGACAGGTTTTGTGTGAGGTGCTTTTTAAGTCACCAAGTGGGATTTCAGAAAGGCAACTGGACCTGGGGCAGCCGCTGGTCATGATTCTTCCTCTTCTCTCTACCGGTCTTTCTTCCCTTTCTTACAGAATCATCCGGACCAAAGTGCAGCAACCATTCAACCTCCCCATGGACAGCTGCGTGGCCACCAAGTCCCTGAGCCCAGGACACACGCTGAGTGAGTGTGGAGGGGCCGGCAGGCACACACATGCCCATCTGCGTACACAAGGCTCACCTGCTCCGTGTGGAGCCAGCCCTTCCAGGGGACAAAGCCTTGTGGGCTCCCAGGAACCAACCAGGAGATATTTAGGAAGCACAGCATGAGGCCTGACTCCGTGGTGGGGCAGGGGCTCTCGGACGCGTCCTTCCCCCATCCTGAACCTGTCCCTTTCATGCCCTGTAGTCCCCAGCTCGGCCGTGACACCCCCGGAGTCACCCCAGTCTGACTCTCTGGGCTCCACCTACTCCATCAACGGGCTGCTGGGGATCGCCCAGCCCGGCAGCGACAGCAAGAGGAAGATGGATGACAGTGAGTGTGGGGGGCACAGAGGGCAGGTCGGGGTGCAGGAGGGCTCAGGCTCCAATGGGCCAGAAGCCCCCTTGGGCCTAGGAATGTGTTGTCTTGGCAACTACTGCCCTGTAGCCCGTGGCCTGTCTCTGAGCAGCCACAGCCCTAAGGTCTGGAGGCAGGGGACCTGGGTCCTTCCCCTCCCCTGCAGCTCAGTCTGCTCCTCTACTCTGGCCTGGAGATGGGGAGATGGGTCCCCTGAGAGCTCTCTTCCTGCCTGGGGACTCCAGGTGACCAAGACAGCTGCCGGCTGAGCATCGACTCCCAGAGCAGCAGCAGCGGGCCCCGCAAGCACCTCCGCACGGACGCCTTCAGCCAGCACCACCTTGAGCCCCTTGAGTGCCCCTTCGAGCGGCAGCACTACCCTGAGGCCTACGCCTCCCCCGGCCACACCAAAGGCGAGCAGGTGAGATGGGGACGTGGAAGGGCCTGGCACGGGCTGGGGCCCAGCAGGGTGCATCTCTGCAGACCCACCATCTGCCTGCTGCGGTCCTGCCACCAGAGCAGCCGGAAGTTGCTTTGATTGCTTGGGGCAGGAGCTTCATGCAGCTCAAAGCCCCAAACCTCTACTGTTTCAGCAATGCTAGCACTTCCTCCGCCTCCTCCCAGCCCTCTTGCCTTCTTCCCTCATCCACACTGAGCTCAGCCCTCTCCCAGGGAGGCATGGCCAGGCCGTACCACCCCCTGCCTGCAGTGCCCCCCGAGACCACAGGCTCCGGTCCCACAGTTCTAGAGCTGCAGCCTGAAGCCTTCCCACTATGGCCTCAACCAGCCCTTCCAGTCCCACCTCCGGCCACTCACGCCTGCACACCCCGTGACCCTACATTACTCACGCCCCCGAGCGTGCACTCTCGTTCACACCTCTCTGCTCTGGCACACCCTGTGCCTCCCTGCGAATGCCTTTCCTCCCACGTCTCTGCCTGGAAAAATACCGCCTGCCATTAGGACTCAGCTCAAGCATCACTTTACCCATGAGTCCTCCCCTCTCCACGGTGTGTGTCCTCTCTCCCTCCTGGGCTTCTGCACCTCACCGGCCACTCCTCGTCACTTCTCACGTAGGGTCAGAGTTGTCCAGTGGACAGAGGTGTAAGGACCCAGTGGGCAGCATCTTGAAGCACCCTGTAAAATCTCCACACCGAGTGTGTGCCCTTGTTATAATAGATGCTCAGTAAAGGCGGGTTGAGTGAACGAGTTGAGAAATGCAGGCAACTGACTGCAAGTGCCAATGGCATCTCTTTCCTAGCGCTCGGGAAGGGGACAGTTTATAGGGGCGGCTTCTGTGAGGGTGGCAGCCACAGCCCAGTCTCCCGGGGCCAGCAACGTTCCACACTCTGTCTCAGCTTCCAGGCACTGCCTCTGACCACTTCTGTCTGTCAGCAGTCCATGTCTCCCCACCACCCAGGTAGTTAGCCAGCTGAGGGGTCTCAGGGTGATGTCTGCCCCTCCCCCCCCTTAGCTCAAGCTATCATTGTCTAGGAGTGAAGAAAACGCTTACACCTCTAAGATCTGAGCAGGACAATGGTGAGGATCTCACCCATCAGCTGAACCATTGCCAGCGGCTGTCTCGGCAGCTGGGCCCCTGCCAGCACCTGCAGCTGGGCTGGCAATCTGCGTCAGCGATTTTATCAGCCTGGGCCATGGTAGCCACGAGGGGTGCGGAGAAAGCTGGCTGTCAGCAGACCTGGGGACAGGGCTGGGTGCTCATGGAGCCAGCACACAGCTCTGGAGGGAGTGGGGGGCAGCAGTGGGAGCTTGACCTGCTCACAGGAGCCTGCACAGCCCAGCGTGCACGCACCAGCCATCCCGGCAGAGGGACAGAGCCCTGTCGCTGGGCTGCAGATCTGCCCCCCCCCCCACCCATCCACCCACGCGCCATTCCTGAGCCCCCAAGGAACCCTGCTCGGTCACAAGGAGTCCGAGTCTCTGCACCAGGCTGGCATCTGCACAAGGAATCGTGGGCTGAGAGAGTCAGAGCCAGAGGACCATTGGGACCACAGAGCCCAGTGTCTTCATTTGGGTGGAGACGAGCCAGGGCCAGGGACGGTAGAGAGGGCCTGGGGAGCAAGCAGCTGTGGGGCCCAGGACGGAGGCCCTGGTGCCACTCAGATTGGCCCAAATAAGAACCTACTTAGAGGCCCTGCTTCTAGGTAGGCTCTTATTTGAAGACCAGACAAGCGAGTTGGAAAGCCATGGAGCTGCTCCAACGCCTCATCCTCCATACAAGGAGGCTGAGGCCCAGCGTGTTCACCAGAGACCCCTCCCTCCCCCAGCCAGTTGGCGACTGGTTCTCACTCACCCCGTTCTTCTGGGGCAGGGCTAGCCCAGCCCCGTGAGGGGCCTTTCCCTAGTGACTGACGGTGCTGCCAGAGGAACAGCGGTGCTCTCTCACCTGGCACGGTCTGGGCAGCCGATAGAAGCACAGATCCTCACTCCTGGCCTCAGGGTGAGGCAAACACTCTGTCTTTTCTGTAAAAGCAAAATGGGGGACCGTGTTGGGCAGAAGCATCACACTTCGGTGCCAGGCCTGCTTAGGAGTCTCTGGGGCCCATGTTCCTCTGCTTTCCAAGTGCACTGAGAACCGATCAACAGAAGGGAATGGTGGGATGACAGGGACTGAGAACTTGGCAGCTGCTACTCTCAGATAACTGGATTGACACTGCCTGTGACGAGTCTGCACAGAGCACGTGCTGTCCCCACTTCCTCTAAGTGCTCCATCTGTGTCTGTAACACCTCGATCCTGACACCAGCCTCAATCCTGCTGCCCCTGCCGCACAGGGGACACAAATCAAGGCTCCAAAAGGCCAGGACACCACAGCTGCCTGGCGGGCGGTGCAGAAGCAGGGCTTGCCACGTTCTAAAGCATCGTGCCGCTCTGCACCCCAGTCCAAGTTCAGTCTGCTTGAGAAAGCCAGTCATTGCCGGGATGTGGAAGCCATCCTGTGCCACAGCATCCAAGTGGCTGGCTAGATAGGTTTGGGTTTCGGTTTTTTTGTTTCTTGGTGGGTTTTTTTGTTTTGTTTTTTTTGTTGTTGTTTTTTTTGGGGGGGTGTTCCCACTAAATTTCCTGGATTTTAGAGCTGCTATAGAGTTCAATAGGTATTTTGGTATGGAACCAACACATTCATAGGCATTTTAAACTTCCCTCACCTGCTCTAGAAATTAGGTATTTTGTCCAATTTTGCTAACCCGTGCCAAGCATCTCCACCCTCGGAGGCATGGGCCCCCCTCGGAGGCTGGGACCAGAGCACCCCTAAGCCAGTAATTGCTCTGCACGGTGACGGTGCACTCTTGGCCTCCAGAGGGAATCATGGGCTGGGAGAGTCAGTCAACACGCACCCTGAAAGTGCTGTGGCTTCTGGGAGAGCCAGCTCCATGGAAGTCACTAGAAGTAACTGCCTCAATGGACTAGTATGTAACCAGGAAGTAATCCTTGAGTTCTGTTTTTTTTTAATAGATTTTTTTTTTTTTTAACAGAGAGAGGAAGTGAGAGAGAGAAAAGGAGAGGGTGAGACAGAAACAGATGTGAGAGCCGAACATGGATCGGCTGCCTCCCACATGCTCCCTATTGGGGTCAAGTCTGCAACCTGGGCAGAAAGGAGACACACTTGTTCTGGTGGGGACCACGGCTGCCCAGTGACTGCAGGAGACAGCACCTGGGTCGGCGCCATGTCCCCAGTGTGGTCCCAGTTTCCTAATGGCCTGTGGGCAGGCTCTCCACATAGAAAGCAGGCCCAGTGTTGCTTGCCCACACCACAGGGCTGCCAGGAGAATGGATCCAGATAACAGTGGCAAAGCTCTTGGCAGATGTAAGATGCAGCGATGCTGTCAACCAGTTCAGGGCAGCGGCTGGGGGCATGGCCTGGCAGCCCGACCCCTTGGGTTTAATCCTGGCTTGGGCCCCTGTGGGAGAGTGACCTTTCGCGCCAGCATTTCCTCTCTGGGAGGAGTAAATGGTCCTACACAATCCTGTGGGCTGAAGCTCCACCCCGCATCTTGTCCTTGGTGATTTCACATCCTGTGAGCCTGCAAGGAGAGGGACCCGCCGGCCTGGGGGAGGTCCTGGGAAGGAGTCGCTCCATCTTGTGCCTGCTCACAGGCTGAGAGCTACTGCCGAGGGGGAGCCAGAAGCCTGGGAGTAAGAGAACAGCAGGACTGTGCGTCAGGAACAAGCCGTTAAACACGCTCCATGGAGTCAAGGAGCAGAGGCAGCTGCAGGAAAGGCTTGCCCCAGGAGCCTCTATGCAGACTCTTCTTTGTTCCCCAGGGCCTCTACCCGCTGCCCCTGCTCAACAGCGCCCTGGACGACGGGAAGGCCACCCTGACCCCTTCCAACACACCCTTGGGGCGCAACCTCTCGACTCACCAGACCTACCCCGTGGTGACAGGTAGGCTGCCCAGAATCTCCTGAGCCATGCAGCCCTGGCTGCCAGGTTGGGCTGGAGGGCAGGCAAAAGCAGGGCAAGGCTGGTGTGAGAAGGAAGGTGTTAGGGCCCTAGCCGTGGAGAGGAGAGGGGCTCTGCTGGCTGGGCCTCCTGGTGGGTCAGGAGGGTCCTACCCTCGCTGCTCAGCCCCTCCTCTGCCTGCTGTGGAGAGGTGGGCACTCTGCACACTGGCGGGGGCACAGCAGAGCAGCCCCTGGAGCACCAGCCCAGCCACCCCGAGCCCGCACCCCCATTTCATGGCTTGTTGTGCATGCTCCCACCGTCATCTCACCCTCTCTCCTTGTCTCCCTCCCCGGCAGATCCTCACTCACCCTTCGCCATAAAGCAGGAAAGCCCCGAGGTGTCCAGTTCTAGCTCCACCCCTTCCTCTTTATCTAGCTCCGCCTTTTTGGACCTGCAGCAAGTCGGCTCTGGGGTCCCCGCGGGAGCCTCGGTCCCGCCCTTCAATGCCTTTCCCCATGCTGCCTCAGTGTACGGGCAGCTCGCGGGCCAGGCCCTCCTCTCAGGTACGACAGGGAGGGCCGGGCCTGCAGCCTTTGTGGGGGCGGGCGGGGTCCCAGGGCCAGTCCCCTGGTTCCAAGGGGTCCAGTCCCCTCTCTGGTCCTCAGTCCTGTCCACCATCAACCTCTTTCCGAATTCCTCTGGCAACTGCTGGAGGTACCAGTATGTGGGTCTCCACGCAGCAGTCAGGCCATGGGAGGAGGATACTTTGTGGGTGCCTGGAAGGGGTGCCCCAAGGCCCCATGGAAGAGTAGGGACCCCAAGGCCAGAAACCAGGTGCTCTGCTGAACACTTGGTCTGGTAAAAAAAAAAAAAAAAAGGAAGGAAAAAATTGATAAAACTTGGAAGGAAAAGTCATTGGAGTTTGGCGCCAATTTGCAGTTCGAATTTCTAAAGACAAAGAACTGGTCACAGTCCGGTCTCCGAAGTGGAGCTCCTGTCCTGTGTGCCTCACAGTGTCGCCATCGGAGAACTCACTGTCACCATCGGAGGAGAGACCTGAGTCTCCTCTCCTGGGCAGCTGGAGCAGTCCTGACACTGAGGGAGGGAGGCCCAGAGAAGGGCAGGCGGGGGCCCTGCATAGGAGCGTGGTGCTGGCAGGTGAGGGCTTGCCCCCTGTGCCCCTGCTCAGAGCCCCACAGGGCGAGGTCTCCCTGACGGAAGGCCACAGGTGGCCAGCCAAGGCACGGGGAGAGGGAGGCAGTGGGCTTGGGCAGAAGAGGCATGCAGTGGCGTGCAAATGGCAGATCCCTAGCAGTGCTCAGACACCGAAGGGCGACCACAGCCAAGGGCTGTCCTAGGTGTGGGCCCAGGCATTGGACCAGAGCGCATGGGGGAACAGACAGGGGCAGCCCTTCTGACCAGCAGTTTCTAAACATGCTGGGGGCCCCACAACTCTCTCTGGAAATGAAAGCTTCTACGAAAGTCAGGTCCCAGCCAGATCCCTGCGGAGTGGCCCTGTTTGCAGCCCCACTCTGCCCCCAGCGCCCTTGGCCTTGGGAACGAACCTCTGCTCCGGTTGAGAAGAGTGGGCCTCCACCCTCTCTTCTAAGGACTCTCCCCTCTGCATGGGGCACTGGGAGTTTCCCCCCAGCACCTCTGAGGTGGGAGGTCATCTCAGAGGAGGTGGGCACAGAGGTGAAGGGTTAATAAAGGAAGCCAGTGTGTGGGAAGCAAGGGAGAAAATGTTGACTCAGACTTCAGAATTTCAAAAGAGGGTGAAGTCAGCGGAGATGGGTCATTTGTTTTGACCAAAGTGATGAAAGGAGAAAAATCCTGAGCTGGGTGGAATGATGTCAGCCAGAGAAAATGGGGTGGGAGGGAGGAGAGAGGGGAGTAGAAGAGGCTCCCTTTCCAGCCTGCCCGTCTCATGTGAATAGCAGGCCAGGGCTAGGAGCCAGTGAGGCAGGTGAGGGATGAGGGTGTGGGTGAGGGATGAGGGTGTAGATGAGGCCTGTGGGGATGGGGACCAGGACCAGCAAGCAAAGGAAGGACAGATGTCTCAGAGCACAGTGGGTGTTGGCAGAGTGTAGCTGGAGAGCCCAGGGAAACAAACTCTGTGCCCCACAGCCCCACACTTTCTCTCTTCCCCGTCACCCTATCGGGGCTTCAAGCAGCCCTGTCAACACACAGTCAGATCAGGGACCTTCCAACTTCTTTCAGCTCTTAGTTTAGCGACATGCCCACTCCAAGACCAGCTGTGGGACATGCACCCGGGGTGGAGCAGCTAGTGGCAGAAACCTGGGTCCATTCAGGCAGCCAGTGCACAGCTCTAATGTGCCCTTCAGGCTAGTGGCCCCGGGCCAGGGCCAGGTGATGCTGGGGTGCAGGGTGTGACCCCTGGGAAGGCTGATGGCTGACTGAAGGGCCCAGCCCACCCGCCCGGGAGCTTGGAGAAGAGCTGGCAGTACCCAAGCTCAAAGGACTGGGTCCAGGCAGGCTGTCAAGAGTAGGGAGCTTACAGAGCTGAGCCAGCCCTGTGGCCTGGGCACAAGGCCGTTGATGGCTGGTGTCCATGCCAGACCTAGGGTGTTGGAGCTCCAGAGAGAATGTCCACATGTGTCCCCTGGTCCAGATTGGACCTAAACATCTACCATGTGGCTGAACCATGGCGAACAGACAGAAAGGGTAGGAGGTCAGCAGAAAGACCTTGAGGGTGGGGAGTCTAGAAACCTATCCAAGGGAAGAAAGTGTGGATTTGAAAGGAAAAAAAAAAAAAAGGAGGCAGGACAAAGGACCAGGAGGGAGGCCCTCCCCCTCTGAGGTTTCCTAAGGACCCCCTGCTGCCTCCTGCAGCCTTTGCCTGCTTCACAGTCTCCCCATGTCACTCCCTACGCAGCCCAGAGGCTCTCGCTGTCCTCTGGCTCTCAGCTTCTCCGTAGCCCAGCCAAGAATGAAGCAGCATCAGGGTTCGAGGGACATAGGATTGCGCCTTACTCCCCCAATGCCCTCAGGTGCCCTAGCTGGGGTCCCGGCACACTCGCCAGGACCAGTGTGGAGGCGCCTGGTCCTGGCTGCTCCAGGGCTCGCTCACTCCAGCTCCGCTGGTCAGAAGGCTCTGAGTTTGGTTTTATCATCAAAGAGTCCATTACCCGCCTCCATCCTTTTGTACAAAATTATATTTAGTCCTGCCAGAGAGATTTCTGGATCGCCATAAATTCTCCCTGCTATCAGAACAAGATAAGGAACTAAAAGGGTCACAGAGAGGGCAGACATCAAAGGGGCAAATAAAATTGTCTGAAACTGCCTCTGCCCTCTGAATTCCTCCACACCATGGTTCTGATTCTGATCCTACCCATATTTACAATATTCAGCAATCTATCTGGGGTGCTGGTGTTTTCTTATAGAACCCTGCTTCACAGCAAGTCAACGTGGGCCTGTGCCTAAGCCAACTTCTTAAAAATAAGACCACATTGGAAGGACTAAGTGCAAAGGAGATAAAATTACAAACCAAAGATAAACTTATGGTGAAGAGCCTTACAAGTAAATAGCGGGTGGCAGGGTGTGGTGAGGTTGTGATGGAGGACCCCGCCTCAGGGCTTCACCGGTTTCATCTCTCAGAAGGTTGCAAGGTTCTTGGCTTTGGGGGATGAAACCATGAGTTTAAGGAATTAAAGCAAAGAGTTTTGTGGGACTACTAGAAAAGTTTATGGAACCATGGTCTGGAAAAGGGCCACTCCAAAGAGAGTCTTACTGGTCTGTCCAGGAGGCCAAGTGAATGGGAGGAGGCCGTCGGGGTCTGCTCCAACATTTGGTGCAGCAATCTCTCCCCCGCTGGGAGGAAATTAGGTGACTAAGGAGCAACAAAGATTAAAATCTCAAAACGTATGAATTCAGTTTCCAAGAGCAATTTGGGGGCTAGTTCCATGGGATGGAATGCAGGGAGCAATTATGAGTGAATTAAGTTGTGGCTTAAGAGGAATACGTGCTCTGCTCACTGAGCTGCTCAAGAAGCAGCAGCGTCAGAAGATAGAAGGAACAGGACAAGGGCAGGAGGAAGGAGCATCCCTGGAGAGTATCCAGGCCAGCCCTGCAAATAGGTGGCCTGAGAGCCAAGACTGAGAATCCTCAGAATCCTCAATACAGCGCACCAAGAAGCTCCAGGCAGTCAATCAAGAAGTGAGTTGAATCCACTTCGCCATCTCTCATCCAACACAGCTCCTTATTGGACATACGGGAAGATACAGTTCAGAGAAATTAAATAATGTGCTCCTCAGCCACAACCTCACATAGACCTAGGCCCCGTCCCTCCCCCCTTGAGAGGAGGAAGTAAGGGAAATAGGAAGAGATAAGGCATCAGGTCTGAACCAGCCATCACTCTTCCATCACTCTCTTACTCAGACCACCTGCCCACTCTCTGTACTCATCCTGCCCTTACAGATAGCACATGTCTCCTTCTCTCTCCTGGGTTCCTGGACAGGCACTTGGTCCCAGGGCTGAGGCCTGAGTCTGACCATATTACAAGAAAGATAAGACTATACCTCCATATAGCTTCTGCATCCTTCTCCTGCTACCTGTAAATATGCTAAAATTCCTTTTCCTTACAAACATTTCCAACCCATCATTTGTTCAGACCCTGAGTCAAGTGCACTGGACCCATCTGTGGAATTCCAGTGGGTTCTATTCTGTTTGGCCCAGCACAATCACAGCCAGACATTGTACTAAAAGTCAAACAAATTAGGGGCAGTGCTTATTTTTATCAACACATTCACAGTCTCACAAATAACTCATTTCAAATGGGATTTATTCTATTTAGGTTTCTTTGACATGTAACAACTTGTAGAATGTGTTCATTTAATTAACCAGTGTCTGCCTATTGCACGAGACCCTGGCTCTGGATTACAGGGATAACATCATAGCAATAGTGATAAGATGGCAATAGTGATGAGGTCCATAAAGCTTCTCTTCTTTCCCTTCCATTTTGCATGTGAAGGAACTGAGGCTTGGGGCACATGGGTGGCTGGTCTAAGGGCACTTGGAATATGAGCCACTGAAGCAGGATAAGAAGCAAGGTCCTCGGACTCCTGACATCCAGTTAGCCTGGTACTGTTTGTTGACCCCTTAGGTTTGGCTCCTGGTGCCCATCCTAGTCTGTGCCCCATCTTGGCCTTGCTAATTGAGCATTCTTATTTTCTGCTGTATCCTCGAGTAGTCAGAAAGCTGCCTAGCCTATCAGACTCATCCATAAATATTTGTTGAATGAAAAACTTGCTTTCGGGGACTCTCCAGAAAGAGAGGAGAGGAGAAGTTAGTCACGGTGGTTTTGACAATTTGGATGTACCTTCCTTCCATCACTACCAGGCACCCCCTGAAGGGCTGAGGTATGAAGGCCCTACAGGGACCATCGGGAGGGAAGTTGGATGGGCAGGTCGCAGAGGGTACGACTTAGTATTTTGGTTGACAGGGCCTCACAGGGGCCTGTAAGTCCTAGGAGAAAAATCTGCCTCCGTGTGAAGAGGCAGGGGCATTGGGTAAAACAGTCACAGTCTAACACAGTGGCTCTCAGCCAGAGGCAATTTTGCAACCAGGGGACATAGGGCAGTGTTTGGAGACATTTCTGGTTGTTACACTGGGAGGGAACTGCTACTGGCATCCAGTGGGTAAAGGCCTTGGATGGTCCCAAATATCCTATAAGGCAGAGGACGGCCCCACACAAAGATTAACCAATCCTAGATGTCAGCAGTGCTGAGGTTGAAGAACCCCGAAGCATCAGGAAGAGCCCCGATGACCAAGTAATTCATCCTTCAAGCTGGACATTTTGAAAGTGAGATGGGCATTACTAATAAGTATGCTGGGACAGTGGTCCTAACTGGGCAAGCCAGCATGTATCATCACCTTGCCAGGAATCCCTGATGGGGTCTGATCTGGGCCTGCAGGTCATAAAAAAAGGGGTGATGGTTGGAGGAGTGTGTGCCTGTGGGCACAGGTGCAGATGGAAAGAAACTCGGAGGTCAGGTGGGTCCCCCAAAAGGGGAGGTTTGACTTCCTGATGTACAGGACAGAGGGAGCCAGGGGAATCGGGGCTGAGCTGTCTTGGTGTCACCAGAGCAGGGACACTACCCACAAATATAGACTAACAAAGAGATGGATATCTGTTTTGCTGAAAATGTCTTTTCAGGAATGGGAGTGGCAGATGTGGGGTTGGTGGTCATGTGTAAATGTTTAATATATCTCAGCCCACGTCCCCTTTGTCCATATGTCAGGCAGGAAGAGGAAGAGGAGCTCCCTCTGGCCCAGTGGAAAAAGATTGCAGTGATTGATTAGTAATGTCTGCATGGGTCCAAAAAAATATAGTAATGGGCCAGCAGGCTATACTTATGCCACCCTAGGTAGGGCCTTGTTCTTGGTTGTGCTCAGAACTGGGGCTAACAGGGTGTGAGCTCTAAGTCCAGTGACCTCTAATGTATTCATTTAGGCCAGCTGTGCTGGATGCGGTAGGGGAAACCAGGGCCCAGAAAACATAGCCCCAGCCTCCCTCCAATACATGACAGTTAGTGATGAATGAGATTCACTGAAACAAAATCCCTGGAGAGCAGGGAATGATGCAGGACAGCCACAGTGGTGCACCCTTCCTGGTGGAGCCTGGGGTCTGCAGAGGACAAAGGAGGGAGGGAGGAAGTGGATTGGAGAATGGCCTGACAGCGAGAGGGCGTGGCAGGAGAGAAGCCTCGCTGATCCTCCAGGAAGCAAGATGGTAAGTACAGGGGCCTCCTGTGGCCCAGCTGAGGACTCCTTCCTGTGTTTTTCCAGGGCGAGAGATGGTGGGGCCCACGCTGCCCGGATACCCACCCCACATCCCCACCAGTGGACAGGGCAGCTATGCCTCCTCTGCCATCGCAGGCATGGTTGCAGGTAAGGGGACATGGCATAGGAGGGGGAGCATTGCCTAGAGGAAGTGTTGGCCAAAGATGGAGCAAGAGGAAGGGTGTGTCCCATATATAGACTCCCCAAAGGGCACTGGAGGAGGAACCGAACGGTGCATCTCTTGAAAGTCTGGAGGAGAGACTTCCATGCAGTCCTGGCTTCTTACCGATCCCCAACTCTGCTTCCTTCTTCCCAGATGCTCCTACATCACCTATGGTGATAAAAAGCGAGGTGCTGAGGCAGACTGGTATTGCACTGGAGTTCTACCACTTGGTCCTTCCATTCAGGGAGCCCAGGTGGGGCTGCAAACCACTGGCAGCTAAACATAAGCCTAGCCTTCAAGTAACCCCTGGTCTCCCAGTGATTTAATTGGTGAACCTCAGTTCACCATTCTGTAACATCTGAATATGAGTGGTGATGTTATGTGGAATATAGGTGATGACGATGATGGTGATGATGACGATGATATGATTGAAATATAGCCATCTTCATATACCACACCCACTCAACCCTGTATGGGTGGGACCCGAGTTCTAGATATTCGGGAGGTATTGCAGCGTATGAGATGATCTGGCAGCATTTCTCCATCACCATTTGAACGGTCCTGGAATCCTGCCTGCCAGTCATTTGGTTTCTTTGTCTATGAGCACAGTCGTCACCCCACGGTGACCCAGGGTGTCAAGGCTGGGACATGTGAGGACAAGGAGAGTCTCTTTTGGCAGGTGTCTCTCTTAGGGGCCATAAAGGAAGGATGGGAAGGAGAGAGTAGAATGTTCCCACTGCCCAGAGACCTGAGGATCTAGAGCTTCTGGAAGGGGCTGAATCAGGGTCTCTGTGATCCCCATGCCACCACTGGGCCAGATGCCCTAGCCTGACCCCAGAGACAGTGCCTTCACCTAGGCCTGCTTTCCTGCCCCCTGGCAGAGTTGTCTTTGCCAACACCCACTCTGGTGCCCTGTGTGAGGCAGGGGCTGGGCTCTCCTGGGCAGAGGGAACAGAGGGAGAAGTGCGGGAGGGAAGCAGGCTCTATGCTCCCTGGGAACCTGCTGAGCTGGCACTTGTTGCTGCCTGGTTACCGTGGCGATGTGCTTAATGCAGCGTTGAAAATACAGAATACTCACTCCTCTCTCCCTCCTGGTCCCGGACTCCCTCCCTCCCTTCCTTCCTCTTCTGGAGCATGAAATGAGATTGGTCAAGATAAAAAAGGAAAAGATTCGGTTATTTTTTTAAGAGTGTGGATAATGGGGCCTCTCAATCAAAATCCCAGGCTCCAGTCAGCTCCCCCAACCCCCATCCAACCTCTCCACCTTCTCCGGCCGCCTGCTTAGAGGAAGAAACATAAAGCCCAGGCTTTTCTCTTAATTATGAATCATCCCAGGGGCATGGCCAGGGCAAGGGGCTCTTGAGGCCCAGAGTCTGACCTGGGAGGTAGTTGGAAAGCTTAGGCCTCTCATCAAAGGCTCCAGTTGTCTCCAAAAAGACCTCATCTCACGTGGGTGTTGTGGACCAAAAAAAAAAAAAATAGAACAACCAAAGCATACACTGCAACTGAACTGGAAGGGAGGGGCCTTGCCTTGTGCAGTGGACAGTGGATTGGCTTCCAATAAGTTACATGCAAATCTGATTTTCAGAAAATGCAGTGCTATTTAATTGTTTCACCTGGTTCCTAGGAACTCCATGGTGAAGTCTTTTGTAGGAAAATTACTCTTTGTTCATTTCTTACCAGAGGCCATAATCTCTCAGGGACAATGAGGATTCCTTTTATTAAAATCAATAAACCTTCATTAAGCACCTACTATGTGCTTCGTAAACAGTAATGTTTCAAGCAAGGCATGTTAATGACAGTCTTCAACCAGTTGTGGAAGAAAGGAAGATATCACTTATTCTGTACTTCTGTGTGCCTGGGTATTCATAGATATCTTTATTTCTCATTTATCTTAAGCCTGGGAAGCTGGTATTGTCCTAGTTTTATAAAAATAAGAAACAAGCTTAGAAAAGCAAAGTGTTGTGCTCAGGGTTATAACCATACTATGTGGCTGAGTTGTTCAAAAATGTATTTTGATTTCAAAAGTAGGGCTTTGTCAACCACATCACACTGCCTCCCACCATCTTAGAAATCATGACACCATGTCAGAGAGCAACACTGGAACAGGAAAGAACTCAGCCTTCTCTTATTTTGCCTCCTAATTGTTGTTGTTGACCCTGCCCCATTAACACAGTTAATGATGCTCACATCAGTTCTGGAGCTGAATCAACAGCTCCAGAGATAGTTTGATCCATCCATCCATCTTTCTTTCCATTTCCCTTTACACACATTTTCCAATATATACACAAATCTTCTCATTCATTCTTCTGTTTTCCTAGCCATTTTCCTTCCGTCCATCCATCTGTTCTTTCATTCTTCTATCCATCTACCCTTTAATCTTTCCACCTATTTATTCATCCATCCATCCATCCATCCATCTATCCATTCATCCTTGCTTTCATCCCTCCATCCTTCCATTCTTCCAGTCATTCTTCCATACATTCATCCTTTCATCTATCCATCTTTACATTATCTATTATTCTTCTGTCATCCATTATTTCAACCATACATCCATCCACTACTTTTTCACTGTGGATGGCATATGATGCTAGGGATATAACAGTGAATAAGACCAGTCTCTCTATTTATGGAGTTTACAACCTAAAAGTGAAGGAAAAAAGCATAGAAAACAAGCCAACAAATGAATAGACTAAGTGCTATAAATGAAACAAAATGGGATGGTGTGATACAAAGCCACACAGAAAGAATATGCTACTTTAGGTGGGGAGATCAGGAAAGCCTCTCTGAGGTGTTCAAAGTGCAAAGGCCCAAGGCAGGAATTGTGGTTGCACACAGAGAGAGGGTGTGAGTGAACAGAAAAGGACTCCACCATGAGATGTTGGCAGTGGCCTGGGCTGCTGGGAAACTGGTGTGAGCATTCAAAAAAGGCAGCACAGAGACCAGGGGCATTTGTAGTCCATGCAGCGGCCTTGGGTTGGGGAGACAACTGTGAAGGAGAAGAATAGAGATACTCAAGACATATGCTGTGGCAGAGCCAGCAACACTTGCTGGTGAATTAGTTGGAGGGGTTCAGCACCCCTAGGCTTGGGGCTTGGGAAACTTCATGGATGGTGCTGGCACGTATGCATGGGGGAGACTAGAGGAGGAAGAGGTAGAGCATGTGGCAGGTGGAAATCAAGAGTTCTGTTGGGCCAGATTAAGATTGAGACTCCACCTACGTACCAGTTTAGTAAGTCAGTAGGTGCAACATATGTTTGAAGTCAGCAAGCCATCCTGATGAGGGCATACATTTCAGCCATTGCTCAGAGCTGTCATTTAATGACAAGGATAAGACAAGATCATGGGGGAAAGAAGGTGGATGGAAATTCACAGAAGGTTCACACGTCATGCCCTAGAGCTCTTTAGAGTTCTCACGGAGAAGGAACCAGAAGAAGACTGTGGTGGAGAGGCCAGTGGGTCAGGACACACACCCCGAGAGAGGGGTTGGTGGAGGAGTCCAAGTGGGCTGAGAGTAAAGGAGTGATAGACAGAAGTGACCACTGGGATGATCAAGAAGAGGCAGTGAGGATATGAGGGGTCAGCCTGATTGAAAGGGAATGCAGCGGTGAAGGCAAAGACCAGGGAGCAGGGGAGGGCCTGGGAGCTAGAGAGGGATGTGGAGTAGAAAGAGGATTTTTAAAGAAAAGATAACAGAGCATGTTTGCTGACGGAAGGGGGTGATGGATTAGAAAGGGAGAACTGATGAAGCAGAAAGGAGAAGGGATCCATTGTAGGGATCAAGTCCTTGCAGTGATGAGTGGGGTGGGATACAGAGCAAAGAGGATGTCTGGCCTTTCGTGGGTGCAGGACAGACAGACCTGGCAGAGGGAGGACACTGCACTACCTTCCAAGGCCTGTCCCTACTGAGCAGGGACTGAAGCAGATGGTGCTCTGCAGACAGGAGTTCAGTGAGTGCATGCGTGTGTGAGTGTGCATGCCTGAGTAAGTGACAAGAAGAGAGGGCCAGCACATTGCATTTTCCACTTCTCTTCCTTGTTCCTTTGAGCTAGCAGTGTTGGCACTGGGTGGGGTGGGGCAGAGGCACGGGCCCTTGCTGTGTAGCCAGGGTTGAATCGGCTTCCTCGAAGGGTGCAGTGAACACAGGGGTATCTCAGCTACAGTAGCAGTAAACAGAGTTCACATTGTGGGAGTTCACATTGCCAAGAAGAGCTGGAGTAGTCGCTGGGGCTGGTTCTGGTGCTGGCCTTCACTGCACATGTGGCCAAGGGCTAATGTCTTTCCCTCTCTGCATAGCAGTTTTTTCATTGAGGAAATGATGGTTGGATTAGATACTTTCTTAGTTTTTTTTTTTTAATTTGCATTTTCTCTCCTTCCCTGTCTCCTTCCTTTCCTCCCTCCCTCCCTCCCTCCCTCCCTCCCTCCCTCCCTCCCTCCCTCTCCCCATTGACCTGCCCGGAAAAGCCCCTCGCAGGTCTGAGCAGTAAGTAGAGGTGGTTGGAAGTTGGGCCCAGGAGTCACAGCTCCCAAACTCCACCCACAGCTCCCAAACCCTCTGGCTGTGCGAGCATATGCAAACCCCTAGGCCTTGGTTCTTCACCTGGAAAATGGGCAAAATAGGAACAACTGCTTATGCAGTCCCTGTGAGGGAGAGCTTGTCAGGTGGGCCCAGTGTCTGGGGAAAGGACACGGCTCCAAATGGCACTGAGTGAGGGCCCCCTAGGGAGGGGCCTGCTGAGCTGCCACTGTCCTGCCCTGGCTCCACATCCCAGGGCTCACCCAGTGCCAGCCCTGCACACCCTTCTCCCCCACCCAGCCCCAGGTGGGTGCTCCACCCCACCTCTCACTGTGTGTCTCCAACAGGAAGTGAATACTCTGGCAATGCCTACGGCCACACCCCCTACTCCTCCTACAGCGAGGCCTGGCGCTTCCCCAACTCCAGCTTGCTGAGTAAGTCCCGGGGGCTGCCCAGACCCTCTGCATGCAGGGCAGGTGGGGTACAAGGCTGGGCCAAAGTTGTCTCAAACCTAGGAGGCCCAGGTTAGAACAGGGCCTGGGGAGACAGGTGTTCCTCATATCTCGAGCATGAAAGCAGTGTGCCAGGCTGTGGCCAGGTCATTGGGGGGGAATTGGGGGGAGGGGCTGGGGGAGACTTCCATGCCCATCTCTCTCCTGCTGCCCAAGGCCATGTCTCTGAGATTTTTCTTTTGAGGAGGATCCAGGGTTCAGGGAGGGCCAGGATGGATTAAGAAACCAGAGTGGATGCCCTGGGGCTCACAGTCCAGCAGCACTAACCCTGGTGGGCTACGTCGCAGAGTGCCCGCTGCCCCTACCTGGGAGTATGCTGTTGGCACCGAGTGCTGTCCTGTTGCCCACATTAGGCATCGAGGAGGCTCACAGTGCTCAGCAGGCCCTGCATAGGAGTCCTCTGTTCCACCCGGTCCCGGAACTTGGCTGGAGATGTGGAGCTTAGAATTCAGGTCCAGAGAGTGACCTGCGGGCTGCTCAGCACCCCTCTCGCCCTCGGGCCTGGGCTGTGTGGAGAAGCTTTTCAGGAAATCATGCGCCATAAGTGGGAACTTAAGGAAACTCACTCAGTCTCCCCGAGCGATGACCTCGGATCAACCTGGGTCAGAGAGAGGAGTGGTGGGAGCGTGGCTGACCCCATGGCATCATCACAGGCCTGGCAGGGCTACGGTTCTCAAGACCTCCCTCTCCTCCCTTTACCGCCTGGCGTTCCAGAAGGGACTGGGGGGAGGGGTTACCAGATGACTCAACTCCATGCCACCTCGCTGCTCAGTTTAGCCAGAGGGGCTAAGGGTCAGTCCCTTCCCACAGAGCCATGGAGGTCCCCAAAAAACTCACAGCCCCCATTACCTGTCAGAAGTTGTGTTGTTAATCCTCATCGAGGATCTTCTCTCCGTTGATTTTTGGTGTGAGAGAGACAATTTGATGTGACGAGGTCAGGAATTCGAACCTGCAACCCAGGCACATGCCCTTGCCTGGGAAATGAACCCCACGGCCCTTTGGTGCGTGAACGAACGCTCTAACCACCGAGAAACATTGGCCGGGACAACCAGTCAAATGCTTAACCCCTCTGATTTGGAAGAGGAAGATTCTAGGACACCGCACAATTTGGGCAAAGCTGGGGAGACCCTGCTGGTCCCCCTCTGTGTGTACCTGCTCTCTGTTGCTCTCTCTCCCTAAAACAAGGGCGTTGAAGGTCACAGCCATCATGGGGGGAGGGGGACAAGGAGCCACCTTCTCCTTCTGGCCAGAAACTCAAAGGTGAGGTCAGAGAAGGAGGAAACAGGCCGGAGAGGAGTTAATCTTTGATGATCAGATAGGCCAGGGGGTGAATGATTAACCTGAGCTGTCTTAAAGGTTAGCTGATGCCGGGTGGCTGTGGTGCCACTCCCCCCTCTGACTGTTGTTATTTTTCTGACGTGTCCAGGTTCCCCGTATTATTACAGTTCCACATCGAGGCCGAGCGCGCCGCCCACCACCGCCACGGCCTTTGACCACCTGTAGTCGCCATGGGGACAGTGGGAGGGAGCGACGGAGCAGCGGGAGGACCAGGGCCTGGGACGCCCGCGGAGAGTCATGGAAAGGAATCTTTATTTATTACACGAAAATAATCACAAGTCCGGCGCGCAGGTCGCACTCCTGTGCGGTTGACTTAATGAACCGTGAAAGACAGGATGACTTTGCAGAAGGCCAGACTGTCCTCCGGGATTCCTCGGTGAGGCGGAGTCAAAACTTTAGGGATGCGGGGAGCAGAGGAGCTGTGAGCCTGAGGGGATGGCAGGCGGCTCACAGGGGGCTGAGGGGCCCAGGGCGCCTCTGAGGCTCCACCATCAACACGCACTAGCGGTCGGTCGGTCGGTCGGTCGGTCCTGGGCTGTTAGCAGTTCCATCTGGCCCACGAGTCGCAGCCATAGGAAGGCTGTTCCCCAGCCACCCTGGGGGACACTCACTGAGCTGCCCCAGAGTTGAGGCTCCTGCCCTCCACCTCCCTGACCCAGCCAGCTTGGCTCCGCCTGCACCTCCCTCCTCGGCCACGGGCTGAGAGCCTGAGAGCTGGGGCCAGTCAACCAAAAGCTCCACTGGCGGCCAGGGACCCTCCTCTGCCTGCTCTGTGATGCACCAGCGCCCAGCTTCTCCTCCTGCAGCTCGTCCCAGAGACCAGCCTCTGACAGCTGCAGACACTTCCCCAAGGGCCCGGCGCAGGGCAGGCAGAGCTGCTGGGGACCCCTGTCCCTCCCATGGGCCCTGCCTCAGCCCACGCCCCCCGCACCTGAGGAGGCTGCCGCCACCCCAGCCAGCCATGCAGGCTCCCTCTGCACCTGCCGCTCCCGCCCGAGGCCTGACTGTAAATACTGTAAATGCAGCTCTGACGGGCGCCGCCCCCTTTGTCCACCCAGACTGTGGCCCCTCTGAAGCGTCTCCCTGCCGTGTTGGGCTTCTCTCCCCGATGCTTCATTCTTTTTTAAAGACGCCACTATTGCCACTCGACTCAATAAACCATTACTCCGTGCCAAGCTCTGGGGCTGACTGGGAGGTATGGGGTGGGGTGGGGGGGACTTTATCCAGAGAGCCTCAGGCCCAGGGAACACTCACTTGGGGGTTTGGGGTGCCCCAGAGAACTAACTTAGGTTCTCTCTCTGCCCTAGCATGTTCCACGCCAGGCACACCACCCCTCCCGCGCTTTGACTTCCCCAGTTCCAAGTCCCCGAGAGAAAGAAGTAAGCACAGGTGCCCCAGGCCAGCGACCGGCTCCCCATAGTGGTTGCTATTGTTAACTGAGTCCAGTGTTTGCCTCGGGAGGCCAGGGGCTGCCCCAGGGACCCTCTTCAATGGACCCAGGAATGAGAGGCAGGGTTGTGTGGTGAATTTGACCTCTGCAAAGACAGCACTTGAGGCTGAGTCAGATGGAAGAGGATTCCAAACCCCCTGTCCCCCCCGCCCCGCCCCCCGCCTCCCCCTTCCCCTGCACACACACCCAGCATTCAGGGACTCCGGGCTGGGAGGCCAAGGGCTGGGAGACAGGAGAGGTCGGGATGCTCACCGAGGACGAGGACAGCAGGAAGCCACGGGCCGAGGGACACTCCGATGGGGATAACTGGTCCCCGTCTATTCCCAGAGGATTGCGATGAGGCTCATTCTCAATATCAGGGCTTCCTCTGGCCAGGAGCCCGGTACCCCTGAGATTCCTCGTGATCCTGAAACGCTGGGCTCCTGAGGCAGCCCCCACCTGGTTCTGGGGCCACAGTGAACCCCCACCCAGGAATCACTGCGGGGTGCATGGCACCCAGGGAGCCGGCAGAGCGATCCAAACACCAGTGTGCTGGCCGGCCCTCTCCATTCCGGAGCGGCAAAGGGGCTTGGCTGTGCTGGTGCCATGGTGACTGAGGTTGGAAGCCACCTTCCTCTTTCTGAGGCCACCTGGGCGCCCAGGACACTGCTCTGAGGTGCCGGGGAGTGTGGCCGGGCTAGGTGTGCAGGCCAGCTAGCTATTCCCTCCAAGGTCAAACCATGCAGCCAGCGATGTCCTGGGGAAGAAAGATGACTTGAGGATCATGAGGGCAGTAGAGAAGGGTGCGAGGAGAAGGTGAGGAGGGCAGGGGGGCACGGGGCGGAGCTGGTAGCCACCTGATCGGGCCTGGGTCTGGAGGTCAGGACGCGTCACAGTGGCCCGAGGGAGGGGCTGGCTGACTGTGTGGCACGGTCAGTCGGGCCCTGGTTCTTGGAAGGCCTATCAGAACAGCGTGTTGGCAGGAGAAATCGGGGAACAACATGGGCCCGAGGCGTGCCCACAGCAGTGGGGCCCACTTTGCCTTCCCCTGCACACTGGAGCAGCCCCTCTCTGCTGTGGACAGGCTCCTCTGCCCTGAGGCACTCACCCTGGTCCCCCATGTCCCCATTCCGTCCTCCCTGCACCAGCGGGGCCGCCGGCCTGAAGCCCACAGAGGCTCCGGGTGGGGAAGGCAGCCCTTCTCGGTGGGAGACAGAGCAGCTCGAACCCTCCCTGGGCCCGCAGGGAGGGGAAGAACCCATCTTTCCACGCTGGCCGGAGCTGCTGAGACCCTCCGTCCTGCAGGCTGTGGAAGGGGCAACTGGGAGTCCTGCCTCTGTGGCAGGGCCCTGGGCCGGGTCCAACCCTCGCTTCTCCAACATGCCTGCTGAAAGAACACGAATTCCCTGCCCCTCCTGACCAGGGTCCCTCACAACCCTCAGACAGCCCCAGGCAGGGAAGTTAGTGCCACAGCCCAGATAGGCCGGCTGAGGGCCCTCTCTCCTCCTTCTTCACTCTCCCTCCCCCCCCCACACACACACACATGCACTTTCCCCTGACACCCACCCGTCTTCCTGAGGCGATTCCTAGTGCCTCTGTCCCGGGGTAGGCGCAGGAAGAGGGGGCTGACCTCCAGCGGCTTGGGGGCTCCCTCCTGGCCCTCCTTCGCCCTCCACTTCACTGCCCCCTCACCCCGCCCTCCCTCACCCTCAGAAGTTATGACAACCCTTCACGTAGCTGTAGTGTCTTTCTGTTTGTAAAACCTGTCTGCATCCATTTCTCTCTGATTGGGGACGTTGGCCCCATTTTGCACTTGGGGAAACCGAGAGCAAGAGATGACCTTTCCAAGGCCATTTGGAGAAGCTGGGACCACAGCTGCATCCGCACCCTCCTCGGAGGCATCATTGTCTGGATAGGCCTCCTCCGGCACTTTGCTGTGTGGGGAGGGGCAGAGCTGCAGGCTCCCAGCAGGCAGCCTGCAGGCTGAGGAGAAGTGCCAGACGGATGCATGTCCCCCGAATCCTCGGTCCCCTCCCCTCCCGGCCTTCAGGGCCACGCGCACCACCATCGGAAGGACGGTGTGTGACGCACCCGGGCCCCGGCTCCTGTGTCACCTCCAACAGGCATGACCAGCCCAGCCGGCCGCCCGCTGCTGTGGTGTTGGTGAAAGCACGGGCCCCGGTCCCACAGAGGCAGCTGACCTCCTCCCTCTCCCCTTCTCTTTCCTTTCCCGCCTCAGTTTCCCACTCCCGTCCCTCTTCTGCCGGTCCCAGCAGTGACTCCTTTCGCAACCTGTTGAGAGACCTCTGTGTGGAGGGTGTGGGAAGGGCTCAGGGGCCCAAGCCTGGTCAGGAAAGCCCCTGCACCCTCTCGCTGACTTCCTAGGCTCTTCCTGGCCTTCTTCTCTTCCTCTGGCTCCTGGGACTGGGACACCCTATAGCTGTTTCCTGCTGGTAGTGGAGACCTAACCCTCCCCCCCAAGCCCCTAGGACAGAGCCAGCGCCTCTCCCAGGAGGCTGGGCACCCTTTCTCCAACTCTTGCCGGGCAGTGATGCCAGGCCGCAGCTGAGGAGAGGCCTCCTGGAGATTTGGGGTCTTCCGGGGGTGGGAAGTGGGGCGCTGAGGGGGCGGGGGCGGTGCCTCCATCTGTGCCTGTGGCAGCCGGCCAGGCTGGGCAGGGAGGTGCCGCCTGCGGCTCTCCCAGGGAAATGTGATTTCCCCGAGTGAAGCGGACTGTGCAGTGTGGAAATTGGCTCTTTTCGGAGCGAGCGGCTGTGGCAGAGTCTGCGAGCCGGGCCGCGGGAAGCCGCGCTGGCCCCTGGGGTGCGCTGGGAGCAGCCATGTGCTGAGAACTCATTAGGGATAAATCAAAGCAGCACCAGCATGGAGCCAACACCACCCCCCACACACAGTGCCCACGACCCCCACTGCCCCTCCTCCTCCCCAGCCAGGCACCTCCCGGTCGGACCACAGCCAGACCCGGGCCCTGAAATCCAGGAGCCCGTCTGGAGGCGAGACCTGTGCGCTTACAAATAAATTTTTGCTTGTTTCCTGTTTGTTTGCTTTTTTTGGGGGGTGAGGGGATGGGGCTTCGTGGATAGCGAGCTTAACTGACACCAGAAGCCTTGCTAGAGCCTGAACTAGGAGCTCACCTTCCGGCCAACTCACCGTTCCTCCACCCTCCCAGCTGCCTCTCCACACCTGCCCCCGCCTCCCAGGCCACACTGGTTCCCCGCCCGTACCCCACACCCCACCTGGCCCCAGGGGCCTCCCTGCAGAGCAGACAGGGTCCAGGAGGGATGAATTCCGTCCGAACGGGAACTCGCGCCCCCACCCAAGGGAAAGGAAGGGCGAAGAAGAGGCCGGGCTGTGGGGTCATCGGGGCTGTTAGTTACTGTCATCAGAACTAGCCCGCCATACGTCATGACGTCATAGCGTTGTTCCGGGTCCCCCAGCTAAAGAGCCAGGGCCTGCACTTGTCACCTCCCCACGGATGCCCCGGGCGGCGGGGGCGGGGTGGGGGGCTGATTCCTCAGCTGTGAAATGCCAGGCCCAGGCCAGGGGGCTGCCTGGGTCAGCGAGAGGCAGGGCAGCCTCATCTGACTGGTTCAGGCATGAAGCCCTCTTTCTTCCAAATTCCCCAGGTAACTTTCCGCTAAGCCAGAGGCGGGAACCGCATTCCCACATTTGGAATCCGGTCTCTGGATTAGGGGGAGGGGGAGGGGGGGAAGGCCTAGGGTCCCGCCTCAGCAGGCGGCTGAGCCACACCGGGCTGGGGCAGACACCGAGCTCTCGGGCCACAGCCATGAGGGCTGGTACGAGAAGTCACCTTCACAACTCGGAATTCTTCTGTAAGGCACCCACTGTGTGCCAGACCCTGGGATGGGCACTCAGGAGGAAACAAGATGAATCCAGTTGCATGACACCCCCCCCCCCACAAAAAAAAAATACCAAACCAAAACAATACAAACCCCCTCGGAGCTGAGACATGAGACTTTAGTGAAAGTCACCTAGAGAGCGAGGTGGGGAGGCAGTGGCAGGCGTCACAGGAGCCACATAAAGTGCTGCCGGCTCAGGTGATGCTCACCCAGCCCCTCTGCCCCTCCCGTCCCCTCCAAGCAGCAGCCACCAGGAACCAGCGCAGTCCTGCACCTGAGCCTGCCGCCAGGCACTCTCCCGGGGGAAGACTCTGTCCCTGTGTTTCTGTGTCATCGCCGGGAGGGGGCTGGATAGACATAGAATGTGCATGACCTTTCCCAGCACCCTGTCACCCAGCACCCTGTCGCCCGCTGCGCCGAGGGCCTAGGCTTTGCTCTGAGCTTCTCTGCTCTGACGGCTGGCAGGGAGGAGGGATGGTGTCGGGATGGTGACACCGACAGGGAGCAGCTGCCCTTCCCTGTGTGATCATGGCTGGTGCCCCTTCTCCGGCCAGCCCAGCCATTTGACCTCAGATGCAAGGAGCTGGAGGGAAGAGAGGAGGAGGAGGAGGAGGAGGAGGGTCCTGGGTGGACAATGGGGAGAGGCCAGGAGGGGAGACCCACATGGAGGCTGAGGCCCCAATGGCTGTGAGCTTCAGGTCTTGTCTCTCCCTCCCCATAAGCTCCGGCTCAGGGTGGGGACAGGACGCAGGCCTCACCTCCCAGATCCCATCCTCCCTCTGCATTTCCTCCAGCTCCACAGGGAGGGCGGAGGGAGGCCTGGGGCTGCAACACGGAGGGGAGCAGGTGCCTCCCGGCAGCAGGCCAGGGTGGGAGCTGGGGGTGGGCCAGATCCCAGCTAAGGCTCAGGGCCTATCTGAGCGTGTCTCCCACTGAGGAGGAGCTGAGCTGGGGGAGGGGAGGGCGGGGAGGTGAATAAATAATAGGAAATAAAACTTCATGAAGCAGAAAATAAAAGGCAGATTATACAGATGTGGCAATTTGAAGGATCATTGCCTCTGTCCTCTTTTTAACTGCTGCATCTGGAGTTTTGAAGCAGCTTACCCTCTCCCTCCCTCTGCCAGGTCCCCGCCTGGCTGGAGGCCCCCACGGGGCCAAGGCACGCTTGGGGACGGCACCTCCAACGGCTCGGCTGCTGGCATCTCCTGCTTCCAGGACATACTGCCAGGCCCCGGGCAAGCCTGCGGGGCTGGGCAGCAGGTGGGAGGTGCCGGGTGGACCCCCAGTGAGTGTGTTTGAGTGAGGAAGGGGCACGGGTCTGAGAGAGCAGAGTGGGTGAGGACAGGGTTGGCTGTGGGCAGTGTGGCTGGGCCAGGGAGGATGGAAAGCAGCCCGGAGGCTCAGGAGCAGGGTAGGGGGTGGGGGTGGCAGAAGAAAGGGTGCCCTGGCTCAGGGGGTGGATGAGGCTTAGCTGGGCAGGGTGCCTGGACCTCTGCATCTTCCTGCAGGCAGCTCCTTCCGCATCTTCATCAAAATTCATTTGTTAAGCCCCAATTTGACACTGTGCCAGGTGCTATATAAACAGACATGGTCCTTGCCCTTAAGGAATTTCCAGCCTAAGACACACACACATACACACACACTGCCATTTTGTTTGTCTTATTTTAAATATTAATGTATTCCCCACCTTGTTCCAGAGAGGGTGAGGCAGCTCATAGGAAATGCATGCCATGAGTCAAGCACGAAGGCGAAGCACAGCACGGGGACCTCAGGAACCGTGCAGGGAGTGGTCAGGAGCCGGACATGGGAGTCATTGCTTCTCTGTGCCTGTCCCTTCCGGCCCTGTCCCATCACACCAGAAAGGGACAGAGAGACCGGAGACCAGCTTCTGCCGGACACCGAGGGGAGGAGACGCTGGTCTGGCCCAGCCTCCTCGCCATCCCGGGGTGCTGTCTTTCAAAGCAGTGGTCACATCATCGCAGAATCATCATATGCACAGGGGTCAGGAGCAGACAATGCCAAGTTCAGACTTAGGTCTGATAAGTAACATCTGTAAAGAAATGGACCATTTCCGGGAGAATTTGTTGAGGGGCCAGCTCTGACATTCAGAGCAGAGATGGGGCAGAAGGCTGAGATTAGGAGAGTCCCAGAAGTTCCCCGGCGAGGCTTATGGGAAGGCTGACTCCAGGGGAGGGAGGAACAGGAGGGGGAGAGACAGAAGACAGACAGGCAGGTAGAACCAGGAGCACTGGGTGCCAGCCCTGAGGGAGGACAAACTTGAGGCTCATATTTTCCACCCTCACTGGGGCCCAGGGGATGCCAGGCTGCCTGAGCCTCCCTCCCCGCCCCCCCCCCCCCAGGAGCTCACGCTCTTCTGGCTTCTGGGAGCAGAGCAGGGGAATGAAGGTTGTGGAGCAGTATGACGGGGAATGGCTCACGGAGGCTTCCTGCAGGAGGTGACGCCGGCGACAGTGGCTTCTCCTCTTCCCACTCCTGATAAACTCAGTTTCTCCACAGCTGGTCCCAGGCCCATCCTGGGGGGGGGGGGTTGTCTCCACCCTGCCCCACTCCCATCTCAGAAGATGGGTCCTGATTACCTGAAGCTCCTGACTCTAGTGGTTGGCTCAGAGATGGGCCAGGGCCCAGGGCAGGCTGCTCAAAGGAACTCTCCAAGGAGCATCTCTTGTCCGTGCTAGATGTGCACGGAAGAGGGGTGCTGCTGAGCCATTTCAGTGCCAGGAGGCTCCTCCTGCCTCCCCTGCCAGGGGGCTAGAGCCAGGGAGCCGGAGCCAGGGAGCCGGAGCCGCCTCATCTGCCCAGAGCACAGGGCACCCAGTTATTGAAGACGGTCTGTGTCCTCTCCCGCTGAAGTGCCTCTGAGCTGAGATGTGGGATTTGCAGCATCCAGGCGGGAAGAGCCGTGATCAAAGGCCGAGCCTCAAGGACTCACACGTCCGAGGGCAGCGCCTGAGCCTGAACCCAGAGGAGGGGCAGGTGCATGAGTGAGGCAGCGAGGCTGGGCGCTAATAGCTAACCTGCCCCATGGCCGTCTGTGCCAGGCATTGTTCTCAGATGCTGACACGCATCCCTCACTTCATCCCCCAAGGACCGTGAGGTAAGCGGTGCGATCACCCCGTTCTATAGGGAAGCAGGTGGAGCGCAGGAGGCTAAGTCACTGGGTTCTGGTCGGACACGCGGGACAGCTAGGACTTGCTCCCAGGCAGTCAGCCCCAGAGCCTGCTGCCAAGGCCACATCACGATGGCCTTGTCCAGGTCACACGTCATATGGCCGAGGGGGCCAAAGGTCACTGAGAGGGAAGGAGGAGGAAGGTAGAGGAGACCCTGGACTTGAGGACTTAGGGTCCTCTGTGTGCTCTCTTGGGTGGAGGTGTGTGAGGGAGGGGCAGGTGGAAGCCGGTCAGCGAGTTGTGGCTGGGAGGGAGCGAGGAGCCAGGTGAGGGAGGGAAACGGCTAGACAAACCATCTTTTTCTTCATGAAGAGGAAACTTGAAGGTGTTTGCAAGGCAAGGTGGAGATTAGGCCCAAGGAGCAGCCAGGACCCCAATTTCATGGTGATGGGAGGAGTCGATGGGCTGTGTGTGGGCTCAGGAGAGGGGTCCACGCAGGAACGCAGAGAGCACTCCTCCCTCTGGAGATGGAGGAGGGACAGGTAAAGGTGTGAGCCACAGTTGATGGTGAGGGATGCGGCTTCCAGAAGAGCTGGAGGCACAGGTGCTGGCAGAGGGGCAGTGGGAGGGGCCATGAGAGAGAGCAGGAATTCTGACACCTGTGAGTCCCTGGGAGCACCTGGGGCAGGGAGGGCAAGGGAGGAGGAGGGGCAGGTGTGGGATTGCCACCTGGTCCCAGGTTCCAGCCACTGTCCCTCTTCCCCCCTCCTTTTTCTTTATTCGACTTACAGAAGAGTGGCACTAATAGCAAGACCGTCTCCAGGCCATGTTCGGACCCTGCCAGTTGGCCTTACTCACTCAGATCATTTTGTCCCCTGAACACAAGGCTCCTGGGCTGTTTCCAGCCCTGCTCGTCCCTCTTTTGCTAGAAAGCCACACTCCTGGGCTTCACATGAGATTCTTGGAGGTCTGGCCTCTTGTGCCTTTCTCAACCTGCCTCCCCACCCTCCAGCCCAGCTCCTTCCAACCCCGATGGGCCCCACCTGTCTCCCTATGACTCTGAGCCCCCAGAGGAAAACCCAGGCTGAGGTCTTGTGACCTTTCATTCTTCCCCAGGGCCTGGCAAACCACCGGATGTCACCGGCAGAAAGCCAGACCTCGCGATGCTGAGAGGCAGGAAAGTCGAGTCCCACCTGGGTCAGGAGAGCCCCGGGCCCTGGAGCCTAAACTCCCCTGGAGGGGAAGGAGGATGCAGACGCACTCTGCCAGCTTGCAGAGGCCCGCGTGTCTCAGGGAGAGAGGGGGCGAGGTCAAGTGTAGGCTGGAGGGTCTGACCGGCCCCACACCCAGGACTGGGCTTGTTTTCACTTTCCCAGGTCACCTGGGACAGTTCTGCGGGGAGCTCCAGGCCAGCGGTGGGCAGCCTTTTGGACCTCTTGGACCACCAGTGGTCCCGAAGACCACCCGTGGGTGACCGCTGCTCTAGGCTGTCCCCATAATGCTGCAGAAAGGTTTTTCCTCTCATCTACAGGACAATGTCAAAGTCCCTACCCTTTGTGTGGTGGAGATGTATTTGGACGTGGGAGGCCTGGCCTGAGCCACTGCTGGTTCTGTTAGAGGACACGGGCTGGCTTCCTGCCATCAGTGAGCCCAGCGCTGCAGCAAGCACCTAGGCCCAGAAGCCAGGAAGATGCAAGCCCGCCCCCTCGTGGCCACCCAGCATGACTGCAGCCCCACAGCCCAGTCTCCACCAGCCAGGCCTCTGGCCTGAGTAGCCTGGCAACGCTGGCCCGGACCTGGGCACCCGGACCTGGCTCCACAGGCCTCACGTGCCCGAGTGAAAGGAGGTGCCAACTCTTCATGAGCAAAGAAGCACTGAGTGTTATACACACGCGTACAGGCAGGCAGGCATACCTCTCCTTTCGTTCTTGTTTTAGAATAACGATACGCGTCCAGTGAGGTCACACACCCCATCCAAGGCCACTGAGCTTGTTAGCTCTGAGCCAAGCCACGTCCACCTGGAACCAGGCTTCCACCTCTGTAACACAGGGCCATCGGACTCTGCGCTGGTACCTGTGTTGTACATCAGAGCGACGCAGGGCCTAAGGGTGGCTAGGTCCATGCCCGGCAATGAACCCTACTGGACCCAAACCCTCATCGCAGGTGGGATGGTGTCTTCCGCTCACTGCACCAAGAGATGAGTGTTTCCATGCCAACGGCTGGGAACCAGAGCCGCACTATCACCTCCCGGAGGTCAGGGACGTGGTCCATTTGTTGTTAGCTCCTTAGCACTGGCCCAGGAGAAGTGTCAATGTTATTTGTGAAATGAATAAATGAACGGGTGCATGAATAAACGATTCTGAGGTCCCCTCCAGTTTGATAGTAAATGTGTGACTCCTGCACACAATCACACAATGCTCTACACACATGGACACACACACACACACACACACACACACACACACATGCATGCATCCACACAGACACACAGACCTGAAGGCAGGTATACCCATGCAGACATATAGACACACATGCACAGACATGCATACACACATATACACACAGACAGAGACACATATAAACACATATACACATGCAGACACATACATACTCATAGACGTGCATATGCCCACAGAGCAGAGGGGATACAGAACAAAGAGCAGGTGGCCCAGCTGCCCACCCCTCACACACTCGTGCACGCCTTTCTTCACTGGCCGTATTTATTGCACACCCATTGGGTGCATGGCTCCTCCCCTGGCCCAGGTCAGACACCTCTCGTGGCCCCTAAGGGCCAGCCCAGCGTGGGGGAGTTCCAGGCCACAGGCTGGTTACAAGCACGGGCGGGGGGAGGGGGGGAGGCCGGCAGGAAGGGGGAGGCAGTGCGCCAGCCGGCGGGCGGCAGGCAGGCGGCAGAGGCCCCTCTTGGCGGGCAGCCTGTGGCACACTTGGCTGAACAGAGACAATGGTGGTTGCTCCCCCAGCCCAGCTTCCTTCCCACTGGCACAGCCTCAGACCCGTGGGTGTCCAGAACCAACCCCCGCCCCACCCTGAGGGCCGCTCCAGGGGACCCACAGGGAGGGCAGGGGCCCAGAGGGGCCTGGTGCCCCTGGGGAATGGAGCTGTATGGGCTGAGATGTGGGGAGGGGGTCCAGGCCTCCACCCTGACTCTCAACCCTTCCACAGCGGCGGCTCCTGCCAGGAGGGCCCCAGGGGCTGTGTCACCACCTCCTCCCCAGCCTCCCCAGGGATCTGAGCCTCTTCCCTGGCGCTGGGGACACAAAGGCCCCTTGTTCAGGGCTCCCCAGAGCCCTGGAGCCCCCACCACTTCGGGGCCATTGGCTCTGCTCTGTTGATTAGCAACTGGGCATGGGAGGTGGGGCGCCCTCATTGGCCCTGCAGGGCCCACGGTAGGGATGAGGCGACAAAGGTGCAGTCCCAGAGCCAGCCTCCCAGGGCCCTGCCCCTGACGGCAGCCCCACCCTGAGCAGGGTCCGGCCACAGAAGGGGGCCTCGCTGGGGTCTTCCCGGCCTCTCCCAGCAGGTCAGCTGATTCCCAGAGCAAGACTCGGGGGGCCTGGCCGCCCGGAGGCCTCGGCTGCCCCAGGCTCTCCTGGAAGCGCAGGGACCGTCTGCTCTGCTTCTCCAAGGGCTGAGCTGCCCCAGGCCCAGGACAAGGGGCCATTCTGGATTTGGAGGAGTGCAGAGGGACATGGGACAAACTCTGGGAGAGGAGCCACATCTTTGGCCTCCCACCTTAGTGGCCAGGAAACTGGCTGAGGGGCAGGGCAGCGCAGTGCTCGGGCAAGCTCAGAGACAGCTGTCCTCAGCACGGCAGAGGCCTCTGCTCCATCCCTCAGGGCTTCACCCCAGGTCCGTCCCAGCACAGGGGCCAAGGTCTGTGAGTGACGCGTCACAGCTGATGCCGGTTCCGCTTGGGGATAATCTTCCGGTAGGTTCTGCGCTCGGAGATGTTGCGCTTCACCTTGGCGGTGGTGGGGGCCTCATCCTGGTGCAGGGAGGGGCTGGAGTGGGACTTCTTCAGGCTGGGCTTGGGCTCCTGGGGGCCTGCAGCCTCCCTCCCCAGCTGCTCCTCCCACAGGTCCAGGTCATCCGAGGGGCAGTGCAGGCGGGTCACCAGCAGCTGCACGTACATCTCATAGCGGGTTTTCTGCAACACACGGGCACCCCCCACCTTGAGCACCACCTGGCTCCAGGTGGGGAGGAGGCTGGAACCGTGAGGGGTGGACAAATAGCGTGTGCAGGAAGCTGTGGCAGTAAAAACTGCTGCAGAGAGAGGGCTGGACTGACTGCGAGCGCCGGTGTTGCACCTGTAACCAGGCTTTGCAGAACAAAGCAGTAGTGTGAGAGCCCTGCCACTGTTCGGACAGTGTCACAGTAACTCGGACCAGCCAGCCCAGTTCTCATGGCCAACACCGTGTGCGCGGTAACCAGCACCTCCCAGACACCGGGAGGCCAGGACCCAGCAGGCCTGGGGCCCAAGCAGCACTGCACACAGCGGCTCGTGCCTGCGGTGAAACCTGGCTGAGGCTGAGCCGCATGTTAACAACTGGCATCTGGAGAGCATGAAGCTAACAGCCCTCATCTGCTCACACTCCTCAGGGCTCTGTAACTAGCACCTCCAGAGACGGTTTCCAGTTTGGCCAGTGCTTTCTCACCCTCCATCCCATAAGGCCATTATCCCGGCCCCGGGGAGGGGGGGGGGACATCCCATGAGGTCATTTCCTTGTCCCGGGCTGGGGGGTCGGGTGGAGCACCATCATGAGCCTGTTTATAACGGACTGGAGGGCTCCAGGGGGCTAGTGGCTGCTAAAGACCCCTCCAGTCTGTGGTGGGAGGGGCTGGAGCTCTGTAGGCAGACCTGGGTCCTGTTGGCCACCCCGGGGGCTTCTGGGAAATGGTGCGCTCACAGCCATGAGTGCAAGAAAAAGCCAGAGGGGACGACCAGGAGGGTGAGGGTGGTACAGCCAGCAGGTGACGCTGACTATTGCGTCTCTGGTCTCTGCCTTTGGATCGCCTCTGACCCCTCTGTTATCACAGGGCCCCTCACCTACACGTGCTGCTTAGGTTCTAGAATGTGCACCAATGCCAGGCCAAAGCAGAATTTTGGGTGGGGGGACTGGGGGTTAAAACATTTGGGGTCAATCATAGAGCTAATAAAGGCCATTCCTCTGTGAAGACTGTGAAGGACTGGAATAGCATGTACACTGATCAGGTTTGGACGACTTATTTGCTCTCTCCCTGCCTCAGTTTCCTCACCTATAAAATGAGGTCCATAGTCCCTACCCCAGAGTTGTTAGATGATTTAGTAAGATAATCCCAGCAAGTAATACAAGCGCCACAAATGCAGCCTGTTATTATTAGGCAGGTATTAGGGGAAATAACCTAAAATACTTTTTCCTTCAACTTAAGAAAAGCCAAATATACTCTTAGGAGAAAACAGTTATAAAAATAACGTCTCCTAATAGTGTTTCAGATAAGCTGCTGGTCCGCGATCCCAGAACACGGGGCACACACCCTGCGCAAGCACAAATGCGCAGACAGCACCTCGCCTGCCCTGAGCCACAGGGGAGCAAAGGCTGCAGGGCCAGACGCGGCCACGAGGGGGCGGACGGGGGCCGGCGGCTCACCTCGTGCTCCAGGTACTCCTTCCGCAGGCGGTATTCCTCCAGCTCCCGGCCGCGGCCCCGCCGCTCGGGTAAGTTCCTCTGCAGATCCAGCAGGTCGTCGGAGGCTGCGTCCAGGCAGTTCTCGTGGGACCGATGCTGCTCCTCCTAGATGCAGGAGGCGTTGGGAGAAGCAATCCCGAGATCCCCCTCCTTCTGGGCCCAGGTGCGCAGCCCACCCCACCCCACCCCCCTCAGTTCCCAGAGCCAGGTGTGCAGACTCATCCCCCTTCCCGGGTCCAGGTGCGCAGCCCCGCGCTCCCATATCTGCTCTGGTCTCCCAGTTCGTGCACCACCCCACACCACCCTGCCCCCACCCGCTCCCCCCCCCCCTCCTCCGTACCAGGGAGCTCTGGGCCGGGCCCACAGGCAGGATGGGCCGCACGAATCTGCGCTGGGACCCCACCGCGGCGGGGAAGGGCGGTGCTGAGTGCGTGGCGGCGGCCAGGTTGATGCGTGCGATCCAGGAACTCATCTCCTTAGCAGTGCTGAGGGCAAAGAGGCGGTGGGTCCCCAGGGGTGCCTAGGACCTCAGAGTCTGTCCTGCCGCTTACCCCACCTCCCCCAGCTCCTGTGTTCTCACAGCAGTCCAGCATCTCAGGCCTGGAGCCTCAAGAAGCCAGAAGCCCTGTGGCTAGCACAGAGGCTGACCTCCACGGGTGCATTTCCACTTCCTCAAAGAGGAAAATCCAGATGGCAACAGCTTTTCTATCAAATGCCCCCCAAAGAGTGATGTCATCGTTACCCTGGAATCCTCTGTTCAAAACTGGGAGGCTGACCTGGGCTTAGGGGCAGAGCCGCTCACTGGCCAGGCGGGCCGTGGGCGTCCGTGGGCCGTGGCTGCGGGAGCCCTGCTTAGCGTGCACCAGACCCCTCAGCAGGGCTGCTAAGGTCGCTGGTCCAGCTGGCAGCCCCATCAGGGCAGGGCCCAGGGGACAGGAAGCGGGGCCCTTCTGCTGGCCTCCCACCCAGACTCACGGTGCCTGGAAGAGGTAGAGGCGCCAGTCGGCCGTCCGCAGCTGGAAGACATGTGGCTTCTTGGTGTAATGGGTGGCCGGCGTGGCCAGCGAGTGGTGCACCCCCACGGGCTCGTCCACCATCTGCCCCACGAAACTCTCCCCCTCGGGGCTGTGGTCCTCTCCCTGCCACAGGGCACAGCGGCTCAGAAAAGAGGTTTTACCCTACCCCCCCCACCCCCATTCTAGGCCTTCCCTTGCCCCCCTCTCAGCCCCCCAGTGCATCGGAATGTGGGCACCCTTCCCACCTTCAGGAAGTAGAGGACCATCCCTCGGAGCAAGGTGTGGAGCATCTTCCAGCCACGCTTGCCCCATGGCGCTGCCCAGGAGCAGAATGCACAGGTGAGTGGGGGCACCTCCACCCAGGTGCCCTCAGACACACCCGGGCCCCCGCTTTTCACCCCTCACACCAGCTCCAGCCCCCCGGCCCAGGGTGCATATAAGCACAAAGAATCATTCAGACACACAACACACAGGCATGTGCCACGCCGTACAAACAGGCAGTCACGTGTGGAAACCCAAACAGATGAGCACTATTGACAAACAACAAATTGGACAGACCATCCCCTCTCCAGACACACCCACCCCAGCACAGCCCCAGCTCGGATGTCCTTCCGTCCCTGCGGGTGGCCTCGAGTTCCTGGGCCCTTCCAGAGAGGCACCGGGGGGAGCCCGTGGGCAGGGAGGGCCTGCTCCCTGTGGTCACCGCCTTGCCAGGCCGGTGGAATGCTGGTGCCCTGGCTGGTGCCCCGGCTGGGATGCCTGCTGCTGCCTGCTCTAAAGCTCCAGCCGTGTGGGCACAAGGCCCAAGTGCAGACCCGGGTGATGCTGCCCCAGTGCGTGTCCCAGCGTTCTCTTTCACACCCCATGTTTGGAATGAACTATGTCTGCTCCTTCACAGGCTCACCCTCTGCCCGCCTCCAGAAACCCAGACCTGCCGAGCTCCCGCTCAGATTCCTCATTTCCCAGGAGCCTTAAGGCGCCTGTCTCCCACATCCCCCCCAAACAAAACCCCAAGCCTCGCCCCCTCCACAGCCCATCCCGGGTCTGGCTCTTCCTACACTGGTCCCACGCCGATGGTTTGTCTGGCTTCTGCCTCAGCACGGTGCTCAGGGGCAGGAATATCGGTCCCTCCTGGGTCTGCCCCCCGCCCTCCTGGTGGCGCCTCACAGTCACCGTCCAGGCAGTTACGTGGGCGGCCTGTCTCCCTGTGCACGCGTCAGCACGCTCCCTGAGCAGAGCCCTCCCACCCCACGGACAGAAGCCCCGCACGGAAGGAAACACCCACTCTTCTTGCCGTCCACGTCGTGATGCATCTTCCGAGCCAGGATGCCCTGCTTGTAGGTGGGCCCCGAGGGGTCCGGGACCAGCTGGAGGAAGGGGCTGCTCATCTTGCTGCCGCCGAGCGGTGAGGACCGGGCCTTCTCAGGTTGGGCTGCGTCTTCCTCGTCCCTGAATGGAGAGAAGCAAGCTGAGGTGCCGACGGGGCCCCCCCCACCATTCCTCTCTCCCTGGGGAGCCACATCTCAGGATACCCCAGAAGAAATCTTTCAAAGCCAACCCATCTGTTTCTTCCCCAAGTCCCCTGCCTCTGGCTCCTCAGGTGTTACCCGCCCTCAGGTGGGCTGGGGGTGGGGGGGTGGGAAGGAAGGATGGCGGAGGTGAGGGAGGAGTGTGGGGTGGGAAGTCACTTACACGGCCCACTCCAGCTTCTCACTCCGGATAGACCAGTACAGGGCCTGCAACAGAGGCACATGGTGGTCCCGGAGCCTCAGGCTTCAAGGCCCAAACTCCGTCTGGCAGAAGTGGGGGTGGGGGGGTGCTGCAGCCTGCCTCTTCCACCCCAACACTGCTGCCCCCCTTCCGAGAATGGGAAGGAGCTCATCTGTGCACGTGCGCGCACTCGAGCACACACACACACACACACGCACACGCACACGCACATGCATGCGGCGGTTCATGGAACATTTGCCAGGTGCCGGACATTGTGCTGTCCTAGTCTCCACCTGAGCTTAGCAAGGCCTGAACTTCTTCTCTCCAAGGGAAAGGACTCATCCACATGCCATCCTGCACGGAGGGGCCTAACAGAGCAGAGCAGGCCGGCTGACGGATGGAGCCAGTGATCACAGTGAATGAATGAATGAGTGAGGTGCCGAGCTTCCACATGATGTAACGGTATTCACATAGATGCATCCTGCCAGCTTTGTGTGGTCCTGGGCACGCCTACAGGGGCCTGGCACACAGTAAGTGCTCAATAAATGCTCACTGAAGGACGCGGGAACAAATGCTGCGAGTGCTAATAAAGAGCACACTGTAAAAAAGAAAAAAGAAGAAGAAGAAAAAGAGCACACTGTGTGCCAGGCACCGTGTGAGCTCCTGACTCGCTTGATGTCGTCTTGATAACAACACTTAAGTGGTTCAACCCCAGGAGGAACCCAAGTTTGCCACGGGTTACATTGTCCAAGACAAGAACTCAAACGCTGGAGCACTGGCTCTAGCCTTTCTCTTAGAAGTGTTGTCTTTTTTCACTTGGAGAAGAAAAAATAAAACAAAACAGTGCTTCTCCGATTTCACAGGCCCCAGAACCAAGCTTTGTGACCATTTCGGGGGCTCTAGCCCAGAAGTCTGGTCCAGGAGGCCCAGGGCGGGGCTGGGCATTTGCACAAGCTAACAAATCCCGTGGAGACACTGCAGCCAGGACACGGCCCTATCCTCGGAGCATATTGGGGAGAGGCAGGCGCAGGCCCGAGTGCAGCACCCGGGGACTGGGACGGGGAGCCAGGCCGGCCCAGCAGGAGCCTTCCGTGGCGGCCCCGGCAGCGCGCGCACCTTCAGCAGCTCCTTGGGGAAGTTCCCGCCATCCTGCAGGCCTCTCAGGTTGCTTATGAATTCCTGGCAGCTCATGCTCTTCCCGATGTTCTGTGGCACGGAGAGAAGGGGGACAGCTGGCACCGCCACCCGGAGGAAACGCCCGGCCAGCCACTCCAGGACCTTCTCCAAGTCCCCGCGATCCTTCCTGGCCCCTCCTAGGCCACGGGTCCCACGGACGCTCTCCCCGAGTGCTCACCGGGCCGTGCAGGTCCGTGTTCAGGAGCATGATGGCGCAGGTCAAGGTGTGCACGGAATCTGTCCCAGAGAGGTGGGTGGAGGGAAAGTGCTGGGACCAGACGCGGCTCTCCCTCTGCCCACAATGGGCAGGGGACCCCCCAAACGGTTCTGGTTCTCCACAGCCCCCAAGCTCTCCCCACCAGCTGCCGCCAGGGAGCTCCCCACCCAGGCTCCCTCCGCCCGCGGCACCCGGAGCCCTGCCCTCCTACCTACTGAGGAGAAGAGCCCGGGGTTGCAGTGGTGGAAGCGCCTGGAGAACTGGAACAGGACTCGCTCCCGCTCCTGGGTCTCCCCGCTGAGCACCAGTGCCTGCAGGAAGCTCCTGGGAGGAGCCCCGGATCAGGGCAGGTCCAGGCTGGGCGGCAGGCCCCGAGCCCCTGCAGGCTCTGCCCACCACCCCTCCTCCCCAGGGGTCCCAGGCCTTACCGAAGGGCCCGGTCCAGGCTCTGGCCACCGAACTGGAAGAAGGACAGGTACTCCTGAGCCACAGCCCTGCTGAAGTCGTTGCTGTGGAGGGAAGTGGAGGTCATGTCTGGGTGGAGGAGGGGGCAGGTGGCACAGGCACAGAGGGAACCCCGGGGCTGCACACATCCCAGAGGCCAGGAATTGGGGCTGGGGGCCCCCGAGCAAGGCAGAGGCCCAGCCAGCTGGACCCTGGGTCCCGAGAGGGCAAGGGGCAGCCAGGGTCTCATCTGTACTGGCCCCCACCTCATGCTGGGTGGCAGGGCCACATGTGATCAGGGCAGGTGGTCAATCCCATTGGCTCTAAGCTGGGTCAAGGGTGTGGAGAAGGGGACACCAGTGTGACAGGAAGAGGAAGGCTTGGACAGAGGAAGGGTACCACCAGGACAGGGCGATGGGGTGAGAGGTCAGCAATGGGCTGGAGGGATAGGGAGGGGTGGCCGGTGGAACGAGCCTGCCCACCTCACCCAAGGGCCCCTTGCTCAGGCTGAGCCCCTTACTTCTTCCGCAGGTGCACAGCCACCTCGGACTTCCGGAAACCCTCCAGGCGGTAGAGGCGGGAGGCCAGGTCCCAGGCCCGCTTGTCCGTCCTGACGCCATTGGCCAGCTTGTCTGCAGCCTGCGGCCCCTGGCCCTCCTCTGGGGACTCTCCTTGGGGCATGGGGCTCTCGGGAAGCCTGCAAAAGGCCATCGGTGCCCTCACTCTCAGTCGATGGGCACAAATGGGCTCTGGATCAGGTCGTGGAGGAGCCCTCAGAATGCCTGCCCCTCCCACGTGCTCCAGCTCTAGCTCCCATGGCTAGACCAGCGACCGAGGAAGGTGCTTCGATGAGGCAAGGATAGGAAGACAGGCCGGCCTGTGCTGTCTCTTCCTAGTGCCCTGGTACCGAAAGGCCTTTCCGTGGGGATGGGACAGGTCGGCAGCCCGGGATGAGTGAGTGCAGGCCAGCCACCCCACCGACGCAGCCTGACACTCAGACCCTCCGAGGTCACCAGTCCCACCTCCTCCTGATGCTTCGGTTTCCCTGGCAACAGCACAACCCCATCCTGGTATCTTCATTATCTGAATGCTCATTATCCAACCTGCCACAGTGAGGGATTGTGCAGAGAAACAGAACTCATCATAACTTAAGAATTTCACTGATAAATGGCCCTCTCTCCACATAACAGGCCCCTGTCTTCTGGTAGCTTCTTACAAGGCCCTGACACTCAGACACACCCATCAGGGCAGGGCAAACAGAATACAAACCAACTGAAAAGTAAAGTTACAAATCTGGCAAAAACTCCCAGGTTTTCGTGAAGTTGGCGAAAGTGATGCGGGAAGACGCCAGGAACCTCCCGGAAAGCCACTGATAAAAGTGCCGGGAGACTTAGTCCAGCCAACAGTGGAGAGCAGGAACTAAAACAGACACACTTGTCCCATCTAAAGACAACTAACTCTACGGATGATCAGCTGACGAAGCCCTAACATACTCTACCAAAATGACCTTGTCATTGTTGGTGGTCTTCCTATAATGATATCTGGACATAGAGACACTTTGGAGGGAAAACCCGCTCTGCAAATATATATGGTCATGGGCTGTATACTTTCAATGAGAGACTTGTATCTTAACAGAGCTGTTTAAAATAAAATAAATCTCTAATCACACTGAGAAAGTCAAGTGTGAATGAAAGATAGCTATTGGGTCACAAAGCTTGTGCCAGGAAAATTAAACCTCTTCTATTGTGTTAAATATAAAACTCAATATGCTTATTTATGGAATCTTTAGTATCACTTATCAAGAAGCCCCAATTAAACCATTATTTACCACAGAAATGTGATTCTCATTTGAGATGGAGATCCTTGTTTTATTTTGGGCTGAAGTAACTTTAATGTTGGTAGTGCCCTCTCTGTTGAGATTCTGTGACCCCGCTACGGCCCAGCCTCTGCGTCTCCACAGACAGCGGAGTGGCCAGGTGCCTGAGGAGGAGGGCTCTGTGATCTGATGGGTGGGCTCTGTGATCTGATGGGTGGGCTCTGTGATCTGAGTGGGGGATGGGCTCTGTGATCTGATGGGTGGGCTCTGTGATCTGATGGGTGGGCTCTGTGATCTGATGGGATGGGCTCTGTGATCTGATGGGTGGGCTCTGTGATCTGAGGGGATGGGCTCTGTGATCTAATGGGGGATGGGCTCTGTGATCTGAGGGGATGGGCTCTGTGATCTAATGGGGGATGGACTCTGTGATCTGAGGGGATGGGCTCTGTGATCTGAGGGGATGGGCTCTGTGATCTGAGGGGATGGGCTCTGTGATCTAATGGGGGATGGTCTCTGTGATCTGATGGGATGGGCTCTGTGATCTGATGGGATGGGCTCTGTGATCTGATAGGATGGACTCTGTGATCTGATAGGATGGACTCTGTGATCTGATAGGATGGCCTCTGAGCCACACACAGGGACATGGGGATGGGAGTGGGTTTGACCCTGCAGCCAGTGCAGCTTCAGGTCCAGGACCTGCACCACCACCACCTCCTCCTGGCCTCTTCAGCATGACCTCTCCTTGGCCAGCCAGAGCACACGCCCTTTCCCAGTGGGACCCCAGGGGCTGGTGTCTTCACCCAGCATCCAGAGGGGTGGAACAAGGCTGGCTTCCCACCTGGCCTGTTCCCACCTCTGGCCCCAGTTCTGGGGTTACTCGGGCCTGCTCTGGGCCCCCAAACTCCTCCCCTTGGTCCCAGGAAAGCCCGCCATGGTGTTCCGGCTCCCCTGAGATCTGAGCCAGTAGGGCCCAGGCTCCTACAGGAACTTCTCCCAGATGCCCCCTCAGAGTCAGAGCCTTTGTAACCCCACGTCACATGCTCTGACCTCCCATGCCCCACAGCTACGTGGCCCGACTCCCATCTCTCTGGGCACATGGGCCTGGTGAGGTTTCCTGGACACTCGCCCCTCCTGCTGTCCAGCCTTGGATAGGCTCTGGCTCAAATCCCACCCCATGTTTTGACTATCTACTCTTTGGTTTCTGATGCTTCCAAACCTACCCTCCTCAGAGCCCTGTTGGTGCCGGGTACATAGTCCTGGCTTAACTACAGGGGTGTTAAACCCCTGCGTGTGCTGCTCCCGCTCCCAGACCAGGACTCCCCAGTGCACCCGAGGAGGAGCTGCTGCCAGCCCGCACTCACCCTCCTGTGGAAGCCAGGTGAGCATCGGGCTGGACAGCGCCGGTGTCAGCGTTGGCAGTGCCCGCAGGACCCTCACTCTTCACGTCCTCGCCCGGGTCCAGGTCCTCCGGGGCCTCCTCCCTCTCTAAGGACCGTGGCTGTGCCCCGTATGTCTCCAGGAGGGCCAGGCGGGAAGCGTCTAGTGTCCACGTGGGGAAGGCGGTGCTGGGGTGGCAGGCCTGGGGCTGCGGGCTGCCTTCCCAGGAGGATGAGGACACGGGGCTGGGCCTGGGCCCGAGGCCTCGGCTCTCAGATTCAGGGCTGTCGGGCTCTGGCAAAGAGGCTGGGCCCCACCAGGGGCCCGGGGCAGGGGTGCAGGGAGCAGGCTCCTGGGGACACTCGGCATCTCTGTCACCTGAGGGAGAGCGGAGTGAGCTGGCAGGGGGCGAGCTGCAGGCTGGGGGCCCAGGGGCCTGGCAGAGCAGATAGCCCTCAGCCTCCTCCCTGGCTCCTCCCTGCAGCTGGGTGGCACATCCCTCCTCTGGGCAGCGTCCTCCCACAGGCAGAACACAGGGCTCCCGGGACTCCAGCCCCAAGGCAGCCAGGCTCGGGACAGGTAAACCCCTGGGAGCCAGGCATCGAAACCCGGGTCCCCGTACATTTCCTCAGTGAGGGGAGCACTGAACCCCACGGTCTACCTAACAGGGTACCGTGGGCCCTGCATGATGCCCACGATCCAAGAATGACCTTTGTCCCACTCCAGATGGCAAAGCCTTCCACCGCCCAACGTCCCAGCGCCCCCCCCCCACTCCCCCCCCCCCCAATCTTACCTCTGTCCTGGGAGGTGAGAGGCAGCTGGGGCCAGGAAGGACCCTGCTCTGTCTGCCAGCCCTCAGGACTGGGCAGGGCCTGTTGAGAGGCACAGGGTATCCATGAGCCCTGGAGGCCCCGAGGGGTGAACGGGAGTCCAGGCAGGGAGACGGGAGGGAGAGGGAGGAGAATGACGAACAGTTACACACCCCTCCCTGCTGTCCTCGCCCAGCGGGGCCCTGCGTCCAGGGGAGGATCCGGGGGGTGGGGGGTGCCCTAGGAATGCTGGCGCTGAGCGCTTCCCAGAGGGGGCAGGGGAGGCACGGGGAGGGGAAGGTACTTGCCGGAGGACGCACAGGATGAGGATGGGTGGCAGGGCTGGGGCCATCCGTGGCATGCCCTGTTTCCCAGGCCAGTGCCTTGTCCACAGGGGATGCTGCAGGGTCCAGACTGCCTACCAGAGAAGCCTTGGGGAAGAAATGGAGAGGAGAGCGTTTGGCCTGGGGAAGCAATGCCCAGGGCATCCCCATGCCCTCCGAGCCCTGGGCCATGTCCACTGCCTTGTTTTCTTGGCCCTTCCTCTCCCGGCCACGGTCCCCCAGGGGGCCCTGCCTCCCGCAGCACCAGCCCAAGGAGGGACTGGATGATAGGGAGGGCGATAGCCACCAGGCCATGGGCAGGGTCTGCCACCCCAGTGGGAGCACCCAGCAAGCTCAAGGATGGGGACAGGGACCCAGGCTCCCCTCGGGTGACCCCAAGGGCCCCAGAGCCAAGAGGCCAACCCACACAGGGCGGGGGAGGGGGGGCGGCAACCTAGGGAGGGGGTTCCCTCTGGGTAGCAGGGCTCTGCGGCTCTCTGGGTTCTGAGATTAGAGTCTGGGCCCCGCTCCACCATCTGAAGCTTCCTTATCTCTTCAGCAGAGGCCGCCCTGGGAAAACTGTGCCCCTATTGTCTCACACGCTTGTCCCCAGAACTTGTCCTAGCTGATAGCAAGCTCGTCTGCCGTCGTCGTGCTGTGGGCCTGACCCGCTGACACGGGGCGGGAGGAGGAATGAGAGATGATGAGCTAAAAGTAACAAAACGCGGCAGTCTCCAAGGGAAGAGAGGAGGGAACCTCCTGGGGGCAGAGGGCGCCTTGGCCGCTGACCCCTGTGGCTCTGTCTGGGGTTGGGGTGTGTTGGAGGCGGGAGGGTACAGTCTGAGGATGGGCAGGAACAGGCTGCACCTAGAGGGGGCCGCCAGTCCCTCCCCCCCCCCCACCTAACCCACCCCACGTGTCCAGACACGCCCCTGAGCCTGCGAGACCGAGACACGGATGCAATGTGCGCACGCTCAGTGGACAGCGCAGCATCCGTCCATTTGTCATAATTCTAAAGGCCTCGCTGGCCCCGCCTCCCTGTTGTGTTTCTCCAGGGTCCCCAAAGCCCTGGCATCTGAAGAGTGTCTGGGCCGGACGACCACAGGGCAAGGCCTGTCCTTCTGTGCCCCAGGCCCAGCTCTGGGAGGGGGGGAGGCGGGGGGGTTCCCAAGGCCCCGCTCACCTCGCTCCCCACCCAGCCCGGAGGTGCTGCGGGAGCCGGTGGGCCGGGGTCCGGCTCGGCCCAGGAGAAGGAGTGTGGTTTGTAGGTGGGCACAGGGAACGGAGGGGTGGTGTGCCCGCTGGAATCAGCCACGCTGTCCCCCGAGTCTGGCTCATCGCCCAGCCCCCACGGCACCCTGCCCAGCAGGAGGGGAGGCTCCGGGGCCTGCGGGCTCTCGGGCCTCCCGTTGTCGTCCTCGCCCGCGCAGGAGTTGGGGTGCCCCCAGGAGAAGCGCTCTCTGGGGGTGCTGGCCTCGGAGCAGGGGCTCTCCAGGAAGAGGGGGTTGTCGAAGAACAGGCTCTCCTCCTCGGCACCCCACTCTGGGGAGGAGTCTGGGGAGGAGTCTGGCGTCTCCTCCCCGGGGTACACCTGGGTCTGGCTCTCTCCCTGGGGCCTGCTGCCGTCCTCTCCCGAGGGAGGGCTGTCGGGGGGACCTGGGCCCGGGGGGCCCGCCGGGCTGGAGGGGAACGGGGGGAGGTCCGCAGGAGCCGTAGGGATGCAGGACCTCAGCTCGGCCCGCAGCCCCTCCGTCTTCTCCAGCTCCTCCTCCAGGTCCAGGACGCACATCTGGGCCTGCAGGATGCCCGCCCAGAACACCACCTGCGTGGACGAGCTGGGGTTCTGCCGTGGGCCCCCCTGGGAAGGCCCGCTCCCCAGGCCCCCGGGCTCGGCTCTAGAGCCCCCGGCAGGAGCATCTCGCCTCCCCGGGGACTCGGAAGGGTCAGATGCCCAGGTCAGCCCCGGCGAAGGTCCGGGCGGGTCAGGGCGGCTGCTTGTTTCCCTCGGCTGTGCTCCTGGGGGCGGCTGCAGGTTGTCTCTCAGATAGATGTTGAGGAATTCCACGGGTTCCGGGTGTTCAGAGAGTGTGTTGTCATCCATCATCCACGGGGAGCAAGTGTGCAGGGGTCCCCAGCAGCGTCCACCGTCACAGTCCCATTGTGCGGATTAGGGGGGCTGCTGGCCAGGGGGGCAACGGAGATCCACTCTGCCCTGGAAATGCGCAAAGCACAGCAGGTCAGCAAAGGGCTGCCAGCTCCTGTCTGGTGTGTCAGATGTACGTGGAGGACCTTGCCATGCCCATGGCCCCGGCTGGGGTACACTGTCCTCCACAGCCCTGAGGGGGAGCAGTGCTCCATGCATGCCCTCTGACCCCACCATCTCAACCGCCTGCTCCAAACACAACCATTTGTGGGCTGAAGTGGCCCGGGTGGCTTAGCTAAAAAAAAAGATGGACTGGCTGGATCAGATCCTCCTCTCAGGGATCTCGAATGGAGACTGGAGAGGCAGCAGGAGATGGAAGTGCCTCAGAACAGCGTGAAATCAGTGGCGAGCCAAAAACAGCACGTGAGCAAAAACAGCACGTAAGCCAAAGCAGGTGGCAGCCAGAGAGACACAGATGAAAATGGAACAGAACCTCTCGCGGGAGAAGCAGGTGCCCAGGAAAGAAGGCCACAGCCTCACTCCCACTCCCCGAGGCTCCTGTAAAACTGGCCAGCGGGTCCTGGTTGACAGCCATGCAGCTTGGCCAAGGGACGCCCTGGCCACTGTGAAACCCGTTCACTGGACTGTCTCCGCCTCGCACTGGCTCTCGGGAAGCGCAAGTCAAACACAGGCCCCATGACACTGCGTGGTTTGTAGGTGGGCACAGGGGACGGAGGGGCGGTGCGCCCACTGGAATCAGCCACGCTGTCGGCACCAGTGGCCTCAGCGCATCGTCTCTTATTTTTCCTTTGCCTCAGACCCTGCATCGGCACGTGACCAGCCTCCAGGGCCTTCCTGAGGCACAGGTGACGCCACACCTCCGCGGTCACGAGAGAACCCGCTGGACAGGAAAAGTTCAGATGCCAGCAATGGAACAGAGATGGCGGGCAGGGTGAGGGAAAGCCTGTCTGTCCTGCACGTTTTTACAAGAAGGAGTCCCACAGCCACCTTTGCAAACATTCTATTTATAATAGCTAACATTTCCTGAGTTTTTCATGCGAGGCACTGGGCAAGGGGATTTGCATTATCTCAGCTGATCGTTAAGGCAGTCCTTGGAGGTAGATGCTACTTTATCTAAAGTTGGCAGAGGGAGACTTGAGGCTTAGAGAGGTTAAGTAACTTCTTCAGGGCCACAAAATTGTGTGAGCCCCAGGATTTACATCCTGGCCACCCCACTCTGGAGCCCACATGGAGAAGCTTGTGTACTTATAAGTAAATACGTGTGTGTACACAGAGCAGTCACATTGGTCAATGTTAATTCTACACTTAGATGTTGCCCCTCCCCACCGCAACCCCCCCAACCCCGAAGAAGCCAGGTGTCCCCCAGAGCCAAAGGGGAAAGGCCTGAGAAGCTGCGGCAGCTTTCCCCAGGACCAAAAGGAAGAGCGAGCTCAGAGGCCTGAGGCGTCAGAAGGGCCTGAGGATGGGGGAGCCCACAGCCATGAGAGGAGGACATAGAGACAGACAGACCAACAGACAGACTGACAGCAGCTGGCCGGGGCCAAGTGTGCAGTTTGGTGGGGCCATGACTCTGAGCCAGTGAAACTCAGCCCGCTACACCCCAGCCTCCCAGCCTGCTTACCTCAACATGCAATGTCTAGTTTCCTCCTTTCCCAGACTAAGTGCCATGAAGGCAGGTCTGGCCCAGGGTTGTCCACTGGGGATGAGCTGGGCAACCGAATCACTTCGGTCATCGCTGACGTTAGGCTCTCTCCCACCTGTAAAGCTTGGGGTGTGGTGCTGCTTCAGTGCAGGCAGGTTAGAGACACAGCCTTAGTGCTAAGAAGACCAGGGCCCCCTGTGAGACTTGGGTAACAGAGCCTGGTGGGAGGGGTCTTGGCTCCAATCGGCAATTCCACTTTGGGGCCACAGCTGTGTGTGGCAGGGTTGCCACATTTAGCAAATAAATATATGGGATACCCACCCCCCCCATTCCCAATATTTGGGACATACTTGTACCAAAAAAAGTATTGTTTCTCTGAAGCAGAAACATAACTGGGCATCCTGGGTTTCATCTGGCAACCGTGCCCCGGCTCCCTCCTCTTCTCTCACCCCAGGAGGTGTAAGGAACGCGTGGACCCTACAACATGACCCACCGCTCCTGCTTCACCACAAGCACCTGGCAGCTACAGGACCTGGACAGCGGCCACATCTGTCTCCTTCTACTAATGGAAACGCTAAGGTGCTGAGTTCCAGAAACATGCAGGGAGCTCAGCGAGGAAGGGGGCTGGGCTCTGAACCCAGGTCTGCGGCTCTCTTGCCATCGCTCTCTTCAAAACCCTGCAGGCACAAAGCCCTGTGTGCAGTCACTCATGCTCTGCTCCCACTGCCAGAGCAAGGCTGTGGGCTGAGGTGCCACTCGGCGGTGTTTGTGAGAATGGGGAGGGAGAGATGACAGATGCTCAACAAACTCACTGGGGCCCTGGGAGCCTCGGCTGAGAGGAGATTCAGAATCACGTAACTTTCTGACCTGAGGGCCAGACTGCCCTTGAGCCGACTACACCTTCCTCCCGGGAAGCCCAGGAGGCAGAGCTGTCCCTGGGTGTCACTGCAGGGCCAGCAGCCAAAACACTCATGTGTGTCCCTTTTTCTAAGAACAGCTGGATGGAGAGGAGATGGGAGGACCCTTTCAGGCAATTAAGGGTTAAGAAATATCTACCTATTATCTATTAATATTGCTCCATCTACCTATTACCTATCCATCTATCATCTATCTATCTATCTATCTATCTATCTATCTATCTATCTATCATCTTTCTGTCTGTCTGAATCTCTATCTCTATCTCCCTCCCCACCCCACCTTTTTTTTTCTTTTTTCAGTTTCTCCCCCCTGGAGGGGTGGAAGGACCTGAGGAGAGCAGTCCCACCCTCCTGACCCGGCAGGGGTCAAGGATCAAGGGTCAAGGGGGGCAACCAGCCTGTTCTGGGGGCAGGGATGGCACCTCTCAGGCAGAGGTGGGCCTGGTCTCCTGCATCTAGAATCTTCTTGGTTTACTTTTTTCTCTGTTCTTGGCATTTAGTGAAATCTCCTGAAATAGCTCCCCTCAGGTATCCTCAGAACAAAAGAGGGCGACAGTCTGACAACTCGTCTCACAAGGGGCTTTGCCACCCCTAAGATAAAGTGGCCCCTCATTTCCTAAGCTCCGTGAGGGCTCAGTCATTCGAGTATAAGTTCTGGGAGAAGTATCCAGAAAATGCTGAGGCTCCAGAAGACAACCCGGGGGGAGGGCACGGGTCCACTGTGGCCCCGGCTTCATCAGCTAAATTCATGTCAGGCAATCCTCGTCCCAAGGGGTCTCTGGAGGAGAAGTCAGCCTGAGCTGGGAACCAGGACACAGTGCCCCCACTGCCAGTTCTGCTCCACCTGGGCTCAAGGCAGTTCCTTTGTGACAGGAGGGAACCCAGTGTGGTAGCTGAACTGTGCTGTTGAGAGGGCGTTTGCTGCTCTCTCCCTGGCTGGCCACACAGCCGACGCTCTGCCTGCAAGAGGCTGCAGACAGCCCGGCCTGGGACAGGTGACAGTCTGGGCGTCCTGGGTGCCCACACCCGAGGCCCACAGACTGGACTCACACCCTAACTGCAGCTGACAGCCACCGACTCTGGTCAGAAACTTCACCTGCTTCCTGGCCTGCTGGGAGCTACAGCCTCCAACCACACGCACCACTCTGGTCCGTTCTCACAGATGAGAAGGAGTAAGCTGCTCCGGGGTCTGTTAGAGGACGGGAGCGGGTCTGTGCCAGTGCTGGGCCCGGGCCTCAAAGGCGCCGTGCCCTGCCTGCCCCTTAAACTCTGCGGCTTCGGGGGTCCGCTCAGAGAAGCAAAACAAACAAAAGCCCTCCCTTCCAGCACAGCAGCCCGGTGGGCCCCTTGCTCTCAGCGGCTCCAGAGCCAGCCAGCCCTGACTCCCCCCTAGACTCCGTGTGTCTCTCCTTGTAAGCTTCCACTCAGCACACATGCCTTCTTCTTACTGTGGAAATTTTTCCCTTCCTCTGGAAAAAGCACAGGTTCCTGGCCTGGCCAGGGATTGAGGAAGTGCCGGGTGCTGTCCCTGTGCCGGAGCCAGGGCAGAAACGTCGTCCCTCAGGGCGGGAGCCGAGGGGGAGCCGTCGGTCCGGAGCTGGACTGAGGCCCCTGCCTGAACCTGGGCACTGAGCATGCCACGCTCTGGGCAGGCCCACTTCCTGCCACACCAGGAGCCCTCATGCAAATGTGCAGGGAGGGAGGAGAGAGGGGGGGAAGGGAGGCTCTGGGAGCCCTGAGGACCCAGAGTTGGCCTCAGGGTCAGGGGCAGCCAGGTCCCAGGCAGAGAGGAGGGATGAAGAGGCAGAGAATGGGGCAGAGCACCAGCAGGTCCCAGAGCACCTGCTGCCCCCGAAGGGCCAGGCTGGTCTCTCACCGCTTCTGGGACTCACTCCTCACTTCACACACAGCGCAGCAGGCTCTGCGCCCGGGGCTGGGCGGTTCCTTATTTACAGACGTCCAGGAGGCTGGGGTGACAGGCCCGGCCTCCAACGCTGGCCAAGGCCCTGAGGGGACTGACCCTGGCCCATGGCAGGTGGCCCTGCCCAGCTCTCAGCATCTCAGGCTGCAGAACCAGGCCCTGTGAGGGGCAGGCCCGCGGCTGGCTTCACCGTGAAGACACAGCCCCACCTGGAAGGCCTGAGCGCCCACAGCGACCCTGAGCGGCATGGCTTCTGCCGCCCATCAGGGGGCCTGGCAAACCGGCAAGTTGGGGCCTTGCCTGAAACCAGCCCCTCCGGATGGGGCTGGGAGCCCCCTTAGAGCGGAGTCTGAGCTCCTGCAGTGACCACACCCCAAACGACCCCAGCCCATCTGGCCTCTCTCCCTCAAAGATCGAGGGTCAGGCCCCAAGAGCACCCACTGGGCACCCAACCATAGCAGTCACCGCGCCCCAGTGGCTTTCTCGGACCCCACAGTCACTGCTGCAGACCCCAGAGGGCTCTGGCAGGGCTGGGGCCGGAAGCAGAGAAAGGGCCCGATGGGCCGGGGAAGGGTGAGCAAGGAGGGGGACGGAGAGAAGGAAGTGAAAGGTGGGGGTACAGCCTGGGCCAGGCTCACAGCAGGCGCCCTCCTTCTGCCCACCTGCCCCAGCCACTGCCCCAGGACACGCATGGCCCGCTCCGGCCCAGGCCCACCCCAAGCAGGCCACCTCGCTCACCTCCAAACGAGCAGTTCCGCTGCCGTGTGTCTGCCCTGCGAGTGGTGAATGTGGTGGCTGGAGCTTCCGACTTCCGCTCCCCTCACCCCAGACACTCTCACCCCTCCTGCTCTGTCCCCCCACCCCCAACCCCCAGTCTCCCCGGGGCTCCCCAGCTGCTGTGCACCTCTCACTTCCTGCCCACAAGACAGGAGCCTTCACTCACAGGCCCAGCGCCTCAGGGCCCCTTACCCACATGCCCCCCTCCCCGCCCCTCCTCAGTCCGGAGAGAATCACGCCCTGCACCCGCCCCCAGGCTTGGGAGAGAGAAAGGGGAAGGTGCAGGCCCTGCACTGAGAGAGGCCCCACCCCTTCCTGCCTGTGGTTCGGTCACAGATTCTCATCTTGTCCAGCTCAGCCCTGAGGGGCACCTGGGGGGGGGGGGGGAGCTAGGAGGCCCAGGTTGGGCAACTGTTCTTTTCTGCTTGTAACAACTGGCATTTCTATTTCTGTCACCTGGTAACAATTGTCTCTCACGGTCCGTGTTCCCCATGAGTGCCTCCGCCACCCCTCTCACCTACTCACTACCCCCGTTGTACCGATGGGGAGGCAGGCCCAGAGGCAAGGCCTCGGCCCAGGCTTCACAGCCGGGAAGTCACACAGCTGGGCTGGGGGCTCACAGCCTCCAACCACATGAACCAACTCGTGTCCATTCCCACACTGGATTCCTGACGTCCTTCCGTGGAACACCGGCCACAGGTGTCCACGAGTGAGCCAGGTGGGGGTGGGGAGGGCACCCCTGCACGGCTTCTGTCTCTCTGCACAGTCTACCTCTCCGGCCTCAACCACCACCGACTTGTCAAAGGAGGGTCTGAGACCGGAGCCACCCCATCTAGTCCCTGTAAATCTCACTTCCACCAGGGTCCAGAGAGAGAGCCCCCCAGGCCTTCTCCAGCACACCCCAGGCTCCAGGAGCCTGGATTCTCCACCTCCCCGGCCTGCCTGGCCTCTTCTCCTGTGGGCACTGCCTCGCTGCTCCACGCAGCCCTGCACCTGAGGGGCACAGACAGGACCTGGGCCCATGGGCAAAGAGGGAGCCAGGAAGGGAGGGGGGCTGTGGCTGGGAAAAGGCTGGGCGGAGCTCTCTTTCCGCAGCCACATTCCCAGGAGGCTGAGGACCTAACCACGGTTAAGGTGGGAGTAGGACAGGACGCACCGGGTGACAGTCTGCCAGCTGCAGTTCTAACCCAGACATATCCCTGTGCCCGGTGGGGCCCCCAGGGTTCTTTCTGGGAAGGAAATGTTAGGGGCACCTCAACTTCAGGGGCACAAACCTGGCTCCTGACCGCCCCGCCCCATGCTCCCCCTCCTGCACCTGTGCTTACAGCACTGCCCACGTGGACGCCAGAAGCCTCGTGGCCCAGGCTAAATGCAGGCCCGCCCTCGGCCCGCCCTCAGCCCGCAGCTCAGGCCTCTGCACCGTGGCCACTGCTCAGGCAGCACCTCCTCCACGTGCTCACCCAGGAGACGCTGCTGACCCACCAGGAAGCAAGCACAATCCCTGCCCTCAGGGAGCGTCCGGGCCAGAGACAAAATAAACCAGGGGAGCAATAAATCTATGCCACATGGGAGTTCCATTGGCCCAGTAATCCCACTCCTAGGAATATATCCCAAGAAACTAGAAACACCAATCAGAAAGGATATATGCACCCCTATGTTCATAGCAGCACAATTTACAATAGCTAGGATTTGGAAACAGCCTAGGTGCCCGTCAGCAGATGAACAGATCAGAAAACTAAGGTACATCTATATAGTGGAATACTATGCTGCCATAAGAAAGAAGGAATTCTCATCACTTGCAGCAACCTGGATGGAATTGGAGAACATCATGCTGAGTTAAATAAGCCAGTCAATGAAAGAGAAACACCACACGACCTCAATCATTTATGGATAATAAAGAACATTATAAACTAATGAACAGAAAGATAGATATAGTGACAGTAAAGCAACAAGCAGACTCTCAATTGACAGCGGGGGAGGGGGGTAGGTAGATCTGGGGGAGATAAGAGATCAACCCAAGGACTGGTATGCATGCATATAAGTACAACCAAAGGACACAAAACTCTGGGGAGGGAGGGCATGTATGGGAGGTTGGGGTGGGGAGGCAATGGTAAGCTATGTACACATATAATACCTTAATAAATTAAAAAAAAAAAACAGTACTGCTGAGTTTAAAAAAAAATCTATGCCACAACCAGGGAGGGAAGGAGCAGGGAGGAGTGAGAGCAGCGGTGGGCTCATCAGGGTGGGAGACAGGAAACCCCGGGAGCCGCCGGCATGTGAACGGCGTGGGGCGGGGGTTTTAGGCCGAGGGAACTGCACATCGACGCCTCACCTGAAACCAGAAGAGCCTCCCTGAGTTCAGGGACCAGAGAAAGGCCAGTTTGGCCAGGGGTGAGGGGGAGATGGGGCTAGAGTGGCAGGGCCAGGTCCTGAGGGTCCCCAGTGGTAAGCAGGACGCACGGTCAGCAGGGCAATGACCGGGCAGGGAGCGTTTCAATGCAGTGTTTAAGATCAGCGGCGGCTGATGGAGAAGACAGTCAGAGGCTCCATGAGAACCGGGGGCCAGTGGGGGCTCTGGCCGTCCAGGAGAGGTGGGGCCTTGGCTTGGAAGGCAAGGCTGTGGAGGAGGGGACACAGAGGCCTAGGGGATGTCCTGGATGACTGGCAGGACATGCCACTTAAGCAGATGAGAGGCGTAGAGGGCAGGGGAGTTGATTTCTGGTGAGAGCAACTCGATGGGTGGTAATAGCATCTGCTGAAAAGGCACAGAATCAGGACAGTGAGGCCAAGGGGAAAAAAACCAAGAGTTTGACTTTTTTAAATATCAGATTTGTGGATCTATGAGAAACTCAAGCAGGCAACCGAAAAACACACCGGGAGGGGAGAGAGCAGCGTGTGTGACCGGCAGGACGTGGGTCTGTGCTGGGGGCCGCGCGGGAAGACTGCTCTGTTACGGAGGCGAGAAAGCTTGAGAGTGCTGTCACAGAGGACGAGAGAGGGGAGGACTTCAGGAAAGGAAGTGGTTGCTCTAGCAAATGCCGCTGCGAAGTCCACAGGGAGATACACAGTCAAGTGACCACCGGACAGGGCCACAGGGAGGGTACAGACCAGCGGGGAAGGAGGGTGCAGGCAATGAGACAGGAGCCAGGTGACCACGAGGGGTGGACAGGGCCAGCCTCCCACCCTGGCCCCAGCCTCTCCACCACCCGGTGGCCCTCAGCTCCCTGCGGCTGGAATGGGGCTGAGCAGGAGGGGCCAGTGGTCAACTCCTCTCCTTCACTGTGAACAGGCACCAGAGCTGACTGGCTCCCCGCGGCTGAGCAGGACCTCATGCAGGGTGAGTCCACCGGTCTCTCCTCCTCCCTGTGCACCTCCAGCCCCACCCAAGGGGAGGGGAACTGCCTCTCCCCTCCAGGTGGCGTGTCTCCTATGTGAGGGGTGTGTTTGGGGCCTTGGGGCATGGCTAGCGGGTGCTCCTTCATGCAGCAATCCTCAAGAAGAGATTCCGACTCCTGGCCACCAGCTCTGCTCCATGTCCCAGGACTTTCATCTCCTTCCCATGGCTGCAAGGGGCAACTCGGGCAGGGAACCCCGGTGCCAGCAAGGACGGAGGGTGTGTGGCCCCAGTGAGGCCACAACAGGAGAAACGCGTGTGCCCCAGAGCCCCTGCCAACAAGAAGCTTCGATCCCCTGTAATCCCCACACTGCTGGGTTCCCTACCCATCCCCCCGTGCCCCAGGGCCCGTCTCTGGACATGACCACAGCTGTGGGCAGGCAGCCCTGCCCGCCAGCCCTTCCTGCCTCCCCAGAGGTAAGTGACTTCCTGTGTGCCCACAGAGGAAGCCACTCAGCACAGGTGGGGAGGTGGCGCTCGGAACTGAGAGCACGGGGAGCAGAGCCCGCCCCAGGAGAACAGCTCTGGGATTTCAGCACCAGCCCTGCCCTCCCAGAGGCAGCAAAGGAAGGGAACGGCACCTGGCTTGTACCTGCCCTTCACCAAGGCCCCTGGGTGCTGAGTGGCCCACACCACGCCCTCTACAGGCACCATCTCTGACCCTGTGAGTCTGGGTGGGGGGTGTCATCACCCTCTTGCCACAGAGCAGTCACACAGGCTGGACTGGAACCCAGGGCTGCCGAACCCAGCAGATGCATGTTCTGCTACTCAGTTCCCCTCTGCAGCCTACAGCTGAGGAGGAACAGGCCTTGCCAAGCCAACAGAGCTGCTGACAGTGGAGCCTGAACTCCCTTCTCCCCTCTCACAGCTTAAAACCTGGAAGCTGACAGCGATTACTTCGATCCCTCCACGGGCACCAGCTCCCGGGCAGGGTGACAGCCAGGCCAGCAGCACCTCGATGGCCTCGTGTCCCTGAATGTGTGGGAGGCCTCGGAGCAGGGCAGACACACGCTGCTTCCTCCAGAGAAAGCCCATCCCTCCCAGCTCTCTGGCCTCGGGGAGAACAGACAGGCAGACAGCTGCCTCCAACATTCCTCTACCAGGTCAGAGGTGAGAGTCCCGCTGCCCAGGTGGACAGTGGGCTCCCTGGGGATGGAGCAGAGCTGGGGGGCAGGGCCAAGTGAGGGTGCCAGTGGCTGAGCCCACGGCCTGGGTCACAGGCACCCTGATGCCTGAGGTCTTAAAGTGGGAGGGAGACGGGTCAGGCAAGAGCACTAACCCGCAGAAACACCACCGCCTGCCTCCCAGTACACACTGGGCACTGGTGTTGCCTGGGTTTCCTGGAGCAGGCAAAGAGTGACTTTGGAAGTGACTGGCACACTTGAATTTCTTAGATTTCTGGTTTCCCAATCCCTGGTGGGCACAGTAATCCCTCTCGTGCTGCAGACAGACACCCAGGCCAGGGCTCCCTGGCCCGGCCTCACTCCCAGGCCACTTGTCATGGATCTACCCTCATGTAGCAGTGACTAGGACTCTACAGTCACTCACCTCTGTCCCCCAAGCCCCCTGGGCACCCAGAAGACACTTGCAAAACATCTGCTGGAGCACATGTGCGTGCAGTTACTTATATGGCAAGAACACTCCCCATCAACATCCCCGATCGGGGCCTGGATAAGTAGATGGTGGCAAAGCCATCGGGCCAGATGGTGAACCTCAGCCGCCTGTGACTATCTCGTTTCTGTAGAGTATTTAATGAAGTGGAAAGATGTTCACAGTATATCACCAAGTAAGAAAACTGTTTATATACTCAGTGTAATCTCAATATTTAAAAAACGTGTTTGTGTATTTAGACAATAAAATGCCAGCACACCGGTCGGCGGTGGCTGTCTGCCCGTGTGTGGTCTGGAGCGCATGGCAAAGTTCTTTATGCTTCTTGGTGTGTATCTAATTTTTTTAAATAAATATGTATCCTGTTGATCATCAGCAGAAATAATAAAGGTATTAGGAAATTAAAATTTGTTTGAGTGACATAATGATTGAATATTTCTGTTCATTTTAACAGTTGGAAGGTTCTTTGCTGAACTATGTCCTTCCCTGTGACAAGGCTGAGCTCCGTGGGGTGGGGGTGGGGGAGGGGGAGGGCCTGCACCTGCGCTGATGACCTGTCAGGTGGCTGCCACGGGGCCTCTTTCATGCTGGTGTGGGACCCGCTGGGCCTCCACAGTTGGTATGAAGATTATTGTTTAAGGTAGTCATCTGAGATTTGACAGATGCAGCAAGCAGCCTTCTCAGAGCTTCCCTTATCGGAATTCCTCCTTCAGGAGCGCGGCCCCCAGGACAGCCAGACCACTCAGCTCCTAAACCCAAACTTTACCACAGGCTTTCTCACCTTCATTTGTTCTAGCACCCAGTTGTGTGTCCTACAGAAACCTATCTGCCTTCCCACAGGAGTCTTCTCTCCCTTCCCTCTCCCCTACTAAGTGAACAGTAAAACCTCGCTGTAATGGGCTAATTCAGCGGACGGGTGTCCCTTAAAGCTGAAAGCCCAATAAAGTAGGTTTGCCAGAGGCTAAAAAGTCATCAGTTTGCCTGTGTTTTACTTACGTGGACACATTTGTGTGGTTAAAATTCAGTATGGATCAAAAGTTTAATTTCACAGAGCAGTTTTCTATATGTATGGCGTTTTAAATTTGTACTGAACAGGTCTGGTTAATGCGTGCATCCACTGGTCACCCGAATACACACGCGCAGGCGCCGGGAGTGCCGGGGCGTGGCTCAGTGCACGTGGGAACATCCTGCGCAGTTGGAACCGCCTCGGCAGGTCACAGGCACTCAGTGGGATCACGTGCTGATCACTCGCCAAACACTATTTAGGAGCGGTGACTCTGGGATTTAAATATGTAGCTGTAGTTGTGGATGTGTAATAATCACTTACGTCAGTGAAATTACTGCAGTGTCTTTCCCAACATATGGCCTATTCTCTAAAAGTTGTTTAAAATAATAGTGAATTAATAACAAAAATAACCTGTTAGTTGAGTTATGAGCAAATCTTGGTGAAAAGCATTTTTAAAATTAACAGGGTGTTAATTTTCCCCACATGATATATGGACGGGGAATTCTGCCCGTTAAATCTGAAGTCCATCAAATCATCACCTGCAAAATGAGGGTTTACGGTAGAAGCCTTTCACTTTAACAAGCCAGCTGTGTCTGTGACGGGTCCCGTGCGCATGCCAGTAAACCTTTCCTACTGTTCATCTGTCCTCGGGCAGGCCCGGTCACTGAATCAAACAGGGCAGAGGAAGTGTTTTTCCTTTCCTCCGTAGTACGAGGACCTCCTCCCACCTCCTCAGGTCTGAAACGAGGTTTGCGTAGGTGGGTAAGGGGGACACAGAATGAAGGTTTTACATCATTAAGCATTTACCTGAATTGCATTCAAACTAATTGACACAACAAACCCATGGTTCCACAGATGTTATTGCTTAGAATCACACTAAAGTAGGGTCTAAAGTAGGTAATACCTATTTACATTGTCTCTTCAAGTAAAAATATTAAATCAAACAATGTAGGTGCTCTCCCTCCCGGGAGCACCCCCGTGCCATTCCCTCTCCCACTCCCTGGCATCTCTCCCCCAACTTCTAAGCGACCCCAGGAGAGTTACAGCCAGGGGAGCAGTGGGCAGCGGCAGCTCACCCCAGGCTCACCCCCTGAACCTGCCTCCAAGGCCCCCTTTTCTCTGACTTCCCGGGGAGCCAAAGCAGCCCAGCCTGGCTCTCCTGCTGCTGCTTCTATGCCCTTCCTGTGTCACTCTCCTAAGTATATTTTTGCTGCGGTCAATAAATTCTTGCTTGCTTTTCTAAAAAGAAATACATAAAGCAGTATGGGTGGGAAAGTATTCAAAAGCAGTGACGAGCATCGGTTCCTTTGGAGGGTGAACGGAGCCTTCCTAATAATGCTCTTGAGCGGAGACCCGCAGAGCGGATGTCAGGCCCACACTACACAGGCGAGCGAGGGTCGGGTGCTACGGGAACAGAGCGGGGACACTACCCAACACAGCGACTGCGAAGGAGGAAGACAGGGCTCAGAGTAGGTCATTTCCTGGGTCCCCTGAAGGATTGCGTATTCCCCTGGGTGGGGTGCCCCCACGTACCCTGCCTGTAGCAGCAAAGCCCGGGGCCCAGGGTCCTGCTGAGCCACAGGAGCCCATCCATATCTATGCTCGACAGTCACCCACAGGCTGAACGGGTCGGGAGGCCCAGCTCCCAGGGAAGAAAGCCTCTTACACTTACCTGTGCTTTGGGGGCCCAGTCCCTCCTGTCTGCCTCCGCACGCCTATGCACCCTCCAAAGCTCCACTGAGAGAAGCCGGGAGAGCAGGGACCCCCTACTTGGGCTCCTTGTTTATAACCGGCCCCGAGCCCCGACCCCTGCCCATGCTCCCTCCTGAGAGGATGCTGTTCCAAGCTTGTCTGGCCAGCAAAGGACAGAGTTCGAAAGTGCACCCAGCTCCCTGGCTGGCTGGGCCTGTCTTTCCACTTCTCCCTGCCTTCCTGCCTGCCCCGGGCTCTCTCCTGCCTTCCTCACTCTCCCTGGCAACCTCACCCACTCCCACGCCTTCACCTCCCACCTACTCACCGAGCTGTCACAAGCCCCTCCCCAGCTTGGAGGAGCTCTCACCGCCAACGGAGAGGCTCCCACAGGGTGAATAGGCCTTCAAATTTGACAGTGTGGCTGACAGCTGTCAAAAAGGTCATGTGCCCAGGAGTGAGCCCGGGGCCCAGCCTACCCCTCCCGGGTCCTGCCTGTGACACCACGTCCTCCTGGGTTCCCAAGTGAGCAGCCCTGACACCAGCCTGGGCCCCTCATGCCTCCTCTGGTGCCCAGGCCTCTGGTTCTCCCTCCGCAGCTGCTCCACCCTCACACAGAGCCTGATCCTCTCCGGTTTGCAGCCTCCCGCATCTCACATCCCCTCGGGTTCCAGACATCACTTCTGCTCTTGAAACCCTTACCAACTGACTCCCACCCCACCGCCTCACCCTGTGGCCTTCAGGGAAAGCCCAGCCCTGTCATTTGAAACTCCCAGTCTCTCCTGGGGCCACATGCCCACACCCTGAACTCCACGCCAGTAGCCTTTGGGGCTTCCCTGAATGTTCCCAGCACTTTCACATGTCAGCATGTCCTGTGCTGCCTCTTGCTCAGTTCTGTTCCCTTCCCCATCCTCCTGCCCATCTATCAACTCCTCTTTACCCTCCAACACACACGCCCAAAACGCCATTTCTCCCAACAACCTTCCTACATGCAGCCAAGAAGAATCAGCACTTACAATGCTTCCACAATAATTCTAATCATGGAATGCACATGGTGGTCAGAGATCTTTCTAAAAATACAGTATCAGATTTAAGAAGTAAAAAGATCATGATCTGTGGCACAATGCAGTATATGTAGATTAAAACAGATGTACATATAAATCAACATCGTGTTTTCTCTAAAATACACCCAGATCTAAGGATAAACATATAAATACATCACAGCGGCTGCTGCTCTCGAGGGTAGGGGAAGGTGGTGAGGGCAGCCAGTGGAACTAGAGATGAGAGATTATAACACAATAACAAAAAAATAAGACAACAATCCAAGTTAGACCACAGGCCAAGGATATGAACAGTCCACAGAAAGAGAAAGACAAATAGCATAAAACATATGAGAGACTCACAACACAACTCACAAGGAAACCCCTATTAAACCACAACATGATGCCATTTTTTTCCCCTGTAAAATTAGCAAGAACAGAAAGTTGCTAACACACCGACCGATGCAGCTGCGAAGAAACAGTCTTCAGAGCTAAGCCTCCCAGGCTGGCAGCACCGCCAAAATCTAAACACACAGGGCTTTTCAACCAGTGAGTCCACATTTAGGAATTTCTTCTACTGAAACAGACACAGAAGTGAGTAGATATGTAGGCATAAGTATGTTCATACATGACTGTCTGTCACTGCAAACTAACAAACAAAAACAGGTAAAACAACCCAGAAAAGACCACTAGGTCACGTGGGACCTCCTCTCCGAGAAATAGTCGACAAGAATGGAGGGTCCGTGAATGTCCTGCCACAGAACAATTACTATGCTAGAGTTTTAAAAAGTACAGACCTGAGATTATTGCAATTCATGTAAAAAAAAAAAAAAGACACAGAGGAGGTGTGCACACACTGCATATGCTTGTTCATGAGCAGAACATCTCTCTCCAGATGTGCCCTCAAGAAACTGAAGGAGAACCGGCATCAGGGGCAGGAGAGGAGGGAGGGAGGAAGCCTTTCACTGCTACCTGTAGGGCTGTTTGATTAACATTTATAAAAATAGCCGAAACCGGTTTGGCTCAGTGGTAGAGCGTCGGTCTGCGGACTGAAAGGTCCCAGGTTCGATTCCGGTCAAGGGCGGCATGTACATTGGTTGCGGGCACATCCCCAGTGGTGGAGGGGTGCAGGAGGCAGCTGGTCGATGTTTCTCTCTCATCAAGGTTTCTGGCTCTCTATCTCTCTCCCTTCCTCTCTGTAAATTATCAATAAAATATATATTTTTAAAAACATTTATAAAAATATTTTCAACACATGCAAGTATTACCTTTAAAAATATTTTTAAAGAAAATGTAACCCATGCAAACACTGCCTTAAAAAGAAGGAAAGAAGTGGAGCGGGCTCTTAGCCCGTTTGGTCTCTCTCTAACCCAAGCATGTCAAACTCAAAGGCTAACTCGGCCCAAATAAACATGGTTGACGTTTGTGTGGGCTGCAAGAAAACAAAAACTTCAATTTTCATAGAAACTTGGTTTATTTATAAAAAGAAAAAGAACAAGAGCCATGATAAAATTAATGTTTTCTTCCCGACACTTGGCATCTCTTCTCTGCTGCTGCTATCTTTCCTACTTGGGGGGAACTCTGTTTGCAGTGATTCCTTTCAAAACTGACCCAAGCTGAGTGCCAGTCACTCTGGATCTGAAAAGAGACTTGTTTCCTTTCATAAGTGTAAGAAATGACTCACACCGTTACATTGGCGGGGCCACAAAAATATTCGTGTGGCCCATATGCGGCCCTTGGGCCACGAGTTTGACATACTTGCTCTAACCACCCTGCTGGTAAGACAAGCATCTCCACTATGACAAGTATCTGGTCAGCCAAGCATCTCTCTCAAAGCACGGGGCTCTAAAACTGCCCCACTCGCCTGTGACCCAGACTTCCACACTCACCAGCTGTGTCAAGACGAGCAGCTGTCTTACTCTCTGGGCCTCAGTTTTCTCATCTGGGAAACAGGGGCAGTGGGGGTACACCCAGCACAGACTCACAGTGAGGGTGGTGCGTGTCTGCACGCTGGGCGCTCAGAGGAGAGCCTGGCATGCAGTGCGTGCTCAATAACGTCCATTGTTACATACTCTCCTGTTTGCCTCGTAAGCCAACCAATGAGATCACCTAGTTCAACAAGGAAAGGTTATTGGGATTTTCCTAGAAGGCAACAGTTCTCCACCCCCACTCCCCATTTCCAGTTTCCAGAGTCTTTACTGATTTGAAATACTTGGTCTGCTCCCCAGTTTAGCTATCCGTGTGGCCCGTGATGTTTGGGGGAAAGCTGGGGGTGGGGAAAACAAGCGATCCGCCTCCGGCCCAGTTCCACACTCTCCACCGCCGGTGACCTCCTGTCCCAGGCCTCACCCTGGGTTTGTTTGGGAACAACATCTGCTTTCTTGGGCACCTCTGGTCATCAGGCTGACCCCTCCGCACCCCAACCTTGAAGCGAAGGCTCTGAGAGGCCTGCTGGCCTCTGTCCTGTTCCTCGGCACGGTCAGCATGCCAGCAGGCTCACACCTCCTTCACACTTCAGGGGCCTTAGCATGTGCTGTGCTCTCTGCCTGGAATGTTCTTCCCCCAGAGAATCACATGACTGTGTCTTGTCTACACTCAGGTCTCCATTCAAATTTCGTCTCCTCGGCACTGCCTGTCCTGGAGTCTCTACTAAACACAGCAGCCCCGCCACCCTTAAGCTGCCCTGGTTTTCTTCATAGGATTCACCTGAGTTGACATTAGAATGACTGTTCTTATGTATTGCCGTTTTTCCCACCAGAAAATAAGCTCTGTGAGGGAAAGTGCTGTCCGGTTCACTGCTGCATCCTTAGCACCTGGAACAGAGCCTAGGACATATGGGGCCTTCAGGAGTACTTGCTGAATGAATGAACAAATAAATGATGAGACACAGAACATGTTTTCTGGGGAAGCTTAAATCTCAGACTACACCTCCCAACAAGAAATGCACTCTCAGGGCTCAGAGAGGGACAACTCGCCACTCATCTGCCCTCCACCACTCACTGACCCGTTACAAAGCCCCTGAGTCCTGCTCAAAGGAACCAGGACATCCCACCCTGTGCCCAGAGCTTCGGGCCTGAAACGGTGCCATTTTCCCTGCTCGCTCAGGTCTGCCTGCTGCCTTTTCCAGCTGACAGCCAAGGTCTCTGCCTGCCACCACCGTTTTGCTTTTACTGCACTTATCACTCTGAAATCATGGGTCAGCTGCATTTTTGCAGTCAATATTTGTTGAATGAATGAATGAATGAATGGCTCTTCTTCATAACCCTACACACAAAAGAAATGCCATGTCTGGAAGAAAAGAATGAATGAACACCTCCACTGCCTACATTTGATCTTGCTGTTTCTTATGTAGAGGGGCTAACAGGCACCTAATTAGTTGCTAATGACATTCAATCAGCTATGGGCCTGGGGAAGAGCCAGGCTAATGAGGGTCAAGGGCAGCTGACGCTAGACATGAGGGTCCTGGCACAGGGGTCTGGGAGAGTTCACTGACTAGAGCAGCAAAATCCATTGTGCACCTGGAGAAACAGCAGGGAACTCAAGTCGCTGCCACATGGTCCTCCTGCAAGGACCAGCTAGAGACTCAGCTCTAAGGCCAGGAAGGGCCCCTGGAGGGGATGTGAGTTTATCAGCAAAGCAGATGCTGTTTACCTTCCCAGGAATCTCTCCAGTGTCTCTGGCCAGATGCACCCAGAAGGGCTAATGGAGAGTTGCTTATCTTCCACCCAGCCCTCTCCTGGGGGCTGCCTGCAGGGACAGGCCCCACCAGGCAGGGGCCTCAGAGGGGAGGGCTGGCCTGGTCATGGGCGCCAGGGGCCCCGGAGGCAGTGGACAGCGAATAGAGGCAATAGAGGAAGCGGAGATGGAGGAAAGCCCTCAGGGTCTCCTAGTTCTAACAGCAGCCCAGGGCGGCTGCTGCTCAGCCTGATCTACCCGGCTTGGCTGGAGGAGCCTGTGGCCGCACCCAGGCCCGCAGGCTTTCCCAGTGGCGCTCTGCCGTGTCCCCTTGCTGTCCCTGTCTCGGCCACTCCACCAGGTTAGATTCTGAAGGTGCCCACTCGCTTTCCACACTCCTGCAGCTTCTTCCGGCTGCTCACGCTCCGGCCCCATGCCCTCCCTCAGTGTCCTGCCCAGCCCAACAGATGCCCCCGCCCGGCGCTCTGCACAGCGCACACAGTCCCCATCGGGGCGGCTGGACCTCCAGCCTGCCTCCCCAAGGCCCTTACCCATCTCCCGCCGGGCTCCTGCTCCGCCCGCCCGCCGACCCGGGCGTCCCATGGCCAGGTGCCCAGGTGCCCAGGTGTCCAAGTACGGAGGCCTCGTGGGCTGGGCGGTCCAGCTCCAAGGGTGCACTCGAGGGAGGGACTGGTTCCTGGGCGCAGCGGCGGGGGTGGCCGGGGGCGGGGAGGAGAGAGGAGAGGAAGGCAGGACTTGGGATAGGGCGGGGCGGGGAGGGCAGCCAGGGGCGTAGCCGTCCGACTGGTCTGACCGCAGTGGCGCGGGGTGGCTTGGGCTGGGCTGGTCCTGGCAGGCTCCTATCCCCGCCCTGCGCTCTCCCCAACACTTCCTGAGCCCCACTATGCGCCCCAAAAGCGCGCAGTCAGGACAGTCAGTACTCAAAGGCCTTGCTTGCTCTGTCACCGTGAAGCTCTGCTGCTCTACCTTTGTTAGATGGGGCCCTGGTGCTAGGTCAGAAACCCTATTACTAATTAGCAATTCATTGTTCACTCTACAAGCATTGATTGTGCACCTATTGTATGCACGTGAGGCACTGATAGGACATTGTGGAGTAGGATGAGTCAAATATTCCAAAAGATTGCATCCTGGCAGGGAGGCGAGCAGCAGTTGGGATGCCAAGGGTAAAGAGGTTTCCTGAGGGGAAACCCTGGGAAGGAGGGAGCCACAGGCGGAAGGGAGCCCTCCATCCGCAGCCACACTGACCTCAGATCCTCATCTCCCTCCTGGTGAACACACAACCAATGAGAGTCTAAATAACCCAAAGGAAAACAGTAGCTGAGCCCGCATTTGAGCAGTGAATTGCCCGCTGCTGGGAGATTAGGGTTCAAATCCTGCCGTTTTAGAGGAGCTTGGTAAATTCTTTGGGTTGTCCGCTGAAACTTCAGAATGGCCACACTTAAAGAGTGAAGGCTACATCTCAGGGTTAAGCGCTGTCCCTAGACTTAGGGATCAAACCCAAAGAAGTCCATCCCAAACCTAAAAGGATACTTCTACAAAGCCAAGGTCAGACTCCCAGTCATTTCACTTCCGGCTGGAGCACACTGACGCTCCCCAGAGGAAAATACCAGAACCCAGCAGATCTACAGTGTATTATACGGCCAAACCCAAACATTAGGACAAAAGATGCTCCCATCACCCCATCACTCAGGAACTTACAAGTGTTTTTAGGAGCTCTTGTCAGGACCGGCCCCGGGGGCAAATACCAAATACATATTTCTTATATCACAAATATCACAACTGTAGACAAGACATTGGAATCAGAGGATAAAGAACTAAAAATGAAAAATATGATAGGATGTTAAAAAACCTACAGCAAAAGATGAACATAATGGGGTGAAGAGATAGGGAATGTCAGCAGAAATAGGATCACCATTATTTTAAAAATAAACAAACAAGTGGAATATAGATAAACTTGTTCCAGGGAGGCAAATATCTGTCTTCATTTTTTACATATTTTTAAATCTTTATTGTTGAAAGTATTACATATGTGTACACCCCCCCATTGACCCCTTCTAACCCATACCTGTCTCTTCCCCTACCCCCAATCCTGTTATGAAGAGATACCTCAATCTTTTCCTGCCAGACAGGAGATGGATGTGTTTCTTAAATTTTCCTATGTAAGATCAAGGCCTCCCAATATTGGGGTTCCTCTGTTGTAACATGGCTCACTATCTGTGCAGGTTAACATCTGGCCCCAGTCATATTACCCTGTGGGGATTGGAGTCAGGAACCTATATGCAGGTTACTCTGCTTTGCCATTAGTCATAAACTATCATCTTCTGCCAGTAACTAAAAACTGTGACATGCCAACTCGCTGACTTACTAGCAGAGGAAAATCAAATCTCAGGTCCTTTCACGGTTCCTGACTTAACAGAGATAAAGAGAAAACTCATAAGAAAACAGGATGCTGAAACCGGTTTGGCTCAGTGGATAGAGCGTCGGCCTGTGGACTGAAGAGTCCCGAGTTCGATTCCGGTCAAGGGTATGTACCTTGGTTGCAGGCACATCCCCAGTAGGTGGTGTGCCAGAGGCAGCTGGTCGATGACGCTCTCTCATCGATGTTTCCAACTCTCTATCCCTCTCTCTTCCTCTCTGTAAAAAATCAATAAAATATATTTTTAAAAAAAGAAAAAGAAAACAGAGGAGAAAGTGCACACTACATACAGGGACCCATTGATAAGAATGATGGCTAACTTCTCATCACACAACACAGGCCAGAGAACAATGCAACATCCACGTGAAGTGCTGACAGGAAAAAAAAGCTATCAATTTATAGTTCTGTATCCAGTTTTAAACATATTTTAAATGAAAAGCCAAATGTGAACATTTTCAAATAAACAAAACCTGAGTTTTGCCACCAGCAGACCCAGATTATAAGAAAAGTGAAGAAATGCCTCGGGGTAAAGGGAAAAAAACAAGATAAAAATTAGGATCTACAGAAAGGAAAAAAGAAAACTGGAAATATTAACTTTGATATAAAAGACTGTCTTGAATCACCTTACACCTGTCAGAATGGCTACCATCAGCAAATCAACAAATGACAATTGCTGGCGAGGATGTGGAGAAAAGGGAATGCTAGTGCATTGCTGGTGGGAATGCAGAGTGGTATAGCCACTGTGGATAACAGTAAGAAGTTTCTTCAAAAACTTAAATATGGAACTGCCATTTGACCCAGTAACCCCACTTCTAGGAATATATACTAGGAAATCCAGAGCACCAATCAGAGAGAATGCATGCACACCTATGTTCATAGCTGTGTTATTTATAATAGCTAAGATCTGGAAATAACCCAAGTGCTTATCGGTAGATGAGTGGATAAAAAAGCTATGGTACATTTATAACATGGAATACTATGCAGCAGTAAAAAATAAGGATCTCTTAACCTTTGAGACAGCACGGAGGGACCTACAGGGTATTATGCTAAACAAACATAGCCAGTCAGAGAAAGACAAGTATCATATGATCTTGCTCAAATGTGGAATCTAAAGAACAAAATAAACTGATGGGGGAAAAAATAGATCAGGAAGCATAGAAACATAGAACAGACTGTTGAATCTCAGAGGGAAGACAGCGGTGAGTGGGTGGGAGGAGACTAACCAAAGAACTTATATGCATAACCCATGGACACAGACAAGTGTGGTGAAGGCCTGGGGTAGAGGAAGGGGGCAGACTAGAAAGGGTCAATGGGGAGGGAAGGGTACATCTGTATAATTTTCAATAATAAAGATCATTTTTAAAAAAAGGACTATCTTCGTTCTTGTATTAAATGATTTAAAAGTCAAAGGACAATTTAAATAAAAAACAATAATGTACTGGGAGGTTATAACATGTGTAAGGAAGGTATATGATAAAAAAAACACACACAGCACAGGAAGAGAAGGGAAATGAAAGCACATTGCTGTGAGGCTAGAGTTCTGACCAAAGGGAGATATAAAAATAATTACGGGGGGGTGGGGAGGGGGTAAGTCAGGAAAGTAAGTTAAAAAGCAGAGAGGACATTTAGAACAAATAGAAAAATTGTAAGTAATTAACACACCAATTAGAAGGCAGAGCTTTTCAAAATGGCTAAGAAAAGAAGACCCAGCCATATGTTCTGAAGAGACACACTTTAAACATAAAAAGACAGACAGGATGAAAATGATGAAGAAATATACCATGTAAACAGTGAGCCTGTTTATGGTTATATTAATTTTGGACAAAGTAGACTTCATTATGAGGAGAATTCCCAGAAATAAAAAGCTTCATTTTATAAAATAAACTAGGGGCCCAGTGCATGAAATTTGTGCACTGGGGAGGGGTGCCTTAGCCCAGCCTGACCCCTCTCACATACTGGGAGCCCTCGGGTATGTCCTACAGATGGCTTAAGCCCTCTCCCCATTGGAAGCGGACCTAAGAGGCAGTCTGGCCTCCCTTTGCTTGAGTATGACCAGGCAGAACAGGGGAAGGCGCCAGCCCCATCACCCCACTGCTGCAACCACTGCCAGTCACCGCAGCCACCAAGGTATTTTCATCAACATGGACTCCAATCCCTTCACCATGAAAAAAATGACAACTTTCTTTAAGCATTTTCAAGATGTGTCTTTCATAGGATATGACATTTCTTAATTTTTCTTTTTATCCTCACCTGAGGATATGTTTCCATTGATATTTTCCCCTTCCATCCAATCCCAAGCTCAGCCCCTTCCCAAGCCAAAAACCATCACTCCAGGTTTAGGCTTGGGAAGGGGTCCCCCCCCACACACACACCTCTGATTGTAGGCTCAGCCCCTTCCCAAGTCTAAAGCCTCCAACCAGGCTTTAGGCTTGGGAAGGGGTCCCTGCCCCCTAGAATCTCCAAACGCAGGCTCAGCCTCTTCCCAAGAAGGGAAGGTTGGGAGTGACCTAGGTGCCAAAGAGGTTCCCCAGGACCCAGGTATGTATGCAAATTAACACCATCTTTGTTAGGTTAATTTGCATATTCACTCTGATTGGTTGTGGGCTATTGAGATAATTTACTTTGTTAATATAAATAATTATATTCATTGACATTCAAATATTAAGCCAACTCTGCATTTTTGGAATAAAAACCACCAAGTTGGTCATGACACATATGCTTTTAATATATTTTTGGATTAAAGTTGTTAAATTTTGTTTACAATTATTACATTTATATTTATGATGGATCTATACTTTAAATTACTTTGTAACATTTTTTTCTGGTTTCAAGTAAGGTAATGCTGATTTTATAAAATGAGCTGAAAGTACTCCTTCTTTCATTATCAGAATATATATATTCTTTTCAAATGCACAAGGAACATTAACCAAGACCATCCATACAGACTGACTGAAAACAATCAGGAAATGTTAGTGTTGAAATCATGTAGATCATATCTTCTTGACACGATGAAATTAAATTAGAAGTCTATAATAGAATATTATCTAGAAATGACAGATATTTGGAAATTAAGCAATACATTTCTAAATAACCCATGGGTCAAAAAAATTGCAGGGAAAATTAGGAAATATTTCAATCTGATAGGTAAACAGGTCAATGTAACAGAATAAGTGTCCAAATGTAGATTCACACATCTATGGCCAATTGGTGTCTTTTGGTAAAGGTGTCAAGGTAATTCAGTGGAGAAAGGAAAGTTTTTCCATGAATGGTTCTGAAATATCTAGAAAGTTGTATGGTAAAAAAAATGAATCTGGGACTTTTATCTAAATATATAAAGAAATGTTTCAATGCAATAGCAAAAGACAACCCAAGTAAAAATGGGCAAAGGATCTTAATAGATATATCTCCAAACAAGAGACACAGATGACCAATAAACATATGAAAAGATACTCAACATCATTAGCCATCAGAGAAATGCTTTAGCCTGGCCGTAATAAAAAAGCTAATTGCTATTTGTTGGGAAGAATATGGAGAAATTGAAACCCTCATACATTGCCAGCGGAATTATAAAATTATCTAGAAGCTTTGTAATACAGATTGGCAGTTCCTCAAGGGTTCAGCATAAAAGTATATATGACTCAGCAGTCCACTTTTTGATGTGTACCTAAGAGAAATAAAAATGCATATCCAGCCCTAGCCAGTTTGGTTCAGTGAAAAGAGCATTGGACCAAGGATCCCAGGTTTGATTCCAGTCAAGGGCATGTACCTTGGTTGTGGGCACATAGGTGTGTGAGGCACCTAATCGATGTTTCTCTCTCATCAGTGTTTCTAACTCTCTATTCCTCTCTGTAAATAATCAATAAAATACTTTTTAAAAATACATATCCACATAAAATTTGTACATGAATTTTCATAGCTTTATTCATAAGAGCCCAAAATGGATACAACCCAAATGTTCATTACTTGGTGAATGAGTAAACACGTGGTACATCCATACAATGGAATGTTATTCCACCATACCAAGATGATATTACAATATGGATTAACTTCAAAAACATTATGCTAGGTGAAAGGACTCAGTCACAAAAGATCACATATTGTATGCATCCATTTATATAAAAACTAGAGACTGGGTGCACAAAATTCATGCACAAGTGCGGGCGGCCCTAGGCCTGGCAGGTGACAGAAGCACAAGCCTCTGGTGTGTAAGGGCAGGTTCCAGCTGACCTCTGGGCCCTGGGCAGCGCCTAGGCCCCCAGGTCCCCTTGCACACCCCTCCACCTGAGTCATGATGCCCAAGTCCCCATGCGGAGATGCGGAGATGTGGTGAGTGTAGCCAAGTGCCACAGGCCAGGGAGCAGTGTGGGCCTCTGGGCCACCCAGCAGCGCCACACTGAAGTCAGTGGGCAGCGCGCTCTCTCTCTGCTGGCCTTGTAGACAGGCTCCTGCGTGAACCCAAGGGGAGCTCGACCAGCCCCTTCGGTTCTGGCTGCTGAGGCCCAGCTCACCTGGAAGCCCACTGGGGCTGGCAGCACCTCCACTGCTGCCCGCTGCCAGCACCTAGTCACTGATACCCACCATGTTCCACGCTGCACCTGGTGATCAGCGCACATCATAGCGAGTGATCAAACTCCTGGTCAAGGGGACAATTTGCATATTAGACTTTTATTATATAGGCTTTCTGGAATAGGCAAATCTATAGAGACGGAAAGTAGATAAATGGTTGCCTAGGGCTGGGGCAAAGGGGAAACAGAGAGTGATGGTTAAAAGATATGGGGTTTCTTTTTTGGGTGATAAAAATGGTGAAATTGATTGTGGTTAGCATTGCACAACTCTATGAATGTGCTTGTGTTGGTCAGTGTTCTCCAGAGGATTAAAGCCAATAGGATATATGGAGAAACATACAAAAGAAGATTTATTGTAGGCACAGACTCACGATATGCCGTCTTCATGTTAGAGAACCAGAGGGGCTGTGGTGTAAGTCCTAGGCTGAGTCCAAGGCCTGAGAACCAGAGAAGCTGATGGCCAACAGCAGTAGAATGTTTCATGGCTTTTGATGACTCCAGCAAAGAAGCAAATGTACGCTTCTTCCCCCTTTAGTTCCATTCCAGCCTCTGTGGATTGGATGATGCCCACCACATTGGGGGAGGGGGCTTGCTTTATTCAGTCACTGATTCAAGTGTAAGCTCTCCCAGAAACACCCTCATAGACACACCCAGAATAGTGTTTCAGCTCTCTGGGTGTCCCTTAGCCTAGTTGAGTAACACTTGAAATTAAACATCATGATACTAAAGCCATGGGCTGATACACTTTAAATGGGTGATCTGTGTGGCATGAAACTAATCTTATTTAATAAAGAGGAAATATGCAAATTGACCATCATAATGATGGCGGCATCCACAGCAGAGGTGGGGTTTTCGTCACACAAGATGGCTGCACCCAAGCAGAGGCTGAGTTCCCGTAATGAGACTTAACAAGCAATCAACAGGGACCTGAGGCTGAGCCCCCCACCAGGTGGGGCTTGACAGGGGAAAGGCTGCTCCCCACTCTACCAGAGGGACTTGATGGGGGACCTGAGGCTGTGTTCCCCATCCAGCAAGGCTTGACAGGGTATCTCAGGCCAGGTCCCCTACCCAGCGGAGCTTGATGGGGGACCTCAAGGAGCTCACCCAACCCTGGCACTGGGCCAGGGAACCTCAGGCCACATCCCCCACCTGGCAGGGCTTAATGGGGGACCTCAAGACACTTCCCCCCACTCTGGCACCAGGCCGGGGAACCTCAGGCTGTGCCCCCACCCACTCTGGCATCAGGCTGGGGAACTTCAGGCCATGCTTCCCCCACCCAGTGGGGCTGGATGGGGGACCTCAAGGTGCATCCTTGGCCTGGGCTGGGGACCTAAGGCTGTACCCCTGACCCAGCATGCGCTGGGGGACCTGAGGCTGCTCCCCCCCCTCCCCCACAGGGGTTGATGGCAGCCCTGAGCTGTGCCCCCTGCCCCGCCCCAGGCCACGGGCCCTGAGGCTGCACCCCCGACCGAGTGGGGCTTGACAGGGGTCCTAAGGCTGCGCTCCCTGCCTGGCACCAGGCCAGGGTACCTGAAGCTGTGCCCACCCCCCCTCCTGGTGGAGCTTGATGTGGGTGGGGCTGGCCGGGTCTGGGTCTCATGCAATTTTGAAGAGCATGCAGGTGGGCAGGAACTTGACTCTGAGTCCCACAGCACACCCCAGACTCTGACAGGAAGAAGATTTTCATATACATTTTACTAAATTTCTTTCATCTCTGATGCTTCTATTATAGAGAAAGGGCAAATAGCAATATTAAAATATTTCCTCTAATTAATTCCCTTTTTATGTGCATGAATTTCATGCACCAGGCCACTAGTATCTCAATAAAGCTGTTACAAAAGAAAATAAGCCTTGTGTCACATTTAAAATTGACCTAAATATAAATGAAAACTATAAAATACCTAGAAGAAAACAGAACAAATTCTTTACAGCTTTGAGGACGCAAAGATTTCATACAACTTGATAAAAATAACTGGTAAACTGGGTTTTATTTAAAACTTTTAATTATGTCCATCAAAATACCCCATTAGGAAATGAAGAGGAGAAATAGTCACAACACACATATCTGACAGAAGAACTGTATGCAGGCCATAGAAATCAAAATAAAAGAACAAATCACTTGGTTAAAATAATGGCCCCTAGATCTGAATAGACCCTTTACAAAAACGTATAAACAAATGGCCGGTAAGCATGTGACCGATGCTCAATGTCACCAGTGCAAAATAAAATAGCAGTGCGGCGCCACAGGAAGGCTAAAACTCAAACACTGCAGAGACCCAACATTGACAAGGAAATGGAACAACCCTAACTCTCACACTTTGCTGATGGAAAGCTGTGTGAACACTTGGGAAAGTAATTTGGTACTTTCTTATAACGTTACCCATACATCTACCATTTAGCTCAGATGTGCCTTTCCTTGCTATTTACTTGGGAGAATTGGAAATAAATGTCCCTGCTCTAGAGATTTGTATTCAGAGCTGCTTTATTTGTCACGTACAGAAACTGGAAAGAACCCCCACGTCCACAGATACGGTTATGATGCATTCAGAAACGGGAACACTGCTCAACAAGAGAAAGAAGCAGACTTTCTTCCCACAACAACATGAGTGACTCCTGCCAACATTATATTCAGAGGAAGAAGCCAAATGAAAGGAGCATGTGCTCAATGACTCCTCCTACAGGAAGTTGTAGAGCGGGCACAGCCAAGCTGTGGGGATGGAAATCAAAGCAGTGGTTACCTAGTGGGGGGTTGGGGTGTTGATTAGACAGAAACATAACAGACTTTCGGGAGTTACGGAAACATTCTGAATTTTTGGTGAGGTAGTAGTAGCTACACAAATATTTGCATTTGCCAAAACTCATGGGCTGAATATTTAAGTCATGTATGGTATTCTTTGTGAATTACACTGAGTGGTTAGGTTATTATGATTTCTGAATGCATAATAATCTGGCCACTCAGAATATATATATATATATATATATATATATATATATATATATATAGCCTGGTGCATGAATTCGTGTATGGGTGGGGTCTGGCCAGCCTGGCCAGGGGGAGGGGACATAGTTGGTGGCCAGCCTGCCTGCTAGTTGAACTCCTGGTCAAGGGGACACTTTGCATATTAGCCTTTTATTATATAGGATATACACTGAGTGGCCAGATTATTATGCGTTCAGAAATCATAATAATCTGGCCACTCAGTGTATACCTCAATTGAAAGTGCTAATCAAATCCTTTCATCTTTTAGCTTAAAATCCTTTAAAGGCTTTTGATGGTTTAGAACTTAACTCCTTCTGATACTGATGAGGCCATTCGTGATTTGATGGTGATAACTTGATGGTGATAACTAAATGAGTTTATGTTAAAAGAAATAAAAAAGAACTATCGCCTGATTTGAATGCTGCAGGCTGCATCTGAAACCATCCAGTGGGAAGGTCATAAATATAATTCTATTCTCTTGCTCCTGAGTTAACTGGGGAAAGAGGTTTGAGAAATGTGATGGGGATGGAGGAGGTAAAACAGCTCCTCAGCCTGGACGGCTAGGAAGGGCCTGGGAAACTTCCCTCTCACAGAGACAGCTGGGAGGACAAGGCCCAGCTCCAAGGTTGGAAGTCAGAGTCTGGACTAACCCTGGGTCCTAATCTCATCATAAACTTGTGTGGATGGTAGAGTGGAAAATTCAAAATAGCAAGCTATACTGTGTGGAAAGGCATCTGAAGCTGGTAGGTCCCTAGTTCTGGGCACAGAATGAGGACCTTTGATTATGCATTTGCAAAACAAAGACCATCGTCCCAAACAATAGGCTTCAGAGAGTAGTTCTCTGGGCAGTTTGACAGTGTGGACAGGAGGTGAGGGGCCAGATCTCCACATACAACTTCTTTTCTAAATCGGGATCTGGGGGCAGCATTGGAGTCCTATTTGGGGATATTAGTGCCACCTAGTGGTACAGAGCTGGAGAGATATTTTCCCCTTTCTTGTAACCCACTTGGGCACCTTTAGAACTGGTGGCCCTGGATTATCTGGAGAGACTACCCTTGATACAGATACTGATCAATAAGGAAAGGAGGGAAGTGGTGGAAGGTCTGGAGTGAAGGTTCTGACAGACATGAGTGGACCTGTCACCGGGTCACCCCAAATACCAGGTAGGGATGGCATCGCGTCAGGACCAGGAGGCTTGCTTGGATGGTGTGATTGATTTTGCTTCGCAGGAGGAGACAGTCGGGGGTAACGTTGCTGAGACAGTTTTGTAGAGTGCTTGTGTACAGAGCACGTTCACGTGTTAGCTGTCAAAACAACCCACAAGTATGATGATCTTGATTTTCCAAATGAGCTTCAGGATGTTTGAGCAGCTCATTCAAAATTATCCAATTACTAATGGTGGAGCTGGCCCTTATCTCTGGCCTTTCTGACTTTAAATAAGAGACTTGATTTGTTGTTGTTGTTAATCCTCATCCGAGGATATTTTTCCCATTGATTTTAGAGAGAGTGGAAGAGAGGGTGGAAACAAGCGAGAGAGAGAGAGAGAGAGAGAGAGAGAGAGAGAGAGAGAGAGAGAGAGAGAAACATCACTGTGAGAGAGACACAATCACTGTGAGACACATCGATTGGTTGCCTTCTGCATGTGCCCCAACTGGGGACATGGATTGACCCTGCAATCCAGGTATCTGCCTTTGCCTGGGAGTCAAACCCGAGACCCTTTGGTGGGTGGGCGAATGCTCTAACCACTGAACAACACTGGTCAGGGCCAGAGACTTGTTTTTTGTTTTTTATGCCATCCCCTCTACCTGAAGCTGGCCCATCTGGATAGCAGCTGCCTCTGTTGTTGACTCCTGTCATCTCTGCTTCAGGCAGCACACACCTCTGACGGGGGTAAAAATGTACCTTTTCCAGGGGGGGTTGGTCTGGTTTGCAGGGGGAACCCAAGAATGTGATGTTTAGGATAACTGTGAACTTGAGAACTCTTCCCTCCAGAAGCTCACAGGCCCTTGTCCCTTTGCATTTGCAGAGGTGGGCCTGGACCTGCCCGATGAGGGGAGTTGGAGGGGAGCTCCTTTCTGGAGACACCACAGAAATGTGGACTTGGGGGGCTGTCGGCTGGAGAGCAGCGGCTGGTCTTCAGGGAAACAGAGGGGCTGAGAACGAGGCACTAGGCCAGGCCTTGGCACCCAGCCTGTGGGTGGCAAGACCAATGTTTAGGGCAGTAGAGTCTCCTACTCCGTTCTAATTGGAACTCGTAGTGTTTTTGCCATGGCCCACCTTTCCTTTTCGCTCAGCCCTCCACACCCCCTCTATGAGATGTGTGCGGCTTTCAGGACAAGGAGACAGAAACACTCCCTTGGTTCCCTTGGGCTCCCATGTTCACCCCTGGAGAAGAAACCATCATTTTCCCAGTTCAAGCCACAACACACAAAAATGAAGACCAAAAACAAACAAACAAACAAACAAACAGAAACCAGGCTGTGAATCTGAATCGGTCCCACTCCTGGCTAAGCTGCTCGGGGGCTCTCTGTGTGTTGTCTCCACTGCTGGACCTGACACAGGGCGGTGCCCCACGAGGAAGGCTGCTGAATTAGCGATGGGCACTGACGTGGGGGAGCGTTCTGGCCATAATAGACGTCAGTGAGCAAACAAGCAGATACATAACATATCAGAGGTAGTATTGCGAGGCATAAAAATAAAGCAAGATATAGAGTCAGCGAGTAAAGGAGGTGCGGGTGGCTTTGGGGGTAGATGCTATCTTAGATGGTGTGGTCAAAAAAATGTGTCTCTGATGAGGCCCCATATGTGCAGCAACTCTGTGAAGGGGAGGAAGTGAGTCTCCTGGCTCTCAGAGGTGGAGGATTCTAAGCAGGGAGGAGAGAATGGGAAATGTACACGAAGGTAACATACTTCGGAATGTGCAGGAATGAGTTTTAATCAGGTTCCTGTAAGTGGCCAGCTGCTCTGGAAGTTGCAAAATGCAAAAGGCTTAGTTCCTACCCTAAGGGTTAAAATACGAAACCCTGGGAAGGCCTCACTGTGTCATGCAAACCAGGGTCTGGGCCCCGGCACTGGTGGAGGTTCCCAGGTAAGGTCACTAAGGGCTGGATGGGGCCGTCTCAGCATCTCCACAGGAAAGGATTCCCAAGAGCCTGAGTTTGAAGGTTGAGTAGGGAAAGATGGTGCCGAGGAGAGCCAGCACGCCGTAGTGGGGCGGGGGCAGTGATGGTTCAGGCTTCAGTGTCGGAGGCCCGTCTTCGATCCACGCCCAGACTATAACCCCAACCATCACCACAGACCCAGCAGGTTTGCTCCTGCTGACTTTGCCCTATTCCTGTGCTCCAGCCACAGGCCAGCAGGAACAGAAATGTTCACGACTAACCGGGAACACTGCCAACCAGAAAGAGAAGGCGCCAGCGTGACCCCCTCACAGCTCAGGAAAGGGTGCCTGACATTGGACATGGATAGTCCCGTCCCCTGACAGGGAGACCCTCAGAGGGGAGGTGAAACCACAAGGGACTGCAGCTTGAGGTCACTGCATCCTCTGCTCTGACACCATGGACAGGCCAGGCATGGATGTTCCCTTAGATCTAGTCCTCACTGCATTGAGTATCTTGGCCTTTTTGTTTGACTTTAAAAAAAAAAATCTTTATTGTTGAAAGTATTACATAAATCCCCTTTTCCCCCCATTGACTTCTTCCAGCCCGCCCCACCTCCCACCCCAGGACTTCTCCATCCCATTGTCTGCATCCATGGGTTATGCATATAACCAGTCAGAGAAAGACAAGTATCACATGATCTAATTCATATGTGGAATCTAATGAACAAAATAAACTGACAAACAAAATGGATTGAGAAACACAGAAGAGTGGAACAGACTATGGAACCTCAGAGGGAAGGCAGGGGAGGGTGGGTGTGAAGAGATCAACCAATGAACCTGTTTGTCTTTTGTGAGCTCCATCCACCACCAGCAGCAGGACAAAGGGTGTGTTTCCTGTGCAGGCGTGGTCCCGGCTTCCTGTGCTGAGTTCTGGAGAGGTGGGCATGTATTCTCCCAGGTGTGTGTGTGTGTGTGGTAATTCCACCTTTCAACCATCCAGGCAGGGAGTTCCATGGAGCAGAGAGGAAAGGCCTGCAAGTGGATTATCATAAGGGCAATGCTGACCCCTGGTGGACATTATTTTTTAATTTTATGTTTGGATTACGGTTTCCATTCAACACTTTTTTGAGTTAGTTTGAGGTGTACAATACAGCAGGTAGACAATCATGTAGGTTACAAGGTGTTTCCTCAGATAATTCAAGTGCCCAGCTGGCACCATACATAGCTATTACAATATTGTTAACTGTATTCCCTATGCTTTAATTTACAATCCCAGTCGTACTTTTTAATCTTATCACCATTTTGTTTTGTTTTTTTATCCTGTTTCCCCAAGCACCTCCCCTCTGGCCCTATCAGTTTGTTCTCTATAGGTCTGTTTCTATCTTGTTTGTCCATTTATTTTGTTCTTTGTATTCCACATACGAGTGAAGCATATTGTATTTGTCGTTCTCTGGCTTATTTCACTTAGCCATTCATGCTACTGCAAATGGTAAGATTTAATTATTTTTTTTATGATGAATAATATTCCATTGTATATGTATACCACATCTTCTTTATCCACTCCTTTATTGATGGGCACTTGCTTCCATATCTTGGCTCAATTGGTTGGGTCATCAAAAGGTTGCTGGTTCAATTCCCAGTTGGGGCACATTCCTGAGTGGGCTTGATTCCCTGTGGGGGCATGCTGGAGAAGCTAATTGGTATTTTACTATCGCATTGATGTTTCTCTTTCCCTTTCTCTCTCCAAGTCTTGGCTATTGTAAATAAGGTTAAAAGAACATGGAGGAATATATATATATATATATATATATATATATATATATATATATACTTTTGAATTACTGTTTTAGGTGTGTGTTTTTTTTTCAGATATACACCCAGAAGTAGAAATTTCTACAGTAGTTCTATTTTTAAGGAACCTCCACACTTTATTCCAAAGTGGCTTCACCAGTAACCATACCCACCAACAATGCACCAGGATTCCCTTTTATCCACATTCTCACCAACACTTATTGTGTGTTGATTCATTAGTGATAGTTTTTCTGACAGGTGTGAGGTGGTATCTCATTGTGATTTTGATTGGCTTTTCTCTTATGATTAGTGAGCATTGCTCTTAGTGAGCATCTTTTCACATGCCCATTGGCAAGCTGTATGTCCTCTTTGGAGAAGTGTCTATTCAGGTCTTCTGCCCACTTTTTAATTGGTTGTTTGTTTCTCTGGTGCTGAGTTTTCAGATTTCTTTATCAATTTTATATATTAATCCCCTATCAAATGTATCATAGGTGAATATGCTATCCTATTTAGTAGACTGTGTTTTCCTTTTGTTGATGGTTTTCCTTGCTGTGCAAAAACTTTTTCCTTTGATGTAGCCCATTAATTTATTTTTTCTTTTGTTTCCCTTGACTGAGGAGATACGTTAGAAAAAAAATATTGCTATGATAAATGTCTGAGATTTTACTAATTATATTTTCTTCTAGAAGTTTTATGGTTTCAGTTCTTACATTTAAGTCTTTAATCCATTTTGAGTTTATTCTTGCAAAAGGTGTAAGAAGGTGGTCTAGTTTCATTTTTTTTTTTGCATATATCTGTCCAATTTTTCCTACACCATTTCTTGAATAGACTATCTTAACCCCATTGTATGTTCTTGCCTCCTTTGTCATAGCTTAATTGACCATATAGGTATGGGTTTACTTCTGAGCTTTCCATTCTTTTTTAAAATATATATTTGTATTGATATCAGATAGGAAGGGAGAGGGAGAGAGAGATAGAAACAATAATGAAAGAGAATCATTGATTGGCTATCTCCTACATGCCCCCTACTGGGGACTGAGCCTGCAACCACAGATATATCCCCTTGACTGGAATAAAACTCGGAACCCTTCAGTCCACAGGCCGACACTCTATCCACTGAGCAAACCCGGCTAAGGCTGGACTTTCTATTCTGTTCTATTCTGTACTATTGGTCTATGTGTCTGTTTTTATGCCAGTATCAGTTTTTTATTACTGTAGCTTATAGTATAGTTTATTATCTTGTAGTGTGATACCTCCTGCTTTGTTCTTTTTAAAGATTGTTGTCGCTACTGGGATCTTTTGTGTTTCCATATAAATTTTTGGACTATTTGTCTAATTCTATGAAAAATGCCATTGGTATTTTGATAGTAATTGTGTTGAATCTATAGATTGCTTTGGATAGTGTGGACATTTTTTCATGCTTTCTAACTATGAGCACAGTAATGCTTCAAATTATTAGTATCTTCTTTGATTTCTTTCTTCAATGTGTTATAATTTTTTGAGTACATGTCTTTTACCTCCTTGGTTAAATTTATTTCTAGGGTGTTTTTTATGTAATTGAAAATGGGATTGTTTTCTTAGTTTCTCTTTCCAATAGTTCATTAATGGTGTATAAAAATGCAACTGATTTCTGAATATGTATCTTGTCTCCTGCTACTTTACTGAATTCAGACGTCAGTTCTAGTTGTGATTTTTTGGTGGAATCTTCAGAATTCTCTATATGTAGGATCATGTCATTAGCAAATAATGACAGTTTTACCTCTTCCTTTCCAATTTGGACATCTTATATTTTCTTAAAATTCTTTGTATTTCTTTGGTGTCAGTTACTTCTCTTTCATTTCTAATTTTATTTGGTCTTCTCTCTTTTTTGTTGATTAGTCTGATTAAAAGTTTATCTTTTGTTTTGTTTTGTTTTGTTTTCAAAGAGCCAGATCTTAGTTTCATTTATTTGTTTTGTTTTGTTTTGTTTTCTTAGATTCAATTTCTTTTCTTTCTGCTCTGATATTATTTCATTCTTTCTACTCACTTTGGGCTTTGCTTTTCTAGTTCCTTAAGAATAAGGATAGATTGTCAACTTAAAAATTTTTTAAATTTCTTGAGGTAGACCTATATTGCTATGAATTTCCCTTGTAGGTCTGCTTTTGCTGTGTTCCATAGATTTGGGGTCGTTTTGTTTCCATTTTCATTTGTCTCAAAGTAGCCTTTGATTTTTACCTTGGTCACATTGTTAATCCATTAATTATTTAGTAACATGTGATTTAACTTGCATGTGTTTGTGTGTTTTTTAGTTTTTTTCTTGTGACTGATTTCTAGTTTCATACCATTGTTGGAAAAGATGCATGAAATAATTTCAGTTTTCTTTAATTTATTGAGGCTTGTATTATGGCCTAACATGTGATCTATCCTGAAAAATGGTTTATGTGCACTTGAAAAAAAAAATGTATTTCCTGCAGTTTGAGGTTATAATTTTCTGAAAATATTAATTAAATCCATTTGGCGTAATGTGCCATTTAAGTCCCCTGTTTCATTGTTGATATTTTTGTCTGGAAAGTAAAAAAATGTAATGGGTATTAAAGACCCCTACTATGACTATAGTACTGTTGATATCTCTCTTTATGTCTATCAGTATTTGCTTTATATATTTAGGTGCTCATATGTTGGCTACATAAATGTTATAACGATTATATCCTGTTGTTGGTTTGCTCCCTTTATCATTGTGTAATGACCTTTTTCTCTTATTATATCCTTTTTTTTAAAAAAAAGTCTATTTTGTCTGATATTAATATTACTACCTCCGCTTTTATGTGTAATTTCTATTTGCATGGAATATCTTTTTCCATCCCTTTACTTTCAGTCTGTGTCTATCTTTCATTCCATGGTGGGTCTCTTATAGACAACATATATATGGTCTCTTATAGACCACATATATATATGGATCTTATCCATTCATTTAACCTATGTCTTTTTATTGGAACTGTTTACATTTAAAGTGACTGTTGATAAGTACATATTTATTGCCATTCTTTATCATTATGCTCCTCTTTTTTCCCCCCTTTTTCTTCTAGAAGTCCCTTTAACATTTCTTGCAATACTAGCTTGTTGGTGATGAACTCCTTTAATTTTTCTTGTCTGGGAAGCTCTTTATTTCTTTTCCAATTTTATTTATTTATTTATTTATTTATTTATTTATTAAATATATTTTATTGATATTTTTACAGAGAGGAAGGAAGAGAGATAGAGAGCTAGAAACGTCAATGAGAGAGAAACATTGACTAGCTGCCTCCTGCACACCCCCTACTGGGGTTATGCCCGCAACCAATGTACATGCCCTTGACTGGAATCGAACTCGGGACCTTTCAGTCCGCAGGCTGACACTCTACCATTGAGCCAAACTAGTTTCGGCTCTTTTCCAATTTTAAATGATATTTTAAATGCTGGGTAGAGTAATCTTGGTTGTAGGTCCATGCTTTTCACCACTGTAAATATTTCATACCAATTGTTTCTGGACTGAAAAGTTTCTTTTGAGAAGTCAGCTGACAGTCTTACGGAAGCTTCATGTAGATAACTGTCTTTATCTTGTGGTTTTTAAAATTCTCTTTGCCCTTAACCTTTGCCATTTTAATTGTGATGTCTCTCATTATGGACCTTTTTGGGTTAATTTTGTTTGGTATTCTCTACACTTCCTGGACTTATGTGTCCAAGTTAGGGAAGTTTTCAGTCATTATTTCTTCAAATAGGTCTTCAAATAGGTTGCTACCTGTCTTCTTCTTCTGGTACCTCATGTTGCAGGTGTCATTATGTTTGATGTTGTCCCAGAGGTTCCTTAGAGTATCCTCATTTTTAAAATGTGATTGATTGATTGATTGATTGATTGATTTGAGAGAGAGAAACATTGATTTACTGTTCCATTTGTTTATTTATTCATTAGTTGATTCTTATATGCACCCTGACCCATGAATAGAACCACAACCTTGTCGTATTAGGATGACTCTCAAACCAACTACCTGGACAGGATTAGCATGCTCATTTTTTTTCTTTTTGCTGCCCTTCATGGGTGTTTTCTGCTACCTTGTCTTCCAAATTGCTGAGTTAATCTTCTACTTTGTCTAAACTGCTATTGATTCCTTCTGGTGTATTTTTCATCTCAGTTAATTTATTCTTTGCTTCTGACTGGTTATTTTTTTTTTTTATGGTTTCTAAGTCAGGCCAATGAGCAAATAGATGCCTCTGCTTACCAACCCTGGGTAGTTAATTCAGGCTCAGTAGTCTACCCGATGCCAAAATCAAATCTGTCCACACCAATTGTTTTAAACACCACCCAAACAAGCAGATTTGTAGCCACTTAGAGCCTACCTGCTTTACATTCCCCATGAAACTGTACCCAACATCTGCCAGCCAAGGATAACCCAGGCCATAAAGCCCTCAAGCTCTGCTATCCTTTGGCACCCCATGTCCCTGAGATTCCCACTGTGCTGCTAAGTGCATCACCTGGACACACATGCCCCCTTCCCCCAGCCCTGTGCCCTCCTCTCCTCTAAGCAGCAATCACCACCAAGTGGCCAGATTTCTATTGTTAGCCACCCTCCCCGACCCCGTGCCGCCCAAAAGTAGCCTGTGAAAGCATCACCCAGTAAGCTTCAGTGTGCCACTGCCCTCTTATGCTTATACTTCATTCTTTGACAGCCCCAAGTCCCAGGAACCTCCTACATGTGGGCTTTTCCCCTTTTCCAGTCTTCCTGCAAAACACTGTCAGCCCAAGTCCCCTGTCTTCTCAAATTTTCTAACCCAAGTAGCACAATCATTTTAATGGTCTTATCAGTTGCCAATTCATTTATTCACCAAATATTTACTGAGCACCCAGGCCATACCATACACTCATCTGGGTACCTGAGACGCATCACAGAAGAAAACATGGAAACCCCTGCCTGTGTAGACTGATGTCTGAGGATGACAACAGCTCACACAGCTTCTCCTGCCTCGAAGAACACTGCACCTGGGCCCAGAGGTGCGAAGGGGAGGTCTTGGTGTCGGCAGTGAGCTAGTGAGAGGTGCTGTGCTTTAGAGCTGAGCTTCTCACACTTTAACCCACATAGAATCCCCTGGAGACTAGTTAGAATTAGATCTTATCAGGGAGTCTGGTATGAGGTCTGGGGTGCTGCATTTTAACTCTCTGAATGCTGCTGCTGGTGGTGGTGGTGGTGGTCTGAGGACCTCACTTTGAGCAACAAAGCTTTAAAGCTGATTGCTTTGAGAACTGACTCTTGCAAAATCAATACTAGTAAAAATCGTGTTAGTACCTACCACAGAAAGTGGTTGCAAAGGTTAAATGAGGTCATGCAGCCCTTTGCATTCTCTATAGGTTATCTGCATTTGGCAATGAGGAGACTGAGGCTCCAAGACCTTATCTCATCCAGGGGCACACATGAAGACAGCAAGTGGCTCCAGAGTCCTAGGGCTCGTGTGCGTGGCTTCTCCCTGTCTCACCTTGAACTAACCTCATCTCATAAGCCTCGGAAGGGCAGGATGGGAGCAGAGTCTCTTGCTCACTGCTGTTGTGACTGTTCAGCCTTGAAGGGTTTCTGTCTTGAACTTCCCCCTTCATCAGGACTGAAGACATATCAACCCCCCACGCCCTTTTATCACACACAACACTTCACTCGCATCAAGTCAGTTTATCCTTGTATAGTCGCCTTCTCACACAAGGAAGAGAAACTGAGATGGCCAACCTCCTTGACCTCATTGTCGTCACACACAGGATCTGAGACCTAGACAATATCGTGACGATTTTCTCTAATCGGTTGCCTTTTAACCTTCTGAATGTAGTTTGTTCTTAGCAATGAGAGCTCCTCCTCAAATAAAGCTGGGCGGGAAGTTTATGAGCAGGGTGAGGTGGGGCTCCTTCACAGGCACCCGGAAGAGGGACCCAAGGAGCCCTCTAAGGAACCAGATCTAAGCCACCACTCTCTTGGACCAAGCAAGCAGCCATTCCAGCTGAGGCCTAAGTCCAGGACCCCAGGCAGGAGTGGGATTCACTCCCTGCTCGCCTGACTATTAGCTGAGGGACATCTGATGAGCAGTCATTCTTAGGGTCTAGCTCACCCACCTCATGAGCCAAATGCAATGTTCCCCTTGGAGGTCCTGTTTCCCAGGACTCTCTGCCCCGAGTCAGGAGCCATGCAAACAGCCAGCAATGAGTTTTTAAGGTTTTATTGTAAAACAGAGCTTAAGTGACAGAGAACAGGGAACTTCCCACTGGACACAAGCAACACTTAAGGGCCAGCACACACTCAGTCCTGCAGGCACCTGAGACTCACACTCAAGTCCCCGTCCCTGCTCCAGCCTGGCTTCACCCAGATGCCAGGCATCTCCGACCAGCCTCCGTGTGGAAGTGCTCTCGCCTCAGGAGGGAGAAGGACTGGGGCCAGCTGTTCTGGGGGCACTGCCAGCCGCTGGGGAAGGCCTGGAGTGCAGATGGTGCTCAGGCCCAGGCAGTGGGGTCCAGACTTACAGGAATGTTTCAGAAAGAAAAAAAATAGGGACCCTGGTACATTAACTTCTCATTTTACCAGTTAGGGCCTTACAACAATAAGAAACACAAAAAGGAGACTTGTTTTTATCAAAAATTTTTCACAAACACATGGATGTTTTACCCCCTTCCAGGAAGGGCACAATATCCAAAGAAAGCCCTCCTAAAATTGGATACAGCGGGCTTTGAAAATACCACGAAATCCTATTTGGCCACAGACCCAGACCCTAAAAGCACTGCTATCCCAAGGTTGGCAAACAAGGTTTGGGAGCCACTTGGTGGGAGGTGAGCGTGTGGCTTCTGGGATCTGGGCATGGACAGTGGGCAGGAGGGAGCTGGGAGGGGAGCAGAGGGTGTCCAGCTGGCAGGTGGCCCGGGTGCTGTCGGAGGCACAGGTGACGCTGCAGGAAAGGCGTGGAACCGCACTGGGGTTCCAGTTGCTCTTTAGAGAGTCCACTCGGGGTGGCATGAAGGTTGCGGCAGCTGAGGGGCTGCAGTTGGAGTTGGACATCAGGTTCCTCAGTTTCTTGGGGGGCCCACCTGCCATGGCTGCTCCCCGGACCCCACCAGGCTGGGACCCTGGGCAGGGCGGAGGGGCATCTGGAGCCCGGATGTGCTGGCCGAGGGCAGGGTGACAGCACCACTAGTCCTGCTGGAAGTAGAACTTGGTGACCCTAATATCCTCCAGGGGCTCGTTGGTGAGGCTGACGGGCTGGTCGGCCTCCAGGGCCGTGCAGAGGAACCAGCCAGGGAAGGCGACCGACTCAAAGGTGCTGGTGGGGCCGCTGTCCGAGCGGATGAAGGTGTAGCGATTGTTCTGCTCCGTGGTCTTGCTCAGGTCAGTGATGTTGACCTCCTGGAAGCCAAGAGGTGAGCAGCTGAGGGCTTCTGTGCCGTCTGCCCCTCCGCCCACCACTGGGCTTCAGGCAGCCCAAGACATGCCAGAGGGACTCTGACTGGTGAGCCTGCGGGAGATCGCATGGCCCATGGACACACCTTGGCTTGGGAAAATCTGGCCACTCCAGCCAGGGCTCAGAAGGTTTAATGAACACACAGCCCCATCAGCGGGGCCCAGGCCTGTGGAGGCTGAGCTCTGTTGGATCTGTGCCTCCAAGGAGGGGGCATTACAGAAGGTGGGCAGAGCATCATAGCCCATCCAACATCGCCATCCTGACTCCACACAGCAGGCAGTCACCCTGCCACGAGTGGAGCAGTGGGACAGCTCCACAGTATGGCCACTGGGCTAAGGTTGCATTTGGGTTAAGATGCATCCCAACACTCTCCCGAGACAGAGATGTCTATTCTGAGGGCAGCCTATGAACACTGCATGGGACTAAGAAGTACAGGGCCCGGATGGCATGGGTCTGAGTAGCCAAGGACTGGGAGAGGTCTGAATGGGGCTTTACTGAAAGAGGTCTAGTCTTCGTGGGTTGGAGGCCCTTGGACAAGAGGGCAGCACCCAGAGATAGAGGTCCCCAAATGAGCCTCCTCCTGGTGCCCACCCCTGGATAGCTCCCTCCCCCATTGAGGCAGACTCAGCCACGTGACGGGCTTTGGCCAAGGGGACCTGAGCAGTGTGATGCAAGCAGACATTTAATAAGTGTGTGATTTGGGAATAATCCCTGTTAGAAGCCAGCAGCGGAGCTCCCTGCTGGATGCACCTGCAAGACCGGCCCAGCCACCTCACGTGAAATAGAATAGCCCGGCGGACCCCAGACAGCCACAGAAAGAGCCCCTGCCATCGCACACAGGCCCCGGCTGGGGTGGCTGCTACCAGGCAGGTGCTTACCTCCAGCTGGAGCCGGGTCTCGTCGCCAACCTTGACGCAGGCCAGGCACAGCTTCCCGCCATGGATGCCCAGGATCACAGAATGGGGCTCAACAGGCACCATGTCTATCTTCTCTGAGGAAGAGCAGAGGGCAAGGTCAGCTTGTAGATAAGAGGAGGCGCTGGTGGGGAGAGCCTGGATGCTTCCCGGGACTTCTCTGTCGTCCTAACTAAACCCAAGGTCTTAAGGACGGTGGGGCCCCATCTTTCTGGTCTGCATCCAAGCAGAAGATCCAACCAAGAGCAGCCACTTAGCTGCTCCTCTGGACCAAGTCGCCTAGGTTCTGCTCCACCTGATGTCTATCTTCCCTTAATCCCCGGAGACCTGCGCGCCAGGCCGAGGTGAGCTGCTCAGGGGCAGGGAGCACGAGGTCCTGAAAGGGGCCCCAGGGCTTGGCATCTCTGACCCCACCTCTCCCCTCAGTGACTCTGGGCCTCACTTTAGCATGTTTATTAGGAGCAATACCAGGACTGGAAAAGCGGGTCTTGCCCTCGAGGCGATGGGGGTGGGGAAGGAGGAGCGTGGAGAGCAGGCCAGGCAGCCGGAGGAGATGGAGGGGATGCCAAGCCTGCCACCGACAGCATGTGGAAGCTTCCCAGAAGAACAGTGCTAATGCTCTCCCACCACATCATCCACCTGCCCTCATTGTACTAAAGGGAAACTGAGGCATAGGCTGGGGCAGCTGCCCGAGTCCACCTGGTTTATTTGGGACCTGGCCCAGATGTGTGTGCTGTGTTCACTGTGGGAGTGAGTGAGAGTTTAAACCACAGGGCAGCGGGGGCTGACTGGGCACAGGAGGAAGGCAAGGCTCAACCTAGCCTTCTGCCCCCGCCCAACCGCTCCCTACCCCTGGAGCTGTGGCCCTGCGACCACAGTGTCTGCAGGTGGAGGCTCCCCAGCTATATCTCCCCTTCCCTGCCTTCAACTGTGCCCTCCAGGGGCCCGGCCTCCCCAGCGGATCAGGAGCCACAGTGCTGCAGACCCAGCCCCGTGACCCAGCGCCCACACATCGGCGTTCCTGGCAGCCACTCACCTTCTAGTTTTGTATTTGGTCCTTGCAAGTATCCAGCAACTAGTTGGTTGTTCCTCAGGTAGAAGGTCTTCTGGTTAACATCCCAGATTCTGGAAAGCACAAGGGCTCGCTGTACTGGGCAAGGTTGTGCCCGCCCCTGGGCTCAGCCCCTTCTTGTGTCCCCAGAGCTCGCTGAGTCTGCACCCAACCTTCTGCCGGGGAGGGGTGTTTCCCACACCCACAGCATGAGGAGGCAACTGTGGTGGCCCCAGTCAGGGGACAGGCCCACTCCTCGCCCTGCTCCCCTCCGCAGGTTCCCGGGTCCAGCACCTGGACCTCAGCCCTGGTGCGGCCCTGGTGTGGAGCCCACGAGTAGGACTGCCGGAGGCACAGAGTCTGTCTGCTGCCCCACACGGGCCACCAGCCACCATGGCTCCGGAGCTCCTGGAAGGAGGTGCGCCTGAGGATCTGCATTTTAAAATTTCATTTTACTTTTATTGATTTAAGTTTACTAGCTATTAATTTAAATGTACACTTAGAGTCATCGGAGACCAGCGTTTCAAGGCACAGAGAACCTGGTAGTGACCCAGAGGTCTGTCCCAGAGCCTGTCCTCCACACCAGGGCCTGGGCTGGGTCTGGCACGGGCAGCATCCCTGGAAGCAATCAGCTTCCGGTCCAGCTCACCCAGGAGCTTGTTTCTAGCTCCTGGGCCATTCTTCTTGGCGAAGGTCCCGTCCACTGGAGCCGTCCACTCCCTGCTGCCCACCAGCCCAACTGTGGCCGGTGCCTCGCCTCCTGTCCTATGAAACGCAGCTGACAGCCCCGCCTCCCCGGGGGGCTGTGAGGAACCCACGAGCTAGGTGGGTGGTCAGGCAAACTAAAGTTCTTTGCATGTGGACACAATTGACCTTTTGTAATTATTCTAGTTCCAGAGGAGTGTCCATCTGAAGGGCCGAACAGCCCGGACTGGAGCCTCCGGGGTCATCTCCTGGAGCTCCCCGCCCACAGGAGGAGGCAGAGCAAGCCTCCCACCTCTGGATACACACGCACACAGTCTGTCCTGCATTCGCAGCCAGAGACACCCAGCGCTGGGGGTGAAGTCACCCAGACCAGCTCAGTCCTGGGAAGCAGGGCAGAGGGCGTGTGCAGACACATCGCAGCCTGTCATCTTCATGGCAGTGATGGTCACTGTGATGTCTCACAAAGCTCCTGACCCGGTCCCTAAAAATCACAACCCTTTGGAAGCACTTTATAGCTCACAGAGCACAGTCACACTGTGACCTTCACAGGCAGGCAGGGAGTCATTGGAAACCCCCTGTCACAGGCGGGGAAACTGAGGCTTCAGGGGGCAGGATCTTCCACTGTGAGCACAGACAGACACTGCTAAACATCATCTAGAACCCAGGACCACCCTGCCCCTGGTGCCTTCTCTGTTTCTCTGCCCAGCACACTCAGCCCAAACCCCAGCCAGGCTCTTGGGCACGTGTCTGTCACCTGCTGAGCCACCAGCGTCTCTGGGAAAGTCAGGCAGGCCTCAACGCCAGCCACGCTTGCACATCTGGGGCATTTTGAAACACAAGCCCTGCAAGCTCCCCATGTGGTCGCCCCTTTTTGCAATAATGGACATCCCTTTCCCGCCTGGCAGACGGGAGGGCTGTGGCACCCCCCCCCCCACCTCCTCCGTGGGCCTTACCTGAAGGCTTGCATCTTGGAGGGCCTCCAGCTTGAGGGGCGGCAGGCTGTCTCTGAAGGGAACAGGAAGAGGAGGAGAGAGATTAGGTGACTGAGGGGGCACCTGCAGATTTCCATCCTGGGGCGCCTCGTGCAACAAGGACTGCCATTCTGGGCCAGAGGAGCTGCTTATAAAGAAGGTAGCCACTCACCAAACCAGAAGAAACGGAAATGTCTTCACAATTCCAAAAACAGAAACACTTGCTGTTGTCACGGTCAGGCCTGCTGTGTGTCGCAACGCAGTGTTGTAACCAACCCTCCCTTTTTCCCCGGTGTAATTTCCCCAAAATGGAGATCTCCATTTCCCTTCACCAAGTTCCTGGGAAGAAAAGCACAACCATAACCAAACACTGTCATCTGCCTGACAGGTATCCACGGACTGTTGGCCAACCTAAAACAAAAGTGAAGAACCTGAGGCATGGATACACGGAACAGACAGACGGACAGATGTCAGAGGGGAGAGGAGGCGAGACTGGATGAAGGAAGGTGATGGGGATTAACCAAAGAGCCTATATGCATAGCCCAGGGACACACACAACAATGTGGTGATGGCCAGAGGGAAGGGGGGTGTGGAGGCTGGGAGGAGGTGGGCAAAGGGGTGGGATGGGGAGGGAAAGACTTTGCCTTGGGGTATGTGTGCAGGATGCAGTGTGCAGAGGAGGTTTTGTTGAGTTGTACACTTGAAACCTGTATGGTTTTATAAGTCAATGTCCCCCCAATCGATTCAACTTAAAAAAAAACAAACAAAACACCTACAGATCGATGTGGTGACGTTGTGCTCTCCCTGGCCGGGCAGGGCCTAAGCCATGCCAGACGAGGGACGGACATTCCTTGGCGAATGGGACCGCTCTGCCCGCGGTGGTGTCTACACCCCGTGGTCTCTGTGATGCAGCGGACACTCTCCCCGCAGGCCTTCCGGGCTGCGTCTTGCCAGCCGCCCCTCCCCGCCCCCACTGTTGGGCGTGCGGGCGCTCTTTCGCCTTGGCCCTCGGTTCGTGCCCCTGGAGCGCTCCAGGATGTCTTAAAACAAAAAACAACAACAAAAAAAAAACACACCTACAAATTCGAGTAAAAATGTCCCCTTTCCTAATGCTGAGTGTCAGGGCCGAGCACAGGGACCGTCTCCTGTCACATGGTGTCCACAGGAAGAGGGACGACCTAGCTGGACTCTGGACCAGGGCTGTGAAAGGACCAAATAGTAAACATTTTGGGATTTGTGGGCCACACAGTCCTGTGATTTCTCAACCCAGAGTCGTAGTTCAAAGGCAGTAAACAGTCCGTCACTGAACAAGCTGGGTGAGTTCTGTGTGACCTGATTCACAGAAACATGTGGCGGCTTTGCTGAAGGTTTGCTACTCCTGCGCCAGAGCCAGCTGCCTAGGAGGGGCTTTGACACCAGCTCTGCTCCTGCTTCACATCTCTAAGGTTATGGTCCTGGGACCCTGGGTGAACTCAGCCCCGGGTCAGAAGTGGGTCCAAATCTCCCCCTGCCCCTCACCCGTTGCCACCTGTGTGGCCTTGAACAAGTCACTGCTCTGAGTTCAGTTCTGCCTCCTCACGTGCAGAATGAGGCCCATCATGTCTCACCCACAGTGTGAGGAGGGAGGGAAGGAAGGAAAGAGGAGGGAAGGGAAGGGAAGGAAAGGGAAGGAACGGGACGGGAGGGGAGGGTGGAGAGGGGAGAGTTCCATTCCAGAGTGGGCAGTAATAAATATAAATTTCCTTCCTTACTGCATCTTTGAGACTTAGAGGAAGGTAGGCACACTGATATTTGTAGAAAGAGCAAAGGCAGGAAGGGTTCTCTGTGGCCTGAGTGATGGGAGTAGATGTCAGTGCAAAACAGGTTTCAGCATCTCAGGATTGGGGAGAGCTCAGCAGTCCCCCCATCTCCCAGTCACTGTTTGGGAGAAGACCTGGAAGGCCCAGGAAGGAAAGGGACCTGCCTAAGCCACACAGCTCGTTAATGGCACAGGCAGGACTGCCAGCCAGGGCCGGCCTCCTGAAGCCATCGATGTGATGAGTCTGACTTTATTTTTAATCAACGAATCGGAGTCTATGTCCAAAGGAGGATAAACCCTTCCTAGAGGAGGTCACTCTGAAAGTTGCTAAGAGAATAAATCTGAAAAGTTCTTATCACACACAAAAAAATTATGTAACCATGTGTAGTGACAGGCAAATCATTGTGTCCTACACCTGAAATCAATATGTCAGCCACACATCAATAAAAAAATAAAGAGGAAGGCTACAAGAAAATTTCCCAAATCTTTAAAGAACTCTTCATGAGAACAAATGGAATATTTCTGCAAAAACGGTATCACCTCCCTGAGCATTTGCTTGGACGGCAGATGGCACCTACGTGTTGCCACAGACTCTGAGTTGGTGGGAGTCGTTGACTCTCTGCAGCATGCTTGAGAAATGATATCTGCCTTTGAGGGCCAGGGGGCGATTTGTTTTTGTTAGTTTTAGGGACAGCTGTTTGAAGGAGGTGATGGGTATGAACCTACAGTCAAGGGCCTGCCCACAGTTTGGCTCCCGGGTAGGTATCTCCTGGAGAGCTGAAGCCTGGGTTTCCAACTTTCCCACGTGTGTGCCCTTTGCCCCCTGCACCTGAGAAGTGGCCCGCAGGCCTTTCTGGGTCTGGGTGGGCATTCCTCGGGCCTGGCTTGAAGTCAGGCAACCTGGGCTTTGTCCTTCTTCATCATTCCTGAGCTGGACCATCAGGACATGTATGTGCCCAAGCTCTCCTGGTCCAAGCCCATTAGCTGGGCTACTAACAGACGCCTTGCAATGGGTTGCTATGAGGACTGAGGTGCTACACGTGCTGTACTTAGGCCTGAACTGGTCACGGAGGAAATACTCAAACAATGGATTGTTACTGAGTGTGCTTTTCATCCTAGGTAAAGTGGTGAGGACAATCACAATGCCCTGACTGTCTACACTGCCCTGGACTCCGGCCCTCACTCCCTGGTGAGGGAGGAAGCAGAGGGAGGGGCAGCCCCCTCCTCTACTCACGCTTCTGGCCACAGTTCCACTCTTGGTTCCGTCTTAAGACAGTTGATGTCCTTAGCCACAGGAAACCTCTGACTAAACTTATTCTCAGTTCTAGTGCTCAGTCCCTCACGCTGCTTCCTGAATTAAGTCCAATGACAACATCACACAGTGGGGCTTGGCCCTCCCAGTCAGCAGCCTCTTGTCCCTCCCTCTGAGCTGCAGGCAGGCATCACAGGTATGTCAAGTGCCTTCCATGCTGAGCCCTCCCTGACAGGACACTTGTGACAGCAGGAACGACCAAGTCCCACTTACAGAGAGACAGGAACACCAGGCTGGACACGTCCCAGGAGGGGCCGTACAGGTCTCAGGGGGAGCCCTGCTTGTTGACACCCATATAGCATTCAGCAGGCCGACATCCACACGAAAGCCATCTCTCTCTCAGTTTCAGTTCATTGTGTCTTTCCGTTCTGCAGTTTACGGTTGGTTTCTTTCTTGTAGTTTCTAGTTCTCTGCCAAAAGTTTCCATCTTATTTTTTACATTTTCAACATTTTATTTGTGGTTCATGTAAAGGCTGCTCCTGATAACTCCCTCTTTGGAGCTCTGCTGGGCCTCCTCCTATTGTCTGTTTTGTTCCTGTGCAGGTTGACTTGTCTGTGCCTGACAGCAGGTTGCTGACTGCTGGACTCCGTATAGCAAACACTGTTGGGATCACCTGAGGCCCTGGACAAAGTTGTCTGTATCCAGAGACGATTCACTTTGGCTTCCACAGGGCGGTGAGGCCAGGGCGCTGCAGCCCAGGTGCCCTTCCTCCAGGCAGGGCTGGAGATAACACGGTCACTGTGTGGACTGCTCCACTTCTGTCCACTCATCATCCTCCAGAGTCCCAGCCCAAACCTGTGGCGTTTATCCAGGCCCCTCCTCCTCAGTAGGAGATAAAGGCAAATGTTATCTTCCTCATCCCCAAGGCCCACGAGTCTGTTCAAAGACCAGCCACAGCTTTTGAAACCAGCAAATACATTCAGTGCAGCAAACGGGGTAAAGGCCCTGATGCCAAGCTCCAACTCGCTGGGCCTTTGCAGTTTCTCAAAGCCTTGGCCAGAACATTTCTGATCAAGATGGTGGTGTAGGTAGATTCAGTCCTCCAATCCTTCCATAACCACATCAAAATTACCACTGAACTACAGAACAACCATCATTCAGAACCGCATGAAATCTAGCTGAATAGATGTCATACAACTAGGGATTTAAAGAAGCCACAGCCTGCCCGGGATGACTCAGTGGTTGAATGTCAAACTATGAACCAGGAGGTCACAGTTCAATTCCTGATTAGGGCATATGCTTGAGTTTTGAGCTCAATACCCAGTGTGGGGCATGCAGGAGGCATCTAATCAATGATTCTCTCTCATCACTGATGCTTCTCTCTCTCTCTCTCTCTCTCTCTCTCTCTCTCTCTCTCTCTCTCTCCCTCCTCTCTGAAATCAATAAAAATGTATTTTTAAAAATAAAGGAGAAAAATAAAATAAAATAAGAAGTGATGTCTTGGCTGTGGAGATCCCTCCTGAGAAGTGAGGGGTCCCAACCTCATACCAGGCCTACCAACCCAGGGTTCCAGAGCCAGGAAGAGAAGTCCTTATAACTTCTGGCTATAAAAACCAGTGTGGATTGTGGCTGAGATGGAGGCTGCTGGAGTCCCAGGCAGTTCCTCTCAAAGGGCCCATATATGGATTTTCTTGGACCCACTCCCTCTGAGTTCTAGCACTGGGGCAGCAATTTGAATGCAACCAGGGACATATAGGAGAAACTCAACTGTCTGGCATCAGGGTGAAAGTTAGGGGTTGGGGGGGGGTACAGGTCTGTTTTCTGCCAGACAAAAGTGCTAGAAGAAGCCATTTCTCTTTTTTCTGGACCCCACCACCACCCTAGAACCAACAGGCATGCACAATATCTGAGTTTCACCTACCTGGCTCAGACTGTTTGCCTAACCTAACCTGTGGGCCCACCAAAGTTGTTTCCAGTGGCTTTTTCATACAAATAGCTTCTCCTGCCTCATGCTTCGGACTCTCCTAACATCTTTCTAATAATCTGGCCTTGGTATGCCCTGTACCTTTCACTAAGTGGTCCCAGGCCTTGGTTCATAACTTGACCTGTCTAGGTACATCCAAGCCCAGCACAAATGGTAGCCATTTACAGATTGCTCTGTAGCTCATGCTGGGTGGCCTGGGTAGTGCACAAGTGCTGGTTGGCCTTGTACCTCCCAGGAAGCACCAAAGTCAAAGCACCTAGTGGACAACATCTGACCACACTAGATTATAACTCCACCACCTCCATGAGTGACTCATCAAGGGGTATACTTGGTGGGCACCAAAGCCCCACTGAAGCAAGTCCTGCTTCATAGAGTCAACTCCTGCACAGGAGCAACTCTTCTATCATCGAAGCTAATTCTTTCAGACAGTTGTCCTGGGGGCCAATCCATCCCAGTGTCTCAAACAGCAATCAAGGCTCAACTACAACAAGACAGTGCACACTACTCACACAGGGACACACCTGGAACACCCAGTTCAGGTGACTGGGAAGGCTGTGCCACTGAGCCTTATAGAACATCTACCTTACAAGGCCACTCTACCAAATCTGGGAGACATAGCAGCTCTATGTAATGCATAGAAACAAACATATGGAAGCAGACAAAATGAAGAGACAAAGAAACAGGTCCCAAATGAAAGAACAGGAGAAATCTCTAGAAAAAGAACTAAATGAAATGGAGGCAAACAAGCTTTCAGATACAGAGTTCAAAACAATGGCTATAAGGATGCTCAAGGAACTTAGAGAGAACTTTAAGAAACTTAGTGAGAATTTTAACTGCATGAAAAGGACATAGAGACCATAAAAGAGATTCATTCAGAAATTAAGGATACACTACCTGAAATGAAGACTAATTTACAGGGAATCAACAGTAGAATATATGAAATCAAGATTCAAATCAACTACTTGAAATATAAAAAAGCAAAAATACCCAAACAGAAATGAAAAATAACCAAGCAAAATGGAAAAAAAAATACCAAAAAAATGAAGATAGTGTAAAGAGCCTCTAGGACAACTTCAAGTGTACCAACATTTGCAATCATGGGGGTATCAGAAAGAAAAAAGAGAGAGCAAGAAATTGAAAACCTATTTGAAAAAAATAGTGATAGAAAACACCCCTAACCTGATGAAGGAAAAAGACATACAAGGCCAGGAAGTACAGGAAACAAGAAAAACCCAAAGAGGCCCATACCAAGACACATCATAATTAAAGTGCAAAAAGTTAAAGACAAAGAGAGAATCTTTTTGTTGTTGTTAATCTTCACCCAAGGATATTTTTCCATTGATTTTCAGATAGAGTAGAAGAGAAGGAAGGATGGAGAGAAAGAGAGAGAGAGAGAGAGAGAGAGAGAGAGAGAGAGAGAGAGAGAGATGTGAGAGAGACACATCAATTGGTTGCATCCTGCACACACCCCAACAGGGGCCAGGGATCAAACCTGAAACTCAGGTATGTGCCCTTAACTGGAAATCTAACCCAAGACCCTTCAGTGTGAGGGATGATGCCAAAGAGAAACATCTTAAAAGCTGCAAGAGAAAGACAGTTATCTAGGACAGCAGTTGCCAGCCATTGGTCGGGGAACCATTGGTAGTCTGTGAAGTCCAAAATGTTAGCAACCACTGATCTACAAGAGAGCTCCCATAAAACTATCAGCAGAAATTTTGCAGATCAGAAAGGATTGGCAATAAATTATTCAAAATGATGAAAAGCATGGATCTACAACCAAGATTACTTCATACAGCAAAGTTATCATTTAGAATCTAAGGACAGATAAAGAGCTTCCCAGACAGGAAATAGCTAAAGTAGTTAGTTCATTACCACCAAATTAATATTACATGAAATGTTTTAAAAAAAGGTCTTCTTTAAGAAGAAGAAGAAAAGATTTTAAAAAGATGAACAATAAAATGGCAATAAATGCATATCTATCATCAGTTGAATCTGAAAAATAAAAATATGCAAACAAGCAGAAACAGTTTTGATACAGAGAACATTTTGACAGTTGCCAGGTGGGAGAGGCATCCCTGCATCTATCAACTCCCCAGCTCTGCCGGGTTGCCAAGTTCATTTTCACCAAATCAGCAGCTTATTGGAAGCTCCCTATAGTAGCTGGTCAGATTCTCCTGGGCATCTCTGTCCACCAAGCTGCAGCATCAGGATGACTATATCTGCTGTCCACCTCATGAAGGGCAATCAAGAGCGGGTAGTGTGTGTGTGTGTGTGTGTGTGTGTGTGTGTGTGTGTGTGTAAAGCCAACTGTTACGATCTCTGCTATAGGAACTCTCTCTCCTTCCAGGTCAAAGTGGCCAACTGACAGTGAGTCCTTGCTCAGCTTCTTCCAAGATGGGGTTGGTCCAGCAGCTTCTGGGATTGATGTGGATCTGCACTGAACGCCATTCTTTTTTAAATCTAGTTATCTCGTGTTTCCACAGGGACATGTTTGCTCTTGCCATCTTAGCTCCAATGATAAGCTTTATAAGGCAGCTTCTCGCAGGAAGAAGGAGAGGGATGGGCACTTGAGGTGGGGAGAGCTGTCTCTGCCTGCTGTGATCAGGCTCTGTGTTCTCCTCTCTCATACCAATCTTGTGTGCTCCTCAAAACATGACAATAACAGGCTGTGCAAGGCAGGCACAGTTACATACGCCTTTGAGAGTGGCAAATGCATACACTCACTCTGTAGAATAAGAAATCAACGTTCAGCCGAAAACAGTTTGGCTTAGGGAATAGAGCGTCGGCCTGCGGACCAAAGGGTTGGATTCCGGTCAAGGGCATGTACCTTGGTTGTAGGCACATTCCCCGTAGGGAGAGTGCAGGAGGCAGCTGATCAATGTTTCTCTCTCATCGATGTTTCTAACTATCTATCCCTGTATTCCTCTCTGTAAAAATCTATAAAATATATTTTAAAAAAGAAAGAAAAGAAATCAACGTTCAGAACAATTAAATCATTTGCCCAGATCCTGGCTGAGTCAGGATTTGAACCCAGTTCCTATACCCCTCCCCACACTGCTGCTTTGCCAGTGTGACAGCTGGCTTTTCTTCTCTGTTTCATTTCACAGTTCACAGAAGCAAGAATTACATTTGTTCTTACGGTTTTCCTTTCAGTTTCAATTCATATGTTACAGACCAACAGTTTACTCCATAATTGCTTTGAAATTTTAGTGTTTTGTTTTGTTTTGCTATAAGGAAAGGATGGTCTAAAACCTTAGATGTGCTAAGGAGAAAGCTCTTTCCTTGTTTACAGACTAGGGTGGCCACTTACTCTGATCTTTCTAGGACTTCCCCAGTATTGGTACTGAAACTCCCACATCTTGGGAACTCCTCAGTCCTTGGAAAACTGATATGGTCACCATATTACAGGAGCCCTTAAAAAGTACTATCACCATCTGGTAGCTGATTCCCCAAATTTCAGGTACAATTGCCTGTTGGGTGTGGGGGGTTTTTTGTTTTGTTTTTGTTTTAATCCTCACCAGAAGATATGTTTTTATTGATTTTGTATAGAGAGAGGAAGGGAGAGGAAAAGGGAGAGAGAGATAAACATTGATATGACAGAGAAATATAGATTGTCTCCCCTATGCACCTGATTGGAGATCAAACACCCAACCTAGGAATGTGCCCTGATCAGGAATCAAATTTGCAACCCTTTGGTGCACTGAACAACATTCCAGCCAACTGAGCCACACCAACTAGGACTGTTTAGCATGTTGAGCAGCAGAAATGTGGTCCACAAGAGTGCCCCCCCCCAATTTGAATCTTCCACTCAAGAAAAGAGACCACAGTAGATACAGTAGTGATCAATTAATTTTAAACTTATCAATTCATATTTAATTGCCTCCAATTATATAATCATTATATAGTCAACATATAGCAGCTTAAAATTGTTTTCAAACTTGAGTCCTAAAAAGGACTTATCCTGAATCAGTGGTACAGGAATGCCCAGAGGCCCAGTAAGGTAGATGACTTGCCCAAGTTGTGCACTGGGTGGCCCATCTGCAATTTGCTCCTCTGTCCCCACTCTCCCAGCTCTTTAGTCAAACCAAGCACCTCTCCATGTCCTCTCTCCTCAGAGCCTGTCCTCTGCATGGCCACAGAGGTGCCACCCACAACCCTAGCTTGAGATGGAGACAGGATTCCTCCTCCCAGGAAATGGTGTCCTCACTGGACTTACATGCACTGTCTCCTGAATTCAATTCAACTCAAGTGCAAATGCATTTAGTTAGCATCCATGTGTCTATTTAAAATATTTTGGAAGGAACCATTTTTAGGTGCAGTGATGTTTTCACAGTATAGTGATTTTTTCATAGTATATACCGTGTTTCCCCCAAAATAAAACATCCTCCGAAAATAAGACCTACTTACAGGTTTCCTTCTGAGTGAAATATAAGGCATCCCCCCGAAAATAAGGCCCACAGGCTCTGTATCAGAATGAAAATTAATTTACTGTAAACTGGTCGCTAGGGCCGCCCTGACTGGCATCTAGCAACCAGTGACTTTACGCGGAGTCCTGACGTCACTATTGTGTGGAGGCGGAGCAGAGGTCAGAGTGAGCAGTGAGCGAGGGGCAGGAGAGAGGAGGAGACTTTCGCAGATGCATGTAGAAGAACAGGAGGATTAGAGCGGATGGGACTCGGGGAAGGTGGTGAATGCTGATCTGTCTCTGGTGACACTACTGATGCTCGCGGCCGCCTTCATGATGACTGAAGGTTCTCAGTCAGTGGCAGACCCTGCTCCAGCCCAGATCCAGGCCCCAGCAAGCCCAGTGACAGTCCCCAGGCAGGCCCCAGGGGGTAAATGTCTGATTAAGGGGTAGGGGGGATGTCTGGTGAAGGTGTTCAGTGGCACAGGGGTGGGGGGAGGGGGATCACTTAAAATGATACAGGAGGATCAGAGGGGACAATCAAAATGACACAGGAGGATCAAAAGAGGTTACTAAAATGGTAATCCCACTCTGATTCTCCTGTGTCATTTTGATTCTCCCCTCTGATCCCCCCTGTGTCATTTTAAGTGATACCCCTCCCACCTTGATACCCCAATTCCTTTTTTTACCCCTAGAAATGAGCGCAAAAAGAAAAAGCTACTCTGTGGAGTACAAGAAAGGAATCGTGGAAGACTCTTGGGGCCAAAATCTTACTGCTTTCTACAAAGAGAAGATGTTGAGTATCCGATTGGTCCGAAAATGGTGAGCAGAGTATGGTAATCTCATTGAACAAGTGGACAAGGGAAATGCTAAAAAGCGCAAGTGTGGATCAGGTTGGCAATCATTATTTTCTGAGCTGGAAGACCTGATCTGTGAATGGGTTGTTGACAGGAGAGCAAAGGCTTTGGTTGTGAATAGGGCTCAGATTCAAGAATTTGCCCTTGCAATGGCACCACAGTTTGACATAGCCCCCGAAGACTTCAAAGCATCACAACACTGGCTGGATAATTTCCTTCAGCGAAGTGAACTGTCTTTAAGAAGATCTACAACATTGTTTAGGTTGGAAGATACTCAAGTTATTAAGTGAGCACTTGCATTCAAGTCCTTTATTGATGATGCTGACTTCTCTAAATACAATCTTTCCAACATGATTGCTATGGATGAAACTGCAATGTTTATGGGCCAATCATCTCAAACAACAATTGAACACTAAGGGTGCCTCCTTAGTGTACATTCCCTTACGAAAGTGTACATGTTTCCTGTATTTTGGCATTTCATCTGGATGGCACTAAAATCCCACCTTTAATCATTTCTAAGGGCAAAAAGGAAAAGATTGAACGTGTTTTGGGCGTTTTTATTCTTGAAACTGAAAAAGCCTGGGCCACACAAGCAGTTATAAGGAAGTGGGTTGATTTAATGCTGCCGCTTGTTATTCGAGGGAGCCAAAGAGGTCTGCTAGTCTGGGATGCAGCCAGCACTCACCGCGCTAAAGACATGAAGACATTTCTTCACGAAAGAAAAATAGATCAGATAATGATCCCCACAGGAATGACGGCCTATCTCCAGACTCTTGAAATTGCAATAAAGAAGCCATTCAAAGACAATTTGTGCATGGAAATTAATGACTACATTGAAAATAGAATGGAGAGAAATCAGTGTGGAAACTTTGTGAAACCTAAACTGCAAGAAGTTGTGATTTGGGTGAAGAATTCATGGGAGAAAATCACTGACAGTTGCATTGCAAATGCACTGCGAGCAGGCTACCTTGACAAGAAGTACTCATTTAAAGACAGTACTATTGCTAAACATGAGAGATTTGGTCCACTGATTCTGAAAGAAATGGAGTCACAAGAAATTCACCAGGAAACTCAGGAATTGGATTGTTATGATGATGTTCCAGAAGATGATGACATGATTGTCATTGAATAAATGAGTAAATTCTTTTAAAAAATATATTTTATTGATATTTTACAGAGAGGAAGGAGAGAGATAGGGAGCTAGAAACGTCGATGAGAGAGAACTATCGACCAGCTGCCTCCTGCACACCCCCTAATGGGGATGTGCCCGCAACCAATGTACATGCCCTTGACCAGAATCGAACCCGGGACCTTTCAGTTCACAGACCAACGCTCTACCACTGAGCCAAACTGGTTTCAGCTGGATAAATGAGTAAATTCTTGATACTGTAGGATTCACAGTATGTCTGGTTTGTGTTGACAACTACTGTACTACTGTACCATATACAGGTAATAAATTTCCTTTATTTTCATTTAACAATAAATGTGTACTGTATTCTTCTTCATGGAAACATAATGCATCCCCTGAAAATAAGACCTAGCGCATCTTTGGGAGCAAAAATTAATATAAGACATTGTCTTATTTTCGGGGAAACAGGGTAGTAATTTTTTTTACAGTCTGGGAGGGTTCCAGAATCCTCCTTTACACATTGGAAAAATTCATAGGCCCATGCCTAACATAGTAACACATCACTCTAGAGACTGCTCCTCCCCCTGGGGGGAAGATGGAGGCTTGTTTCCCTTGGAATAGTCCCTTGTGGTTCACCAAGCACTTCTCCTTCCATGGTCTCCTCGGGTCTCAGGACCCTGCAGCATAGCACAGTGGAGAAACAGACTGTCTGCAGTCAAGCCAGACTCCTTCCTTTACAGCAATGCCTGGTCTTGAGCAAATTGCTTAACCTCTCTATGCCCCAGTTTCCTCTTATGGAATGTAAACAATGATAGTCCTTCCCACATAGTTGTTATGAGGATTAAATAAGATAAACCATGTGAAGAACTTAGTAGGGCACCTGGTTTGCAGTGAGCCCAATGGACACTTTTGCTACAACAGACACACCTTGGAGATCTTGCAACTTTGGTCCCAGACCATGGCAATAAAGCATATACCGCAATGAAGTGACGCACACAAACTTTTCTCTATTTTGTGTGCATATGAACATTATGTATCTACTATAGTCTATTGAGGGTACTATAGCATTATGTCTAAAAAAAATGTACCTCAATTAAAAATACTTTACTGCTAAAAATGCTAACCACTATCTGAGTTTTCAGCAAGTCCATTTTTTTATTTTTTATTTTTTATTTTTTTTGCTGGTGGAGAGACTTGCTTTGATGCTGATGGCCAGTGACAGATCAGTGGTGGTTGCTGAAGGTGGGTGGCTGTCTAGTTTCTTAAAATAAGACAATGAGGTTCATCACATCTACCAACTCCTCCTTTCACAAAAGCTTCTCGGTAGCATGCAGAGCTGTTGATAGCATGTGACCCACACTAGAGCTTCTTTCAGAATTGGAGTTAGTGCTTCAAACCCTGCTGGATTTGCCAAGGAGCATATGTGATATTTTAAATCCTTTGTTGTCATTTCAATAATCTTCACAGCATCGTCACCAGGGGGAAGTGTGCGATGCTTCCTTCCACTTGAACTTATAGGCAATTGTAAGTTTACTAATTGGCCTGATTACAATTTTGTTGTGTCTCAGGGACTAGAAAGGCCTGAGGAGAGGGGGAGAGACAGGGGAACTACCAGTTGGTGGAGCAGTGGGAACACTTACAACATTTATCAATTTTGTTGTTTTATATGTGGTGTCAAAAGCAATGACCATGGTGACATCAAACATTGCTAGTCACAGATCACCAAAACACATAGGAAAATAAAGAGTCTGAAATGTTACAATGCCAAAATGTGACGCAGATACATGAGGCGAACAAAGCTGTTGAAAAAATGGCACCGACAGACTAGCTGGATGTAGGGTTGCCACAAATGATCAATTTGTAAAAAATGCAGTAGCCAAAACCGGTTTGGCTCAGTGGATAGAGCGTCGGCCTGCGGACTGAAAGATCCCAGGTTTATTCCGGTCAAGGGCATGTACGCTGGTTGCGGGCACATCCCCAGTAGGGGGTGTGAAAGAGGTAGCTGATCGGTGATTCTCTCTCATCGATGTTTCTCTCTATCCCTTTCTCTTTTCCTCTCTGTAAACAATCAATAAAATATTTTTTTTTAAATGCAGTATCTGCAAAGTGCAATAAAGTGAAGCACCATAAACCCAGGTACACCTGCACTGGGTTCATAAAACCCTGGGAGTTGGCCAACCTACTCTTGACATTGAGGCAAGTGAGACCCAGAAGGAAAAATAGTTTACTCATTAGAGGCCATCTTAGAATTGGAAACTGCGTCCTCAGACCACCAATTCTAAGATATTTTCTGTGCCCCACACAGATTATATATATATATACAGCGCATGAAATTTGTGCCTGGATGGGAGATTCCTTTAGTCCAGCCTTCACCCTCTCCAATCTGGGACCCCTTGGGGATGTCCAACTGCTGGATATCCCTCTTGCATTCTGGGACCATTGGCTCTTAACTGCTCACCTGCCTGCCTGATCGCCCCTAACTCCCTCTACCTGCCTAATCTTGTCCCAACTGCTCTCCCCTGCTGGCCTGATCTTGTCCCCAACTGCCCTCCTCTGCCAGCCAATTTGGTTCTGATTGGTCTATTTCCATGCCAGTCAGTGTCAAAAGCTCTACCTCCTAGCCAGCCACTAGCTCCTCACACTTCACCCAGATTTGTTTCTGATTGGTCAGTTTCTATGCCAGTCAGTATATCTGGGCCTATCAATGGGACCTGATCAGAAAGGCAGGGCTGATAAGCAGCCCCAGTGGAGGCCTGGAGAGAAATGGAAGCCCAGCAGCTGGCCAAACTGGGAGAGAAAGAGAGAGGCAAGTGCTGATCAAAAGCTGCCACAGAGGCTATGGATCAGACCCTGCTTCTCTCTTCAGGCCTCTTTCTGGCCCGCCTTCAGCAGTCAGTGCTGGGGCACCAGGCCTGCAGTGGAAGCAGTCAGCACTGGGTTGGCAACCCAGTGTTAGTGGAGCCTCATGGTCATTATGGGTCATTACAACCCAGGGTTTTTATATATTCGTATTTTAGCTGTTTTTTATTGTTCTTCTAGCTTATGAGTTATTATTAACAGGATAAATAGCTTAACAGACTAAACCTGACAGAAACAACAGAAATAAAATGAAATGGATGAACCAATAATACTTGCCTTTAAGGAACCCATCATTTAATCAATATTTATTGTAATATAAAACAAATTGTAAGTGGTTTTGTTTCTGTCACCCATACTTCAGTTTGAAGTCAGCACTTCTTTTCCCACACAGATCCTAATGAGAGTTTGCAAACCAATAGCCTGTAGACTATTTTATTTGATGACGTTACTTATTCAAAATACTACACATACCAAAATCAGGATCTCTGACTCTTGAAAATAAGAAGTTCTGTCTAACTGGGCCCACATTCTCATGGGACAAGCATCTGCTGAAATTAACTAGTGACAGCTGACATCCTCCCTATTATCCCTCAGATCTTGTGGCCAATCCCAGCTTCTCCCAGTGTTCCTCTGAGCTTACACTGTCCTTCCTCTCATTTTAAAGAAATACCTCCCCAATTCCTATGTCTCTATCAACAGGGGGAAATGAGCAATAGAGTCTAGGAGCACCAAGGTGTTCCACCCGTTGGGCCAGCTTCCTGTTCACCTGCTGGTGGCACCACATCCGGCATGGTCTCCCCATGGCGCTGTGGCCTCCTGCATTGGCCAGGTCACCCAGGCAGGCCTGGAGCTTCATGCCCCTGCCATTTCCCTGAAAGCTTGCTTCTCAGAGGCGGAAAGCATTCGGCAAACACCAGTGGTGGACATTTTCCTCCCCATTTTTCAAATGAAAAATACAAGAGTGGAAGGAACTTACCTGAAGCCATGGTTGGACCTGAGAGAATACAAGGTCTTCTGAGGTCTTCCAACCACTGGCTCCAGCCTGGGCTTCTGTGTAGAAAGGACAGGAGCGGTACCTGTGCACCACTGCCTCCTATGAGTTTCTGCTTCTTTCTGAGACCTGGGGATAGACAGGAGAGTGCAGCTGCCTTCCACACACCCACGCAGGCTGGCAAGGCCCTGCTACCAGAACGGTGACTCAGAAGCCAAACTGGTTCTTATCTGCATAAGACTGGAGGTCATGTGATGCTCTGAGCTGTACCAGTGGGGCTGGACCTGTGTGCCCACCCCACCCGACTGCCACCAGTTCATGCCTGGGTCCACACATGCAGACAATATGGACCATGTGCCAGCCACTCCTCCAGACAGAAAAGGTCTCTGATATTCTTTTTTTTATTTTTTCATTTTAATATATTTTTATTGATTTCAGAAAATAAGGAGAGGGAAAGAGAGATAGAAACATCAATGATGAGATCGGCTGCCTCCTGCACACCCCCTGCTGGGGATTGAGTCCGTAAGCCAAGTATGTGTCCTGATCAGGAATCAAACCATGACCTCCTGGTTTATAGGTGGATGCTCAACCACTGAGCCATAATGGCTGGGCAAGTTTGCTGATATTCTAATGGAGGAAGGCAGACAGGAAAGAAGTAAATAAATAAACCAACTTTAAATGATGCTAAGTGCTATGAGGGAAATCAAAACACGATATTTCTGAGGGACATCCAGGTAGGTGTGTGCTGTAGGGAAAGTGGTCAGGGGAGGCCTCTCAGAGAAGGTGATGTTGAGTTGAGACCTGAATGAGGTGAAGAAAAGGAACATGTTCCAGGTGGAGGGAACAGCAATCGCGAAGACTCCTGGTTGCGTGCGGTTCTTCATGGTGAGAGGATCACAAGGTTGGGGTATGGCTTAGGGAGCAAAGGGCGTCCATGCATTTCCCAGTTACCTCAGGCTCTGCACTCTCGGTGCCTGTGTGATGCTATCCTCAAGGCCAGATACTCTCCCCGCCTCCACTGGAAGACTCTGTGTTCTGAACCTTCTCCTGGTGGCCATCCAGAACCTACTCTCTGGCTTCATGCCCCTGGACCCTGCCATTAAGGAAAGGCAACTCAGAACCCTTAAAGTCATCTTGGTTGACACCTGGGGAAACAGGCAAGGGCTCTTTTGAGAGAATGAAAGTCCTGGCTGCTGTCCCCAGGTCTGCACTCTTGACACATCCCCTCTGCTCTCTAGGCCTCAGTCCAATAGCTGTAAAACAGCCAGCACTCCCCGCCCCACCTTAGATTAGAGGCATGCTCACCAGGAATGACAGGCAGGCTATAAAATGCTTCATGCCCAGAGTGCATGGAAAGAAGGCCTTGCGTGGGCACTGCCTTAGGGCGTAGGGAAGCAAAGGGAGAGGCAGGCAAGCCTGGTGCTGTCTCGGAAGGCAGCTGTCAAGCCTGTCTCTCCCATGGGGAAGGATGGGCACACTCACTCCTTATCCTTAAACATGTCCAGAGGGGTCTGCTGAGCCCTTCTCGATCCCCTAACCCTGTCTCTGGGGCCTGGATTCGTGCCCAGAGTCCTTTCACTCAGCCCACAGGCCTGAGGTCTGGCTGGGAGGTGAAGGGGGGGCGGGTGGAACCCCGTCCTGGGTGTTCCAACCGACCGCAGGGACTTCCCACACCTTTACTTCCTGCTCTTCAGCTGGGCTCACAGCTGCACGAAGGCCTCTGAGCCAGGCGGGGAACTTCTGAGGCAGCTTCTGTGGAGGAACGCCTGTTTCAAACAGGAACCAGATTTTGTAAACCTGGAAAGTTGAGCATTGGGGCAGCCAGGGCCCCTGCGGTATCTGTATCTGTTATCACATCGTAGGGCCACTCCAGGAGGTGGGTCTGGATCCCAGAGGTATTGCCTCCTGTCTTCCAAGCACCTTACGTTGGCCATCTCCGTCCTAAGCCACCCCACAAGGTGGGCACTGCTTGACCCCGGTTTCACAGATGTCCTCAGAGTCACACAGACTGGTTCATAATGAAGCCCAGATGCAGACGGAGGGGGCAGTGGGCAGACCATCATGACTGCTTTGTAGCCCATGACCTTCCTGTTCCCAGTTACAGTCTCTCCTGAGATCCGGATGTGCTTCCTGTCACCATGTCCTATTTCATAAACTCTCCTTTACAGTAGTAGCTCAGAAGCAAGTCTGTTTTCTGCAACCAGAGCCAGGCATGAGATAATCCTGTAAAAGCCAACAAGTGACGCAAGGAGGACTGAGAAGTCTGGCAAATGAAAATGAAAATGCAGAGGATGGGTTCTGGGCAGGCACACCAGCTCCCCCATCTGAGAGCACGGGCCACCCCCAGCCTCCCCCAGGACCCCAACGGTCTGCCTGGCCTGTACACCCTTATCCAGTTACCCCTTCAAGGAACCTGGACTTAGGGCAGAATAGGGACGCCAGGACTTCCCACAGGAAAGGCATGGGAACAAGTTTAGTAACACTTCAGTTTGCATTTTCCTTCCTACATTGTAAGCTTCTCTGGGGAACTGGTCATGATTATGGCATCTTATCCCCCAACGAGCAATTGGAGCCATCAGGTGTCTCTGTTGGCTTTTTTAGTTTCGTGTCACAGGGGTTTGAGTGTGGGAAACCCTGCCCCAAAAGTCGGTCACCTGGGAAAGCTTCCTTTTCTGAGGCCAGGGGCTTTCAATGGGAAAGTAGAAGCGTTCCCACCACAGGGTCTTGCGGTGCTTCAGATTCCTGGGCAGACGGCTAGCTGCAAGGCTCTCTGTGTTGGGTGACAGGAACACTCTGTGCTGGGCAGCAGGGTTGCATCACTGGGGATGGGAGGCTGTGTCCGGAACAGAACAGCCCATGGTCGGGCTTGCCCTGGCCAGGAGGCTGCCCCAGCTGCTGGGTCCCATCGTGATGCCAGGTCATAGACTTAGATGGGGGAGGGCCTTCCCATCTTGGTCTGTTGCAAGAACATAGATGCTTTCCGTGGGACAGCACTCTGTGTGATGGTTCCATGCAAAGTCACCCACTTTGTGGTTCATGCCTGACTGACAGAGGATGCTTTCAATACGCACACAAACCTCCCATGACGTGAGGATTAGCATGTGAGGCACTTACTCGGGAGCCAGTTTGAGATGTGAAGAAGGAAGGACAGAGCAGAAAGTGAGGTTGAGCTGTGATCCAGCCCAAACATAGGCCTCCGCCCATCTGGAGGGAGGGTGGCCCTGGCGAGGGAGTCAGGCCTTTCCATCCCCACACTGACTGGCCATTGGATGCAGCCTTCCCTTGGAGACGAGCTGTTACCTCTCAGCAGTGGCCCATTCCCGTGGGCAGGGAGGAGGTCTGGGCAGCACACCCAGCATCCACAGTAACAATGACAACAGCAGTCCTCATTCTAGGACAGGACACACTCCTCCTGACTCTCACAACAATTGTCAGAAATATTTTTATTATCTCCATTTTACAGTTGGAGAAACTGAGGCCCGGGGCTGTTTGACTCAGAGCCCTTGTCACCACCAAGATGCCTCCTTCAGAAGGAAGCACTAGCAGTCAGGACACCTAGCTTTTCCCATTACCCACCGACGGTGTCCCAGACTAGCCCTTATTCCTCTCTGACAGTCACTCTCTCAACCTCTGAAATGGGGATCAGACACCTGACCTGCCTTTTATCTCCCTTGCAGCACCATTGCCAAGACCAATTAACACAGGGCCATGAGGTGGGAGTGCTTGGTGAACTGCTAACCCTATACACATATAAGATGGAATTCTTATTCCACAAGAAGAGCAAAACGTGACCTAAGAGGTGGCAGCATAAGCCCCCTGCAAGCCGCTGAGGATGGTGCTGGGCCTAGGCCTTTTGGAGACGCCAAGCGGCAGAGGCCAATTGCAAATGCTTCCACTTGGCAAATGGAGAAATGGAGGCAAATGACAGGGAAGTCTGTGGACACAACTTAGGTTAAGAATCTGTTTCCGGATTCCATGTCCAACATGGCCTTGGTATGGCGCTGAAGCCACTACGGAAATAAGGGCTAGCCCATCCAAGAGCATGAGGACCTCCTGAGCAACGTGGGAAGGAGGCAGCATTTGTTAATGCCTACCTGTGCTTGGCACCCTGCCAGGTGCTTTATGTGTCTAATGTTTGCATCTCTTCAACAGCCAAAGGCACTTGTTGACCAGCAAATCAGAGGTTTGAAAGTGGGAGGTGACTTACTAAGAGCGCAGAGCCAGGAAGGGGCAGGACCTTGGTCTTCTCCTACACACCTGGCTGCCACCTGCCAGATGAGACTCTGACTTCAGTGCTGCAGTTGAGGGGATGTTGGCAGCTTCGTGGGCTGGCCAGCATGTGAACTGTTTCTATAGAAGTTCAAGCTGTGTGATAGAGGGAGAACCTCCAGCTCTTACGGGAAGACCTGTTCTTTAATTTGGGGATTGGTCTGAGGCCTGTTCTGGGATTAATATGCAGGGGCCTGATGTGGGCGAGTAGTAGCAGCCTGCTGAGGTCGGACTTGAGCCCCCGGATCAGGAAGAAAGCACTGGGTGAGGGCCAGGGCACAGAGAGGAGGCTCTCCTACGGTCCCAGCATGGCAGTGGCTCCTTAAAGAGATTCCGAGGAGGACCACTGTCAGGCCTGGAGAGAGCTGTGTCTGCCCATGTGCATGTACCGTGTGCGAGCTGTGACTGACCTGGGTAGATGTACCCTGGGGCCTCTTTATTCATTTGCAACTAGGGAAGGTCCACCCAGATCTGTCTAAACCTGTTCAATGGTGACGGTGGCCCTATGGACAATGCCAAGTTCTTTAAGGGAAGTGTGACCTAAGTGAGGAAGGCCCAGTGAGGAAGGAGCAGAGCCCAGAAGAAACCATGGCCCAGGTCCAACCCTTCCTTTCTGGGGAAGGCTTCCCATCTGTAAAGTGGGAATAATGCTAGCACTTTGATGAACCTGCAAAGTTTTTAGTAGAGCCACACAAACATAAGCATGTGTTCCCCTGGTGGCTATGGCTCTTCCAAAGTCTATATATGTTGAAGTTTTGGGATGTGCTGTTTTGTTCGCAGTCGTACATCTACTTGTGATGAACTAAATACTTGGTCACTATAGAGTGGTCATCTCCTTCTTGTTCTTAAAAAATTCTGCTCAGAATGAACGGACTGGCCCCACAATCTGCTAATTAGTGTCTGGCTGTGTTCTTTCATCCTTACACTTTCAACTTTCCTGTTTAATATTTTGGGCATGTCTCTTATAAACAGCATTGAGCAGCATTTTAAAATCCAACATGATACTCTGCCCCCAACTAGGAAGCTTAGTTCATGTTCACCTGTTATAACCTTTACTATATTTGGGCTTGCTTCACTACTTACATTTTTTAAACCATTTTCAATGTTTCTATTTCTCCTTTTTTGCCTTATTTTGGGGGGAGGGAGGGGTAGATGTTATTATTTTTTTATTTCCCCTACTGGTTTAGAAGTTACATAATCTGTTTCTTCTTTTTTAGTGGTTACTATTGAAATTTTACCAGGAATATTTTACTTTTCTTATTACTAAAGGTAATAGTTAACCTTCTTTCCCCAAAAATTCATGGCTCTATTTGCATTTTTAACTCAATCATCTTTCACTCAACCTGTAAGGCATTGTTGATGGCATTTTAGATCTGTCCTTTTTCTAATTCCACATTTAGATTTTGTTTTTAAAAGGTTTGTTTCGATTTTCCTGTGTTTACTGGTTTCTTGGCTCACCATTCTTGCTTTCATCCCAGCTCTTGTGTGATAGGCCGAAGAATGGCCCCCAAAGCCGTCTACACCCGAATCCCCAGACCTGTGAATGTGTCAGGTTACATGGAAAAAGGAGAATTAAGGTTACAGATGGAATGACTTTGCTAATGAGATGACTTTAAATAGGGGTGTTGTTCTGTGTCATCCGATGGGCCCAGTGGAATCACAGGGCCCTTCAAAGTGGAGGGGGACAGGAGAGGAGTCAGAGTGATGTGCAGGGAGGAGGACCTCCCCCCAGATGCTAACTCTGAAGGAGGAGGGAGGCCCAGAGATGACAGAAGAAGCCGCCAAATGGTAGAAAAGCCAAGAAGCACTTCTCCCCAGAGCCTCCAGCAGTCCTGTTGACACCCCATTCCAGCCTGTGAGCCTTATGTCAGAGTCTCGCCTGCGGAAAAGAAAGATGATAATTTTGTCTTATTCTGAGCCACTAAGTTTGTGAAAATGTGTTATAGCAGCTAATAAAAAAGGAATGTACTTTTATTCTAGGATAATTTTCTTCTTTTTATAAAACTCTTTAGACATTCTTTTAAGGAGGGCTTGTTGATAGCTATTTATTATTTATCTGGAAACATCTTTATTATGTCCCTTCTCTTAACAGATTAGTTTTAGTAGGTACACAATTCTGTAACAACGGTGAATTCTCTCAGCACTTAGAAGGTAGCTTCCATTACTATTGTAATGTCAGCCATCAGGCACTTCTAAAATAATCTCTTCAACTTCATTTACAGTTTCATGCAGTCCATCTGCGCACAAGCTTATCTTAATCTTTCTGGGGATGAACTATGTATCTATGGACTCATTTATTTACCAGTTCTAGAATATTCTAAAATGTTAACTCTTCAAACTTTCTTTTCTCTTTACTTCCACCTTCGGAGGCTGTGACTAGATTAAGCTAGACCTCACAGTGTCTGAACACGTCTGTCCCACACTGACTTTCCCTGTTTCTTTGTTCTGCATACTGAGTAATGTTTTTGGACTCTTCCAGGGCAATAATTCCTTCTTAAACAATGCATTCCTTATGCTGTTGAAACACATTCACTGAGTTTTTTATTTCAAAACCCACCCGTATTTATTATTTCTAAAAACTCAATTTAAATACTTCCTCAAAACTGTCAGATCATTTGTTATACTTTTCTCTCACTTACTTTTTGATTCTTTTTTTTTTTCACTTTAAGTTTTCAAACATAGTAATTTAAAATTTTGAATCTGGTAAATCTTAGGTCTTTGGAGCCTCAATCTGTTATTTTTGTTTCAAACTCAGAGTTCCCATATCACTGAGCCCCTGTCACAACAGGAGTTGGAGCGACCTAGATTCCACCTCATTGAGACTTTGTCACACCTGGAGTTGAAGGTCTGAATCTTGAGGCCAAGTTTTTATCTGGGACATTGAAGTCCACCCAGCAATAACCTTAAACTCTCAGGGGGGAAAAAGAAAAAAAGAAAAGGAAAGGAAATAAAGACTAGCCCTAGCCAGTTCTGTTCAGTGGATAGCGCATCAGCCTGTAGACTAAAGAGTTCCAGGTTCAATTAGGTCAAGGGTACATGCCTGGGTTTTGAGTTCAACCCCCATCGTGGGGACTGCAGAATGCAGCCAATCAATGATTCTCTCTCATCATTGATGTTTCTATTTCTCTCTTCCTCTCCCTTCCTCTCTGAAATTAAAAACAACAACAACAACAACAACAACAACACACACACACACACACACACACACACACACACACACAGAGAGAGAGAGAAAGAGAGAGAGAGAGAAATGAAGACTACTTTGAATTATTTATAACATTAACCTTCAAACAAAACATAACAACTTAGCCCTTTGTTCAGACTGGTAAAAAATAAGCATAATTAGCCTGGTCGGTGTGCTCAGAGGTTGAGCATCAACTAATGAACCAGGAGGTCATGGTTTCATTCCTGGTCAGGGTACATGCCTGGATTGTGGGTTCGATCCTCCATTGGCAGCATGCAGGAGGCAGCCCATCAATGATTCTCTCTCATTGTTAATGTTTCTATCTCTCTCTCCCTCTCCCTTCTTCTCTAAAATCAATAAAAATATTTTTTGAAAATAAGCATAATTAAGTGAACATTTTAATAAAAGCAGTTTTTCTAGAACAAAGGACCTTGACTGAGAGGGATCTGAAGACAGGCCTCAGGTGGTCCATGAACTCACTCAAATTCTATGTAATAGGTTAGGTTCATTTTGGGGATAAGAAGCCGTATCTCAAAAGGATGTGTAGACTCATAAAAGGTTAAGAATCACTACCTTGGAGCTACTTCAAAAATGAAGATAAACTCTAAGCTCTTACTTTGTATGTTTCTTCACTACCCCTTTGATATTCTGGCTCCTGGTCCATCTTTATGTAGCTTCTATGAGAGCCTTTGGCCTATTTTCCCACATGTGATTTTGAACTCATACAATTTAAAAAGAAAAATATTAAAATTCTGTTAGGTAAGTGAGCAAAGGGAAATTTGCAAAAAGTTTAAATCAGATGGGAAACAAATATAGAAAATGCTTAACTTCTGTAATTAACAAGGATATCACAGTTAGAATAGGCATTTACACCTAATAAATTAGCAAAAATTAGGAAAAGCACATTTCCCAACCCTGGTGATGCCAGCGACAGGCTACAGTTCCAGCTTTTCAGAAGGTGACTGTGTGACGTGTATCCAAACCCATAAAAACATGAATGGTTGACCCATTTATCCCACTTTAGGGAACCTTTTAACAGAAAATAACACAACGTATAAAAGCCACCCCATTGTTTCAGCAAAGGTGAAAACAACAAAATACCAAGAGAAACCTCATCATTCAAGAAAAGGAATATTAATTAATAATGTTGTATTAGAAAACTATGCAGCTATTTAAAATGTTTAATTTTGAAGACTGGGTAGCCAACTTGAGAAGTGCTTATTACACATTCGTGCCATGTCATCCACTGGGCCTCAGAAGGAGAGGGAAGCTGCTGAGGTGCACAGTTCTCAGAGGAGATGGAATGAGGATGCAAACTTTCCTCCACTTAAAAAACTTTGAGCAGATGCTTGTGCCTCATCATTGACAACCACATTGTATGAGTAACAAACCAAGAAGCCTGTGGCTACATGCATAGACTTTACAGTTCTGAGCAAACAAATCCCACCAAAAATGCTACCCTAACACATACTGAGTGAGCAACATAATGATCAGAGAGCAGAATGTTCACCTTCTTGGTTCTGAGGAGAGCTCATCTGGAAGAGTTAAGGATTTTCTTTTCATGGGATCTTCAGTCATCATCATGCCAATAGTGTCACCTGATGTCACGAGTTCTTGACTCATCATGATGGTCACTAATCTACTCACTCTTCCCAAATATGCCCACTATCTTCATGCCTTTACACATTTCTCCCAACTCAGAAGACCTTGCTTCTGGCCAGAAACTCATTCACCCTGAACTCTGAGGCCACCTCCTCTGAGTTACATCCACACACTCTCCATCAATGTTAGAGTTTCCGCAGGACTTCCATGCTCTTCCCCTTCTTTCTACATGGCTGAATGTGCTAGGACACATTTGAGACTTCATCTGTTTCCTCGCTGCTACCTCAAGTTTCTTGAAATCAGAACCTTGTTTAATATAAAAATGTATCAAATAGAACTGTATACCTCAGAGACTCCCCTCTCCTTCTGAGATCTCCAGTTGGATAAGCTTGTTTTTTTAAAAAAAATTTGGGCCACACTACTGACTCTCTTTGTGACCTTGGACAAGTTATTGAGCTTTCTTGAACTTCTGTTTCTTTATTAATTCAAAAAGGGTCAAAGGAAACCTGTTTCAGAAAGCTATTAGCATATGCTAAGTGCCCAATAAATGTTAGCTATGCATGCAGGCTATGGGGCAGGGGAGTGGACCAAGACCAGGTTCTTTGCTTCCAGCTCTGTGCCACACCAAGTCAGTTGGGTGAGGCATATGAAGCACAGAACACCAGCTCCCTGGCAACAAGTGTCCAACTTTGAGTCTGAAAATTAGCAGTTGTTTTTCCTGTCCCCTTGGAGCCCTCAGACATTGGGAAAACCCCTTCACACACTTCCTCCTGTGCCCACATTGAGGAGGTCTAGGAATAGACTACTGCAGGGGTAGAAGCCAGGTCCCCAATCACTGCCCTACCTCTCACTCCCTCCCTCTTCTGGAACAGCAAATGGTGGGTGAGTCACTGTTATCATCACTCTGACACCCACTGGTCTGGGAACCTGTGACTTCATAACATGAAGAAACTTTCCATCTAAGAAGCATCTCCTCCAGATTACCAAAGATTAGTCTCCTCTCCTATGGCCATTTCTCTGAGCTTTACTCACCTCTAACTTCTCGAAGTGACCCCTTAACCCTGACATTAACTGTGTCAGGGGGACCTTATCTGTGTTACTGAGAAGAATCAGGACATCTGTCAGGAACTTCCTTGACTTCCTTCCTCAGAACTGCAGTGGGACAATAACATCATGAAATTATTTTTTTTTTAAATCACAGTCTAAAATCAGATTGGACGAGATGTGAATCTCACTTCTGTCTGTTGTTAGCTGAGTAAGCTTGAGCACATCTCCTAAGCCCTGGCAACTTACCTGGGTGACTTTCCAGTGAAAATCAGATACATGTTGTTTCTCTGAGGGGCTGAGTCCTGAGCTGAGCCCCAAAGAATATTTTCTCGCTAGGAGCAGCACATGCCATCACTGAGCTTGGGTGAGAGCACAGCAGGAGACTGACAGTGGCTGTGACATGTTGTGGGTACAGGGAGCCACGGGGTCCAGAATATGAGGGATCTTGTCTGCCAAAAGCACATGGGAACCATGGAAGAAGAAGAAAAGGCAGAGGACCACTGATAGCAGTGCACCAAGGTTTTGAACAAGGCAAATGCGGTAAGGAGGCCAGTTGGGGGTTGCCTACATAACCCACAGATGAGAAGAAAAGGTCTGAACTATGGAGATGACCATCAGGATGAACAGAAAGCCCTAGAAATATTTAGAAGGTAAATTCAACAAGACTTAGTGAAGATTGAAGGCAGAGATCAAGGGTATTCTTGTTTATGGCTTTCAGTGTTTCCCAAACTTTTGACATATGTGTGCCCCTTCTATAATTTCCATAATACTGAGTACCCCTCGTCAAAAAAAATGGATGTATTTTAAAAACAATCAAAATGTTGTGTGTTTTTTTGGTACATACACAAAATAATAATAAACAAAAAATAAAATTATTCATAATAAAATATAAATAAAAGTTATATTATAAATAACATTTATTTGCACACCGACCATCTCATGCCTCACAAGACTGTCTTGACTTGACTCATGAGAACATAGAATTAGGCACAGCTAAGCACAGTGCAGCGCATATCCCCACCAAACTCCGGTGCAACACGTACCCCCACCAAACTCTTCCTGTATCCCTGGGGGTACGTGTACCACACTTTGGGAAACACTGGCTTAGATAAATGAGGAATGGCAGCATTTATTCAGAAAGAAGACACAGAAGAACGAGGTTGTTCTGAGGGCAGTGGAGGAAGACAGTTCATTCAATTCAAGTCAAGTGTTATTTGAGGTGTGGATGGGACACCCAGTCCAGGTGGCTGCTGAACCTACACACCTGGAATCTAGAAGAAAACACGGTGCAGAAGATGAAAGCTCTGTACATGACTGTCAGTTGAGGCCTGAGAAAGAGAGAGCACAGGTGACATTTTAGTTTGTGCTGTTTTGTAATTCTATATAATAAAAGGCTAATATGCAAATTGACCAAACTGCAGAATGACCAGTCACTATGACATGCACTGAACAGGGGGCAGATGTGCAACACAGGAGCTGCCCTGGTGGTCAGTGCACTCACACAAGGGGAGCACCATTCAGCCAGAAGCCCTGAGGCAGGCTCATAGCTGGTGAGTGCAGCGATAGTGGCAGAGGAGCCTAAGCTGTCAGTTGGACATCTCCCAAGGGCTTCCAGACTGTGAGAGGGTACAAGCCGGGCTGAGAGACTTCCCCCACAAGGGCACAAATTTTGTGCACTGGGTCTCTAGTGTCATTTATAAAAACCATCAGTTCTCCCCGATGGACTATAAACTGTCACATTTTAATCATTGAGTTTATTTTCTACAACAATAACATGAATTAAGAGCTCAGAAAGTTGGAGTAAATCAATCAGTAATGAATTAGTTTAATCATTTTAAAAGGAAAGGGCTTTCACTGCAGCCGAAAAACTGTATCTTCCTCATGATCTCTGGGAGTAGCCCAGGTGAGGAGAGAATGAGGGAATGGAACTGCAGGATTCAAGATGCAGGAGGTTGGGCTGGAGCCCTGGGTCCCACCCTATCTCCAATGTCCTGGCCATCACGGCACCAGGCAGCATCACAGGAGCCTAAGCAGCAGTTCTCAGGGTCACCCCTCCAAAGTCCCCAGTTCTTTTTACCAGACAGTTACAGCTCTGTCCCCAGTATTGTTACTGGTCTCCCACTAACCTTAGCTAGAGTTTTACTAAGAAAGTAAATTTCCTCTGCTTACCAACCTCTGGTAAGATAAAACTTCCTTTTCTTTGCCCTAAAAAGGTTTCCTCCAAGCATCAAGGAGTGTCATGTCTGAAGTGCTAGCCACTTCCCTTTGCTCAATGTCAAGAGCCACTGCTTCCTGCGCTGCATGCAAGCTGCCCACCCGAGGCAGCAGCATCTCCTCTGCTTTCCAGTGCTGGACAGTGGTGGCCGAGGTGACAAACGTCTGTCACTGCCCTTGAGGTCAAACAGGGTCATGCATGGGCAGCTTCCCTGGGGGCTGTGCTGGGCAAGAGCTGCTATAAAAACCCTGGCCATTATTTTGCAAAATCACCTGTTCCACAGCAATGGCTTGCAACCTCAACATGCTGTCTTCCACCTGCTTTAAGCAGTATTGTCTGTTCCAGTGAATGTTCATCCAACAAAGTTGATCTAGGTTACCATGAACAAAAGTCTCACTGTGCCCCCACTCCTGTGGGGACACCATTTGTGATAAACGAATCCTCACTTCCTCCTCACACCCATTGTTCTCTATCTGATGGCCCCATTTATTTTCCTTCCCAGTCTGTATTACTATCAGAAATTATCTTATGAGTATATTTACCTGGGTGTTTATGCTCTGTCTCTTGCACCAGAATATCAATTTCTTTACTTTTATTTACAAATGTACCCAAAACCCAAAACAATATCATACTTACAGTAGTGCACAATAGTTATTTCATAAATGAATGAATCTATCTTTCCATTCCCTTTTCCAAATATTTCCCCAATTCTTGGGTTCTTGCCCTGGCTGACTCCATGTCTCCTCTGGGGACATGTTTTCCCTACAGCTTCCTCAGGGACAAAGGCTTCCAGCCCAGACATTTCAGGACAGGAAGCGGGGACCAACAGTGGGTCACCTGCCCACTGACATCAGAATGTGACCTCCATAAAAATGAACAGCCCGTTAAAACAAAGGTCCAGCCATTTGAAGTTTACATCTCTCTTTGAAGCTTTCACCTCCTGTTGCCCCCTCCATGAATTAATATTTGGTACCTGGACCCACAGCTTCCTCTCTGTCCAAATCACCAAAGGACCTCTCAGTAGCTTGATTTCTCACTCCCATTGACTTCTACTCCTATCCTCTTTTTTCTGTCCACTCCCACAGCCACACCCTGTGCTTAGTCATCACTCAGAACTTCTTTTGCTCTGAAAAGTTCAAAATCCTAACCCTGGTCCATGTGGCTCAGTTAGTTGGAGCATCCCACATACCAAAAAGTGGTGGGTTTGATTCCAAGTTGGGGCACATACCCAGGTTGCAAGTTCTATCCCTGGTCAGGAGGTTGGGGCATGTGCAGGAGGCAACTGACCCATGTTTCTCTCTCACATGGATGTATCTCTCAAAAAAATTTTAATCCTACCTAATAAAAGAGTAATATGCAAATTAACCATCACTCCACTATGCTCACAAGCCACACCCACCAGTCACGCCCACCACTCATCAGAGTGAGTATCCAAATAAACCCAACCAAGATAGCTACAGCCACAGAGAGCAGGAGGGAGGCTTGGGTTTCCCAAGCAACAAGAACATCCTCTGGACCCAGGCTGCTTATAGCCTGTAGGCCATAGGCCCTGAGCAGTAGGTGTTCCAGAACAACCCCTGGCCACTCGGAGCCTATGAATGCAGGCGCCAAGTGGCTGGGGGTGGGGATGTTCCCACTCCACCTGCAGTCACTTGGGAATGCTCCAGCATCAAGCAGTGGTTTGGGTCCATGCCCCCCAGAGATCTCAGGCTGGACATGGTGCCCACACCCACGCAGAGATCCCCTCCCGGCCCAGCCTGGGTTCTCAGCCACTGAGTCACACCAGCCAGGCAGATATGGAAGAATCTTAAATTATTCTTTTTTAAAATATATTTTTATTGATGTTTTACAGAGAGGAAGGGAAAGGAGTAGAGAGCTAGAAACATCTATGAGAGAGAAATATCAATCAGCTGCCTTCTGCACAGTCCCCACTGGGTATGTACCCCCAACCAAGGTACATGGCCTAGACTGGAATCCAACCTGGGACCCTTACATCTGCAGGCCATTGCTCCATCCACTGATCCAAACCAGCTAGGGCTGTCCAATATATTAAAGAAAAAACTCTATCTAATAAAGAGGGAATATGCAGGGGAGGGCATTTGGGGGTGACCGGGCTGTCAGGGAAGGGCAGTTGGGGATGATCAGGCCAGCAGGAGAGAAGTTAGGCATTGATCAGCCTGGCAGGGGAGTGGTTAGGGGGTGATCATACTGGCAGGTAGAAGTGGTTAAGGGCAATCAGGCAGGCAGGTGAGCAGTTGGGAGCCAGCAGTCCAGGATTGTGAGAGGGATGTCTGACTGTCTGTTTAGGCCCAGCAGTCGAACATCCCCCGAGGGGTCCCAGGTTGGAAAGGGTGCAGGTTGGGCTGAGGAACACACACCCCCGTGCCCCAATTTCATGCACTGGGCCTCTAAGTAATAAATATATCCTTGGGTGAGAATTGAAAGAAAAAAAAACTTTAGAAGTTCAAAATCCTACCCTCTGATCATAACAGCCCATCTTTATGGCCTAGACTCCCTCTCTTTTCCTTCCCTCTGTTCCTCACTCTTTTTGCATTTCCCCATTGTGGCTGTGTCCTTCACCACCAGGGAACCAGTCCCTTGACTTAGTCAACTTTGCTCTACCATCTCCTGCTGTTTCACTTCCTTCCATCCCCTCACTTGTCCATCTTTTTGTCAATATTCCACTGCCTGTCCCTTCCTCTCTCCCGATGTCCTTCTGGCCTTTCTATTGCTTAGCATTTCGTGTATCTTTATTAAAAACATATTTTTATTGATTTCAGGAAGGAAGGGAGAGGGAGAGAGAAATAGAAACATCAATGCCTCCTGCACACTCCACATTGGGTTTGGAGTCTGAAACCAGGGCATGTGCCCTGACCAGGAATCCAACCATGACCTCTTGGTTCATAGGCTGATGAACAACCACTGAGCCATACTGGCTGGGCCCTTCCATGTATATTTGATTTGCTGGCTGTCCCATCTTCATAGAAAATATTTCAAATACTCCCAACTTTGTGCCGAGGCCGGTTTGGCTCAGTGGTGGAGCGTCGGTCTGCGGACTGAAGGGTCCCGGGTTCGATTCCGGTCAAGGGCATGTGCATTGGTTGCGGGTGCATCCCCAGGAGGGGGCGTGCGGGAGGCAGCTGGTCGATGTTTCTCTCTCATTGACGTTTCTGGCTCTCTGTCCCTCTCCCTTCCTCCCTGTGGAAAATCAATAAAATATATTTAAAAAAAAATACTCCCAACTTTGTTCAGTCTCCTGTCCCCTCTCCTCTCTTCTCACTTATAAAAAAATAATATACCTAGTAGAAGGAAACATCCTCAAGTCCCCATCAACCTGCACTGAAACCTCCTAAACTTTTTCCTTATTCCCTCTCACCCAGCAGAAGCAGTAGCATACTCTTATCCAAGTTCCCATCTTGTTCAGCCTCCTCGAGGTTTGCAGATCATGAGCCATTCTCAGTTCTTAGTGAGAATCCTTTGTGTCCGGCCCCACTCAGGGCTCTGCCAGCTTCAGCTTTCTCTGTCCTCCCCATAAAGCTGTGATGTGCTGATAGCTGTCAGCACACCCACTCCACTTGCCCAAGTTTACACCTGGCAGGAAAAACACACTCTATGTGCCTTACCCACTCTCATGAGATAAAATGTGATTTCATCCTTTTCCCATTCCTTCAGGCAACATTATGTGTAAAGGCCAGCCATTTGCTTATCATAGGAGTGTCACTGCCTATAGTGCTAGTCTTCATAATGATAGACAGCCTCAGCGATGCAGGAACCATTCCCTCCCCCTCTCCACTTCAATGGGAGAGATATGGGCCTGCCTCCCAAACTGGATCGGAAACTAGTTCACACAGTTGTTTCTAGGAGCAATAAATTCAGAACGACCACAAGATTATTTTCCCCCTTTGTGTTATGAAAATCTGTATGGATTATTCATTTCTACCACCAGCTTTTCTGCTCTTAGATAAAATAAATATGTTCTTGCAAGTATTGCTTCAACAAGAAAGTCATAGAACACTGATGGCTTCGGGAGAACACCCTGAGAAAACCTGTCATTGTAATTTTTTTTGTCTACATTGGCACTATATTGCCGCTGTGGTTTTAAAACAAGCCCACACATTCTCTGAGGCTTTCTTACTGTGAGGTGGAGTCTGATTTTGCCCCTTTAAAGGTGATTGACATTAATGACGCACTTCTAATGAAAACAGTGAGGCAAAGGCAAGGCTGAATCACTTCCCAAGTCAGGTCCTCAAAATCCTACTGTCTCTCTCTCTGCAGATGCGCACTCTTGTGCTGTGCCCAAGAACCCAGCCCCTGTGCTGTGGGGAAGCCCTAGCTTCCTGAAGAGGACCAGCAATGGTGTTGGGATCAATAGTCCCTGTGAGGTCCCAGTGCAGAGCCAGTGTCACCTGCAGATCTGTGAGATACAGGTGGCTAAGAGACAAGGTGACCCCACCGAGCCCTGGTCAACTGCAGATTCACAAACAGAATATAGTCTTTTGAAAACCAAAAGGTTTCAGGATGGTTTATTTCACAATAATAGATGACTGAAACAGTTTCCTTGGAAATAATACTGAGACAGCATTTTCATATCCGTAAATGGTACTGGCACTAAGTCTAAAAAAGGTCATTGGCTCTTTTTCCCCAGGTGCATTATGGAAAGATAAAAGTTTAAGACCCTGTTATATCTAGAATTCTTTATTATTATTATTATTATTATTATTATTATTATGAATTTCAAAGAGGAAGGGAAAGAGAGAGAGAGAGAAACATCAATGATGGAACCATGGCCTCCTAGTTCATAGGTCAGTTGACACTCAGCCACTCAGCCACCCTGGCTGGGCTAATACATGGATAATAAATAGGTAATATGCAAATTGATCATCACTCCAACACACAAGATGGCCACCCCCATATGGTCAAAGATGGCCACCCCCATGTGGACACAAGATGGCTGCCACAAGATGGCCAGCAGGGGAGGGCAGTTAGTGGGGGACCAGGCCTGCAGAAGAAGGCAGTTGAGAGGGACCAGGCTTGCAGGGGAGGGCAGTTGGGGGCAACCAGGCCAGCAGGGGAGCAGTTAAGTATTGATCAGTGTAGCAGGAGAGTGGTTAGGGGGTGATCAAGCTCGTAGGCAGAAACAGTTAAGGGCAATCAGGCAGGCAGGCAGGTGAGTGGTTGGGAGCCAGCAGTCCTGGATTGTGAGTGGGCTCTCAGATTGGAGAGGGTGCAGGCTGGGCTGACTCACACACACACACACACACACACACACACAAACACACACACCATGCACAAATTTCATGCACCAGGACTCTAATATATATTGATTTCAGAAAGGAAGAGAGAACATCAATGATGATGAGAGGGAACCATTGATTGGTTACCTCCTGCACTCCCTACACTGACTATCAAGCCCACAACCCAGGCATGTGCCCTTGCCTGGAATCAAACCCAAGACCCTTCAGTCCACAGGCAGACATTCTATCCACTGAGCAAACCAGCTAGAATTCTAAAGGTAACTAGAGTGTTTCTACTTCATTCTATTTACTCAGATAGGAAATGGCAGAGTGGAAATTTAAGCTCGGATAACTTTTCTTCACAGCCCACGCACTTAACCTCAAACCCCTAGAGCATCCCCCTTTTATCCCAACCTTACACATGTTTAAACCTATCACATGTTGAAAATTTCTTTCCTAGCCTTGTGTCTCCCTCTAGCTACACACATGTCTCTCCCCACATGTCACAACCAAATTTATCAGAAAATGATCTGTGCTCACTGTTCCATGTCCTCACCTTACAATCACTCCTGAACACCCTTCATCTGGCCCTGCCGCTCTCCTGGAAGCGTTCCAGGGCCTCTCAGCTCCTGGATCCCATGGAACTCTGAACTTGGCCAGGCTGGCACTGCGGTGTCGGCACGCTGACTCACTTGAAGCCCTTGCCTCCCTAGATGTCCACACTCCACACCTCCTGATTGTCCATCTATAGCCCTGCCTTTAAGCCTCCACTGAAGGCCCGCATCCTATGCCTGACTCTCAAATACCTCTCCATCCTGGGCCATCTGCTCTTTCAAAGGACTCAGTCTCCCCATTTCATCCACCCCACAAGCTCAATGCTGAAAACTACAACACTAGTCGTCAACCCCATTCTGCGTATAATCACCCAGATCTGCCAACCCTATCTTTCTACTGTGCCTCACATCCATTCACCTCTCCCAGCTCCCCCACAGTGGCCAGTAGACACTCGGTTCTTTCTCATCTGTGCTGGAGGTGAGCAGACGAGGGTAGAAAGGGAGAGTGTGAGCAGTCTGCCCCTCATAGCGCACAAGTCAGTGCCATGAACAAGGCACTGATAAAAGAGTCTGTGTGAGCGGCATGAGCTTTGACACCCCATGTTCTCCCTCAGGGACCCTTTAGAGAAGGAGCTCCCATTCCTTTGGTTGAGTGACCGGCCAGCTCAGGAAGTGCCACCACAACAAGGACGACACCATAAAGAGACACCCAACCTCCAGAACAGGACAGAGGTCACGTCACCGATGCCATGCCCCTGCTGCCCACCAGCCAGCCCTGGCGAAGACCTCCTGCCCACTGGAGTCTGCTCCAGGGACTTCCCAGAATCGGCACCCCTGGATTTCCATGCGGTGACCCCTGTGCCCCCTCAGAATGTCGGGAGGTATCGCTGAAGAGCAGCCTGTGAATGAGGGAGATGTTCCATGATCTTCAGTGACTAATAGGTCCAGCAGGGCTGACAAGTTGGTCATATTTGCAGCACATGCTTTTTGTAGGAGAGTTATGTTTTGATTGTCAGCTTCCTATTTTAGTGATTCCCTTTGTGTCATGGAAACACGTATCCCAGCGTCACACGTACATTGACTGAGCTCTCATTGCCGTCAGCTGACCTGGAGGAGGTGGAGTTCAGCGCACACTGGAGTCAGAGTGTGTTAGTACGTGATCGTGCCATCAGGCACCCAGGGGCGCAGACATGCAGAGAAGGGGGTGTGGGACTATATCAAGTGATCGGAGTGGCCTCATGGAGGAAGTGAGACTTCCAGACAGAAGGCTGATGTAAAGGCCCTGGGTTGCACCATGCCTGAAATCTCTGGGGAACAGTTAAGAGCATGGTGTGGTGGAAGCAAAGTAAATAGGTATGAGGGTTCCCCTAGAAATAGAAATAGATATGTGTGTGTGTGTTTGTGTGTGTATGCACACATGCTTAGATAGATAGATAGATAGATAGATAGATGATAGATAGATACATAGATACATAGATACATAGATACATAGATGATGGATAGATAGATGATGGATAGGTAGATGATGGATGAGTGGAGATGATAGATAGATAGATAGATAGATAGATAGATAGATAGATGATGGATAGATAGATGATGGATGGATAGATAGATAGATGGTGGATAGATAGAGTATAAGAAGGTTCTCACTGTTATGAGATATTAGAAGCCAGAAGTCACAAGGTCTGCGGTCTGAAAGCTGAAGGGCTGGAAAGCAGTGGTAGAACTCAGTCTGAGTCTGAATGCCCTGGAACCATGGGCTTTGAAGTCTGATGATTGGAAAAGATGGACATCCCAGCACAAGAAAAGAGACCAAACTCACCCTTTCTTTGGCTTTCTGTTTTGCTGGGGCCCTCAGTGGACTGGATGGTGCCCACCCACACTGGGAAGATGTCTGCTTCCCTCACTCACTGATTCAAGTGTAAGCTCTTCTGGAGACACCTGACAGACATCTGGGCATCACTTAGCTGCATAAAATGACCTTTCCCCATAAACCATGAGCATTCCCTGGAACCCTGTTCCCTGGCATCAGTGTGGGAAGTACTTGATTAGGAGAAACTGAGTCTGCAGTCCTCCAAGAACACGGGTCATGTGACCAGTACTCCTCTCTGGAGCTCCAGAAAATGTTGTGGGAAGGTTCCAGGGCAGAGCCTGGCTATGACTCCAGGCTGCAGCCTCCTTGCCTTCACCTGCTATCACAGGCCCTGGGGACAAGGGTGGGAGGACTCACAGCAGAGGACTTACTGCAGACTCACTCACAGGAGGAGGGGTTCAGGCATATTTGTTCCTCCACATACAGGCACAAACATAAGAGATTGTGCTTACATTTCTCTTCCCTCCCAGGCTCAGAGATCTGCTTCTCCTGTGAGAAGTTGCTAGGAATCTTCTGCTGAGGGAAGGAAGGAGTTATCATGTGATTTGGATCTGCACATCGTCTGAGATAGATGCATCTACTGTAAGTGAGGAGGAGATATGGGCACGGAGCTGAGCCTGTGACACTCTAAGACTTCATGGAAATTGCTCCCCAACTTGACACAGAAGTTGACCTTCATCGCCACCTGCAGACCGAAAGCTGGGCTGCAGGTTCCTGGCTTCAGAATAGTCTTTTCAGAGCAGTGACTGGAATTTGTTTTGGTAAAATACTAGCGAACCCTTTATTTACCAGTAGTTATACAAATGTAAACTCCAACAGGAAGTGAACTCACATAACTCAAATACCAGTGCTTCTGACCAAGGCAAACTTCTCTGTTGGTGTCATTTGTTCATTTCTGTCATGTTCATTTTGGAAATGATTGTATGTTTTCGCACAACAGTACCCAGGAAAAGTTGTGTCCCATTAAGTTTTCTTCTCACTTTCACTTTTCCTCCCTAAATCTGGATTTAGGCTTGCCTAGCACTTCCCTGAACTGTGCAGACAGTGGGGCTTAGTGGCCAACATTTTGAGCAGTTGTTTGTAGGGCATTACAAGATGAAAATGTGCTAAAAGGGAATGTAACTACATTTTGAATTCTTGTTGGAGTGACATCGGGTTACAGGAGACCCTGAACACATCACCCTCTGTATAACGTTGCTCCAAAGCTTCCTGGAATAAAAACATGGGCTTTTATATATCAACCACTGCTCATGTATGGAACCCACAACACACACACACACACACACACCAGACACTCATGCATACACACAACACTTACACACACTCAGACACTCATGCATACACATAGCACACATACACACAGGTAAGTTCATGCATATACACACACACCATATACATATGTATGCACAAACATGCATGCACTAACACACACACACACACACAAAGCCACACACAGCACCTCCTTCAGGCCCATTTTGGGCCATCTCCTCTGCCTGGACCTCCTGCCCTGCCCCCGCCCCCGCCCCCCAGATCCGCAGAAGCGGTCACCATGTGCTCTGACCACCAGCTTACTGTCTCTGGCTCTAACTTTCCTGTTCACTCTGAGATGTGAATTGTGGGTAAGACACACAGTGAGCCTCTATCAGAATGTATGTGAGGATTGTGCTGAGGGGTTGGTGGTGGGATGAAGCTTCTGGTGTGGTCACCAGGGAGGAGAAGGTGTCTAAGGACAGCTCAGGAGGTGGCATCTATGACATATCAGAAGGCACTTCAGGTCTCTCTTTGAAATCCCCAGGACCAGAACCCCTAGGACTAGAGCACCTATCACTTTCCCCAGAGCCTGGCAGGCTCCTGTAGCACTGTGCCTTCTCAGTCTCATGGAGCCTCTCACTCTCCCGAGCATGAACACAGAACCGGCAGGCATTGGGTGCACAAATGGTATCTCATGTGAGTAGAGAACTTGATCCAGTTCAGTTGGCTGACCCTTCTCTTCTGAGTTGCGCTCACAGCCACCAGGCAGACCCACGTCCCCTGCCACGTGTGGGCTCTGCTCAGGTTGGGTCAGGTCAGGTGAGTTACCAGGAGTGAAGGAAATGAGGGACTGTGGCTAGAGATGGGTCAAGCCAGAGTGCCACACTGATCCAAGGCAGCGCCCAGCAGAAAGCCTGTGGGTGTGGAGGAGAGAGCAGGAAACAGAGCCGAGCTGAAGTGCTGGCAGCCGCAGGTGGGTTTGGTATGGACCTCCAATGCCCAAGCTTAAGACTTGAAATCCTGGGATGACTCCTCCAGGCCTCCTAGATGAAGTCTAACCTCCCTCCAAGGCTCTCACAGTCGGCCCCCACCTGCCTTCTCACCTAAGTTTTCAGCAGCACCTCAGCCACAAGCCCTGGGCCCCAGCCTGTGGGTGACACCTCACACCAGGTGGGCGCTCCGTCACCACCTCCCTGAATCGTCCTCTCTGGCTCTCCCCACACTTGCTGTCTGGAAAAGTCCTTTTTCTTAGAGGCTCGTGTTAAAGGCCCTGCCCTCGAGAAGCCTGCCGGCCCCACCACTTGCTCCAGCTCCAGCTCCAGCTCCAGCTCCTCGGGTTGGCCTGACAGGAACCAAGTGATCACCCACCAAGTTGTTGGAGATTTTGTATTTACTCAGCACCTCCTGGCATACCTGCAGCTGCTCTGGGCCCTGGTGAACCAAACTCAAACAGAACAAGCCCTAAAAAGTCATAGGGCAGTCCCAACACATAAACTCCAGGCCATGGAGAGGCAAGGGGAGAAGCTAGACTGGTCAGAGCTGTGAAGCCCAGCACGACTGTACTCTGACTTCCCTTGGTACCTAAAAATGGACCACAGCTCTTACTCTGCCTTTGAAGCCCTCTGATCAGCCCTGTGGTCTGCTCACCTCCTGACCTTCTGCATGATTCTCCATGCTTCACCCACCCGGCCTTCTGCTGCTAAATGAACGCCACGCCCCCTGTGTCCCAGGGCCTCTGTGTTGGCTACTCCTCCCCAGGATCACTTGTCACCCAATTCCTCCTGTCCTTCAGTCTCAGCTCATGTGTCACCTCCTCAAAAAGGCAGAGTCATCTCCCTGTCACCGCACTGTTACCACCCTCTAACAGGTCAGCTGCCCTTGTTTGTTTTCTTGTTTGTTTGTTTGCTTGTTTAGTGTTTCTCACACTCAATTCTCAGCTCCAAGGGAGCTGGGCTCTGTTCCCCATTCTATCCCAGCCCCTGGAACAAGCGGGGAATACACTGAGGACTGCCATTGGCGTCAGATGCTCCACCACGTGCACAAGTTATTTCACGCTTCTCTGTTCAGGCTCCTCGCCTATCAGAAGGGGGGCGGGAGCCTCCCATTTGGGTCGCTCCAGGTGAAAATCATAGTGCTCTGAAACTCCTTGGCCCAAGGATGTGGAGCGATTTTACGAGAGGAATGGTGCCAGCCAGCAGCCCACCCCCTCAGAGCCTGGTGCCATGGACTCTGACTGGTGCCCTACCACATATCCTCTGTGAGTGGAGAGAGACCAACCCCTGAGGATAATTGTCAGTCTGGCTGCAAAGTCTCCAGCCTGTTTCCCCGCTCTAGTCACCTCGACGTATTGGTTCCATTGGAACCTTGAACTCACCCCATCCTGTAGAAACCCCCTGCCGATCCCTCACTGCCCCTCCTTGCTCCTCACTCATCAGAATTAGCAGACAATAAAGGCACCGATCATCAACTGAATGACTGACACATTGTGAAGTATCTCATAGAAAAGTTGTAAGACTTGAACTAAAGCTGAAACGGTTAGCTGCCCAAGGCGTTGCCCGTGAACATAGGAGGACAGCTGGGTTCTTCCTAGAGTGTCTTGGCTGTTCTGGAAGCTCTGGAGCAGATGGACTAGAGGAGCAACTGTGGCCAGCCTTCTGGAGACCTCAAGGTTCCCTGGATTTGGACACAGCACTCGGGGCCTGAGGCCCTGTATCAGTTCCCTGTGGCTGCTGTAACAAACCCCATACGTGCGGTGCTGAAAACAATATACGTTTAATATTTGACAGCTCTGGATGACAGGTGCCTGAAATGGCATCATGGGATTAAAATCAAGTAGTCACAGTGCTGTTTCCTCCAGGGGGTTTTAGGGGACAATCGCTCCCTTGCCTTGTCCAGCTTCTTGACCACCTGCACTCATGCCACAGCCCCTTCCCGTCTTTAAAGTTAGCAGCACAGCATCTTCCCACCTCTCTCTGACTCTTGACCTCCTGCCTCCATCTTATGAGGACCCCATGAGACATTGCTCATCCCCCCTCCACCTTATAAGCCAAGATGGTCTCCCCATCTCAAGACCTTTAACTTATGCAAAGTCCCCTTTGCTTTGTAGGGTGACATATCCCCAGGTACTGGGGATGTGGACATCGCTATGCCTACCACCGGCCCTGAGCACATGAGCCTGCCTTGGGGGCACCAGGCTGGGACTCTGCCCGCAGCCTCCCTACCGACTCTGTTCAAAGTAGAACTCAGTGCGGACGGAGGGTTCAGTCTCCTCGGTGAGTCGAACCGGCTGCTGGGGCTCAGCCGGGCCACAGAGAAACCAGCCAGGACGGGCTGCAGCCTCGAGCCTGAAGGCGGAGCCCAGGCTTCTCTGGAAGAAGGTGAAGCGTGTGGCCTGCTCGCCGCCCTTGTACAGGTCCTCGATGCTCACATCCTGGGGAGGGGGGGAGGCAAGCGGCCGGCTGCAGGGTGAGGCTGCGGAGGAGGCGGTCAGGCCTGGAGGCTGCAGGCTTAGCCAATGAGGGACAGGGCAGGGAGGGTCTTTACTGGGAACGGCCTCCTGAGGGCTGTGGGGGACAAGGGTCTTGACAAGGTACCCACAGGTGGGAGCAGAGATGCCAGAGTGCCCTGGAGGACAGGCAGCTCTGCAGGGTCCCCTAGAACAGGATGCGGCTCACCTCCAGCTTCAGGGCAGGCCCCTCTCCTGTCTCCACACAGGCCAGGCAGCGCCTGCCTCCTTGGATCCCCAGGAAGATGGGGAGTTGGGTGCGATCCAGGTCTCTGTTGGGAAGTATGCAGACCTTCTCTGGGAAGGAAGGAAGAGAAGAGAGAGCCAGGGCATGAGGGGACCCACATCATAAGTTCTGGACGAGCTGCGTTTGGGCAGGAACTGGGCCAGGGCACAGCAGGATGAACTAGGACACCTTCAGGGTCATGCCCTCTTACTAGGAGGGGGTCTCAGTTGTTCCCTGCCTCTTCTCACTGTCCCCAGAGATAGGAGGGTGGGGAGAGCATGTGGCAGATGGAGCCTGGGCAGGTCCTGGTGGCAGAGACTCAGGGCTCACCTGCACAGCAGTTGTCCGATTCAGGGTCTCCCACCAGGAGCTGGTCGCCTCTTAAGTACAAAGCCTTCTGATCGGCATCCTTAATTCTGGAACAGATGGCAATACTGATGGCACTGCTGAGCCCCAACCCTACAATCTGATTACAGACTAAGTATCTGGGGTTGTTCTCCTCCTACAGGTGAGAAGGGGCAGGTAAGGACCAGGTCATCTTAAGGCAGGAAAGGCTTCCTGGATCTCGTCAGAGACTGCACCTCTGCCCTTTACAAGGCTTGGGCTCTGGCAGGCCTTCAGGACATTGAGGGGAGCGGGAGCCATCTCACTGGGGGTAGAGAAGTTTCTGGATGATATAGCCCTTTCCCACCTCCTTCTGGAGAAATCTTCTCAGGAGGCTGAGATGTCTCTGGCATACAGTGTGTCTTCTTCTGGGTTTTCTGGGCCTGCCCCAGTTATCCATAAATGTTTATTTTCTTATTAAAGGAATTAATTGAGTGTTTATTGAAGTGTGATTTGCTTTTCAGCTATCTAAGCACTTTTTAATAGAAGAAAATCCATAAATTGGGGGGGGGGGGAATTCTATGTGATAGTAAATAAGCCACACAGTTCCCTGTACCCAGCAGGTGAGCTCTGGGACACCCATATTATGGAGGCCAAGTAAAGAGGTCGGCAGAAAGCTGGAGCGGCCTGATGACAGCCCCTGGGCTTGGCCGTGGTTTAATGGTGGCCTGGGAGGGTGGCTGCGTGGGTGGGGCTGAGAAACCATGCTGAGCGAGCTTGCGCATGGCTATTAGCTCAGTTGCCTGGCTGGTTTCAGAGACATTTGTCGGCCATTCTCAGACCCGAGGAGCCTCCTTACTTTTCGGGGCAGAGGCTCAGGGCCAATGCCGCTGCCTCCAGGAGAGCTTCCTTTCTCAATAACAGCTAATTACAATAGCCTTAGCTAATGACTATGTGTTTAAAGCAGGTTCACTTACACAATAAAAAATAAACATCTGCCAAAACCGGTTTGGCTCAATGGATAGAGCATCGGCCTGCGGACTCAAAGGTCCCGGGTTTGATTCCGGTCAAGAGCATGTACCTTGGTTGTGGGCACATCCCCAGAAGGGGGCGTGCAAGAGGCAGCTGATCGATGTTTCTCTCTCGTCGATGTTTCTAGCTCTCTATCCCTCTTTCTTCCTCTCTATAAAAACTCAATAAAACATATTTTTTTAAATAAAAAATAAATAAACATCTGAGGAGCCTGGGCTTCCCAATTGGTCCTCCAAGACAGTGTGTAATGCATCTGCTGGCCAGAGTCTATTTGGAGACCTGAACCCAAGCTAGATACCCCAAGGTAGGCATCTGTCTTGTCATTTGTGTGTTTTGTGCATGTGTCTTGACTTCCAGCCGCGCTGTGACTTCCTGAAGCCCCGATTGGCCCATGTTGAGACAGGATGTCTGTGCGGGACCTGAGGAAGGCACCCCAGTAGCCAGTGTATTTTATTTTCATTACATCCCATCACCTTCCCTAAGGGTTGGGGTAATTTGCATAGAAAGTCATAGTCAGTAAAGAGTAAACTGTAAGTAAATACCCAAATGTCGAACAAGATAAAATGCAAGTAAGACACAGAAACCTGGATTAGGAGCGAGGCCATAGAAGCCAGCATATGGAGATGTCACTGAGACACAGAATGTCCCTTGAGCATTCAGAGAGAGGATGGAGCAGCACAAGAGGATGTGCAGTCTGGGCCCTGTCTCTGGGTGACATCTGGGAATTTGTTTAACCTCTGAGCCTGTTTGTCAATCTGTAAAATGAGCTTAGTAACAACCTTTCATGGATTTCTTAGGATAAAGACAAGACAGTAAATGGCTGGCATCGTGCAGATGCTCAGGAAGGAGACTATTGTTATTGGGGTGGTGATTAAGCTTAATTACAGGGCATTTGAGGTTTCTAGGGTAAGAAGGAGGCTTACCCTTCTGCCTCGGCCTCTTTCCCTCTCCTGGGCCATCCCCAGGCTCCTAAGCAAGAAAGGGAGGACTTACATGTAGTATCTTGCCATGGGGAGGGAGCACATTCCTCCAATCTCAGGTGACTGGTCCTTGAGGGAAAAGAGAGAAGGGCTGTGAGAAGAGGGCAGTGGAGCTGGGGGCAGACACCCCATGCGCCCCAAATCCCCAGGCACAGGATGGAAGATCCCTCCAGGCCGCTGTTCCATAATTGGCCCCGAGTCCACCGAGGTCTCCCTAACCACGTACACTCCAGGCTGCGCTGGCCCCTCTCATTTGGACATCTGGGAACAGGTCGAGCTGGCAGGGGTGTGAGCTTGAGAACGTGCCCTGGTTCCAGCCCTGCGAAATCGGAGAATACATTCCCCAAATGGTTTCTCCAGGAACACTTCCCAAGCTGAGCCTGTGGTGGTGGGCTGGAGCCTCACAGCTTGAGGATGGATGGGATCACTGGAACCTCGCCCCACTTCCCAGAGGCATAATCACCACAGCCGCCCTCCCCCTCTGAGCAGGAGGTGTGGACCTTGCCCTGTAGAGTGAGACAGCTTGTTCTGAGGGCTTGATTGCCTTGCCCAGACTGTGGAAGAGAGAGGCAATCCAAACCCTGACAAGCTCCTGCCACGACACCATGTGGAAACAGGACAGGCTCAGGCTCAGGCTCAGGCTCAAGGTATGAGTGATTGAAACTGAAGCCAGCTGAAACCAGTCTGGCTCAGTGGTAGAGCATCGGTCTGCGGACTGAAAGGTCCCGGGTTTGATTCCAGTCAAGAGCACGTACCTTAGTTGTGGGCACATCCCCGGTAGGGGGTGTGCAAGAGGCAGCTGGTCGATGTTTCTCTCTCATAGACGTTTCTAGCTCTCTATCTCTCTCCCTTCCTCTCTGTAAAATATCAATAATATATATATATTAAAAAAAAAAAAGAAACTGAAGCTAGTGTCCCCATGTAAATCCCAGACTACAAAGCCTCTCCTTCCAACCAGGTAATCTCCCCAGAGCTTTGCCCTAAAATGACTTTCCAAAGGGCTGGTCGGGAATCTAGTTTGAAAAGAACCAGAGCAAATTAGGGCCTGGGTGTGGTAAGAGTTGGAAAATAGCCCAGAAAAGTAAAATGCAAGGATGGCTAGGGCTGAGGTTTACTGAACAGGTAAGATTCTCACCAAGAAGGGGAAAGAGAAGAAATAAGATAAGAGAGCAGAAAATAGAGGGGGTGGGAGAAGAAAATCGGTAGAAAGGAGCAGGGCTCAGAGAGGAAGAGGGAGGCGATGGGGATGTGTGGAGGCAGGTGAGAGGACAGGTTGATCTTGATGACGAGCTCCAGCCACTGCAGCAGCACCGAGCTCCAAGGCCTGGGTGTGAGAAGTGGTGAGACTGAGACACATTACTAAATTACATTTAGTGCTTGATCTACCTCAGCCCATTTTCTGTCTCTGGGCTTTGCAGTCAGAATGAAGGTTCGTGGGAGTAAAGGATAACAGGGCACCAGGCAGGACTGCAATTCTGGGAGATATTGGTGATGTGATCAAAGTATTAAAAAAGCCTTGTGCTTGGTAAGTTCATCCATTGCGCTCATTCTAATGAAATATAATAAGAGATTGCCCAAACATTAAGTCACAAATTAAGTATGGTAGCAACCATACTTGGGTAAAAACTGCTGTTTCAATTTTAACCCTGCTATTCTGGCTTCGGCACTCGCTTACTTGCTTAAACAATAAGGTAGTTGCCTCAACTTCCAGAATGAGACCTGGAGGCTAAGGCAATTTTCCTGTGCCTGTGGGCCAGAACCACAGGAGATTGATTCCCACTGACTCAGTAGCTTCAGGGGTAGAAACTGCAGATAACCGTTAGAGATTAACCTATCAACTCTGCTATCACAAGATAGGGCCGCATTCCAAGGTCCAGCAGGACGTGGCTGAGAGCCGCCCTGCTGGTTGTTCCCAGCCTTTAGAATTTAGAATTCAGAACAAAGGAAAATTCTTGTGGTTTAGACCTTTAAAAGGACTGGAACAGTGGAGTTCTGAGTGTAGCCACCTGTGTGTGGTGCTCTTGCGGCTTGTCCTGTCAATAAATCCATGCCTGCTTTTTTTAATCTATCAGCAGCCTCCAATGGTCTTATTCTGACTCCAGGATTTGACCCCACAACAACAAAGATCTTCACTATATCGATTTCACAATAGCAGGAAGTTAGAAATAATCTAAACATTCAATAATAGGCCACTGATTTTAAAATTATGGCAAATTTAGTAAATAAGAAAAGTATGTGTACATTAAATATGATATTGTAGAAGCAGATTTTATGACATAGAAATGTTCCAGGTATATCAAGTGAAAAGTGCAGGATATAAATCATGCATAGGTTATGATGCCACTGAAACCCACAAGCATTCAAAGACACAGAAGCAAAGGATGCCCACATTGCTACAGCACTGACCTGCGGTAGCAAGATCATAAATGGTTTTTATTTTTTTAAGATGTTAACATCTTCCTATATAAATATGAATTTCAGTTTTAGTATAAAGTAAAGTAAGCTTAATTTTCTTTTTAATCCTCACCCTAGGCCTAGGATATTTTTCCATTGATTTTTTTCTTCTTTTTTTGAGAGAGAGTGGAAGAAAAGGGGAGAAAGAAAGAGAAAAACATTGATTGCTTGGATCCCAACCTGGGTCCAGGGATTGAGCCTGCAGCCCAGGTACATGCCCTTGATCAGAATCTAACCTGGGACCCTTCAGTCCGAAGGCCAATGCTCTATCTACTGAGCCAAACCGGCTAAAGCAGTTTTAATTTTTTTTTAAGTGAAACGTTCAGATAAAGTCACTGGCTCCCAAAAGTGCCTGCCCTTTGAGTCACCTGGGGACTCTTGATGATTCTTTCCTAGGCTTGGCGTGATCCCAGTGATCAGCCAGGCTTGGACCACTAGGCTAACTCCGTTCTCTCTCTGGTGAACATGTCATTCATTGGCAGCTATTGCTAAAAACAGATTCTGATTCCCTCAGTCTGGGGTGGGACCTGAGGCTATGCATTTCAAATTTGCAACCAAGTGCCAATGCTACTGGTCCCTGGACCAAACTCTGAGTAGCAAAGCACCAGATGATCCCCCAGCCTAGAGAGGTCCCCAGCAGCATGGCCTCGACAAAGCCACCTGATGCTGTGCTCTCTCTCTCTCAGCCAAACTACAGGGGATCCTTTGGTTGTGGCAGCAAAAGTATGCGCATCCTGGTAGCTCTGCCAAGGTCTGGCTGGGGCAGACCCAGTGGAGGGTCCTATGTGAAGCTGGACCAGCGGGATTCCCACAGTCACTATCGGCTCAAAGAACTGGCAGAAATTCAGGGCAGCTGAGTCCCATGGAGCCCCAGAAGCCTCCAGTCCTGGCATTGCCCCAAATTCCAGTGTCTCCTGTACAGGCTCCCACATCAGCCCCTGACTGGGTTCTGGCTTCACTGTGATGGAGTGAGGAGGAGGGAGAAGTCCATGTCTAGTCCATCAGGGAACCCAGGGCCCTCATTCCCTCCCAGTGTGCCACATACTCCATCCCCAGAGCTTTTCCTTCTCTTTTGCCCCCAAGTGGCCTTTCACTGGACTTTGTTCCGTACCTCTCCTTAAACACCATCTCTGGCTGTCACAGAGCTCATCAGTTCTCCTGTCCTGGGTACCAAATAGCCTCAGATATCCTCCATGCTATTTGCACACCATCCCCATCCTATGTTCTTTTTGATCTCCTACTGTGAATATGTTCTCTAAGACCCACATTAGTTTCTGTGTCACCAAAACTAGACTCTTTCTCAATCCTCTGATAGTTGGCCACTGCCCCTTGGAACCCTTGGTTGACTGCCTCCCTTCACACCTCTCCATGTCCTCTTCTCGGATATTGTAGAATCACCCTTCCTTGGAAGCATCCCTAACACTGGAAGCCACAAGTCAAAGTCCTAAGCACTTCTCTTCCATTTCCCAGAGTTTCAATTCACCCATTTCCATAACTGCAATGATCATGTTAGTCTACACCCCTAAGTCCAGACTGAACACCCCAGTTTATCTCCAGCAGCTACAGGACACCCCCTTCTGGACATCTTACCATCACACCCAACTACATATTTCAAAGGTCAAATTGATCACCTCTTGCTCACCTACCCCCAGTCCAATCTCCTTCCCAGTTTTATTTCTCCCACCTACACAATCTTCCTCCAGCCAGTGAGATACAAAACCCGAGGGTCATTGACCATTTTGCCCACATCTCCTGACTCTATGTTTGATTCATTAACAAGTTCTGACAGATCAGTGGTTGGCAAATTCATTAGTCAACAGAGTGGCAAACCGTGGCTCATAGCCACATATGGCTCGAGAGCCACAGTTTGACGACCACTGTAATAGATTATTCTTTAAAATTAACTTTTATTTCTTAACAGCCATTAGACCTTGCCTGTGTTCCTGGTTTTTCTACCTTCAATCCAGACCAACATGGACTCATCTTCTAAGTACTGCTCTCACCCATCCCCGCCCAGCTCTACAATGCACGGTGGCTGCTCTTTCACCAGCCTCTGGCCCAGATCTATTTGTATGAGCGTGTCTCAGTTCTCCCAGGTCACTGAGCTACCCCTCTAGGCATACGACTTCTTCCTACCTCCCAATGGCCACACTTCGAGATGTCTTTGCTTCCCCTGCCCCAAAAGTCATTCCTCCTCACTGCTGTCCACTCTGACCTGTGGCATTAGGGCCACTGAACATGGAATCATTATCTACAGGTTAAATGTCTAGGTCTGCAAAATTAATTGGCAGCTCAGAGTAACAAGCCATACAAGTTCATTTAACCTCAACCCTCAGTTTCAGCATCTATAAAATCATGAAGTTATAGTATGTGGTTATTAAGAATCAGATCAAACTATCTATGATGCCATGACTCAGAGTTTAATAAATCTTTACTATTGCACCCTACTCTGCACTCCTATTAAATTTCACTGTATTGTTTATTGTTCTATCTATAAACATTTGTTTCCCTCATGAAAATTAACACAATCTTGCAGCCATAAAGCATGGCTTATAGCTCCCACCAACCTCCTTCTGACACAAGTGGTGCTCATGGGCAGAACACAGAACCACACAATGAATTTAAATGGCAAAGTGGGCTCAGGACCTAGTGCTGCTACTAATTTGTATTCAGCCTTGGATAGTCCCCTTTATCCTGGGCTTCCAACTTATTATCATTGGAATGAGTAGCTGGCCCAGACAGTACTTTTAAAAATTAAGTTTTACACAGAAATTTAAACATAAAATGGATAAAAAGGGCATGCTTTTGCTGAGTCAAGGTGTGATGGATACAGCAGAACATGCAAGCATTATCCTTAAGCACTACAGTAGGCACTGGGGTATCTCTAAAGAGCCCAAACCTCACTAAGCACTACTGAACACCACTGGCCTAGAAAATTCTTCTGGCATTTCATTCTAAAGCATATAGTCCCAAATATTAACATTATCTCGATTCAACTTTCTCCTCCAATTCCTTCTATGTGCCCTGGAACTTACCCAGCATCCCATGGTGTTCTGTGGATAGAACATCTTTTCATCTAGAGATTTTCCAGGAGGAGTTAAGGAAAGGAGCATATTGGGGGTGTTGATAGAAGGGAGAAGAAAATAGAGAGAACACTGCCTGCCACCACTGACCTGTAAATCCTCAGTGCCTGGAACCGCCAACTGACTTCTCCTGGGCACCTGCCTGGGTTTATACTCTCTGATCTGGTGGGTTGGGCCTGCAGCATCTTTAAAATTGGCTCCAGGATGGGAAAGAAGAACCTATGGATTTCACAATGTCTACAGCAAATATGGGTAATGAGAAGGTGGAGGTATTAATGAATGTTTGTTTGCAGAAGCCGAGCGCTGGGCCCCTGCTCATAGCTACTGTCATTGACACTGTTATTGGTGGTTTGGGCCACTAGACAAACAATGCTGGGATCAGATGTCCTCATGTTGCCTTCTCTTTGGTACCCATGGGCTCCATTCTAGACTTAAAGGTGGCAGAGGCAAGTGGAGTGAGTCCAAGGGGCCTAAGGGCAGAACAACCTCTGATGGCTGAAGCCAGGCAGCGTAAAAGTGGGGCCTGAGCGCATATGGGCATGACCCTGTTTGGAATGATGGGAGGTACATCCAATAGCTGGAATAAACTTGATGAGACAGAACATCTTACAAAATCCATGCTCAGAGGACATTGAACTTAGGTCATCCTGAACTGACCAGGTGCCATGTGCCCTGGATGACTACAGCACATGACATGATGTGAGCAGGGCCAGGATAAACACTCAGCCCCTAACTGATAGAACTTATTTCAGTCCATCCATCTACACATCTGTCCATCCATTCATCCAGCTACCCACTCACAAGGGGCAGAATACTTAGGTGTAGTGTTCTCTGGGGACCAATGCCTTATTGTAATTCTTCCTCTCAGAACATTTACAAAGTTCCACGCAGGGCTCAGGGAGGAAGTGGGAGAGGTCAGTCTAACACCCCAATATCTTCAGAAGGAGAGATAAGAAAAGATGGGCAGGAACAGGACCAGATTTCTGTTTTCTAAGGCCAGCAATCATTCTTGACCCCCTCTCTCAATCTCTTGCCCCTCTGTGTAAAGGGCCAAAGTGTGGGGTATGATACCAGGCAATCAGTGAATGTTTATTCACACTGCTATATGACAAAGACATTCATTACATATCCCTGTTAAGTAACTTTATAGTCCATCTGGGGAGCTAAGTCATAAACACTTGAAAAGTCAATTAAGAAGACCAGACTCTAATCTGTGGGCCAAGGGCATATTGTGTTAGAGACAATACAGATAAACAATTTCCTTGAGTGAGAAACCAAATTTATATAATTTTAAGGGTCTTAGACATGACATAATGGGTGCTACAACATCCCTGAGTAATAGGTTAAGCAGGCTCTACTTCAATACCTCCAGGGCCAGAGACCTCACAACCTCTTGGAAAAACCCTAATAGTGTGTGTGGTCGTTATGGTTAAAATTTTCAGGTCACACAGGAAAAATAGCTCTATCCATTCACTGGCCCTGCTGGTGTATTCTGGAGTCACATAGAATGAATGTATTCTCCTATTAAGAGGGCTTGTAGTCCTTGAGGAGGGCTCTCCCTGGGCAACTTCTTTAGGATATGAGCCCTCAGCACTTCTGCTTCTTTCCTTAGACATGGCCTGGGACCCTCTCTGCTCTTCAGAACACACTATTGTCCTTAGTGATGACAGCTGGCACAGACTACATATGTCATAGATATATACCTCTGTAAATACTGGCTGAGGCTTGGGGCTTGTGCTGAAATGGAAGAAATCTAAAAACAATGAAACCTATTTCATTTGAATGTCATGATTCCAAGGCCTCTGCTTCATATTCACAGCATTTTTCATTCTTTTCTCTTCAATCAACATGTCAGCTTGTAACCAAAACCAAGGTTTGGCTATTTGGTGCCACAAAAGCCAAACTTGTGAGACAGGTGCTGGTGAAAAAGGAAAGAGGTTTATTCAAGTGCTAGTCACCTGAGAAGACGGGGACTCTTGTCATAGCCCATCCCAACATCTCAGTGCAGGCAGCATTTATATAAGGAAGGGAGAGGGAAAGCAGAACAAAGAGTTCGAGGAGATGGTGTTGAAAAGTCATTCTATATGCAGACCAGTACAGTCCTTTCCAATAAGGATCTTGGTCAAGTGACAATCTGGTGTGCATCATCCTAGTTTTACAGTTAAGGGTCAGGGACAACTAAAGATTGGAGTCTGTATCTTCTAAAGTTAGTTCCTAGGATTCTTATACAAACATGCTGTTTATCTACAAGCAACATACCAGAGTCAGCATTTACAGAAACAAAGTCAAAAGAATGGGAGGGAGGGGGTATGGTTACAATTCCCCTGCTACATGCGCATCCCTGCTAAATCCCTTTTGAGTTTTATCATCCTACAAGTGATGAAGAGTCACTTCAGGCTGTAGAAGCTTCAGGAATGAAGGAATTTCAGTTGCTCTCTAAGGGTGGGGCAGCTGAAATTTAGATGGAGGAGGAAGAAGAATGTTCCAGAGTAAGAAATGGCTCTCACATCCCACTCATTGAATTCCAATTGTCAAAGATTATGCAAGGTACTTGGAAACAAGCTGATGCAGCCTTTACTTTGAGGTCAAATTAGGGACCAGAGACCCCAAGTCAACTTATTACAGTGAGGGGAAGGTCACATAGAGGTACACATAAGACAGTGTCAGAACAGATGACCAGGGATCTCAATTCAGCAGAAGCTCCTCAAAAGAGGTGATAATCAGGGAACATAGCTGGGCTTGTGGGCACAGAGTGTGAACTGGATCTACAGAAAGCCTGGTGTCTGGAGCCATGTTCTCAGCACTGAGGCCTGGGAGGCTGTGGCTGAAGGTCTAGGAGGCAGATCCTCTGGCCTGGTCACCCCTTGCTAGTCCTCAGTGGAATCCATGCTGGTCTGACGGGTGAGGAGCAATACAACACCTGGCTCAGATTTGAGCCCCTCCCTGGCCTCTGCTCTCATCCCCAGGGTTTAGGTGGGAACATTGGGGTCACAGTCCTGACACACATGGCTGGAGGTCCAAAGGTAGTCAAAGAAGAACGGAATCTTGCAGAAACAGAGAATATTCGGCAAATTTAGTATGATCAACATTTAAATTGAATGTTTAAAGAAGTAAAGGGGCCAATGTTCACTTTGAGAAGAAAAATGAAAATATTGGAGAAAATTGCAATCACAATAAAATAAGTGCATTTATTTATTTTCCCTGTGTATTAGTCATCTATTGCTGCCTAACAAGTGTCCCCAAGAGCTTAGTCATTTAAAGCACCAGATGTTTTTCTTCTCACATGGTCTTGGGGGAACGGGGTGCCTACAGCAGCTTGCTGGGTAGTTCTGTGTCACTGTCCTCCCAGGTTCCACTCAGCAGTGTCATGGCTGCCTGATCAGGGTGGGAGGGGCCATTTCCATGCTCATTCACATGGCCCTTGGCAAGAGGCGTCATTCTTCACCACTCGGGTCTCTATTGGCTGCTTACAACACACAGCTGCTTCCCCAGCTCAAGGGAACAAAGAAATGAGAGAGACCAATGTAGATGCTGTGGGAGTTTCAGAAGTGGCATCACATTCCTTCTGCCATATTCTGCTGGTCACAGAGAGGACTGGTGCAATGTGGGAGGGGACACAGTGTGGGAGGGACCCCAGGAAACTGGAACGTTCATTTCCTAGGGCTGCCATGACCAACTACCACAGACTTGGTGATTTAAAACACCGGGGAAGTGCTCTCTCTCAGCTGGGGAGACTGGCAGGACAATGCCACCTCCTGGAAGGTGCCTGGGCCATGGCACTCCTGCCTTATTGTAGCTCAACTCCAGTCTCTGCCTCAGTCTGCACACAACCTTCTTCCCTGGGCCTCCTGTTCTTACCAGGACAGCAGGCATATTGGATGAGTGAGGGGCCCATCCAATACAGCATGGCCTCACCCAATTGCATCTGTAAAGGCCCTAGCTCCAAATAATGTCACAGTCTGAGGTTCCTAGAAGGACATGGATTTAGGGGGACATACTCAACAAGCACTGGAGACCCTGGGAGGCTGAATCCCACATCCTGAAACCTCAGGGACCGTGACCACTCCTGGTCAAAGAGCAGGGTGTTCTCTCTGTCCGTTCCCTCCCCAGGAGACTCCAGCCACAGGCACCCACCAGGCCCTCCTTCCTAGCCTGCTGAGATCTGACCCAAAGGCAATCACCTATCTTATTCCCAGGAAGTGGGAGCTGAGGACAACCAGAAATGATGTCTGCTCTGTTCACCTCGAAATTAATTCTTCTGATCATGACACAGGTAATCCATCTTCAGTGTAGAACAATTAGAATATACAAAAAAATAAAAAGAACAACAAAAAGTCACCTAATACCTGACATTGCTAAAATTGAAGTAAACTCTTGAAGACTTTTTCTTATATTTTTAATTAAATATGTATTTTTAATTAAAATGGAATTATAAGATATGCCACTGTGTAACTTGCTCTTCTTGCTTAAATGCATCTCCGTGTGAATAGACACCAGCATCTTGGATTTTAATTGTACCTTGGGTTTCAAAAGGAGTGACTGCCTTCCCATCCTCGGTCTTCCAAGCTGGAGCCATGCCCTTAGGCACCATCATCCTGCTGTACCCATCGTGAGAGCATGAGGGTGGGGGTGGAGAAGGCACAAATGATGGCAGCTGAATTAAGAGAAGGGGAAGGGACTGGGACTTGGGTCCCTAACCCTTTACCCTGCACAGAGGTAGTGATGGGACCCCATGTGGGCAGTTGGTGGCCCTAATAGGTTCAACTTGGGATGGGGCTGGCCTGTGGGGTTCAGGGGCACTGGGCAAGGTACCATGAAGCATGAGGATTCCCACCACTCCCTTTTTTTACCTGGTGTCATTTTTGCAAGGTTCCATACCAGGAGCACCACCCGGCAGGGAAAGAACCTGAACTAATCACCAAATCTTAAAGGATTTATGCAAACTGGGAACCAGGAGAAGGGAGAGTGGCCATGTGCCGAGATAGTCAAGTGGGGCCTGAGAACAGAGGAGGGTGGTCGCTTGGCCCTCCTCCTCTTCCTTCTCCACTCACCCCTGTGGGCTCTGCCCCGGGTCCTGGGAGATGGGTTGCCCTAGTCACATTGCTGGAAGTAGAAGTCCATGATGGGGTGGTCCCAGCTGGCATCCCCTGGGAGCTGGGTAAGCCTGAGAGGCTGGTCCGCTTCGGGCACAGTGCAGAGGAACCAGCCCGGAAAGGCAGCCGACTCGAACCTGGAGGTGAGCCCCGTGTCCCGTCTGTAGAAGGTGAAGCCCCTGGAACTCTCTGGGCTGCGGTAGAGCGCCATAATGTCCACTGGCTGCAGGCAGAGGGCACAGCAGGTGAGGGGGCGAGTGGAGCGGTCAGGAGGGCTGGGACGAGGGATTGGAACATGGAGGGCTGGGACGAGGGATTGGAACACAGGGCAATAACAGAAGCTGGTGGGAGAGGAGCTTGGCCTTGCCCTCAAGAAGCCCGGCCCCAGGGGTCCAGCATTGGCTGCTTAGTGGAGCCCATAGAACTCACCTCTAGTTTCAGAATCGGTTCCTGCCCAGTCCCACACGACAGGCACTGGCTCCCTCCCTGGACGCCCAGGATGACTGGAGAGAGGCTGCCATCCAAAAACCGATTGGGGACAACACTGATCTCCTCGCCTGGAGGAAGGAAGCCAGATGCAGGGCCTTGCCTGCCTTCCCTCCCACTCTCTGCCCACTCCCACCCCTACCCCACCCCCATCGTGGACTTGGGGGAACAGGTCTCTTAATAGGCGTGCTGTCCCCAGGCCTCAGCAGCTGTCATGTGAGGAAAGCTGGCCCAAAGACATCAAGGCACACAGCCCATTGTACCACCTCCCGCCCCCTCGCCCACCTTCTTGTCCACGATCAAATCCTCAAGCCTTCACCAGACCTCATAGGACACTGACCTCCTCCTTTAATACCCCTCCACACCCGGCCTCTCCTCGGAGTCATTTAAACATTTTTCTACCCCCTGGGAGATACCTAAGAACAGGAGAGGGCTTCAATCCTCTGGGCCATTCCCCCCACATGCACACATGTGTGCACACAGGCACTCAGACGCATGCACACATATGGTGTGCGCACACACAGCCTCACAGAGGGTCTGCCTGGCCCCAGGCCCAGCGAGCCTGTCCCAGGCAGGCAGGTGAGGCTGTTGCAGAGAGAAGGGCCTGCCGCTCGGCTCACCGTGTGTGGCACAGAATGAGTAAGCACCAGGCCAGGGGTGCCACCCGCTCTCAGGGCCCTGCCACTCTGAGTGACCAGGGGTCCCCTAGAGCAGAAGGGACTCAGGGTAAAGGGACAGAAACCCTCCCCGGTGAGAACAAAGGCCCAGGGAGCCCACCGGGTTCTCCCAGCACTGGATGTGTCCCAGGAAAAGGATGTGTGGCCTAAGTCCAGTTGTGAGGGCTGGACAATGCACTTGTCTTAGAAAACAGCCCCCATCCCCCATCCCCCCTCCCCCCACACAGCGGCGCCAGGTGGCACCGGGCACATGTCTCGCATTGCAAGGAGGTGCCACTCTTTTTGTCCTTGCGAGGAACCAGACTTCAGGGCGCCCTGGCTACTGTGTCAGGCCTGGGTCTTGCAAGGCTGTTCTAAGCCCTCCCAGTCCCTCCCCTCAGAGAGAGCCCTAGGGAAGAAGGGTCTGTTGCCACCCACCTTTCACGACCTTCCCTGCATGCCCCCCGCCGGCCAGCAGCTGGTTATCCTGCAGATAAAGCACCTTCAATGCTGCATCCTTCATTCTGGAACATCAGGACAATGACACTCAGTCAGGGAAGTGGGAGGGGGGAGTCCAGCTTAACGCACTCCGGAGTCCCCCAATCCCGGGCACTGCCCTGCTCTGCCCGCTATGCCAAAGGAATGGCATGACCTTCTTCCAGTCTCACTGGCCCCACAGCCTCCCACAGAGCCTGGGGTCCTCTCCTTCACCCTACTCAGTCTTTCCTACACCAAGCAGCCCCTTGTGTCATGTTGGAAAGTTGGAGTCCCAGGCCCGTCCCACTCCGCCACCACGGCTGCCGACTTGCGATGGACAAACCGCTCAGAGCCGGTTCCTGCCCAGTCCCACACGACAGGACCTGGTTTACCCATCACATCCTAAGACAGCGAGTTCAACATGCCCGGCGCTCCCAGATGAAAACCCCACCCTCAGTCGTCACTGAAGACACCAGGGGCTTTCCTCCTGCTTGGCCACAGACACCCTGCTGCCGCCAGAATGTCTCTCATGTAAAATGCTTTCCTTTTACTTTTCACATGTGCTTCTCTTCTGTGAGCTCAGCCGATTCCTGGCGTCCTGTGAGGTGAAGGTGTGTCCCATGGGGGTTCCCCAGACGCCGTGTGGAATAAAGTGCACTGCGTACACCTGGCTCGGTGTTGGTTAATATGGACAAATCTCTGCCTCGAAGTTCCTCAGACTGTGCCTCTCACAAGGAGCCATAAAGAGCATGTCCCGCACTTACTCTGTCGGGAAGCCCCTGTGCACAATGGCTCACAGGACTGGGCTCCACGGAACACACTTTGGGAAAAGCTGTCGAGGCTCTGAGTACAGTGAGAGTGAGGACGAGTGTCATTAACGACTACCATGTCCAGAGCGTGGCCTAGGGCCTGGTCGCGCACCCTGGAGGCCTGACAGCCATTTTGTTGCTGTGGTTCTTTTGTCCCGGAGGCAGCGGGGCCAGTGAGTGGGGCAGGGGCCATGGATGCCAGGTCACACCGTGGGCATGACAGCGGGGCTCCGGCAGTCTCCTGACTTCCATCTCAATGTGGGTGCAGGAGGCTGCAGCTCCACACAGAGGGCCCCTGTCCCTCTATCCCCATGTGCCTGGGGGTGGGGAGGGGGGGAAGGGTGGGGAGAGCTGTTACCAGTGGCCCACTGCCCACCCCTCTTGGGGAGCTGCAGCCTCCCTGGGCCAGGCCTGTTCCTCCCAGAAAAGGCTGGACAGTGGGCACCTGCACTGTCCCCAGGACAGAACCATCCCCAAGGCTTATACTCACCGGAAGCACAGGGCCCCGCTCAGAACCATCCTGCCCTTCAGCGTGCGAACCGTCCTGTCGCGAAATAACTGGTGTTAGGAGGAAACAGGCTGAGCTGGCAGGGGCCTCTGACCCCCAGCATGTGAGCAGCCCCCACTGAGCAGGGGACCGTGGTCTGGGGTCAGGAGAGAAGGCCGGTCCTGCTGGGAGGATGGAATGAGCTCCAGGGGACACCTGAGCGCACCCCGTTCTCCTGGCAGAGCCACCGTGTCTGCCAGCTCCTGCGGGGACCGGGCAGCTCAGGAGGCCTGGCCTTTAATAACATGCCAGGGAGGGGCCTGAAACTGCCCCAGACAGGATGAGCAGGGTTCCCCACGCGGCTTCACGCCCCCCTCTCTCCCAGGGAAGGAAGGTTCTGGAGACCGTCTTCCTCCCAGCAGTTCTGACCGTTTCCGGGGTTTCCAGCTCCCACTGAACACTGGGTTCCTGGGCCTCAGTCCTTCCAGACCCAAAAGTGTCAGCGCAGAAGCAGCTCAGGGAAAGTCGACTAACAACCCCCTTCCTCCCTCTCTCCTTCCTTCCTCCCTCCCTTCCTTCCCTCTCTTCCTTCCCTCCTCCCCTCAATCCTCCAGGCCTGTGGAAGGTGCTGGAGGTGGGGCTCTCCTGCTTAGATGTTCAAGTCTGCACGTTCAGTGTAGAAAAACTTGAAAATCCAGGTCAGCAAAAGAAGAAAAACGCGTGCCTTTGCTACCAGAGCAGGACCAGAAACCCCAGACGCACAGCTTTTCCTCCGCACACGGGGAGCTGCCCGTGGCCCTCACACACCTGCATCGCAGGACCTGCACTGGTCAGCCTGCTGCTCAGGGAGCGAAGTCGCAGAGTGCCTGGCCACACCAAGCGTAAACAGTGATGTCCTCCATTCAACGGCTGTTCAGTAGTCCATTGTATAGAGGCGGCATCACGTACTTAGAGTAACCAATCATTGTTAGTCCTTTGCATTGTGCTTATCATTTTGCTATTGGAAATCGGGTTGTGACAAACATATTTGTATCGGCTTCTTGGCTCATTTGTCTGAAGATTTCCTTAGGAAACAAAATCGATCTCGTGCTCTCTGTGATTGATCTTTCTTCAGTCCCTAACCGGTAAAATAATCCGTAATTGTGTAATGACTCAGGCAATGCTCATCCATCCATGTACACTCTCTGTGATCGATCTGAATGAAAGGCAAGGGTCCAAGCGTAATAACAAACAGTTTAATTATGTCTTGAGTACCAGTGATAATCACCGACTGTTAAGGCATAAATTTTTTTAATTGTGTTCAGGCTTATTGAGCTAAATGATCCTTAAAGTGTTCAAGGATAAATAAAACATGAAGTTGTTCAAAAGTTAGAAAATAATCTCCTATCCTTCACATAATGCCCCTAATGTGATCAATCCATTTCAGAAAAACCAAAGGTGTGTAGAGGTTACCTTATTACAAAACTGTTAAACTGGCCAAACAAAAGTGACACTGAAATAGTGCAAAAAGTAATAAAACCAGAAAGAAATTCCAGAAGGTGTTGTTCTATAGGCAAAGCGACTTTAAGCAAACGGGCTTTTGTTTGCAAAGTGACTATACAGAAGTGGATATTATTTCACCTAAAAAGGTAAAATGCCATATGCCCAGGCTGCCTGCTCTGAGTCCCTGGTCCCAGTGAATTGCACCGTGTGCTCAGGACAAGCCATGGCTTCACTCTTTCCTCCTTCTGCCTAGAAAGGGATGACGCCAGTGCTGGCCTTGTCTGGCCTGTGGAGTAGGGAGGGTGGGGAGAGGGGGAGGGGGAGGGTCAGCACTTAGCACAAACCCACAGACACCTGCTCCCTGCACCCCATGTGGCCCCTCCTCCTGTACTCCTCCCAGGTGTGCCAAGAGGATACTGAGAATGTGGCAGAGACCAGGTTCACATTGACCTAAATCTGAGGCTGGTTCAAGACCAAACACTTGCTAACACGTCTCACCTGCCCCAGGGGTAGAGGGGGGGAGGCCGGCTTGGCTGGCTGCCCGACTGCGGCATATGTGGTGGGGCTTTCAGATTACTCACAGGAAAGGCTAACGTGTGCACGCACTCGCTGTCAGGCACTCGCTCAAAAGTGGTGCCGACACTGTGCCACAATGTGCAAGGTATGCTATTCTCATCCTGTTTCACTGTCGAGACTTGGAGAGGGTAAGTCACCCAAGGTAGAGATGAGTAACAGATGGAGCTGGTGTTGGTGCCCTGGCTGTTAAATTCCACTGACTCACCCACTCCCCAAGGCAAACAAATACATCATGACAAGCGTAGAGATTCCAGCAGCAGAGGGTGAGGACAGGTCGGCCGATCTCCCTACCTGGAGTCTGTGTGCAGGAAGGACCAATGGCTCCCTCAGAAGGACAGGCTTCAGGAAAGACCATGGAAACCAACAAACAGACTTGGGCCAGAGACACAGGCTCCACCAAGACAGAGTGGCCGCCTCAGGGCACAGAGAATTCTCCGCTCCTTTCGGAGACTTTGTTAGTGGGCATGGAAGAGATGGCGGATGATGCAAGGACACATGGCCTCCAGGGAGCAGTCGGCGGATAGAGACTTCCCCCTCCCCAGTCCTAGTCCCAGACACAGCCTAGGATCACTGTGGGGAGCGACAGAGGAGAGGTGCCACTTCACTCACAGCACAGTTGAGAAACACGGGATCCTTGTGAAATTACAGGGAGGCTGTGGGTCAGGCCCTGCAGCTGAGGGCTGAGCCCGGATGTGTTTGCTTAGTACCATGGCATCTTCCTGGGTGGGGGTTGGGGAGGGCTGCTCTACGAGCTGGGATGGGGAGCTCTGTGGGTAACCCACAAGGCAGGGTGAAGGCTCCATGTGTCACACCCACAGGCAGTTGCTGCCAACTGAGTCATTGAGGGCAGGGCCAGAGCCACCCACCACCTCCTCACCTCAGACCCCAGTGAGAGACCTTCCAAGGGCAGGCCCAGGGATTCCCTCGGCTGCTCCTCAGAAGCCTCCAGAGCCCAAGGTCTCGCCTCTCAGAGTTATGAGGTTTGGCCATTGCTGGACCTCAAGGGAGGACTTGAGCAGGTTCTGGAGCTGGGCATGATGATGGAAACAAGCCTAACGTGGAAGGTCAGCAAGCTGGTCAGGCTGCACTATTCCTACCTGTCCAGCAGAGTGCAGGTTCCGCGTGCATGGCTGTGACCCACCAGAGAGGGCGCTCTCAGCCAGCCTCGATGGGGCAGGCCACACTGCATGCATATCTTTCAAACAGCTACCAGGTCTTTCCTCCTGTTTCCTGTCTCTCTCCACGAAGATATGGGGCGCTGATCTTGAAGATATGAGTTGTGACAGCAGCACCACACAGTCAAGGAATGCTGCACAGGCTCCCCAGGGGAGGCCCGGCCCTCCTTCCTGTGTGGGCGATGCTGGCACTGAAAGATGGGATCATCCTCTTTCATGAGCTCCTCCATATCAGGGATTGTTCATTCTTTTGTAATTAATATTGTGTGTTTGCGTGTGTGTGTGTGTGTGTGTGTGTGTGTGTGTGTGTGATAACAATTATTACATAGGTATTTGTACATATGTCTTTTCTAATTTATTATTATTACTAGAGGCCCAGTGCATGAAATTGTGCACAGGTGCAGTCCCTAGGCCCAGCCTGTGACCAGGGCCACCTTCCCCAGCTGCTGGCAGCCAGTCCCACCCCCCGCCACCACCCACCCCAGTTCCCCATTGGCCATCCAGCCATGGGAGCCTGATGGCTGGGGGAGGGATGGAGAGGTCTGCTGTTCCTGCCTGTTTGTCAGCTCCATCCCAGCCACTGGTGGCTCTCTGTGTGGGGGGTAACGGGGGAGGGAGGGGAGAGTGTTCGTCAGGGGGAGGGGGAGAGGGAAGGCTTGGCCTGGTGCCACCATCCCCTGCTACTCATCCCGGGTCCCCATTCACCATTGGCGATTGGAGCCTGCTGGCAGGGGAAAGGAACCAAGAGGTGGTCAGTGCACCTCATAGTGACTGGTCAAGCAGTTGTTCTGGTCATTCTGCCATATGGTCACTGGGCTTTTATTGTATACTGGTAGGATATTTATAGTAAAATAAACATATTATTTGCTGTCTTAACCATAGAGTTCAGCAGTATTAAGTACATCAACACTGTGGTGCACCCATCACCACCATCCATCTCCAGAAGCTTTTATCTTGCGAAACTGAACCTCTGAGCCCATTAAACAATAACTCCTCATCGCCCTTTCACAGTCGCTGGCACCCACCATTCCACCTCTGCCTCTGAATTCTACTACTCTAAGTATCTCATATAAGGGGAATAATTCAGCCTTGGGTGTTCAAGTGACTAGCTTTTTTTACTCAACAAAATATCCTCACCCATGTGGTAGCATGTATAGCAATTTCCTTCCTTTTTAAGGCTGAATAACATTCCATTGTATTGGTAGACCACACTTTATTTTTCCTTTTTATTTATTTATTTTCTTTGTTTTAGTTTCCCCCCTCCCCTTTTTATTTATTGATGGATACTTTAGTTGCCTCTACCTTTTGGCTGTTGTGAGTCATGCTGATATAAGTATGGGTCTTCTAATATCTGTTTGAGTCCCTGCTTTCAATATTTTGGAGTATATATACCCAGAATTGGGAATGCCAGATCATATAGTAATTCTATTTTTAATATTTTTAAGAACCATTGCACTGGGAGGGAAAATGGCGGAAGAATAGGAAGGCAAGCTCTGACCCGGGTCCCGAAGAGGAAGGAGAGAGCACCCGAGGGTCGCACTGGGAGTGCCGGTCAACAAGCCAAGAGAAAGGCGAACACCTGGGGAAATTGGGGGGCACCTGATCAGGGTGTCCCTGACAATTAAGCACCCACAGCCCGATCATTTCCTGGAGGGCAAAGACGGGGAAATCTCGCCATCTTGACAGGAAGAGATTTGGATTAGAGGAAGACCACCAAGTAGCTGTTCGCCCCTATACGCTGACCACAATCAGCGTGAATGTTTAGATTCAAAGGAGAGCTCCACCCCAGGGTGAAAAATCAGATTTTGTGGAGATCGGGTGAGTTCCCACCACGGCGCTTCCCAGCGCAGAGCGCGCATCCCCCGCGAAGCACCTCTCGCACAGCAGCCCGCGCGCACACCAGGTGCACAGAGGGGTCTGTGTTTATAAGAAACCAGAGCTGGGCTGGAGGCACCCCTGACTGTGGTCAGGGCTCCTAAGTGGGGGGATATCTAAGGAGCAGTACGTCTGGATCTGACTCAGAGAGAGTTACAGGCGAGTGTGGTCGGCTCCTCCTGCCCAACCCCCAACACTCCATAGATCAGGGACACAGAGAGGGGGAAAAAGCTAGAAAGGCCTCAGAACCCTGGATCTCTGCCACCAAGAAACACCGCCACCTAGAGGCTACAGTACATATGGACTCTAGAACTGCTTTAAAAATCAAGACCCAATTACAACACGGAAGAAACACTGGGAATTGCAATTAACGCCCAGACTGGGAACTGGTGAGCTAGACAGAACAACAGAGGAAGTGAATGACCTTCATTACTGCAAATTTTATTTAATTTTTGATTTTGATTTTCTAATTGTTTAATTTTTTCTGTTTTTGATTTATTTTTTAAGTTACATTAGTTGCAAAGTTTACTTAAGAAGATTTTTTTCATCTTTCCTCACTTGATTTTACCTTTTTAATTAATTCACTTTTATATGTAATCAATATTATTACTACTACTATTTTGCCCTTTTTATCTTTTTTATCTTATTTTCTTTTGTTTATTTTTATCATTATCTTTTAAGTGCCATATTATATACTTTTTCTTTCTTTCTTTTTTCTTTTTTTTTCTCTTTTTTTCCCCTTTGGGATTACTATTCAACAAACTATTTATACCTTTCCTTCTCCAACGCTCTATTCTAACTCAACCCTACATTTATGCCATCACTTTCTTCCTAACTCTTTCCCTTTGGTATCCTGCTTATCTTAACTCTTTACTGATCTAGATTTTCCCTGTTTTTTCTACTTACCCCCTCCTAAAATTTCACCCTTCCTGTGTATATCTAACTCCCAACCCCCTACTCCAAGCCCATTCACACCTACCTTGTCACTGTCCTAAAAAAAAAAAAATCCTTCTCTCTACCCTTTTGTAGTTGTATGCTAAATGCTAACTATATCAAAGTTTTATGCTTTTTTGTAAGATTGGTTTGCTTATTCTTTTTATTTGCTTGTATGATTTTGTTAGCTGGGTTCTAGTCACCTTTGTTGGAGGATATTAATATTGCAAACGCTTTTCTGTTCAGTGCCTTGTGTGTTGTACCTGGTTGTGTTGTATTTTGTACCTTTAAATCTAAGCAGGAGAGAGAGAACTACATAAACAGGCATCCTAAAAAAGATCATGGGGAGGCTAAGAAACAACCCGCCTATGAAAGAAAACCAGCCATCACCAGAAAAGGAAGTAAACAATTTAGAGGCAAGCAACCTACCAGAGCAAGAATTCAGAGCAATGATCATGGGATGGCTAAAAAGAATGGAAGACAAATTTGACAATATGAGTAAGACCCAAGAGGAAATGAAGAAGAACCAAGAGGATCTGAAGAAGAACCAAGAGGAAATGAAGGTGACCCAAGAAGAAATGAAAAATGACATCGCTTCTATGAAGAACTCAATAGCAAGCATCAAGAGAAGACTAGAAGAGGCAGAGGACCGCATCAGTGAGCTAGAAGATAAGATGGAAAAAAATACCCAATTAGAGCAGCTGCTCGAAAAAAAAAAATCAAAAAACAGGAGGAGAGCCTACGGGAGCTTTGGGACAATACAAACCAAAACAATATTGGAATAATAGGGGTCCCAGAAGGAAAGGAAACTGAGCAAGATATGGAAAAAGTATTTCAAGAAATAATGACAGAAAACTTTCCTGAGATAGAGAAGAAAAAACCGACACAAATCCAAGATGCTCAAAGAGTCCCCAACAAAATGAATCCCCAAAGATCAACACCCAGACACATCATAATTAAACTGGCAAAAAACATTGACAAAACCAGAATCTTAAAAGCAGCCAGAGAGAGACAGAAAGTTACATATAAAGGAACCCCCATCAGACTAGCAACTGATTTCTCAACAGAAACTCATCAGGCCAGAAGGGAATGGGACGACATATACAAAGTCAAGCAAAGGAAGGGTCTGAACCCAAGAATACTGTACCCTCCAAGGCTATCAATCAAAATTGAAGGTGTAATCAGGAGCTTCACTGACAAAAACAGACTAAAGGAATTTATATCCACCAAACCAGCAATGGAAGAAATGCTAAAGGGTCTACTGTAAAAATAAAAAAATAGGAAGCGAAGAAGGAACACAGGGGATAGAATAAAAATGGCATCAAATACCTACCTATCAATAATTACTTTAAATGTAAATGGTTTAAATGCTCCAATCAAAAAACATAGGGTAACAGATTGGATAAGAAAGCAAAACCCATACATCTGCTGTCTACAAGAAACCCACCTCAGAAAAAAAGACGCCCACAGACTGAAGGTGAAAGGATGGAAAAAGGTTTTCCAGGCAAACGGAAATGAAAAAAAAGCTGGGGTAGCAATACTTATATCTGACAAATTAGATCTCAAAGTGAAGGACATAACAAGAGACAATGAAGGCCACTTCATAATACTAAGGGGAGCAATACAACAAGAACAAATAACCCTGGTAAACATATATGCACCCAATACAGGAGCACCCAAATACATAAAAAAAAAACTGCTGGAAGACATTAAGGGAGAAATTAATAGCAATATAATCATAGTAGGAGATTTTAATACCCCACTGTCACCTTTGGACAAATCATCTAAACAAAAAATCAGCAAAGAAACATCAATGCTAAATGACACACTTGACCAGATGGAATTAATCGACATCTTCAGAACATTTCACCCAAAAGCCACAGAATACACATTCTTCTCAAATGCACATGGGTCATTTTCAAAGATAGATCATATGCTGGGACATAGGCAAAGTCTCTTCAAATTCAAGAAGATAGAAATCATATCAAGCATCTTCTCAGATCATAGTGGCATAAAATTGGAAATCAACTACAATAAAAATAATCCAAGGAAATCAAACACATGGAAACTGAATAGCATGCTATTGAACAAGGAATGGGTTACCAGGGAGATCAAGGAAGAAATTAAAAACATCATGGCAACAAATGACAATGAAAACACAACAATCCAAAATCTATGGGACACCACAAAAGCAATCTTGAGAGGGAAGTTCATATCTCTGCAAGCCTATTCTAAAAGACTAGAAAAAACGGTAACAAATTATCTAACTCTACAACTCAAACAGTTAGAAAAAGAGCAACAAGAAAAGCCCAGTGTAAGCAGAAGGAAGGAAATAACAAAAATCAGAGCGGAGATAACTGACATAGAGACCAAAGAAACAATACATAAAATCAACAAAACCAAGAGCTGGTTCTTTGAAATAATAAACAAGATTGATGAACCTCTAGCCAGGCTAACCAAGAAACAAAGAGAGAGGACCCAAATAAACAAAATCAGAAATGAAAGAGGTGAAATAACAACAGACCCCACCAAAATACAAAGGATTGTTACAAAATACTACGAACAACTCTATTCCAACAAACTGGACAACCTGGAGGAAATGGACATATTCCTAGAAAAATATAACCTGCCAAAACTCAATCAGGAAGAATCTAAAAATCTCAATAGACCAGTTACTTGGGAAAAAATTGAAACAGTCATCAAAAAGCTTCCAGCAAACAAAAGCCCAGGGCCAGATGGCTTTACAGGAGAATTTTACCAAACATTCAAGGAAGAACTAAAACCTATCCTCCTCAGACTATTCCAAAAAATTCAAGAGGGAGGAACACTTCCAAACTCCGTCCAAACTCCTTCTATGAAGCCAGCATCACCCTATACTAAAACCAGATAAAGATAACACAATGAAAGAGAATTACAGGCCAATATCCCTCATGAACATAGATGCCAAAATCCTCAACAAAATTCTAGCAAATAGGCTCCAACAGAACATCAGAAAGATCATACACCATGACCAAGTAGGATTTATCCCCGGAATGCAAGGATGGTGCTATATCTGCAAGTCAATAAACGTGATACATCACATAAACAAACTGAAAGTTAAAAATCATATAGTCATATCAATTGATGTAGAAAAGGCATTTGACAAAATCCAACATCCTTTCCTGATAAAAACTCTCAACAAGATGGGAGTACAAAGATCATAGCTCAACATAATAAAAGCTATATATGATAAACCCACAGCAAACATCATACTCAAAGGGCAAAAACTAAAACCATTCCCCCTAAAAACAGGAACAAGACAGGGATGCCCACTCTCACCACTTCTGTTTGGCATAGTACTGGAAGTACTAGCCATTGCAATTAGAGAAGAAGAGGAAATAAAAGGCATCAAAATTGGAAAAGAAGAAGTGAAGTTGTCCCTATTTGCAGATGACATGATATTGTACATAGAAAACCCAAAAGACTCCATAAAAAAACTAATAGACTTAATAAACGAATTTGGCAATGTAGCAGGATACAAAATCAACGCCAAGAAATCTATGGCATTTCTATACACCAATAGTGAACTCATAGAAACAGAGACTAAAAAAGCAATCCCATTTACCATCGCACCAAAAAAAATTGAGATACCTAGGAATAAACTTAACTAAGGAGGTAAAAGACCTATATGCTGAAAACTACACGACACTGAAAAAAGAGATAGAGGAAGATGTAAACAGATGGAAGAACATGCCATGTTCATGGATTGGTAGAATCAACATCATCAAAATGTCCATACTTCCCAAAGCAATTTATAATTTCAACGCACTCCCTATTAAAATACCAACAACATTCTTCACAGACCTAGAAAGGACTCTCCAAAAGTTTATTTGGAACAATAAAAGACCCCGAATAGCCGCAGCAATTCTGAGAAAGAAGAGTAAAGTAGGAGGTATCTCAATACCAGATCTCAAGCTGTATTACAAAGCCACTGTTCTCAAAACAGCCTGGTACTGGCACAAGAACAGTCATATAGATCAATGGAATAGATTAGAGAATCCAGATATCAATCCAAATCAATATGCTCAATTAATATTTGACAAAGGAGGCACGAGCATACAATGGAGTCAAGACAGTCTCTTCAGTAAATGGGGTTGGGAAAATTGGACAGATACTTGCAAAAGAATGAAACTAGAGCACCAACTTACTCCATACACAAAAATAAATTCGAAATGGTTACAGGACTGAAACATAAGACGGGAAACCATAAAAATACTTGAGGCATCCACAGGCAGCAAAATCTCAGACATATGCCTAAAGAACTTCTTCACTGATACTGCCCCTAGGGCAATGGAAGCTAAAGAGAGAATGAACAAATGGGACTACATCAAAATAAAAAGCTTTATTACATCAAAAGAAACCATCAACAAAACAACAAGAAGTCCCATGGTATGGGAGAACATATTTGCAAATGATATCACTGATAAAGGTTTAATCTCCAACATCTACAGACAGCTTACACAACTCAATAAAAGGAAAATAAATGATCCAATTAAAAAATGGGAAACGGACCTGAATAGAATCCTCTCAAAAGACGACAGAAGGAAGGCCAAGAGGCACATGAAAACATGCTCAAAGTCACTAATCATCCGAGAGATGCAAATCAAAACAACAATGCGATACCATCTCACACCTGTCAGAATGGCCAACATCAACAAAACAACAAACGACAAATGTTGGCGAGGTTGTGGAGAAAAAGGAACCCTCGTGCACTGCTGGTGGGATTGCAGGTTGGTGCAACCACTGTGGAAAACAGTATGGAGCTTCCTCAAAAAACTGAAAATGGAACTCCCATTTGACCCAGTAATCCCACTACTAGGAATATACCCTAAGAAACCAGAAACACCAATCAGAAAGGATATATGCACCCCTATGTTCATAGCAGCACAATTTACAATAGCTAGGATTTGGAAACAGCCTAGATGCCCGTCAGCAGATGAATGGATCAGAAAACTATGGTACATCTACACCATGGAATACTATGCGGCCATAAAAAGGAAGGAATTTTCATCATTTGCAGTAACCTGGATGGAATTGGAAAGCATCATGCTGAGTGAAATAAGCCAGTCAATGAAAGAGAAACACCACATGACTTCACTCATTTATGGATATTAAAGATCATTATAAACTAATGAATAGAAAGATAGATATAGAGACAGTAAAACAACAAGCAGACTGTCAAGTGACAGCGGGGGAGGGGGGTAGAGAGATCTGGGGGAGATGGGGGATCAACCGAAGGACTGGTATGCATACATAGAAGTGCGGCCGATGGACATAGAACTCTGGGGAGGGAGGGCATGTATGGGGGGGGGCAATGGTAAGCTATGTACACATAATACCTTAATAAATTTTTTAAAAAAAAGAATGATTGCACTGCTTTCCACAGTGACTGTATTTTACAATCCCACCATGCACAAGGGCCCCGTTTTCTCCACATTCTCACCAGTGCTTATTTTTCCGTTTTGTTTTGTGTTTTTTAATACCCATCCTGACAAGTTGAGATGGTGTCTCATTGTGGTTTTGATTTGCATTTCCCTAATGACTAGTGTGTTGAGCACTGATTCAAGTTTTTATTGGCCATTGTATATCTTCTTTGTTGAAATTCAAAGGACTACTCAAGTCCTTTGCCAGTTTTTTTTAATATGGTTATTTTATTGTTAAGTTATAGGAATTCTTTGAATATTCTGGATATTAACCTCTTAACAGATATAAAAAAGACTCTCAATCAGTGGAAATCTTTTCATTCTTTCATTTAAAGGACATTTAATAGTGTCTGTTGATGTACATAATTTTTATTTTGATGTAGTCTCATCTATTTTCTCTTTTATTGTCATATGGTGTTATATCCAATAAATCATTGCCAAATCTCATGACACGAAGCTCTTTCCCTATGTCTTTTTCTAAAAGTCTTATTGTGTATCTCTTACATTCTGGTCTTTGATCCATGTGGAGTTAATTTTTGTAAATGGTATTAGGTAAAGGTTCAACTTTATTCTTTTGCATGTTGATAGCCAGTTTTCTCAATACTATTTGTTGGAAAGATTGTCCTTTTTCTATTGAATGGTCTTGACACTCTTGTGAAATCATATGTGTGGGTTTATTTCTGGGCTCCGTATTCTATTCCACTGGCTATATATGACAGTGTCACAGCATTTTGGTTACTACACTTTTGTAGTAAGCTTTGAAATGTTATTGATTTCTAGTTAATTCACTTATGGACTGAACATACACTTTGTGTAATCTCCATTCTGCTGAGATTTATTGAGATTAGTTTTACCTCCCAGAATATAATCTACCTTGGTGAATATTCTGTGTGCACTGAAAAACAAAGTGTATTCAGCTGTTTGAGGGAAGACTGTTCTATAAATGTCAATTAGGTCAAGTTGGTTGACAGTGTTTTTCAGGTCTTTTATATGTCATTTTCTGTTTACTTGTTCTAGAAATTTGGCTCTGAAGTGTCCTTGAGACCCTCGTGGAGCAGACAGGCCTGGAGACACTGAGCTCTGAGAGAGGACAATTACTTGTTGCTTGCTGTCCTGAGTGGGACAGGGAGGACATGCTCATCCAGGGAAGGGACACGGCAAGTTCTAAGCAAGTGGACTCACTCACCTTCTGTGATGCTGGTTTCCCAGCCCATCACAGAATAGTCCCTTCGGTCCTGTGGTTAGAGGAGCTGGTGATTGGAAAGGCCTCGGGGTCTTTCTATGGTTTCACAGGCTGAGAGAGCCCATGACTACTGGTAGGTCTGCTTCACCTGAGGGTGCTCTCTCCCAAGCTTCATAGGTCTTCCTGAGCTTCATGTTCCACTCTGGAATAAGAGGAGAAGCTCCACTGAGAGACATCGTGGGCAGTGAGAGAGTAAACCCTCCCAGCCATTCACCGGCTAGACGGCAAGACACAGACACAGCCAGCAGCACATGAACAGGAAGCAAGGCTTCTCCCAAGGACGGGCCACAAGTGCCATAACATCTCCCTTCTTTGAGTAACTTCTGCTTTCTCAGTTTCTAAAAGACTTTGTTCTTTAAAACCATGGACTACCCAAAATGTGGTGTTTGAATTATATCAGTTTGAATTGTGAGTCTCATGAACACATAAGAGCAACCTCGATTCCACCCTGAGCACAGGTCCAGGCAGTGGTATGGACACAGCCTTCTATGTCTGCCTCGCTTTGTGCCTTCAGAGAACACAGAGCTGGGTCCTGGGTCCTTTCACACTCTGACCTGATACAAGCCCTTCCCACACATCCCCTCTGCTTTGGGCCCATTGAAACTCTGCTTTAAATCGTGTCTAAACATTACCATTGCCCAAGTTCTAACAATAACTCTCTCTTCCTTTGGTGAGACAGCCACAGCTCCTGGGAGACAGGCCTCCTCATGGCAACCTGATACTGTCAACCTGCAGAGCTATTCCTGGTGGTTTAGGCTGAGGGGCAGGGACAGGTGAGAATCAGTCATGGGACCTTGACAGTTGACCCTGAGAGCAGATCCAAGCATATGTCATGATATTCCAGATGAGTAGCCAGCGCCCATGTGTCTGTCCAGCTTATGTTCAGCCTTCCCCTTCACCAGTGTTCTTGTGCTGCTGTGCTCTGTTGTCCTTTCAGGCTGCCCCAATGAAAGGTCTCTCTGCAGTGGGACACCCATGACCCTGGCAGTGAGCTGAGAATAGTTTTTTGCCAGGTTAGTTGTTTAAGAGGAGGAGTAATAAATACACTGTCTTTCCCACTTGAGTTATGAACCAATTGAGGATTAAGACAAACTCTTAGGTAGGGGACATCCGCAACACTTTCAATGATAAAGATAAATTACATTTTAATAGACAAAGTCTAATATGTATTGTTGAATGATAAGTTTATCATTAATAAAGCTGATATTGGAGATTGTGGATTCCTTTCTGAAAACCAATAAAGCACAGAGTAAGACCCTGAGACTCACTCACACCCAATGACTGGCAGTGAGACTGTTGAGCCTCCTCGTGTGAAGATGAGCCTTGAGAACCTAGCTCGCAGAGGAGCAGAGCAGAATGCACACTTTCTTTCGTTCAGTTGGCTCCCAGTGGAAGGCGGTTAAGATGCGGCTGGGCCACATCACCCCAGGTTCTAATAAATAGGATGAGCACATAATGTATCACAGAGTGTGGCACCTGTGAGAGCAGGAGGATGATATGTGTGCACCAGGGCGTGTGGTCTAGAGGATGATAGGTGCACACTGGGTAGATGGGTGATGGTGGGGAAGAAGGCCACGTGTGTAACAGAAGGGGACATCAGGAGTGGGGAAGCACTCTTCTTCCCTGGCAGTTTCCATCAGAGGAGAACGAACATTAAAGAGGGCCAAGAGAGCCCTGGCCAGTGTTACTCAGTGTTTAAAGAATTGGCCCACATACCAAAGACTGGTAGGTTTGATTCTTGATCAAGAACATGTCCCTGTGTTGCATCCCTGCCTCTGGTCTGAGGAGTGTGGGAGGCAACCAAGCAATGTGTCTCTCTCATGTCAATGTTTCTCTCCATCACACCCTCTTCTTTGCCCACCGTTTCCACTCTCTCTTTAAAAAAAAAATCAATGGAAAAAATATCCTCAGGTGAGGATTAACAACAAAGAAAAAAAGAGAGCCAAAGAGCTGCCTTCACAAGCTGAAGGACTTTGAGGACACTGACGCTCCCTTCTCTGTGACATCAAGGCTTAGGAACAGGAAAGTAGGTTTTATTCCGAAGGAGGCTAGTCCTGCTAAGGAGGGTTGGCTGCCTGGGGAGGAGGTCAGATCCTCATTCATTCACTCACTGATCAATTTATTAATGAATAATTTATTTATTCCACATGTATTTATTAAACAGACACTGTGCTAGGGGCTGGGGATATAATGATGAACTAGACAACTGCTACTTCCTGGTAATCAGGAACTTTATAATAAAAGGAGGAAGTAAAGAAAGATGAAGACAATTAAATGAAGTCATTACAAGTTATGTGAAGGAAACTATAAAAAACTGGAGATAGAAATTTCAGGAGGTAGAAGAAGCAGCTTACTTCAGACATGGCGGTTAGAAAAGGCCTCTTGAGGGGGTAACATATGAACAAGTAACTTGAAGAAACCAGAAAGGCAAATAATAAAAAGAAACCAATATAGGTAACAGGGATATATATATATGAGCATGGCATATGCAAAGGTCCTGGGGCTATAAGGAACTTGGCATGTTCAAAAAATGAATGGGGATGGATTAGCATGACTAAAGATAACAATAGAGGGTGCAAGTGGAAGCACTGGAGGAGTCTAAAATTGGAATGATACAGTTAAATTTCCACTTACAGAGATAATCCTGGATAATTCATAAAGAATGGATTTAACAGAGAGATGGAGGAGTGGGTGGAGACAGCCAACCAGGATTCTAATTTACAGACTGGTAAGTGATGGCAGTTGCTCTATATGCAGTGGTGGGTGGCAGAAACATTGGAGAGAGATGGGTGGAGTTGAGGTGTATTTTGAAGATAAACCTCTTTAGGGAAAGGAGGATAGGCTTGATGGGTTGGATGTAGGGCTTCAGAGAAAGGAGGAATCAAAGATGAGTCTTGGGTTTCTGTCTTGAGTAATTGGGTGTGGGAGTGGGCATGTTGGACAATTATTGAAGTTACTACTTAGGACATATTCAATTTACATACTCTGGGACAACATGAATTGGTATTCTAACAAGAGCCTTGGGCTAGATCAAACTGCCCCATCCATCAGGACAGTTTTCCATTTATGATAACCAGTAATGTCATCCAGAGAGACAGCATAGAGGAGAGATGAGGCCTGAGGAACCTTAACTTTTGAAGTCACAAGAGGAGGAACTGGAGAAGAGGAATGAGAGAGAAAAGCCACTGGGGTTGGGAAATGCTCTGTGGCCATCACCCCTAGACGTGAGTGTAAGAATGAGGCAGAGCAGCAGGCTGTGTTCAGCACTGATTAAGATGAGTACAGCAGAATGTCCATGGGATTTGGCAACAGAGATGTCATTGGTGATGCTCAAAAAAATGTTTTGGTGGAGAAGTTAGAAGCCAAGACTAGAATGTGCTAACCAGTCAATGGTATCCTAGTACTCAGAGGCATGCCAATTACAGTAACAACAAGATATTCTTTATACACTGGATGAACAATGGTTTTTAATTTAAAAGTAGGTTTTGGTCAGGGAAGTAAAGATAAACACATTGTTGGGAGTATAAGTTGAAAAAGCCACATCAAAAATCAGATTGCCAGTATCTGTTGAAAATAAAAGAAGAACTTACAATATTTTTTGAGAAACTGTTATGTAAGAGGCAATATTTAGCACTTAAATGGAGTAAATAGGCATAAAAGACAAAATCTCTGTTCTCTATGTACCTAGAATTTGGTTGAGAAGAGAGCAAAGGGGCCAAGACAAGAGGGAAAACTTGAGCACAAAGTCTAACAAAAGAAATGTCACATGAGAAGGCAAAATGTTATGGACCTTAAAGGAGACCAGATATTGCATTTGGTTGGGGAGATAAGGAGAGATCGTCAACACTTCAGACGTGTAGGAAGTTAGAGACATGGGCAGTGAGATACACAGGGATGCACGTGTCTGAGATGTTTGCATGAGAGGAGGTTTTGGGGGAGGAAAGCCGATGTGCTGGGAGTAACTAGTAGAGGAAAGGAGCTCACTCTGAATCTGTCTCAGCCTCAATTTACACCAGAAAGCAGAGCCTGAGTCAAGGCTTGCATGCAGGGTGATGAGAAGCAAACAGAAGTAGGGGCTAGGAAAACGGAAGCAGGAATGCTAGGGCAACCAACACGAGGATGTGTTCTTGGGCTCAGCACTGCCATGGGCAACTATGACAAAGTCCTGCTGGGACCCTTTGAGGACCATGTAGATGTAATAGATAAATGCATCTCAGAACTGTCCTCCATGTGACAGGAAGGGTAGCATTTCCCACCCACTCCCATCCCCCACTGGTGAAGGTTTCCTCTGGAGCAGCATTCTCTTACTTCCAGGTGTGCACATGCATGAGTATAGAGCAGGTCCCTGCAAGTGTCCTCCCCCAGGTGTCCTAGGCACCCCAGAGCAGGCTGGTGCAGCAGAGATGACTTCTCAAAGCACAGCAGTGACTGGGGAAAGGCAGGCTAGCAGGGTATAAGGTGGGGTTCAAGAGTTATCATCAACAATCCTGGACAGTGAAGCAACAGGAGGTAATGCCAGAAGAACAGGTCTTGGAATAGATTATGCCTGGCTGAGAAAATCAAACTTAGTTAGCAATTGGTACCAATTGCAAAACCTGATGATCACATTTGTCATGTGCAAAGAAAGGCAGGGTCTCCTGAGAGAAGAGCGCATTGCACTCACATTCATGCCTGGGATATTATAGTAAATTGCAGTTTTTATTTGATTGGTGAGGTGAATTTGTAGATTTCATTACAGGCTTTAACTAAAGCCACCCTCACAAAATGGACGATGGGCTTAAAAATATCCCAATAAAGAAACTATCGATTGAAGGTTCTACTACAATTCCAAAAAAATAACAAGAAAAGGTCATAGCTGACCTACTCTAGCCACTTTAGAAAGTAAAAACAAGGAGTTTGGAGGAGTTGCCTGAAAAATAATTCAAACTGATATGTGATTCTTTGAAAGATGGATTGATTTGCATTCATATTGTTCATTTGCATTCATATGTTAACAATTCATCTTTAACCAAAGTCTATACTTCAATCAACTAATGGTATTAAGAATTCATCATGAGTATAAACATGTAAAATGTTTCTTTCATATTTTTCTTATTCTTTATATTTCTCTTTATTTTTCTCAATATTTATAATGAACATGTGTAAAATTAATAAATAGTATTTGTATTGAAAGAGTGATGTGAACAAAAATGTTTGCAATTCACATCTCTAAGCCATGGGTCAGCTGGAGGAACAAGAGAGGGTTGTGTACAAGGACCATCTGGGATGTTGACGTAACTGGTGTGAAAAGCTATGGCCAGCGCGGCTTTCGGGTTCAAAGGCTTGGAGAAAGAGTTGGCATGCAAATTAAAACACAAGAAATAATAATTTTGAAATTATGGGGGGGGGGCCAGAGAAAACTGTAGTAGTCAAGTTCCATTGAGTCTCTGTTCCCATCTGCTTTTATTTACTAAAATACACAATGGCCTTTTAGGAATGCAAACAGACATATCAAAGGTGGTTGTTTAGTAAACAGTAAGACTTACTAAAACAGTAAGGTTGGGGAGTTTGCATTAAGCCACTGAGTCCAGTCAGCAGTAGGTCATAAAATGGGAATTCACCCTGTGAATATCAAAGGAACCCAGGTCATCCTTCTGAGGGACTTCTCAAGTTTATATTAATTACTGTTAATCTTGGTTTCCAGCAACTGGACTTGACAACTAAGTGGATAATAGGACAAGATCAGGAAAGAATAAAAAGTGACTCTCAGCTTTAATACTGGAACAACAATCTATTGGGAAGCATTTGTGCCAGTGAATGTCTAGAGGAGGTGGCTTTGGGTGCTGAGCATGAGGTGAACTGTGGATGGACATCAATGCTCAGTGGGCTCTCCTTTTTTTTTATTTTTACTTTTTTTTTACTTTTAATGCATTTATTCTTGAATTTTTTAAAAAATCATTTTATTGTTTAAAGTATTACAAATAGTTATGTATTTTTCTCCATTGACCTTTCCCTGGCCTCCCCTACCCACTGGCACATGCCCTCACTCCCCCACCCCCAGTGTTTTGTGTCCATTGGTTATGCTTATATGCATGTATACCAGTCTTTCGGTTGATCTCTTAATCCCCCACCCTCCCCAGATTTCCCACTGTAGTTTGACAGTCTGTTTGATGCTTCTCTACCTCTATATCTATTTTTGTTCATCAGTTTATAATGTTCTTTGTTATGCATAAATAAGTGAGATCATGTGGTATTTTTCTTTCACTGACTGGCTGATTTCACTTAGCATAATGCTCTCCAGGTCCATCCATGCTGTTGCAAATGGTAAAAATCCTTTTTATATATATATATAGCAGTAGTATTCCATTGTGTAGATGTTCCAGTTTTTTAATCCATTCATCTGCTGATGGGCATTTAGGCTGTTACCAAATCTTAGCTATTGTAAATTGTGCTGCTATGAGCATAGGGGTGCATATATCCTTTCTGATTGGTGTTTCTGTATTCTTGGGACATAGTCCTAGAAGTGGTATTACCGGGTCAAATGGCAGTTCCGTTTTTAATTTTTTGAGGAAATGCCATACTGTCTTCCATAGTGGCTACACCAGTCTGCATTCCCACTAGCAGCGAAGAAGGGTTCCTTTTTCTCCTCATCCTCTCCAGCACTGGTCGTTGGTTGATTTGTTGATGATAGCCATTCTGACAGGTGTGAGGTGGAGGACCATGACCTAGAGGTTCTCTGACCCAGAATCAGCCTCCCACAGCCCAGGCTGCAAAAATCTGAAATAGAAGTTGGTGTTGTAAGTTGTTCCCCTGTCCTTTGTGAGGGTGACAGGCTGTCTCGCCTGAGAGGAAGTGGCTATGAACCAGCCGAGGTAGGCGACGGACTCGAAGGAGGAGGTGGAGCCCTCTCTGCTGTGCAGAAAGAGAAAGGGCTTGTTCGCCTTCTTTTCTTCATACAGTTTCATTAAGCTTTGCTCCTAGAAGCAGAAAGAGGCCTATCAGAAAGGATTACTGGGAGGAGGGAGCTTAACTAACTCAGCTTCAGGAGTGTCTGCTTTCCCCACAGGGAGGAGCACAGGGAGAGTGGGGTAGCAGGTGCCAACACAGGCAACACTCAGTTCCCAACAGCTTGGCTCCCCCTGAGATCCCACAGCACCAGGTACTTCTGATTCTTTGAGACAACACCATCTTTCCCAGAACAGAGTGGGGATCATTGTGTCATAGGTGCTCCTACTAGGCACCCATCTACAGGATCAGACCAGTCTCATGAGATTCCCGCACATTGCAGCGTCCGTCACAGCAGAAGAATGAGCTTCATGATCATAAATGCTGCTTTCAGTGCAGGGACCACAGACATGAAATCTGCAGATTGCAGACTCACAATCCTCCTCTGTGTGTGGTGGCCTGATCTCACATGGGAGTGCCCCAACATCTCAGAGGGTTTCTGTGAGGCATTTAAAAAGTTCAAGGAATGGAGAAGCTGCCTTCCTGGCCTTCCTGAAATACCTTTGTGGTGTCCTTTCTGGCATTCAGAGGATGCTCTGACAGTGTTACACGCATTCCAAAGGGAGCAAGTATTGGCTTGGAGACTAAGTCAGGTTTCCTTACAATGAGTAATTCAGGGTTGATAAAATGTTATTTTTACACAGAAATATATTAAATTAAATGAAAATTCATAGTACTTCTCTCATTAGCTGTGCAACCACTCACCTTGAGCTGCAAAGTAGGCTGGCCATTAATTTCTGCACAGAACAGACAGAGATCTTCCTGGACTCCCAGGTATATCGGATTGCTTTTTTCATTAGAGATGTGCGGGTCTGTGCATGGCACTGAGAAAATAGTTGCTGGAAATAGGGACATGGAAGCAGGCATCAGCTCCAGGAGGCAGAACGGCCAATCCTGCCAACACTCAGTTGCTCTTCCCAGCCTGGTGCTGACCAGCCAGGTCTTCCCAGAAGGCTCCCCCAATTAGCCAGGGGGTAGAACTGCTCCATCATAGAAACCCATTTCCTTTTTCCTTCCTTCCTATCAGAGCTAGTTTCCCCAAAATAAACATAAAATTCCCCACCACACTTCAGACAACTTTGACCAGACCCTAAGTTGTAGCCCATGAGCTCCAAGTGGAAGTGTAGTGTGGGATTTCAAAAAATGTTCTTTAAAGGGAGCTCACTCAGCTGGAAGGAGCACCTTTTTTTGTTGATCCTCACCCAAAAGTATCTTCCAATTGATTTTTAGAGAGGATAAGAGAGAGGAGAGACACGGAGAGAGAAGCATCGATGTGAGAGAGACATATGAATTGGGTGCCTCCCACACATGCTCTGACCAAGGCCGGAGATTGAGCCTGCAATTGAAGTACATGCCCTTGACCTGAATCAAACCTTGGACCCTTCAGTCAGTGGAACGACTCTCTATCCACTGAGCCAAACGGGCTGAGCTCCTTCCTAGACATAGGTGATGGTTGGCGTGACCATGAGATTCATAAGGCACGATGGGCTCATCACACTGGCCTCAGATGCCTCTCAGGCTTCTTTCACATCATGTATGCATGAGCAGAGGGAAAATGGAGACAGGTTGTATAGTCAACGCTTCTATGGAATTTGGTTGTGGTTGGCTTATAGCATGGTACATTGTATAAAAGAAAACAGATCAATGGTAGGAATGAAATATTGGCATCAAGACAAGCATTTTAGTATTAAGCTTGGAATTATTATGTCAGAGCATGTTTGTCAGTTACTGAAAAGATCCAATAAATAGATAGACAAAAGTGGGATATACAGGGAACAGAGGAATGGGATCAAACACTGAATCCCAGGGGATTCACTGACTTCTCACAGCTTCATTGAAGCATGATTGATCCATGATATGAGGAAGAAATATTTTTCTATTACCAGAAGAGAGGGCACCAAGTTAGAAGGGTATGCAGTTTGGTGGTGGAAGGTGAAAGAATTTAATCTGAGAACATAGGTAGCAATGGATTAAATTTAAAGGAGAGAAGCTCCAAGGAAAAGATTGGCTGATGAATGGACATCCCCATCTTGTTGAAGACATTTTCTCCCTCACTCCTCATTTCTAGGTGCAGGGTTTCTTTTGCAGAAGGGAACCACCTTGTCCTTTCTTGCCCTCCTGTGGACACTGAGCTGGTGCCCAGAAGTAGGAGAGACCACAGCTGAGCTCATACAAGTTCAGCCCCATCCCCTGTGGAGCTGGTATCCCTTTAAAAGGCAAACATTGTCACTCACCAGGTTTGATATTGGGGTCGTCAGAAGGAACTGCAATTAAAGACTTTCCCTCCAGCACCCACACCATCTGTAGACTATCACGAATACTATAGGTTCCTGGATGTTCTAGTTCTTCCAGGGGATGGGGGAAAGTACAAAGCACACATGAGATTACTATCAACTTTCAGAACTTGGGTTGCATCCTGTAATACAATGGTTTTCTCACCCCACCCCCTTCCTACTCACTGTTTTACTTCCCTCAATTTCAGTTACCCACACTCAACTGTGGTCTGACAATATTAAAAGGAAAATTGCAGAAATAATTCATAAGTTTTAAAATGCATATCATTCTAAAGTTGTGATGGGAACTCACATCACCCACTCCTTCCCACCTGGGATGTGAATTGTTCCTTTGTCCAGCATGTCCTCCCTGTATATAATCACACAGGAGTCACTTGATAAGTGTCTGAGTTATCAGATCTGCTCTTGTGGTATCACAGTGCTTGTGTTCCAGTCACTCTTATTTTACTTAACAATAACCTCAAAGCGTAAGAGTAGTTATGTTGACAATTCAGATGTGTCAAAGAATAGCCGTAAGGTGCTTCCATTCATATGATATATAGGAAATAACATAATATATATGGAGTTTGGTACTATCTGTGGGTTCAGGTATCTGCTGAGGATCTTGAAACATATCTCCCTCAGATTGCAGTCTGGAGGTGGGGGATGGGGGTGACTGTACTTGCTTATGAATTTCTAGGATAGATTTACTGTTCTGAGAAAGAGTGGCTATAAGGAGAAAGGGAGGGACTGTTTTGTGGATCAAAGTGTCTGAAATCATGGTCCCCAAAGATTTTCAAGGGTTAGCAGTAACTTGTCCTTTTCTGATTGACAGTCATATATATATATTCCCAGCCATATATATATATATAATTAGTATGTTGTTTGTTTTTTATCTCTCTTTATCAAACTGAGTAAACAATTTTAAACACACACATAAGATAAAAACTAAATGCTCTGAGATTTTCAAGTGCAGTTTTCATGATGTGAGTATTCCAGCAAATACATCTGTAGCTGAGCAAATGAAAGGACCTGGTGCCCTATTGTCCTTAGTGAGGTCCAATGGAGACCACCATGCTGGTTTGTAATTTACCACTTACTTTCTGCGGTGGACACCCTGCCTTTAGGTTTTCTGTGAAGAAGATAAGGCAGATCAGATTGTGGCGAGGAGGTTGTCATTATCTGGTCTTGTGAAGGAAGGAGGGAAGAAAAACACATTATTCATTGCCCTGCCCTCCCCCTGGAAACGTATGTAAAAATTGTTTGAAGGAAGCTGCCTTGAGATCCTGTCCCAGCTGCACATGTGAGACTGAGGATGAGAAGAGTATGTTCCCAGGCCAGACAACCCCAAATGGAAGCTCCCATTTCTGTCAGGACTGGATGGTCCTGGCTTTCCAGACAGTGATGGCCTTGAGGTACTCTCCACCCATCACATCTGGGGTTGCTAGGAGGTTCCAGAGTACCCCCAGACACCTTCTAGGATGAGTTTCTGGGTTTAGAGAGGGTGTGTTCATCTCTGTTTAGCCTTGCACAGCTGGTAAGTCACCATTTCTCCTGACTTCAAGTTTGAGCATCCTAAATAACTGGCAGCAATCCTGTCTCTCAGCCCCCATCTCCCCCCTGTTCCCCATCCAAACAGGCATCTCTAAGGACCCGCCATGGACATCCACAGGCTCCAGGTCATAGGACACCTGTCTCTGGGCTTCCGGTCAGGGCAGCAGGAAGAACTCCCCTCAGTGAGAAGCAATTGTTCACCACCCTCCCTGCCTCAGGACTCTCAGTGCCTGATTCTACAGTTATCCCTAGAGGGGGAGTAGGCAGCCACTCACACTTGTGGAAGCAGCCCAGCTCCTCTGATGCCCTGAGCCTTCTACCCCGGGCCCCTGATCCCCAAAGGCTCCTCAAGGCTAGACACAGGGGCCTGAGAGAGCTGCCCACAATGTTGCTTACCTTTGCTCAAAGAGATGCTCTTGTCCCTGGGCCAATGCAACCTTAGGCTCCACCACACGCAAGGGCTCCTCTAGAAAGCTGATCAGAACTCCCAGCCTTCTAATGAGTATTTAAGGGCTGGGTCATTTCCTGGTCTGGGTGTGCCCACCTTGTCAAGAAGGCTGGTCTGGCACAGAGGTCCCGTGAGTGTCACTGGGTGACTGGAGGCAACACAGGTGTGGCCATTCTGGGGTCTGAGAGAGACCAAAGCAGATCAGAGGCCAGAAAACAATGGTAAAGAAACACGGATGAGGCCAGTGCTTTGTAATTGAAAATTCCTTGGGACTGACTTGAGGACAAAGGTATGACTGACTGAACCACACCTCATTCACATCTTTCAGAGTTGTATACAACCAATATCCAGAGCTTATTCCATGTTGATAAACTAAGAGATAAGAGAAGTATCTGATTAATCATTTAATTCTCAAACAACCCTTGAGGGGCCATTAATATTTATTTTTTACTAGAGGCCCAGTATACAAAATCTCAGAAACCTATCGTGCTGGCAGGACCCAGAAACCTGCTGTGCTTTGAAACCCTCCACGCCTCAAACTCATCAATGCACCTCCTGGTGACCAGTTGTTTGGTCATTAGGGTGTTGCAGCCACTGGCCTTTTATAATATAGATGCAAAAAACAGAGACCCTGAGAGATAACAAAATTTACCCAAAGGAATCACATGGCCAACTCACAAGCTGGATGTCTCTGTTCTTAACCACTGTGGCCCATGGTGGATGCTGAAACCTGCACTATGTCCAACACAGGGGATTCGTGGGCCAGAGGGACTTGGAAGGCCTGTGGTTTCCCAGATCTGACTGGGGATCAGACTCAGCCTCAGCAATGTCATAGAAGGGACTCATTACCCTTGAAGCCCAATATTGTTGATCAGCCCAAAATGTTAAAAAAAAAAAAAATCCTACTCTTTCTCTGCCAAAATTTGCCTCCATGTAAACTCACAACCACTGGCTTCAGTTCTGTTCTCTGAAATCCACTGTTAACTCTCTCCCTCAGAGTACTTCCATAGCCCTTCCCTGGTCTCCCTGTCTCTGTTCTCACCCATGGAGTGAAATGTCCACCCGCCAAGATCAGGGTCAAAGGTATAGTGTGGTCCTATCACTCCCCTGTCAGAACTCTCGAATGGCTTCATCACAACCAGAGTAGTAACTGAAGCCCTCAGCATGGCCCACCTCTGCCCCTGCCCCTGCCCCTGTCCCTGCCTCTACCCCTGCCCCTGCCCCTTTGACTCCCTGTTCCAGCTGCGCTATCACCATACTATTGTCTGTATCTATGTGTCATACCACTATATTTATTTATTTCTTAAACCCTTTACCTTTTTTCACCAAGTCCCTCCCCTATGACAGTTATCAATCTGTTCTGTGTATCTATGCTTCTATTTCTATTTTGTTTGTTAAATTATTTTGTTTATTAGATTCCACATATAAGTGAGATCATATGGTATTTGCCTTTTTTTTTTTTTGGACTGGCTTATTTCACTTAGAGTAATAATTTCCAGGTGCATCCATGATGTCACAAATGGTAAGACTTTCTTCATTTTTATGGCAGAGTAATATTCCAAGATGTAGATGTATCACAGCTTTTTTACCCACTCATCTACTGATGGGCACTTCGGCTGTTTCCAGATCTTGGCTACTGTAAATAATGCTGCAATGAACATAGGGGTGTATATATTCCTTTGAATTAGTGTTTTGTGTTTCAGATATACCCCCAGAAGTGGAATCACTGGGTCAAAAGATAATTCCATTAACAAAATGATATTGTTTTCTTAAGAGAGAAACATCAATGTGAGAAACATCTATTGGTTGCCTTCCACACGTGCCACACTTGTTATTTGTTGATTTGTTGATGATAACTGTTCTGATAAGCATGAGGTGATATAAACTTTTGTACAGCAAAAGAAGCCATCAACAAAATAAAAACTAACCCCACTGCATGGGCAAATATGATACATCTGATAAGGGGTTCATTTCCAAAAAATATAAAAACTTATACAACTCAACACCAAGAAGACAAACAACACAATTTAAAAAAACAGGCAAAGGATCTGAATAGACACTTCTCTAAAGAGAACATACATATGGCCAATAGACACATGAAAAAATGTTCAGCATCACTAATTATCAGAGAGATGCAAATTAAAATGCATGTATGAGATATGATCTTATCAACTACATGCCAACTTCATCGGGCTAATGCACTTGTCTGTCTTATTAACTATGTGCTTTGTGTCAGTAATGATGTCTGGTCCATTATTAGAATTTTCAATAGTTGTTGAATATACAAAGGAATGAATGAAGTATTCCCATGAAAAATAGGAAAATTGGGAAGAGAAAAAGGGAGTTGTGGTAAGAGACTAGAGATGCTCTTCCACCCCATATCAGGACTGAAGTACCCAGAAAGAACCTCTCAAACAAGTAGAGGAGACTAGCTGCTTTGTTTTCAGCTGGAGAGAACTCTGGGCCCACCTTGGCTCCTTGGACACTGCCAGGTGTGAGGAGAGACTTCTGGGAAGAACTTGACATGGTTCCAGCCTTATACCCAGGAGGCCACATACCCCAGTTGGTCCAAAAGCATCCAAGTCAGTACCCATCACTCCGGTGTACTTATTAATAGAGCCCCTTCCACTCTTCTCTGTGTCCACAACTCTAGGGAAATTACTGACAATGGAAAAGCAGAAGAGATGCAGTTCTACAATTTTGTGGAAACCTTGAAAGATGAAAGCTCAGGGAATGTCGTGCTGTCTCCAAGAAGAAATATAATTTCTGACACCAACATAGTCACTCAGAGTCTGGAGGCAGATCTCAGCAGATGGGGAGGAAGTTGGGACAATGCCTGTGGGCCCTGGGAGTCAGCACTATGGTTTGAAAAATAGTAGCCCAACATCTTTCTTCACATGTTAGGGACAAGTAGAAATGTGAAGGAAAGACTATATGGGTTAAATGTCTGAGGAACCACATTGCAGAAAACAAAGTTCACTGATATGTGGGCAGGACCCATGTTCCATCAAAAGTTAGACAAGATAGCTGAAACTGGTTTGGCTCAGTGGATAGAGCATCGGCCTGTGGACTGAAAGGTCCCAGGTTCGATTCCGGTCAAGGGCATGTACCTTGGTTGTGGGCACATCCCCAGTAGGGGGTGTGCAAGAGGCAACTGTTTGATGATTCTCTCTCATTGATGTTTCTAACTCTCTATCCCTATCTCTTACTCTCTGTAAAAAAAATCAATAAAATATATATTTTTTTTAAAAGTTAGACAAGATAAGTCTTCAAAATCAATATGCTCTCTGTGGCTGGGAAGCATATGGACTTATGGCTTGTGAGTTCCTGAATGCCCATGGTAATGTCAGAGGCCCCGCCAAGACAGAGTGATTACTTTTCAGTGAGCTGTGTGCCAGCATCATGCACTGAAGTGTGGAGTGTGATTTCTAATCATGAGGCCCTATTTGTAGCACCCCTCCCAGTAGTGAGGCCTACAGAAACCTGAGTATGGAAAGATACCACCTTCCCAGCAATCCTCCTTGCTCAGGCTGTATGATAAGTCATGGCCGCTGCAGCTGACATTCTCCCACAGAAAGTCTCACTGAGCCTCAGACAGCAGGGACCCACAGGCGCCAGTATGTGGAGCAGCCCTCACAAGGCAGAACCTCCTTCCTTCCCCATGTGTGTATAGCTAATTTTTCATAACAAGTATTTCAATAATTGCAACTATGTTATTTAAAAATTGCTTAAAGTGATAGGAGGATCACAAACCAGGGCCACCCACACCTTCAAGAGCAAAACCAGGAAGTGACTCATCAACATTGAGTTTGAGGAAAGAAACTTTAGGGGACTGCCCCAGGGCCAAAATTTGGATGCTGATGCTGCAAAATGATGCCCAGCAAAGTTATTCCTAGGAGTGAAGCCCTCAGTAGGAGATGCAGGGGTGGACCTCCTGAGACTGTGCAGCTTCTGCCGCTCCTGGTCCAGAAGCAGTATATTCTCTGCCAGCCTCACACCAGGAAAAAACAGCCCAGAGTACAGTGCTCCAGCTCCTCAGAGGAGGTGTACAAGCTGCTTCTCCACTCCAGGGTACCTCACCTGGCAAGGCCAGCTTCTGGCACCCTGCCCTTGTGGACCCTCGATCACTTCTCTAGATTGGCAGTGAAGGGAGCCTGGCTCAAAGCTCCAGGGCTCTGAGCTGGCAGATGTGAAGTAGGTCTTCCAGGTAGGAAGCTGAAGCAATGCTGAGTTCACTGCCCCTGTGGTGTGCCCCCCTGTCAGCCTCACCCTTCTGTGAGGAACTGATGGGTAAGTGTCCCAGCCTCCCCTCCTCTGGTGAGACCATGCCAGGGTTTCTCAGAGGGTTCCCCGCCCCAATTGCCCACAGCCCTGACCAGCACTAGAATTCCCTTCATTAACTTTCTTGAAATCCTCTCCTAAATAAGTTTCCTGGTTTATCTTGGGGGCAATTCACACTAAGGTAGCAATTTAGTGTCCAAAGCAAGAAACTCATATTCAAATGATGTGTGTTCAAAATTTGACTTTGCAACTTTCAGACTTGTGTCCTTGGCAAAGTTCTTTCACATCTGTGATTGGGTCAGGTGACTTCCATGACAGTAGTGCCCCATGCTGGACTGTGCAGGTTAAAGGACCCTACACATATCCCAAGCATGACAGCTTACCAGAGCATTGTCCTAGTGAGGCTCCCACATGTGTCACCAGACCCCACACTGCCACTGCCTTTTAGCTATCACCACCAGTGGATCACCCTAGTCTTCACCTTTGAGCTACTTCATCAGCCTACCTGGCCACACAAAGACACCCTCATCTTCACACCTGGTCACATCCCCAGGATCCTGGCTGCAGGGGAGCATGAATGGCCATTATGTTCTTGTCCTGGATGGCCCCACAGCCTCCTTCTCAGGAGTATAAAATCAAAAAGCCCCCACAGGTAAATGTGCAGCAGGTATCCCTGAGTCAGAACTCAGGTTCAAAATCCAGCTGGGCTTATGAAGAGGAGCTGCCCCATATGGCCATTAGCATGAGTTCACTTCCATGCTCTAAGAAGGAGCCTATGAGATCACCGCTGTGAAGATCATGGATCCAGGCTCCAGGCCAACATCCAAGCCCTCAGACTCTAGGCTCACCCCCGTGTCAAGGTCGCCCCCATGGCCCCAGACTCCAGATAAACTTCCACAAACCCAGGCTCCCAGCCTGTCTTAGTACCAGGCCAGTCACCCCAGTAGTCCCCAGATGCCAGCTCATCCCAGTAGTCCCCAGCACCTGACTGGCCGCTACAGACCTAAGATCCAGGCCTGCTCACACAGACAAAGGACCCAGGCCCACCACCGCAGACTCAGGCACCAGCCTTATCCCAGTGAACCCAGAAACCAGCCAGCCCCTGTGAACCCAAGCACCAGGCCTGCCCACATGCTGACCCAGAAACCATATCTGCCCATCCAAGGACTCTAGCAGCAAGCCCTCCCACAGATGTCACAGTCAGCCCATCCATAATATCTGCAGGGGATGAATAGTCAAGGGCATTTCCTGCTGAAGAAAGACAGTAAAAATGGAAAGAGATGCCTTCTTCCTCAAAAGTGCAGACACCAATGAAGGACACAAGAATCATGAATAATCAAGGAAACATAAAACTGCCAAAGAAAATTAATAAAGCTACATAGAATGATCCTGAAGAACTAAAGATCAATGAATTGCCTAAAAAAGAATTCAAAATAATCCTCTTAAAGAAATTTAGGCCGAAACCGGTTTGGCTCAGTGGATAGAGCGTTGGTCTACGGACTGAAAGGTCCTGGGTTCGATTCCGGTCAAGAGCATGTACCTTGGTTGCGGGCACATTCCCTGATAGGGGGTGTGCAGGAGGCAGCTGGTTGATGTTTCTCTCTCATTGACATTTCTAGCTCTCTATCTCTCTTCCTTCCATTCTGTAAAATATCAATAAAATATTTTTTTTAAAAAAAGAAATTTAGCAACAGACAACTAGACAAAATTAGGAAAGCATTGCATGAACAAAGACATAGAAACCATTAAGAACAACACAAACAGAAGTCCTTCAGTTGAAGAATGCAATGAATAAACTGAAGAATTCCATAGCAGGCTGGAGTAAGCAGAAGGAAGAATTAATGGACCAGAAGACAGGTCATTTGAAATTATTCAGTCAGAGAAACAAAAAGAGTGAAAAAATACACCCATGTGAATTACGGAATTCTACTAAGAGAAAGAATCTATGCATTATTGAAGCCCTAGAATATGAAGACAGGAGAAAGGAACAGAAAGCTTATTTAAAATATAATGGCTGAGCATTTCCCAAACCTGAAGAGAGTGTTGGACATCAAGTTCATGAAATTTATCAATGCCCCTGAAATTTCAACCCCAGATTATCTTCTTCAGGGCACATTAAAATAAAACTGTCTAAAATCACCACAAAGTTACACAATGATGTATGAGAATTGTATCTCAGCAAAGCTGGGAAACAGGAGTGATTTAGATCTTCCTTTAGGAGAAGCTGCTGCGAGAGGAGAGCTGACCAACAGCCTCAGGCTGCCACAACCCTGGGCTGCTCTGCTCCCAGGCCATAATTGAGCACAGCAGCACAGGCCCTTACTGGGACTGGGAGCTTCTACGGGTAAGCTTTGCCTGGGGCTCCCGTCAGTCAGGTCAAGACTTCTTCAGAGTAGTCACAGCTGCAGTGCAGCCCAAGGCTTTTCCTACCCACTCCTCTCTTCCCCATTGCTAGTGTCCGACTTGCATTATGGCCTGAAGGCTCTGCATGCCTCCTCCTAATCCCTACCTCCTACATCTTTCCTGTGCTTTCCTCCCAACACATTCCCTGCGTGTCTAATCTCACCGTGGCATCTTCTCTTCAGAGCACCCAAAGGAACATGATGTAACTGAGAGTGAACCCAGGAACATGAGGCAAGCTGTACAAGAACACAGACAGTATGGTTTCATTCTATAAAATGTAAAGGCAGGCAACACTAAACTAATTGGGGGAGACATGCATATGTGATGAAAGTATAACAAAATGCAAGGGAATTATATCCATGAAATTTAGGGTGACAATTACATCTGAGGGAGGGAGGGGGCCTGATGGAAGAGGAATGTACAGGGGTTCCGAAGGTCCTAATTTTGGCTGGGTGATGAGTTCATGTGGGTATCATTTATTTACATTTAGGATATAGTTGTTATTAATATTCCCTCGAATCTACTCAACATTTATTTTAAACCATAGATAATGGATCCTAAAGAGATTTTCTGAATTTTCTAAATATAATAGCACAACAATAGCTATCATTTATTATTTACCACAATTTTATTCCTTAGTTTAAAAAATATATTTTAAAAGTGAAATGAAATGTAACAATTATTTTAAAAGCCATATGTAAAACAAAACAAGCTCAAATTTTAACTATTTAAAAGGTAGAAATAAAGCAGACATCAGTAAGAGAGAGAGAGAGAGAGAGAGAGGGGGGTGGTTAATTCAGTCATATGAGAAAGCCAGAAATTTTTTCATCTAAGTTTTACAAAGAGAAAAATATTTTTTTAAATATTTATGAAAGTTTGAAGTATAAATACCCAGATATTCCAATACAAAGGCATGGATCCATTAAGAAGGAAGATGCTTAGTCCCTCTCCATGGACTTGAGCCCAATCTCAGCAAGCTCAGGATGGAGTACCTGTTCCAGTGGATGGACCTCTCCCCTAGTCTATACCCCAAATTCACAATTAGCTTAAAACAGGAGTACTATTGGGGGGGGGGGGAAATAGTTTTAATTCAAATATTCAGGGTTAGACAACTGATGGTGTACTTGACAACATTATTTTGAGACCCTGAACACAACCTGGGTTTTCATATAGAAAAAGAAAAATTTTCACTAGTCCTTTTCGCTCTGATTTTGCATTTTCAAAACTAAAAGTTTCACCTAAATGTGGCCAATATGATTTTTTTTATTCTTTAAATGTGATCAGTTTTAGCTCTATGACAACTTTTAGAATCTTCTATTTGCTCTCACCTCTGCCAAAGCAGCCACTGTTCTGATTTCTATCTTCATAGGTTAGTTTTTCCTATTCTTGAACTTCTTATAAATGACATCATATAATATGAACCCTTTGTGCCTGGCCTAAGGTTTCTGACATTCATCTATTGTGTTGAATATGTCCCAGTAGTTGATCTTCTTTTATTTCTGAGCAGTATTTCTCTGTATGAATATACCACCACTGGTTAATGGAAATTTGGGTCCTTTCCATCTTACAGATATAGGAATTTTATTTGAGAGTTTGAACGTTTTTATTCAAGTCATTTTGTTCAACTCGCTTTTAAGTCACTCAAGTGAGGACAATCTTAGCAAAGTAAATGTCAGCCAAATCAGTAGCAAATATACATTTTTATGTATTTCTTTGCTTCTGTAGAAGCACATAACTTGTTGCAAATATGATTAATCTGAGTTTTTATAAGTGAAACTCCACTGGGAAGTCCAGAAGAGTACATCCCAAGTGTGGTTAACCATCAGTGCTCTGTAGGGTCCTTAGTCAAAAACTTTTTAAATCTTCACTCAAGGATATTTTTCCATTGATTTTTATTTTTTAAATATATTTTATTGATATTTTTCAGAGAGGAAGGGAGAGAGATAGAGAGCTAGAAACGTCAATGAGAGAGAAACATCGACCAGCCGCCTCCTGCACACTTCCATTGATTTTTAGAAAGTGGAAGGGAGGGAGGAGGAAGAGAGGAGGAGGAAAAGGAAGATGAGGAAGGAGAGAGAGAGAGACAGAGAGAGAGAGAGAGAAAGAGAGAGAGAGAGAGAAACATTGATGTGAGAAACATTGATCTCTTGCTTCCCGTGGGCACCCTGGCCAGAGATTGAACCAGCAACCTAGGTGTGTGTCTTCATCGGAAATTAAACCCAGATGGGACCAAATAATTATTGGTCCAAATAATGATTTTTTTTTCAGAGAGAAGAAGGGAGAGGGCCAGAGAGAGAGAGAGAATTATTGATTGCCTGTCTCTTGCATGTCCCCTACTGTGATCCAGCCCCCTGCCACCTGGACATTTGCCCTGGCTGGGAACTGAATTATGACCTCCTGGCTCATGGGTTGAGCCACACTGGCCGGACCAAATATTGATTCTTGAGCCCTGATCTAAACCTAGTAAGTTAGAATTTCAAAGGGAATGAGCTTTAACTTACTGGATATAGAGGAATCCCAAACACACAGAGCTCATGCAACTCAAATGCAAAGCATTTGATACAGCAAATGTGTGCAAACCCAGGCAGTCACCTGAAAATAAGGTGGTTGCTATTCAGGGGCCTTCCATGACTTCATATGCTGTGCCATATTATGGATTTCTCAAGTGTGATGGAAGTCAGGGGTCCATGGAGGCTCTCAGCTCCACAGCTATAAGATTGCTATGTCTTGTCTTAGCCAGTTTGGCTCAGTGGACAGAGCATTGGCCTTTGGACTGAAGGCCCCCAGGTTCGATTCCAGTCAAGGGCATATGCCCAGGTTATGGGCTCGGTCCCCAGCATGGGGTGTGCAGGAGGCAGCCAATCAATGATTCTCTCTCATCATTGATGTTTCTGTCTCTCCCTCTCCCTTCCTCTCTGAAATCAATAAAAATATATTTAAATTTTTTAAAGATTATTATGTCTTTATTTTGATTGCACTCTATATGTTATCAGAACCTCTTCTGGACTGTCAGGATGGCCACCTTACCCTAGAGCCACATGACACCAGGACTCACATTCAAGCTTTTGCTTGCATTCACGTCTGTATCGAGTGACAATCCACAGTGTCACGCTGGCTGCATGAACAAAGTGCTCCGGGTAGAGAAAGGAGGTGGGGACATTGAATCAGCGCACCGCCTGAGGCAGGATGGAAATGCTGCCCTCTCAGAATCTAATCATGTTACAATGATTAGATGTGTTCTGGATTCCAATTGTCAGCTGTAACAATTGACAATGTATAAATGTAAATGGGCAGATGTACCCAGACTGCTCCCACTTATTATCAGTGAGTATACTAGCAGTAAATGCCCAGTATTAATTCTTCTACTTCATACTCCAGAATAAAGTAGCTTAGTAACCATGTTGATTTGTACAAAACTAAAATGCTACAGTTATATTTAGTTGAGGAAGAAAATGTCAAAGAATGGAGAGACATTGCATTAAATCGGTGCTTACTGACTACTTACTTGTGTGCCTTGCTTGTACAGTGTTCTGATTACCCAGAAGTAAGAAAAGATAAAAAATGTAAGTTACCTGTGCTGCTGTGAAGACTTTATTTAAGCAAACAGGATGTTCTGCATGTGTAGTATCAGAGTGAAAATAAGAAACCTATTCTCTACAGAACCAGCTCTGAGCTACAGTTCCCTATAATTACAGCCACAATCGGTTATTCGGTTTCATCAGAAAATGTCACCTGAAGCCTGGCTGGTGGGAGGGCAGGGCTCTCTGTTCTCAAAAGAGGGCTCTTCGCCCGCAGTTTTTAAAGGGGGCGTGTGGATGGAGAAGACTAGAGGAAGCAAGGCTGTGAGATCGCGCAGAATGTGGTCACAGAGCAGTGCTTGCTTACACACTCACTGTCCCACACACCTGTCACCATGGAGACCCTGTCACCACAGACACTCTGTCACCACCAACGGGCCCTCCTCCCCCAACTCCGCCCAGTCCCAGCATGCCCACTGCGATTCCTCACTCAGTCACTCTGGCTGGTCTCAGGCTCCTCTTTGTTTTCCATTTCACTCTATATCTGCTTTAGCGTTTTTACTGTACAAACACATGAAGCTGATATGCTGAATTAGAACAAAAATAATTTAATTATTATCCAGAATTATTTTTTTTTAAAAGTTTCTCAACCTTAAAAAGATGGGTTGCACACCTGGAGGTGTCCTGGCTACATAAAGAATATGAGAAATGTCACCCAAGTAGGGAAACAACACACAAGGCCAAACCAAAATGAAGGTGGGCTCCAGCTCTTCGCGCCCTCTTGACCTTGGGTGAGTCACAAGCTCTGAAGCTTCTTCACCTCCCAGGTTCACCCAGGAGAACACCCTACTGCCATTAGGTCCCGCGTCCTCAGTTCGTGAGACCCACAGCTTCCGCTCCTGGGGAGAGCCTGGCCGCCCCCACACTCCTGCTCTCCTGCCTCTCTGGGCAGCAGCCACACCTGTCTTCTTCCTTCCCCTACACTCACCAGCATTTCCATGACATTCTTCCACTGATTACCAGTAAGAACCCACACATTTTCTGGATTGAATTTGATTGATTTTAATTAAATGGCATTAAATTAAAGTGATTTTAATAAATTGCATTACATTAAACTAAAGCGTATGTATGGAGCTGGAGTTTAAGGAACAAGAATTCAGAAAGAGACCTGTGTCTTCCAGGTGGGGCTGGAAGAGGCCTTAAGAGTGAAAGTCTTGACAAAACCAGTTTGGCTCAGTGGTAGAGCGTCGGTCTGCAGACTGAAAGGTCCCGGGTTCGATTCCGGTCAAGGGCATGTACCTTGGTTGCGGGCACATCCCCGGTGGGGTGTGTGCAAGAGGCAGCTGGTTGATGTTTCTCTCTCATCGACGTTTCTAGCTCTCTATCTTTCTCCCTTCCTATCTGTAAAATATCAATAAAATATATATATTTTTTAAAAGAGTGAAAGTCTTGCTACCCCAGGCTTGACAAATGACTAACCATCATATTTAACCATCCATCCATCCTTTCTTTCATTCACTGTCCTACGAAATGGAGAAAACAAAAGTTAAGCAGAGGCAGGCAGACCTTGCCCCTGAGATTTTCACACCATGGTTAAAGCAGCTGGAGGTGGAAATCTCTAATCCCAAGCTGCCCCCCTGATCCTTGGAGAGCTGGGTTTCTTGGCAAGTTTTGCCTAATGTGATGTGGAATCTGCTTTTCTCTGCTGTCCACCCGTTTGGTCCGGTTGGGACATCCTGAAACCAAGCACACCTCACCAGTAGCCCTTCTGCTTCACCCTTTCTGCTTTCGTTACCCTGGTCCCAGACAGTCTTCTCCCTGATGACCCTTCCCAGTCAGGTATGACATTCCCCTACCCCTCTGTAAAGCCACACAGTGAAGGAGCAGCCACAGCGTGACCACCCACAGGAGCCACACTGTCACACTGTGACCCACGCTGTCACTCCATGGAACTTTCACGGTGTCTGACCCTGAAGAATCCACGTCAGCTGACTCAAGTCAGGGGCCTCCCTCATTGAAGTTTAAAAGACAAAGAATAAGGATATATTATGATTATGAGATGATAGAAGATCATTTAACCCAGGCCCGCCTGGTGACAGCTGGCCACTGCGCCTGACTGGCAGGTCCCAATCACCTGATTAGGGCTGGGTCCTGGCCTGGGATGGAGAACTGGGGTGGGTGGCAGTAGACAGGGGCAGCAAGAGAAGGAGGATGGGGGAGGCAGGGAGGCAGGGAATCATGGAGTGGCAGCACACGGTGGTGAGGAAGGAGGAGACAGGGAGGTGGAGAGGCGGGAACCTGATTGGCCCTGATCACCAGCCAGGCCTAGGGATCCTACCAGTGTATGAATTTTGTGCGCTAAGCCTCTAGTACAGCTGTGGGCAAACTACAGCCCGAGAGCCAGATCCTGCCTGTTCGGCTGTTCTATCCGTCCTGCAGAGCTGAAAGAGCGGAGGGTTCTCTTGCTCTCCCCTCCGCTCCTTCACCAGCAGCGCAAGATGAGAGTGCCAGCATGGTCAGGTTGCTTTTGTTCCGGCCCTCCAGTCCAGTTTAAGAACCCATTGTTCCCCTCGAGTCAAAAAGTTTGCCCACCCCTGCTCTAGTATGTCCTAATATATAAAGAGGCAGGGTCCATCATGACCTAAATGTCCTCATGGATAACCAGACACCAGGCTAGGGTCCCAGCCAGTGCAGCAGAAGTCAGTCCTGGGTCCCAGCTGCCCATGCAGGAGTCAGTCCTGGGTCCCAGCCACCCATGGTGTGACAGTGGGAGGGACCTGTGGGCCCTGGCCGCCCATGGTGCAGCAGCAGGAGGGAGCTGTAGGAACAGAGCCATGGTGCCATCAGACTGGCCTCTTGGTCCCTCTTCCTCCTCCCCCCCCCTGCCCCTACCCTCAGGCCTGGAGAACCAGAGCCATGCTGTGATAGGACTGGACCCTACCTTGAAGGGTCCCAGATTGTGAGAGCATGCAGGCTGGGCTGAGAGACCTCCTCTGAGTGCATAAAGTTTCATGCACTGGGTCTCTAGTATATATATAAAAGCCTAAGCAAACATTACAACCAAATGACCAGAATGACTGGTTGACCAGTAGCTATGATGTGCACTGACCACCAGAGGTCATATGCTGAACACAGACAGGAGTTGCCCCCTGGTGATCAGTGCACTCCTACAATGAAAGCACCAATCAGCTGACCGACCCATCTGGGCAGCCCACCAGCCTGGTGGCAGCCACTCGCTCCCTCAGTAGTCCTGCAGATTCAACCTCTGGAGAACTGGCCAAGCACACACAGCCCAGTGCCACTGGCACTATCCCAACAGCATCTCTTGTCTTCTGGAAGTCAACCTCAGGTACCATGGCCGCTTCCCCTCACTAGATGCTCCACAAGGAAGAAACAATATAAAATCGGTCACCGGGTGACTCCCGACAATTGGCAGGAATGTCAACGGGATAGATTCAGATCCTGGAACAGCAAGGGCGGCCCCCCGCCCACCTGAAGGGCAGATCACATCCTGCCCACCCCCTCCTCAGGACCCTACCTGTGCACATATTCGTGCACTGGGCCTCTAATAATATAGTAAATATTATTATGGGATTACAATGTGACATCTAAAAAAGGAGGACCCTTTTTGTGTGTGTTTCAAAAGCATTATTGCAGCTTGGTTTGAAATTTGTACTATTTCTATCATTAATAAAGTTATGGCTTCTTGTGGGGAAAAACAACTCCTAGGCAGCCTCAGGGATGGGAGAGCAGGCCAATAACAGCATCTCCCTAGAAGTCCAAAGGACAGGTGGGATTTTTGAGTGAAATCACCCTCAGCCTCCTAATGCCTGTGTCTCCTCACAGCATTCCCCACCCATTGGAGGTGCATGTTTCTTACAATCCCCACCACCTCCACCACCAAACATCTACTATCCCATCTGCTTTTGCCTGGGAGCAGAGAGCCCTGAGAAGTAGCCAAGCCCACACAGGACCACAGGATGTGATGCAGAGACAGCCTGGCAAGCCAACTCCCCCACTGACCCCAAAGCACAGGAAAGAGGGAGGGCTCCTGGTCGGGTCTGCCCTGCCCTCTCCTGGCAAGGAAGTGCCTCTCCTGCACATCCTGTGGCTGAGTCACAGCTCAGCAGCCCCGGGGAGCAGTGATGGCTCTGACAAAGCCTGAGTCATGTACCCGATAGGCACCAGGAGGCTCCAGCTTCCTTGGGGTGTGATGACCATAGGTGGGAAAGAAAGCCAGTTCCTCCTGCGGGAAGGTCCCGTGAGGTTCCGATGAAGAAATCTCGCCTGAGCTCCCTGAGAAGTGAGCCCCAAGCCGAGCCCCAGGAGGAAGTGGGGTTGATGACAGACACTGGGTTTCTCAGACAGGGAAACCTGCGCAACCTCCCCCGGTGCAGTCTCCTGCCTGTCCCTCTGGGGCTGGGACTGGAATTGCTAGGCTCTAATGAAGGAGTCCATCTCCGGGGTCCTGGGAGCTGGCCTCCACAGTCCCACAAAGGGGGTCCTTGGTTACAAAATTGGCTCAGTGCTTCAGGCCACCCACCCACTCCAGCGCTGCTACCCTGAATGGAGGGTCAGGCTGAAAGCCCCCTACCTTCACTCTTTCAGCCCCTCAGAGACACAACACCATCTCCTTGGAGCCACGAGCACTGAGAACCACATTCCTAACTGAGGGAGGCCTGGCCCCTGGTGCCCTCAGAATACAGTGGACTCCAAAACTGACCAAGTTCTAAAAGAGGTCGGCAATGATTTCTCCAAAGACTGAGCGGCTCCCACTTACTCCCCCCCTCCTCCATCCTCTGCTCATTCACAATAAATGGTAACAGTTTATTTTTCTATCATGTTTGTTACAATCCCCACCACCTCCACCACCAAACATCTACTATCCCATCTACTGAAGTCAAGCATAGCAATTTCCTGAGGCCCAAGTCAACCTGACTAAAGTGAATGTCAGGAGGCAGACCGGAAGTACCTACAACTCCACTTGCCTAGCTGGGGAGAAGAGTGCTGAGAATAAGACAGGAGCTTCGAGGTTAGCCCCTCCATGAACCTCTCTTCCCAGCTCTGAAAAGAGCCTCCTTGCTCACCCCCCTCATACTTTGCACCCCATCTCCTCTTTGATTTGGCAGGACATAGCCTCTTCCTGTTGCGTCTCCAATCCCATCACTTTTGGCTTCCATCTTCTCTGTTCCCCTAAGAGACAGTATGATAATGAGCTCAGACACATTCTGTTCAAAGCCAAGCTCAAGTACCCTCTCAGAGTCCCCTCTGCCCAGCTGACCAGCCTCTCCAGCATCGGTCAATGTATCCCGTTTTGGGGATGCTCCCACAAAACAGCATGTCAAAGGCCCCACAATCCTTTTGTCTCTGTTTCAATTGGGATCCATTCTGGAGAGCAGAAGCCCAAGAGAAATTACCAACAAAGAGAACTGAGCACAAGGACTTTGGTTGCACATATGTGAGAAGGCTAAGGAGTAAGGCCATGTTGTTGATGAATTCCAGATACTAACTACTGCAGGAAGGAAACAGGGAACAAAAGAGCCAGGAGCTCAAAGGAGGGACCTTGTAGGACTGATGTCCAGATCGCAGGAGTGACCCTTGGCCACTCCGATGCTGAGTGTACTGTGTTGGGTTCATGAGCCGCAGTGGCAGAGGAAGGGCCAGCCCAGGAGGCTCTAGAGGGCCCAAGGGGCACAGCCCAGAAAGCTGTACATTCATTGATTCAAGAACCTTTGGGTGTAGCTTAAACTTTTCATGCTCAGATGAAGGTTGCAAAAGTCCATGCATCATGGGCTGTACGTCCTCGTTGCCTCAGCCCTTGTCCCACTTGATCCTGACCTTGCCCTAGCTTCCCAACATTCAGAGAACACAGTCTTCCCAGATTCCCCAGCAGTAGACATCCATTCTGAATGAGGGAACAGGGGTGATGGTGATTAGAGGGAAAAACTGAAACATTAGGATGGATAATTGAAGAGCAGAGAGCCCATCTACTGAAGAAACGGACCATAACTTTGGTCTTGGGGTAGAAGGGATACCCTAGCTGTATTTGAGAAGGCTTTCGATGTTTATGCTGGTTATAAAAAGGAAGGAACTGTGGTTCTGCTACATAAACATCACCAACTTCGCTAGATGCTTTCTATTAATGCTTTACTGTCATTAGAACAAGGAAAATTGTGTACATCATTAAGTGGGGCTTGAATTGACTACAAGTAAGTACTCAACTAAGCCAGAGATCCTAGCCATGGGAATAATTTTTAAGAGATCACTGAATCCAGATTCTAATTTTCAAGCTCTCCAACATCATCACACATGCTTGCTTGGTCACATGCTTGCTCACTTCACCTGCCAATGATCTCATTGAGTTGAGGGACCATCCGTGGGAACCAGGTGAGGTGAGAGAGGATGACCATTCACCACTAGAGTCTCCAGAATCTGTCATGGAGGCTCAGTTTCTATAATAACTTATCTGGGTAACCAAGCTGACAACCACAACTAATAAAGTAGAAGGAATTGTGAAGTAGAAGTTATCTTGGCAAAGACATGGGGAAAAGTATAGGGAAACCCCATGACAGAGTGCAAAACCCAGGACTAGTGACAATGAAGTTGTCACTCCCCTTAGCGCCAGGAGGCCTGAGGGGACACAAGGAGGGTGGTTGCCAGATCAGAGAGAGCTCTGCAGAGAAGACCACTACATAGGAGACAGGGTCATCCTGGGGTGGCCCCACAAGAAAGTCACTGGGGATAAAAATCCCAACTTACTCCCCTCTCCCACCAGAGTCCTTCCTGTGGATCTCGAAGGGGATTGGAAGACATCAGCAGAGTCTGAGCCTTTACTCCTCAGGTTCTTCCTCCGTGGGTCAGAGCTGTGTTCCCTCCTCCAAGAGAAATATTAAAGGACATATCAGGTCCAGGTTCTTCCTCCATGGTTACAAGATGTGTTCCGTACTCCAAGCGAAATATCAAAGGGCATCAGCTTTATGTCCATTCACCTACTGAAGGACAGCTTGATGGCTTCTAGGTTTGGGCCATGATTAATAAAGCTACTATAAAAATTCGCTTGCAAATGTTTGTGTGGAGTGCCATTGCTGTATCATATGCCAAGACTGTGTTTAGCTTTGTTAAAAACAAACTGCCAGACTGTCTCCAACGTGGCTACAATGTGTTGCACCTCCACCAGCAATAGTTAAGAGTTCCCACTGTCCCCACATCCTCACCAGCATTAGGTATTGTCAGTGTTCTGGATTTGGGCCATGCTGATAGATATACATCGTGCTATCCCCTTGCTTTTTAATTTGCGTTTTTCTGATGACATAGGATGTGGAGTATCTTTTCATATGCATATCTCCTTTGGTGAAGCCTCTTGATCAATTTTTTTGGCCCAATTTTGGGTTGTCTGTTCTCATATGAATGAGTTTTAAGAGTCTTTGTATATTTTAAATGTCATTCTTTCTTTGTACTTTTGTTAATATTTTAAAATTTTTAAAATTTTGCCAAAATTTTAAAAATTCCCTGCATGGCTCACATTTGTGCCTCACGTTATGCTTATATTGGACACTAGTATAAGAGTGAACTGTGGGGCCAGAAAGACTCAGGAACAGTGTGTGCTGAAGGGCCCAGCTCCCAGCCCCCCTCCCAGCCTGTGAGGATGGGGCGGGGGCTGAGAGACAGGGCAAAGCACATTTGCCCCATGTGTGACACGTTTAACACAATGATTTTCACACCCCAAAAATAAAACATTGAGTTCCCAGCTTTTTAAAGTTACTTATCAAGGAACATGTGCAGCTGGCCTGCTCATTTGATGGCTCAGCTTTTCCAAATTTCTAACCCCTAGACCCCCAGGCCACTGTGTGTCACCTGGATTCCCCCTGTGGCTGGTTAATGGTTCGCTTGCCTTCAACCCTCATTGATTCAGGCCTTCCTGCTCTCTTCAGTCAGACAGTTTTTTCCAGAATACACATCTGCTCTTACACTGTTCTCTAAAACCTTCAATGACTCCCTATTGCTGAGGCGTGTGCCCTGGCTAGGAACAGGGGCACACTCACAGGGTGTGAGGGAGTGTGGCAAAAGTGCAGGCCAGTCAAAAGGAATCCTGGGAGATGAAGAAGGACCAGTTGCCACGCTGAAGTCCATTACTTTCTCCAGACGGGAAGGGGCAGGGGCGGGTCGTGACGGGGTAGGAGAAGACTGGAGCTGGTGAGGGGGCTACGCTAACCTAACTCTCCCCTTTCTCTGATCTCCTGTGGCCTGAGCGCAACTGGGAGACAGGACAGGAGACCTTGGAAGCTGGCCACAGGGTCGGTCTCACAGGCGTAGGGCAGGTGGAGACAGGGCACCCCACCTGAGGCTCGGGGCACACATCACCTGGATTCCTGTAGGCCATAACTGTCCGCCCTGCTCCAGGCTGTTCACGTTCCTCTCCTTCACACCACTCCCCTGAGTACAGCCTGCAACACTGTCCACCCCGAAAGCTCTGTGGTGAGACCCCAAGACCTGTTTGTTATAAGCTGATGCTGCTCACCTCCTTGCTCACCTTAGGTTCACAAATGAAAGTGTTTGGCTCATCGCAAACCCCTTAAAGAACCATCCTCATGGGTCCTGCTGCAGAGAGGGCCCAGCTGCCAGGGCATCCAGAGACCTTAAATCACCTTTACTACCACCAGTCCCTGGTGGCTATGCAGCCATCAGCTCTGCTTTCTGTGACCAGCAGAGGGCGCCATGACACCGAGAGACATGGAGTGATGGTGTGACAGCCTCAGAGCCCACGCCTGCTGGCCCAAGCTGCTAAACTAAGCTCTGTAGGTTCCCACGAGACCCACCTCTTTCATAACCAGGAAATCGTGCTTTTCAAACTTCTTTTTTTACTACAGTGCACTCTTTGAAATACATTTTACCTTGCAGTTCAGTGCACATGTACATGTATATTTATTACCAACTTCTAATATTAACCTGCCAAAATCTAGCTACTAAAGCCATTTCATAGTGAAGTAAATGCAAAAAATAGTTTGACAAAATCAAATTTAGTTGATTAATTAAAGTAAACTTTTGGTCTTTGTACTTTCAGCAAATTAGTTTTTGTTTGTTTTTTAATATATTTTATTGATTTTTTTTTTTTTTCAGAGAGGAAGGGAGATACAGAGTTAGAAACATCTACCAGCTGCCTCCCGAATACCCCCTACTGGGGATGTGCCTGCAACCAAGGTATGTGTACTCTTGACAGGAATCGAACCTGGGACCTTTCAGTCCGCAGGCTGACGCTCTATCCACTGAGCCAAACCGGTTTTGTAACATACTCAGATCTTTATTGACTACATGAAAGTATTTAGCAGGAAATGCAGGAAATACATATTGGTACATTTTTTCACCACATGCTTAATTTTGTGGATTTTTGGTGCAACTTACTGGGAAATGTTCTTTTAAATGCAGATAACAAAAATGAAGATCTGACTATGTGAAGCAGTAAAGGCCTACCCTCTCCTTAAAGTGAAGCATTTAATTTTCCGGTATTATTTCTTTATTTTCTGAACAGCTGAATGCAAAACTAGAAAGTTATCGAGATTCGTGTCCTACTCGCTGACCTCACTGGGGCTTGTTGGAGCGTTGCTGACTGGCATAAATACAAACTCGGTGAACTCCTCTCCCCCAAGCTTGTCTGTCATTCTGACAGGTTCATTCGCATGGCGGGTGCTGATGAACCAGCCCTTGTAGTCCGCAGACTCCAGTACGTTCAGGAAGTCCATTTTCCTCCTGTAGAAGGTGAAGCCCTTCACATCTTTTGTGGCTAAGTTAGACAGCCAGGAGAGCTTCTGCTCCTGTGAGGTAGAAGGGAGTGGTCAGCAGCTCAGCCTCTGCCCAGGGACACCTCAGCCATGGGATCTTGGAGCCCAGGGCCAAGGAGGGCCAGCAGCTCTCTCCCGGCTTTCCCCAGGGGGCTCCTGTGGCGCCGGCCAAAGGGAGGGGCAGAGTGGGGAGCGAGGGGCACTGCCGGGCCTGGCCTTCCCCTTTGGGGTGGCTCAGAGGACGCTAGGTAGGAATGCTCACCTTCAGCTGGAGGGCTGGCCGGCCTTCCTTCTGGTCCATCTCACAGCAAAGACAGAGCTCTCCTTTTGAGACTGCCAGGAAAACGAGGTTTCCCTTGTCACCCACTGGACTCCTGGGATAGGCTAAGACGTAGAAGGTCTCTGGGGAAAGACAGTCACAAAAAGCAGGGTCATTCTCAGAGCAGGGATGAGCCTTCTGTCTAGGGGGCTGCAGGCTCCTTCACTCGGTGCAAGCCTCCTCCTCCCACACAGACCAGAAAGACTCCCCTCAGATCCTGTGCCCTCACAGACCCTCCACTCCACCATTACATTCCCAGCAATCCCCAGGGCTCCTCTGCCCACTGCCTGCCCCCTGCTGGAGCTGGAGGTGTCCTCCTACAGCCTGAGTTGAGCCCCAGCTGGAAGGACTTGGGGGACAGAAAACAGGAGAGAGAGAAAGAGAGAGAAAGAGAGAGAAAGAGAAAGAGTCAGAGTCACCTGGGTGTACGTTGTGTGTTTGGGGAACTGCTATGAGTGTCTTGTCTTTCAGCACCAATACTTTGTGGTCACAGTCATGAAAGGTAAATATCTGTGGTTCTTGGTACTTCACTTTTGGATCTAGATGAATAAAACCAGATGTCAACACTTCACATTGAAAATGGAAAACTCAATCCTTCTTAGGCACCTACCTCGCAGGGGTGTTGGCAGGATTACAATGTTACACAAATGAAAGACATTTGGCCAGGTGTCTGAGTGTGGAAAGAACTCAGACAGAGAGCTGTTAATCATTATGTTCATCGTTATTCTTTTTAACCCCTCTGCTGCACCCAGCCGTGCCTGGGGGAACCCATCCTGGCACTGGCCGGGCCAATGGAGGGGCAGCGGCGGGTGTGAGGTGGAGGCAGGAAGCACAGGAGGCCACATTGTGAACCAGCTGGCCCCGCAGGCCCGTCAGAAAGAGGCAGGGTTTGAGCCTGGCCCTCAAAGAACCTGCCTGAGTGGGCAGGACCCACCACAGCCATGGCCAGGGCACGTCCCCAGGGCAGGGCTCCTGAGAGACCCTTCAGGCCAGCCCTGCCCGCAGACACCTCCCCACGCCTCCCCACTGGCCTGTGACTGCGCAGCCGGCCCGCCCTCTGCGGGGCTCAGGCACTGGGTGGGTGGGGGCAGGCGCCCACAGTGGGCCAATGGATGGTGGCTGTGAAATGCCAACAGGGCAGCGCAGTAACCCCTGCACCGAGGGATGCCATTGTGTAACTATCTGTGATGGTCATTACACCCAGGGATGAACTCAGAGGCCTCACTCTCCTCCCACCAGTAAGACTGTCTGTCTCCTCCCGCCCTGGGAACAGGGACTCTTCCTGTGACCCTGGCTCTCTGTCGCCTCCTCCCTGGAGCCCTCTAAGCCCCTCTGCATGGAGGGTTCCTCTTTTTTTTTTGGGGGGGGGGTGGTCACAGTCCTCTGCTGGCACACCGGTGGCACAGGGCTGGTGTCCCTGACTCGTCTCCCTACACACTGGAAGGTCCTGAGTGCAGGTACCTGTCTGGCCTGGACAGTCCTCCTGGGCCCCAGCGTAGTGCCCCAAGGGTCATGGACCCTCGGTGCTTATGACAGGGTAGGTGGCCCAGGCCAGACCCTAAGTAACTGCAATGACATGGGGTCATGTGAGGTCAAGGGGTCACGTGAGGTTCAGAGGTCACAGCCCAGCTTACACTAGAATCTCCCCAGGAGCTTTCTGCCCTTCTCCCCCTTCCCTCCTACCCCCCAACCCCCCACGCGCCGCCGTAGACATTCTGAGTTCATGGGACTGATGCAGGTTGATTCAGAATCATGAAACCAGATAAACTCTAAACCTTCCAACTTCTCAAACATTAACCTCACCTTCAACACTGCCTTCCCATCAGTCCCAAGGCTGGCACTGCTGCTGGTCTGAGCACCATCTGGCTACACATTGGACCACCTGTGGGTAATGTTTCCATGGGTGCCTGGGCTTCATACCCTGAGAGTCTGATTCAATTGGTCCAGAGTGACACCCAGACAAGCTATGTAAGTTGCATTTCTAGCACTAACATCATGCCTTTTAATTCTTAAATATAGGGTAATCCCAAAAATGCATGCACACTTTGAATAATGATGAAGGCAGTGATCATTAAAATAGATTTCGTTTTCAAAATGAACTATCATCCACTAAAGTGTGCATACGTTTTTGGGATGCCCTGTTTTTCCTAAATCTGTCCTCTTACTTCTGTTCCCTCCTGCCACAGCCTGACGGGCCCCATCTCCACTCAGGCCTGTGATGTCCTCTCGCCCACCTTTCCTGATCCCAATCCATCCTTCCGATGTCCTTCCAGAGGCCTCAGCATAGCGTCATCTTCCAGGGGCTGGTGTCTTCCCTGCCGCGCAGCGGCCCCCACTGCTGTGCAGTCACCCCGATGGCTGAGCCAACAGCCTCCTGAGTCTCAGACCCCGAGTATCTAACTCGAGAGTCTCCATGGAGCCAGAGATGCTTCATTCCCCACAGATTTCCAGGAGCTGCTGCTGCTGGTCCAGGAACCACACCCTGAGAACCTCTGCCCCCGGTGGGCGGGAGCACCTGCAGGAGCAGACACCTCCACCCACAGGGCCAAACCCAACCAAATCCCTGAGGCAGCAGCAGTATGGCTCCCAGAGACACGGGGCAATCCCGGCACCGTGTGCACCTCTTCTCCTGTGGAACTCACTGCCCTTTCCCCAGGATTGAGGCCCCCATGGCCTGCGGTGGAGCTGGGACTCAGGCCAGGGCTCCGGACTCTGCCCTGTGCCTGGGCGAGGGCTGCGGGAACCTGAAACCTAACCTGGGCAGAGAGATGTTGAAGCTCCTCAGACCCCAGCATTGGTGGCTCACTCCCTGTGCGCCTGGGCAGGGAGCCCTCTCTCTCCCTCAGTGCCTGCACCTGGCCCGTGGTGATACTAACATTTCGCCTGGGTTATTATGGGACGGGTCCTAGCTCAGTGTGCCTGGGGCACCTGTGGTGTGGGTCCCCCATGCCCCTCCTGCCCAGTTCCCAGTTTTCATAGGCGCTGTGGGGAAGTCACGGTTGCCAGCAGCAGTCAGAAGAGGAACCTGGAAGGTTCCCAGGCTCAAAGCATTCTTCCTCCTGAGCCACTCAGAGGTCTGTGTGACCTTCTCTCTGCAGAAGCCAAAGCCCATCTTTCCTATTGGCCTGCTGAGATGTGCTTCTACAAAGGAGAAGCGTCAGCCCCACCCAGCACCCGTAGGTGTCCCCTGTCTGTTTCTCCCCCGCCCCTGAGCATGCTCTGAGGTACCCTCCCTACCCCCCATCCCATCCAGGCCCCGGGCCGTACCTGCATTGGCCAAGCTGAGGGAGGTGGGGCTCGGGCCAGGCTCCATGGCGCCATGGGCTGGGTCTGGAATGAGAGACGGTGAGGTGGGGTGTGTCAGGGGCCAGGAGCACCAGGGGCCATTTAATGCCTTCCTTGTTTGTGTGTGTTTTCACAACACTAAGAAGAGAGGCAGTGATGACATTAAAAATAGCTTTTCTGGTAAAAAAAAAAAAATGCTGGGGAACTGAGGTGAACTGGAGCTGAGTGCTGAACCCGCCATAGCACACGCACAGCTCTGGGCAGAGCGTCCCTCGCCAAGCCGGAGGGGCGCCCCCGGGAGGAACCAGACTCAGGGCTCACAGGGCTTCGTGTCCCCACATGTCCCCACATGTCCCCAACTCAGGCAGCCTCAGGCTTCCGAGAAGCAGAGGGCACTGGCGACAGAGGCTGCACAGGACGTGGCTCAGTGTCACCGTTCCAAGTTTCTGGGCCCAGGCCTGCCCAGTGCCCACTCCCTTCGCCAGGAGCGGGTGGGTCCCGACCTCCCCTTAGTGGACCCACAGTTGTCAGACCAACGTCCTGATTTTAGCTTCCAACTGTGACGGCCATGTGTGAGTCCACAGCTCGGGGACGTGGCCTCCAGCGCGTTCCGGGCCCCTCCCCTCACACCGGTGCACTGGACAGCCACGGGGGTCAGCATTTTGCTTTTAATGTCCCCCTTGCTTCCTCCCGAGAATACTCAGAAGCTCTAGGTCACAGCCACCCAGACCCATAGACCCCACACAGGCCCCTCCTCGGCTGGGCTGGGCAGGCAGGGGCACAGGTGCCAGTGGAGGGTTCAAAATCATCCGATGACCATGGCAAGTCAGGACGTTACGCCCCAAGCTGCTGATGAAGTTGACCCATTTATCCACCACCGGCTGCCCCGGTCTCCTGTGACTAAGTTTCATCTCCCCTTGAGGATTTCTGTCCTCAAATTCACCCACGCAGGGTCCCGGAGGCAGGGGCCTGTGCACTGCTGCTCAAGGGTGGTGCAGGGGGGGGGGGGTAGTGGGCGGAGAAGGATCTTCACAAGCACCTCACCTTCTGCGCAGCCCTGGGCTCCGACCCCTTCCTTATCTGCAGAGTCCACCTGTGCTCCTGCGCTCTCAGCCTGACAGGACATGGTCAGGGTGATGAAATGACCCTGAGCCTGGGGTGAAGGGCAGGACCTGGGGGACAGGAAGGACACTGTCATGGCGCCTGACCTAGGACACCCTGCCAAAGCCCTGCGTGTGCAGCAGGCAGCCGGCCGCCCTCTCTGCCCTGAACTGTTGGGGCGGCGGGGCGGCCTTGCCACCGTGCTCTTCCCTCCAGCGCTTCTTTGATTTCCACCCCTTAAAGTGATGCTTTCCAACCTGTGGGTCACAATACCATTTTTTTAATAAAATATTTTATAAAAATGACATAGGCAGTTCAAAATGCATTGCTTGAATCCTAGGGCTGGCAAACTATAGTCCATAGGCCAAGTCATCCCACTCCGGTTTGGTTTGAGAGAGAGAAGAAGGGAAATATAGAAACATCAAGTTATTGTTCCACTTACACATTCATTAGTTGATTCTTATATGTGACCTGACTGAGGATCTACCCCGCAATTTTGACTTATTGGGATGATACTCTAACCACCCCAGCCAGGGGCCACTCTTGTTTTTTAAATAAAGCTTTATTGGAACACAGCCATCTGTATGTCATCTGTGACTGCTCTCTAGCAATACAGCAGAGATGAGTATTCAAGGATAGGTAGTAAAGCCTATAATGCTGACTGTCCCAACTTTACAGAAAAAAAATCACACACATACACACACACCCAACCTCCTCAAAGTCAAAGCTTTGCAAAGAAAGGCAGTTTCTTTTCAGCCTCTTGTCTTGGAAAACGGAGCCTCCAAACTCTCCCAGGAGGCTCAGCTCCTGCTGTGTTAATGAGGCTGACACCGGGGACCCCTCTTCCCCAATATCATGCATCACTTTTCACTCAGTTCACACAGAATCTTCCCCAACATCAGTTCAGGACAGCACTGTGCGGGCAGAGGCAAGAATTCTTGTTCTTGAAAATCTTCAAGATGAAAATTTTTCAAGAAGAAAACCCTGAGGCGACTTCTCAAGGGCCACACCACTTTTTTTAAAATATATTTTATTGATATTTTATAGAGAGGAAGGGAGAGAGAGAGAGAGCTAGAAACGTCAATGAGAGAGAAACATCAACCAGCTGCCTCTTGCACACCCCCTACTGGGGATGTGCTCACAACCAATGTACATGCCCTTGACCGGAATCCAACCTGGGACCTTTCAGTCCGCAGACCAACGCTCTACCACTGAGCCAAACCGGTTTCGGCAAGGGCCACACCACTTTTAAGATTGCAGAGGGGGCCTGGTCAGTGTGGCTCCATGGGCTGGGTGTCCTGCCATGCACCAGAAGGTTGCCGGTTCAATTCCAAATCAGGGCACATGCCCAGGTTGTGGGCTTGATCCCTGGTAGGAGGTGACCGATTAATGTTTCTCTCTCTCTCTCTCCCTCTCCCTTCCTCTTTCTCTCAAAATCAATAAAAATATATTTTTCAAAACATTGTAGATGGTCAATTTATGTGGAAAACCAAACCTCCAAGAATAGCTTGGGCGTGTGGCAGAGAGAAGTAAATGGTTTCACAAAAAAAATAACCATGAAAAGAAAGCACTCCAGGGCCCGGCAGCCAGGACTGTGGGGAAAGCTGAGGATGGTCACTGAGGCCCTGGGGTGGGGGGGCCTGGAGGAGCTTTAAGGGATGCACAGGTATCCGCTATTTGATTTTATGTTTGGTTCTGTCTGCATCCCCTGAACCCACAAAGCACAACTACCTTTGCCGTTTGGGGGGTAAATAAGGGACACAGAGAAGAAGGCAGAGAATTTAGCAGCCACAGGCCACCAGACAAGAGGTGTCTAGCAGAAATGAGGGTGCCCAAGTGTGTGCTGCTGGGGAGAACAGAGTGACGCCCAGGAGGGAAGCCCCTGGTATCCCCGGGAGCTGCTTATGGAGGCCACCTACATCAACATCGGTGCAAGTGGGGTTCACAAGGCTCCCTAAAGAAGCAGAGTATTAGGCACCCGAGATCCCTCTCTTCCCACTAGGGACACTCAAAATATGGGGACCCAGTATTTCTTTCTGAAGTCCAGTACTTCCCAGACTTGGAAATCAGTTTGCCTCCAGGCCAGGCATCAGCATCTCCCTAAGGTGTCCTAAGCTCCATGTGGGCCTGACCCTGCAGCAAGGCCCTGCCCCTTGGGGAAGCCATCCTAGAAAGCAGCGAGTGACTGTGGGCTGAAACAGCAGAGGGGGCGGGGAGGGCATCTGGTTCTCTATCTTGTCTGTTGGCCTCTTGTGCCGGGGAGGAGTTGAGGGGGGTGAGGACCACCTACCTGGATCTCCTAGATCTGTGTCTCTGTCTTGGGCTCTTGGAGCTCTGGTCTTTGTCCTCAGAATCTCTGGCGGAACCAGGCTTTACCCTTGGGATGAATAAAGTTTGGGAGTATATATACAAAAGCCACAGCAACATTCCTTTAGACAATGATAACAGCATCTTAGGTTATCATCATCATTGAGGGCCATTTTGCAATGTGTGCGCATAAGCAAAATTCCTACAGGGCAGTGCCACTCTGCCAAGGACTGGGCCACCTCCCTGAAACACATTTCAAGATGCTCAAGACGGTGGGGCTGCCCATGTAGGCCCACAACAGAGGGGTGGGGACGAGACCTGAGGGAAAGAAAAGGAGATATAAGACGGTCAGGCAGTGACCTGGTGCCTCAGGAAGTCCCTGCCCTCACGTGGGTTCTTTGCCCCAGTCCCAGTGCAATGCCCACATTCCCGAGAAAATGGCCCTCCTGGCATCTCTCTTCAGGATGCTCTCCAGGACATCATTGACACCTACCTCCACCTTTCCTTCAGCGGGAATGTGCAAAGCTCCCCCAACGACCAGCTTCTCTCTACAGCCCACAGGATGTTCTCGTATGCTTTGCATTGCATTTGCTCCTGTCAAATCACAAGGATGGCTGAGCCTCACAACACCAAAACCAGCAGTCAATTCAGATCAAAGTCCACACAGCCAAGTAAGATCACAGCTTCTGGGCACCACCACCAGCACCACAGGAACAAAGCAACACCTTGGCCCAGCCCAGGGCTTTCTGTCTTCATCTTCCTGATCCTCTGATGACCTGCTGGGAGGCGCTGTCCTCATTGCTTTCCAGACAAAAGACAGAGTAGGTTAAGGGGTTAGGCAATTAACCTCTGATCACACACCTAGTTCCAATAGCACAGGACTGGAGCACATGCCTTTATGAGGGTGTGGTGGCTCCATCCCTTAAATGGCCTCTCCTTCTATGGTTTTCCATGCACACATCTATATACATGCAGACAGAAATGTGTTCTGCAGATCTGTAGATCCTTCTGTTACATGCCTTTCCTACTAACAATGCATCTTGCTTTTTCTACTCAATATGATACCACTGGTCGTTTCATGTGATCAATACTGTTCTACAACAGGATTTTTTTATCGCTGCAAGTTACTTCATTCTTCAGCTAAAGGCCTGGAAAAAGGTTATTCCCTTGAGAGCTGGAATTAAAATCCCTGTTTTGTCTGTTAAATGTCTAAGAAAGAGAACTTTGGAGAATTCCCTCATAAACCTTTGGGATGGACACGAGATGGTGAAGGAAAAGATGAAGGAAAAGCAAAGTCAAGACTATCCCTAAAATGCCTCCCAGGCATGGACTCCAGTACCCAGGGCCCAGGAGGAGATGGGGTGGGAGGAGCCCTGTGGGGACTGCAGGAAATAGGCCTATCTAGACCCTGCCCTGGGCTCCAGAGCAAGGGAGTAGAGAGGGAGGTCACCTCGGCAAGGGGGTGTGATGTCCTGGGTGTAGAGCACTCACTGCAAAGTCCCCATACAAACTCAGTAAACCTGGTAATCTGGTCACTGTTGATGCACAACAGGATGCTTTCTGTTTGCTCATTTGCATTTTTATTTTTTGGAGGTTGAGGAAGAGGACAAGGGTCACCTGTGGATAAACCTTATTACACTAATCTCCGAACATTCAGGTCTTTATTTTCACACTGTTATATACAATGCCACGTGAAATATGCTTGGTATTAAACCTTTGCATACATCACTGATTATGTTCCTGGGATAAATTCCTAGAAGTGTAATTGCTGGGTCAAAGCAGATACATATCTTTCTTACATACTTTTAAAAATTTTGCATCACACAATGAATTTTTAAATTTTTTATTTATTGATTTTAAAGAGGGAGGAAGGGGGAGAGGGAGAGAGAGAGAGATTTGTTGTACCTTATTTATGTACTCATTGGTTGATTCTTTTGTGTCCTGACCAAGGATCAAACACAAAATCTTAACTTATTGGGACAACATTCTAACCAACTAAGCTAACTGGCCAGGACTTAGAGACTTTTAAGGAATCTAATTTAATAAATCTTTTTTTTTCCACTTGTTTAATCACTCCTTAACCACTTACAGAGCCATAACCACTCAGATTTTTTGACATTCAATATTTTTCTACCTGTGTGTGATTTGGTGCATTTATTTTGTGCGTGTGTGTGTGTGTGTGTGTGTGTGTGTGTGTGTGTGTGTGTATGGGGGTATTTATAGGCTTTATGTGTATATGCTTTGTGTACATGTATGTTTTCATAAAATGTTTGTCTTTTATGTGTATGTGTGTTATATTTTGTGTGTTTATATTATTGTGTGCTGTGTGTTTTGTGGTTGCATATGTTTTGTGTATATGTTATGTGTGTATTATATATGCTACGGGTGTTTTGTGGGTGTATTATGTGTGCATGTTTTTTTAATATATTTTTATTGATTTCAGAGAGGAAGTGAGAGGAGAGAGAGATGGAAACATCAATGATGAGAGAAGATCATTGATCTTCTGACTCCTGCACACCCGACATCTGGGCATGTGTGCCCTGACTGGGAATGGAACATTGACCTCCTGGGTCATGAGGAAATGCTCAATCACTCAGCCACACTATCCAGGTGGTGTGTGTGCATGTTTTTATGTGTATGTTTTGGGGGCAGCCTTCCCTTCCTCGGTGTGTGTACAGCACAGACAGGGCTCAGTGTAAATGAACACCGGGTTCATTTCCATATCAAGTTTCCTGGGCATTGGGCCAAATGCAAGTGCACAGAATTACAAGGTCCATTTCGAACCAGCCTCATGATCAGGGAGCAGAAGCTGCTGGGACATCCTGCCATCAATTCCCAAGAACTGTGAATCCTCGCTGCTGCTCTGTGACATTCTGAGGCCACTGCCCCACTGAGGGGTCCCACCTGCAGACGTGCCACAGACTGTGAGTATTAACAGAGACAGGGGACACTCTGAAGAGAATGTTCACAAATTTCTCTTCCTGGGATGTCTAAGGGCACCTCACCGCCGACTACAAGGACATTTTAAAATGCTGTCACTATAGAATGTCTTTGGATGTTATCCCTGCCGTAAGCACCGAGGGTCCATAACCTTTGGGGCACTACGCTGGGGCCCAGGAGGACTGTCCAGGCCAGACAGGTACCTGCACTCAGGACTTTCCAGTGTGTAGGGAGACGAGTCAGGGACACCAGCCCTGTGCCACCGGTGTGCCAGCAGAGGATTGTGACCACCCCCCCATCCCCCCCCCCCCCCCCGCAGGGAGGAATCCTCCAAGCAGATGGGCAAAGGAGGGCTCCAGGGAGGAGGCAACCGAGAGCCAGGGTCACAGGAAGAGTCCCTGTTCCCAGGGCGGGAGGAGACAGACAGTCTTACTGGTGGGAGGAGAGTGAGGCCTCTGAGTTCATCCCTGGGTGTAATGACCGTCACAGATAGTTACACAATGGCATCCCTCGGTGCAGGGGTTACTGTGTTGCCCTGTTGGCATTTCACAGCCACCATCCATTGGCCCACTGTGGGCGCCTGCCCCCACCCGCCCAGTGCCTGAGCCCCGCAGAGGGCGGGCCGCCTGCGCAGTCACAGGCCAGTGGGGAGGTGTGGGGAGGTGTCTGTGGGCAGGGCTGGCCTGAAGGGTCTCTCAGGAGCCCTGCCCTGGGGACATGCCTTGGCCACGGCTGCGGCGGGTCCTGCCCACTCAGGCAGGTTCTTTGAGGGCCAGGCTCAAGCCCTGTGTCTTTCTGACGGGCCTGCGGGGCCAGCTGGTTCACAATGTGGCCTTCTGTGCTTCCTGCCTCCACCTCACACCCGCCGCTGCCCCTCCATTGGCCCGGCCAGTGCCAGGATGTGTCCCACTACCGCCCCAGGAGAGGGCACAGGATGGAGGCTTAAGAAGAAGAACTACAACAACAATAATAAACAATTTATTGATCTTTTCTCCCTGGTCCAGGCATCTTGCTAAATACTGTTCACTAAATAACTTTTTTTAATTCTTTGAACAAAGCTTTTTGGTCACCCCTGGACCACCCTCATTTCATAGAGGAGGAAATGGAGGGGGGAGAATTTAGAAAGGGCCCACACTTTAGAGAATTTAGAGCAGGCAGACCCCCCTCAGGGGTGCTGTGGGTGTGGGTTCAGTCACCAACCACCACAATAAAAGCAAGTGTCACCAGGAAGCCGTGTAATCGTTTGCTGGGGGCAGGTCTTGCCTTCAATTGTACAAACACAACGTCTGTGAAGTGTGACGAAACGAGGCCTGCCTTGTGTGAGAGGGCGCAGGTTTGAGCCCACGCCTGCCTAACTCCAGAGCCCGGGGGCTGAGAAGGCAGGTCTCAAGCCTTTCATTAAACTGCGGGGTGACACAGTGAGAGCCAGCTCAGCCTCTGCTAAGAGGTGAGATGCTGCCACATGCTGGTCATATAGAGCCCGGTTCTGATGACAACCAAAGTCCCACGACATTCAGTGTTTACATCATGTACCAGAAGCTCTGGTCCTGAGAGGGGGACATTTCAAAGCCGCTCTGCAAACAGCCCGGAGAAGCTAGATGGACATTGTCCTGCCCTGTCAGTGGGGTAGGGGGAGCAGCCCCACCCTCCCACCCCACCCCCAGCTGTCTGTCTCCTGCTTCTCCTGTGGGTCCCTGAGCGCCTTCTCCGGGCTAGGGGTTCTGTGGAAAGACTGGAAAGATTCCTGCTCTGAGAGTCTTTCTAGGAAGACCCAGACCTTTAGAAAGAGAATGAAAGGAGCTTGATCAGAGGCGTGGGCCAGTGGGATGCATAGCAGCAAAGGGGACTCAGGGACTCCACCCCAGAGCCCAGGGGAGGGGCTGTGGGGCCCACAGCTGTGAGGGAGGCCCCCACACAGCGGACTGGCCTTGTTGGCCAGGGTTGTTTTCCAGAGGCAGCCCTGTATTGACCCTCACACTTGGCTCAGCCCGTGGGGCTAGGAAGTGTGGTGTCTAAGGGGGAGCCCCATCTCCGCTGTGACGGGGTGAAGGACAGCCCAGCCTGGAGCTGAGGGGACACATTCAAGAAACACACTCCCAGTGTCCCAGCTCAGAGGGCGTTCCCTGAGGCCTGGCAAAGCGGGAACGGGGAGAATCGTCCTCTTCTTTCTCCACTTGCTCCCACTGGCCCAGAAGATAGAAAGCCTTCCATCCAGGCTGTTGGGGGCCCCTTCTCAGTCTATGGCTCCTCCCTCCTTGCTGACTCCGGGTCACGAAGACTCACGTCTGGGTGCATGCTCCTCACGTCTGGGTGCACGGGGTGTCCACATGGTGCAGGCCCATAGTCCTGGGGAGAGACCTGCTGGGCAGACACAATGCTCAGCAGGGCAGCTAGTCCCAGGCCTGGCCCAGTTGGGTGAGTGATGGGAAGCCCAACTGAGTGTAAGTTCTGCAGCCCAAGGTCAAGAGCTGGAGGCTGACTCCTCCATCCTGCATCACACAGAGGCTTCCTCTCTCTGATCTGCCCGGACGTGCACAGCAGGACAGCAGCAGGGTGCACTGGCCTCTCTGGAACCAGCCACTCCGAGGCTGGGCAGTGCTGGGAAACTGACCCGCTGTGGACGCCCAGAGGAGACGTTCCGTCGGTGTCCATGTCTGGAGCACAGGCCTGAGGAAGCAGGAGAAGCTCTGTATCTGTGAGCCTTCGGCAGGTAAGACGGGAGCCGGTCCCACCCAGACAGCAGCCACGCCCAGCAGGTGGGAGGGACAAGGAATCCGGGTCAGATGATGTCGCACACCCAGCTGGGCATTGCCCAGCATCTGAGAGGCCATCAGCAGGCGGCAGGGGCCTCAGAAGGCCAGTAACTTCTAAGGGGCCCCAGAACAGTGAGCAGGACAGAATCTGATCAGGACATGGAGTCAGAGGTGGGAAAACGACGAGATGTCATATTTGCTGTAAAAGCTTTAGAAGCCAGTGAAGAGATGGCTGTAATCCCATAATCATTGCCATTAAGGAACATCTCCTGACCGTCTGTCTCTCTTTCAACCTTCCACTTCCCACCATTGTCTGTAGGCAAATGTTCGACATGTATTCCGCAGACGGTATGTACGGTATTCCATACACGTCCATGAAGGCAGATGTATGTATCTCATTGGGAGGATGTTTTTTATAAAATCTGAATGTCTTTTTAGAGTTTGGGGATTGGAGCACGTGGCTGTATTACTTATCCAACTTTTTAAAAACAATAACAACGAATGCAAATTCTCAGCCCTCATCTTGGAGATTCCTGTGAAGCCCAGATCCAGGGTGAAGCCCAGAATGTGCATGTTTACAAAGCTCCCCAAGCAATTCTGGTGCAGGTGGTTCCAGATCGCACTTTGAGGGACATCACCTCTTCCTGACATGTTTTCTTCGAAACACAGTAACATGCATGACACAGCTGAGAGCCATTTGAGGTGACTGGGCCCCAGCAACTGTATGAGCAGTGCGGAGTGTAGTCTCACCTCCAGACCACAATCAGCATTCTGCTGCAACTGAGAAAGGAAATGCCGCCTGGCACATGGGCAGCACAGCAGCAGGGCTGTGTGAGGCAGGGCCGGGAGGGCTGCCCTGAGGACAGGACTCTTGATCTGAAGAGAACATGGTTTTTAACTCACCAAAGAGGGGGTCGGGGGATCCTTTGAGGTCATAATTATTTCTGTTCTTAATACTAGAATGAGCAGCAGTAGAGTAAAGGTAACGTAATGATGACCCCCTGGGAACCTGGCAGGTCTGTGGCCCTTTAATCTCCACACTTTCTTCCCGTGGGAGAGGAGAAGGGCCACTGCCCCAGAGGAACATCGAGCTCATGGCACCCCTTCCTTCTTCCCCACCCTGTCCTCAGGCATCCATAAACCCAGTTTCCTGGTGGTGAATAAGGCAGATTGCTCATGAAGGTCTGTCTATATACAAGATGAAGCTTGTGGGCATGCCCTGGGCATTCTACCATGAATTCCTACCCTGGGAATTTGAAATTTTTGAGCTGACTTCTGATCTTTAAACATCCCAGAGCATCTCTGAGACTCTGTTCTGTTCCTCTTGCACTGGCCATGGCATCCCCATCTCCACCCATTCTTACCTGGGAAGAACAGACAGGGAAAAAAAGGTTTATCTTATTCTTTTCCTCGTTTTCCGTGAATTATGCTGGTCCTGCAATGCACCAAGGTAGGAGCTATGAAGTGAAGAAGTCGTGAGCTCTTCTCAGTATTTCAAAATTTCAGGGGGAAAAACTACATATTTAACCACATGGAGGCCTTCCCAGTTAACCCAGAATTTAGGTCTGTCTGCTTTTATTAGTAGATAGAATTACCTCAATTCTGTACTGTCATTTGATAATCTTGTACTGAGCAAAAGTTGTAACTGACCATTTAATGGCTTTAGTAGGTGATTTAAAACATTAACAAATTCTTGTTTAGTAGATGCAGTCTATTTATAAAAACCCATCAAAAATCCACTGTGGGGTTGTAGAGGTTCTCAGTGATGCAAAGACCAGGAACCCTGACAGAGCAGGTAGACTGGTTGTGAATATTGGTTCCATCTGTAGCTTTGTGACCCGGCTCCTCCCAGGTTTGCTCATCCTAATTCCTCCTGTTGTAAAGTAAGATCATATTGGCCAACTCTGGCAGCTGTTAAAATCAGAGGTACAGCACAGAGCACAGAGCCTGAGACAAGTGGGGAGTCCACAGGTGTTCTGATGAAGACGACAGTGAGGATGGTGAAGATGGTGATGATGAAGGTGGTCGTGATGAAGATGGATGGTAACAATGATGATGGTGGTGCAGATGAAGGTTGCAGGGGGCTGACTGGCAGATCCTGAACGACAGATGAATGGATTCCTCTAACATATGTTTCTGTGAAAGAGAGGGCTAAGGCACTACTTGGCTATCACCACCAAGTACCCTGTTCGCCTGCCTCCTTTGGCTCTTATTGTCATTGAGATTCCAACAAAACACCCCGGGGGAAGAATGCTCAGGATCTCCTTGCACTTCCTTTGCACTTTCCTGCAAATCTAGAATTATTTCAAATTAAAATATGTTTTTAAAGCCTGTATCATTTTCATTTTAAAAGGTCCCTTTTGCTCTTGGAATTTACATCTGTAAATAATGATCAAGATACAGCACTAATGGTCCCTGGCCTCCGGAAACTCACAGATCCTGCTGATTCCTTTTTGTAACCCTGGCCAAGTCACTTCTCTTCTCTGGCCCTCAATTTCCTATCTTCAAAATGAAGATCAAATGACATAAAAACTCTTGCAGTTATTGAGATGAAGGGCCTCATATGACTGAGAAGGATGCCATGTAATATCAATATGGGAGTTTTATTCAGTTAGTCATAAAGACAGGCAACACCAGGATGTGGCAACCATAGAGACAATATGGAAATGAGGACCATTGGACACATGGTTTGGGCCCTGCAGCCCAGTTGGGTGTGGCAGCTGGTAGAGTGTGGGAGCTTCTGGAAAACACATGAGCTAAAGACGGGGGATGGAGAAGATGTGGGAGCAGTACCAATGGCTTCCTAAGCAAGCAACACCCACTCGTGGGTAGAAGGACCCAGCCTACAAGCAGAACTCCATCCTGCCCCCTAGTTCCCATGGTTGGCATGATTTGGTAGCGATGTCACTGCCCGAAGCTAGTGACTAGGAGCCGGCATACTCCTAGTCAGGGCATTACATCCAGTTCCATCTGTTAGCCAATGACTCCCATTTTTATGTCTTTCACCCTCACCTCTCCCATAGAATCCAAACTGGGTTATCCAACTACCAACTTGACATGGACACCTGGCCCCAAACTGCAAATGGCCAAAACCAAGTTCCCTGTCACCTAAATCTGCTTCCTCCCCAGTGTTCCCCTCAGGATCTGCATCCTGACCTGCCACCCCTCCACATTCTAGGAACCTGTCCCTGTGGCTTTACCTCTGGGGTGAATTCCAAGCCTGTCCATCTCTCTGTGTCCCCATGGTTACCACCCAGCCCAAGGCATCTTCTGCCCCCAATAAGATGATCCTACTGAAGTTTAAATTAGATCCTGTCACTCCCCACTTAAAACTCTCCAGTGGTTTCCTATCCAGCTATCATGGTTCCATAATTGAACATTGACCTATGAGCCAGGGGGTTATGGTTTGATTTGAGGTCAGGGCATATGATTGGGTTACAAGCCAGAAGGCAGCTAATCAAGGATTCTCTCTCATCATTAATGTTTTCATCTCTCTTTCCCTTCTTCTCAGAAATCAATAAAAATATATACTTTTTTAAAAAGAAATATGAAGAAAGCAGGCATTGTGCAGCTTTCTTCAATTAAAAAACAGAAAATGAAAAACCTTCCAATGGTTTCCTGTCTCCGTTAAAACAAAACCCAAATTCCTCGCTGAGGTTGATAAGGTCCCACCTTGTGCACCCCACTCCTGCTCTGGTTCACAAGCTGTGCTCCATGGGCCTCCTTTGCTCTTCAGACCTGGCAGGTCCTCTGCCGGAGAAGAGGCTCCTCCCAGACCTTCTCAGGCTCCTTCTCACAGGCACCCTTTCATCACGTCCCCAACCAACCTCTCAAGATTACGGACCTGCCACCTGCCCCACATCACCTAGTTCATTGTCTTCATTGAACATGTCACTATCTGAATATTTTTGTAATTTGTTATATTAACTGAGCTGGCCCCTTGCTTTCTCTACTATGAAATCACAGCTTTATGTGAGCAGGCACCTTGTCCATATTGCCACGCGGGGGCATGCAGTAAATGCCCAATAATATTTGTTAAACGAAAGAATACTATAGCTCCCTGGCCATGTAGATGTGTTTGTCCTGGTTTCCATAGCTAAATGAAGATTATTTTCCATATATATATATATATATATATATATATATATATATATATATAATTTTTTTTTCACTTAAGAACCTCAGACATGACTATGGTCTGGAAATTCCTATTGAAAAATGGCTACAAGGAAGAGGTATGGTAGTCCCCCCTTATATGTAGAGGGGCACTTTTCAGGACCCCCAGTGGACACCTGAAACCACCATAGTACCGAACCCTATACTAGTATATACTGCTTCCTTCTATAATTCATACCTATGGCAACATTAATTCATAAATTAAGGACAACAGTAACCAATGATAAACTAGAACGGTTACAACAATATGCTGTAATGGAAATATGTGAATGGCTTTAGGGCCCTTACTAAGGAAAACGGGTGACGAACACAAGCACTGCTATACGGGGATGTCCATGTGCTCATCGGGATGAGTGTAAGTGACTAACGGGTGGTGAGCATGTGCGGCATGGAGAAGTGGGATGACGGGATGAGCAACATCCTGGGTGGGACGAAGCAGGATTTCATCACACTACTCAGAATACATGCTGTCAAACGTATGAGTTATTTCTTAAATTTTCCATTTAATATTTTTGAACCGCAATTGACCGTGGGCAACTGAAGATGCAGAAAGTGAAACTGCTAAGGGGTGTTTTGTAATACTGCAGGAAAAAATTATGGTAGCAGTGGTTGCTTTTGAAAGGTGCGGTTAATAATGCTTTTCCTCCATTTTTTCATATTTTTCAATCCTCTGCAAAGGCCTTATATTACCTGGATAACTAGGACCTCTGGTCATTTCCTGGAAACCTGCATCTGGTCATTAACTTGGGAAATCAGCTCAGAGAGGGGGGAATTGGTACCAGCAGCCAGACTCTGACTAGCAGGAGCCAGGCAGACACCTGCTGTGCCTACTGTCTGGGGCCCAGGCCTGGGCTTCCCCGGGTGTGGGAGGAGCAGAACAAAGAGAAAAGCTTCAGGACCCTCGAGATCAGCAACTCAGTAAGCTGATGGAGACAGTCACCATGGCTGTGCTGAGGCTCTGTGGCTTCTGGGTGTTTGACAACTGGGCAAAGACCTGCAAAAACCCTCCCCAAACCCCACCTATTGGAGGGGAGAGTGCTTATGACCATGTATGTCCTGGGCCACCCGGATCTACCTGGGCAGCTTACAGTTCATTCATCTCTATGTTGTGTGTGCCAGGCACTAAACTGGTGCTGGAACCACGTGGGGAGTCACCAGCACGGTTGTGCCCTCATGGCGCTCATAGCATCAGGAGTGCCAGGCAAGGGGTGTGGAGAGGAGGGCTTTTCCAGCAGAAAGAGTGGCAACAGCCAGGCCAGGGGCCAAGGAGATGCTGCCTGTCCTGGGCATGGCCTCAGCGCAGTGCTAGACTGGAGGTGAGGCAGAGGAGCGGCCTGGCAGCCACACGTGCCCTCCAGGCAGGAGAGAATGCCCCAAGGTTGTCCTTGCAGGAGGCTCCCTTTCAGGGCAATGTGAAAGCTCCATGTGGACAGAGAAGGGCTGAGCGGGAGACAAATTAGGAAGCTGAGCAATGAGTCAGGACATGAGGGCACCTGAACCCTGAGCAGGTGCAGGGCTTGGGGAGAAGCAGGCACTGAGAAGCAGAGTGAGGCAGGTGGTGCAGGTCTGACTCTGCCTCTGACTGGGATGAGCCATCTGCCCAAGACAAAGAGCAGGGAAAGCGGAACAGGACAGAGATGGGCTTGGGCACGCCTGGAGGAGCACGGAGTCAGGAGGAATGGTGTGACGATGACTAAACCTCAAGAAATGCAAGTCTGAATTTCCATGGCATTTTCAGGAGGACTTATACCTAGGGAAGAAGAGTAATTAGCCAGTAATCTTTTTTTTAATAGGTTGTTAAATTAAGAACCAAATAAAGAAGTTAAGAGAAGGGCAGGTGTGGTCTCCATGTGGACACGCTCAGATCTTCTGGGCCAATCCCTTAGGTCAGATGTGTGAAAGTCATCCATGACTGTCTGTTGTAGATGCAAGGACAGTGCTGGACAGGTTACGAGGCCCCAAGGCTTCCTCTGAAGTCATCTCTCTGAGGGTTTACAGACCAGACACAAATACCTAAAGACCAGCTCTCACAGACATGTAAACCAAGGCAAAAAAAGAGTTTTTTGAAAGGCCAGAAGCCATACTTGACTTGAGAAGACAAGGAGGGCCTGAAGTGATGGTAATTTCCCCCTGGATGTTACCTTTCCAAATTTTCTCAATTAGCTTTGAATTGCTTTTAAGAGAAGGGAACAATGAAATATAATATTTATGAGAATTCAAGGGCAGAAGCAAGGAAAAGGTCTCCACATGTTTGGCCAGACGCTTGGCTTCCATGAATCTGTTTTCATAGATGATACAGTAATAAGACTCACAAAAGTCACGGTTGTTGCAAAATCAGGAAAACCACTTCACACAAGCCTCGCCTCCCAGGCCAGTGTCACAACTGAAAACACTTGTTGCGGTTGATTACGTGTCACAGAGTCGAACGGTGTGGCAAGAAAAGACAAACCGAAAGGCCTCTGGGTAACAATGGCCGCCAGCATAGAGGAGCTGGTCTGTGGAAAGCAGGAGGAAGGGACAGCTTCTATGACCACATCAGGAAGGACCTTGTGCCCAGAATGCATAGCATTTAAATCATGCATCCCATTTGCAAAGCACTCTGCTGCTCATTATCTTATCTGACCTCTCCTATGTGAGGATGCAACAGATATCATTAGAGCTGACAAAGGGCTTGTGCACAAAATGGATAAAGAATGAAAAATAAAAATATGAAAGTCTTCTGTAATTATTCTAAGACCCAATTATAAAGGTTGGGATGGTTTCCCCACACCCACCAAGCAATTTTCTGCCACACCAGCTGGGTGCCTTACAATTTAACTCATTTCTGGCTCTAGCCACCTGAAGGTCAGATCTGACAGGTAAGGGCTCAGTCCCACAAGACTATCTCCTCACCCCCACTTCAGACCCAGCTGCAAGATCAGGTTACCACCTGTGCTTCTGACTGACCAGCTACAGATCAGAAGTTCCAATACCTGTGCCTGTGGTCTGATTAATTTGCTAGAACAATTCACAAAACTCAGGGAAACATCAGTTTATTAAAGATAGGATAGCCCTAGCTGGTTTGGCTCAGTGGATAGAGCATCAGTCTGCAAACTGAAGGGTCCCAGGTTAAATTCTAGTCAAAGGCACATGCCAGGCTTTCATGCTCCATTCCTAGTAGTGGCATGCAGAAGGCAGTCGATCAATGATTCTCTCTCATCACTAACGTTTCTATCTCTCTCTCCCTCTACCCTCCTCTCTGAAATTATTTTAAAAATTTTTTAAAGAGAGGATAGCACTAACTGGTTTGCTCGGTGTTAGAGTGTCAGCCTGCAGACTGAAAGGTCACAGATTTGATTCCAGTCAAGGGTACATGTCTCAGTTACAGGCTCAAGCCCTGGCCCCAGTCAGGGTGCATGCAGGAAGCAACTAGTTGATGTGTCTCTTTCACATCAATATTTCGCTCTTTCATGGCCCCCTCCCTTCTATTCTCTCTTTTTAAAATATCAATGGAAAAATATCTTCAGGTGAGCTTTGGCCAAAAAAAAAAAAAAAAAAAAAAGATAGGATAAAAGACACAGGTGAACAGCCAAATGAAGAGATACACAGGTGAGATTCAGGGGTATCCCAAATGTGGGAGCTTCTGTCCTATGGAATTGGAGTGAATATGCCCTCCCAGTGGGTATATTTGCCAGCCTGGAAGCTCTTTGAACATCACACTTTGGGGTTTTATAGAGGCTTCATCACAGATACATTCATTCCATTTTCCCTTAAGAGAATTGGGGGTGGGGGGTGTCTCTCCAAGCTTCTAATCATGGCTTGGTCTTTCCTGTGAGCAGCCCACATCCAGGAGTTATCCAGTGTCACCTCATTAAGACAAAGATGCTCCTATCACCAGGAAATTACAAAAGCTCTGTGTCAGGAACTAAGGACAGAGACCAATATACTAGTATATATTTTCTATTATCTCACACATTTCAACACAATCACAAACCAGCAAGTTGTTTAAATGGGCAAAAGATTTGAACAGAAACTTCATAAAAGAAGACATATGAACCGTCAATAAGCATACAAAAAAAACCTCAATAGTGTTGATCATCAAGAGAAAGTTAGAACCACCATGATATGTTTCCACATACTCAGTTGTCTAGCATTAAATAAAGCAAAAAGGAGAGGTCAAGATGCTGGAACTCAGAGCCGTTACTGGAGGGAATACAAAATGGCATCACCTTCACAAAGAACTCTTATAAAGAGTGACTCTTACAAAGTCAAACACAGACTCACCATATGACTCAGCAATTCTGCTCCATGCTCCTTGGCCAAGAGACATGAAAGTACAGGTCCACACAAAGGCTTGTATGAGAACAAGCTCTACTCGTCACTGTCAGAAATCGGAAACAGATCAAATGTCCATCAGCAGTCAAATGGATAGATAGATTATGGTACAATTTATACAATGGAAAACTGCTTAGCAATAGAATGGAATTAATTACAGACAGCTCTTAGGAACACAGCTGAGCAACGGAAGTCAGGCACAAAGACTATAGGAAGTATGGTCCATTTATTTAAAATTCTAGAAGGGCCAGTGGAAGGTGTAAGGACAGAAAGTAGATACTGGTTGCGAGGAGAGCGGGGAGTTGGCTACAAAGGGGCATAAGGGAAGTTAAGGGGGTTACGGAAATATTTTGTGACTTGGTTGAGGTATTAGCTTCACAAGTTTTTCATTTGTCAAAACACATCAAAGCATACATTTAAAAATGGATATTTTATTGATAGGAAACAACAAATGGACAAACGAAACAAACAAATAAACACAGCAGAATGGTGGGTACCAGAGGGGAAGGCAAGTAGATGAAGGTTGAAGAGGCTCAAGGAGGTCAACCATATGGTGACGGAGGGAAACTGGACTATGGGTAGTGAGCACACAATGCAATATGGAGATGATGTACCATAATATAGTACATTAGAAACTTACCTAATTTTATTTACCAAAAGGATGTTATATTATATATAAACTATATCTTAATTAAGTTGATTTTTTTAAAAATAATATGGCTAAGTATGACCTCATTTAGGAGAAAATAGTGTGTGTGTATCTCTGTGCACATGCAAAGGAAAGTTTTAACCTAGAAGGACACCAACCAACTGCAATACCATTGTGGGATCCAGAAGTGCATTTAGGAGTGAGGGGGAAGTGAAGGGAGGATGGGGGGCACTAGGGGGTCATGGATATTTTCTTCTACAAATTCCAAGGTGTTTAGACTTTTTTTAAAAAGAAGAAGGAAAAGATAATGGAACTCCAGTTCCATCACACCAGAGGCAGACAGGATTCTAGGCCAAGCTTTCTAACTCCGTGTGTGGTGACCCAGGCTGCAGAAGGGAGCCTGGAAGAGCTGTCCTCCACCCTCTGTTGCTCCTCTGACAGTGTGCAGAACCATGGCCAAAAGCTGTTTAGAAAACTCCCAAATGTGGAAAATGTCAAATTCATTGGGAACACTTAATGCTATGATTTCTGATCTCACATGTTAAATAAAGATTGTCATTTTTGCCATTACTTCTTTCCTGGATAGAAGAGTTATCTTTCTGCTTCCTCATCCCCAGCTGTCACCTTGGCAGACAGAACCCACTGACTCACTCATCTGTCTTGGTGTCACGTACCAAGTCCACCAGTGCGTGGCCACTCAGCACTTCCTTTAGGAATGGTGCTCTGAGCACTCCAGAATGCTACCAGAAAGGCCTCCTGCATCTTACCAGAAAACATGAACTCTAGCAAATTCATATCAGCTGACTTTCGATGTCCACAGGCTGTGCACATCTAACATGTATTTTCAGTTTTATACTAATGCCCAGCACTTAGGAGCATCATTTCAGGAGCAATCAATCTACTTGGAGCTGAAACCCAAACGCACACCAAATCTCTCTTACAACACTTTTGGGGTTTCCCCCTATTTCTTTACTTAGTTGAGCTTTCTTTGCTGAAATCTATGACAGACACTGAACTGCTGATGCCCAGGTGCTCCCCTGACATGTGAGCACGTGGCCACTGGGTGGCGAGAGAAGGTCTCTGGCTACAGGTGAGGTGACTTCTGGGCCTTTCAGACCAACAGCTCTCAGTAAATGCAGAATCCGTTTGTTAAAAGCCTCCAGAACATGCCAATCTCCTGAAGAAAAGACTACAGTTCAGAAGAACACCTTCTTGGCAAACTCACTTTAGAAGATGTTTCTGACTTAGGGTTCTGAATGCAGACACTTTCCAGCACAGCTGTCATTTTTCAGCCGGCAAGCTGCTTCCTTCACTCGCACAGCTCCTGTTCATTAACATACTAGACAGCATCCAACTCACCTTTCAACAGCCGTGTTAGGAGGAAAGACTTGTCATCTCGTTGCTTCTTCTTGGGGAGAAATGGCTGACATAAGGGTGATGAGCCCAAGTCTGGGAATGGGGAGCAGGGAACCCTTGATGGCAGGTAAAATTTGAGAATTTAATTAAAGATTGTGTCCTACACACACACACACACACACACACACACACACACACTTATTTTCCTTTGCACTTTCTCAGTTGCTCTCTACAAACCTTTTCTCTCCAGCCTCCAAACTGCCCCAGGAAAAACTAGTTTTGGGACTTAAGGAGGTCAGATGTTAGTGTTAGTGTGACAGCTATCAAGGGATTTCCAAGGGGAACTTTGATTCAACCTGAATTCCAACCTGTACCCCTTAGTGCTGCAACTTTACATAAAGATCCAGAACAGTCTTCCAGCCAGGTGAGATCAGGCCACCCTGGGGTGGACAGAAGCAGCTCAGGAAAAAGTGAGGCCCAGAAACAGCCTTCAGGTTGAGCCCTGCAGTGAGTAGATGACAAAACCCATATCAATTTAGATATCTAAGGGAGGCCAAGGAAGTTGAAAACAGAAAAAGAAAAAAAGTAGTAGAAATGATACAAACATAAGAAGAAAGGTCTGGACAAAGCACACAATGCATGCAGTTCCCAGTGTCCCCAGGAAAACGTGGAGCATACAAAAGCTGCCATCATTCCATTTCAACAGCAAGATAGGCCTGTGGACCTGACAGCCTGTGGTTGAGTCATGAAGGACACGTAGAGCATCCTGCAGTGGAGACTGAGAAGTGGGGTCAATGACCAGAAACCAGATGGGGCCAGACTCAGCTCTGCAGTTCTGAAGGGCCACCACAGAATTTCCCTCTTCCCACCAGCAGCTCTATACTATGAATACCCCATCACATCTGGGTGACCCCTTGGGAGCAAGAGGGGGATGGGGAGACCACTGAGCTTAGCTGAATTTAAATGTAAAATGACTGTGAGATTATTGAACTGAGTTTACCTGAATGTGTAACTGAAGCCAAAGTTTGGCTACCTGTTGCTACAAAAATCAAATTCATAAGACAGGTGCTAATGGAAAAAGGAAAGAGGTTTATTCAAGTGCCAGTCACTGAGAAGATGGGGAGCTCTTGTCCAAAGCCCAACTCCACATCTCAGTGCAAGCAACGTTTTTATGAGGAGAGAGAGGGAAAGTAGAACACAGAGATCCCGGGGGGGGGGGGGGGGGGGGGGGATTGAAAACTATTCTATGTGCAAACCAGCACAGTCCACTCAGATAAGGATCTCAAGACTGGTCAAGTGATGGTATGGTGTGCATCATCCTGGTCTTCGTCATGTGCTTCATCCTGGTTCTGTGGTCGAAGGTAAGCAAATCTTCTGAAACTGGGATGGGCAAACGTGCTTTTTATCAACAAGATACATATTAGTCAGAGTCAGCATTTACAGAATTAATGTCAAAAGAATGCTGGGGTGGGTTACATTTCCACAGAGTTTCAAAAGAAACTAAAAATGAGTGCCTCAGTCCGAGTTTAAGGGGTGTTACGGGAGGGGGGCAGGGGGAAGGAAAGCTCTGTTATGCTCCTCTGAGTTCGTCAACCATGAAATGTGTTCACTGCCTGGGAAATAGCTCAAATCCATGTTCTTACCAATGGACCCAGATTTATTACTATTTCTGGACCTTGCACAGAGGGCAGCAAAATCACTACTCAGGACACAGGCTGCAAAGTTTAAAAAGAAAAAAGTGAGCTCAGTGATCACCGAAGTGTTCTTAGTGTTTTCTGTGAGGCAGGGAGTAGGATTCCCATTTTGTGGTTAAAAGTCAGCTCCAAATAATCAGATAATTATTTTGTTTTCTAACTTTCAAAACTAGCTACAACTAGCTCCAGGAACATCTAAGTAAACCAAATTATTAGACTGTTTCTGTGTGTGCGTCAACTGCTAACATTCCAATCTTAGCAATATAAAACATAACCAACCACAGCTCCTTCTCTGTGGATAAACAGTAGTACGGTGGGGAATGTAACTCACAGTGTAGACTATTTCCAGCTGGCTGGTTGCAGCAGTTCAGGCCCCCACTCTACCTCCATGTTTCCACTGCAGCTCAATTAAGGAAGTGAGACCCAAATGTTTCTGACCCCAAGAAACCACCAGAGGCAGAGACATCAGCCCCAGAACTCAGGTCGTGGGGAAGCCCAACCCTGATCTTTTCTCCAGTAACTGAACAAGAGGCTCAGTGGTGGCATTATTTCTTCAATCTTCCCTTTCTAAATGCTCCACCACCCATGTCCCTCCCTAAAGGTCCCTCCTTGGATTCCCACATGTATTACTTTATTTTTTATTTTATTTTTTGTTAATATTCACCCAAGGATATTTTTCCATTGATTTTTGGAGAGGGTGGAAGGGAGGGAGAGAGACAGAGAGAAACATCGATGTGAGACACATCAATGGGTTGCCTCCTACATGAGCCCACACCAGAGCCAGAAATTGAGCCTGCAACCCAGGTTCATGCCCTTGACCAGATTCAAACCTGGGATCCTTCAGTCTGTGGGCCAACACACTATCCACTGGGCCAAACTGGCTAGGGCCCCACTTCTATTGTTCTTGCAATTCTGTCTGGGAAATGTCGCTATTGTTCCTGACACAACCTGTGTTCGGCAATCCTTGGTGTGCAACTGGGCATGGGCACAGGTGTGTCCTCTCTGTCCCTCAATAGGAACCGCACTCCCCCAGGTGGGTGGTTCAGGCAGTGGACCTCACTGCCCCTCCCATGCCTCTCAGTGGTTCCTGGTAGTTGGGCTGCAGGCTATGACACTGCTGGTTCTGGGAAGCGCTCTGCCAGAGGCCGAGTATCACCCACAATGGGAAAAACAGCCCTAGCCCTGGTGCCTGGCTCACATGTCCAGAGCAGAGAAGATATAGAGCAAAGTGCAGCTCCTCCCTCATCCAGGGGCTGCGGGATTGTCTGCCTTGATTCCTCTTCCTGGACCATTAGCCCACATTCCTCACCCTTCTTGACCAATTTACATAAATTGAAAGTGAAGAGCCCCAGGCTCCTGCTGTCATAGGAAATGGGGTTTTTATGGAATTAAACAGAGCTGAGTCAGAACAACAAGGATCTAACACAGACCGTTAGTCAAATTGGGCGTTTCTCTGGTGGGGCGAGTGTGTAGGCCCCCATGTCACGTCTCCTTCCTGAATCTCCATGCAGCTTCCCCTCCTCCAAGGTGTGTCCAGCTTTGGGACCAAGGCCAGAAAACAAGAATAGGGATCAGGTGATACAAAGAGCCCTTTCGTCTCCCTAGAATGCCAGTTGGTGAACTCTCTCGAGTGGTGCATTCAGTCACTGCTCCTTGTCTGGGCCAGGGGCTTCAAGGGCTGGAGGCAGAGGGAGGGTAAAGAGGATGGGGGTCCTTCATTAGCTGGAGGATGTCATAGGTGAATAAGTTTCCCAAATTTTCCCTGGGGCCCTGTTGTAGAAGAGCAGGCCTCTGTGAACATCTGTGGGGTGGGCATGGTCACCAAATGGATGGGCCCCTCAAGCTCTTTATCTTTATGTACTAAATACAGCCTATTTCCCCACATGCCATAGCCAAGGCAGCCTAACACAGTCCCAGTGTCAAAGGGGAAGTGATGGTGTACCTGCCTGTGTTTGCGTTCCTGCCGCAGTGTGGGGAAGTTACCCTTTACCAGCTGGGGTCAGATCCAGCCGCAAAGAAGATCCAGGCCCTGGACGGGACCCTGACTGAGTTCCATCACCTGTGCTGGCCTGACTCACGGGCGGCCTCAAGTCCTCTTTCATTTTAGTCGTCGAGGGCTCCTGGCTGGGAGTCCTGGGGGGTGGGGTGGGATGTGATTGAACAGCAGTCTGTATGTCTGCACATCAGCCAGTCTGTCTCCTGACAGGACTCAGACTTACCTATCCTACCCAATATGTATGGGAAATGCAATGTTTTCTCACCTGTGGCTACAAAGTCCAAGGTGAGTCAAGAAAGCAGGTAAAAGCTTTTATTCTACTAGCTCCTCAGCCAGCTTTTGCAAGGACAGGGCGTTTTCCATTAAGCTACTCTCTCTCTAAGCTCTGGGAAACCATGACCACCAGTAACTGTGCATCACCAGCCAAATTGTTCTCTTATTTCCTAATCCTGCTCTCCAGATTAACCTGTATATCCCAAAAGCATACCAAGTTCACACACCCAACTTCATTGTGGTAACTCCTCCTATATCATTCCCCCCAAGGCAAGCAAATTAACAGCTGATCATTTCCTGGTTTCCTGGGAGGGGTAGATGGGTGGGGAGAATAAATTATGCCATTGCAGTGGGTCAACCTAAAAGTCTGATATCGTCAATGTTTCTTTCACCACCTGCATTCATGTCTAGTTGGTCACTAAGTCTGTTCTACTTCTGCTTTGGAAATATCTCAGCTCAGTCCCTTCCCCTTCCTCCTGACCACCACTGTCTTATTTCAGGGCCTCATCACTTCCCTCAGACTCTCTGTCTCCCTGCTTTGAGCTGCTGCTCCAACTCCAGTGCTTTTCCTGCTATACTGCAAACATGAACTTGCTAAAATGTGAATCCGGTTGTGTCACTATATTACACAAGGTGCCCACTGTCCCATCTCACCTCTCATTATTTCCCTGCAGAGACCTTGTGCCCGACACTCCCCATTCCTCATGTGTGCTGCTCCTCCTTTAAGACTCAGTGCAGGTGCTTTGCCCATGATTTCCAAGCCAGCACCTGCACTCTTCTGCAGAAGTAAATTTTCCTTGTCAATCCTCAAGTGTTTATCTCATTCCCACGACACCGTTGATTAGTATTTCTAACAATTTGGGGGCTTGTCTGGGATTTCACCACTCACGAGAGTTGTTTGGACCCCGTCCCTAGGGGAGGTAAACCCAACCATCTGTTATGGTGGCCTCTGGAAGATAGAAGCCTATGACACTCCAAGCCAGCAACAGACTCCAGATCGAAGGTTGATCAACAACACAGGGGGGAAGGACCCAGGAAAGGAAAGCACAGAAACCAGGCCACTGTATGCACAGACCAAGGTACAGAAAATCTTCAAAGGAAAATAAGTAGGGCCTTGGTGGTCAGGACATTCCAGAGGTGGTGTGTGTGAATAAGATGCTTCCCAGACGGGAAGTGAGTTTGGAGTCCTGATCTGCAGTTCTGTGCTCCCATGAGGGAAGTGACCAGAGAGGGATGAAGCAGATCTCAGTGAGTGCAAGAAATCTCCAGTATGGGAGGTTGAGCACAAATGCACACAAGGACCTTTCTGAGGATGAGAAACAAAATGTCTAGGCTTAGGGAATGCATTCCCCCAAAATAGTCTATTGGGAGTATACAGGGGTTCTAGGGAGAAGCAGTCCCCAAAATAGGGGCAGGAGACATTGGTTTGTTTGTTTGTTTGTTTGTTTGTTTGTTTGTTTTTAATGCATGGCATTCTGTAGTGTCTGTGGGTTGTGCGTGCCTATAAATATTGTACATAAGAATGTTTCTGGGAGAGAAAACAAGATGGTGGCATAGGTAAACACCTGAAATTGCTGTTTCACTTCAAAACTATAACAAAAAGACAAAACAGACATCCTCCAGAACCACAGGAAGGCTGGCTGAGTGAAAATTCTACAACTAGAAGGGAAGAAAAAAGCACACTGAGACTCACAGGAGCTGCGGAAGTAAAGTGCAGAGGTACAGAGGTGCACTCAAGGAAAGGGCTGGCAACTGAGTTCTCAGTTGTCTTTTTCAATCAGGATGGAGACACAAGCTCCCAACTCTTCTGACCTCTATTCCAGGTGAGACTCTGGGGTCTCAGACTTTTGTGGGGAGAAACTGTACTGTCTGGCTTTGGGAGGAACTTGAGGGTGGTTTTCTCTCACTCTGCAGTTTTATAGAGTTCAAAACCATGGTTACAAGGTTTTTCAAGAATCTTCTAGACTACTGAGGGAATACTGAGACGTGGGGGCCTCTTAGGGCAGGGCTTAGAATCAGCCATAGCTGTTTACCACTCCCTGTTGAATCCCTGAGATCCCCGCCCTACTCAAGCTGTGTGCAGAGGCTTTTGCATATGAATATTCTAACCCTTTGCAATATAAAATTACCTAACAAACTGCAGCTGGGTCAGAGAGACCCAGAACTTCCAAAAGCAGCTTGCATTGCTTCACAGCTGGGCCTCATCTGGGCACCTTCAAACCCCAAACAAAGAAGAGGAATCTGCAGATCTCTCCATAGCTCCTGCTGGGTGGCCTCTGGCAGAAGCTAAATTTGAACCTCTTTGGAGATCCATATTACAACTCCTCAGATCCATAGGGACATACTCAAGGGGCAGAGTCAGTGAGCACCAAAGCCCCACTGAAGCAAGTTTTGCTCATAAGAATGTCTCCAGCACAGAAGTTCTCCCATCGTAGACACAGCTGATCCTCACAGCCAATTGGCCTGGAGGTCAATTCCTCCCAGTGATACCAACAACAATCAAGGCTTAACTACAACAAGACTGTGCACACCACCCACAAAGGGATGCACCAAGAGTGTCCACCTCAGGTAATTGGGGAGGCTGAGCCTCTGGGCCCTATAGGACACCTAGCACACAAAGCCACACTATCAACACAGGGAAATAGCCAAAATGCAGAGACAAAGAAACAGATCACAAATGACATAAATGGAGGAAGGCAAACTAGTGGATATAGAGTTTAAAACCATGGTTATAAGGTTTTTCAAGAATCTTCTAGAAACCGCCAATAAATTTAGTGAGACCCTTGAGGATATGAAAAAGAACCAACTAGAAATTAAGCATATAATGACTGAAATAAAAACTAATATACAGTGATCCAATAGCAGACTAGAGGATCCTGAGAATCAAGTCAAAGATTTGAAATATGAAGAAGCAAAAAAACACCCAACCATAAAAGTAAAAAGATAAAAGAATAATATGAAAATAGTGTAAGGAGCCTCTGGGACAACTTCAAGCATACCAATATCCAAATTATGGGGTTCCAGAAGAAGAGAGAGTGCAAGATACTGAAAACCTATTTGAAGAAATAATGACTGAAAACTTCCCCCACTTGGTGAAAGAAATAGACTTACAAGTCCAAGAAGCTCAGAGAACCCCAAACAAAAGGAATCCAAAAAGTACCACACCAAGACACATTATAATTAAAATGCCAAGAGCAAAATACAAAGAGAGAATATTAAAAGCAGCAGGAGAAAAACAGTTAGTTACCTACAAGAAAGTACCCATATGACTGTCAGCTGATTTCTCAACAGAAACTATGCAGGCCAGAAGGGAGTGGCAAGAAATATTCAAAGTGATGAATAGCAAGAACTTATAACCAATATTACTCAACCCAGCAAAGCTATAATTCAGAATTAAAGGTCAGATAAAGAGCTTCACAGATAAGAAAAAGCTAAAGGAGTTCATCACCACCAAACCAGTATTATATAAAATGCTTAAATGTATTCTTTAAGAAGAGGAAGAAGAAGAAAGTAAAGATAAAATTATGAACAACAAATACATATCTATCAATGAATGAATCTAAAAATCAAGTGAATAAAAAATCTGATGAACAGAATTAACAAGTAAATATAATAGAATCGGGGACATATCAAGGGAGTGAACTGACAATTCTGGCGGGGGGGGGAGCGGGAGAAAGGGGTGTGGGGAGAGACTGGACAAAAATCACACACTTATGGATGAGGACAGTGGGGGTGGGTAAGGGCATAGGGTGGGGTGGGAACTGGGTAGAGGGGAGCTATGGGGGTAAAAAAGAGGAACTAGGAACAACTGTAATAATCTGAATAAATAAATAAATAAATAAATAAATAAATAAATAAATAAATTGTGTTTCTGTTGGTGTTTTGTGTCTCTTTATTGTTTGGTTCAATCTATTTAAAGATGGGGCATGTCCCATTTTGTTGGGAGCCCAGTTGCTTGTTGGCAAGCTGAACACATGGCAGGGATTGCAGGAACTTTATGCATCAACAGCCAGAAATTCGACATTTGAATTTTGAAAGACTTTTTGTCTGTGTGTCTGTAATGTAATTTTGGTCACTGATTTTCTTTGCTAGTTTAGTTTGCTCTTAACCATTTTAAGAACATAGGTAATCCTCTGTCTCTGTGTGGTGTGGACTTTGTGCCACTGCAGAAATAGCCAGGCAGGGCAGGGCAAGGCACTCCCATTTTGTAAAGGAGAATAAACCTGCAAGTTATCCCTGTTTAAAAATAGTAATAATAATTTATTTTTGTTAAGAAAATGATTTGGGTAATAATAATTGGCTTTAAAATTTCAAAGTTGTTAAGGTATAACAGATATAACAAAAATGAAGTGTTTATGATAAAGCTTTTCAGTGATAATTATAAGTATGTTAATTATAAAAGTCCAGTCACTCAAGAAGAGATTGACTATGCTCTCTGTTGGAGGAATAGGCCAGTCATCCTTCTCTCTGTAAAGGCAGAGAAGCCTAATAGAGAACAAGGGTAGACTGAGAAATGGGATCCCTTGTCTTATCTTCCCCTCCCTATGTGACCTGGGGACAATCTGAGGAAACATCCAAGATAACCAATTTCCAATACCAACCTCCCCCTTAGGAGGTAGGCTGTCCTAATAAGGTTCCAAGTGGCCCTGAGATCTCTGTGCCACCAGAAATCACCTTTTATAGGTTTCGAAAGGAGTTGGAGCAGTGTAAAAAAAGACATTCACAGCCTACACTTCCCATCATCTTAACCTCCTCCCATGGACTTATCTCTTAAGAGAGGTGCCCTTGGGAAGAGGGGGGATAGGCTTTGTAAATGCTCCACTCACCAGTTCTGATGTGAGGGAACTTAAACAAACAAAAAAGAGTTAAAGCCTCTGCTGGAAGACCCACATGGCTTAACTGACCAGCTAGACCCATTTTTAGGACCACAAGTTTATATGTGGGCCAAGTTAATGTCTAATTTGGGAACAGTATTCTCAGGAGAAGGAAGGGGAATGATTTGAAGATCGGCTCTGGCTACCTGGGAAAAAGAGCACCTGGCTGGCCCTGGAGTGCTTCCAGCAGACCTAAAATTTCTAAACTGGGATCCCCAGTGGGACCATACTAATGATGCCCATAGGAAAGACAGGAGGGGATCTCAGGGAACTAATAGTTAAAGGGATTATGGAAGCAGTTCCCTGGTCTCAGAATCTAAATAAAGCCTTTAATATTAAACAAGGCAAAAAAGAAAGGCCTTCCAAATTTTACCAAGACTAAAAGATGAAAAAGGAAAGTACTCTGGGCTAGACCCCCGCTGGAGGCTAAGAACAGTAGTTAGCATAATAAATGCTGGAGGTCCATCAAAAGGTTGATGCATAGCTTTCAGCAGGTCTAAAGACTTGCATTGTTATAAGCTGAGGGCAGTTCCCCAATCTGATGGTCCTTTATTGTTTACCAGGCCTTACCTTTGATATGTATATCTGCTTTGCTTTAGGGCTAATTGTGTAAATAAAAAGCTAGTGGGTCCAGAGATTCAGAGAACTTGGTTACTGAAGTTAGGTCTCTTCTGGCTCCCTAAAATGCCTTCCAAATTTCTATTTCTAGTCTCTTTATTCATTTACTCGCAGCCCCTTCTCCATATTCCTGAACCCTTCTAGATGCTGAGAAACCCCCTGGCATTTATGGCATCTGAAACAAGGACATCTAGAGGAGAAGATTATTCACCTGATCGAATAAAGAAAATAATCACCAGTAACAGGTGAGGGGGTCCACTGGTAAATTCGATGGAGAGACTCACTGCATATAATGCTTACACCAAGCCTTGGAGGTTTTGAGCCAAGTTGGGCAAGAAAGTCTTTTGTTTCAAGTCAGACTATAATGGGGAAGAATTTAATTTAAAGGCAAAAATGTCATAAATTTTTAACTTCCAGGCTCAAGGAAAAAGAGTGCCGTTGTCATATTTAACTATGTGGCTTCTTGTTCAAATTGCAAAATACCTAATTTGTATTGAGAATCTAAAGTCAATAATAATAATAATAAACCTTTTCCAAATCCTCTGCTTCTGATGTCGAGAGCAACTAGAGAAGGCAGAGCTATCAGCTCTCTTGAAGGGAGACTCTCTAATGCTTTGTTTAAAAATTAGTGCAGGACACCTTGGGACAGGCAGAATTTGGCAAAAATAATTTTAAAAGCTAATCAATGCTGAGGAGAGCAGAATAGGAAAAGATTCAGGAAAAATTCAGTAAAATCTGTCATTTTACTTGGTTTAATGTGTTTATTGTTATCTATTAAGCATGTCTTTAATTTAATAAGAAAAGAAATTGGGCCAGGTCAGTTGCTAAATTTTCCCAAAACAAACAGGAGGGGGAAAGACATGTGGTGACCCTATAATATGGATGCCTACTCCCAAGTGTGCTAAAAAAAAGTCTCATGTACACCATGTTTTTCCCCAGTTCATGATTTAAAAGTTTTACAAAATTTAGGAATGCATCTGGGATCTCTGTACTTGTAAAGAGATAAGACTGGCTCAAGACAAATGTGCGCACTGTCCAATTTCGAATTTTAAAAGTTTTGAGCTAAGCTTAACTCTCTTTGTGAATGCTACAGAATAAAGTCCAAAGCTGTTTTTCTACCCCCTCTGCCTTTTCTCCAGCCTCATGTGCCTAATTGGTAATTTAAAAGCTTTGGAGCATTGCTAGGTTAAATGATAAACAGCTAAGTATTTTAACAAATTTTAGGTTCACCAGAGTTTACCTTTTGTTACAGAAAATCTATAAAGTAGATTTGGAAATGTTAATGTAATGTCTTTGATTGTAAGGTCCCAAGACCCCCGGTGAGTCCGACGGAGGGGGCGACGACCCCATGTCAAACGCCGAGACCGAAACTTGATGCAAAAAGCATGAGGTTTTATTAGTACAAGCGCAGCGCAGGGGCTTCTCAGGCAGACAGCAACCCGAAGGAAATGCTGGCTGGCTGGGAGCGCCGAGTAATTACAGGACCTGAGTTTATAAAGGCTAAAACCACACGCAGGTGGTCTGTAAATCAGGGAACTATGTTAACAGATAATATTTGGCTCATAATAGTTGACAGTTGACTCATTTCCCGAGGAGGCCGGATGGTCTCTTTTTGCAGGTCGATTCCAGAAACAGATAAAATACCTAGTCCTCCCAGAAACAGATAATATAGTTACGACCCTGCGGTTAAGGAGGCTGGATGGTCTCTTCCTGACAGGTGCATTCCGAGGTGTTCAGCTCAGTTCCCAGGGGGAGAATTCCACAGTGGTCAATCTCCCTCGGGACCTAGCCCTGCTTTAATATTTGTCATAAAATATTGCATTCTGGCTTTTTGCATTTCAGGGTAGGGAGTTTCATGGGACTGGCTTCATTCTTGCCTAATCTTCAACCTTAAAGAACTGACTTCATTCCTATCTTATCTTTAACCGTAAAGGTCACATCCTGGAACAGGCAGTGGGGGAGGCCAATTCCTCAATCTTGGGGTCCTTACAGATTTAAGGTGTGTTTCTTGAAAGTACAAGTGCTCATAAATGTCAATCTAAGAAATGTTGGCTGTTTACTTTGTGGTTATCATTGGAAAATTAATTGTAAGGAAATTGTATGGTTTTGATAATAGAGGACATCAGGCATGGACATGCATTTTGAGGTGGAAAAAAAAAAGCAACTTAATGTTGTAAGAATGTTTGTGAAAGTTTTAGGTTTGTAGAGAGAGGAATGTTAAAAGGAAGTTATATCAATGACACATGCCAGTAAGCCTGGTTAAGTACAGTAGGGAAACGGAGATGGTTAAACCAAGTAAATCCCATCTTTCTAAATCTAAGACACTTAAGAGTAAATGATTTGCATTTTGCCTCCCTAACCAGAGGGCAAGTAGCTTACATCAATTTACTGTGGAAGACTCTCTGCAGAAATCTAATTAGTGTCATTTCCTGGCCACACCCAAGGACAAATGGAGTTAAACTTTTTTTTCTACTTTAATGCCTCAGGTCAGGAGGCATCCTAACTCAAGTCCCTCCTCTTGAGTTTGTGGTTTCTCTCCATCAATCTGGAGACTACATTTGTTCTAATCAAGACTTAGAAGGGAAGCAAGTTGGAACCCTCCTGGAAAGGATCCTACCTTGTCTTGCTTACCACTGAGGCTGCTGTTTGGACTGCAGAGTGAGGTTGGACCCATCACACATGGGTTAAGGACAGACATACCTCAACTTAGACAGCCCTACTGAGAAGGAAACCCCTCTTTGTAACAAACTGCTGTTTGAAATTTTCTGTTGTTTTTCTTAGATAAAATGTTGCTTTCTAGTCTGCTTTAGCCTATTTGAAGAATGATGAAGATAAACTTAGCTATATGACCTTGTAGGCCAGAGACTAGAAATGCCCATAATCTCAGTACCATGCCAGGTGCATTTTTTAATTGGATAAAACTGTATTGTTTTCAAGGCCAGCATGGAGATAACCACTAAATGCACATAGGGCTAGCTCTTTAATAAAAAGGGAAGTTCTGCTTGTAGCCTTGCTTAGAATTTGAATTCATTTTCTCTAAGCCCATCGCGTGATGAATAAAGTAAGTCTCCAAACTCTCCTTCTGCGTTGTTTAATTGTTCGGGAACTCTGTAACATAATTTGGTGCATTGGCCGGGAACCAACCCATGCAGGCCTTTGGCCTCTGGTGGGTGGACCGGGTTTGGGGTCCGGGGGCGTTGGACAGGCCTCCGGGAGGCGCTGCTCTGCTGATTTAGCAGAATTAAACCGGGGGACTTTGGGTGCTCCCAGACCTCAGCCCAGGACCCGGCCAGCATTTAGAGAGAGCGGACAGACACTTCTGGACCTGTTGACAGAATCTGTAAGGTAGGGGCCCCGGCAGTTCAGCCCACTTGGAATGAATGGAAGGGGGAGCTTGATCACCTCCCCAGAGGCCATAGAGCTTCCTCAGGCAAATTAATCAGGAGTCAGGAATCAGGTGACTGTTTAAACTCTGGGTAAATATCTGGTATAAGTAAAAAATTTGGACTAGCTAGTATAAAAATGTGGGACTTTGGAGGTGAATGAAGGAATTATGAGTTCATTCTGCTATTTGTTTGTGTGGGACTAGCCAATCTGTTACCGAGAAGTGGGACTGGACGCAGTCTTAACTCCTCTGGTAGTTTCTCACCAAGACGTTGGTGGAGAATTCTGTTTTGGGGCATGGGTGTTTGGGGTGCCCCCAAGCCCATCTGGGGAGTTGGGCATTATTGTGTTTATCTGCTCAGCTTCAATCTGGGCCAGTCTACTGAGAGAGTGTGAGTATGGATGTTTATCTGTGTTGGCATAATTATCTGTTCATTAAATGGTCTATGTGAAGTGAAAGCTGCTTTATATGTTATCTCTTTCTGTTGTTTAAATTGTTTAAAGATAGGGCGATGATGGTCTGCAAAAATCTTAAGCAAGCACTGCTGAGTTATTTTTCTCAGAGATGTTTGCTATCTATCGCAGTGAAGGGAATCAGCCTATTTAGCTAATAAAAATTTCTCTCTCTGTTTGTAAGTTTGTATAAGTAAGGGTTTCAGTTTGCTCTGATTTGTGAATTTGCTATATTAAATTGAAATTTTAAAGTCCTAAGGTTAAAGATAAAAATTTGTGACATTTTAAGGAACAAAGAACTTTTATTTATGGTTTTGTTATCTTGGTGATTGAAGACTTTCAGAACGGGACTTAGCTCCGCGGGCCGGAGAGATTTACAGACCCTGTAACATCATAGTCTAACACGGAACTAAGGCTGGAATTATTATTAACCATCTATGGACCCCTGATTCTAATAGCATCTGTAACTGGATTAAAGATATTTTCTTTTAGGAAGCCATATGGCTTGCAAATTAATCAGGAATTGGGTGGATTGTTGTTTAAACTCTGAGTGAATGTCTGGTAAAAGTGTGTGAGTGTGGAGGGAGAGGGCCTGGCCTCTCTTATCCTTTGTGTGGTTCCACGACTTTGGTTACGGAGTCCGAATGGGCCCCAACCTGCGGTTCCGTGATTCGTCATATGGCATAACGGTGACTCACCCCCACGTGGAGGTGACCAGGCCCGGGGTTTATACGGGTGCACCTTAGCTAAGACGAATCTAAGCTCCCAAGGGACGAGGCCAGCAGTGCATCTGAGTGAGGATCTGTGAAAACAGGTCACCCCCTCCCTTGTCTGTCTTGCGCCACTGATCATTATGGGGTTGGGACAGAGTAAACCCACTGTTCTCAATTGCATGTTGAAAATTTTTTAAAAAGGGATTTAATGGAGATTATGGAATTAAAATGGATTCTGAAACACTGAGGAAATTCTGTGAAGTGGAATGGCCAGCCTTCGGGGTTGGCTGGCCCTCCGAAGGCTCATTAGATGAAGGATTGGTCAGGGCGGTGTGGAACGTAGTCATGGGAGATCCTGGGCATCCTACACAGACAGCTGGTTAGAAATTGCTCAGAACTTGCTGCCTTGGGTCCGGTTCTCTGTGTGCGAGAAGGGACAGAGTAAGGTGTTAGTAGCAGGAGTGAAGAGGCAGGCAGGGAAGGAGCAGGCTAAAGAGAGGCAGGCAGGGACATTAGACACAGACAGATGGGCAAGGGAAGCCCTCCCCGATAAGGAACTTAATTGGTCCCCGAACTTAGAAGACGGAAAGACCAGGCTGGAAAGATATTGGCTGGCTTTCCTCCAGGGGGTCAGGGCTGGAGCCAAGAAGCCCACCAATATGGCAAAAATCTCTGAGGTTTTCCAGAAGCCTGATGAAAGTCCAGGAGCTTTGTATGAGAGACTATGTGAGGCATGCCTAGGAATTCAGGTCCACTTAGACCGGCTACTTCAGTGGAGACTCCTTAAAAGATGCCAGTCACCGTGGAATACTCCCCTCTTGCCTGTCAAAAAGCCTGGGACTAATGACTACTGCCCAGTACAGGATTTACAGGCTGTTAATGAAGCTATTACATGCCTAGATCTGAAAAATGCCTTTTTCTGCCTCTGATTAGCCCCCATCAGCCAGCTTTTTGCTTTTGAGGGGAAAACCCAAATACAGGAGCCAAGGAGCAGTTCACCTGGACCAGACTTCCACAAGGATTTAAAAACTCTCCTACTCTCTTTAGTGGAGCACTAGCATCTGATTTATCTAAGTTCCCAGTTCAGGATTTGGGATGTGTTCTGCTCCAATGCCTAAGACGACCTTCTATTAGCCATTTCCACACGAGCCCAGTGCTGGGAAGGCACACAAGCCCTCCTGAGACTGTTAACTGAAACAGGTTATAGAGTGTCCAAGAAAAAGGCACAGGTTTGTCAGAAGGAAGTCATGTATCTAGGCTTCTGAATCACCCAAGGGAAACGAAGGCTGGGGACTGAAAGAAAGCAGGCGGTATGTGCCATCTCAGTCCCTAGCACCTGGCGGCAGATTCGTGAATTCCTGGAAGCAGCTGGGTTCTGTCGAATCTGGATCCAGGGTTTTTAGATCTGGCCAAACCCCTCTATGAAGCTTTAAAATGGGAAGAGAAAGCACCCATTGTATGGGGCCCCGAGCAGGAGAAAGCCTTCATCAGCATAAAGGCAAAGCTTACTGAGGCCCCAGCCAGGACCCCGCAAAATGGCCCGGCCCTGTCCTCCTATGTAAACTATACCTCCTGCCTCTCAAGAGGGGAACAGTGCTCAGAGTTTATGGGACATTTATCCAGATGCCTAAATGGGCAAGTATCCTCAGAAGTGGCTGATTTGCCTTGTTGAGGTCAGGTGGTAGTTTGGGAGACCCTTACTGGAATCCTTGCCCAGAAAATGGAGTGGAATTTGCATATTGATACAATTGGCCTACTGTAAACCTCTTTGAATGGACAGACAGACTGGGAAGAAGAGAGAGAATCCTGGGGGCTCCTTTGATCCCCAGATTTACACGGATCCCATTGGGGTTCCAGGAGGAATCCCTAATGAACTTAAAGCTAGGAATCAGAGAGCAGCAGGATTTGAGTCTGTATTCTTCTGGTGGACAACATTACTAGTTCTTATTAATTCCTATTAATAAAGAATATAGATTGGATAAAATGTATTTATTATAATCAGCAGAGTATGTCAATTACACTAGAGATGCTATTAAGGGAATAGCTGAGCAATTAGATGTGACCAGCAGAATGACTTGGGAGAACCTATGAACCCTAGATATGATTTCAGCAGGAAAGTGCGGAGTATGTATAATGATAGGAAGTTAATGCTGCACTTTCATCTCTAGAAAAACAAGGTTTAACAGCCCACGCCCACAAACTATCAGAGAATTTGGGAGTAGATGGCCCCTTCTCTAGTCTAATGGAGCAGTGGTTTGGAAAATGAAAAGGAACCCCCTGTGGTTCACTGGACCAACCTCCCCAGGACATAGACCAAGTCCACACAGAGCTCAGCACTGACTTGAATCCTTTCTTCTCTCTTCCCCTTCTCTCCGTCTGTGAGCTGCCAGTTAGGACAAAGGTAGGGTTGGCCATGTCCATTTCTAAACGAATTTAGATTACCTCTCCAGCCCACCCATTTCAGGTAAACAGCTCAGTACTTCCCAGCAAAATAGAACCCAACTGTCTGTTTTTTAAGAATATAAAATAGTTCACAAGGAAAATAGCTATGGTTTTGAAATAAATCAAACCACTAAGGGCAATAGCCTACCATCCCCCAAATGGTAGCTCTATCAGCTTATCCAACCAACAGTTCATCTAAAATATAATAAAGTTTATTTTAATATGTAAATAGAGGTTGTTAAATCTTGTCCCCAGAAAGGTATGTCAATGGCAATCACAAATTTGGATTTTCCTAGAAATATTCAATCCAATACTTCTCACATATGTTACATATTTGTTGGAACTCTAATCCTAATTTGAATTTACTACACATAGTCCCTGTAAATATGGTCTCTGCTGTAAATGCAATGTGTTGCATTCTAGATTATCGGCCAACCCCTTCTGAACCTTATTATGGCTCGTGATGTATAAACAAGGATGCTGAGGCCAAGCGTTTACACCTCGGCGACCCCCAAAAGAGGAGACATTCCCCAAGGCAGCTGTCAAAGCTCTTTAATGGCAATGCTGAGGTCCTTCTAAAAATATAATCCCATGAATCAGGCTCTGTGGCCACAGCCCAAATATCTGTTTGTTTTTGTTTTGTTTTTGTTTTGTTTTTTTTTAATATATTTTACAGAGAGGAAGAGAGAGAGATAGAGAGCTAGAATTGTCGATGAGAGAGAAACATCGACCAGCTGCCTCTTGCACACCCCCTACCGGAGATGTGCCTGCAACCAATGTACATGCCCTTGACCGGAATCGAACCCGGGACCCTTCAGTCCGCAGACCGACGCTCTACCACTGAGCCAAACCGGTTTCGGCCTGTTTGTTTTTGAAACTAAATTACCTTTCCCCAAGAATAGCTCCAAATGATGAAAGTTTCGTGTTTAAAATAATTATCTTAGTACTGATGCTATCAGCTAATTTTGTCAACAAATATAGTCCGTTAGTTGGCAAGTGAAGAAATATGTGTTTTCACACATAAGTACAAAATGATTAAGGAAGAATAGTATGCACACACGCCTTCACCAATTGTATGGGTTACATTTAGGATCTCATGAAGTTAATGGAGAGTGTTAGGCAGCAGGCAGTGGACCTCGGGGGCTTGGGGGATGGAGTGGCAACACCAAGGCAGAGCTATTTTGGATAAATGGGGTGAGGACTACGACAGGATAGACACAGGAAGGAATCCAGGACCAATGCTAAGATTTTTACTTAAGTACCTTGGACCATTTAGTGAGAACTCAGGTCTCAAGGGGAGGCAGGTGGGGCAGGGAAACCATCGTTCTATTTAGGACATGTTAAGCTGAAGATGTCTATGGGACCGCCAGGTGACCATGCCAGGTGAGCAGTCAAAGATATGAACCTGGAGCTCTTCCTAAGTCACCTCCAGTACCAAGAGTGCATCCAAGAGTACAATCCCAAATAGGGATTATTAGCCAACCCCTTGTGAATCTAATTATTTTTCCAGTTGTTGCTGTATTGATAATCTAGGAAGTTGAAAGCCAGATTTAAAACCCTTCATTGTGGTTTTTAAAGACCATCAAAAAGGCATGGCACCTCAGGAAGCTGAATAAAGCAGCCCCATCCTACTCACCATTTTTCATGAAATGCATCCTACCTGGCTTAAAGTGGACTTCTCCCCACTTCCAAGCCCTTCCTATGGAGACCTAAAGCCTCATCCTCTGCCAGCCTGCATGGACCTCCTTTCTCGCATTCTGTTCCCCTGAACCTCACTTCCTTTTCCTTGACTCTCTTCCTAAACAACAGACATTGGTCTTTCTTGGAATGAGGAAGACAGAGGGAGAGACTAGAATCCTTGCTCACTAATGGCTTGGCTGGACATTTGGGAGGACAGTGTCCATGGGAACCCTGAGAAGTTGGGTTGCACCTGGCTGGCCACCTTCCTCCCCCCATCCCCAGCCTCTTTCTTGCCTTGTCTACAGTGCTAGCAGCCCTTCTTTCTCACGGCCCTTTAACCACTGTATTCCCTCCACCTGAACTGTGCTTCTCTCCCAATCACTATACGTTTGGTGATGTCTGAACCAGTCATCAAGGTCTGGCTCAAATGCCAACTCCTCCTCAAAAAGGAAAAATCAACATGCTACAAGGTATTAAGAACACCCTTTATTCCAGGAACACGTTTATCTTCTCTAACTCCCACAGTCACGGAGGCTGGCAGGTGTTATTATACCGACTTCATAGGTGAGCAGAGAGGCAAGAGCACACAGCTGGTCAGTGACAAGGTTGAAATTCAAGCCCAAGTTTCTTGATCCTTGACCACTGCATTATGTTACCTCAATCCCAGTGGCTGTCATCCCTGACCCTACAATGGGGTTGCCTGATGCCCAGACCATGCCTCAGGCCAGTCATAGAGAACTTCTTGGACTGGAGCCCCCATAGCACATGTTAATGCTTCCCAGAGGGTTCCAGGTTGGACCCAAGATTGAGAACCAAAGTCCTACTTTATCTCCTCCTTCACCTTTCACAAATGTTCTTGCTTTCTCTGAATTCTATTTCACTTTGTTTCTACTTTCAATCAATCAATCCTTCACTTAGTAAGTCATTGACCCTTTATTGGGTCAGTGACTTACACAGGGTCTGGGGTCAACATGAAACAAAACTGATGCACACTAGCCAATTTGGCTCAGTGGATAGAGCATAGGCTGAGAACTGAAGGGTCCTGGGTTCCATTACAGTCAAGGGCATATACCTCAGTTGCAGGTTCTATCCCCAGCCCTGCTCAGGGTGCATGTGGAAGGCAACCAATCAATGTGCCCCTCTTACACAGATGTTTCAGTCTCTGTCTGTCTCTCCCCCTCCCTTCCACTCTCTCTAAAAAAAAAATCAATGGAAAAAGATCCTCAGATGAGAATTAACAAAACACAAAAACAAACAAACAAAATAAACAGACAAAAAGAAAAAAGAGGAATGCCCCTGACCTCATGTACTTGCTCTCCAACAGAAAAGTCAGATGATTAAAGGCACAGATAGAAAGGCAAAACTTTAGGAAAAAATGTAGGAGAATATCTCTGTGTTTTGGGGCAGGGAGATATTTCTTAAATACGACATCAAAGGCATAAACCACAAATGGAACACTGATCAAGTTGCCTTCATTTTTAAAATTAATTTTTTTATTAGAAGATCCCATTAAAAACTAAAAAAGACAAACCACAAATTGGAATAAAACATTTGTGACACATATATATTTCTCAAATCATTGATATTCATGATATATTTTTTTTAAAAATCCTACAAATAGCCGAAACCAGTTTGGCTCAGTGGTAGAGCGTCGGTCTGTGGACTGAAAGGTCCCTGGTTCGATTCCGGTCAAGGGCATATACATTGGTTGTGGGCACATCCCCGGTAGGGGGTGTGCAAGAGGCAGCTGGTCGATGTTTCTCTCTCATCGACAATTCTAGCTCTCTATCTCTCTCCCTTCCTCTCTGTAAAGTATCAATAAAATATATTTTATAAATAAATAAATATAAGTAAATATAAAATCCTACAAATAAATATGGAAAAAAAAATCCAGCCCAGTCAGTATCTCTCAGGTGGTTGTGCATCAACTTATGAACCAGGAGGTTATGGTTCAATTCTCAGTCAGGGCACATGCCCAGGTTTCGGTGTTGATCTCCAGTAAGGGGCGTGGAGGAGGCAGTCAATCAATGATTCTCGTCATTAATGTTTCTATCGTTCCCTCGTCCTTCTTCTCTGAAATCAATAAAAATATAATTTAAAAAGAAAAAAATCCAGCAGTAAAGAGTTTCATAGAAGAGTAAAACCATCTGAAAAGATGTTCAACTTCATTAAAAATGAGAGAAACGGAAATTAATTCACAATCAGATGCATTTTACACCAAATATATTGTCAAAACTTTAAAAGTCTGGTTATGGAAAGTCTCACCAAGAATGTGGATGAGGAAGGTACTGAGATACTGCTAGCCGGTGTGTTATTGGCACTGCAAACAATTGGAATAAAATGTAATGAGTAGCTGAAACCGGTTTGGCTCAGTGGATAGAGCGTCGGCCTGCGGACTGAAAGGTCCCATTTTCGATTCCGGTCAAGGGCACGTATCTTGGTTGCAGGCACATCACCAGCGGGAATGTGCAAGAGGCAGCTGATCAATGATTCTCTCTCATCAATGTTTCTAACTCTCTATCCTACTCTCTTCCTCTCTGTAAAAAATCAATAAAATATATTTTTTAAATGTAATGAGTATATAGTAGGTGGGGCTGGAAGTAACTAGAAACATAAATTGGTGGAACAGGAAAAGGTCCATGAAAGCTGAAATGTAAGGGATGAGTAATAGTCACTGAGCCCAAGAAAGGTGTGGGTGTTACAGAAAGAGGGAAGGTGAGTGTGACATATTCAAGGCCAAAGAGAGGAGCGTGCAAGGGGTGGGTCAGGAGAGCATGGAATTGTGTCCAGGAGCTTGGACTCCAAGGGCCATGGGAAACTATGTAAGGGTTTTAAGCAAAGACATAATACTCTTCATTCATGTATTCATTCATTCATTCATTCATTCAAAAGAAAGTCACTGGCATCAGCCACAGGCCAGGTAGGTAGTCTGTGGCTCTACCTCATAGGCTTGCATGAGGCTGAGGGTTGAGAACAGGGGGATTATGAGGAGGAGCCTGGGCTACCTTCTGCGCTAGGGAGCAGCAGAGGCAGAGAGCAGAGTGCGGAGACATGAGGTATTTGGGAGGGACAAGGAACCACATGGGGTGCATCAAGGTGGCAGTCATCTGTGAGGCTAGGTTTCCCTAACAGCCCTCCACAGCCCCGACAGAGATGTAGAGGAAGCAGACCATCGCCACCACCTGGCCTGGGTATTGTCTAGTGAGACCTGGAAAGAGAAAGTGAGAAGACCAGGAAAAATAGCTGAAGAATGGAGCATGGAACCAAACAGAATGGACAACAGGTCCAAAGCAGAGGGCAGGTGGAAAGGAAGGATCTGTGGGGAGGAGGCCCTGGGAGGAGGGAAGCACTGGTGCTTTGAGAGAATAGAAGGGATGAGGCAGGAAGGCTATGGTCAAGAGAAGGATGTCTGTGTGCACGATTGCCCAAGTGGAGCCTTCCCAAGAGGCACTGGCCTCTTCTCAGCCCCTAAAAGGAATTCCTTGTGGTCAAGATAAGCTCTCTGAAGAGAAGTGTCTATGTTTAACTTATCTTTGACTTCCTAACTGTACTGAAATTATCCTGTGGAATAGATGATGCTAAATTGTTAAGAAAGCTGGAAAACTTAGGAAGCCCCTGTGTGGTGAACCCCTGAGGATCTCCGTGTGGACACAGACCTCAGGGAACCAATGAGACAAAGGGACAGTGATGCACAGGGACAGAGACCTCACTGCAGCCCCAGGGCAACTGGGACCCAATTTCCACTACACATGCTCACTCCCACCCAGCAGATTCGAGGGAAATGCAGTGAAATAGGAGGAGGGAGGCTGACAAACCAATATGTCCTGCATATCAGCCCTGGTCCTTCTCTGTTAGATGCTTTCACATATGAGGCCTTGTTCTTAACAAGCCTGAGAGATAGGTCTGCTGTCCTCATTTTAAGCATAAGGATATCAGGCCAGGTGAGTGGCTTCTGGGGCTCAGAGGACAGAGCTCCATCTGGTCCTCAACTCGGTCTTTCTGATTCACCCACTGAGTGCCTATCAGAATCCTGCATCCAGTGGTAACTGGATCTGTGTGCCCAGTGATTCCCATAGCAAGGCGTCACAGGAAGGAGGCTCACAACCTCCGGGAGCCTAGAGAGCAGTGGGGAGGGTCAGATGTGTCCCCACAGTGACATCAGAGCAGCTCCCTATGGACCAGCCAGGAGGCATGTTGCCTGGGGCAAACTCAGGTGAAAGGTTCTAGCTCATTGTCCACCTGCAGGATTCCTCTCTTCCTGACTAGAACTCAAAGGAAGTTGGAGCCAAGTTCTCTTTCCCAGGGCAAGGTGAGTATGAATCCTACACTAGCCTTGATTCTTGAAAAGTGTCTCCTAGGAGGCCAGCCAGTGTGATTCAGTGACTGAGCACCAACCCATGCACCCAGAGGTCACTGGCTCTTTTCTATGGGTTCAATTTTTGGTCAAGGTACACACGCCTGGGTTGCGGGATCAATCCCCAGCAGGGGTATGCAGGAGGCAGCCGAATGATGTTGATTTTTCTATCTCTCCCTCTCCCTTTCTCTTTCTCTAAAATCAATAATAAAAACATATTTTCAAAATATCTCCTAGAAAATTAAGGCCGGTTGATCCCTGGGGCCAGCTGTCTACAGAACTTAAGCACTAAGTGGCTCAACAGTCAGGCAGCACTAAGCCAAGTCCCCTTATAATGAAGCCACTTGTAAAATGGCAGTCAGGCTCAGCTCCTAGTGTCAGGACTGGCTGAGCAAGGTTCTTTGGAGGATGTGGCCCCTGCTGATGCTGACATTTCAGTCTGGGGGTCCTCTGAGGCAGAGGTTAGCACTCTGCCCTCTCTCCATCTGGACACACAGTGTGGGTAGGAAAAACTTGAGCCAGAAATTGGGCACCTTTGTGGGAGTCTGTTACCTGCCAGATCTGCTCCTTCCCTAGGACAAGTCTCATCCCTCAGCTACAACCTGACCTTGGGGGTGTCAGGACAGGAGGTGGGAGCTGGAGGCCTCAGTGGCCTTAAACCTGAAGGCCAAAGTCATTCTCTAGATTGAAGAAGCAATTTCAGGAACCCCCACTCGGAAGTCAGAGAGGGCAGGGAAGCTTGCCAGTTAGCCAGAGCAGCACAGCCCCCCCAGGCAGGACCCAGGTTCATGAGCCACCCACCCAAAGGCGCCGAAATGAGTGACTAACCTTCCAAGGCCCAAGTTCTTTGGAGAATAGGCAGTGAAACCTCAGAAGGGAGCCAGCAAGAGTCAGGAAGCAGGAACTTCAAGGGAGGGCTCATTTGTTCAGTGTTCACTCAACAATGATAAACCCCGCTGTCAGAGGCAAGATTGGCATGTTCAAGTTCTGTATCGGACAGGAGGCCTGTGTGCTGGGTGTGGTGGGCAAGAGGAGAGGCCGAGAAGTGAGAAGTGCTGACTGGTATGGGGCCTCAGAGAAGAAGACTATCTAAACTGCACCATGGCATTGCAGTGGGGCATGCTAAGGCCATGGCTTTTCCCAACCCACAGATATGGGGAGCCTTCCCAAGCACAGTTGTGAACCACAGGCTCTCCAGTCCACAAGCAATCTGCAACCACAGACACCGACAGGCCCCCAGCTGGAGGCAGGTGGCATCAGCCACCTGGAGCAGCCAGGCCGAGCCACCCAGGCGCTGAGGGCCCTCCTGCTCCTCCCGATGTACCCAGGTCATTCCCCTTCATGCCACATCTTTTTAAAAAATATTTTATTGATATTTTACAGAGAGGAAGGGAGAGAGATAGAGAGCTAGAAATGTCGATGAGAGAGAAACATCGACCAGCTACCTCTTGCACACCCCCGACTGGGGATGTGCCCGTAACCATTGTACATACCCTTGACCGGAATCGAACCCGGGACCCTTCAGTCCGCAGACCGACGCTCTACCACTGAGCCAAATCGGTTTCGGCTCATGCCACACCTTGATACAGGAGCCCCACACCCTTTCTTTATACCTCCTTCTGCTCAGTACAGTACCTTCCAGGTGCCCAGGCAGGGCAGACTTTCAAGGACAGGGAAATCAAACCTGCAACCTTTTGGTGTACAAGGTGACGTTCCAACCAACTGAGCCACCTGGCCAGGGCCTAAGAAGGATATTTTTAAACCACCATTAGTTCTAACTAGTAACTTTCTGCTTGCACACATCGACGGTTAACTGTGGCAGAGAGCTCTGGAACTACCATACCAAGCGTCCCTCCTTAAGAAAACCTATTTTGAATCAGGTCCTGTGTGTCTGCCTCATAGATTTCCACTAACATTTTTATTTTAAATTGGAAATTATTTTTAAAAATTAATTATTAAGTGTTGGAAGATTTTCCAAATCTCTAATGTCAGGGAGAAAACGGAACCCAAGTCAGATATAGGTGAATTCTGGAATATCTTTTCATTGTACTGAAGTTTAGGCTGAATTTGTATGACGCTGCTGTTTCCTCATTCCACATTGCTCAGTAGTTTACAGAAACAGTTTAGGAGAGTTTGGGTCCCAGACTTGACAACATGCCCAGCAAATCTGAGGAGCCTTGTGAGAACTTCTTCTTCCAGAAGATAGAAGACCCAGTTCCAGCCAATAAGGAGGAAGCGACTGAAGAAGTGAAATTAGCCACATCCTGGAAGGAAATGGCCAAATCACCTTTGGTGAAGTAACAACCCACTATTAGAATCAGAAGAAACAGGCAGTTTAGGAGAAAAGCATTTTATCATAGATTTTAGGAGAGAAGAAATTTTTAGCATCACAAAAATAGATACAATTCCAGGGGTAGAACCCTAAATGAATTTTTGGGACAGTGCTCTAACAAAGCCTTGGAGTGGGGGTTGGGGGGGGGGGAGACAAAGGAAATCCATCGACAGAGCTGCCAGCAGCAGGTGAGAAAGGAAAGAGGAATAAGGAAGAGACTCAGAAAAGGGAAGGGAGAGAACTGAAAACCCTGTTTAGAAAGTCCCAGTGCAGCCCTGAGAGAAGGAGAAAGAAGAAAGTTCACACACATCACAGCCTGGTGGAGGGTCGGACGGGAGGGTGGAAAGGGCCATGTGGAAGCACGTAGGGGCAGAGCTGCCGAGATTCATACACCTGACGACCAGACGGCATTTAAAATAATCAGATGCTTGAGAAAGGGCAGCATGGAACTGCACAAGATGGGGACGATAAATGCTCAAACAATCCAAAGTGATTTTTAAAACCATCTGGCTTGGGTTTAACTAACTTGTGTTTGAATCATGGTTCCAGTATTTACTGGCTGTATGGTCTTAGATAAGTCACTTCTGCCAGCCTGCGTTTCCCATATGTGAAATGGGTCAATACTATATACCTTAAAGTTTACTGTGAAGAATAAATAAGATCATGAGACAAAAGTGCCTGGTACTTACTAGGTGCTCAGTAAAGGACAGGTGGGTGGTTTTTTCTCTTTTGTTGTTTTGCTTTTTAGTATTGTTTTTAAGTTTGTATCCAAAAAGAAATGTATAGTACAATGGTGTGGTAGGGGCCTGCAAACCATGACCTGCAGGACAAACCCAGCTAAGGCCGTCCATCAATGTGTCACCTGTGGCTGCTTTCTCACAAGGGCTGACCTAAACAGTTGCAACAGAGACTGTATGGCCTGCAGAGCCTAAAATATTTACTCTCTGGCCCTTTTCTATTGTTTAAATTACTACGAGGTCTAATACGTAACTTTGAGGTTGTGAACAGCATTGGCTAACTGTGACAGATCCATTCTGGAACTGTCGGATCAACCATCACTCATTGTGAAAACCTTTTTTGAAAATTGGGTCCTGTGTGGCCACCTTTTTTCTATGGCCCTTTATGGATAACATTTCCAGACTCTTGATGTAAGTGTACCAGAACCCTGTGTTTGTGGCAGATTCTTACAATGTCTCATATGAGAAAAGACACAGAGTAGGAGGGTCCTGGAATCTACCTCACCCACCCTAGGGTCCTTGTTTCTGGATCCAAAGGAAGGACAGATTTCACTGGCCTCCCAGAGGTGGAGAAGCCAATGGAGTTGATGCATCCCATCAGATTCAGCTGCCTGTTCATGTAGCTAAGCCCTCCTTGCTCTAGACTGAGATAGAGGTCCTGGGTGCAAGAAGATGCATTCCCTAGGAGATGATTCTATAAGATGAAGAGCAGAGATCTCCAACTAAAAATCAGACTGTCCAATCCCAAATAATCTTCAAAGCAGAAAGCAAAGGAAAGAGGTAGCCATGAAGACAGACATGGCTATAACAAGACATTTATACTTTCAGATGTAAAAAAAGAAAATTGAAATATGGCAGACCAGGCAGACTCTTAAGTACAATGTAAGGATGTCAGTGCCAAGGATGAGATGGGATTTGGAGAAATGGTGGGGACCAGCCTGGCTTAGTTCTGTTCTGAGCAAGAGAATGAACACCAAAGGACTGGCCCAAGGCAAAGAGCAGACATTATTCCATTCACCCGTGATAATGTAAGAAACTAGCCATGATCTTTTTGTCTGTCTTCTTGTTCAAAATGATTGGAGACCATTTGGGTGTGGCCAATCTTAATAAGAGAGGGTAGGAGCCCAAGATCCAACATGGCACTTGCTGCTCTGAACAAATGCCAGTCTTCTCTCTTGGAGGAATGGGCTGGAGGGTAGAGAATAAAGTGCATCTGACAAGGGCTTGAGAGATACAAGAGCTGAAGAATTCCCCCAAAGCTGGAGTTCCCCATAACCTCCTGACATTACCCACTCCCTACTCCCACTTCTGCAGGTTTTGTTTCCTGGGGTTTGCATCGCCTTCTACATTATTATCGCTCTCCCAGCCCCCACCCCAGGGAAACTGTCTCTTGTAGTGAGATGTTCTCTGCTCTGGAGACTAGAGGAAGTGCTATGGCCTGAGTGGTCTCCTTGTGGAGGCAACGTTTAATACGTGTATTGTGCAAGCTGCTTGCGTGACACAAAATGTTTCACTTCCTGAGAGGGACAGAAGGATGCCAGGTTTTGCGTGCAGGCTACAGGGCTGGGACGAAGCATAGAGACTACTGTAGATAACAACGTCAAGGGTCATTGCCCCACGACTCCAAAATTTCCCTGGAGCAGAAAGAATGAGACTCATATATCCTCGACACCAGGAGATGGAGAAGTAAATTAATTGGAGCTTCCTACCTCTATCGCAAGCCCATACATAGTGCTCCAGTCCCTGGCAGACCTCAGTTCCTGTCACTGGCTTTCATCCTTCATTCGGCTTCTAATCACATCTACAGATTGAGAGCACTTCGTGTTCTCTGTCAGGAGAGCCCACAGAGCTTCCAGACCAACAGATCCTGCTGACTCCAAAACAAAGACTCCGAGGGAAGGGGTAGTTTCTTCAGTGAGACTTGGAGACCAGTGGTTACTTTATAGAGTGGATACTATGGAGTCAAAACAAGAGTTCACCAAGCTCCCTAGATGAGGCCTCTGGGGTGTCTACAGAACCAGACACCCAATTTTATGAGGGCTCAGAGTTGGAAACAGGCTACTTATTATGAAACTCACAAGAAATTGATGTATTGAATATGCAACTTTTCGATTCTCGTGAAATATGTTACTTACCAAAAATGGAATTTGTGTGTCTGCCTTCCTGATATAAAGTCACTGGAAGCTAAGCTAAGACCTGGAAACAGCCCAAGTGCCCATTAGTAGATGAGTGGTACATAAAAAATCTGTGGTGCATTTACATAATGGAATACTAAGCAGCTCCAAAAAAGAAAGAAATCTTACCCTTTGAGACAGCATAGAGAGATCTGGAGAGTATTATGCTAAGCAAAATAAGCCAGTCAGAGAAAGACAAATATCACATGATCTCACTCATATGTGGAATCTAATGACCAAAATAATCTGACAAACAAAATAGAACCAGAGGCATGGAAGCCTGGAACAGACTGATGAATCTCAGAGAGAATGGTGGAGGGGATAGGAAGAGATTAACCAAAGAATTTATATGCCTATATGTATAACACAGACAATAGTGTGGTGAAGGCCTTAGGTGGGGCAAATGGAGGGTAGGGGGAGAGGGGTAAAAGAGGAAGGGGGCACATCTATAATATATAGAAGGGGGCACTATAATAGTCTCAACAATAATTTTTTTTCAAAGGAGCCAAAAGGCCGAAACCGGTTTGGCTCAGTGGATAGAGCGTTGGCCTGTGGACTGAAAGGTCCCAGGTTCAATTCCGGTCAAGGGCATGTACGCTGGTTGCGGGCACGTCCCCAGTGGGTGCAAGAGGCGGCTGATCGATGTTTTTCTCTCATCGATGTTTCTAACTCTCTATCCCTCTCTCTTCCTCTTTGTAAAAAATCAATAAAATATATTTTTTTAAATAAATAAATAAAAGGAGTCAAAAGGCTGCTTGGCAAGTTCGCCCACTGGGCTGCTCTTGCCCCATGGTATAATTCCTCGCTCTCCTACCTGTGAGTCAGAGGCCCTCTCCCTTGCAGAGCAAACACAGCAGCTGGCACATCGTAGGCACATGCTTATTTAAGAGAAAACTTTCAAATTTCCTGCTCACCCATTTAGGCAACACACATTCACTGTCTGAGTTTGCATACCAGGCACTGTAGTGACCCAGCTTCAAAGGTTTCACAGACTCCTGCGCTACCACATGAGTGAGCAAAGTTTCAATTCAGTGCTGTGATGCGTGCGATGATACAGATGGGCCAAAGCAGGTCAGGAGGGCCCTGTTCCTAGACTCCATGCACCAGTTGTGAGCCAGCTACTCATTCATATTCTAAAATGTGAGAGTTGTCCTGAGGCAGGCACTGCACTGAGACTGGTGCATTTCTGTATCCTAATAACAAAATATCTGAAAGAGAAGTAAAGAAAAACAATCACATTGACAATAGCACCAAAAATAACAAAATAGGGATAAATTTAACCAATAAAGAGAAAGAGCTGTACCCTGAAAACTATAAGACATTGATGAGAGGAATTGAAAAAGACACAAACTAATGGAAAGATATCCTATGTTCATGGATTGGAAGAATTAATGTTGTTAACATATTTATTCTACCCAAAGCAATCTACAGATTCATTGCAATAACTACCAAAATTCCAATTAAAACATTATCTAACCTAGGAAAATCCCGAAATAATAGTGACATGGTCTGCATAATGGTTGTAGAAGACTATGTTCATTTGCATGAGGACACGTGTGCGTATGTGTCTCAGCTCATGGCCACTTGCCCTTCCATGGACTGAAGAATTTGTTCAGTTTGTCTTCTCCCAGAAGTTACCATCATCCTCTTTTTTAAACTTGGTTGTGACACCAGTTAACCAAAGAGGAAATTTCTCATCTCAGCACTTCTGCTTTTGAAGGCCATAAAACTGAGGAAGAAATTGGCAGGTGGCATTCCTCTCCAAGGTCAGACGAGCTAGTCCAGAACTCTGTTCTCTCCATCAGTCTCCATTGCTCAGGTATGATTTTAACCAACTCTTATGATCAGGTCCTAAGGGGTCTCTCTGTCTCTCCGCTTCTCTCTGTCTTCTTCTCTCCCTCTCTCCTTCACAGCCTGAAGGCTGGGATTTTTGCACAAATGCCAGGTGTACTATCATGCTATGGTTTTTTAAGTATTCTGGAAGTGAATACTGCTTATAGCAGCTGACCCCTGAGAGGTCATGGTCGAAGCCCCTGCTCCTAACAGATGTGCTCCTGATTCGGGTTTGGTTTAGCAAATGTTTCCCTCTGGGCCGGAAGGGAGGTTCTTTCACACGTGTGCTCATTCACTCAAAGGTTGTTTCCTTGCCTGCTCCTCATGTACTAGGCATGACAAGGACCTCTCATTTTTCCACTCTTCACACAGGTTTCTGAAGCAGCCACGGCAGCAGTGACTGAACTCGCCAGAGAAATGATGGCTTACTACAGGTCAGTGGGGAGACTGAGGCCATTGGTGCAGCAGGGTTCCTCGTTCAAGAGTGAAGTGCTATCTGTGTGTAGAGACCAGATGTATCCCCACACTGCACCTTTCAGTGGCAAGCAGGGTTTCAATTAGCCTGGTTTAAATGTTGATTTCCCCCCCAACAAATCCAGCCTTGGGACCCACGGGCATCACCTTGCTGTTGCCACGCTTCCTGCAAAAGGCAGGAGGGCAGCACAGGGTGAAGTCTGGCTTCAGTGGGAGGGAAGGCTCAGATTTGAGGGCCTGGGCATTAGGCCTTAGGATTCCTCAAGGAGCACCCACACCTGTCCTGCCGCCTGGAAGTCCCATGCATGTCCCCACGGGACTTGCCAGCTTCCAGCAGCCATAGGGACATGCTGCTTGTAGTTTCCTATGAACAGTAATGAAGGTTTGCAGGAAGGAAAAACAAACTTGTCTGGGAGACATAATTGAGCAGTGTCTCTGATTTTATTACAGTGACAATGAGAATGACCTGTTCTTTGAGACTGACGGCCCACAGCAGACTAAGGTAAGATCAGGAGCTTAGATTCAACCCATGGAGGGGCTTTGAGCTGGGAAATGCTCAAGGAAAAGGGTCTGGGACACCTTGACCCTGTGGTATTTTGTGATAGAATGATGGTCATGTCTCCCAGGGAGACCAGTGCAGGCTATGGTCTCCTAGCCACTGTGTGGCTCGCACACCACACCGTCTAAGGCTTAGTGATGGCACCATGCTTGCAGAGGGCCAGGGCCACGACAGTGGTGATAGGTTCGCTGTGTGATGTCAGAAAGGCAGCCAAGGCTTCAAGTGGCTTCAACACAAATTTGATTTTCCTTTTAGGGAAGAGGCTCAGCCTGCATACTCCCTGGAGCCAAGTTCTGAGACCCAGAGGAGATAACCTTGAGAGTTAACATGTTGCTCCCCTTTGAGGTGGAAGAGTTTTTGCTCCCTGGCGTGAAGTTAGTGACAAGATGTAGATGATATAACCAAAATGATGAATTGGGAGTTGAAAGAAAATCACTCACTTGCTATCTGATCTTAGACAAGTCATTTCACCATTTCGGGTCTCGCCTGAAATGTTTCAAAACCAGCATAACTGGTTTAGTCTTGCCCAGAGTGGAGTGTGGCTTCTCCCTCTGGCCCTTTGCCTCTCCCAGCCACATGACTGTCAGTCACAGGTCAGACAGTCAGCATTCCTCTGTGCCATTAAAGGTCTCTCAACTGTCTCTCAAGCTTTTAAACCACTGTCACACCTTAGGACAACCTTAGTAAACCTTATCACAATTACAGTTTCTCCAAATAACTGCAAAGTAGTCACATCCTTTACAAATAGCCACCACTTTTAACATATTTGCAGAATGCTTATAAAACAGCATTCTGGAAAATAAAGAAATAATTAAAAATTTGCTGAATCAGCGTAGATACATAGAAAATATTATAATCACCACTGACAAAGATTTAAATGCATAGTGTTAGAGTATTAGGAATTCAAAAAGGTGTAACGTAAAAAGGTAGGAACTTGTGGTTAGTGGAGCAGCTATGCAAAAGATACACAAGATACGAACAGGATTTATTTAAAAAGAATGCCACATTTGGCATCAAAAAGCCCACATTCTGGCCTCTAACCTGCCAGGTGCCCTTGGGTGAGCCACCTGCCCTCTCTGGCCTTCAGAGAGATGGCAGTCTTTCCACAGAAGCTCGGTTATGGGTCCTCCCACCACTCTGATAACAACACAGTTCTCTGGCCCAGCTACCTCAACATGCTCCCTTCCCTGGTCTTCTTCCCACAGTGCTCCTTCCAAGACCTGGACCTCATCCCTCTGGGAGATGGGGGCATCCAGCTGAAAGTCTCCCACCAGCTCTACAACTCCAGTTTCCGACGGGCCGTGTCAGTCGTCATTGCCGTGGAGAAGCTGAGGAAAGTGCCCATGGTCTTCCCCCAGGACCTCCAGGATGACGACCTGCGGAGCCTCTTCTTCTTCATCTTTAAAGAAGGTACTTCTGAGAGCTAAGAGTAGACAGATCTCTGCTCACTTTCTTCTCTGTGTCCATAACTTAACACTCAATTAAGCTCCCCCAGAGCTGAAACCCTGGTGAATGAAAAGGGTGACATAGACCCAAGAAGCTCAAACCACATGCAGGCCTGGAAAGCTTGGTAACCCAGAGGAACCCCCAGGATGGTTTGATTACAAATTGCTAACTGAGCGGTCATGGGGGCCATAAAGTTCCAAGCTTGTAGCTTCCTTCCCAAACGTCACTCTTTGCCTTAAGGAACCCTGTCCATTGTTCTGATGCTTCTTAGGAGAGCACACTTTTGAAATGTCAGATTAATTTTCTTTCCCTATGCCCGAGGGGCATAACTATAGACCCCCTAGTTGTGTTCCCACATACTATCTCTGTGTCTCTATGTGCTGCAAATGATAATTATTAACTGTCCCATAGCCACTAAGGTAAAGGAAGTGTGTGTCTCTCCATTTTGTTTTTATCTAATCCCAAAGATATCCCGCTCTGCTTTCTCCTGCCTCCTGCATCTACCACCAATGTAATGTTCCCTACATTTTCTCCTTTGATTCTAATGCATAAAATAAGCTCAAAACTACTCCTGCCCTGGCCATTGTGGTTCAGTAGTTAAGAGTTTCAGCATGCAGACCAGAGGGTTGTGGGTTTGAGTCCCAGTCAAGGGCATGTTACTTGGGTTGTAGGTTCGATACCCAACCACAGTTGGGGAGGATGTATGGGAGGCAACCAATCTATGTGTCTCTCTCACATTGATCTCTCTCCTATCTCTTCCCACCCCCACCCCCCACCACCACATACATACCCTTTCTTAAAATCAATGAGAAAAATATCTTCTGATGAGGATTAACAACAACCAAAAACTGCTGTTCTCCAGAGCATTTTCTCAATTTTGTTGACATTGTACTTCGGGCATGTCCTCAACATCTGGGCTCAGATAAATTCTTATAAAGCTTTCTACAGAATTGGACATTCTTTTGTCAACATTTGTTTGGCATAGCCAACAGGATTCTAAATAGGCCCACCCAGGACCACCCTGCAACCCCGGACTCGGGAGCTAGGTACCAGCAGGAGCCCATTGAGCCCCACCGGCTCCTGCTTCCATCAGGTGATCGTGGGTGAGTTTCCTCTTAGAATCCTGGGCCTCCTTTTGCTTGAGGTTATAGGTCCTGACTTAATTTGAGCTATTATTAGAAAACCCTTGAGGTAGCACTACAAGATAAAGGGACAGTAGAAAAATGAAAGACTGCTTTGGGGTTTTTTTAAATTTCTCTTTTAAATATATTTTTATTGATTTCAGAGGGGGAGAGAGAGATAGAAACTTCAATGATGAGAAAGAATCATTGATCAGCTGCCTCCTGCACACCCCCCACTGGGGACCCAGTCTACAACCTGGGCATGTGCTCTTGACCAGAATTGAACCTGGGACCCTTCAATCCACAGGCCAACATTCTATCCATTGAACCAAACCAGCTAGGGCTAAAATTTATTTTTCAATTATAACTGGCATAAAAAAATTAAGTTAGTTTCATGTGTACATCATAGCAATTAGACATTTAAATACCTTTTATGGTGATCCCCCATAAGTCTGTACCCATCTGACACCATACATAGTTATATTAATACTGTTAACAATCCCCTATGCAATACTCTACATCCTTGTGGCTGTTTTTATATCTGGCAATTTGTATGTCTTAATCCCTTCATTTTTTTCACCCATTTCCCCAACTCCTTCCCATCTGGCAACCATCAGTTTGTTCACTATATCTATATTTCTGTTTGTTCATTTATTTTGTTTTTTAGATTCTACATATAAGTGAAATCACATGGCATTTGTCTCAAGCTGCTCCACTCTGTCCTCTGCTTTCCAAGCTTCCTTGCATGGACTTGCCCTCCTTTCTTCCTCTCTCTTCTCTTGCCCCTACATCTCCTCCACCACCACTCCTCAATGGCCTACAGGAATCTGAGAATATAAAACAAGACTAGAATAAACTGGGAAAACCAGAAATATTGGCAACTCCCTTTAGGGAAAGCCAGTGCAGGCAGGGGAAACCAGCAATGGTATACATTTGAACTAGAACAGAATTAAGGAATCTAAATAGAGATCTCCCTGATCCCCTCCAAGACTCTGATGGGTTAACAAAGGACCTTGATTTAACTATTAGAACATATGAAAATAGTAATTTGGCTGATCAGTTATTTAAAACTATCCAAAAAGGGGATAAAGCTACTAAAATTGTGAATATATAGCTCCAGCAACTAAGCAATCAGGCCAGACCTCACCAAAGGCCTTCTTAATAGGGGAATGGAGTGTGCTTCTATGGTAGAAAGCCAGGGCACCTTAAGAAGAATTGTAGAAAACTAAAATGGAATTTAGAAAAAGAAGAGAAACAGATGCAAGCACAGGGCTGCTCTGAGGATGCTGAGAGGGCATTTCTCTTTCTTCTTACCAATACCCTAGGGGGGGGGAAATTAAATTACCATAAAAGGGAAAACTTCAAAGGCCCTTTGATTTTAATGTGTACAGAAGGAGCTGCCATTCTGTCCTTATCCTGGAACACTTTCTCAATCTGTTGAGATCTTGCTTCTGGGCATGTCCTCAAATTATTGGTTCAGATAAAAACTCTTTGAACATTCCTTCATCACTGCCCTTTACAATATTAGGCCCATCGGTGGGAGGAAAACAGAGAAGCCTAGACACCAAACTGATCATCTCTTAGTTGAAACTATTCTCAAAATAAGGCCTTGATAACTACTCACATTTCAAATCCCTCCATCATTCTCAGAGTGCTTCCTCTTACATTATCTCCTGCGCATCTCATGCCCTTGTTGGCCTAGTATTATTGGATCACCATTTTACTTAAGTCACTCTATTGCTCATCCATTGCAAGCAACAGTGCTGAAGCTTGAGCCCATGTCTTAAGGTGCCACATCCGATGTTTTTTCCCGTCCTAACTTCCTCCCTACTGTGTTACAACTTCTTGAGCTCTGTGTGTCCGCAAACAAGCCCATTGCCTCTTATCAGGCCTGCCCTGCTCGCTTTGTACCTAAAGAATGCATGTGCTCCACATTTCAGAATCCATCGACTGCCTATGGGATGACAGTTACCAGAGTGATGCAGCCCTACAATCGCTGAGCTGCAGGCTCCGGGACATAAACCAAAAATCCCTGGTGCTGTCGGGACCCCATGAGCTGCAGGCTCTTCACCTGAATGGACAGAATGTGGACCAACAAGGTAAGTGGGAAACCTTGATTCCTCCCTTGGCACCCTTGCAGATTGCTAGTCATCCACATTTTCAACATAGTAGAATATTAAGGCAAATTATCAACATCAGTGAAAACAACATGCTATTAAAACATGTGAGTTGGGGGGCGGGGGATTTCCAGTAATGACACCAGATTGACTCTTAGCACATTCATTTTCTGGCAAGAGATGTAACTCTAAGAAATTAGACTGCTCAAGCACACCTAGGATCATGGTCATTTAACAACAGTACAGCATCAGTGCTTCCATTAGAAAAAAAGACATTGGATGGACATGACCTAACTGCCTGTGGATTCTTGTTTCCTGTGGTTGATGTTGAAAGTAGAATGGTGAAGAGATAATGTGTACACTCCCATTTCCATCCCTGCCCCTGTCTCCCTAACAGCCTTCCTACCCAACACCAGATGGGTCCTTATAGGGAAATTTCACTGACAAGCAGAAACGTTTATCTCTCTGCTGTAACTGGCAAATCTTCCAAGTCTGGGGAGCCCATTAGCTGTGGGATCTGCCTGGCACCCTGCCACTGTGGCTGAGCTCTGTGTGCAGGGGTGTGGCCACAGGAGCTGCTGTAAGGAGCAGTGTATTCCCTCCCAAGGTTGCTGACCTTGAAGAGAGGCACCCTGGGGGAAGTGTCCTGCTCTCAGCCAGGCCAGAGCAATCCTGTTTCTTTAGAACTGGGTTGTGAGCGTGACCTTGGGGCCTCCAAGTGAAACCATTGTGACTAAGGAAAATTAACATGAGTGTCTGTCCTTGCAGCCACTTGTCCCAGCTAAGCCTCTCCTCTCCCAAGTTCTTACCACTTGTTGCTCTACATCTTGGAGTAGATTTGTGCCTGGTTTCTTTTAGGAGCCCAGCTTAACTTCTTTGCTTGCCTTTCATGTTGATCAAATTACTCTCTCATGAGATGGGCCCATCACCACATGACAAGATGGCTCCCTTCCTTCCTTCAGTTTTTTAAAAATTAGACCCCCTAATTCTTCACTGCCACTGTAACAGGCTCTGGGAAGTCCCCAGACTTTCTCTGGGAAAAACTAGAATCAACCAACTGATCCTGCTTATAACCCGTGAGAATCCATAGGAAGGTCCCCACAGAGGAGGCTAAATTAGACAAGTCCTGGGCTTGGGGTCCAGTGGTTGGGCCAACCCTGCCCTGCTGTGCATCCCTGAGCACAAGGCCCCTCTCCTTTCTCCAGTGGTGTTCTGCATGAGCTTCGTGCCAGGAGACGAGAATATTGACAAGATACCCGTAGCCTTGGGCATCAAAGAAAAGAACCTGTACCTGTCTTGTGTGGTGAAGGACAAGAAGCCCACCCTGCAGCTGGAGGTGAGTGAGCACCGGCAGCCAAAGACCCTTCTCACCTCCTCTGAAGCGTCCCTAGCCCTCACTTACTTCCAAGACAACCATCTTCACTCCTCCACCCCCTGCCCCAGCCACCACCCCGCCCTCCGAAAAAACTGGGGGCAGACCTACTCCACAATTTTGCAGAACTGTAAATATGCATGCAACTTTCACTTTCACTGCAGAAAATCAAATAATTTCACTGATGTTATTATGCCCAGACAACACACAACAGAAGATGCAGTGTTAGGGTTGCTCCGCTTGATACGTGACACCTTGGGAAATTAATCAATTCAAGAGAGCTGTCACCAATTGTCATCTCTACTCTACTCCCAACATCATAATCCTTCCCACTTTCCAGCCTTCTTAGCTAAAGCTTCATTTCCAAGGTGAAATCATTTTAGTCAAGGCCATTAAAATTTTTAATTTAAAACACACACACACACACACACACACACACACACACACACACACACAGCACAGCAAAAACCCCTGGGAACTAGGCACTCCTGGCAGCCTTAACCTACTTTTCACTTTTAAAAAATGCCCACCTATATTATGCTCCCCAGCATCTGACACTCGGTTCTAGAAAAGGCTGAGAGCTCTTTCAGTTACCACATAGAAAGTTGGGGTCACGAAGATTCCTGGGGTGTCTGGATCCTGGTCCTGGCTCTTAGTTCTCCTCTCTCACTGACCCAGAGAACGGTCTCACCGGAGCCTCTCTGTTCCTTCCCTCTCAGAAATCCTTCCTTTCTGTTTCGATGCAGACATTTGATCCTCACGGTCAGTCAAAGAAGAAGATAGACAGGCGGTTTATCTTCAACAAGAAAGAAGTCAGGGACAAGGTAGAATTTGAGTCTGCCCTGTACCCCAACTGGTACATCAGCACCTCGCAAGAGGAACAGATGCCCGTCTTCCTGGGAAGTACGAAAGGTGGCCAGGACATAACTGACTTCACCATGGAAATCCTGACTCGCTGAAGAGATCCGTTCCCAGGGCACCCACCTGTGCTAAGTCGCCACGAGGGCTGCAGAAAGGGTGCAGAAGGGTTTGAACATGGCGGGGGCTGTCCGTCACTGTGGCCTAGTCAATGCCCAGCTGCTTTCCCCACATTCATTAGGGAGAAGCAGCCCCCTCCTTCCAGGGCCAATCCTCTCTCCTCTCTGCTCATACAGTGCCAGCCAGGCAGAAACCACTGCACATTCCGTTCACAGAATCCCTCTGTCCTTTGCACCCAGCTTCCAACAAGCAACCTCTTAAATTATCTGTTTATTTATTTATTATGGGTTCGTCTATTTAATTTCACTCTGTTCCTGTGAAAGGGCCCAGTCTGCAATATCTAAGGAGCCCATGCGATTTGGATGAGTGTGTGGTGCTGTCTGTATATCAAAACCTTTCACCAGGCTGAATAAGCTCAGATTATTTTTATAGGAATATTTGTGAATGAGAAGTAAGATCACACTGCTTCAATAATTCTGAAATAAATGTCACTGAAAAATGAAATTGTTCCCATGTGGTGATTGACTTTTCCTGAGTCTGATGAAGAAGAGGGATAAATGGGGGATAAGAGGGAACCAGGTGGGGGAGCTGGGAGCCCGCTCCTCACGAGTGCTGGCCTCCAAGTACCTGGAGACATCCCTGCCCGGCAGAGCCGCCTTCCACCCACCCCTCATTTTATGTTTTTCAATAAAAGGATAATCGGTGCAAAAGGCTCAGCTAAAAACAGGATCAACTGAAGCATTATAGGACTTCCGGCCACTCCCTTCTGAGCCAAGTCCCACAGGCTGTTTGAAAGGGTCCCGTCAGCCTGCAGAGACAAAAATAGGCATGAAATCCTTCACCCACCACCAGGATCAGAAAGTGAAGGTTGAGGACTCCCTGCCAACACCTGAGGGCTGTGGAAATGACTGCTAACAATTTCTCTGTTCATTTACTGTTCTTTGTTCATTATACAAACATTTATAAAACAAATGCTATGTACTATGGGCCCTAACTGGTTTGGCTCAGTGGATAGAGTGTCAGCTTGGAGACTGAAAGGTCCCTGGTTCAATTCCGGTCAAGGACATGTACCTTGGTTGCAGGCACATCCCCAGTAGGAGGTGTGGGGGAGGCAGCTGATCAATGTTTCTCTCCCATCCATGTTTTGAACTATCGCTCTTCCTTTCTCTCTCTCTAAAAAAAAAATCAATAATATATATATATATTTTTTTAATTTAAATGCTATGTACTGGGACCTGGGAGCACAGAAATAAGAAAGGTAAGGCATTCCTAGTTAGACAGGAGAGATACACAAGCAAACAAAGGCAACATGACAAGTAGAGGTGATACAGTATCGGGGGAGTGACAGATCTGCTGTGAAGGACGAGGGTCACCGAGCAACATACGAGTCAGGCCTCAAGGATGAGTAGCAGTCCCCCACCTAGAAATAGAAAAGAAAGAAAAGACACGGACCAGTGTGGCAAAGGTGTGGAGGTGTGAGAATGAATGATGCCAGGAGTGCCCCTTCCAGATTGCAGGAGTCACCAGAAGCAAAGCCAGGACATAAAAAGAAAGTTTTATAACTCATATCTCAGACAAAGGAAGAATTTGCTTGGTATATAAAGAGTTCCTTCCCTCCAAAGATTAAAAGAAACAAGGATGAAACAATAGGCAAAAATATGTCAACCAAAAAGGAACTACTTACTATTAGAGCGTTGGCCTGGGGATGAAGGGTCCAGGTTCAGTTCCGGACAAGAGCATATACCTCGGTTTCAGGCTCTTCCCTGGCCGGGGCCCTGATCAGGGCTTATGCGGGAGGCAACCAATCGATGAGTCTCTCTCATATCGATGTTTCTGTCTCTCTTTCCCTTTCTCTTCCACTCTCCCTAAAAAATTAATGGGAAAAAAATATCTTTGGGTGAGGATTTAAAAAAAAAAAAGGAAATATTATTAGATCTTGGACAGAGTCAAAGATGCTCAGCACTACTTATAACAGATGAAGTAATAGCACTTTGACTGCCAATGCTCTATCAGATTGCAAATATCAAAAGTTTAACAACAAAAGTTTAATAACAAAAGTTTAACACCCTGTTGGCAAAACTGTGGGAAGGCCTCCACTCTTAATCAGTGCAAGTGGGAGTATAAACTGGTACAACTCCCTCAGAGGAAAATTTACTACAAAAATTACAAACGCATATCCCCTTGGGCCCAGCAATTGTACTTCTGGGGATTTATCCTGCAGATGGACACGCACCCTTGTGAAATGACACATGATTAACATTACTCATTGCACATCACTTGTAATAGCAAAAAATGGGAAATATCCCAAGTGTCTACTGACACTTGCTAAAGGAGACTGGCTAACATGTGAGCTGTGCCTGGTATCCGGCCACTCCCTTCTGAGCCAAGTCCCACAGGCTGTTTGAGAGGGTCCCATCAGCCTGCAGAGACAAAAATAGCTATGAAATCCTTCACCCACCACCAGGATCAAGAAGTGAAGGTCGAGGACTCCCTGCCAACATCTGAGCATCCCGATATGCCGCCCCTCAGCCTAGAGAGGAGTCCAGTGGGAAATGAGGCTGCCCAAGCCATGTAGTTTGCCTGTGAATGGTGGGTTTGCATGAGTACTTGTAGCAGGGAAATACCGTATTTTTCTGTGTATAAGATGCCCCCAACTCTTCTGACCCAAAATTTTAAAAAATCAATATTTTAAACATAAAACAGAACACATTTTTATTTAGTAATGACCATAGGTAATGTTCACATACCAGTACTATGATATTATGCAACATATCTCTAACTTTGCTCATGTTCTCATGGCCAATCCTTCTCTCTTCATGAAATTAAAGCACCATTTTGCCTTTCCTGTAAAATCAACAATATTCATTTCACTTGCAAACATTCTTGCCTGACATTGAATAAGTTTGACACCCATAAGCTACTCTGGCACTACTCCATAATCTAAGTCTTAAGCTTCTGCTCCAAGTTTGCCCATTTTGCTGGTTTTCCTCCTAAGGCCTTCTTTTTTGGCATCTTAAGGAGTTGTTTTTCCTGTTCTCTCCACTGTCTGATCATACACTCAGTGCCAGGAGATCCAAATTGTCTCTCTGCAGCTTTATTTCCATGCTCTTGCATAGCTGGATATATTTAGTTTGAATTTTGCAGAGTTAGACAATCACTTACTAGTATTTAACTTTTTATTTTTTGACATCTTTATGGGCCCAGAACCCTCTGGTCCCTGTTGTGTCGGCACATTCTCAATCTCCACCTCCACCTCCACCTCTAATTACAGCATCAGCTGACATCAGTAGCAATAAGGCTCTTGATTGTAGGAAGTCTGTTTGACAAGATATGGGCAGCTATACACCCATGTGGCTTTCTCCTCTGCTGACTTCTGTGTATAAAACACCCCTAAATTTTAGGTCTAACAATTTTAGAAAAAAAAAATAGCGTCTTATACACGGAAAAATACAGTATATGGAATCCAGATACAGATAGGAGCATTACACACAGTATGGCTTGGCCTTCAAATGAAACATATCAGGAATACCTGGAGGAGATGTCAAGCATGGAGCTGAACCTCAGTGCCTCCAGCCTGGGGGGAGACTCATGTCCCATGTAGACAATGTCTTCCTAATGCCCGTCCACGTGCTTCCCTGTCAGAGCAGCAAATCCAGTTCCAGGGCCCTAATCCTTGCCAGATGGTGATTTTCACATGTTGTAGCTTATACACCATGTACAAGAAATTTTTAAAACTGTGACTTCACCTCTCCACCAACATATATGTTTTAGGATAGAATCTAACATTTGTCATTATAACTTTGAATAGTTAATTGCAAATGTTATCACCCCTAGAATATTGTAAACGTGGCATTTAAAAACAAAACTGTTACTTCCCTTTCATAAATGCATCCAATAAAATTCCAATAGTGTAATCACTGTTTCCTACTGTCAACTGTCTAAAAATACATGAGCAAATTCTTTAATGGTCAGAAAATTTACAGCATTCCTTTTTCTCCTTGAACTGTATTTCTCCTCATTTCCCCCATGAAATTTTATCCTATATAATAAAGAGGTAATATGCAAATTCATCATCACTCCAACACACAAGATGGCCACCACAAGATGGCTGACAGGGGAGGGCAGTTAGGGGTAACCAGGTCTGCAGAGGAGCAGTCGTAGGTGACCAGGCCTGCAGAGGAGGCCAGTTAAGGGCAACAAGGCTGGCAGGGGAGAATAGTTGGGAGTGACCAGGACTGCAGGGGAGAGTAGTTGGGGAGACCAGGATGGTAGGGGAGAACAGTTAGGGGTGACCAGGCTGGCAGGAGAGGATAGTTAGGGGCAATCAGGTCTGCAGGGGAGTAATTAGGTGTCGATCAGGCTGGCAGGGCAGTGATTAGGGGGTGATCAGGCTGGCAGGCAGAAGGGGTTAGGAGCAATCAGGCAGGCAGGCAAGCAGGCAGGCGAGGGGTTGGGAGCCAGCAGTCCTGGATTGTGAGAGGGATATCCGACTGCCCATTTAGGCCCTATCTCTCTAGGAGTACCAGATTGGAAGGGGTGCAAGTTGGGCTGAGGAACACACAACACCCCATCACAAATTTTGTGCATGGGGCCTCTAGTACTAATATAATATGTATTGTACTTAAAAACATTTTACTGACCATCTCAGGATACTTATTTGCAACAATAAAAAATGTATTTAATAAAATTTTAATTTATTATATTTTATGTAACAATAGGATGTTAGATTTTTTTAATTCTTCCACATGGTGTCATAATAATAATTATTGTTAGTACACAGTTGATCAAAATAACAAATACATAAATATGCTCTATTACAAATGTTGATTTTCATTAGCAATATATCTTGATGAGATAAAGTTTTTAAAAATTATTTTGTGTATTTACATATTATTCATAATTAGAATGAGGGCTCAATGTTGATCCTATTCTTATTTTGGTTTATCAAATGTAAGTGCTAGGAAAATTTGTACATATAAACCATGAGTAATGGGAATGAGAGGAATTTCATTGCAGCAGTGTCACTCAGCCCTTAGAAATCTTTGTGAGTTACTTGTAAAAGCCACATAGTCATCTATCATCAATTTAAATCATTATTTAATGATTTATTAACCAACAACTTATTTAGGCCTCTTCAGTTTGTTGTTGTTGTTGATCCTCACCCGAGGATATTTTTCCATTGATTTTTAGAGAGTGGAAGGGAGGGGAAGAGACAAAAAGAGAAACATCGATGTGAGAGAGACACATTGATTGATTATCTCTCACAAATGCCCCAACCTGGGCCTACAACCAAGCTACATGCCCTTGACCAGAATCAAACCTGGGACCTTTCAGTCTGTGGGCCAAGGCTCTATCAGCTGAGTCAAATTGGCTAGGCCAGGGCTCTTTCAGTTCTGCTGGAACAAATAGAAACCAACAGAGCTGCCAGAGTCCCTTTGTCTGGTGCCCCAGGGCCTCTGACACGCCAGGGCAATAAACTTCCTAGGACTGGGGATGTGTAGGAAGTCTGCTGTTCCCATCTATTCTGGAGACTAGGAGAAAAGCAAGGTCACTCCAGTCTCCTTCCCACTACTCTTATGGCTGCTGTGTTCCCTGGACTGGATGATTGCCTGGAGTAACTCAGCTGATGTCAGGGTGTCAGGTGACTGTAGTGACAACACCAAACTGAGCCCTGCTGCACAGAATAGGGGTAGAAGGTTGAAGTGGGAAGCCTGGGCTCATTCTGACTTCTGACCTCTGACCTCTGACCTCAGTAATAATGCCTCTGCAATAATGTTGGGGGGTCAGGGTCAGGTGATCAGCTCTAGCTCCTGTGGTTCAGTTCCTCATCAGTGATAGGAAAGTAACTACCGTAATAGGGAAGTGGGATAGAGAATAACTGGGTGGGTGCAATGAAAGGTACTATTTTAGGTGAGGTGGTCAGAGAAGGAAGGCCCTGTGAGAATATGGCTTGACAGAAGGTGCTAATCTTGCAAAGAGCTGGTGCCAAGAGGAGGGAACCTCAAGACATAAAGGCCCTGGATTGGAAGTAGGCTTGAATGAATGAGGCAAAGCAAAAAGGCCAATGTGGCTGCAGCAGAGTAAGCAAAGGAGAATGTGCTGCAGAGGAGAACAGAGAGGCAAGGGCCTGGTCTCTGCATAAGGATTTGGACTGAGCGTGTCATAGAGAGCCATTGGAGATTCTTACTCATGGAAGGATGATCTTATATGGGTTTTTTTTTAAATATATTTTATTGATATTTTACAGAGAGAAAGGGAGAGAGATAGCTAGAAATGTCGATGAGAGAGAAACATCAACCAGCTGCCTCCTGCACACCCTCCACCGGGGATGTGCCGCAACCAATGTACATGCCCTTGGCCAGAATCAAACCCGGGAACTTTCAGTCCTCAGACCGACGCTCTACCACTGAGCCAAACCGGTTTCGGCTGATCTTATATGTTTTATCACTGTGGCTGTTGTGCAAAGAACGGACCGTGGGGCAGAAGGAGAGGGTGTCAAGAGCCCTGGCTGGCATGCTCAGTGGTTAGAGCATTGGCCCATGAACTGAAGGGTCACAGGTTTCATTCCAGTCAAGGGTATGTGCCAGTCAAGGGGGTGCAGGTCCCCCAACCTGGGTTAGGGCAAATGCAGGAGGCAACCAATTGATATGGCTCTCTCCATATCAACATGGATATTTCTCTCCTCTCTACCCTGTCCTTTCCACTCTCTCTAAAATTAATGGGAAAAAATACCCTCCAGTGAGAATTAACAGCAACAGAAAAGGGTGAAAGCTGAAAGGTCAGTTAAGAGGCTTTATTATAGCAATGATCTTCCCCAGAGATAACAGTATCTTGGATGAGGGTAATAGGAGAGAAGGTGGTAAGGGATGTATTCTGAGCTCAGAGACAACAGAGCTGGCTGCTGAAGTAAACATGAGAGATGAGAGAGAGAGTAATCATGGGACTCACGGGTAAGTGGGTACATATGGGTATTTAACAGAAATGAGGAAGTCTGGGGAAGAAGCAGGCATTGTGTTGGGAGTGGAGGTAAACAAAAAGTTGGGTGTTTTTGGTCAAGTTATATTTTAGATATCTACTGGACATACATGAGAATATAAAATTTGAGTCTCCCTTGAGATCAGACTCAGGAGTAACTTGGATGTAGAAGGTCACATGCCATGGGCCACATGAGAGCACCTGACAAGGGTGTATAGCTGCCGTAGAAAAGAGAACGGCCCCAGACTGAGCCCTGGATACAGCATACGAAGCTGAAAGGAAGAAATGGAACCTGCATATGAGGTTGAAGAGAAGTGACCAGGAAATAAGATAAAAACCTGAGAGGGAGAGGAACGCTGTAGAGAATGAGTGACAGATAAGAGGTCCATCAGGAGGTCAAGTACGTGGCCACTGGATTCTGTGAGAAGGAGGTTGTGGATGGCCATAACCAAAGGGAGGACAGAGCTTAAGGACAAAGGCCTTCCTAGAATGCCTTCAGGAGAGAATGAAAGTAGAGGAAGTAGAACCATTGAGTACAAACTAGACTCTTTTAAGTAGTTTTGCTGTGAAATAAAAGTGAGTACAAAAAGTAAGCAAGAAAGCAGAGAAATCCCACGGTAGCCGGAGGGGACTAGAGGATCAAATAAGAATTTTTATGTTTAAGGTGGAGCTGCTGCTATAGCACGTCGGTAGGTTCATATGAATCATTCGGTAGGTGGGAGAGAGAAACTATGCCAGAGGGGAAAATGAGGATTACAGGAACCAAGCCTTCAGTAGTCTGTGGAGGAGGTGGTGAGAGAAGTGATATAGTTGGGTACAGATGCAGGTAGGTTAGTGATTCCTGGGGTAGAAATATGAGGCAGCTCTTTCTTGACTGTTCCTGCCTTCAGAATGAAATAGCACCTGGTGTGCACTCAATCTTCGGTGGCTGTTCCCGAAGACTGGTTCTCCTCTCCTGGCTCTCTCAGCAGGGTCATCTCACACTCAGACCAGGCAGGCTGAGCTGCCCTGGCCCTGGCACATTCTTTTGGAGTATAATTCTCTGCCAAACTCCAAACTTGCTGTAGTGCATCTTCAAGCCCTTCTAGTAGAGTCTCAGAGGCATCTCTCATTGCTCATTATTATATAGCAGCTGAGAGCAGTGGCCGTTGTAAACAGTAAATGCATAAATATGCTGAGATTTTCACTCATTAATCAATATAATGAATATAGATTTTTAACCATCAGCAAACATTGAAAAAAAAATCATGAACTAAAGAAATTAGTTGAGTTCAATAAAGCAATGAAAGATAAGAGGCATGATTTTATGTACCTAGCTGTATCAGTTGAGATTAAATTGAAAGCAGTTTAAGATTAAAAAGAGGGGCGGGAAGTAAAGGTGTGATTTGAAAGATATTTATGGGGCTGAGTTGTAAAACTAACTCACAGCTAGAAAGCCTTCCACTGATTAGCAGCCTGACCCCAACTCTGAGAATTGACTGTTACTTTATGGTTCGTGTCATGTTATCAGAGAAGAGACCAATGACCCTGTCTCAGATTCTCAAGCCAATGGCCCAAATCAAGTTCCTGAATCTTTGACCCAGGAACCTGAGGGTCAGAATCTTTTACCTAGGAGCTATCTGAGATGGTTAATCTGATCTGAACCCAGTGATGAGTGGGTTTACAATAACAGCAAAGTATTTAAAGGGAAAAAGAAAAACATAAGAGTGATGAGATAAGCAAAACCCATCTTTAACACTTTTGTATTCAGTTTCGAAGTTTTAAGATTTTCATGACAAACTGTCTTTGTTATTTAATGTGTCTGAAAAATTTAAATAAACTAAAACCTTAAATATCTGAAATATTAACTTTTTAATTTCAACTTGAATTATATAATTGATATTAGATTGGATTCCAATTTGAAGGGTAGAAAACAATTTGGATACATTTGTAAAAAGTGTTTGAATTTTCAAAGCCTGATCTACTACGTGTTTGTTTGTTTTTTCATTTGCTTATTTTTGGAGTTATAGGCATTACCTAGGTGCTTAGAAAATTTTTGCTCATTAGGTTTTTTTAAAATTTTCCCTGGCAGACATTTGAAGTATTTAAAAGAATCAGATACCATATTTGCCGGCATATAAGACAATTTTTTGGCCCTGAAAAATACCGTATTTGCCGGCGTATAAGAGACTGGGCGTATAAGACGACCCCCTAACATTTCCACTAAAAATACAGAGTTTGTTATATACTCGCCGTATAAGACTACCCCCCACTTGGAGGCATATTTTTCAGGGCCAAAAAAAATCATCTTATACGCCAGCAAATATGGTATATTAAATTTGCAGTCACATTAAATTTATAATTTAAAATACTTAAAGGAACTCAATTAAGTATGATATAGAAAAGTTAAATACTTAGTGGGGTTTAATATAGTAAGCAATGAAATAAAGGAGCGTTAATTTAAAAAGTGAAAGTGGGCTTCTGGTCCAAGATGGCAGCATATTAAGATTCTGAACTCACCTCCTCGCAGGAACACATTGAATTTATACCTACACTCAGGGCATTTCCCACTGAAAAATAACTGAGGGCTGACTTAACAGTTTCTTCACAACCAATGAGAAAGAGGCCACATAGAAATGGGTCTCCCTGCAGCCTGCTTTAACTCCAGCTTCCAGTTGTGACTTGCCCTCGGGACTCCCCTCAGTTTGCCCTTAGCTACAGCTCCTTCCTAGGGATGACTTGTCCCTAAGATGTTCTGCAGATCACACTCACCTTAGCTATAGCCCCAGTCAAGGTATCCATACAACTCATACCCATTCCACCTTTAGCTTCAGTCCTGTTGTGGCTTACCTCAGGACTATCCATGTCCTAAAATTACTCCAGCCATAACTCCAACCAGTCTGCCAAGGTGGTCCCAGTACAGCTTGCCCCTAGGACTTCCCTTGGCCTATTCCCACTTTAACTACTGCTATAGGTCCTAGGTAAGGCTTGCCCCCCTGGAATCCCTCTGGCCCATGCATGATCCAGCTCCAGCTGGCCTGCCAAAGACACCCAACACACAAAGTCTACAAAAGGGTGCTCCTATACAACATGACTGCTTCAAGACCAGAAGAGATTACTGTTTTACCTAATTTATAGAAACAAACACAGAGAGACAGCCAAAATGAAGAGTTAGAGAAATATGTCCCAAATGAAAGACCAGGGGAAACAAACAAAAAAGAACTAAATGAAACAGAGATAAGCAATCTATCAGATAAAAAGTTCAAAACACTGGTTATAAGATCCTTAATTAACCCAGGAGAGGCATAAATGAACTCAGTGAGAACTTCAACAATGAGATAGGAAACATAAAAATTGAGATAGAAAACATTAAAAATTACCAATCAAAAAATGAAGCATATATTAGATAGAATCAACAGCAAATTAGATGAAGCAGAGGATCAAATCAGCTATTTGAAAGACTAAGTAGCAGAAAACACGTAATCAGAACAGCAAAAAGAAGAAAGAATTTTTTTTTAAGTCAGAATAGTTTAAGAGACCTCTGGGACATCAAGATTACCAACATTTTAATCATAGGAGTCCCAGAAAGAGAAGAGAGAGAGAAAGGGATAGAAAACCTACTTAAATAAATAATGATTAAAAACATCTCCAATCTGGTGAAGGAAACAGACATCCTTCAGAAGGTCCAGGAAGCACAGAGTCCCAAATAAGACAGATCCAAAGAGGGCCACACCAAGGCATGTCATAATTAAAATACCAAAAAATAAATCAACTAGAATTTTTAAAATATATATATATATATTTTATTGATTTTTTTTTTATAGAGAGGAAGAGAGAGGGATAGAGAGTTAGAAGCATCGATGAGAGAGAATCATCGATCAGCTGCCTCCCGCAAACCCCCCATTGGGGATGTGCCCACAACCAAGGTATATGCCCCCGACCGGAATCGAACCTGGGACCCTTCAGTCCGCAAGCCAATGCTCTATCCACTGAGCCAAACCGGTTTTGGCTCAACTAGAATTTTTTTAACTTCAAAGTTGAAGACAAACAAAAACAAATAAATTCAACTATTCACCAAATGGATAACAACCATATTAAAGAAAAATGAAAAAAGAAAGATTCCAACTAACTTTTAGCTATAGCACTTTCACTCCTCTCAGTCTGAAGATAAAAAGACCAAAATAATTGCAAAGGAAGCTTAAATATGACTTAGTAGTTTAGTAGGTTTGTTGTTAATAGTTCTGTAGGTATTGTGATTCTGAAACAAGTTTGTGGGTAGTGTAAAATTAAGCAAAGGAGTAAATATATTGATTTTTCTTGGGAACCAGGTTTCTCACAATGAGATAAAGGATCTACAAATATAAAATAGTGAAAGGCAAGAATGATATGAGTGTTTGTTTTCCCAATCTATTCACTGGAAGGACGGACGTGAGCAATGACACCTCAGTGGCAATGAGCACACCTAGCTTCTAATCTTGGCTTCTAATATCACTCCCTACTAAAAAGAATCAGGGATCATCAGCAAAAATGGCTGAGTCCATGGCTGGATCTGGGAGAGCAAGCACCCCTCCTGCAGGAGCACTGTTGAGGCAGAGGCAGGCACGGGAAAGGGACAATCGAGGTGCCGATTTGGTCTTGGAACAAATGAGGATGTTTTCCCGGTGGGAACGGGTTTTGAGGAATTCATAGGAGCCCACCACTGCAGTCAGCCCGAGGAGCTGGTGGTGGTGGAGAGGCTATGGGCTCGGGAGCGTGGCTGTGCTTCAAAGTGCAGACCCTGTCTCCCCACGGAGCAGGCGCCTGACCGTTCCTGGGCCTTCGTCTTCTCATTATCACGTGGGGGCGGCGGCCGTGTGCTCGTGGCGGTGGGAACACCCCGGCAGCTGTATGATGAAATCAGCGTGCACACCAGGGTGTGAGTCACACATACGAGGTGTGCATCCCTGGACCGTGGCTCAGGCTGGGATCCTGGGCAAGTTATTACTCTAATATCTGTTTCCTGTATTAACACGTGTGCGTTTCTGGCCAGGGTGTGGCTCTGTTGGTTAAACTTAGAGCACTAGTTAAGTATACAATTTTACCTATATGTTCCCAAAAATTTCTCTGACTGGCTTATTTCACTTAGCATAATACTCTCCAGTTCCATCCATGCTGTTGTAAATGGTAAGAACTCCTTTTTTCCATTGTGTAGATGTGCCACAGCTTTCTAACCCACTCATTTGCAGATGGGCACTTAGGCTGTTTCCAAATCTTAGCTATAGTAAATTGTGCTGCTATGAACATAGGAGTGTATATATCCTTTCTAATAGATTGTTTCTCTTAATGGTATTATATGAGTCCACAGGCTTTCTTTATTCCTTTAATTTTTTTTTATTTGATGCTCTAATTATATAATTTTAAGTGACCTGTCTTCAAACTGACTCATTCTGCTTGATCCAGTCTGCTTTGGAAGCTCTCTGTTGAATTCTTCAGTTCGATCATAGTATTCTTCAGCTCCAAAATTTGTTTGGTTCTTATTTATGCTTTTATGTTTTACTCTTGGTTTTGCTTTTGCATTGTTTCCCTGGTTTTGTTAAATTGTTCATCTGTATTCTCTTGTAGCTCTCTGAGCATCTTAGGATAAATGACTTTTGAATTTTTTGTTAGGCAATGCTTGTATCTCCATGGTCTTGGGGTCAATTACTAAAAGTTTTGCTGTGTTCATTTGGTGTCATGTTTTGCTGATTTGTGGTGATCTCTGTAGCTGTGTAGGTGACTGTGCATTTGAAGAGGCAGTCACCTCTTTCAGACTCTATGAACTGACTTCAGTAAGGAAAAACTTTCACCTGAGGATGGGGCATGCTAGAGCACTCTGTGACCCCAAGTCTAGACATGCAGAAGCATGCAGATGCCTGTGTAGTTAGTTGTGTGCCAACTGCAGGCACCGATTTAATATTCAAGTAAAGATGTCAAACAGAAAGGTATGCAAGTCTGTAGCTTAGAGAAAATACCCAGGCTGGAGATGTCAACTGAGGAATGGACAGCACACAGGAGGTACTGGAGGCAATGGGACAAGTTCAGACCTCCTGGGAAGAAGGGAGACCTTGAGCTGAGCTTGGGACATCCCAGCGTTGAGAACTCTCAGAGGAGAAGCCAGCAAAGGTGATTGGAAGGGCAGCCAGGGCAGAGGGAAAGCAGGAAGAGACCCAGGGGTGTAGGCATCACAGAAACCAAAGCAAGGAAGCTCTTCTTAAAGGAGGGACCGTCATCTGCCTCCTGTGCTGCTGATAGGGAGAGATGAGGACATAGAAGTGGCCACTAGATGGAGGTCATTGGCGCCCTTGACCTGAGGGGTTCAGGGCAATGGTGGCTATAGACGGTAGAGAGAACCGGGTGATGCAGGCATGGAGACAACAAAAAAACGTATGAATCTCCGAGACGGAACACAGACATGGGGTGGTGTCAGGGGAGGGTCTCTTCATCACGGCAGACACTTGGGCATGTTCACAGTTGAGGGCAATACGCTGGGAGAGAAGGAAGAGTTAGTGGTGTCGGTGAGAGAGAAGTCCTGAGCAGGCAGAGGGAAATAAAGGCCAGAGCCCAAGACCAGGGTCATCCTCCGGGCACCTCAGCAGAAGGGAAAGCAGGTGGGTTCCACGTCATGGTAGGAAGAGAGCATTCCTGCCCAATTGCCTCAGTAAAGAACAGCTGGTACTGGGCTGGGCGTGGGGTTGGGCAAAGGTGAAACCACTGTCCCTCCTGTTCAGCACTCTCCCCTGAAAGTAGTTGCACTCAGTATCCTGAATGTTTCCAACTCTTTGTACTGGCTCTTCAGATCCTGCCCTAATTCAGAGAGTGCTCTCTTTCCAATATAAAATGTTTATATTTTTTAAAACAAAGTGTCTGTTAGCAGCCTATTGGTCCCCCACAAATGCCTCTGTGGCAGAAGCATCTTGGGTCGGTGAGGAAGTTTTGTTCCTGCAGACGTGACAGCATAGCTATCCACAGGGATGAATAATGTGAGACCCCGGCACGTCACTCTCCGAGGCTACGGTACAGCAGCATTCCTCTCCCCCCTTTGACCACGGCCCCTCCATCCATAGAAAGTGAGCTCTGGGTTATCTGCCAGGAAGAGGGGGGGGGGGGGGACACCCCAGAGCCATTCACATTCCTGGCCAACTCCTTGCAGGTGACATGTTGGGATTCAAATAGCCTGGAGGATGCCTACACGCGTGGCACTCATCCCTGCTCCTCACACTAAGTGGATGGAAGTCAAGCATAGATACTCATGTGCTTCCCTTTCCTGGTAATGACCTCAGGGACTTTTGCATCCGCCATCGAAGAGCAGGGAAAGTCAGGCTCCGAGCAAGCAGCTGGCAGAGGCTCCAGTCTGCAGAATGAGTTCTTCACCCACAGCTTTTTTTTTTTTTTCTGTCAGTAGAAATACTTCAGGACTGAGCTGGCAGATGAGAGCCTGAGACACGTGCAGGGAAATTCTGGTCCTGCTGCTGCTGCTGCTGAGTAACGCTCTGACCTCGCTGTCTCCACCAGAACCGGCCTCACTTCCTTGAAAATTCCCCAGCTCAGGGAGTTTGCAATCGCCTTGACTTCTGGCTCTTTCTAAGGCTGGGAATGAAATATTTTTGAAACTTCATTTGCAAGAAGAAGAAAAAAAGTGACCTTTCACTGAAAGAGAAGGAAGTACATGCTATAATAAGGTTTATTCAGTCAGCTAAGACTCTCCCATCTTCCGCATGACCTCAGATGAGGCCGCTGAGGGTGGTGCCCTCTCGCCCTTCCCCCTCCCTCCAAGCCTCCTCTCTCCGGAAGCCTTGAATTCCACATCCAGGGGTGAAAGACGGGGATCCCTAGATCAGGGATGGAAGGACACACCCATAAGAACGCGGTAGTCTTTATTGAGCTCGTTCCCCACGCCTGTCCCCGACCATCTCCCCCCACCTCTCACTTGTCATCCGCTTGGCCTCCCTGTGTGAGGAAGGAACATTCCACCTCCTCACTGAGAAGTTCTCCTTGCTGAACCCAGGCTGCTCCTCAGCGGAGCCTCCTGAAGACCTCTTCTCCTGGCTCTGGCCTTTACTCTGAGGCTCTCTGAGGCTCCCTTCCCTGTCCCTCTCCTCCTCCCCGACAGAAAGCCCCACCCCTAACCCACTCCTGAGAGATCTCCATTGACCGCCCCACGTCCTGAACTGACCCGCAGCACCTCTTATCTGTGCCAGACATACCGCTGCCCCGTGTGCTGGCACAGTCTCCTCCTGAGAAGCTACCTGCGCTTACTGAATCACAGGCCAGCGATGACGGTATCTTCCTCCAGCCCCATGTCTCACGCGCTGCCAGTCCTCTCTGACCTCTCCAGCCAGCTCAGGACTTCTGGTGGCCATCACGTACTGCTTACGCAGCCTTGGGGCCACAGGAAGGTGGCAGATGCAAACTCTTTCCCCTGATTCTATTCCTCTCCCCAAACCCCATTCAAATAGCACGAAGGGGGTGTTTAAGGGCACAAACCCCCGAGAATGGGAGAGCAGGAGAAGAGATGGCAGCGGTGGGGAGGGGAGGTTTCTGATCAGTCAGGAAATGCCCTGGCAGGCACCTCTCTGAGTTCACTTTATCAACAGAAATTCAAGCATTCCCAGCCTCACACGGGAGTGTTTTATGGGGGGAAAAGGGGGAAGTAGGGAGACCTGGAAAGCAGCTAGACACGTGGCAGCGGATCCTGGGTGAGCAGTGGACAAGCCAGGCTGGGCCTTGGCGGGTGGGCCTGGGGGTGAGAAACAAGGAAGCTGTTCGGGAGATGATAGAGTTAGAGACCAAAGAAAAGCCACATTGCATGATACCGTTTATATAAAACTGGGGGAAATGTAGGCTAATCTGTAGTGGCAGGAAACAGGTCAGCGTTGCTTGGGATGCGGAGGCAGGAGGGGGTGCCCAGAGACCAGAAAAACTTATGAGGGGATGAGGAGTTCACTCTCTTGATTGTGGTGGTGGTTTCACTATCAAAATATGTACACTGCACAATTTGAATAATTGCAGTTTGTTATATGACAGTTTTACCTCAATAAAGCTACTTTTTAAAAGTGCTGGCAGCGGAGTGCCTGCCGCGATAGTGTTTTGGGGTCCAGAAAGCCAAGCCCAGGCCAGGGGTATCGGCATGGGGGGGTTGTTTTGCTGGCCTCAGCTCCAGTCACTATGGACAGCTTTTCCTTTGGCTGTGAGCTTCCCGGCCACACCCGCTCATTCACCTTCAAGATAAAGGAAGAGGAAGATGCGGAGCAGGTGCTGGCATGGACCATGCTCTGCCTCACCGAGGGGGCCAAGGAGGAGCAGAATGTGGTAGAAGTTGTGGCCCATAACCATGACCACCAGGAGATTGCAGGCCCCGTGGCCAACCTCAGGTTGTCCTGACGACCCATGCTCGGTGTGGGTGACCGCCAGCTGCAACCGCCTGTAGCCTCCCGCCTGGAGTCAGGCTCTGGTCCTGTGCGGGTCCCTGGGCAGGTCCCTGGGCGGCCCCGGATGGTTACTATGAGCAGTGTTTCCGAGGAAGAAGAGAGCAAAGAGGGGAGTGAGGAGAACAAGAAAGCTGAATTGTGCCCCTTTCTGCCTGCCAAGAAACAGAGGGGCAGGCCCGAGCACTCCTTGGTCGGCTAGCTGCCTGCCATATGTGCCATGTACCATGTTGCTATACGGTATCAAGAATTTTGAAAGTCTTCTTCATTGCAGAGGAGGGGTGGGTGGGGTCATGGGCTGGTGCTAGGAGAAAGGAGTCCCCTTCTCCATGGGGTCCTGATGTTCTTTTAATTCCATACCGGGCGGGCTTCTCTTTCTTCCAGGAGTGGAACTCTGAACTGTCTGGCCCTCTCTCCCTACTTGCCTTTGAGGTTGGAGGTTAGCATCTGAGGCTTAGGACTGCTACGCATTTTAAACACTTTTTACATCTTTGGATAAAGGGTGAAATAAAGTGGTATAGAGTTGTTTTGCAAAATAAATAAATAAATAAACAGTGCTGGCAGGGCTGTGAGGACCTTCTCATTTGTGCTGACTCAAGAATAACATGATAACAACTAAACATCTGGGTAAAAATGAAGTGACATTAACAGGGGAAAACAAATAGTCGTACCCCCAGACCGCAGGTCCCACCCTGGCAGAAGACAGCAGCTTTATTCTGTAAAGGCGTACCATGAGGGTCTTTGGGCTGGCGACCACAGGCACATGTGAAGGCGGGGAAGTGCTGAAGGGGATGACTCACAGAAGCCGCGGTGCCGAGAGGCCCCACCACCACCCCTCAGAGGGCGGCAACAGAGCCCTCCACCCCAGGAATGAGGCCAACAGTGATAGTGGGGTCTTCCGATCCAATGGCCCTGCCAAGTGGTCGAATGCCAACCCTCACAACCAATAGGCCTCACCCATATTCTCAGACCTTCCGCTCAGCTTTTGAATTGCACACTCTCACATAGAACCAGAAAACTGGGATCATATGTCCAACAGATCTGGGAGCAGCTAGGGTAGGCAGGGGGAGGAAGTCCCTCATTGGTATGAGCTGATCTGCATGTGGCAGCAGGAGAACCTGCAGGGGAACAGCCAGGAGGCAACACTAGGGCATCTTTCTTTCTTTTTCTTTATTTTTCTAAATATATTTTATTGATATTTTACAGAGAGGAAGGGAGAGAGATAGAGAGCTAGAAACGTTGATGAGAGAGAAATATCGACCAGCTGCCTCTTACACATCCCCTACCGGGGATGTGCTTGCAACCAATGTACATGCCCTTGACTGGAATCGAACCTGGGACCTTTCAGTCCACAGACCGACGCTCTACCACTGAGCCACACCGGTTTCGGCAGGGCATCTTTCTTGAGATGGTTTCTCTGCTCGGCACAGGAAGTGACAGAGAAAGGGTCTTAGAGGAGTTATCACCATAGACTCTGTCAGCTGCGATGTAAAAGTGTCCATGACACACAGGGAGGGAGCAGAACGTGTTCCTCCCTCTTCTGCCCTAATGCAGAAGCCTGGCGCCTGCACATGCAGTTCTCAGAGCACAGCCCCTGGGGAGAGGTGGGCGCCAGCGTGGACCTCAGCCTTCTCTGCTGCTCCCGGCCGCATAGCCAGTGCTGTGCCCTCATAAGCTCCCTGCCAAGCTGATTGGCATGTGAGAGAGCCTCCGGGGCCTCTGAGATAAGCAGGTGAGCTTGAACTTCTGGTTGGGAGGGCACAGGAAGCAGGGAAATTGAAATTACACGGCTACTGCAGACCCTTTGCACCCACACAGCTGTGAGGCCCAGAGGGTCTTGTTTCAACAGATTTATCAAAGTCTAGCTTACATTTTAAAATATATATTTTTTTTATTGATTTTTTTACAGAGAGGAAGGAGAGAAATAGAGAGTTAGAAATATTGATGAGAGGGAAACATCAATCAGCTGCCTCCTGCACATCCCCTACTGGGGATGTGCCCAAAAACAAGGTCCATGCCCTTGACCAGAATCAAACCTGGGACCCTTCAGTCCGCAGGCTGACACTCTACCCACTGAGCCAAACTGGTCAGGGCTATAGCTTACATTTTTTAAATGCACACATTGAAAGGGCATAATTTGACCAGTGTACACCATTGAAACTATCACCACAATCAAAATAGCAAATGTATGCATTACCCCTAAAAGTGTCCTCACGTCTACATAACTCCCACAACACCAGACAACTACTGGTGTTTTCTGTACCCACAGGTTAGTTTGCATTCTCTAGAGTTTCATACCCATGAGATTGTATGTAAATGTGTACGCCTTCATGCATGCTTCTTTCAGCATGATTACATTAAGGTCATCCACCTTGCTGCATATAGCCTTAGTCCACTCCACATTACTGCTGAGTAGCATCACACTGTATGAATTGGCCAGGGTTTGTTCATCCATTCATCTGTTTCTGACATTGAGTTGTTTCTGTTTTTTTATTTGTTTGTTTGTTTAATATATTTTATTGATTTTTTTACAAAGAAGAAGAGAGAGGGATAGAGAGTTAGAAACATCTATCTGCTGCCTCCTGCATACCCTCTACTGGGAATGTGCCCACAACCAAGGTACATGTCCTTGAATCGAACCTGGGACCTTTCAGTCCACAGGCTGACGCTCTAACCACTGAGCCAAGCTGGTTAGGGCTATTTCCGTTTTTTTTGAAATGGCAAATAAAATTGCCAAGAGTGTTCCTGTATAAACACCTGCTTTTATTTCTTTTGGATAAATAAAGACCTAGGAGAAGAAGGGCAGGTCACCTGGTTGGTGTAAGTTTAACTTCTTTGTTTCCCCAAGTGCTAGTGCCATTTTGCACTCCCACCAGCAGTGTTCTGGTTCTCCCATGGTCAGGCTTATCCACTTTTATTTTTTTTAATATTTTTTATTGATTTCAGAGAGGAAGGGAGAGGGAGAGAGATAGAAACATCAGTGATGAGAGAGAACCATTGATTGGCTGCCTCCTGCATGCCCCACACAGGGGATCGAGCCTGCAACCCCTGGGCATATGCCCTGACCGGAAATCAAACCAGGACATCCTGGTTCATAGGTCGACACTCAACCACTGAACCAGGCCCGCTGGGCAGGCTTTTTCATTTTAGACATTCTTATGTGTCTTATGCAGAGTCTGAAGTTGCACTGGCAAATTTTTGGCGCCCAGAATGGTGCCAGGCTTAGGCATAGAGAAAATGCTTGTCGCTTGATTGCTCGGTCTTCTATTAAATGGAATTAGTTACAAACTGGTAGTTCACTGGGTCAAACTGTGCCTAGTGAAGGGACATACACAAACACTGATACGGGGCACAGCAGGCAGGGCCGGGATGGGTGGTCCTACTTCTGGCCTATCACCTGGTGAAATGCTGATTCAGCCATGGGCAACTCACTTAACTTCCCAGGGGATTAATTATCTGTAAAATGGGAACATGGGAATAACCGATTTGCCAAAGTTTATGGATGATCAGAATTACATACATCAGTTGGTTCATTTCTGTGAGAGTTTCAAATGCCCAGTATTTTAAGGACTACATCAGACACAAAGAAAGGGAACTTTAATGTTTTTGAGTCTTGTTTTACAAGAAAATTCACATTTGTTTGATTTTTTTATAGGAAACTATAGCTGCCCCTCCCCCCACTTAAGAAGGAAACTTCAATCCCAGGTTTTTCTTACTCTGATGAGAAATGACACAACTGGTGCCCTACAGATACATTAACCACTCGAGGCCCCACACATGCAAACTCTATCCTACAAACTGACCAGAGCTGCAGATTCATTGTAGTCTTCCCCAGTCATCCTCAACCAATCCTTAACCACATGGTTGGGCCAGGCCTCGCCTCTGGAGACAGAGCTGCTGAGGACTTAAAAGAATAAAAATTTGGTTCATCTCCACTCCACTGGAAAGTGGCTGAGACCAGATCCAGGAGGAGCAGAAAGGACAGCCCACCTGTCCTCCTCGTGGAGTGCTCAGGAGGCAGCCCTGTTCAGGAGGGCCTGGCGCTCGGGGCCTGCACTGAGACAGTAACCAGCTCAGGAGGCTCTGAGAGAGAAGCTGTGAGGCCAGTACTTAGGGAAGATTCAGGAGGCATCCCATTCAGAGGGCTCTCCTGTAGGGTCTGTCACCTTCGAGGCATATCACGTGCAAGCAGATGGGACTCACAGACAAGCTCAGGGGTTTTGGTTCAGCAGAAGGGAGCACCTGTTAATAACAGAACTGCGCAGCTTCACAAAGTGGCTTGTCCCATCTTTGCAGGAAGGCAACAGGCTAGTGGCACTTCGTCCTACCCTGGGGACGAGATTGGACTAGGAAGACAGCTCCCAAGTTCTGCCAGGTAGAAGGCACAGGAATTTTCTCAAGTTTCTGTTTGATGTAACTAAAGAGCTAGGACAGGAAATGCCAAATTAGATCTTAACAGAGATTGCATTATGACAATGCAAGTAGATGGCAATAAAGCCAAGGGTTCTAGGGCCTAACTTAATTACAGGGGTGAGGGCTGGGCAGGGTGTTTTCCCAGAATGTGAAGTAATGCTGGCCATGGGCCAGCCAGCTGGAGAGGGACAGGCAGGAAGGACTGGTATAGGGGTGTACTTCCTGTTGTCCGGTGAAGAGGAGCACCCTGCTCAGGAGCCCCGAACAGAATACTCCAAAGAACAGAAATGTTTTAAAATACATTTTGAATGTTTTTCTTTATTGTAACAAAAGTAACTCATGCTTGTTATAGAAATGTTTTAATCAAAAAAAAGCATGAAGCCGAGGTCGGTTTGGCTCAGTGGTAGAGCGTCGGTCTGCGGACTAAAAGGTCCAGGGTTCGATTCCGGCCAAGGGCATGTACATTGGTTACGGGTACATCCCCGGTAGGGGGTGTGCAAGAGGCAGCTGGTCAATGTTTCTCTCTCATTGACTTTCTGGCTCTCTATCTCTTTCCCTTCCTCGATAAAATATTTTTTTTAAAGCATGAAGAAAAAGTTAAAAAAGATTTGTGATCCCACCACCAAACTATTTCTGTTGTTGATATATTGGTATACCTAGAGAGGTTTTTCTGTTTTTATAAAATGGAATCATAATACATACACTGCTCAGATACTGAAATACAGACCAAGTTGGAAAAATCACATTTATTACTTCATCTGTGTCAATGATTTTACATTATTTTATACGCATATTTCTTTTGTTGATTTCAGAGCAGAAGGGAGAGGGAGAAAGAGATGGAAATATCAATGATGAGAGAAAATCATTGATTGGCTGTCTCCTGCACGCCGCCCACTCGGGATCGAGCCCGCAACCGAGGCATGTACCCTTGGCTGCAATCGAACCTGGGACCCTTCAGTCTGCAGGCTGACGCTCTATCCACTGAGCCAAACCAGCTAGGGCTTGCATTATTTTCTGAAGAGCTCTTAAAAGCTAACAATAAAAAGTTGGATGACTTCAATTTTAAAAAGAGTAAAAGTTATTAACAGGAAATCAATAAACATTTTTAAAAGCAAAGCCAGCCAGCGCTGGAGAAAGTGTGGGGATGCTGGGGGCAGTGCCAGGGACACAACCCTCCTAGAGGGTGGCTTGGCAATGAAGCACCATAAACCTTTGGACCACGAATTCCATTTTCAGGAATTCATCCCTAAGGAACTTTATTCCAAGGATTATATAAATATTTGCCTTTGTTTTCTTTTTATTCTTGTTCTTTGTTTCTATTTAGCTCAAAATAGCTGGTAACAAAAAATATTTAAGAAATATTTCTAATGCTTTGCTACCTTTTATTTTTGGTTGATGACACTTGATTATTCAGAACCCAAGACTCTTGAGTCTGAGGGCTGACACTCTCGTCAAACTGGCTAAGGCTTATTGGTGTTTTGTTTTTTTAAAATACAAAATAGCCCCTAAACAAACATCAACAACTTCAATTGGTCTTCAACCAAAGAAACAGTCATTTCTTCCAACACTGGGGGAAACCGGCTGTGGCAGATAGCACCTTCCTAACGGTTTCTCAGGGAAACTTTAATGTACCGCTTTATTTTATGTACTGACATTAGAAGCTACCCCTGGGTATGACACAACTCCACTGTGATGTAAATTAAAATTCCATGATTAACAAAGTGCCCTATGCCCTGGCTTAGAATGAATCAGTGGTTGAGCATCGGTCCTTGCACCAAAGGGTCACGGGTTTGATTCCTGATCAAGGACATGAACCTGGGTTGTAGGCTCAATCCCCAGTCCTGGTTGGGGTGAGTGCAGGAGGCAACCAATCCATGTGTCTCTTTCATATCAATGTTTCTCTCTCACTTCCTCTTCCTCCCTCCCGTCCTGTCTCTCTAAAAATCAATGGAAAAAATATCCCTGGGTGAGGATTAACAACAACAACAAAAAAGTGCCCTAAGAGTGACAGCATAATTTTACCTCCAGTTTAGTTCCTTCCGCACGTTAAGCAGTGTGTTTCTGTGACACCTCAGAATGTGTCACTGGCCAAGAAACTCCCATCATCAAAGATTGCCATGTCACAAAACCTGAACAAAAAAGCTGTCAGAGCGGATCAGTCTTGGTGTGATACAGGGTAAGGTTTTCAATTAGCAAGTAGTGCGGCTGGAGCTGAGAGTCACTTTGTTTTGTCACACTGGGTGCTCATGAGGGTCTTCTACAGCCTCCTTCACACCGGCTGCTGCATTCTACTTCTCGGACTCTTGGCCTGAGTCTCACACCATCCAGCTCAGGTTTTATTTTATTTTTTATTGAATTTATTGGGGTGACATTAGTTAATAAAATTATATAGGTTTCAGGTGTACAATGCTATAATGCATCATCTGTATATTGATTGTGTGTTCATCCTCCCAGTCAAGTCTCCTTTCATCAGCTTGAAGCTGGCTTCAGCTCCTGGCAATGCACAATTTCTACCTGAGCCATAGATGAGGGTGGAAGATGGCACAGACAATCCTTCTGTAATCAGGTTTGGGAAACCTGGCTGTGGGACAGCATCGCCGTCTGTCGAGACAATTTTCTTGACTCTTCCGATTTGTTCTCATCCGAAGAGCCACTGCTCTCTGCCGCTGGCATAGATGTAAGTGCCACACACTGAGGAATCAAGAAAACAGCTTGGGAAGTTCTGCATTTTCTAAAGTGACAGCCTGTAAATACATTTCCAAAACTTGTCATCATTGTTCAAGACTTTTGGGTCCAGTTTGGGTCCTAACATGTTTAGACAGAATTTCTGGAGTTGAAGTACATTTCTTGAGCTTTTTGTGCAACGTATTGAATTTGCTGTAGTTTTCCTCAACAAAATACCTTTTCCCCATTCATTAGCACTTCTGTCTTAAACACTGTGGGTCTGCACTTCCGGGCACTCTTCCTGAAGTGAAAGGACCAGATACAGTCTCCATGGCCACACCTGCTGCCAGCCGGCCTACATTTCCCTCCGATAATTTTATCATTTCACTTTTTTATGTTAAGCTTTAATTTATTTGGAATTTAATTTGGTACAAAGAAAAGAATGTAACCTTTCCATTTTTTTTTCCAGGTGGTTTCTTGGTTCCCAAACAACAATTTATAAATTAATCCACTCTTTCCCCATCTCATTTTAGACATCGGAAGTTTGTGTGAAGTGTAATCCATGACCTTTGGGGCTACCTCTGATTGAAAGTCAGAAGATGCTGCTTCCTCCCTGAAACCTATGAGACAATGAACATCACTTCCCTTCTTCTCACTTTGTTTCTACGAACTCCTCTTTCCAAACTCTATAAGGCCATTGATTCCGTTCTGTAGGAATTCCCAGGGCCGCAGACAAGGAGGAACTAACTCATGTGGGGAAATCAGGGAAATGTTTATCTAACTCAGTTAAGCCTACCCTCTGTGATTACTCAAACCATCTAGAGTTTAAATCATCACTTTCATCCCCAAACCATTTCCTCTGGTAGGCTTCCCTATTTCTGGTGTCCAGACTACAGGTCTTGATGTCATTCTCTAGCCCTCTCTCAGCTTCCCCTTCCGTGTGCACCTTGCAGATGCATTGTCCCACCACCACCTGGTGTGTCACTTTCTCCCTCAGCCCAGGTTCTCCTCACCAGGTCCACTGAGAGGAGCAGTGACCTGCCAGCCCCATGCACGCCCTGTGCTAACCTGCTGAGCCCATCACTGTCAGTACCCCCTACATCAGGGCTCTGCAGGACATATCTGGCCTCCTCATTGCTCCTGAATGGACCTGAGGGCCCACCGCCATCAGTCCACCTGACCTGCCTCTCCAATCTTTCCTCCTTACTCTGACTGTCTCCCAGTATTGTCATTTCTCCCCTTCTTTACCTCTAGCCTGAACTGGGTTTAGGGATTTTTATTCAAGTATTGAGTAAAGTATTATAATGACAGATCTTAATTTTTAAAATTTTATATTACTTTGCACCTTTAAGCCCATACATTGACTTTTCTCAGTGAGTCAATGACCCTCACAAAAGCAAAGTTCCCAGGTTCAAGGGAACTTTTCCCAAGCTCTTGTTTTAAAAGACATAAAAGCCCTAGCCAGTTTTGCTCAGTGGCTAGAGCATCAGCCATTAGACTGAAGGGTCATGGTTTCAATTCTGGTGAAGGGCACATATCTCCATTGCAGGCTTAATCCCCAGCCCAGGTTGGGGTGCAGGTGGTAGGCAATTAATCTATGTATCTCTCTCACATCGATGTTTCTCTCTGTATCTCTCCCTGCTTCCTTCTCTCTAAAAATCAATTGGAAAATGTCCTCAGGTGAAGATTAACAAAAAAAATTAAAGACATAAAAGTCTGAAAGTTGCACTCATTAGGCCCTAGAAATTTTGCATCAAATATTTTATCAGATTAGTTTCCGGTAAATTAGGAAAGAGTTGGATCAGAATAGGGCACTGGTGACTGAGAAGAAAGTCAGAACAAGAGGAGAGGAAGTAGAAGGAGCAGCATGTGTGGTCCATTGATTGTATCTCCAGGTGGGTGGGCCAGAGCCTCTGTTCCCTTCACTCCCAAGCCACCACACTCCACATTCCCCTCTATCCCAGCTCTGCTTCCCCCTTGCCCTGACCTGCCCCTCTGTGTGCTCCCCTTTGACTAGGGGTGCCTCACCGCTCACACACCCCTGACTTCTGCTGCTAAGGACTCCACATCTCTAGCTTGGCCACTGTCTCTCTGAGCTATAAACCCAGGCATGCAATTTTCACTCCTTGCCTCATTTTCTCCATATCTGCACCACTTCTCAGGATATGGAGCTTTGGTATCCCTCACTGCTCCTTTCAGAACAGTGTAACTCCACTACATCAACCATCAATGGGACTTGACTTTGAGCCATCTATGGTCCTCACACCTACATCTGACCAGTCACATGTCATGCTGATTCCATCTTCTAACAACTCAGGTACACCCCTCCTTTCCTCTCCTCTGCACTGCCACCACCATGTCCCCACCAGCCTCAGCTCTGGATGATTCAACAGCCTTCTCCCTCCTTTGCGCTCTCCCCTTAGGAGATAATTTAAAATCATAAATCTGATGTATCCCCTCTCCTGTTATAAACATCTCAAAACTGCCTCCAAGATCAATCCAGAGTCCTTAACACACTTATTAAGGCTGTCTGAGGCCTGGCCCTGCCTACCTCCTCAGCCTCATCTTATGCCACTTTACTCCTCACTAGGCTTCCGCTCCCGAATGGACATGAGGGCCCACTGTCATCAGCCCACCCGACCTGCCTCCCCAATCTTTCCTCCTTACTCTGACTAACTCCCAATATTGTCATTTCTCCCCTTCTTTTCCTCTAGCCTGATCAATTTCTCTGCCAGGGCATACCCTGTTCCTATGGCCTGAGGCATAAATCTCCTTCCCTATGTCTGTCTGTGCCTTCATCTGGCTAAACCAGGGGTGGGCAAACTTTTTGACTCGAGGGCCACAATGGGTTCTTAAACTGTACCGGAGGGCCGGAACAAAAGCAACCTAACCATGCTGGCACTCTCATCTTGGGCTGCTGGTGAAGGAGCGGAGGGGAGAACAAGAGAACCCTCCGCTCTTTCGGCTCCTCGGGCCGGATAGAACAGCCAAACGGGCCGGATCCAGCCCGAGGGCCATAGTTTGCCCACGGCTGGGCTAAACCCTCTCTCTTCCTGTCCACCATACTGCTCTATCAGAGAAATTTTCTATGACCTTCAGGCTATGTTAGGTTCCCCTTCACCGCTCCCATCTATCTCCAATAACATCCCACACCACCCCTTTCTTAATAAATACCACCACAGTGGTTATATGTGTAAGACATAGCTCATCCATGAGCTGAAATGCTCTGTGCAATTGGAAACTATATTCATCTTCATCACCATTCAGTCCTCAGCTCCATACATGTTCCTGGATCAAAGATCCCCATCTTCTGTGATGAATGAATGAATGAATTGAGAATGCTTAATAATATTCCAACCTACCGTATTCGTTATAGACAAGCTCACATTCAACTTAGAATTCCTTTGATTACAACCTGATTTCTGGATAGTCACATCTGGCATTACCTGCAGCAAGTCTGTGCTTTCCATTCCACATCAAGGAGGGTAGTAAAGAAAGGTCTAAATTCCATGAATGGAGGAGGAGGAATAAGTCCCAAAGGGAGGGGGGGGGGAAACAGCCTGAACAAAGGGTAGAGATGGAAAATGTTGGATATCAGGGGAAAAGAGAAAGAAGAGCGACTCTAAACTGAAAAAGCTCACAAACACAGTCTTATTGAATCCTCCGCAAACCTCGTAAAGTAAGAATCACTTAGCCCAGTTTTACAGCTGAGGCAACCGGAGCTCTAAAAGTTAAGTAACTTGTCCATGGCCCCACAGAGTCGGAAACAGAGACATGGAATGTTATGTCTTCATTCACCCTCTGTCCTCACCTGGAATATCCATGTCCACTCTCCAAATCTAACTCCTCAAGACACAGCTCACACAGCCTCCATAAAGGCTCCTTAATTCTTGGTGTCAGCCGCAGGCACCCCCTTCCCCTCTGTGCCCCTGCCCTGTTACAGCACTTCTCTCACCCTGTGTGTGCGGTAGACATCTGCTCAGGTCTGCCCACAGGGTAGAAGCTGACTGAGGGCAGTGCAGCTCTTTCCCACCTCTTTCCCCCTGGCTTCTGCCAGGATGCCTTACTAGGAAGCAGGTTTCAGCTGACTGTGCTCTGTGGGAACCTCTGCTGTCTCCTGCCCTGGAGTCCTACTCCCCAGTCCAGGCTCTCTCAGTCTGCTCTTTCCCTCCCAGAGGAGCCACAGTGCCTTTGAAACACCCCGCAGGGTATATAGTGACCAACTGGGAACAGCACTAAGACCCCACAGGGCAGAGTGCAGAAAAAAGAAAGATCATACTTTTCCCTTGGATGTTGTTGTTTTTTAAAACCAAATGCTCCAAAACTGGTCCAGCCTTTCAGACTCAAAAACTTAAACTTCCTTGAGGGTAATCAAGGGCCCAGATGATTCTCTGTTTAAACCAAGCTTTCTAGAAAACAAGCCTGAGTCATCACCACTTAACAGAGGGGTAAACAACCCCATTTCCTTCCAACTTATCAGCAACTATCCATCATGCCTGTACTAGAAAAGGGACTTATTTCTATTTTATACTCAGCAAGTCAATCAAATTTGCCATTGAAGTAATGAAAAAAGCGTGTATCTAAATAACTCAACTGTACATGTGACAGAGAAAACTTCTACAAAAAGTCAGTAAGGAATGAGTCCAGGGTGGACCCTATGTAACCAAGCATAACAGTTTAAGAGCACAGAGGTGCCATGAAGCAGACCACGACCGCATTCAAAGTAATCATGAAATATGGAATGGACATCCAGGGTTGGAGGAACCCTAGTAGTCATTCAGTCTAAACCCCTCCCTTTATAGATGAGGAAATCCTGAAGATATGTAGGAATTATTGTAGGTCACTAGACTGGTTAGGGTCAGAGCCAGATCCAAGTCTCTTGTCACTCCAACCACACTGTATGCCACACTTGCCAGATCTGCCACTCCCTGCTCTGTGGCACAACTGCTCTAACTGGGGCTCATCCTTCCCAATAACCAGGAGTCTGGTAAAAGGGGAGAACTGTGTTCTGGGCATAGGACCTTTGCTAATGACTATTTGCATATATAATAAGTCAGCCTCATATCACAATGAATGCTTATATTAATGCTTATAAAAATGCTTTGAAAACTGCAAAGCACCATACATTAGGCTTTTAATATAATTACCATGTGATTTGTATCTGGGATGTTATCTCAACAGTACCAACTTAATTATTGGACAGTTTATTTCACAGTTGATTTATCTTTTTATCTGGAATTGGAATTTGGCCAAAATTAAAGCATCTGATTAAGTTCTTGATTTGCTTTATTGGAAAATTCATCCCATCAATTATCTAAAAAAGGAATTTGACATAAAGTGCATTTCACCTTGCATTCTGTGATAGAGGAGGGAAGTCATTCATAGTAGCAGAATAAGTCAAGTTATCCCACAGAAACAAACCCAGAAATCTCAGTGACTTAGCCCATTTTTGTTTCCCACTGATGCCAAGTCTGAGGCAGGTTGTTCAAGTCTCACCCAAGTGGAGCCACACCTCAACCACTTGCAGCCACACCATCTCGAATAGGTGACTTCCAAAGTTGCTGCATCAGAGGGAATTGGAGATGACAGGGGCACGCGCTGGGCCTTGATTGCATCAGCCTGGAAGTACAACCCAGAACATACTACTTCCTGCTCACAGCGCACTGGTCAGAATAAGCCACACATCCCTAATTGATGGCCAGAGAGACAGGAAATGAAAACTGAAATTTATTAAGTAACACCACAAGTGAGCAAGTGGATATTTCATGAATACAATCTACCACGTACGTTCCCTAGATTCCAGGGAAGCAAATATTTCTCCAAGTATGCCATTTGCATATAAAAAAATCTATAGATGCTATGAAAAAAGAAAAATGAATGGAAATAACACTAACATAGTAATAGTGAATACCTCCAGTTGTTCCATTGGTTGTGGGTTTTCTTCTCTTCTTTATATTTTTTTTTATTTCCCTAGCAGTATTTAACAAACATGTTTTGGAATCCAAAAAAAGTAAAACAAGTTATTTTTTTAATTGAGAAACAAGTTCAGACCAGGGATAGCTATGACTCCAATGAGGAAAATGACTCAAAAGGAAAGGGACTTTCTTTAAAATCAACTTCTGATTGGACGCTCACAATTAGCCAGCAAAAATAAAAGTGAGAGATGGGCACAGACATGCCTGCTGACATACAGGAAGATCTCTAGTGAACTTTGATATTGTGTGTGTGTGTGTGTGTGTGTGTGTGTGTGTGTGTGTGAGTCTGTGTGTGTGTGTGTGTGTGTGTGTTTCTTTTTTATTTATTTAGGAGTTTCTTGTAGACACTATTACAGCTGTCCCCCATTTGCCCACCTCCACCCTGCCCCTGCCTCCTCCTCTCTTGGCTTCCACCGCACTATTGCCTGTGTCCGTGGGTCATGCATATATGTCCTTTAGCTATTCCCTTCATGATTTTCACAAAGCATCTGTGAAGATGAAAAGAAGGTCACAGAATCAAGGAGCCAGGCAAAGAGGGCACAACCTTACTAACCACCATCTCAAGAAAAGAGAGAAAGGGAGAGTGGAATAACTTAAAAAGAAAACACAAAAATTAGGGAACAAATGAACTATGGCAAAGAGAAGGGATCACAGCTACACAGGGATTTGCTGTCTCAGCACGAGTTCTGCCAACTTGAGTCCTCCATGTACTCCAAGCCATAGCATCCCTCTGCTCTCTGAGTTCCTGGAGCACTTACCCAAAGTTCACCCAATGTTAAATGGGTAAAGGCCTTAGTGGGTCTACACGGGGTCCTGCCTATATGACCCTTTCTCTCCAGCCTCATTTTGTCACCCCTATAGCCCTCACCTTTCAGGAATCCAGCCTTGTACCCTATGTTTATTAAATTGACCATATGGCCTTTGCTCATCCTCAAATGTTCCCTCTTCTCTTCCCAGTGAACTACCCACTCCCAGTCTATGAGCTCCTCTGTTAGATGCCTTCATTCTATTGATTTCAATGTGTGCTTATCTGCTCATTCAGGAATGTCTTCACTGTCCTCTTCTAGGACAGCAGCTACCATGGCCAGTTTTTCCCACTAAATGGAGTGTCACTCTTTTTAACTCTTTTTACTTATGGGTGAGATGACTCCTTCACCTTACCCTTCTTTAATGAAGAGCTAGTGTCAGTAGGTAATAGTAGGATATTTTGAACTAGAAATCAAGAAACAGTGAGTTTCTACCCTGATGAGTTTGGCTCAATGGATAGAGCATCAGCCTATGGACTGAATGGTCCTAGGTTCAATTCCAAAAAAGGGCATGTACCTCGATTGCAGGCACATCCCCAGGATGGGGTGTGCAGGAGGCAGCTGATAGATGTTTCTCTCTCATTGATGTTTCTAACTCTCTATCCCTCTCCCTTCCTCTCTGTAAAAAATCAATAAAATATTTTTTTAAAAAAACAGTGAGTTTCCATATTTGCTCCCATTCTTATATGGAATTCTCAATGTGACCTTGGGACCTTGATACTTCCCTCTCTAAGCCTGTTGCCTCCTCTATAAAGTAAGAGTTTAATCTAGACAGTATCTGAGGTGCCTCCTTCTCCAACATAGCATTCTATGTCCTTCAATAGACTAAAAAGACAAAGCAAAAAAATAGAGAGAAAGAAATTTTTAAAAAGCAAAGGAAAGGAAGAGGTCACACTAAGAAAGGGAGAAGGCCTCGTGGTTCATTGAGCCTGGGCTCTGTGTCTGAATTCCATTTCAGCACTTGATCACCTTGTAACCTTGAGCAGATTGCTTAATGTCCCTGGGCCTTGACTTCCTCTTGTATAATGTAATAAGCATACTTCCCTCACAGGTCTGGTTAGGGGATTAAATGAGATGATGTGTTATAATAGAGGGAACATGGAAGTCTATGGTATGTATTCGGTCCTTTCCGTCTTCCCACTGACTGTTACGGAATTTTAAAGTGGATTATAACTAAGTAGGGCATAAATTGAGACAAAGGCTCCGTTGTTTCTGCATTTTTTGGTTCCTGCACACTTTATTCCTCTGCAGAGGCTTTCTACCACTTAAAACAAACAAACTTTGCATCCCTGAAGATTCACAGAGTTGTGTTACCCTCATCATTCAAGCAATCCTATGAGGTTTTACTACATGCAATGATTTTAAAGTTGGTTCCAAAGGTGTTTTCAGATGTTTTCTGTCTTCATGATACAATGGCAAGAGCATGACTAAAGTCCCCATTCAGCTAGTACCACTGACCAGGTACTCACTTTCACCCTTTCCTGTATGTCACAGAAAAACATGAGACCCTAGCTGGTTTTGCTCAATGAATAGAGCATTAGCCTGCAGACTGAAGAGTGCCAAGTTCAATTCCAGTCAAGGGCACATGCCCGGATTGTGGGCTGAATCCTCAATGTGGGGCATGCAGCCAATCAATGATCCTTTCTCATCATTGATGTTTCCATTTCTCTTTCCCTCTCCCTTCCTCTCTGAAATAAATAAAATATATTTTAAAGAAAAACATGAGATTTGTTTGGAGGAGGAAAGAAAGGGAGGAAAAATATTTTAACCCATTTCCTCTTCTCTCTCTCTCTCTCTCTCTCTCTCTCTCTCTCTCTTTCTCCAAAGTGTCCTAAAATCACTGAATGATAAGGTTCTGAGGCAGGAAATACCTTTAAGTATTATCTATTTCAACCCTATCACTTGGCATTAGTGGTGATAAGAAACTTGAGCATCTATATTCATTGGAAAGAGAAGATTGGACTTAGAATTTAAAAACTTGAGTTCCACTGCTACCTCTGCCAATTTTATGGCCATAGGTTGGTCACTTAACCTCTACAGGGATCCCCAGCTATGAAAGAAGACAGTAATCACTACTTCTCATAGTTGAAGTAAGGAACCAGTGAGACCATGCAGGTGAGAGCTCTTTGTGAATGGTAAAGCAGTTTTCAAAAGAAAAGCATTGCCATGACTCTGGGCACACAACCTTCGAGCTTATAGAGCATATCCACTCACCAAAAGATATCATCTCATCTCAAATATCTAATTTTGTGAATCAAGAAAGAAAAACACTGACCCTAGCAAAACCCCTGGCACAGAATAAGTGCACAGAATTTTTTCTAAAATATTTAGGTGAAAATGACTAAAGAAGGGTTTTTGAGGTCTACTCAGAGTCAGGAGGTAGATGCATAAAGCTACCCAAAATCCCTGTCACAGGACAGCCCGAAACATACTGTGACTCCAGTGGAGCTCTCCCTAGTATGTTCCTCTCTGTGACCCCTAGAAGGAGATGGCCTGGTGCAGAGGCTTCCTTACAAGTAAACCTTTCTTCACACAAAACAGTAGCCTCCCCAAAACCAAGCAGGGACTTCACCCACATAGTTTGTCATTTAAAAACTGGTTTCCAAGGTCACAGGAAGGAAAAAGTTTGATGAGACCCCAACCGGAGTTGTCTGTCCAGAAAAAAAATTCAAGCTCTCCTTGAGAAATTCAACAACTACAATGAGGAATTCTCTGCAACAGAGAATGCCATTGGCCAGGACGGGCATTGTCACTGATATTGGAACCAACGGTATTTTCCTGGATTACCAAAGAGGTGTTGCATGTTCTTCCCAGAAACTAAATCTTCATGGTTTCAATGGAGGTCTTCATCTGAAAATGCCCTCCCCCATTTAAGATTTTAAACCAATATTTTCATAAGAACTATTTTTCCTTTGGTGAACCAAGGCATTACAGTGATGACTATACAGATTCCCAGGTGACAGAGCCATCATTAGCATTATTGCTATTATTTTTGTTTCCCTGCATCTCCATAACAGCCCACATTCACACTGTGCTCTGCAATCGCTTCTTAGTAATAGTCCTCACAAGATCTCTGTGAGGCAAAAGGGTGACTAGAATTAACATTTCTGTATTGCCTAAAAGGGAACCACAGACATGGATGGAAGATAACTGGCTATCAACACCATTTTTACAATGATCGTACTGAGACACCCACCTCTGCCCCAATTTGGCCCTACATTTACACTGCCTAATTCAAGATGCCAGCTATTTTTGTAGCTCTTGTTTATGGCTATTGAAACACCAATTCTATGATCAGGAAGAACTGAACTGGGCAAAACCAGACATTTTGCACCTAGGATAGACCATAATGATCACCTAACCAGCTCCTTAAGGCACAGAACCAGAGAGAATGCTTTACCCAACTCACACAAGCCACTTCCTTCCAGTTCTGTGCTTGAATGTGTTTTTATGCCATGTTGCCATGCCTCACTTTTCTCTCTTTACCTTATTTTTTTTCCTCTTCCTTCTTCTTCCATCCATTTCCTTTATTTAAAATTTATGTGGCTTCAATTCCAACCAGGAAACCTAAAACGTGTATCTGCTAAGGCTCTCAAGTTGCACCACCGGAACTGGGCTAGTCTCAGAATGCTGAGAAAGTCTGTCAGTGTCAGACATGAGTCCCTTCCTTCCCCCAACCTCTATTCTTGAGTCTAGCCCAGGGGTGGGCAAACTTTTTGACTCGATGGCCACAATGGGTTCTTAAACTGGACCGGAGGGCCGGAACAAAAGCATGGATGGAGTGTTTGTGTGAACTAATGTAAATTCAAAGTAAACATCATTACATAAAAGGGTACGGTCTTTTTTATTATTATTATTTCAATAGTTTAGAACAGGCATCCGGCCCCCGGGCTGTAGTTTGCCCACACCTGGTCTAGCCGCTGGGCTCTTGCTCTGGCCAGGGACTTGCCTACACCTCCCTGAGTCGGAAGCTATCCTCACTCTCCTGGGGTCTGTCCTGGAAAAGACCAGACCACTCTTTGGGCTCTGGTGGAGGCTGTAACATGCCAGAGCCCAGGGTTCTCTCCTGAACCTGTCACTTCTGTAGGAAAAGGATTGATGGTATTCAGAGGAGTAAGAGGATGAAGATTTTTGTAGTTGAATGTCACTTTTGTCTCCTCTGACCTGCCCTAATCAGCAGGTTGTCACCCCATATTCTGGGTGATTTATTCCTATTCAAACAAACTCCTTCAGAGGAAAAAAAAATGGACCTTCTTCTCTTAAGGACCACCCCTCAGCTGCCAGGAGCTACCAAGTACCCCATCCATTTATACTCAACCACAGAGGACAATAAATTAAGCCAAAACACAAACCACAGCTCCGAAGCTCCCCTCCAACTCTAGCCACTGTAATTCTGATTTCAGGAGTTCTCTTTCCTCTTCCATCATATATTTTTAGAAACTTGTTCCGTGTCCTGTTTTCTTCCTTTTTTTTTTTCTTTCTAAGACTGTGCTTATAATTGTTTAGAGCAGAGCAATACATACACAAAGCAATTCAAAAATCCTGGTTATCTCTGCAAACAACATTATCAAGTTTATCATTTGCCGTTGTAAGGTCAAAGGAACATAGAAGCATACAAAGCAGAATTCTTCCTTGTGAATTCCCTGTGACGCACCCATGACCACGCCTACTCCACAGAAGACAAAAGGCAAAGGCACGGGACTCAGGCTAAGTCTCCAGCCAGAGAAGGAGTCACTGCACCGGCGGCTGAGTAGCAAAGGTATTGTCCTTATCACATCTTTGGCTTTTAAAATATTTTTTTCTTTTTGTCCTTGACTGTTATCTCTCAAACTGCCTTCTCTGGAGCTAAAGCCTTTTCCTTCCTTTCTTGTCCTTTCCTGATTTGGTGTGTGAGTTAGAATCACAGTCAGATTTCAGAAAATGATTCTTTCTCCCAGTGGAGAACTGTGAGACAGAGGAACTGGTCTCATATATGAGCAAGCCTTTCCTCTAAGGGAACTCTGGTCCCCAAAACTGTCTCTCTCTTGCATCTGTGTAAGGCAAATACCTCATTCTTGTGGTATTTTAACTTAGCCAAAGTTCACTGAATGCCTGTGTGCATGCATTGAGTTAAGACACATAAGAGATACTAAGATTCTAAAAGAAATTTACAATCTAGTAGAGGAGGCAGATGCAATGCAAATCATTTAAGGGAGTCAAAAGAAGAATGGGGAAAATGCTGAGCGTGGGCTAAGTCATGCATTACGTTTCTCAAGAAGCACAAAGCGGGGGTGTTTCCCCATGAAGGCATCTGGTTGAGGAACTGGCTGGGCTGACAGCCCCTGGTGTTCTCTGTTTCAGAAATCAACATGGCTCAGGTTCCTGACCTCTTTGAAGACCTGAAGAACTGCTACAGGTAGGAAATGGATTCTCTTGTGATTCGATGAGGAGATGAAGGCACATTAGAATTCAGCTAGGGGTTACAGTGACTAGCATGGGGCTAGACTAGCAGACACTGAAGAGATGTGTTCTAGCTCCAAAGTCAGGACAGGTTCAGCAAAGACCCAGGGCAATTAAGCATCCAGCATGTTAAGCTGAGATGGCATTGGGAGACAGCTATTACAGAAAAATTATTTTTAAGGCCTGATGAATCCTAGTGAATTTCAACATCTCCTCAGACACAGGCTCAGCTGGGTTTCCATGTCTGACAGTGATAGGTTTTAATGGACTGTCAGAGAGGGAAACCATTCTCAGAAAACTTCTTGATCTCAATCTGGAATGGGAAATGGCTCCTCAGCAGTCTGAATACTTGTGTGCTTACACACAGTCCAGCCTCATCCAGACATAGGAGAAACATAAATGAATAAGAAGGTAACATTATAGAGCCTTAAGCTAGCACGGTGCTCCCATTACCTGTTAATATACATAACACACTAGGCCATCTAGGAGTTGTTTGGATGTGCTGCCAAGTATAAATGACTAAATCCAGTTGAGTGACTACATTAAAGCAGCGTATAACATATATTTGGCTAAAATTAAAGTGAGATGGTTCCAAAGTATTTCTTTTCTCTTGAGAAACTTAACATTTTTCTCTGAAATTTAACTACAACTCTTCAATTTGTTAGTCAAACTCTGTTTTTGTTGATAAAACCTAGGTAAAGTTCAAAGCCTTCCCTGATGATTACAACAGTAATTCCAAATTAGTGAGGGACAAATCATTGTATGGATGTCTGTTAAAGAAGTCTTCCATTTTCTAAGATGACAGTAGTGGCTGTGTGTGTGTGTGTGTGTGTGTGTGTGTGTGTGTGTGTGGTCATTAAAATACGTTTAATGTAGTCATTAAAATATGTTGCCCAGTGAGTGTAATGATATAACAAACAATTACATTCTTATCATCTTTTTTGACAGTGAAAATGAAGAATACAGTTCCAAAATTGACCAGGTAAGCCAATGACTAATTCTTACAGTATTGCTCTCCTAACACTTGTATTTTCTCCCCCGGAAGAGAACTGCAATGGCTCAAATCCTAGATGCTTCTGTCATACCTTGACATGTATTTGCCTCTGTGCACTGAGAGTTGATGGCCTTCATCATGCTCACTAGATTTTCCCAGAACGGAGCAGAACTGTCTTGAACCCCAAGAACTGAAGACTCTTGGCCAGGTTTCATCAGAAGGTTATGCCATCCTGAGACAGCCCCTTTGGGATCTGTCTCCTAAAGAGATAAGTTGGAGTCATCCTCTCTGAATCCAGCTCCAGAAATTAGCGAGAGCCCTGCAATGTAGCAGCCCATGAAGCTGAGGTGAAGGAAGCAGGCCACACACCACCTGTGAGATTTTTGTTAGGAGACCACACAAGTATTGCCTGTGTGTATTAGGTACTGGCTCTAAAAGCTGTTTTCAGAAGAATATTTCTAGACTCTGTGCCCTACCAGTGAAAGTCTAACATCCTGAGAGAGAACTAAATGGAGAGCCACCACTCACAAAGGTCTAGCTTGTAAACCTATTTCATTACATCTCATTTTTTCGTTGGCCAATGGATGACAATAACCGGCCAAGAGGTCACGTCCTTTCAGGGAAATCCTGAAAGGAAGAGAGGCTGGAGGGAGAGGGGAAGACTGATGAAACAGGGGTTAGCCAAGGCCAAAATGCAGCTCCTGCTCACTGAGTCTGTGGAATAAAACTCCTGCTGAAAGGATTCATTCTGTGGCCTTGGGCAGCCTCTCAGGTTCTACTTCCCTTTCACACAGAAATCCTTCTATGATGCAAGCTACGACCCACTTCCCAAGGACCGCATGGATCAATTCCTGTCTCTGAGTACCTCCGAGACCTCTAAGACATCCCAGCTTACCTACAAGGAGAGCATGGTGGTGGTGGCAGCCAGTGGGAAGATTCTGAAGAAGAGACGGTTGAGTTTCAATCAATTCATTACCCATAATGACTTGGAAACCATTGCCAATGATCCAGAAGAAGGTAGGGAGTCAAGTACAATAACATTCTTGTTTTCCATTTTTAAGCAAATGTAGGGACAATAGAGTATGGGGCACATAAAGCCTAAAATCAGAGTAACAAGAAGGCAACCAGGCACTAGTCTGGTAACTATAAGGAAGGAAGATTAAATTATATCCTTCTCCAGCAAGAAGGAAGCAGCAGTGGCCTGTGTCTAAAATATTTGCTAATATGCTCATTTCATGGCCGTATTGTAAAGGTCATGTGACTTTCAGGCCTTTGGAAGAAAGCATTTATACACTGTTTTTGTGGGTATCAGTTTACAAGCTGTGTTCCTCCACATGCTGACTATACCTCCTTAGCCAAATAACTTTATCCCTCTGTGCTCCAGTTTCCTCTACTTTAAATGGAGATCACCAGAGTCCCTACTGATTGTGAGGATTAAATGCGTCAATACTTGCAAGCTTCTTGACTAGAATAATGCCTGGCACATAGAAAAGACCCAGTAAATACCAGCTAATGCTGTTGTTATTATTCATACTGTTACTACTGCTGCTACTGTCTTTATTAATACTACCAAAAATACCACTTGATTAATGTCTGCATTATCTCTACACTTTGCAACAACTCTACATTCTCATTTTACAGATGAGGAAACTAAACTCAGTGAGATAGTCACCTTCCCAATGTATAAATGGGAAAGCCTTAACCCAAATTAATTTATAACCATAAAAACCATGATTTTTCTCCCATGCCTCTATTCTACAACCCTCAATGTGAAACAAAAACCAAATATGCTTAAGGTAACAGCTAAACACTAATACACGTTCACCTAGAAAATTAAGAAGTAGAAGAAGCCGAAACCGGTTTGGCTCAGTGGTAGAGTGTCGGTCTGTGGACTGAAAGGTCCCGGGTTTGATTCCGGTCAGGGGCATGTACCTTGGTTGCGGGCACATTCCCCGGTAGGGGGTGTGCAAGAGGCAACTGGTCGATGTTTCTCTCTCATCAATGTTTCTAGCTCTCTATCTCTCTCCCTTCCTCTCTGTAAAATATCAATAAAATATATTTTTTAAGTAGAAGAAAATGTAAAAAAGAAATAAAAATTACTCATACTGCCACTAAGAGTTTACCACTGCCAGTACTATAATAGTTATTTCTATATAATACATACATACACATGACCATGTTAGAATCACAATTTCATATCTAGTTGTTTTTTTTCAAGTAGCAATATATCAAGGATTTTTAGAATGCAATTTTTTACCAATATAAATAATGTAACAACAAACATCCATATCAATAAGCCATCATTTCTATCGCCATACAGAGCCATGAAAATTTGTGAAGATACTGATTTATATCACTGCTCAGAGGGGGATAGACATTTAGACCTTTCCCTCAGTAACATACAAATTCTTAATATATGTATTTCTTTACGCAGGGTGCATTCATTTGAAAATATAGATGAGGATATTAGGAACTTTCCTGGTTACTTAGAAACCTCCAAACAAGAAAAAATGAAGACATTGCACAATAATCTGTTTAAAAAATATGGAGGCATCAAAGTTTAAAAAGAAATTATGCTAGAATTCACTCTGCTACTTCTCTGTTTCCTCATTTCTGTGCTTGTATTAGAGCAGGCATGTCATGTGTTTGCTCCCAGACACTAATCTGAGCTTGTGCTAATGATTGCAGAAATCCTCCAGCCCACGTCAGCTCCTTACAGCTCCCGGGGCAATGTGAGTTACCCCTTCATGAGGGTCCTCAAAAGGCATTTCATCCTTAATGACACCCTCCATCAAAGCATCATTCGAGATTCATCGGGTCGCTTCCTCATGGCTGCCGCAATAAATGATCTGGGCCAAGCAGGTAAACAGACAACTCAGTCATCCTCCCTCCTCTTATTTTTGTATTTCTTTCAAGCTTTCTACTTTCAGAGAACACAGCTCTCTAGACTGCTGGCTTTGCACAACTTTTCTAGAACAGAAGGATGCATATCACCTCAATTAAAACTCCCCGCAAAGACAGGAGCCTCAACCAAACCTGGGAGCCCCACAAGCAGGGGTCCTGTCCTTGAGAGCATTCAGTGCAGTGTGCAGCTTCCTGATGTCGTTTCTCCTTTGGTTCTCTCAGTCTTATCCTCCTTTTTAAAGATGAGGAAACTGAGGCTTAAAAATGTTAAATGACTCACCCCAGTTTACCCAGAACCAATGAGGAGCCATCACGCTTCATTGGACAGCCTGGCCAGCAAACTTACAAATAACACCAAATTAGAAAGAACCATTATCTCAAGTATATAACTTCATTGGAGGCAAAATATCCAATAATTTGCAAATATGTTCTGAAGGATGAAACTTAGTGTCTAAGAAGTTTTATCACACCATTTCCATGGTGTACATGGTTAGCTTCAGGATATATAATCATATACAAAAGTATTTCCCAAGATCCACAGAGGATCCTCTGCAGTAAACAACAGGGCCCTCTGATTGGACTTCAGCTAGCATGCTTCCCACGCTATGAGAGTTACAAATTATTTGTGTTCTATTCACCAATACCAATTCTCCTATAAGTTGGAGATAGATAGATAGATAGATAGATAGATAGATAGATAGATAGATATACTGAGTGACCAGATTATTATGATCTCTGAAGTATATCCTATATATATATATCTCAGTGTATATCCTATATAATAAAAGGTTCATATGCAAATTGTCCCCTCAACCAGGAGCTCGACCAGCAGGCAGGCTGGCCAACTGCCATGTCCCCTCCCCCTGGCCAGGCTGGCTGGACCCCACCCATGCATAAATTCATGCACTGGGTCTCTAATATATATATAACTATACACACACACACACACACACACACACACACACACTGAGTGGCCAGATTATTATGCATTCAGAGAGATTATTATGCATTCAGAGAGAGAGAGAGTTGGGTTTTCTCTAAAAAATTCTGTTGCAAATATCTTTGTATGCATTTTTTCCTATTAGGTTATTTCTTTAGAAGAGCATATCCCAAAAGTGGAACTCCTGGGTTCCTAGACCTATATAATTTTACAAATCTTATTAAGCTTTGTTCTCTAAGAAAGTTTTAACTGCTTGTCACTAACACTAGCAACATGGGTATCAGCTTCCCTAAACCCCTGCATCTTAGGTCATTACGAACTCATGACCTCACAAATTACAGTGTCTTATCCCATTAATGCAATTACATGAGATTTAATAAATACTCAGCCCCCAAGCATTCATTCAACTTAGACGATTCTAAGGATATTAACCAAGTGTCTATCTGCCTAGTGAATATGGCAGACATTGTAAAGGACACATCAATGTGCCAGGTTCTATTTCTGTCACTTACACCATAATGAGGGACCTACTACACACACGCAGGCACACACAGGCATAGGCAGAGTATCTACATAAACACTTGATTCTATACAAATACCATATATTTACTTTATTTTTGGCTTTTCTCTTCACAGTGAAATTTGACATGGGTGGTTATAAATCAGATGATCTTAAATTTCCTGTGACTCTAAGAATCTCAGACACACGACTGTTTTTGAGTGCGCAAAATGAAGGCGAACCTGTATTGCTAAAGGTCAGTTGTCCTCTGTCTCTAACTTACCTTCTCATACATTTGTAAATAACTCCAAATGGCAGACACCCCTAGCAGGATGCACAGTCCTCTTCTCTTCCTACCACAGTCCCCACCTGCTCATCTGGCCCCATCCTGCGTCTCACCCATCCCCAGGGGAAATGCTAGGCAGGATCTGTGAGAGAGTAAAATGAAGGTGCAAGAGTATATAAGAGATAAATTGCCTTCTTCTTTCTTTCTCTGCCTGATCCTGTTCACCTCCCATCCCAGAACATCCATTTATTCATTATTATTTGATCCTTACTGACACCTATTATCTGTCTTACATTATTTAGGCATTAGGATGATGGGCCTGCTTCCAAGAAACTCAAACAAGTCAACTGAGATCAGAGAGGATAATCATGTGCCACTGGGCACAAGGGGAAAAGCTGGAGCCAACACTCTAACCCTGGCCTTCTGGCTCTAGCACCTCTCTCTCTTCATTGGTGCCCATATTGTCCTTAATCCCAGCCCCATCTCCACTGCCAAAAATACACAGATGCCCACTTTAGTCTTAGAGTTTTCTCCACTAATAAATAGGTGACTCTTATTAAGTAAATTTATAACCCAACCCCCAACCCTACTAGAATTTATTTGATGCATGTGTTTCTGCACTTGATCAAGTGAAATGAAAGTGGTGTCAGTAGCTTCATTCATGAAATCATTCAGTAAGTATTATTTGCTGACAGCCTTCTGTCTGTCAAGCATAGTGCCAATAGCGGTGTAGGCAGTGGTACATCAAAGTCCCTAAACTTATAGAACTTAGTCTCCTGGGGGATACAATCAATAAACAAACCAAGCAACCAGCACAACATGCAAGATGCTATAAAGCAAATGGAAAAGGTACTGAGATTTTTAAAAAGTGGGAGTTCTCTTTAGAAAGAGAGGCAAGAATAGAGTTCCCTGTGAGATGAGAGCTGCTGAGGGAAGAGGGGGGCATGCCATCATAAAAGGTGAAGTGGGGGGGGGGCGAAGGGCATTGTAAAAAGAGGGGTCTTACTGCTCCCAATCCTAGTTCTTTAAGACCTTAAAGGTTCGCTTCAAAGATCAGAAGGACACTCTAGGAGCTGGGCACCAAGAGGAGGAGGGAAGAAAGGCAGAGGGTGGTATTGGTGGAGCCTTGCATTTGGATTTCCTCTGAGATGCAAATAAAAAGCCATTAAAGGGAATTCATTTATGTTTTCTAAAATGGAGGCTAGATCAGAAGGAAAGCAATAGAGGAAGCAGACAGCCCCACTAGGAGGCAATAACAACAGTCATGGGGTGGGAAGTGCTGAGACAGGTGGAAAGCAGTAGACAGAATCTCATTACATTTTGAAGACAGAATCAAAATGAGCAAGAGGATAAACTCCACTTGTTGAGATGAGAAAAATTAGGAGAGGAGTAGGTTTGGGTAATAAAATCTTTATTGACATTAAAAACCCCAAGGAAACCTCAAAAAGGATATTTAGTTTCTTTAGATTAAAAAGAGTAGAGAAGAAGTATCTCAAGTTAGAATTTGAATTTTACTTTTTCATTAAAGTATTATTAAATTCTATTCATAACCACAAGAAGGATACAGTCTAAAGAGATCACAATCATCAACAATTTTATAGAAAGAATTCAGCTGCTAATATACCTATGTAGTGATGTGGTGTGTGTGTGTGTGTTGATATTTTTTCAACCTTCAATTGTTGATTCAAATACATACATAAACATCTCTACATTATATATTGTTTTCCCAAAGGTATGATTTACACACTTAGAAGTCAAAATTTTTAGGAGTCTTAAAATTGTTAGTGCTTAGATTTGGTGCAAAATGTCTTATGTTTGTGTCGGAGGCAAGACAAGAATAACGTTTGACCACACCTGCCAGGATACAGGGAGCCACTGGTGTCATTAGCAATCTTCATGACTAATTTGGATTTCTTTCCAGTTAACTAAGGAAATCAACTATTATGAATTGATGATGTCATACATCTAATAGGCATGTAATAAATGCTTACTGAATGAACAAATGAATGAAGAACCTAGATAATATTACAGAGTCGGAATCCTAAAGTGCTATGTTTCTCACTAAGGATACATGCCAAAGGGATTGAACTTTGAATTTTGTTCTAGCATTTTATTCTCTGACATCTCTGTCCTCCTTATCTTAGGAGATGCCCGAGACACCCAAAACCATTACAGATGAGACCAACCTCCTCTTCTTCTGGGAAAGTAAAGGCTCTAAGGACTACTTTGAGTCAGTTGCCCATCCAAAGTTGTTTATTGCCACAAAGGAAGAATACCAGGTGCACATGGCAAGTGGGAATCCCTCTATCATTGACCTTCAGATACTGGAAAACTAGCTTTGACTCTGGAGTCTACTTACTTGTGAAATGTTGACGGTCCATTTGTACCATGTACATGAAGCAGTCAAATCCTTTACTCTTAGTCACTTGCTGAGCATGTGCTAAGCCTTTGTAATTCTAAATGAATGTTTACTCTCTTTGTAAGAGAGGGAGTACAATCTAGGGAACCAACACTAATATATAATATTGCTTGTTATTTAAGGAACACCCTATACTATGCAAGTACCAATCATTTTAATTATTATTGTTCATTACCATCTTGGGAGGAACAAGGCTCCTGACTATCAAAAAGACTCTACCTATATTACATACGAGTTAACCAAGGCACAAAAAAAAAATAAGAAAGACCCACAATGGCAGTTGGAATGAGAAGCCATAGACCCAGGATTTCATTCCATCTGCTTGCCTTCTGCTTTTAAGTTGCTGATAGATCCTTAATCAAATACTGTAAGTTTCTTGGACTTCATTTTGACCATCTTCAAAATGGAGGGAATGTCCTTTCTGCCTCAACAGTATTTTATGACAACCAATGAGATCATTTCAGTAAAACGCTTCTTGAAACTGAGCCTCAAGAATAAAGCAAAACATGGAATGTTAGGTTATTATTTATATATACATAAATATTTATAAATATAATTTAAGATAATTATAACATATTATTATATTTATGTCAATTCTTTTTTTATTTGTGAGAGTGACCAGGTATCTTCAACAACAGACAGTGTTCTCCAGGCTGAGTGAGTTTGATGTAGTTACACTAAGGCACTTTGGTCCAAGTTGTGCTCTTTCCATTGCCATGAGGCTCTGTATTCTGGGATCCTTGCAATTATGATAATAAATTTATATTTTAATTACTTTCTTTGTTTGAGCTGATAATTGGCCAAAAGCTTTCACTTCTCTGCCTTTAAACTTGCTTTGTCATTTGTATGGCATTATATTTCACCTGCTATCAATTCCTGCTAGCTAACATGAATGAACTTGACTTTGGCAACCATGGGACAACTGTTATCTATTACTTCTAGGTTCTAAAAGTTGGGCTAAAACCACAGTGTCACATTACTATTACTAATAAGGATTGGCACATTATCAATCACAATTGAATAAAAAATTATTTTAAAAAGTAAATCTGACATATAATTATTGTCTTAATCATTATTTTACTACACTAGAGTCGCAGTGCATGAAATTCGTGCACTGGTGGGGTGAGGGGAGTCCCTCAGCCCAGCCTGCCCCCTCTCGAAATTCAGGACCCCTCAGGGGATGTCTGCCTGCTTGGTAGTGCTGCTGTGGAGTTGGGAGAGGCTCCTGCCACCGCAGCTGGGCTAGCCAGTTTGAACTCAGCTTCTGGCTGAGCAGCACTCCCCCTGTGGAAACACACTGACCACCAGGGGGCAGCTCCTGCCTTAAGCATCTGCCCCTTGGTTGTCAGTGCACCTCATAGTGACTGTTTGACCAGTTGTTCCAGTCTTTCCTGTGGTTCTGTCATAATGGTCACTTAGGCTTTTATACAGATAGATGGTAACTAGGAACAAAAAGTAAAAGTTCACATAAATAACTATAGTGCTACATTACAAACCAAACCATGAATTTATATTTTTTCTCTCCCTTTGTTAGCTAGCCAGTACCATAACTGGCATTAAGAATGATAATATTTTCCAGTTTATTTAGAGTTCTCATTACAAATTTATAACACATGTGTTCATCTATCCACACAAACTCACACATTCAGAGCCAGATTGATAACTAACCAATGCAAGTTAAAATCAAGGGAACTTGGAATTAGATGTGGGAAATAATGGGGAAGGAGTGGTTCTAGATGACTATCAGTTTCCTGTCACTGGGAAGTAGGTGAGCGTACCAATCAGTACTTTTGGTAGAAATATGGAGTTCTTCTCACTACCAGGATGCAGTATGATGAGTACCATTTTAGGCATGCAATTTGAGCTATTTGCAGGACACTCGGGTGCATATGTGGAATGGATATATGATAATATGCCTGGAACCCAGGAGAAGTTAGAACTAGATATAGATTTGGAAGACAGAAGGTGTACAGAAGGTAAAATCTTTAAAGTGACATCAGAGAACGAAGAGAAAAGAAACATATGGTGAACACTTGTTTGTTCATGCAATTGCCATCTCCCCTGCCTAAATGATAAGGTCACCATGATGGGGTTCAACAGTCTTGGCACTGAACTTGTTAGACCCTGTTTATTTTATGATAGTCTTTATAAGTCAGTTTTCAAACTGATGAGAGAAAAGCCAAATCTCCACCTTTAAGTCCAAGGTATAGAAACAAAAATCCAAAGGATATTTCCCTAGTCCTCTTCCCACTAAGTCATCCCTAGACATTTAAAAATACCTACACTCAAACTTTTTGAGGTGATGAAAATAGTAGGGATAGTAATAATTATTGCAGTATGTATAAATATGCTTGTGTATTTAAATCTATTCCTTGATTATATGGTGGTTTTATGACTATATACACTTGTCAAAATTGTCCTCTTGAGTCTTGACCAATGTTATCAATATCTTTTATATAATTTGTAGGCCAGAATTAAATGTAGTATTCAAGATTTGGTCAGACCAGCAGAAACCAGAATAGGATTTTGTCCTTCCTATTTAGGCACCATGGTTTTGTTAGGAAGCAACATTAGCTTTTTGAAAGCAAGTGAAATTGGTGACTCATATAACATTTGTAGACAGTTAAGATCTAGACTAATTCTCAACCTAAGTTCAAACTTTAAATTTATCTCTGTTAAATTTAATCTTGTTCATTTGACCCCAGATCTTTTTAGATTGTTCCAGATTCTGATATTTTATAAACACGGGGATTTCCTCTCCTCAGTTTTGTAGCATCTGTAATTTGATTAGCATATTTTTATTTTGTTCACGCCATATTGTTGAGTATAAAGAATGGACTACAAAGATTTTACAGTGTATCCCTGTCTTTATTTAAAATATCTACAATCTATATTCAAATGATTATTGAAAGAATGTTAACAATCTTACCTCTGGGTGACTGAATGATTTATAAGAGGTTTTGGTTATATATTTTTCTGATTTTTTTAAATGAATGTATGATTGCATAACAAAAATACCAATTTATACAAAGACTTTTATGAGTTTGACTTTTATTTAGATTTCATATAAGTGAATACCATACAGTATTTATCTTTCTTTGACTTATTTCACTTAGCATAATGTCCTAAAGGTCCACTCATATTGTAGCAAACATCAAGATTCCATGTATATACATATTTTATTATATTTTTAAAATGTATTTGTCCATTCATCCACTGATGAATGCTTCAGTTGTTTCCATATCTTGAATATCATAGATATTGAATATCATGATATTGAATATCAGATATTGAATATCATAGAACTTGAATATCATAAATAATGCTACAATAAACATGACCATGCAGATATCTCTTCAACATCCTGTTTTCATTTTCTTCTGACATAATACCTAGAAATATAAATCCTAAGCTATATAGTAGTTCTATTATTAGTTTTTTAGGAACCTCCTATACTGTTTTCCATAGTAGCTATATCAACTTATATTCCCACTAACAGCGCAGGACGGTTCTCTTTTCTCCAGATCCTTGAAAACACTTGTTTTCTCTTGTCTTTTTTCTGACAGCCATTCTCACAGGTATGAGGTGATATCTCATTGTAGTTTTGATTTGTGTTGCCCTGATGGTTAGTGATGATGAGTATCTTTTCATGTACCTGTTGGCCATATGAATGGCTTTTTTTCAAAATTTTCTATTCAGCTTCTCTGACTATTTTTTTATTGGATTTTCTTTTTTGTTTGTTGTTTTGCTGTTGAAATGTGTGAGTTCTCTATATATTTTGGCTATCAACCCTATATCGGACAGATGGCTTGAGAAGATTTTCTCCCCTTCCATTGATTGCCTTTTTATTTGTTAATCATTTCTTTAGCTGTGAAGAAACTTTTTAGCTTGATGTGGTCTCACTTGTTTGCTTGTTGAATCTGTCTTACTGCTAAATAAATTTTTAAAAATCATTGCCAAGAACAATGTCAAGGAGCTTACCCTCTGTTTTCTTCGAGGAGTTTTACAGCTTCTAGTCTTAAATTTAAGTCTTTAATCCATTTGAGTTGATTTTTATGTATAGTGTGAGATATGGAACAGTTTCATTCTTTTGCATGGGGCTGTTCAGTATTCCCAACACCATTGATTGAAGAGACTATCTTTCTCTGTTGTATAGTCTTGACTCCTGTGTCAAAAATTAGTTAGCCATATATGTATGGGTTTATTTCTGCATTTTCTGTCTTGTTGCATTGATCTATGTGTCTTTTATACCAATACCATAGTTTTTTTTTATTGCAATCATTTTGTAATATAGTCTGAAATCAGAAAGTGTGATGACTCCAGTTTTGTTCTTTATCAAGAGTTCTTTGGCAATTTGGAGTCTTTTATGATTACATAAATTTTAGGATTGATTGTTTTATTTCCATGAAAAATGCCATTGGAATTTTGATAGAGGTTGTATTGAATCTGCGGATTGCTTAGAGTAGTACAGACATTTTAACAATATTAATTCTGCCGAAACTGGTTTGGCTCAGTGGTAGAGCGTTGTCGGTCTGCGGACTGAAAGGTCCCGAGTTCGATTCCGGTCAAGGGCATGTACAGTAGGGAGTGTGCAAGAGGCAGCTGGTCAATGTTTCTCTCTCATCAATGTTTCTAGCTCTCTCCCTTCCTCTCTATAAAATATCAATAAAAATATATTTAAAAAACAACATTAATTCTTCCAATCTATGAACACAGATTATCTTTCCATTTATTTATAGGTTTCTGGGTACAAATGTTTCACTTCCTTGGTTAAATTCATTCCAAAGTATTTTATTCTTTTTTTATGCAATTGTAAATGGAATTGTTTTCTTAATTTCTCTTTCTGATGGTTTATAGAACTGTAACTGATTTTCATATATTGGTTTACTACCCTGCGAATTTACTTAAACTAATAGTTTTTTGGGGGTTTTTTGTGGGTTTGTGGTGTTTTTTGTTTGTTTGTTTGTTTGTTTGTTTTTGGTGTCTTTAGTTTCCTATATAAATCATGTCATTTGCAAATAGACACAATTTTACTTTTTCCCTTTACTATTTGGTTTCCTTTTACTTATGCCTAAATGCTCTGGGGGACTTCCATTACTATGTTGAATAAAAATTATGAGAACAGACATCTTTGTCTTGTTCCTGATCTTAGAGGAAAAGCTTTTAATTTTCCATCATTGCTTAGATGTTAGCTGTGGGCTTGTCATTTATGAACTTATTATATTGAGGGACATTCCTTCTATACTCATTTTGTTGGGAGTTTTTAATCATGAATAGCTATTGAATTTTACAAATGCCTTTTCTGCATCTATTTGGGGGTTTATCCTATTCTCCTTCGGGTTCTGACAGGAGGAAGTTCACGGAAGGTCTCCTGAGCTACAGCGGCCGGAAGCTCTACCATTTCCACGGCACCCGCTCCTCCAATCAAAAATCTCTGAGCTGCACGCCTCGTCCCGCCCTCTCCTGCTTCCTATTGGCGAGTTTCAAAACCTGGGGAACCAATGAGAGCGGGTGCAGGCGCCGAGCCGCTCCCTAACTGCGGGCGCGGCCCTTGAAGAGTAACTGTCGCCGTGGAGGGACCATTATGGTGCGGCCTGGAGTCTCCGCCGCTGCGGGTGAGTGCTCCGGGCCGCGGGCGCGGCGGGCGGTACCGCGGAGGCTCTGGCCCCCTTGCCTGCCTCGGCGTCCCCACCCGGCATCTGGGGCACCTGGGAGACGTCCCCGCGCGGGGAGTCCCGAGACCCCGCAGGCACTGTCCCCGCAGGTCGTGCCGGCCCCTGGCTGGGTGGCCGGGATTGTGCGCCCCAGAGGAGCCCCCGGCCCGGAGCGGCCCCGCCGGCCCGGGCCTGCACTGCGCGCGGCCACAGCGCCCGAGGGCGCGGGTCCCGGGCCCCCCACCCCCACCCCCACCCAGGTGGGCCGGCGTTTGGGCGGCGATGACATCTGCTGACCTGACGCGTCCTGAAGGACCCAACGCCTAAAGTTGGGCGCCTCTGTCCCATGTTAGGGCTCAGCTGCGGCAGGTTTGTTAGCCTGCTGGACGTCCCAGAACTGGGGGCCCCCAGCCCCTGCTGCACTGCCTGCGCGGTCCGGCCCCCGGAGCTGCCCCAGAGCCAGGGGGCCACGCGGGCAGCTCGGGTGAGGGGAGGCGGGGAGCAGATTTGCACCCTGTAATGTTTTGTTTTGTTTGCCATTATTGAATATCAGCCTTTTCCAACCACCTGTTTCCCTCAGTCCCTGCCCCTGAACTCCATTCTTTCTTTCCTTTAACCCTCTCTCATGGCACCTAGATTTTGCCTTGTGTTGTAATTATTGTTGTTTATTTTATCGCCACTACTACATTGAAATTTAAAAACAGAAATATTGCCGAAACCGGTTTGGCTCAGTGGATAGAGCGTCTGTCTGCGGACTGAAGGGTCCCAGGTTCGATTCCGGTCAAGGGCATGTACATTGGTTGCGGGCACATCCCCGGTGGGGGTTGTGCAGGAGGCAGCTGGTCGATGTTTCTCTCTCATCGATGTTTCTAGCTTTCTATCCCTCTCACTTCCTCTCTGTGAAAAACCAATAAAATATATTTTTAAAAAAATAAAAATAAAAACAGAAATATTGACTTTTACCCCTCATAGATATCTTGCTTAGAAAATCACCATGGGCATGTTTGCCCCTATCCTGGCCTATTTTGAAACCAAGAAGGGTTTTTAGGCAAAAATCATTATCCCTCTTGGGGAAAATGTAGTAAGACCAGGCCTGGCTCATCAGCTCAGGCGGGCCAGTAACAGAATTTCCTCATGCAGGTGGATGTTGTAGCCTAGACAGTGCCTGTGAGCAAGCGCTCTGGGGTTGGATAGAACTGGCTCCAGATCCTGGCTTTGCCACTTATTAGCTGGGTAACTTTGGGCATATCATTTATCCTCTTTAAATTTCAGACTGTAGGGCCTGACATATAAATGATACGGTTAATGTTGGTATTCACTTGGAGGCGTGGTCTATGTCTGGTGGGCTTAGTGGTTAGAGCATCTACCAGAGCACCTTAGGTCTCCGGTTCAATTCCCAGACAAGGTCATGTACCTGAGTTTCGGGTTCGATTCCTGGTTGGGGAGGGAGGGTGGCAACCATTTGATGTTTCTCTCTCACATGGATATTTCTCACTTTCTTTCTCTTCCCCTCCCCCCCCCATCTCCTCTGTCTCTCCCCCTCCCTCCCTCCCTTCCACTCTGAAAAGCAATGGAAAAAATATCCTTGGGTGAGGATTAACAACCAAATAAAGAAAAGGATATAAATGAACTGGTTAAGATCCCGAGCTGAAGTTCTGTTCTTTGCTTGCCTGTTTTGCAGAAGAGCGGCAGAGAAAGCTCCAGGAGTACCTAGCAGCAAAGGGAAAACTAAAGTGCCAGAACAGCAAGTGAGTTTGTCTCCCACCGTCAGGGGACTCTCGGTGCCCCGGTCGCTAACGGCAATGGAAAGCCCTTTTGCTTGTGCTCTGCTCCGACTACATTGGCATCCTATGGTAGCTATAGAGGGCGTTTCAGTTCCAGCACCACAAAAACCTCTGGGCAGCATCTGGTACATTGGCAAAGACTTAGGCATTGTTACTGTGACAGTCTCGAAGGAAGGAGGGGAGGATCTACAATATCACCTGCCTCGCTGGAAGCTTCTCTATCCCTGCTTCTTTCCTGGGAAAGTAATCCTTGGGAAGGCAGTGTTTGGTCACGGAGCCGAATGGTCCTGTCCAGGCCTCCATAGCTGCACATGAACATCCTGCTCTTTGCCATTCTCTTAGCTCAGCGACTTTAACTTTTTCATCTCTTGGCATACATAGACTAATGACCAAAATTCTGCTGCACTAAGAAAAATAAATTTTTGCTGATCAGACCCCTCCAAAAAAATGTAATTTTGATTCATTCACACCAGACAGCTATTGTTGCATTGGCTGTGACACACTCTTTTGTTGCACTTACTCTTTTTTAAAATATATTTTTATTGATTTCAGAGAGGAAGGGAGAGGGTGAGAGATAGAAACATCAGTGATAAGAGAGATTCACTGATGGGCTGCCTCCTGCACACCCCTCACTGGGGATCAAGCCCACAACCTGGGCATGTGCCCTGACCGGGAATCGAACCATGACCTCCTGGTTCATAAGTTGATGCTCAACCACTGAGCCACATCGGCTGGCAGCACTTAACTCTTGTTTTTATTTTTTTTTTTAATTGATTTTTTACAGAGAGGAAGAGAGAAGGATAGAGAGTTAAAAACATCGATCAGCTGCCTCTTGCAGGGATGTGCCCGCAACCAAGGTACATGCCCTTGACCGGAATCGAACCTGGGACCTTTTAGTCCGCAGGCCGACGCTCTATCCACTGAGCCAAACCGGTTTCGGCAGCACTAACTCTTGAGGTGGACATGATGTGACCGATTCACTTTTATCTTTTGTCAACATCTTAGGGATGTCATTTATTCCTCTTCTGAGCATTGATCAATTTTATGCTCATTTGCGTAGCTAAACCTTTTGTTTTTACGAAACAAATTTTTACAAATTTAGCTTTCACATTTTATTTTATTTTTACTTTGGCTTTTTATTCACCTTTATTTCTTTGTTTGAGTAAACCTACTGCATTTATTCAGCAGATACTTATGTAATACCTGTGTAATGTATTTCTCTTGGTTCTGAAGAAATGCTGCTTAACAAAACAGCAGCCTGGCCCTCCCAGGGCTTATATTCATGATGAGAAACGAAGACCAAGTCATGATTGAAGTCCCTGTTAGCTTGGCAATTGCTTTTGATCCATGGAGGTTAAATCCTTCTAAATTCTCCTCTACTTCCCTATTCTTTTTTGCATTTTCTATCTCACTAGCTAGATTTTATATGTGCCTATTTCTTTCTTTAGTTGTATCACTTTTCCTCCTGGTAACTCACTGTTTGGAGGTACTTATAACAAGTTTTTTAAACTTGTTAGGCATTATATCTCCAGTGCCTGACACAGTGCATTAAAATTGTTGGAATATTATGAGTATGTGTAGGACATCTCTGAAGGGATCACAGGTAGTGAATAAGAGCAGTTGTGTTTTCTGAGGAGTAGAATAATGGAATTAAGGAGGGGAGGATAAGGAGACTTCATTGAATAAAATTTTTAATTGTTTTACCATATACAGACATTTTAATTATTTAAAATTTCATTTTTAATCACTTTATTTTCCAAGCCTTGTTGATCTTTCTGTACTAAGAATTAATATTATTTTTTCTTTTATAGGCCTTATCTAAAAGCCAAGAATAATTGCCCAAATCCTCCATCTTCTAAATCTGTAAGTAGAAATTAGTCTTTTTAAAAATATTTTTATTGATTAAGATATTATATATGTGTCCTCATTCCTCCATTAAGAAATTAGTCTTCAGCCGAAACCGGTTTGGCTCAGTGGTAGAGCGTCGGTCTGCGGACTGAGGGGTCCCGGGATCGATTCCGGTCAAGGGCATGTACATTGGTTGCAGGCACATCCCCGGTGTGGGGTGTGCAGGAGGCAGCTGGTCGATGTTCCTCTCTCATCGACGTTTCTGGCTCTATCTCTCTCCCTTCCTCTCTGTAAAATATCAATAAAATATATTAAAAAAAAGAAAAAGAAAAAAAAAGAAATTAGTCTTTTGCCGAAGCTGGTTTGGCTCAGTGGTAGAGCGATGGTCTGCGGACTGAAAGGTCCTGGGTTTGATTCCAGTCAAGGGCATGTACATTGGTTGCGGGCACATCCCCAGTAGGGGGTATGCAAGAGGCAGCTGGTCGATGTTTCTCTCTCATTGATGTTTCTAGCTCTCTATCCCTCTCCCTTCCTCTCTGTAAAAAAATCAATAAAATATATTTTTTTTTAAAAGAAAGAAATTAGTCTTTTAAAAAATACCTATTTTGGATGATTAGTACTAAAAATAATAAAGATGTTAGCAACCTAAAGAAAATGTTTTATACAAATATTTCTCATAAATATGGGAACAGTGTATACGGGACAGGGCAGAATTGTTTTTTGAAAAGCACAACATATTGTAATTCAATTTTGTTAACAAAAAAAAATCTTTAAGCGTACTTTGGTCTCTTCATAGCAAACATTTTTGAACACCTACTATGAGTCTCACTTGCAAGTCCTTACTGTAGCCTTATAAGATAGGTACTGTTACTAGCCCCATTTTACAGATGAGGGAACTGAGTCACAGGACAGCTATTGAATGACAGAGCTGAGAGCTATTGGTCTCAACTACTTTGGAATGCTGTTTAATAACAATATGCTCCCTAATCAGTTCCATTCAGCTAGATTGTGGATGTAATGGAAAAGGACCCCAACATACTTCGGGTTTAACATAATAAAGCCATAAAAAGTTAAGTAGTGCATGTGTGTGTAAAAGGAGTCTATAATACTCTGTACTTTTCACTCAAATTTGGATTTGAACCCAAAACTTCTCTAAAAATTAAAGTTTATTAATTAAAAAATAAAGTACTGATACATGCTGCAACATGGGTGAATCTCAAAAACATAATGCTAAGTGAAAGAAGACAGAACAAAAGGCCATATCACATCACACTGGGTGATTTCATTCATATGAAATGTCCAGTATAGACAACTCTATGAAACACAGTAGATTGGTGGTTGCCAGGGTCTGAGGGGGAGGGAAATAGGGAGTAACTTCTAACAAATATGGATTTCTTTCTGGAGTGTTGAAAATGTTCTGGAACTTGTGGCGATGATTGTACAGCCTTCTGAATACCTGAAACCCACTGAATTGTACACTTTAAATTTTAAGGGAATGCAAATTATATCTCAGGGTTGTTTTTTTTAATGTACAAAAAAGAACAGCACACTTTGATACCAGCCTCCATGCCTCAGCAGTAAGTGATAACGGAGAGATCGGAGGTGGATATGAATGTTGCGGCTCAAGGAGTAGCCCAGCTGTAGCCATGTGGGTGCACCATCTATTTCTGCCCCCACCCCCGCCACACCACACATACCCGTACGTGCTCTGAGTGGACATTGCCTCGCCCTTAATTCCAAGTGGCTCTGGTTTCAGACTTCTTTACATACTCACAAAGTGTACATAGGAACTCTTGACAATATTATTGAATGAAACAGAGAGTAGTAGCTCTAGCATATTTTCCCCTAGAAACCTATGCTTTACAAATGTCTGCCAAATGAACCTTCCTCTGTGCGCCTGTTCTTTACCATGTCAATTCTAGCTCCCCTTCCTATTTTTCAAAGTTCTCTGTACTCTATTCCTACCTTTCTTATCCAAAATTAAGTCACATGACTGAAACATTTATTTATTAATAACTTATAATCTAATCTTAAAACCCAGCCTGAATTCACAAATATGACTATTCTGTGGTGTTAGAATCTTATGGAGAGCTGTTCACAGTTCCTCAGGCCTCCCAGCATCCACTGCCTGTCCTTGCAAGTGGTGAGACCCTCTTTGAGTGACATGTGGCCTTTACAAAGGCAGTGTTGTCTTTTAAATATTAGTGTAACCGTACAAAGAACTAGGAAAAACGTGGGTAGTACCCAAACGTAAGTATACGGAATGTATATCTTTCCAGGGTCCCTCAGAGGAACTCTTCACTGGGGCCTAATGGGCATTCAGCAAGTACTTGTTTGGTTGAGGCATATTTTTTAAAATAGCAAGTTGTGTATGTTCACTGCATCTCGGCTTAATTCTATCAAGCTAAAAGATTCTCATATATTTTTATAGGCACTCATTATTAAAATCCTATTAGTGAGCCTTGATTTTCTCAGGTTTCAACTTCCTTGGTGAAATTCTAAATAAAATTTTTAATTTTTCTTAAAAGTTAGTTATTCTCATAAGCTTTCTTTTTGTCTTTTTAGACTATTAGACCCAAAAAGGATGTTGCCACCCATGCTGCTGTGCCTGTCAAAGCTACAAGACCCTTCAGCATTAAACATCAGCCCAGACATGCCATTATCCCAGGGTCCCAGAAGCCGAAGTTGGAGCCACCAACACTTCTGGGCAAAAGGCTGACTTCAGGATGTGTTCCTTCTCTCCCAAACTGTAAGCCTTCCAGCAACCGTCAGCAACAGCACAAAGCCGGAGCATCCTCTGGAGGGCTGTCGAGGAAAACTGTGGGGTCCCTTAATATACAGGAACCGAAAGCTGCAAAGCAGCAGGTGACAGGTCCAGGAAATACTGCACACGCAGACTCTGTGGACAATGTCCATGGTGAGTGTGAGTCCTCACACACCTTTCTGAAAAAGGTGGACAAAGAGAACTTGTCCCAAACTGTACTGGACTCGACGCCACATCCTCAGTTATGGACCAAAAGTGAGCCAAAGACTAGCTCTTATAATCAGACCAAGAGCATCGTGACCCCTAAACAAGCCTTGGGTAAAAGTTCATTGAATCGTGCTGTTCTGAAAGAAAGAGCTAATAAACAATTTGTTGGAGAAACTCAAACCAGGATTCTACCAGGAAAGTCACAGCAACTCCCTAGGGGAGCAGCTCTTGTGAAACTAGGAGGAAAACCCCCAAAGACAGTTCCCTCTCACTCTGTTCACACCCTTAGTAGGACGCAAGCATCAAAGAAACCAGGGGTCAAGGACCTGAAGGATATAAATATTAACAGGGGTAAATATGAAAGACCAGGTACAGCTAAGTTACAGTCACACGCTGCTACTGAACAAAAAGCAGAACATACCAGACCCAGGACATGCCCCAATCTACTGCAAGGAGGACCTGATCGCCTTAAGCAAGACAAGAAACCCACTCAACTTTGTTCTAGACCTCAGACGTCGTGTGTGCAGCAGAAATCCAAGGCTGTGAGCCAAAGGCCTGCCCTGGCTGTTGGCAACTTCACATCAGTCATTCCCAACACCCCAAGCGTAAGAGCCAAGGGGCAGAAACACAGCAGCAGCTGCCAACACAAAGCACGGACCCTGGACTCCAAGTTGAAAGGGGCTCTTCCCCAAAACCCCTTTCTAAACAAGACAGCTCCCAAAACTCAAGCTGGTGGCACGGCCGTAAATGGAAGAGGAGTCCCAAATGGGACCCAGACTCACCCGGATGTTAAGAAGAAGATCACAGCAGAGGATCGAAGGTATGTTGCTTTAGTTCCAAAATTGCAATTTAAGATGATTAGGCAAATTGACCACCAGGTGTACTTGGTCAGAAATAGGCCATAAATAATGGCTCCTGGGTTCCTCTTCACTTCAACTCTGAAAAAAGAATATTGGAAGCAAACATAGTAAGTAGTCTCTAACTTCCTGTGTGCTTGAAGCAGGATGGTTGAGTAAAGAATGTGGTTGCAGGTATAGATGACTCGCTCAAGCAGTCCCTTCAGGTTGAGCAGCAAGGGAAGAGGACAGGGAGGAGGTGGAGAGATGCTAGTCCTTTGTCAAGCAGACCAGAGGTTAAGTCCAGAAAAGCTATCAAAGAAAGAATGGGCAAAGTTTTGGAAAGTCAGTAAGACAGGAGGAGTAGTCATAGTTATGGTTACATGACTACATTTGTTAAAACACAGAACTGAACTCTTAAAAAGGTAAATTTTACTGCATGTTATTGAACACTTGTGTATTTTACCGGTAGGTACTGTGCCAGGACAGTCGGGATTTTTGCCTTCCTAGAGCTTGCATTCTAGTGGAAAAGACAGGAAGTCAACACATCCTATATAATAAAAGGCTAATATGCAATTTGACTGAACAGCAGAATGACCAGTTGCTATGACATGCACTGACCACCAAGGGACAGACACTCAACGCAGGAGCTGACCGCTGGTGGTCAGTGTGCTCCCACAGGGGGAGCACTGCTCAGCCAGAAGCCCTGAGCCGGGCTCGTGGCTGGTGAGTGTAGCAGTCGTGGCGGGAGCCTCTCCCAACTCTGCAGCAGTGCTAAGGATGTCCGACAGTCGACATCCCCTCAGGGCTCCCACACTGTGAGAGGGCACAGGCTAGGCTGAGGGACCCCCCAAGTGCACAAATTTTATGCACCGGGCCTTTAGTTGTTTAAATAAGACAGGATAATTTCTTAGTCAGAAAGGACTAAAGGCTGATTATGCCAGACCCCCGAGGCAGGGATGAGTTTGGGTCAAAGACTAAAGGACACCAGAAGACTAATAGAGCTTCTAAAGCAGTGGTTCCCAACCTTTTTTTGGCCATGCCTCACGTAAGCATTTCTAAAACCTGGTGCCCCTCACTGTGACATATAATTCTTATTATTCAAAAAGTGAACACTAGCCTAAACTGGTTTGGCTCAGTGGATAGAGCATCGGTCTGTGGACTGAAAGGTCCCAGATTCGATTCCGATCAAGGGCATGTACCTTGGTTGTGGGCACATCCCTGGTTGGGGGTGTGCAGGAGGCAGTTGGTCAATGATTCTCTCTCATCGATGTTTCTGGCTATCTATTCCTTTTCCTTCCTCTTTGTGAAAAATCAATAAAATATATTTTTTTAAAAAGTGAATGCCTGGTGGATTAGAAAACTATGGTACATCTACACAATGGAATACTACGCTGCAGTAAAAAAGGAGTTCACATTTGCAGCAGCATGGATGGAACTGGAGAGCATTATGCTAAGTGAAGTAAGCCAGTCAGAGAAAGATAAATATCACGTGATCTCAATCATTTATGGAATATAAAGAACAACATAAACTGATGAACAAAAACATTTCCAGAGACAGAGAAACATCGGTCAGACCGTCAAACCTAAGAGGGAAGGCAGGGGAGGGAGGAGGTAAGATATCAACTGAAGGAATTGTATGCATGCATATAAGCCTAACCAGTGGACACAGATAATGGGGGGGGGGGGGGAGGGGGGGGATACAGGGGATAATGGGGGATAAGGAAAATAAAATGTTAAAAAAGAAAGGGGGGGGGGATTATAAGGGATTCAAGTCAACATGGGGTAGCCAGATACTATCTTTTCTACAAGTTTATTTGAAACTACTGTACAAAGTGTAAATAAATTGATTCCTTTTTTCCTTTTTCTTAAAGAAGAGGGGGGAAAAAGTGAACTCCTATTCACATGGAGGAAGCCTAAAAGGCCATTAATTAGTTCTAAACAAGCTTCCACAGAACATGGCAGCCATGCAAGAGAAGAATGAAAGAGTAAAAGGAAGTTGAAGTGCTGAGGAAGAAATCACTAAGAAATTGTTTAAAAAATAATAATGTGAATGATATGAAAAATAGCAAATAAAGTTTCAAAACATATAATAGAGAAATGCATAAATATGTCGCAATATATATTTATATACTGTATATGAGGCCCCTAGAACCATAAGAAATGCAAAATATTCACTGTTAACTCACTCTCGAATTCCGCCCCCCTTTAAAAGTCAAGTTGTCCCCCTCCCCCGTGGGGCATGTTCTAGAGGTAGGGGTGGGAGGGGGAGTGGTGTGCCATAATCTTGGAGAGGCTGGCAGAACTCAAGTTACCCTGCCATTCGCCATAGGAAACGTTTTGAACTTTATTCCTGGTGATGATCAATTTGGCTTACATTTTAAAGATCACTCTAGATATTTATTCACAGGATAGACTTGTTAAGGGTTAAAATGGAATCAAGAAAGGAGATGAGCCCTAACCGGTTTGGCTCAGTGGATAGAACATTGGCCTGCGGACTCAGGGGTCCCAGGTTCGATTCCGGTCAAGGGCATGTACCTTGGTTGTGGGCATAACTCCAGTGGGGGGTGTGCAGGAGGCAGCTGATCAATGTTTCTAACTCTTTTCCTCTATCTTCCTCTCTGTAAAAAAAAAAATCAATATAAATATATATATATATATATATATTTTTTTTTTTTTATTTTTTTTTTTAAGAGAGAGAGAGATGAGTTAGGAGGCAGCTGCAGCATTTCAGGCGGAAAGGGGCAGTAAAGTGGTCTAGGATGGTGGAGGTGGGAGCGGTACTGTCCATATGATGGTGTGAGGATGTGGAAAAAGAAAGTACCGCTCAAAGACAGCTCCTAGCTTTCGGCCCTCACAATTGGATGGATAGGGACACTGTTAGAGATGCAGGGACAGATCTAGAGATGAAAATGGAGCATAGTTTCCGAAAATATTAAATTTGAAATGCCTGCCAGACATCAAATAAAAGCTATCAATCAGGCTGTGGGTTTTACAAAGGTTGGGGCTGTAAGGAGAGATCTGGACTGAAAGGTACATTTGTGAGTTCTGATCTAGTTATAATTTAAAGAAGCTAGCGAGTCTACATCCACACACAGGCCCACACGTCTTGGTTCCTCCCCAGCAGCAGTCTGTCGGCTGCTCAGAAGGAGTGGAGATTGTGAAAAGTGGGGGAGAGCGAGGATTAGGACTTGTCATCTTCTTTTGAAAAAGAATCCTGAAATGATTGGTCTTTTTTAGAGTAAAGGGAGTCGTGTGCGGTCAGGAGCAGCTTCAGGAGCGGAGCAGGTGGATCACTTTGAGGGGCAACGCCCTGTTGAAAGCATATGCGGTGTGTTGAGTCTGGTCAGAGGCAGATATCAAGCTTGTGGTAAGAGAAATGGAGTGCTGAGTTAGTGAGCTCAGAGATTAAAGTCAAGTGTCAGAGTTGGCACACAAGTAAAATGAAAGTTTTCAGAGAAAAATCATGTATTATCTTAATGTCAAGGGATATGAAGACTGACGTCCTGGCCACCTCTCATCCTAGTAACGCAGCTGCCTTCCCAGGAGGGCCAGCTGCTGCTGCCATTGCCCGTTTGTAAGCTGCTTTTAATTCCAGGTTCCTGGCTTTGTACTTGAAGCTGTTCGGTGATAGTGCTCAAATCCATGCCTAGCATATACTTTGAAGCTTGACCATGTACCCAAAATCCTGAAACCACTCCTCCCCTCTAACTGCGTAACAGGAGACAGCTGGAAGAATGGCAGAAATCTAAGGGGAAAATGTACAAGCGGCCTCCAATGGAACTTAAAACAAAAAGAAAAACAATAGAGGAAATGAATGTTTCGTTCTGGAAGAGCATGGAAAAAGAAGAGGAAGAAAGGAAAGCACAGCTTGAACTGTCCAATAAAATTAACAGCACTCTGACCGAGTGTCTGCAGCTCATCGAAGAGGTGAGTGAGGAGGGTAATCTCCAAAGCTTTGACCCCCAGACATTGTTCTTAAATAAAGTGTTGGGAGGTAACCTCTTGTCTAAACAGATTTCATTACTCGCTTTGGGGAAGAGTTTTGTGTGTATCTTTTCAGTTTTGTCTGTGGTTGTTAGTCTGTTTAGGGTTTGTATTTCTTGGGCCAACTTTACTAATTTTGTGCCTTTTATTTAAATCAAACTTGTTAAAGAGTTCTCTATTAATCTTTTTAAAGGCCATCTTTTGAATTGTATTGATTATTTTTCTCTTTTATCAATGCCTACATCTTATTTTTTATGTTTATTGTTCTTTTTCTAGTCTTTTTATTGAAAGTTTGGACCATTTAATGCTACATTTTTTGTCTCTGAATTAGGCTTCAGGTTTGATAGGTAATGTCCTTTATCAAAGTCGAGTCAGAAACACAGAAACCACACCAGCTGTTGTAATAGGTAGAATGTGGTGTCAGGATTGGTTTCACGGAGTCTTATGTGAATTCCCTAGAAGCAGTCACTAAGGAGAATTTGTGTGAAAGTAATTTGTTAGGAAGAGGCTCCCAGGAAAACAAAAGGGAGTGGGATGTGGGGCCAGAAAGGGAAGGAGGCCAAGCAGAGTCCACGCGGGTGACTGGCACAGTCCCACAGGAAGCTCGAGGGACAGTGCGAGCCGGGCATCTCAGAGTCGGTCCTGATCAGGGGCTGCCCCGGGGGGACAGAAAGTCCCAGGCACTTGTGACTCTGGCACATACTAAGAGGTGCTGGTGCCGGCTCTTGGACATGACAGCGCTCTGTGAGCATGTGTGCACAAAGATGGTGAAGGGATCATCAGAGAGATATTGGTGTTGCAGCCATAACTCTAGGTCCAGGAGAGCATCGTGTTGGGGGTACAGACCTAAAAGGAGAGACAAACCCGGGTGGGACTGGGACTCTCGCTCTAAAGAGGCAGGCTGCCCAGCAGAGGTTGGTGCCACCCAGCTGGACAAGGCCCAGTAAGGCTGGTCAGACCTTGAGAAAAGGCTGCTTCCCCATTGGTGTGGGCAGGGTTTGTGAATACAGGAAAGGGGGTGGGGGGTAGAAACAGTTGCTGCTGCCAGGGTCAGAGACCGTTGTTGTGTGAGGAAGGCAAAGAGGAAGAAGAGGTCCCCTCCCTGCCCCCCCTTTAGTTTCTCCCATCGCCCCACACTGGCAGAGCCCAGTAGGGAGCTGTTGTCCGCTGGTGGTTTACAGAACTCTAGCCCCAGGGTCACAAAGACAAGAAGAAATGAAGGATTTGGAGCAAAGACACCATAGCGGAGTAACCTTGTGTTTTTCTTTTTGCTCTTTTCTAAAAGGTTTGAGACTTCCATGTTTAACAGGTCTTTAACTCCAGAGTTATCTTCAAAAGTATCCTTTAACTTCCAGATGTATTAATTTTTTTTCTTGGATATTTTAATTTTTAACATATTGCATAGAACTTGCTGACATTTTCTTTCTGGCCTTAGTTTGATCAGTTTTGGTAAGTGTTGCAGAAGTGTTTGAAAAGAAAATATATTCTCTGTTGAATGGAAAATTCTACATGGGTATCCATTAAAACAAACTTAGAAAATATTAAAAACACAATTATTTGTATTTGTTAGTTCATTTGTTGCTTTCCAAAAGAAATATGCCAGAGTCTCTCACTGGTACTTTGATTCATGATTTCTCTATGTATTTCTGTCAAATTTTACTGCCTAATTTTTAAATTAGATTTATTGGGGTAACATTGTTATATTATTTATATTATATATATATATATATATATATATATATATATATATATATATATAAAATTATATATATAACATATATAAACTTCAGCTGTACAACTTTATAACATGACATCTGCGTGCTCCATTGTGTGTTCGCCACCCAAAGTCAGTCTTCCCTTTGCCGTGTTCTCCAGTTCTCTTGTTAAGTACATAAAGACTCATGACTTGCTTTCATTTTCCTTCTGTCTTGTGTTAATCTTGCCACACCTGCTTTTTGTTTCTGTTAGATTTTGTAGGGTAAATCTTTTTCCAGCCCTCATATGAATGCATGCAGTTGAATTTTTTTAACCAAATCTGGAATTCTTTGCTTTTAAAAAGCACATTTTGCCCACACACATTTATTGTAATTACTCATATGCTTAAACTTACATCTGTCATTTTATTTTATAATTCAATTTATATTCATTCTTTTTTCTTTTCCCTCATTTCTGTGTTTGATTTAATTTACCTTTTTCCATAAAGAAAGCATATACATTAAAATCACAAAAGATAGTGGTAAGTGTGGGTTCAAACATGGTGTGCAATTTACATGTCATATTTTTTATAGTTTCTTTTGTTCCGTCTTCTATTTGAATTCTCACATTTATTCACTGGTTACTTCGTGATCTTCATGAGCTTTCTGAGTCCTTACGCTTGTGAAGATGTCATTATTTCACCCACATACTGAAATCAGAGTTTGGCTGGGGAAATTTCTAAATTCAGATTGTTTTCCCTGGAAGATTTGAAGTTACTATTTCATTTTGTTTCTTGCATCTAGGGTTGTTGATTTATTAAAGTTTGTGTCAATCTAATCCATGTTCCTCTATAGAGGTGCTTAAGGTTTTCTTTTTATCGTTTGTTTTCTAGGTATAGTTTTCTGAGTAAGGACCTCTCAGTCTGAGCACGTTTCCTTGATCATCTCTTGGAAATTTTCGTCTACAACTGCTTTGAGTGTGTGCTCAGCTTTCTTCTCTCTGTTTTTCCGTCTAGAAGTTCTCTTTGGCGACAGTGGAATTCCTGAATAATAGACATATCCTCCAGAACTCTTACCTTTTCTTGTCATACACTCCCCATTTCTTTGTTGTTGCATTGGATTCTGGGAGAATCCCACACCCAAGTTTTCAGCTCACTGTTTATTCTTCAGCAGCATTCGAGCCACCGTTCTGCCCTTGTGTTGATTCTCTTCCATAGCAGCCCATTCTGGTTTCATGAAAGCAATATTCTCACACCGCCCTGAAGATACTAACTGCAATACTCTTAACACTTAGTCATCTTCCCTCCCTCAGCTGTTTAGCTGCAGTGTCTGTCCTTCTGGGTGGTGGGTTTTATGCCTCCTCGTGTAGTGTGGGTGATCTTGACTATGAGCTGACCTCTGTGTCCCCCCCTCCCCTCCCCCATCTCACAAGGAGTAGAAGGTGCTGCCTGCCTGAGCACACCGGTACCTGCGCCTGCTCCTCCTGGTCCACTTCTGTGCCCTGCTCTGGGTATGGGCAGGAGGGCACCAAGCCAGTGAGGCTACTTTAAAGTTCCTTTTTGTGGAACTTAACCCTCTTTCATATATACCTGCATAGATCCCCAAAACACACACATGCACACCTCTAGAACTCTGGCACACCTGTGCCTCTGTTAGTCATATGGAAATTATGGTCACTATTCAGTGTTCACAGTGTTTTGGATGTTGATTACTCGGTTTGGTTTGGTTTGGTTTGGTTTGGTTTGGTTTGGTTTGGTTTGGTTTGGTTTGGTTTGGTTTTACACCCCATAAAGATGTAGAACATATTTCTTATTTCAGCTAAAATAAACATTTTCTTGTTTGTTTGGGTTCATGTAACTCTTAAAATTTAATAATCAATGTCAAAACTCATTGAAATGTGTCAACTTGGTAAAATTGAAATGTTTTTAAAGTTAAAAAATTATTATTGATCAGACTGATTGCTGCCTAACTGCTATGTTAATAATAGGAGACGTGAGTAACAGTGAGATGGTAATCATTTCCTCTGGGTATTTTTTTTTCCTAGGGTGTACTTTCTAATGAGGTATTTGCCATATTGTCCAGTATTCCTGAGGGTGAAAAATTTGCTAAATTTTGGATCTGCAAAGCAAAGTTCTTGGCAAGTAAAGGCACCTTTGATGTTATTGGACTGTACGAAGAGGCCATAAGAAATGGGGCAACAGTGAGTATCTGTCTTGGGTGGGTGAATTCTCTCATATGAGTCCTATTGTTTGCAATATGGTAGTTTATATTACATTATATATGTAATGTAACTTCTAATTCACTTCATAAAGTTATACATAGAATGCGAAGTTCAGTATGTCCTTTATGAACATTTTATTAAAATATTTATGCTTGTCCAGCTAGCGTGGCTCAGTGGTTGAGTGTCAACCTATAAACCAAATGATCATGGTTCTGTTTCCGGTCAGGGCACATGCCCGGGTTGAGTGCTCGATCCCCAGTAGGGTGCATGCAGGAGGGATCAATGATTCTCATCATTGATGTTTCTCTCTCCTCTCCTTTTCTCTCTTAAGTCAAAAAAATATATATTTTTTAAAAATATTTATGCTGTGTAAACTAACAGAGTCACTTTTCTTTGTCTCATGTAGTACTTATCATTAAATATGCACTAATGGAAAGAATTAGTATAACAGGTTATAAAATCACATCAGTTTTCAATTCTTATAAAGTCATACCTCACCATAAAGAACCTACACATATGCTAATTCCAACACAGCAATATGTATAAATCAGTAACTCAGAGCCATTGTATGAAATTCCTTTTAATTGTAAAACTACTATCTCTATATAATTTTTAATAAAAATATCAAATAGTTTTATAGCTCTTTACTTGCATGTTGCTTTTTGGGTCATCATATATTTATTCTACATACCTTTTTCATGATTGTTCAGAATCAGAGTTGTACATGCCGATAGTTTAAATAGTCAAATAGTTTGACAAGGTTCTTTCAATAAGGCTTCTGCTCCCCTTGCCTCCCTTTTCCAACTTCCCAGAACAAATTGATTATTTTTATATTTACCTCTATAATTTCAGATAACATGCTTATATTGCTATTACCTGATTTTTTAGTTTTAGACATAATTGTGGACTTACAGAGGAATAGGATTTAACCTCTTTCATACACACCTGCACAGACCCCAACACACACATATTCCTATGACTCGGGCATACTTGTGTCATCCTTCATGCTTCCTTCCATTAGAGTTATGGGAATTGTGGTCACTATTCCATATTCCGTTCATTGTTATAAATGTGTTAGAAATATATGAATACATTGAGCCATGTACTGTATACTATGGTTACTTTGCCTTTCAAATACAACTTTCTACTTTTCCTCAAATTGTTTGGTTTTCAGAGTGTTTATTGTATAATTGATTCACACACTTTTCTCTAATTGTCTAAATTTCTTTATACTTTCAAAACGTCTGACACTGTATTTATTTCTTTTTCTTTGAACCCTTTCTCCCAGCCTCTTCTGATCTGTCCCAGTCTCAGCAGGTTAACTTGACCCCAGTCCTCATGAACTATAGTGGGAGTCCTCTCACCTTCACTGTCAGATCCCCTTTATGTCCTTACATCTCAGTTCCTAAAAAACATGTCGTTTACTTCTTCCTGCATTGTCTGTCCTTTTTCAGTGCTTTCTCCTCTCTCTCTCTCTCTCTCTCTCTCTCTCTCTCTCTCTCTCTCTCTCGTTCATTTCGTTTTGTTTTCTATTGCTCATTAAAAGCTCTACTCAGATGCTAGTGAAACTGGGCTGTTGGCATATGAGGTGGGTTTGAAAAGGCCTGGGCACATGGGTGGAGTTTTACCATAAGTAATCTAGCTAGGTCAGTTGGTTAAAGACCCTCATTATCGGTAGTTTTGAGTCCTTCCTCTTAGACAATCATCTTCTCTAGAGAAGACTTCTCCAGTTTCCTTCTGGGAGCCAGGAACAGGCCACCAGTGTTGTGGGGAGAGAGAGTGGGATTCTTGAGCTTCAGCAGGAAACTGTCCTTTATCCCTTCCTTTCAGTAGGCACCCCACTTTCAGTCTTGTAGGATGTTCCCCGTGGACCTGGCGAAGGCCCCCACTGTTGGGAGTGGGGCGCAGTCACCAGGCTGTATGGAACTCAGAGTGCAAAGTAGACTGGGAGACAGATGTTCAGAGTCCTCCTGAGCCTGCCCACCCATTCCTGGCCTTCCCGGGACCCTGAGGCTAGATCAGGTGGTTTCTTGGCCATACTGCCAGCTTCAAAGTCGGCTCTTTCAAGTTGATCCATTTCTTCCTTCTACCTTCCAGCTTCCAAAGTCTTGTTGCTTTTTCTCCTTCCTGTTTTTTATGGTTATTGCCTCCTTTTAATCCCTTTCTTTTTATCAGTTTCAAGGAGAGTTAAAAATAAATGCATTTCCAATTCATCATCTTTAACTAGAAGCCTATAAAAACATGAAAGACACCTGATGAAAGTTTTGTGTAACTCAGGCTCTTTGCAATGTATTCTTTACATTTCTTCCCATCTTTAAGCCTACAGCATTTTAGATTCTATAAAAATGTATGGATAGCTTTGCCTTTGTGTTCTGTTACCAGGCCATTCCTATAATTTATTTGATACAGAGTCCAGGTCAGAAAACCAGCCTCCTATGAGGATGTGAAGTTCATTTGTGATGGTCTGCCTTAAGGCTTGGCTTGCCTACTTTGGAAAAGGAAGACTCTCTCAGCTAATTTTAAAGAAAATTACCTTTTTGTAATGCTTTTAGGTTATATTACTAAATAAAAGATGAAAGAAGAGAAAGGCTGGGAGAAAACTGTCCAAAGTGCTGATAACTAAAGGCTGTAATTGGGTGATGAGACTATGGGTGATTTCCTTTTTTAGGTTTGACTTATTGTTAACTTTTCTTTTTAATGAGGTATATGACTTTTATAATAAAAAAACAAAATTAACTAAGCCAACTCTAAAAATGTATGCCATGTTTTTTGTGTGGCTATCTTTATATCTTTGGGCCAGAATCTTTATATGGAACACATCTTTAATGGGATCATATAAGTCAATAAGAAAATTAAATTGTTTTAGATAAATTTTATTATAGACAATTTTCCATCAACCCATCTCTCCATTAAAGTCGAGCATGCCACCATTTAACCGACATTTTCTTTATTCTTATATTTTTCCATGAAGCTATATGTCTGAAATTTTTAAATGTTATTTATATTTAGACAGATAAAGAAAATATTTTTATTATAAAAAGTTTACTTGATGTTACACAAAGTTTCTTAGATCATTTTTTCATGAATGTTTTAATATTGTTCATGTCTTTTCTTTCTTCCTTCCTTCCAGCCAATACAAGAGTTGCGGGAAGTTGTTCTTAATATTTTGCAAGAACAAAACAGAGCCAGAGACGGTACTGTGTTTTGTATCTAAATTCACTCCCTTTAGCCCTACAAGTACAAGTCCTTGAGGATCACGTGGGGGTAAAAGAAGTCCTGAAATGCCTCTCGCCCTTGGTTTCCGCAGCCTGGCCCTCTCAACCAGTATCGTTGATACTTATCGATTTATTTTGGTTGTTACAAGTAAATAAACTTCTCAGCACTGAGCATCCTGGATGAGTGTCCTGCTTCCCCAGAGTCCTAGGTTAGAGAAGACAAATAGCTTTTTTGAGGCAGAAGGGAGAAATGTCAGCAGGGGGGACATAGAGATATCTGCAATAGTGTCAATAAAAAAAAAAGAGAGAGAGAAAGATGCCTCAGCTCAAGTCACATGTTTAATCATAACAAACCCACCAACACTTACATCCAAATTCACATTCCCTCCAAAAATAGCCTTGGCAGGACTCTGCACCTCGCTAAGCATTCCTGTTATGGGTCAGAAGCTCTAGAGGGCTCTTCTGGGAGAAACGTGCAGGTACAGTGAGTGGCACGTTATTGTTGCTTGTCATCTTTGTTATATGAATGGAGAACCAGGTGGTCTAATCCATTCAAGCTACCTTCAGAAGATAAAATGGATTGTTTTTATGAAATTAGAAGGTAATAAATCTTTATCCTTTAAGAGTAGAATTAACTTTGGGGAACAAGTCATGTGAAATTACAGCTACTAACGCATTACTTTGGAGAATGAGGTTACAGAGGAGATTGTTCAGTGGCACTCTCACTGGGAATGATGCTAAAATTCAAATGTTTGTGTATAATATATGACAGTATTCAAAGAGATGAAAAGAGGAGATAGGAATCCATGTCTTATACTAGTTCACCCTTATTGAACTTTCTTAGGGTCTCAGCCTCCAGTCACAGTTTTTGCCTGTCTCAGTCTAATTTCCTTCTTTTCATTTTGGTTGTTAAGGTTGGGCTATCATGCAAATTGAGTTAACACAAGACATTTTTCACCCACTGTCCAAGGTGATAGCCATATGGTCATCCTGGGTAAGGAGGGAAGTTAACCCCAGTGAGTCAAGAACATTAACCCAAGGTGTGGTATAGGCTAAAAGGCCATTGATTAGTCCCTAGGAAAGCTCTCTGGAGAGTGAATAAGAGACTGGGGTGGGGCCATGTTTAGGTACCCATCCTCCAGTGGGGGCAGAAGAGGGGTCAAGCGGCAGCCTGAGGAAGCCGGGCACTGCTGCAGGGCTTAGCAGCAAGCCTGGCGCGAGTCCCCCTTCAGAGCAGCTTCCCTGTCTTCATGTCGGGGGTCCATAAGGAAGTCACCGTATAGGTTACAATGATTTCATTGTATTGATTTTGGATAAGAACTAAATATCTAAATCTTGCTTTCCTTCTTAACCTTGTGTACACAGGAATTACCTCTGAATCTTTGGTTGCCGGAACTACTATAGCATCCATAGAAGAGCTGGCCAGGGACATAGAATCTGGAAGAAAGTCTTGTGTTTCTGCAAAAGAGAGAGAGCAGGTTCCAGCAACACCCCAAATAACCGAGGCAGAAGGGGATAGGCACCCCGGTATCAAATTACAGGTCGCCCCCATCCCCAGGTAAGCACTCTCTGAAGCAGGCTTTGTGCTCACAGGTCCAGTTCTACTCCACAGATCTAAGCACCGTCAGTGTTTCCACATCTTCAGCCTCATGAAAGATGAGGCAGTCTGTTCCATTCTGGGCATTGAGCGAAGGGGCTGAGGGGGGGGGGAGGGGGCCTGGAACGGACTGAGAGAACTGGCCTGCAGTGAGGGAGGTGCTGGAGGCATGAGGGTGTGGGAGTGGGTTTCTCCTTCCTCTTCACCCTCTGGTCTTGCACTTGTAGATCCTACCTTCCTCTCCTGCCCGCCTGGCACAGACTGGGGGAGAGGGGACACAGTGCCAACAGGGGCAGCCTCTGCAGCTGTGCGGAGAGGGGCAGTGAGCAGCCCCATAAAAGCAGGGAGGGCGGTTGGGTGTGTACTGGTCACAGACTGCTCAGAGTATCTGTTGGCTTTTTAACAAGTGTAAGTTTAAGGCAGACTCCATAGTAATTTAAGGGATTGTGTCAGGTTATCAGTGTCATTTTCTGAAACATTTATGTCACATCAATCTCTGTTCATGATCTGAGAGCAGATGGACTCCACCCAGTTCATTCTAACAATCAGAAAAGGGCCATCTTAGGACGAGAGCTGCTCTAGACAGAACAATCAACCTTCACTGAAATATCGTGTCTTATAAATAGAATAAGAAAAAAATAAGGACAAAGTGGAATTTCAAAAGAAGTGATAAAGTTCTGAATTCCTCTCTTGTCTCTCAGAATAAGTGGGATGCCGGAAGTGCAGGACATGAAGCTGATCACTCCTGTGCGGCGGTCAGCGAGGATCGAGTGCGCCGTGTCCCGCTACCCGGAGATGCTGCAGGACCATGACTTAGTGGTGGCTTCTCTTAGCGAGCTGTTAGAAGTGGAAGAAACAGAGTGTTTTGTATTCCGTAAAAACGAGGCTTTGCCTGTAACATTAGGGTTTCCAACTCTTGAATCATAATTTCTTGAACCTCCATGAGACGAGAAATGCCCTCGTCCAGCTGACCTGGGGAAACTCACGGACACAGAACAGGGCTTGGAAAGTAACTTGCAAGACTCGCTCTCAAATTGTCTGTCTCACACAGGACAGCCTTGGCCTGCTTGTATAAGGTGGTTGTTTGCCAGTTTTACAGCATCCAGAAATGCCACTCCATTGAGCATGAATTTACCCCACAGTTATGGTAAGGACATGCAAGGTTGGCGCCACAGTAAGGCAGACCTTCCTTCCTGCATCCACCTTAGTCCTCCCAGCGTGGACGGTCTGAGCGTAGGTCATGTGGGACGTGACAGGCCACCTGGTCAGATCCCCTCATTTTACAGATGAATTTATACTCACCGTGCCTTTGCTCGGAGATCATAAATGATTTACGTATGACCTTTGCCTTCTGTCACCGTGACCTTGTGACGAGGGGCCGTCCTTTCTCTGCCAGGTCTCCTAGTGAAACAATCCTGGATTGCTATGTTCGTTGGGTTTGTTATATCCAGACCTAATGTTTGCATTTGTTATTCAAAATGCTTTAAGTAAAAGCACAAATGGGAGCAGATGGGAAGGGGACGCTTGCTTTTGCACTTCAGTTCTTTGCTCTGTAGGGAAAACCCCGCCTGAGAAGGCGGTGTGAGACTCCAGGAGTTGCCTTTTCTTCCTTCTGAGCAACTGCTCTCGGGAAGGTAAAATCCAAATCACTGTAAATATAATGTAGAGAACCTGGTTCAACATAGCTTTCTTAATATTTAAGTATTAACACACACAAAAAAAAACATTAAATGTTGTTTATTCCTTCTTCACTTATCTTGTTTATAACAAACAGTGATGAGGGTGTGGCCTAGAAAATTAGTGGTTTGCTGAGGAACCACCAATAGGCTGCTCCAGAGGCATACGGGACCTGGATTACCCTGGAGAGCTGACCTTGATCAGGGTCTGACCATCAGCCACATCCAGGAATCACGCTATTCATTGTGAGAAGCAGATCCATCTCTAGGTCAGATTTATAACAACAAGGTTCATGAAAGTGAGCTGTAACGGCCGCAGTGCGGATAGACCAAGGAGCAGATTGTTACCACAGCCAGCCTTTCCTCCCTGTAGACAGAATCGCTTTATCTGTGACACACCAAATTACTAGGGATCACAAAATCTGAAAATGGGAGTTATTTTTCCAGGTTCTTTGTCCTCAGGCCCTTTCAGCATTCCCTACCCCAGGAGGAAATTCTAAGAGTTGATTTTTGTAGGTTCAGATACTGAACATATTACAGCACCTTTCCAGAAAAGCAGGACCTAGGGTCTTTCCTGCTAAAATGCTTCTTTCTACGCATGATAAGAATCTAGTGTTGAAAGGACCAGGAATACCTGCCTGGGTTAGCGCAAAGTCAACCCGGGAAGAAGGAAAGGCCTTGGGCTCCAAACCTGAAATGCAGATGTGAAAAATGACTGAGCGCTCGGAGCACATGGCCTGTTGCCCCTTATTTATCTTCAGACGTTTCCAAGAGTGTTCCTTGTTTATCCACAGAAAATGCCATCAGTGAGCTGTGTCAAAAGTCCGTCTGTGTTGCCGAAACCGATTTGGCTCAGTGGTAGAGCGTCGGCCTGCGGACTGAGGGGTCCCAGGTTCGATTCCGGTCAAGGGCATGTACATTGGTTGTGGGCACATCCCCGGTGGGGGTTGTGCAGGAGGCAGCTGGTCGATGTTTCTCTCTGGTCGACATTTCTAGCTCTCTAGCTCTCTCCCTTCCTCTCTGTAAAATATCAATAAAATATATTTAATTAAAAAGAATATGGCCGTCTGTCATTTCAAATGCAGGGACACTCATTCTAAGTCTCCATATATTCCAGCTGCACCACCAACAAGGGACAGTGACATCAGAACAAGGCAGGCCAGGGCTGAGTACCACACAGAGCAGTTCCTACCAAAATAATGATCATAGTTTTTCAGATGTGTGTGTATGTTTTTAATGTTCTTTCTTGTTAATCCTCACCTGAGGATATTTTTCCCGTTGATTTTTAGAGCAAGTGAAGGGAGGAGAAGAGAGAGAAACATCAATGTGAGAGAAATCAATTGGTTGCCTCCTGCATTCGCCCAGACCAGGCCAGGGATGGAGCCTTCAACCAACGTATTTGCCCTTGACTGGAAGCAAACCCGCAACCCTTCAGTCCGAGGACCAAAGCTCTAACCACTGAGCAACTAAGTAGGGTATGATCACTTTTTTAAAAAATATATTTTTATTTCAGAGAGAAAGGGAGAGAGATAGGAACATCAATGATGAGAGAGAATCATTGATCAGCTGCCTCCTGAATGCCCCCTATTGGGGATTGAGCCCACAACCCAGGCATGTGCCCTTGGCAAGAATTGAACCTGGGACCCTTCAGTCTGAAGGCCAATGCTCTATCCACTGAGCCAAACCAACTAGGGTACAATCATGTTTTTAAAGCATATGTATAACTTCTCATATGTATTGATGCACCAAGTTCAAAGATATCTGAGCTATCGCATTTACTGTCTTCCTAATGACCTGGAATGAGGTCCTCTACAGCCAATCATGTATCATTATGTGCACAGAAATTTTTTAAAATAGTTCTTTACTGTTGAAAATATTACATATGTCCTCCTTAACCCCCTTTGACGGCCCCTAGCCTGTGTCTTGGCCCCAGGCCCTCACTGCCTCATATATGTATGGCCTCATCTGTGTTTATGGACCATGCATTTATGCATGCAAGGTCCTTGATTGATAACCTCCCACCCACCCACCTTCCCCCACCTTCCCTCTTAGATTCTGTTCCATGCTTCCTGCTCTGGATCCACTCTGTTCATCAGTTTATTTTGTTATTTAGACTCCACATATGAGTGAGATCGTGTGATACTTATCTTTCTCTGCCTGACTTATTTCCCTTAGCATGATACTCTCCAGGTCCCTCCAGCTATCTTCAAGGGTGAGAGATTCTTTTTTTACTGCTGCATAATATTCCATGGTATAAATGTGCCACAGCTTTTTTATCCACTCATCTGCTGATGGGCACTTGGGCTGTTTCAGATCTTAGTTATTGTAAATTGTACTTCTATAAACAGGGGGCACATATATTCTTTCTGATTGGTATTCTAATTGGATATATTCCTGGAAGTTGGATCACTGGGCCAAATGGCAGTTCCATATTTAATTTTTTGAGGAAATTTCATACTGGTTTCCATAATGGCTATACCAATCTGCATTCCCACCAGCAACTTCACCAACATTTGTCATTTGTTGATTTATTGATAAAAGCCATTCTGACAGGTGTAAGGTGATACCTAATTGTCATTTTAATTTGCATCTCTCTGATCAGTGACTTTGAGCATTTTTCATGTCTCTTGGCCATCTGTATGTCCATTTTGGAGAAGTGTCTATTTAGGTCCTTTGCCCAATTTTTAATTGGATTATTAGTCTTCCTTCTGTTAAGTTGTATGAGTTCTCTATATATTTGGATATTAACCCTTTATCAGATGTATCATTGCCAAGTCTGTTCTCCCATACAGTGGGCTCCCTTTTCGTTATGTTGATGGTTTCTTTTGCTGTCCAGAAGCTTTTTATTTTTATGTAGACTCATTTTTTTTTCTCCTTAGTTTCCTTTGCCCTAGGAAATGTATCTGTAAACATATTGCTATGAGAGATGTCTGAGGTTTTTTGTTTTGTTTTAAATATATTTTATTGATTTTTTACAGAGAGGAAGAGAGAGGGATAGAGAGCTAGAAACATCGATGAGAGAGAATCACCAATCAGCTGCCTCCTGCACACCCCCTACCGGGGATGTGCCCGCAACCAAGGTATATGACCCCGACCGGAATCGAACCCGGGACCTTTCAGTCTGCAGGCCGACGCTCTATCCATTGAGCCAAACCGGTTTCGGCGATGTCTGAGGTTTTGCTGCCTATGGTTTCTTCTAGGATTTTTATGGTTTCATGACTTAAATTTAGAAATACTATTTTTAAAAGAAGCTGCCCCTGCTGCATTGGGCACCACTTCTTGTGCGGTCTCCTGCCTCTGGGGTCCATCTGCCCTCCAAGTGACCCAAAGCACCTCATGGCATCCCGGAATCCAGACACTGTGATGAGGGCCTGGCACCCCCTTGCTATATCCCCTGTTAAAATACCAGGATGCAAAGATTGGGCCAACCCAGGGCCCAAAAATGGCTACTTGTGGTATCCTGGTAGATATGATTGGCGAGTATGACCCTCAGGCACCATATGGCCATCACCAGAGGTCATTCCCAGAGACCATGAGCTCCCCGTCCCCTGGGAAGCCGTGGCCGACCCAGCTGAGCGGTGTGGACTCATCTACCTGCATCAACACAAATTGTGGGCCCAGATGCTGAGTAGTAAAGAACACAGTAGGGTGGGCCCCTTCTCCGACAAGATGTAGGAGAACTTTGTGGAGGAGGTGGATGCCCTGGGAGAAGGGACAGCCTCCATGTGCGCTGACCACTAAGCTGTGCCAGGGGTGCTGGCTTAATCACATCAGAACCAGCCCAACCAACACACTGAGGCCGGGCTCAAGTGGGCAATGCATCTGGTTCAAGAGGAGTTTCTGCAGAGACTAGTCTACCAGCACAGCTGGCGGCCAGCACAGGTCTGGGTGGAAGAGGCCTCGGCCCGGAGATCCAGGTGGACCCAACAGAACTAGCAAAAGGTGGCTGTCCCTGGTGGGAGCATCTCTGTCACCTGGAATCTGGGCTGTCACCCCTGGTGACCATCGCCTTTGTTATCTACGGTGACCAGGCTGGACAGTGGCAGGTACTGTGTGCCCAAGGAGCTCCATCTGGTCCACGTTTAGTCTCTGTCCAGAAGACCCCTCTGCTGGATGGGATGGGGAAGTAGCTCCGCAAACTGGAACCACCAGCTAAAGGGAACCTATGAGAGGGACACTAAACAGCCCCAGGATGCCTGGGTAGCCAGGGAGCCAGCCTGCCATGACAGCGGGGATCTCAGCTCCATGGATGAGGGGGTGGAAGCAGGACCCCCATTCTCATGGTTCTGCCACCTCTCCCAGGACAGGTGTGTCTGTCAGATGGTCCAGCCGAAAGGGGGCTGGAGGGGGCCAGGCCCGGCTGAGCACAACTGTGGGTCTGCTCTGGCCTTAGAGCCTTGACTCTTGGGCCCATCGGGCCCAATGCCCAATTAAAAGTATTTTAATTTCCCTTTTTCTATCCTAAATTATTGTCTATCATCTTTATAATTTAAAAAAAAATAAATATATCCTCTCTGTAACATAGAAGAAATAAAAAGTAACTTATAATAAAATAGTATGTTTCTATGTAAATACTCAGGAATGACTACACTGGAAGACAAAAGAGCTCCCACAATTCTCCAAAATGCCCCCTAGGCTGACAGCCCTCCCCTGGGAACGCTCATTCTAGCCACTGTGGCCCCAAATGGCGGAACTCAGCCACCGCCAAGTGGCTCCTCCCAGCTCTGCTGTGCAAGAAGCCACCTGCTGCCTCCAGCCACTCACCCTCTGTGGCAGGAAAGGAGCCAGGAGGCGGGGTCCAGGTGGGCCAATTCTTGCTCTGTGACCACCTCGCGGGGCATCTGCAGGGCCAGATGGAGAAGATCCATCAGTAAGGCCTTCCGAGGTCCTCAGTGATCATGACCCCACGCCGGCCCTTGCCCACAGTGCAGCTCCCAGCCCAGCGAGGTGGCAGATGGACCCGGCGGGGAAGGGGTGGTCCAGAGAAGGAGGGCGCGGCAGATGGGGGCAGCATGTTATAAACACCAGTTTCTTTAAATGTTGCATCCACTCCCTCAGATGCCTTTTGTTTTTCTTAAGTATTTTTATTGATTTCAGAGAGGAAGGGAGAAGGAGAGGAAGATAGAAGCATCAATGATGAGAGATAATCATTGATCGGCTGTCTCCTACACACCCCGCAACCCTGGCATGTGCCCTGGCTTGGAATCAAACCGTGCGTGACCTCCTGGTTCTTAGGTCAATGCTCAACCACTAAGCCACACCAGCCAGGAATCAGGTGTCTTTCTTCTCCTGTCTGGTCTTTACTTCAGCCGCAGTGTCTGGCAGAACCGATAACTATGCCCAACCCTGGGTTTGCCCTCGGGAATTCTGCAGCCCTGCTCGCCTGAAAGCCCAGGGATGGGCGAAGCTGCACAGTGACCACTCGGCCCCCAGCATGTGGCAGTGTGAGGAGGTGACAGAGCACCTGGCATTAGTCTCCAGCAGGTGACAGTGAGTTCCACAGGTCCTCTGCACCCCCTTTGTGCCGGTGGTAAGCGAGGGTCAGGGGACCACTTTGCAGGGTCATGCTGAGCACTGAGCAAAATAAAGCACCGCGCCCAGTGCAGGAAGCACAGGAGAGACTCGGACACACCTTCCTCAACCATGCGGGCAGCTGAGAGAAGCAAGGAAAGCAGGCGGGAGCCCCGGAGATCGGACTTCAGGCCCAGGCCCCGACCTCAGACCTCACACCCCGCCCTTTGAAGATGGGAACAATGACACAAGGCTGGGAGAACTGCCTGTGCCCTGAATCCCCTGGGTGGCTGGTCAGTAAGCCACTGGGGATGGTTTCCTGCCTCCTTTTCCCAGGACCCATTACCTCAGGCCCCTGGACTGCCTGACCCAGTCTGATCAGAACTGCCTGTCACTCACAGAAAGACTCAACCCAGCAGGCAGGTGCTTCTCAAAGAGCAGTAACGGTGGAACTGGAGGGCAGGGCCACGCTCCACAAATCCCCCACAACAGAGCACACCGCTGTCACTGAGAACCGGGGCCAGCAGAGGGCGCTGCCTGACAAAGACAGGAAACTCCCGGAGGTTGGAAGAATCAGGTGACGGGGCTCAGGGACCTGGGACAGGAAGCTGCGAGGCCCATCCCCCCGCCTCCGCTCCACTGGGCCGTCCCCTCCTCACTGGGCACCCGCATCTTCCTCTTGGTGGAGCTGATGGCTTGCAGCCCACGATGCTCCCATCCTTGTGGCTGGTGCACAAGCGGCCATGTGACCCAGGAGGAGGGGAGGAGGCAGACCCCTAGGCTCCGGGCACAACTTCCCTGGCCCCGTGGGGGGTGAGGGGCACCCAGTGGGGACACCGGGTTGGGCCTGTGCACGTGTGTGAGATGTAGGTGCCCCGAGTCCGTGCTAGGTGGCTTGGAGGAAGGGCTCAGAGGTCACAGTGTGGGTGGCCCCCAGGGGATGAGAAGGGTCCCCAGGTCCAGTTCACTAGGGAAGCCCAGCACGGAACAGATCTCGACCTCTTCGCAACCTTGGCAGGACCTTGCTGCCAGGCCTGCACTGGGCCACCACCCTCATCCTCTCTGCTCCCCGTGGGTCCACAGGCTCCCCCTGGTACAGCCTCCTCAGCTCCTCCATCCGCTCTGAAAACGGACGGGGGGCAGCAGGATGAGTGACAGCCCTGGGCCCCTTCGTCGGCCCGGGGCCCAGCTGAGCCATGTGACAAGAGCAGAGAGGTCACCGGGGCCCAGGCAGCCACTGTGTGCGTCGTGTCCTCACATCAGTCACTGCCCAGAGCAGCAGGGACAGCATAAGCCCCGCGGACAAGTGCGGTCAGGTCACACGCAGTGACTCAAACCCCAGCTATCTGACCCCAGGGACATTTCAGTCATTCCCAGGGTGGAGTGTGCCTTCCGCTCGCTCACTGTGCACCCTCAGAGCAGGTAGGGAGGTGGGGGGTCCGGTGAGGCAGGAAGCCTCAGGCCTTAGAAAGAGCCAGCTCTGAAGTCAGGAGACGGGGGTTTGAGCCCCAGTTCTGACCCTTCCGGCTGTGTGCCTTTGGGCAGGATGCTTAACCTCTCTGGGTCCCTGTTCCCTCCTGTATAAAATAGACTTGCTCTCATAAACCAGAGGACGGTGCTATCACGGTCACGGCTCACCCTGCACAGGAAAGGGGAAGGTGACAATGTGACAACCTCTGGGCTGGTGGCCAGCGCCCCTGCCGTTCCCCACCCCAAGGCCCACCCTTCTCTCCAGTCCAGATGCCCAGCTCCTGCGACAGCTCAGGGACCACCAGGCACGTCCACCAGCCCAGCCACTTCTAAAACGTGAGGATGTCCCCAAAGATGTGGTCCCCGATGTACAGGATGTCCTTCCTCCGCCCCCAAGCAGCTTGCACACACACATCTGATAAGAGCGTGGGCCATCAGATGGGCTGCCCATCATGGAGGACAGGCTTCCTCGCAGCCCTTCCCCGTCCTGGTAGCAGGCTGGGGACATGGGCTCCCAGTTGATGTGCCCACACATATGGCGAGCCAACAGGGCCATGGCATTCTAAGCCCCATGGGGGTCTTATGTGCCACACCAGCTCAGCCAGGGTCAGTGATCCTGAGAGGCGGTGTATGGTTGGAAAAGACAGACAAGAGAATGAAAGCTGGGTCTCGGTGGGACACTGCTCCCGGAAGGAGACAGCGCCACGGACTACAAGCCCGGTCTTTATTTTGTAGCCAGATGCCACGAGGCAAAGTAAGGGCGTGGTCAAGATGTTTACAACATTCTCGTGGGTTTCAGTCTTACTCTATTATATGCACCTCATCAAGCCCGCATCGCTCAGGCACGTGGGACCACGTGTTCGGACCAGAGGGTCAGGCTCACCACCACAGCTGTTGGCTGTCACTGGGCGGGGAGGGCTCTGCCCTCCAGGCTGGGACGTGCACGTGGCCCTGAGAGGACGGTGCCCTCTCATCGGTCCGATGCTTGGACCTGTCCAAACCCTGTAGCCGCTTACCACACACACAGAGCTGGCCCACGTCCCAGAGAGGGAAGAGGGCACCCGGGTCTGGGAGGGCAGGGCTGGGACAGCGAGGGTGACCGTGGTGTGGGAGGAAGGGGGGCAGAGGGCCTGAGAGAGCCCCCGCTCTCCTGCCTCAGGTCAAGCCTGAGTGGGCTCCCTCCCCACAGCCTGGCCCACAGGTCACGGTGGAAGGGCCTTGGCCCCTGTGGTACCATGCTGGCCTGTCTTCCTCTCTCCACGAGGAAGCGGTGCTTGTGTGTCCACCACTAGCAGGTCAAAGTGGGGCCTGAGGGCCTGGCTGAGGCTCAGCCTGCGGGGCGGGCAGGGGGCACACGCAGACACACCCAGTCAGGACAGCCTGCCAGCTCCCAGGTCCTCAGCCAGGTGGCTGCTCCCGCCCATCCTGACACGACCCCTCCCCACACCTGGTCCTTGGAGGGAGGGCTGGGCCTGAGAGCGGCCCCTTGTACCCTGGCCCTCCCAAACTTTGGTTGGTGCAGCCACCTCAGCCAGGCATGAGGCACGCACCTCACCAGTACCAAACAGGTTAGTCCTGGGGCCGGGCAGGGACAGAGTGAAGGCCAGAATACCTGGCTGGGCTGGGCTGGGCTGGGCCGGGGCCGCTGCCAGCCTCTGCCCTGACCCACTGGCGACCTCAGGAGCAAAACAGTGAGAAAATCATCACCCATTCCACTGAGACCTGAAGAGGCCAAGAATCAGACCCCAAAATGCCAGCCAGATGGTGGGGTAGCAGGGTCCTGGCTCCTCCCCTCCCACTCACGGTTTCCTATGGGGACTCAGTTTCCCCAAGGCTGGGAAGGAAGCCAGGCCCCACCGCTCCTGCACTCGCGCTGGTGTAGCTGTAGCAGCTGGTGGCCAGGAGCACTCCCAGCCGCTTCCTGCCCAGCGGGACGGGGATCTGTTCCTGGGGAAGCACAGACCGACTTCCAGGGCGGTGCCTCCCGGGGCTGCCTGGGGCCCCCCAGGTCTCCACCTCCCGCAGGGACCCGGGACCGGGAGGAAGTGGAGAGCAAGGCCCGGGGAGGCTCTGTCCAAACCGAGGGAGGAGGCCTGGGAAAGGAGGAGGAGACCGGGACAGGCCTGGTTCTGACCCTGGGTCTTTGGCCCCTCATCCTCCTCCATGTTCTTCCTGGTCCTTCAGCATCTTCTCCTTGAGATAGCCAGCGGAGGGACACACCTGTGGGTGTGCACATGTGTGTGTATGTATGTGTGTGTGTGTGTGTGTGTGTGTGTGTGTGTGCACTCATGTCCAAGATGGGGACGCCCAGGCCGCAGTGCCAGCGGAAGCACTGGAAACATGGGCGGTGGCCCTGGGGGCTGGCCCAGGCGAGTGAGGGCGACGCTGAGAGCCCTGGAGGCCCGGGCTCCTCGCTGAGAGGCAGGCGCTGCCCGCTGTGTCAGCCACACCCTGCAGGGGCTTCGGAAGGACTGAGAGGCTCCAGTGCTGACGGCCAGGTCACAGCTGGGCAAGCCGAGGGGATGGGAGGCTGATCACCAGCCCTAGCATCCTGGGAGAGTGTCACCCTATGCCGAGGTCACTCCTGGGGGCACCAGTTACAAGGTTGGGGGCTCTGTGGTGACGGTCATCCTGCTGGGCTCCTGAAGCCCCTTGAAGCCCTCAGTGAGGCCTGTACCCCCTTAGGAGGGCCCCCACTTCAGGGCCCCACGCCTCCCCATGTCTGCCTCCCCTTCCTGGGGGAGCGGGAAAGGCTGGACCCCACCGGTAGCGTGCAGTGGCCGGGGAAGGGCCTCAGGCGGCGGCGGCCGGGGTGGGTGAGGAAGAGTCCCACCGCCCTGTCCGCAGCCATGCTGTGCCTTCCGCTCACCTCGGGGCGCCCTTTAGAAAGTGCTCTTTCCCAGATCGCATGTTTCCTCTGAATCAGAGACAGAAGGAGGACTACCTCGTTGTGGGAAGCTCCTTGCCCCTCCCACTGGGAGTGGGCCTGGCAGGTATGCAGAAATATAACTGACTGTCCCTGTAGCTGCATTGGGGGGTCAGGGAAGTCACCCGGTCACTTCCATGTTTCTCAGGTGACTTCTCCAGGTACGCTCCCAGCCATCTCCCGAAGCTGGCTGAACAGTGCAGGGTCTATGCCCACTCGGTGGCTGGTGGCTGCCCATCACTCCTTGGCAGGTCTTGGTGTGGCCTGCACTGGCACCAGGAAGGCGGCACCTCCTCACGTGGCTGTGTGCTGGCGGTCTCTGCTGCCACCCCAGGGTGTGGCCGCTTGTCCAGACCTGAGCCCTCCGGCTGACTGCAGGTCTAGCCAGGAGGTCCACAGGCTGTCACAGGCCCTCTGGGCCTCTACCCTGCGCCCTCCCACCGGCACACGTGGGGGCGTGCTGCATTCCAGAGCCCCTTCAGGAAGAGGCACGCTGTCATAGTAGCAGTAGGTGCATCCTTGCGCTGCTAACCCTGTGTGCCTCCTCACAACCCCATGAGGTGGGCCTGCTGTTTTTCTGAATTTTCAGATGACAAAACGGAGGCACCAGAGAGTTAAGCATGCCACCCACTGTTACAAAGCCAGTGAGTGGCAGAGGGGACCGAGCCCCGAGGCCTGGCGCCAAATCTGTACACTCAACCACTGGGTGAAACTGTCTCTGCTCAAGGACCCGGGACTCCTCAATGTCATAAAAGACAGAGAGAGACTGAGGACCTTCCCTAGCCAGTTTGAGTTAGTGGATAGAGCATTGGCCTGCAGGCTGAAGGGTCCCGGGATTCTTGTCAAGGGCACATGCCAAGGTTGCAGGCTTGATCCCTAGTAGGGGACATGCAGGCGGCAGCTAATCAATGATTCTCTGTCATCATTGATGTTTCTATCTCTCTTTCCTTCTTCCTTCTTCTCTGAAATCAATTATATATATTAGAGGCCTTGTGCATGAAATTCATGCACAGGGTCGGGGGGTGAAGGTGTCCTTCAGCCCAGCCTGTACCCTCTCCAATCTAGGACCCCTCAGAGGATGTCCAACTGCCGGTTTAGGCCCGATCCCCCATCCTAAACCAGCAATTGGATATCCCTCTCACAATCCGGGACTGCTAGCTTCCAACTGCTCACCTGCCTGCCTGCCTGCCTGCCTGTCTGATTGCTCCTAACCACTTCTGCCTGACAGTTTGATCACCCCCTAACCACCCCCCTGCCAGCCTGATCGACGTGAGCCACATGCATCACTGGCTTGCCCAGTTGCCCCCAACTGCCCTCCCCAGCCAACCTCGTTGCCCCCAACCACCCTCCTCCCCTGCAGGCCTGGTCACCCCCAAATGCTCTCCCCTGATAGCCTGGTTTTCCCTAACTGCCCTCCCCTGCAGGCCCGGTCACCCCCGGCCATCTTGTGACCACATCAGGGTGGCCATCTTGTGAGAAGGTGTGACGGTCTATTTGCATATTATCTCTTTATTATATAGGATATTTTTTAAAAGACTAAGGTTGTATTCAGATTAAAGGAGGCTGAAGAGGTGGCCAACAGGATCGAGATCTGCATTTGGGCACTGACTCGGGGAGGAGGACGTGATGCTAAGGACGTTAACAGGTCCTCAGACTGGGCTACGGATGGGATGGTGGATTCAGCTGCTGTCTCTGTGGAAACCTGTGAAGCCGCCCCTGAGCTGCAGTGATGTCAGAAAAGCCCTGTTCTTGGAAAGACTCAAGTATTTAGGGCAAAGGTCGTGATGTGTGCAACTCACCCCCAGGCAAGGTCTGTGCATGTGCTCAGTGAGCCGTGCGTCACTGGCCGGGATACATGATAAACACACGGAGTGAAGTGGTAAGTAACAAGACGTAAATCTGGCCACGGGTATAAGAACACATGTCCTTTGTACTGTGTCTTATTTCCACAACTTCTCATAAACTTGAGATTATGTCTAAGTTTTCCATAGAGGGTGTGTCTCCCGGGCCCCAGGAAGAGCTGCCTCCACCCAGGCCCCAACCTGCTCCTGCGCCTGGCTCAGCTTCCTCCCTCCCCCCAGCATTGTCCCTGAGGCTGTGGTGGCAAAGGAGCAGGTTTCCTCCGGACTCTACACACGACTATGTCAGTTCAGAGAGTCCAGGCCAGCACCTGAGGTTTGTTCCTGTCACCCAAACACTCCCCTCCACCTGTAGGAGGCGCTATTCCACAGCTGCCTTACCACTCCAGCCGCGGGCCAGGGCGGAGGGGCTGCCCCCTGAGACCACCAGAAACCAGGGCTTCCTCACACACGGGCAGCTGGCACAGGCAGATTACGGGGCGCAGGGGCAGGGGGGGAAGTAGGGATAGGGGGAAGCAATGCACCAAAAGGCTTTGAACAGAGTGGAGTCTTAGATGTAGGATTCCTATTCGTTTAGAGGTGAAGGAATTTCGTGCAGCAGTAATGAGCTCAGGGCTGAGGACAGCAAGGAAATGGCCACAGAGGGCAGCAGAGGCCGGGAGCCGGCTCAGGGCAATGGCCCTCAGAGCCAGCCCGGGTCACCTGCCTCATTAGGCATCGCCTCATGCCAACGGCATGTCCTGGGTGTGGATGGGCAGGGACTGAGGCCAGAGGCTGCACTCCACTCACCGGGAGGGCCTGGCCTGGGGCAGGGCCACCGGGCACCTTGGGCCAAGGACAGTTCTGCCCCACCCGGGACAACGGCCAGCCCCTCCATGGGTTGGGGGCAGAGAAGAGATGGGTTAGGGGTGAGAGGCAAGAAAATGTATCTCCTTTCATCAAAAGAATAGAAGTTGCTGGAGATTGTGGTGTGTGTGAGAGAGAGAGTGAGTGTGAGAGGGTGTGAGTGCAGTTAGAGGGGTGTGTGTGTGTGTGTGTGTGTGTGCGCGCGTGTGTGTGTGTGTCCGCGCTCGCATGCGCACCCTCATAGGTGGGGGGTGGGGGGGTGGGAGTGCTGGTTTGGGCCTGACCCCTGAGCTCTGCCTTAAGCTCTTGCCACCCACACAGCCTGGCCTGCCCAACCCGCAGGACCCTGGCTGGGGGCAGGGGTGCCCGGGGCCAAGCTCCCCCAGTGCCAACCTTCAAGGCTTTGGGATGGGGCGAATCCTCTTTCAGGTAGCTTGGCCCCTGAGGGTGAGGCTTCATTTATCCCTAACCTGGTAAACCGGGGCTCCCTACAGCGCTGCCCCTGCGGCCGCGGGTCCGGGAAGGCCCCGAGGAAGGCAAGGCGGGGAGGGCAAGCAGCCTGGGGGAGCCTGGCCGGCCCTGGGGGCTGTGGCCAGGCACGTGGGCAGGCCGTCCAGGTGGGCACAGGCCGGAGCTGAGGAGCCCGAGGCAGGCCTCGGCAGGAAGGAAGCCACGGGGCCAGCTCCCAGGCCTGGTCGGGGGGGAGCAGGCCCTCCCCGCACAGAGACCGCAGAGTCCCTGCTGCAGCCCTGAGTCAGGGGCCGGCCGCTGCTCACCGGGCTCCGGGCGAGCTGAGGACCGGCCAGGGCACAGGCCTGAGCAGCGGGAGAGTCAGAACCGGTGCCTATTCCAGTCGCCTCCGGCACATGGTACACAGATCAGCCTCGTCAGACCCCACACGTTCATTAGGCATCACCTCGTGCCGCGCCTGTGCGGGATCCAGTGGGGAAGACGTATTACCCGGCCTGAGGTCAAGTCAGTCGCAGTCCGAGGGGACGGTGAGAAAGGAAACCCAAGCCCCGGAGAGCCCAGGGGATGGGGGGGGGGACGGACTCCCTGGGGGAGAAAGCCGTGCAGGTAAGTCAGCAGTGGGCAGGCCAAGGGCAGCCTGTGAGCGTGGGGCGCCTCGGCATGTGGCTGGCCATGAGGGGAGGGCCTGTGGGCAGCCGGATGTCCTCTTGGAGGTGACGACCACAGCAGAGGTTGTGAGAATGGCCTCGCCCGTGAGTACAGGAGGTCAGCCCCCCTGGCCGGGGGAGGAGGACACGCTGGAGGGGTGGCTGGGCCGCGGAGGCCGGTTCGGAGGCTGGTAAAGGACGAGCTTGGAAGAACGTGCAGAACCTAAAGCACGTCGCTTACTGACGGACCAGTGATGGGGGCGGGGGAGCGTGAGGGGCAGAGGCCCCTGTCCGCACGGAGGCCTGGACCCCCAGGAGCAGAGCAGGAAGACAGGGGTGACTTGTGACAGACGGTGAGACGGAGGAGGCGGAGAGACATCAAGAAACGGGCCTCAGGCCAGGGCGGGTGGGGAGGCCTGAGTCATTGGCGGGAGTTTGGAAGAGAAGGTGAGACAGAGCTCAAGACTCAGTACGGTACTAGACTCGAGTTCAGTTTTTGTTTTTTTAATTGTTCGGAGTTTTTTAATATATATCTTTATTGATTTTTTTGGATTTTTTTAAATTTATTTTTTATTTTATTTTATTTTTTTTTTAGAGAGAGAGAGAGAGAGAAAGAGAGGAAGGGAGAGGGAGAAGGAGAGAAACTTTGATGTGAGAACAGAACATAGATCAGCTGCCTCCTGCACAACCCTTACTGGGGATCGATCCTGCGACCCAGGCATGTGCCCTGCCTGGGAGTCTATGCACATGTCCATCCAGCTCAAGTTCGATTCTTGATTCCAGGACAGGAACATGCCGGTCGGGAGGACACATGTGACTTCCCCCAGAGCCCCGGCAGCTGTGGGGGTGGCAGGGCAGGTGTGCAGAGCAGGAGGAGGTCACTCCCCGAGCCTGAGTGAGGAGTCCCATAGGCATTCCAGCTCCTTCTAGAATGTTCCATCCCAGGTCCGGGCCCTCCGGGAGCAGAATTTAGAAGCAGGGCAACAGGAGAGTGTGTTTCACCAAAAACAGGCCTTTGTAGGGACACGGCTGTGCTTGCCCCCAGCCCACTGCGGAGAAAACCCCGGCCACACTCAGAACATGGCACCCTCAGGACGGTGCCCCGCCCTGGGCCACTGCGAGGACCGGGGCCTGGCTCAGGGTTCCCGTGGCTCCTCCCCCAGAGGAGTGTGGCTCCCCAGGGCCCTCTCCGGGGACACATGGATGGACGGACATCTCATCAGGCCTGAGCCTCGGAGACGCTACTCAGAGGCCATAGCTGTGCAGCCTCCAAACCCCCTTCAGGATCCCGAGTTCCAGGGGCTGGACCTTTCACCTGCTGGGGATCCACACCTCCCAGACCCACCTCCCAAGTACCCCATCCCTGCTCTGACCTCAGTGTGCACATGACCTCCTGCCCAGGGCTGGTTAAAATGTAGCTCCTGATCCAGCAGGTGCGGGTGGGGCCAGGATTCCGCATTCCTCCGTGCTCACTCACCTGTGGGGCCGACCTGTGAGGACAGGGTGGAGCACCAGACTGCATGTTCGGATCAGCCGGGGAGGGGTGCCACCTTGCCCGGGTGAGCACCAGCCCAGCAGGGCCAGGAGGGAGGGCCGTTCAAGCCCAGGAGGGCCAGGACCTGCGAGTGACAGACAGCCCAGCGCCTGGGCCGGGCCCTCCCTCCCGAGAGTCACGAGCAAACTGTCCTGAGTGGGGCCGGGAATTGGGGGGGTTCTCATGTTCGACCACGTTCCAGGACCTCCGTTTTAAAAAGACATTGGACAAATCCTGCCGACGCGAGATCTTGTGGGCACCCTAGAGGCCGGACCCCTCTGGGGCCTGGGAATCTCGTCCCTCGCAGGAACATCCGCGATTTCTGAGCGTGGACGGTGTCCTCGGTTCTCTCTCCCGCTGGAGTCTCACCTCAGCCTGGGATATAGGAATCACTCTTCTACCATCCATCCCCGTCTCTCCCGGGCAGGACAGACGAGGACAGGGAAGACTTGCTCCAGAAACCTCGCTCACTCCCTGGGCCTTTCCTCTCCCTGCTGCCCTTCCTCTCACATCCCCGCCCCCCACAAACAGTGCACCTCAGGGAAGGGTGGGGGGCGGACAGCTAGGAAGGGGTGAGGCATGAGGGTGGCAGAGCCCTTGGGGACAGCACACATTCCTCCCCCGGCAGGGCAGGCCGAGCTAAATGCGGGAGGGCCCTCCCGTGCCGGCAGCACAAGCGGAGCCCTGTGCGGAGATTCCAGGTCGGCGGGAGTGACCTAATTAAACACGGGCTTATTCTTAGACAGGAGCCCAATTAAGTCCCCGGGCAGCCACGGCGCAAAGGCACAGCCCTAGAAGCGACCGAAATAATTCCTATTTTGAAGCAGCGGTTATTTACTTCTGATTATAAAAGTAGTGCATGTTCATCCTAGAACGTGTGGAAATACAGAAAAGAGAAAAAAAAGGGTGCTACCCAGACAGAGATGACCACTGTTTTTGCTTCTTTCTTCTCAGTCCTTTTTACGTAGTTACAGGTTTGACGGTGGGAGGAAATGCTGAGTCACATACGGTAAGTGGAAGATACAGAGTATCCACAGCACATGCCGCTCTTGTTATTTAAATTAGGATCGTCATACAGATATAATTCTGAATCCCGTTTATTTCACGCACTGCTATAACACTAACATTTTCCCTGTCGCGTTAAATATTCAGCTACTTGATTTTTCCACTGCATAGGTACCCATCATCTAGAATAGTGTGCATCCACTGATGGGGCATGTACATTGTTCCCAGTTTTTCAAAGAACTCCACAACAACCTTCCTGTACATCTCTGATTATTTTCTTGGGCAAGCGTTTCAGAAGTAAAAATTATTAGTTCTCTTGTTGTACATTGCCAAATGGCTTTCCAAATATGCAAAGTAATTGGCACTGCCACTAGCAAGTATGGGATATCATAGTGCCTGTGAGATGTCTTGATTCCTGAAATAATAACCAGAACTTTTTTTTTTATCAGCTGGTGGTAGATCCAGAGGCCACGGTTCATAGGCACTGATGCCGCAGAGCCACCTGGGACTTTGAGCCTGGGCAAGTCAGCTTCTACCAGGTTTGGCTGCTGTAACAAACATCCCTGGAATTTTTAGGGCTTACAACAAGCAAGTCTCATCTCTCACCCACATTACGCAGAAGATGCGGATCAACTGTGCCTTTCTTTATTCCGAAGGTCTTCCTGTTCTGGAACCCAGGCTGAAGGCACAGCCCCATCTCCATTCTCATGGTCAAGGACAAAGAGACAGAGCAGAGCTCACCTGGCTGCTCAGAAAAAGCAAAAGAAAAGCCTTATGGGGAATATGCTACCATTTGTTTGGAAAAGGCAGCGAATACATATACATACACATAATACTTATAGCGTATGCTCACATGTGCCTAAAATATTTCAAAAAAACTTGATAAGCAGCTGGTGACGGTGGCTTTTAGGAAAGTGAATTATGGGGCTGATGGTGGGGGAGAGGCTTGTCTTTCACTATATCCTCCTTTTTACAGATTGGTTTTTTCCCCCTTGTGTTTATATTGCCTTTTCCAACCAAAAAAAGTTTTTTTAATTAAAAATTTTAAGAACCACCCTTTCCCAATCCTTTCTCACTCAGGTCACAGCGTCTTCCTCCACTGCTCCCACACGGAGACGTGCCCTGATTCCCACACAGAGAGCCTTAGAAAGCAGACTTTCCGGGAAACCCAGAAGAACAAACAGCAACAGTTACAGAGAAAAAAAAAAAAAAGGAAAAAGGAAAAGAAAAAGTTCACCCTCCAGCCATGCTTTGTAGCCTCCCCAAAAAGCGCCTTGGAGTGAGCTGGGACCCAAAGACAGGGCTGGGTTCTCCTGCGAGAGTCAGGAGTCCGCACCCTGAGGGAGGAGGGGAGCCAGGAAGGAACGGAGGAGATGCTGTGAAAGCAGCCACAAGAGCCAAGGACACTGGTGGTCCCTGAAACAGGGCCCTCGGACAATGGGCTGCCTCCGTGCCCCCAAGCTTCCGGGGCCCCTCCTCTGCATCCTCACATCCCCACGTTCGCTCCTGGTCTTCAGAGAAGCTCCCTCCCCCCTGCAAGCTTGTGTGAGCAGGTCCCTTTAGGAACCTGAAGGGCTGGCTTCGCAGTCTGGATGAGAGGAACAGGGACTGCTCCCGTGGGAACAGGAGCTAAAGGCAAAGATACCACAAGAGCACAGCCCCCAGGAAGGAGTGGGGCCTGGGAGCTCTTCCATTTCTAGATGCCACGGGATCTGGAGCGCTAACCACGCCTGGGTCTGCACAGGCCTGGAGCTCGGTGTTGACGGGGTTACCCGAGCAAAGCCACTGGGCAGAGAACGAACCCGAGACAGTGGCGGTGGTGAGGGTGGTCACGGCTGAAACAGTGTGAGCAGCAAAATAAAAAAATATTGGCTTAAAACCCAAAGCGTCAGTAAATATCCACAAATTTCTACTGGATGGATAAACGACTTCATAAATAAACCGGGGGAAGGGACAGCTCTTCCTTACGGAAGATTTCCAATTAATAAATGTAGAATTAATGAGGGAAATAGGAAATCCCACAGGTTTAATTGAAGTCCAGTGCATAGTTTAACACTCTGCTTCACTACCTCATAATTCTTTTTTTAATACTAATAAAATAAACATTTTATTGATGAAAGTCTGAAAAAACATGTACACCAAAACAAAAGGGACTAATGCCAAATAAAAATACCTTCAAACAATTTGCACCACAATATAATTTTTAAACTATATATATATATATATAGAGAGAGAGAGAGAGAGAGAGAGAGAGAGAGGTAATATGCAAATTAGGCAGGGACACCGTAATGGGTCATGACCAGACAGGAGGAGGTTGCATGTGCAGGTGAGGCCCGGAGCGGAGGCTCCTTGGGCAGCCCCGGAACAGACACAGGCAGGGGTCCAGGGGACGCTGTGAGTCAGGTGTGGGTCCTGCCCCCTGCAGAGTGCCTCCTCGCATGGCGATTTCAATCTGTGTGCTGGGCCTCTATTATACACATAAAGCTATATTATAATTACAAAGCTTTGAACTATTGGAGTGCTAACAATACTTTTTCATACAAAGAAACTTAACAGTAGTAAAACATCTTATCTAATGAAGAGGGAATATGCTAATTGACCCTCATGCCATCACAAAATGGCAGCACCCACAGCCAATAAGGAGGAGATATGCTAATTGACTGCCCCGCCCTAAAAGATGGCAGGGCCCACAGCCACAAGGTGGCGGTGCCCAGTCCCCTCAGCCCTGTCAGGGCAGCAGGCGTGTAGCAAGGCCAGACCTGCCCCCGGGCCGGCCCAGCCGCTCTGCGTGCCTGCTCCCGGAGTCCCCCAGTCCTCAGTCCCCAGCCTCCCAGGGCTGGCCCGAGGCGCAGGCAAGCCTTGGATGGTGGCTGCCCAGCCACCCAGGGCCGCCTGAGGCTGAGGTAACCAGGGCCAGCTGAGGCTTGCACTGCCAGCAGAGGCAACAGCATAGGTGTGATGGGTGTCACCTTCCCTTGGTCACCAGGTCATCTCCTGCCCCTGAGGACTCCCAGACTGTGAGAGGGGCCAGGCTGGGCTGAGGGACCCCACTCCAGGACATGAATTTTCATGCAACAGGCCTCTAGTGAATACATAAGATGCTTATTTTTGGTCTATTTGGGAGAGAAAAATTAAAAAAAACTAAGTTGGGGGGTGTGTTTTTACATGCCTCTAAGCACATAAATAGAATATAAGAGGATAACTGCAACATTCTTGGTGTTTTTCCTTGTAATTCTTTAAATGTCACCAGTCATAATAGCAATGAACTCCTCTTGATTTATTTCTCCATCACCATCTTTATCAAATTCTTCTATCATAGCCCGAAGTTCTTCATGACTCATGTTTGCATCCAATTCTCTGACAACTTGTTACAAATTCCTCAGGCTTTTTTTACCTGAATCATCACCACCAAATAGTTTAAATGCCTTCAATATTTCCTCATGTGGATAGCTTTCCAATATCCAGTCTCTCACAACTTTGTTAAAATCTTCAAAGGTGCCAAAACCGGTTTGGCTCAATGGATAGAGCTTCGGCCTGCAGACTGAAAGGTCCCAGGTTCGATTCCGGTCAAGGGCACGTACATTGATTTCGGGCACATCCCCAGTGAGGGGTGTGCAAGAGGCAGCTGACCGATGATTCTCTCTCATCAATATTTCTAACTCTCTATCCCTCTCTCTTCCTCTCTGTAAAAAATCAATAATATATATATATATTTTAAAAATCTTCAAAGGTGATTTTCCCTGTAGCTTCTCTGTCATAATATTTTAGAATCTTCAGTATGTCAGCTTTTTTTCACATCAGACCCCAAGGCTGTCATTGCCACCTTTAATTCATTATAAACTATTGTTTCATTTTATCCGGGTCAATTAGTTCAAAAGCATCTTTAATTTCTTGTTTCTGTTCTTCAGAGAGTTCTCTCCTTTTTTTCCCCCTCTTTGTTTTGTCTACAAGTTCACTTCTCAGAGCTAACCTCATTTTCTCTTCGGACAGAGACGTTCCTCTCAAGAACGACTTTAACCCCTACTCAGGGTAGCATCTACCTTGTAATTCTTAATTTCTGGAAAAGGGGCCCTGCATTTTCGTTTTTCTATGAGCCCCACAAACTATGCAGCTAGTCCCGGCTGTAAGCAGGTAAGAGTTTGAGAAAAAGCAGGATACTTGCACAGCCTTAAAGCATTTCCTAAACACTTGTCAATTAAAATGGGGGAAATAGCTGAAACCGGTTTGGCTCATTGGATAGAGCGTCAGTCTGCGGACTGAAAGGTCCCAGGTTCAATTCCAGTCAAGGGCATGTGCCTTGGTTGCGGGCCCATGTAGAGGGTTTGCAGGGGGCAGCTGACCGATGATTCTCTCTCATCCATTGATGTTTCTAACTCTCTATTCCTCTCTCTTCCTCTCTGTAAAAAAATCAATAAAATGTATTTTTAATATAAAAATAAAATAAAAGGGGGAAAATAATAACTTTACCTGCAGACATCAGGTAAACACCAAATTAACCAAGTGGCCAGTGTTAATAACCGGTGCCCCATGTAATGGGCTGAGAAAGCAAATCATTTCTGTGTTATTCTCTCCAGGATGATAACACAGACACGCTCACATTGAGGGAGATTCCATAAAGTACTAGACTATGACTGTTAAACATTGTCAAGGTCATGAGGACAAGAAAAGACTAAGAAACTGTCACCAATGAAAGAAGACAAGGCAAACTAAATGCAAAATGGGATCCCCAATTTGATCATGGGACAGAAAAAAAAGAGAGAGAGAGAGAGAGAGAGAGAGAGAGAGAGAGAGAGAGAGAGAGGATTAGCTGAGAAACCAGGGCAATGCGAATATAATCCACAGGTTTGTTACCAGCTCTCAGTCAATAGCAGCTTTCTGGTTTCAGGAATTCTATCGTCATGAAAGGTGTTAACGGGAGGGGAAGCTGGGAGAAGGGCACCTGGGAAAGTCTGAAATTATTTAAAAATTGTTTAAAACTTGAAAGCAATGAAGTAGCCAAAGGCCTGCCCAGTTTTATTAAGGCTGCTGCCCATGGCTCTCCATCGGTGAGAAGGACTCACTGCAGCGGTGGGAAACACGAGACGAATGTGAAAGGCTGCTATTGGAAATGGATGTATGCCTACACCTTTCCCTTCCCCTCTCCTGCCCCCACAGGCATGCATCTCCCAAACCCTAAGGGTCCCCACTTGCAACCAGTGGACCAATGAGCAGTGGTAGGTCAAAGGGCTGACCCCGGATCCTGGCCCTCAGGCCCCCTTTTCTCGGACTTTCCGGGGAGCTGACAGCAGCCCCGCCTGGGCTCCCTTCTTCCCTCTAATGTTTCTAGAGAACCAGAGCAGCCCGCCCAGTCTCTCTCCTGTCGCTCCTTCTGTCCCAGGCCCTTCCTTGTGTCACTGTCCCAGCTTTAATTAACGTGCTCTCGACGTCACCTGGACTCGTGTTGTGAAATCTTTCCTGCCTGAAGTCAAGAATCCATGCACTACTGGCTGGCCCGAGGCAGACCCGCTCCACCCCGGGCCGGTCCCTCTTCCAGGAACTTCTCTGGTGACCTAGATGGGACCTTGTTTCCTGAGCCTGCGCGGCCCCGCTGGCTCCCTTCGCCTACGTCCTTGATTGGCAACCCCACCCGTAGCAACTGGCGCTGTTTCTCCAGCAGCATCTCCAGAACGTATGGTGCTGAGACTTGGGGCACCTGATCACCCTTCTCAGACACAGGCAGCCAGTTTCTGATTGTGGTTTTATCAGCCCAGACGTAGACGGGGCTGTCACGTGTAGAGAGACAGGCCTAGACTCCGGATGTCACCGGCAAGCTCTAAGGAACTAAGGAACGGAGCCTCACTCGGAAGCTATTGAGGGCCCCTTGAGGAGTGGCTGGGATCTTGCTTATCCACAGGGGTCACCCTCTCTTTCCAGGTCTCACTTGCAGAGTCCAGCTGCATCGCCACGTCCTGAAAGGAGACTTGACAATGGAACTGAACGGACTTATTCTCAGGACGAAATAATTGGGTCGGTGAGATATGGGGCAATTACCAGCTTCGCTTCTGGATACAACAGTTCCATGTCAAGATGAGGATGCTTCAGGGATCCTGGCCCACCCTCCCTTTAGAAGGATTAGCTAATAGCCTCTCTGTTCCTGCTCACCCCTAAACCTGTCTCCAAGGACACTAGCCTCTGTCTCCCTTAGATCAGGCAGAAGAGCCTTGTTAGCAGAAAGCAGTTACTGAAGACAGAGCCCTCCCCCAACCTTCATCACCCCTAAAAGATTTCAGAGATTGCCCTAGCTGGTTTGGCTCAGCAGATAGAGCGTCGGCCTGAGGACTGAGGGTCCCAGGTTTGATTCTGATCAAGGGCACGTGCCAGGTTGCAGGCTTGATCCCCAATGTGTGGCGTGCAGGCGGCAGCCGATCAATGATTTCCTCTCATCATTGATGTTTCTATCTCTCTCTCCCTCTCCTTTTCTCTCTGAAATAAATTTTAAAAAATATAAAATAAGATAAAAGATTCCAGGGATGGAAATCTCTGAGGGAGGAATGAAGCAGGAGAGTAAAACGCTAGGAACATCCCTTGGCAAGTGGGGTGGGGAGACTAAGACAGCTAAGCAAACTGGCCCAGAAATTTACAGCTACATGCAGAAGGTCACTGAACAGAAAGCTTTGTTGCCTAGCAACAGGTAAAACTGGCCCAGGACACACACACACACACACACACACACACACACACACACACACACGTGGCCTTTCCTCCCTGGTATGTTGCCGGTCATGCAGTTTGGACCACCTGACCTTTCCTCCCTGGAGATAACATCTAGGCCTCCGTTGTATTTCAGCTCCAGGCCCAGAAAAGCAGCAAAACCAGGTGGGCAACACCAGGACCAGCTGCAATGCCTAGTGACCCTCCGCCCTGGTGCTGACCAGCCAGTGGAGACCACAACCCTGAAAGGGCGCACCTGGGAAAGCTCAGGAATGTTCTATTGAGGTCCTTCCCTAAAATCTCCCCGAAATGCCCAGCCTTTAGAACCCTAAGACCAAGTATGCCTGCTCTCCGCCTCCCCTCCCGGGAGCAGGCCTGCACCTTCCCCTCCCCCTCTCCTTCCCACGGCGCATCTCCTAACTCACGAAGATCCATCGACCTCAATGGGCTGGCAGCTCCTCCCGGGCTTACCCTGTCTCCAGGCCCCCTTTTCTCTGACAGTCCAGGGAGCTGACAGCAGCCCCACCCTGGCTCATTCTTTCCCGTAACTTTTCTAGAGAAAGCAGCCCTGCCTAGCTTGCTGTTGCTTCTTCTATCCCAGGCCCTTCCTTGTTTCACTGTCCCCAGTTTTAATAAATGTACTCTCAAACCCTCCCCCCCATACACACACACACACACACACACACACACACACACACAAACACACACACACACACACACACACACACACACATACAGAGAAAAGGATGGAAGAGCAGGCTCCAAATCTGACTGACAAAACAACGGCAGCATTTCAACAAGTAAAGACACCTCCTACTGCATTCTCCACTCCTCCACCTGCCGGGGCAATGACCCCACCTCCCCATCTCCCAGGCCCTCCTCAGCCTGATATGAAGCCAGCACCCATATGTAGGGGCCCCGTGATGACAATGATGGGCCCTCCTCCTCCTGGGTGATGCCAGAGGACCCGCTTCTGGAATGAGGCCACACCCATGCCAATGATGCCAGGGCCCCCAATGTTCAGACCTCCCACCCATCCCATGATAGTACCCACTGGCCCAGGAATGACTCAACCAGACAGATGAGGAGAGAGGGAGCCTCTTTCTTTTACTTCCTCTTCTTCTTCTTCTTCTTCTTCTTCTTCTTCTTCTTCTTCTTCGTCGTCGTCATCTTTTTTTTTCTTGAGACAGAGGAAGGGAGGAAGAGAAGGTGAAGAGGAGAGAGAGAGAGAGAGAGAAATATTGATTTGTTGTTTCCACTTATTTATGCATTCATTGGTTGCTTCTTGAATGTACCCAGACCGAGGACCGAACCTGCAACCTTGACGTATGGGAATGATGCTCTTAGCATCTGAGCTACCCAGCCAGGGGGAGCCTCTTTCTATCCATTCACGTTACTTGTTCTCCTTCCCAGTAGAGCGTGGTGCTGGGACTCTGGGTGCTTTCCAACAGCCTAACAAGGAAGACTCACCACCTCTATCAAAGAGAAAATAATGTGTGTATGAGAGGCTCCTGTGCAGAAGTGGCTGCTAGGCTGGTTTTGTTTCTTTATTGCTGCTGTTTTCATTTCAGCCTGGTCAGCCACTAGGAGCCCTTCTTAGTAGATGTCTTTTTCCCCCCACTTAGGATTCACAATTATGAAATATGAAAATAAAATGATCAATTATTTCAGTTTTAAAAAAAAATTTTAAAAGCAATGGCAATTAAAAACCAATGATAAAGTGCACCACACGCAAAGCCAAAGACTTGACAGGCTGCAGGGAAGGAGGCTTGCAACGTGTCACAGGCAAAGGTCAAATCTCCCCAATAAAGAGTCTCTAGAAGAATGTCAATAATGCAGTAAAAGAAAAAGGAAGAAATCATTCAAAGCAAAGAATACAATGGCTCTTAAATGTATAAGAATGTCATCAAACTCATTCATACAAGAAATGCAAATTAAAACTACAGATACCAATTTTCATCTATCAGATTGGCAAAAATCCAACAGGTCGATACTACACAGTTAAGTAAGGCTGTAGGCAAAGAGGAATTTTCACACGATCTTTGTAATAGTGTAAATTGGCACAACCCCTTTAGGAAGGAGTTTTGGCAGCATCTGTGAGAATTAAGACAAATCCTTTGACCCAACAGTTCCACTTCTACACTTCAGATTGACTTGTACATACCCAAAATGACCCTGTGCACAAGAGTGCTCATTGCACCACTGTTTGTAATAGTAAAGTGGATAGAACTCACCAATACTCATCAATGAAGGGCTGGTGAAATAAATAAGGTCCCTCCACAAGGGAATATCTTGCACGTACACAACCATGAAAAAGAACGAGGACATTCTCCACCTCCTAATGAGGAGCACTCATCAAGGTGGAGGGCAGATAGTGCATGACCTTCTGTGTAAAAAAGAGGAGAACAAGAACCTATGTCTGTATTTGCTTGTATTTCCATAAAGAAACTCTGGAAGAACCTATAAGACACTAAAAGCAGCGTTTCATAGGAGAGGGAAGGTGATAGGAATTAGAGATGGGAAATAAGGGAAAGAGAGCCTCGCACAGTACACGGGCTCATATTTTTGAATTGTGAGCCTTGTAAATGTATTACGTGTTCAAAATTAAATTAAATACTTCAAGGAAATTATCATATAAAGCGTGATAGCAACCAAAAATAAAATTAAACCTTGAGCACAAGAGTCATTCTTTAGAATGAAAAATGTACTTTTAACTTCGTTTTGACAAGACAAAGGGCATGCATAAAACTCAAACATTTCAAGATTAGGTGAGTCAAAGAAACACGCAAAGACTAAGAAGGCAATGTGACCAAGTAAAACTGTATGGGATGCCGGAGAACCAGCCGACCCCCAAACTATGAGAAGTTGTAATGTACATTTTATTTTTATTCCTGTTACTACAGAAAAAGTAAAAGTTTTTGCTTGTCTGTTTGTTAAGTATAAGGAAGAGAGGAAGGAGGAAAGAGGAAGGAAAGGAGGAAGGAGGGAGGAAGGGCCAATGGGTCCCTTGGGAGGAATGTAAATTGATGCACCTTTTCTGCAGGGCAATTTTACAGTATCTATCAACACTTTGGATATACAGGCCCTTTGACCCAGAAATCCTTTTCCTGGGAATTTACCCAGTAGACGCATTCCCACATCTGTGTACTAGTAAAAGGCAATTAATGTGACATAAGGTACACTAGTGGCCAGATTATTATGATCTCTGAACACATAGTAATCAGACCACTCAGATTACTATGAAAAATGTATTTTTATATATATATTAGAGGCCCGGTGCATAAATTCATGCATGGGTGTGGCCCGGCCAGCCTGGCCAGGAGGAGGGAACATGGGTGGTTGGCTGTCCTGCCTGTTGGTCAAACTCCTGGTTGAGGGACAATTTGTATATTAGCCTTTTATTATATAGAATATACACTGAGTGGCCAGATTATTATGCGTTCAGAGATCATAATAATCTGGCCACTCAGTGTATAGTTTATAGAGCAAAATATGGAAGCTACCCAGATGTGCATCATCAGAAAACAGGTTAAGTCACCATGTCCCCACCATGCAGCCCTACTTGGGTAGAATGAGGTGGGTGTGTCTGTTCGGAACTGGAAAGATGGCTATGATGTTAGCAAGTAGAAAAACAACTATACAGAAGAATAAACAGCACAATTTCACCTGTGCAGAAAGAAAATATAAGGTGGGGAAGTATTTTGGACTTATGCTCCTGACACTTCACAGAAAACAACTCTGAGACCATGTGGATTCTGGCAACAGAGAGGAATTGACAGGACTATTCCAACCATGAAGACAGAAGAGAAGCAGTCCAGAGATGGAAGTCCCTGACGACGCCTTGCCATAATAGCAGTCAGCAGCTATGTATCACTGCAGGTTACTACCCAGGACCAAACCAGAGAGGGTTGGACCTGCATTACCACCATTTGCCCACCACCCAGAACTGAAATATCGTTGCTGAGATTTACTCATAAGGAACTGTTTGACATTGAAATTGGGTCTCAAAAGAGCTGTTGACCCAGAAAGAAACTCACTACAGACTGATTCATTTGCCTTTCAGAATAACAATTATTGCTCGTCTCATTTTTGATTCTTATAAGTATATTTCTAGTAGGACATGACCTCACTCATCTAGGGGAAATGGTGAACAACATAAACTGATGAACCAGAACAGACCCAGAGATAAGGAGCCATGGGTCAGACTGTTGGACCTCAAAGGGAGGGTGGCCATAAAAGGGAAAGATCAACCAAAGGACTTATGTGCACACATATGAGCCTAACCAGTGGTCAAGGACAATGGAAGGGTAGGGGCATGAGTGGGGGGAGACGGGATTTGAATGGGGGGTTGAGGACAAATATGTGATACCTTAATCAATAAAGAAATTTTTTAAGAAAAGAAAAGAAAATATAATAAGGGAGAAGCATGGCCGTAGGAAATGTCTGTGAGGATCCACAGACATCTGCCAGCGGTAACCGAGGAGCGAGATGGGGACAGTGGTGAGGGGAGGAGGTGGAGGACCAGGAGGGAAACGATCCCCTTCTTGAATAGACTGCGCTCACCATGTGCATTTATTGCTCTGTTTTTATTATGACAAAATTCTCATAACATCAAGTTTACCTCTTTAACCGTTTTTTACGTGTAGAACTCAGTGGCACAAAGGATTGTTGTGCAACCATGCTGACTGCCCAACTCCACAACATTTCATCTCTCCAAACTGAAACTCTGTCCCCACGAACCACCAATGCCTCATTTTCTCTCTCCCAGCTCCGGTGATGGCTAGCACTGTGTCTTCTGTCTTTATGAATTTGTCCACTCTGTACTTCATGCAACTGAAAATGTACAGTATTTGTCCTTCGGTGACTGCTTTGTCTCACCTTTAATTTGTTCAAGGTTCGTCCGTGTAGTAGCATGTGTTGGCATTTCCTTCTTTTTAAAGCTGCATCATGTTCCATGTAGGGCTTTGCCACCCTTCATTTCCCCACTCACCTGTCGAGGAGCCCTTGGCTGTTTCCACGTCTGCGTTGTTGTGAATAATGCTGCTGTGAGCATGAGTGCCTGCCTTCAGATGTCCTGTCCACTAGAAGCCGGGTGGGGTGGTAGTTCTATGTTTAATGTTATGAGAAACCCCGTACCGTCTTCCACAGCAGCTGCCTTTTACACTCCTGCCAGCAGTGCACTGAGGTTCCAATTGCTCCTCATTGTGTGTATTACTTTTATGTCTAAAAATGTGTTGAGCCCTAACCGGTTTGGCTCAGTGGATAGAACATCAGCCTGTGGACTGAAAGATCCCAGTTTCGATTCCAGTCAAGGGCATATACCTGGGTTGTGAGCACATCCCCAGCAGGAGGCAACTGATAGATGTTTCTCTCTCACTGATGTTTCTATCTATCCCTCTCCTTCCCTCTCTGTAAAAATATCAATAAAAAATATTTTTAAAAGTAAAAATGTGTTGAATTTTTTAAAATCTCAGATTTTAACATCAATAAGAAAGTCTCTATTTTTTTCTCATCGAATATATCATTAGATTACAAATTACTGGAGGACAGGGGCCTTTTATTTGTTAATGAATCAGCCATTAGTTTGAAAAAACAACCTGCAGTCAGTGGAGTCCTACAGGCTGGGAACAATGTAAGCAAACGACAGCTCATTCACTCCCGTGGAAGGCACGAGGCAGTGCTGGTTCTGTTTGTGCTAAACAGAATGAGCGCGTGTGCACTGCGGGGAGCAAGGAGCGAGCCCTGGGGGGGCCTCCACTTGGTGTAGAAATCGCGCACGCGCTTTGGTCCTTCTCGCGTGTGTACATGGCAGGGACAAATTATTACAGTGTGCACGCACGGCATTTCTTCCCAGAAGAAGGGGCTCCACAGGAAGATGGAGAAAGAGGAGAGAAGGGAGGGAGAGGGGAGAGGGGAGGGGAGAGGGGAGGGGGGAGGGGGGAGGGGAGGGGAGAGAGGAGGGGAGAGGAGGGGAGAGGAGGGGAGAGGAGGGGAGAGGAGGGGAGAGGAGGGGAGAGGAGGGGAGAGGAGGGGAGAGGAGGGGAGAGGAGGGGAGAGGAGGGGAGAGGAGGGGAGAGGAGGGGAGAGGAGGGGAGAGGAGAGGAGAGGAGAGGAGAGGAGAGGAGAGGAGAGGAGAGGAGAGGAGAGGAGAGGAGAGGAGAGGAGAGGAGAGGAGAGGAGAGGAGAGGAGAGGAGAGGAGAGGAATCAAGGAGATAGAGTCTGAGGGGGAATGGGGGTGGGGCTATTTGCGGCTGGGACAAGAGATGACCTTTGAAAGGAGTTTTGCAGGGGGGCCATAGAAGGCAAGTGCCTTCCTTCCGACTGTCCAGCTCATGAACCTCTGTTTCTGTTAAGGGAACCCCCTCTTAGAGAGCAGAATCCCCTTCGCAACAGGAGCGGAGATACGAAGCTGCCTCCCCAGGTCACCTGGCCGGGAGGGAGGGTACGGACACGTGGCTCCCCCAGGGGGGGACTCACCGAGGGTTTGCTGAGGAAGTGAGGAGCTGACGCTGGTGGTTTGGGGGGGCTGTGACTCCCGCAGAGCCTCTCGCTCTGAGGGGCTCTGAGGGACGAGTGAGCACCAACACTGTCTAACAGGAAGCAGCGTCCTGCAGAGACACCTGTGCCGAGTGCCTGTCTCCTTATCGCTCTCAGACACCTTCTGTGCCCGCCGAGCAAAGACCTGCGCTGCTGTCAAAAGTGCAGCCAACTGTGTGTTTCCTTTGGACTTATCACTGGGCCAAGACTTGGACGCGGGGGCCCGGTTCTATCGGGTTTAAACAACATGCACGTCGGGCGTTGAAATGTTGGGGGGCGAGTCTCACCAACCTGCTCGAAGGGGCTGCCTGAGCAGTGAGAATGGCAGAAAGACGTGTCCTTCCATTTTGCATATTTCTGTACTGTTCAAAAAAAAAAATTTTTTTTACCATACCAATACATTATTTTTAAATGTTTCAAAAGTTTAAAATAATTATGTAAAAGTGTGATTCATCTACAAACACAACAGGGTGCCTACATGAGGGAAATATCCAGCGAAATATGCCTCAGGCGCAGGCGCAGGCACAGCGTTTCCGAGAGCAGGTGGTGAGGAACTGGCCGTCTGCTGCAGTGGGTTCTGGATCCTAAATGCTGGGCTGCTGGAACTGCATATGGTGTCCCACCTTTTTTTTTTTTTTTTTTTTTTTTTTTTTTTAGATCTTAGTTGGCATCTCTTGGTGTTATTTTATGCCATTTGTGTAATAAGTGATTATTTTTAACCCAATCTTAAACCCCCAGCAGAAGATTAGGTCTGCTTTGCAGAAGGCCAAAGGCAAAGGAAGGGCAGGTGGGGAGAAAGGTCTGGAAGCTTAGCGGGAAGAGGTGGGAGGTAAAGCTCAGCACACAGAGGCCTTCCGTGCCCAGAGGGTCACCCCCATTGAGAGGGGACTGAAAAGACCATCTCTTGCAAAGTCAAAAAGAAGAGAGCACATAAGAAGTTGTGGCACATGTGTCCACTGACAAGTGAACGGGTAAAGAAGATGTGGTACACATATATATATACAGTGGAATATTACTCAGCCATTAAAAAGAATGAATTTTTTTTAAAAAGAATGAAATCTTGCCATTTGTGACTGCATAGATGAACCTGGAAGGTATTACACTAAGTCAGTGTTTCCCAAAGTGTGGTACACGTACCCCCAGGGGTACGGGAAGAGTTTGGTGGGGGTACGCGTTGCACCGGAGTCTGGTGGAGACATGCACTGCATGGTGCTTAGCTGCACCTAATTCTACGTTCTCATGAGTCAAGTCAAGACAGTCTTGTGAGGTGTGAGATGGTCCGGTGTGCAAATAAATGTTATTTATAATGTAACTTTTATTTATATTTTATTATGAATAATTTTATTTTTTATTTATTATTATTTTGTGTATGTGCCAAAAAAAAGAAAAAATAAATATACTTTTATTGTTATTGAAATACATCCATTTTTTTTGATGAGGGGTACTCAGCGTTATGAAAATTATAGAAGGGGTACACAAATGTCAAAAGTTTGGGAAACACTGTGCTAATGGATCTTTAAAAAGTGGAGGAGGGGGCTCGGGGGAGAGCGGAATGCTGGGCGCATGGCGCTGTGCGTACGCGTGGTGGTTGTGGACGTACTGGAGGGACAGCTCTGTTGTTGCCCATTGGAATTCAGGACATGACTGGGCAGAAGTAACAGAGCCTCCCTCTGTCTCCTCACAGCTTCCGCCCAGGCGCCCAGGGGTGCCAGGCAAAGGTAAGCGGCCTGGGGGCCCCTCCCTGACCCTGGCGCCAGAGGAGGGGGCGCCAGGGGGCGTTAGATCATCCCTCACAAGGCCCACTGCCCGCAGGGACGTTGGCCTCTCCCCAGGACAGCACCGGGCGTGGGGAGTCTCCAGTTTAGTTTCAAGATTTAAAATCTTGAGTCATCCTTACAGGGAGCATCAGGGAAGTAATCACCTCGAAGGCTGCAGCCAGCTCCACGTCCCACCTCCCTGGGAGGCCTCCACCCTGAGGGTGGGACAGAGGCCAGGGGGGGTGGGGGTTGGCGCCTGCTCTCCACTCAGTTGCTCCCTCTTCCCCGAGGGCAGGAGTCCCGACCTGGTCCCTACCCATTTTTTATCACCTGACTGTCCTTAACACCTGACTTGCAAGACTGGTGTGAGGAATGCCTTTCTTATCTGGTCATAAAAAAAAGGAGTGGTGGGGAGGGAGAGGTTGAGCGAGTTCCAGCTCCAGCCGGTTCCTGGCCACTGGACTGCATGCGAAGTCTGAATGGCAAGTCGGGCCGAGGGCCGAAGGCAACTTCCTGTTCTTATCCGGGGAGGTGAAGGCAGCAGAGGGTTTTTGGCGAGAAGATTCTCAGAAGCCCCAAGACCAGTTGCAGCGAGATTAAGAAAAAAACAATAGTAATGATTACTCAAATAGCAACCTCCACGAATCTGTAGCCTTCAGGCTCACACTGAGTCTTCATTCAAACTGTTAACTTGATCTTCAAAGCCACTGTGCAGGCGGGAAACGTATTATCCGGGCTCTTCGCCCAAGGTCGTGCTGTGACATTCTGTATCAACTCCGAAAGGCACGCCGAAGCTCTCATCCATCCACGAGGAACGAGGGACATCTGGCGTGGGCGCGTGGAACTGGTCACGCTATTGAAACCCGCCGGCAAGTATCTATGTATCTGTGTCTGTGGTGTTCACAGGGCCACCTGGGAGGTCTCCGTGACGAGTGGCAGGGCCAGGCTGGCGTGGCCTCTCGCCTCACCCGCCCTCCCTCACCTCAAGGCTCAGCCTCTTCCTGGGTGACCCAGGCCCTTTCCTGCCTCCTGCGGAAACGCTTGCTGTAAGTCCTAGGAGCTCATAGTTAGTTGGTAGGTAGCTGCCTTCATTCTAATAAAGTTTTTTGGTAGAAAAACCACCTACATGCATGGGTCACATTGAGTAATCTCTCGGTTTGGCCACACCCTGGGAAAGCCAGCCTGCAGACCCAGCTGGGCAGCAGCGCCCTGCAGGCAGTGCTGGGCTTGAGACGGGGTGGGGGTGGGGAGCTCCAACGGGGAAGAACTGGCATCCATCCTGCCTCCCAGGGACTCGGGGGACACCGCCCTCACTGCCTGGGCAGAGGCTGTCTTCGTATGATGTGAGATATGAACATCGTATGGAAGTGCACATGGACTGCCATGGTATATTAGCAACAACGTCACTCTGTTGGCGGTGACTCCTCTTCTTCCTGTGGGGCATTGGAAGCCTCTGAGGGGCCGAACCTCATGGGACCTGAAATACCCCGCACAGGTGAACACCGCGGGTCGCGGGAGATGGGCAGTGGGTCCTCAAGAAGGGCTCCAGGCATCTGTTGTCCGGGCAGCTTATCTGGGAGGCCCACCCACCCCAGGCCCACAGCCCAGGCCGTGCTGTGGCTGAGAGATAACGTGGTCTTCTCGCCCAGCCCCTCAGCCCCTCCCCGCTCTGAGCCCCACAGAAGCGACACCAGATATCAAAGACTTAGTGCCAAACACAAATATAAAATCTATCCATACCTGGTTGGAATCATATCTTCAATATCTGCGTGAAAGCAAACGCATTATGAAAACTAATTCCACCGGCTTCTTTTCACGTTCCAGAATGTGGCTCCAGGAAAAGTGACAGTTGCATTGGGCTGGGGTTGCATGTCCTCTGAGCTGGTGTCAGAACACGGAGGGGACGGAGAGAGCGCGCGTGACGGTCATCGCCGCCGCTCCCCCACCGTCCCCGCTCTCCCTGAGCGTGTGCCCGCCGAAGGGCTGGCACCAGCGCGCTAAGGGTCCTGGAGTTTTCAGCTATAAGGTTCTGGGACCTTTGCCCCAGAACTGCCACCCACAGCGGGATAAAGAAACTGGGCCTGGAGCTAGTTAAGCGTTGTCCCTCGTGGTCACCCAGCAGACAAGCCTGTCCCCAGGAGTTTAGGGGCCTCTGTCCCAGCAGCCACTTCCAAATGCCTTCTTAAAATTAGCTTTCACTCTGATGAAACTATTTCTAACAGATGCTTCCTCCCCTTCAAGACTCTGTCCCGCTTTCCTCTGCGGCCTGGCGCAAACGGAGCTCTGGCTCACGCTCCGTACAAGGGCCTGGGGTAGGTAGAGTCCAGCTGACGCGCCCCGGGCGGGAGAGCTAAGCCCAGTGCCGCCCCCTCCCAGGACCCAGCCTGGCGCTGACCTGGGGGCAAAGGCCCAGTGCCGCCCCCTCCCAGGACCCAGCCTGGCGCTGACCTGGGGGCAAAGGCCCAGGGAGGGACAGCCATGTACTGCCAATTGCAAATAAATACGAAAAATTAGCCCAGCCCGGCAAGGGCGGCTCAGAGGTTGAGCATTGACCTAGGAACCAGGAAGTCACAGTTCGATTCCCGGTCAGGGCACAGGGGCATGCAGGAGGCAGCTGATCAAACAATTCTCTTTCATCATTGATGTTTCTATCTCTTTCTCCCTTCCCCTTCCTCTCTGACACCAATAAAAACATATTTAAGAAAAAGAAAAATTAGCCAAGTTTGGCCTCAAATCTTCCAGGGCTGTCAGCTCAGCAGCAGCAGCTGGGAGGTCCTGGGAGCTGCCGGCAGCTGAGAGTCGAAGCTCATCCAGCCACAGGAGACACCACACAGAAAATTCTGTTATTTACTTACTTAACATTTTATTTTTATTGACTTTTAGAGAGAGGGGAAGGGGCAGGGATAGAGAGAGAGAAACAGATGTGAGAGAGAAACATCAATGGGCTGCCTCCTGTACACCCCCTACCAGGGATTGACCCGAAACCTGGGTATGTGCCCTGACCAAGAATCAAACCAGCAACCTTTCAGGGCACGAGAGGACATCAACCCACTGAACCACACCGCATATGCTTGAGTCTGTTCAGTCCCAATGATTTGATGTCTATTCTTGGGACTATATGGAAAATACCACCAAACTATTCTCACTGTTGAAATTTAACTGTGTTAACATTAAGCTGAGTATTAACTTTTAATCAGTTTATGCTCTTGCTCTCCCAGTCTCTTTTTTTAATCATTCACCGAGGATACTTAACCTTACTGACCAATGAGGAGGGAAAGGAATGAAAGAGGCCCAGGCAGGCGCAGGGGAGTGGGAGGTCCCACCTTCATGTCACGGAGCGCACACCGGGTGGGACAGGCAGGCCCCTGGCTGCCCGGGGCTGATAGGAGAAAAGGCGCCTGATCGCGACCGGAAGCCACATCCCCGGGGTTAGAGGGTGAGACCCAAAGGAAAGGTGCTACAGAAAACAGACATAGGAGCAGTAGGCTGTTTTTTTGTTTTTTTGTTTTTGTTTTTTTTTTTTGGGGGGGGGGTGATGGTGCTTTTTTGTTGTTGCTATTATTGTTAAAGGGCATCATAGATATTTACAGGGTATTCAGACTCTCCTAGGGGACTCGCCCTCGAAGCCCAGTGATGGACCGTATTTGCATGGACAGGACTGATGGCAGATCCCTCAGGCCAGAAGACTTACATCCCCTCCCCTCTGGGAAGGAGGGTCCACCTCTGCCAGGACTATTAGGACCAATAGGTCAGAGCAGTCTCTCCCAGAACCCACACGCCAGGGTCCTGGGGTTCTCAGAAGGGACCAAGTGGTAATTCCCCGTTGTCTCTACACATCAGGGACCCCGGCTCAGATCAAAGTAGTGATCGGCATCCCCCGGGCACAAGTTAAGATGGTTCCAGTTGCAAGAAATGAAGCCAGTGATGTTCTGAAGACCTGTTTCTTCCCTTGGCCCAGCACTGCCTTCCCCATGGCTGGCAGCATCCTTCATAAAGGCCGGGACTCCCAGAGGATACGTGGGGCTGCATGCTTCCCTTTGGGGCTGTGATCGTCACGTGACAGGCATTCCTTGCCCCGAAACCCCCAGCAGAAGTCCTGAGGGTCACCCTGGGGAGACCACACTTGCTTACATGTCATCCTGGAGGGAGAAGGACTGGCTCGTTGTGGCTGCTGGAGTTGGAAGGACTGAAGTCCCGACCAGAAACCTGGGGCTGCTGAGATATCACATGGCCACAGCACGGGGCTTCCTGTGGGAACAAAAAGGGGATCAGCCTGGAGCCTGGGCCCTGAAGTCTGGAGAGAAATACTTGTGTCACTGGAGACACTTGGTCCTTTATCTCTTAGACTCATGGCATCATTTGTCATTTCTTCCCAAGCTCAGGGCTCAAACGCTGCCAGCCCCAGGGTAGGGCTACAGAAATGCAGGCCCAGGACACGGGGTCCCATGTCAGGAACGAGAGCCCCACACCACACTGAGCCAGGTCCTCACTGCCTGCTCCACCAGCACCTCAATAAATGGGCACACAGCTCTCAGGGACAGGGGCCACGTGACAGTGTTTTGTCTAGAAAGCCATTTGCAACTGTCACAGGAAGTGACAGTGACAGGGGAGGCCCTCCTGGGCTGCTGTTCCCCCCTCCCCACCAAACATGGCGGCAGTTCCTGGCGCCAGGAGGGCGGCTCAGGAGGCACCCTCACGGTGCCAGCCCAGCAGCTCTGCAGAAGCGACATCCCGCACAGCCTCTCTCTTTCCAGAACATGGTTTCCATTGGCCTATCGCAGCGGTTTTGTGCTCACAGGTCAGCAGCTCTTCCCATGAACTCTGTGGTTTGACAGCAAGTTCTACAGGGTGGGCTGGGCTCCCTCTCTCACACAGGGAGCTCACCAAGGCTCAGCCCATCAAATTTGTCTGCAGTCAGGGTAGACCAGGCAGCCAGAGTCCACTGTGTTCACTGGGGGTAGTGGAGCTGTGTGCTAGGCGTTCAGAAAATGCCAGCATTATCTAAATGCTCATAAGTATGCTCAAGTCAGGCTGTGTTGAGTCCAACACTCCACCTTAGGCCATTGATATGGGAGATCTTACCAAAACCCTGGCAATAAATCCCCACAAACAGGAAACAGCGGCATTTTAAGTGGGGAAATGTTTAAATACACAGATTTCGAGATATCCATGAAGGATAAAGGATACCTGTTCCCAGTGTCTCCTTAGCTGCAGCTCTGATTTATTTATTTTTTATTGAGTTTTTACAGAGAGGAAGAGAGAGGGATAGAGAGTTAGAAATATCAATAAGAGATAAACATCAATCAGCTGTCTCCTGCACACCTCATACTAGGGATGTGCCTGCAACCAAGGTATATGCCCTTAACCGGAATCGAACCTGGGACTATCAGTCTGCAGACCGATGCTCTATCCACTGAGCCAAACCGGTTTCGGCTGCAGCTCTGATTTCTATCATTAACAAGCTACCTCAAATGTTAGAGGCTGAAGCCCTAGCCCGGTGGCTCCATTGTTTGAAGCATCATCTCATACACCAAAAAGGTTGCAGGCACATACCCAGGGTGCTGGTTCAAACCCCAGTCCCAGTTGGAGCGCATTTGAGAAGCAACTAATTGATGTGTCTCTCATCTACTAGTATGTTTCTCTCTCTCTCTCTCTCTCTCTCTCTCTCTCTCTCTCTCTCCCTTCGCTTCCCTCTCCTTCCCTCCCACTCTCTAAAAATCATTGGAAAAAATATCCTTGAATGAGGCATTACCCCCCCGCAAATAAAGAAATAATGTATTTGGTAAAAAAATTTTATTTGACAAATACCAAGTGTTGACAAAGGCATAGAATTGGAACTCTGATACACTTGACGATGAGAGTATAAAATGGTTCAATTTTGGAGAACAATTTGGCAAGATCTCATAAAAGTAAAGGTAAACATATATTATAATGCAGCAATTCTAGTCCTTGATTTAGAGAGACTCTTGCACAGATGTCCAAAGAAACTTATATGAGAAGACAAATGGTAGCACTGTTTTTAATTTTCAAAAATTTGAAACCACTTAAGTGTTGACCAGTAAATCAAATAAACATGTGTGTGGTCATGAATGAGCCACATATAAGCATGGAGAAATCACACAACTATAGTGCTTATAGTAATTTGTGTGAGAATGCATACAGTGTGAGGTCATTTTCATAGAGCCTGAGAACCTGCAAACCAGTAGTATGTATCCCTTAGTGACGCATACATGTATCATAAAACTAAAAAATAATGAGCACTAAATTCAGTCAGTAGTTCCATTCCTCCTGAATGGAACCAGGGGAGAGCAAATCCAGGCCCTAAAATTATGTGGTGGGTATATGAATGGTCATTATTTTATTCCTAAACTAGTGGCCCAGTGCATGGATTCGTGCACATTGAAAGGAAATTAAATAGTTGGTCTTCAGACATATTCTGTTGATAGCGATGCTTTTTCAGCTTCAGAGGTACATTGTACCAATAGTTGGTATTCAGATACATTCTTCTGGTGTTGCATGCTATTGGTGCCAGCAAGAGCTTTCTAGATATCATGCATACTCGAGTCAACGTTTATTTTTAAAATTGCCAGTGTGAGTCATTTGTACCGGCTGGTCAGACGGTTGGATGGACGGCTGGTCAGACGGTTGGTCACTTAGCCTTTTCTAATATAGATAACCTTTCCTATGCCTGAATTAGTTCACATCAACTTGTTATGAAGGCTCACATTATTCTAAGTGTGCAGCCCAGTTCTGGGGGGCAGTGGGAGTGCCGGATGAATCTGATAGCTGTAAAACTACCCCTGCTGTGGTCTGCAACAGGGGAGCTGAGAGGAACTGCAGAGACCAACTTCCTGTTTGTCCGCTTCCTGTCCCTGTGAAGTCACCACACATTGCTTCATTCTGATGCAGTAGTTCCTTCCTCTATAGCAGTTGGGCCTGTTTGAGATTGGTAGCCCTCAGTCAGTTTCTCAAAGTCACCAGCCACCTCAGTGTGGGCCCAGGCCCACCAACCCTTCCACGCTGAGACGCCAGCACCAGCCATGCGGGCCGCTTCCCCAGAGATCTTTCAGCCTCACAGGGCTCCCCTCCATGCTCCTAAAGTTGTTGTTGTTAATCCTCAGCCGAGGGTATTTTTCCATTGGTTTTTGGAGAGAGTGGACGGGAGGGGGAGAGACAGAGAGAGAAATATTGATGTGAGAGAGACACATCAATTGGTGGCCTACTGCACATGCCCCAACTAGAGCCTGAGATTTTGTCTGCAAGCAACGTATGTGTCCTTGACCAGAATCAAACCTGGGGCCCTTCACTCTGAGGGCCAATGCTCTATCCACTGGGCCAACCCGACTAGGGCCAGGCTCCTAGTTTTAATGACTCCAACGTCTTTGTTTCCCCGGCCTCCATCGTTCCCACCTCCATGGCATCTTAGTCTTTGCTTTGGGCCATTTCAGTTACCCAGTTAACACTTTCCACCTAGTTAACAACTCTTTGACTGAATTTTGTTAAACAATCCCTAACCAATTTGGCTCAGTGAATAGAGCATCAGACTGCAACTGCCTCCTGCACACCCCCAGCAGCTGATCGATGTTTCTAACTCTCTATTCTCTCCCTTCCTCTCTGTAAAAAAATCAATAAAATATATTTTTAAAATTTTTTTGTTAAACACCTATGATTCCCATCTTCTGACTGGATTCTGATGCAGAGGTTGACATTGACATTGACAGCGGGCAGCCCGGGGTCTGGGGTCTCGAGGCGGTCATCACGTGCTGAAGGTGGAGCCTGCCTCCCTACCCTGGAGACCAGGGCAGCACTGTAACAGCACCGGCTTCTTACACTTGGGGGAGAAATAAACTGTTTTCTCTGTTCTCGGTATTTTCTGCCACTAGATTTAACCTAATCCTAACGTATACAAAGGCAATCCATTCAATTAAAGTCTTCATTTCAGATTTAAGAAATAAATGTATCATTAAGGAAAATTACCTTAATGATAAAAGAAAAAGAAAAAGGTATCAGTGTCAAGTTAAACATTACCATATTAAGAAAAGTTACCTATATTTACTGGCATGATTAGATTTGTTAGTAAACACTCTTTATGAAATATCAGGCACTGTATACTTTACGTGCATTATTTTAATTAACCCTCATGAAAATCTGGTAACATAAGTACAATTATTACCACCACTCTTTGGACAAGTGAACTGAAGCTTAGAGAGATTAAACTTTGAATGGAAAGCCTTTCTCTATGCTAGATAGTGATTCTCCGTGGACACGACGGCCACTCTAAGAAAAGCCAAGTGTCACACCAACTTTACCCTCACAAGCTGACAGCATTTCCAGAAAGCTGGCAAGGCCAACCACATTGAGGCTGATGGAGAGCCTGCCAGAAGCTAAGGTCTTAGCCCAAAGAAAACTACCTCCCTTCCAAATCAATAAGGAACACACAGGCCCATCATAGGACTCAACTAATGGGCAGTATTGACTAATGTTCCCAGAAGCCGGCCCCCCAGAATTCATCATTGAAATTTAATTTAATAAAAAAGCCCAGGAAAAGACATCAAGTCAATAGGTGCTCCGTTCTCATAGGCTGAAATCTGAACTCTAATGGTCCTTGCCCACAGCACCAGATCTCCCCGGGATTTCCAAAGGCCCATTATCCCTAATGCTAAACTAAAAAGCAGTTTCACTTCAGGAAACAAATTGGCAACTCAGCTGCCAACTATTATTTTGCAAAGCAGGACACAGTGAGTTGAAAATTATATTTTACCAATTAGCGCTGTGAGAAACACTGCTGAGGCGTTCGCCCAAGCCTGCAATTAGAGAGCATTTGCTTGCTTCTAGAAATAGAATGAATGGGAGGTAGGCGCCTCTATCTGGGTCTTCAGCAGTGCTGCCCTGGGAAGGGAGGCCGAGCTGGAAACACAGCCGTCCCAGAACACTGCCGTCTCGCCCTGCACCCCAGCCTGTTCAGATGAGGTGAGGAAACCCACATCCTGTCTGAAGAGAACAGGAGGCATTTGCACAAAAGCCTTGATGTCCAAAAGACAAAGGACCAATCAGCAGCTCTGGTATTTCATTTTCGTAGTTATTTTAAACAGCGATTAATAGTCTGATGTCTCCATCTGCCACAAAGGTAACAGTTTGGGAGGAACATCTCGGGGATCTCCAGCTAGCAGACCCTTCCAAGCTTTCAGACATCTCAGGGTCCCCACTGAAACAGAGCGTCATTAAAGAGTTAGAATTTCGGCCTCTCAAGTAGAGGCAAAAGAACAGGGCTAAAGAGAAATGACTCTGACACCTCGGGATAGGAGTTCAGTAGCGTTATTGAAATTTAGAGCAATGTGCAAGATCAGGCGTGAGACAAGAGAAAATCATTGGCAATGATCTTTGCAAATCGGCTTGGCTGGTGTGACTCAGTGGTTGAGCATTGACCCATGAACCAAGAGGTCACAGTTCAATTGCTGGTCAGGGCACATGCCTGGGTTTGGGGCTTGATCCCCAGTAGGGGGCATGCAGGAGGCAGCCCATCAATGGTTCTCTCATCTTTAATGTTTCTATCTCCCTCTCTCTCTAAAATCAATTTAAAAAAAAAAAACCTATTTAAAAAAAAGAGAGAGGTATTTGTGAGTCATATGTACTGCACAAACACAGTAGAAAGGGGTTAATAGACCGGGCATCCCCAGGCCAGTGGATTTTATGGGAAACACCATAGCCCAGCTTTTAGTGAGCATGTCACTTGTCACCTTCGGACTCAGAGCAGCTTTAAGTTGCCTGAAGTCAAGAGTAAGGTAGGGTGAGAACAAACCCTTTTATTTCCTTGCCAACCAGGAAATGAACTGTTGAAAGCCCCAGCTTACCAGCAGCCTAAAGCTTAGCCCAGCCTGCAAAGGCGATGGCAACTTGCCAGTAAACAAGAGCATGATTATATAAGCCACTGTAGTGGTTAACCAGTTGGCTCAACACTGACCTGCTTATTCTGACTCCATTGAACTTTTAGACACCAAAGGAGCTTTACCAAGGAAGCAGCAGCTTCATCTCTCAGAAACATTCTGTGTGTTTCTGTGCACACGTAGGTGCACACATGTGAAGGCAAAATGCCTAAGAAGATATGCAAGCTATTGAGTTACCTTTGGGTAATGGAACAGGGAAACGGGAAAGCATGCCAGGCATTCTCTACCTTCTATGCTTAATTGTTCAAAAGTTTTTCAATTTAAACATTCCAATGAATTTTTCACTTAAAATGACTAAGCCTTAGCTGGTTTAGTACTCAGTGGATAGAGTGTCTGCCTGAGGACTGAAGAGTCCCGGGTTTAATTCAGGTCAAGGACATGTACTTCGGTTGCAGGCCCCCAGCCTTGCTCGAGGGCATGTGGGAGGCAACCAATGTGTCTCTCACATCAGGGTTTCTCTCTGTCGCTCCCTCTCCCTTCCACTGTCTCTAAAAGATCAATAAAAAAAATATCCTCGGGTGATTAAAAAAAAAAATAAATGACTTGGGAAGGTAATGGGGATGATGAGGACAATTATGTAATACCTTAACCAATAAAGAAATTAAAATGCAAAATAAATAAATAAATGACTAAAATATTAATAAGTCAAGAATTCCTAGGTAAAAACAGGTTGAAACATTTACTTTAAACTCCCCCTGAAACACCACCAAAATGGTCATAAGGGACTATTGTGGAGACACTGTTGTTACCAGACCAAGTGGGGGCCCCTTCCCCAGCGGGTGCTGCTGGAGGTAGACTTCTTACAATATAACAAGAAAAGGAATTTTCTGAGACTTGCACGGGAGGATGAGATATGGTAGAAAGCTTTATTTCCAGTTGTAGAAGTATAATCTGGGTTTTAGTAAAGCTGGAGGCAAAGTGTGTTCAGAGCTTCCATTCCATATGGCAGCTGGGTCCAGAACAGCATCAGGCTAGCTACAGTCCATTAGTCCACCATGTATGGGGTCCAAGTGGTCATGGGCCACATGGGAGAATGCCAGGTAGCCAAGCATGAGCCATGAGCCAAGCATGCCAAGAAGAATCAAGAGAGTGATTTTCTTTGTTTAGGGGATTATATATCTCACACCCATTCTGGCCATGACCTCTGTCCCCAGGTGTGACTGACAAACACTTTGTATTCCCTTTGTCATCTCGACTTCCCTGGGGATGCATCTATATTCCCTGTTTCCTTCCCCGTGTTTTTCAGGGACCATGTCTATGCCTGGTCTTCCCTTTGTTCCTTTTCTATTACTAGTAACTAGTCAATTACAACAGCATCACAGTCATCAGGCTAGGAGACAAAACCATGGAACTGTGGCAGCGGGATAGCACGTGGGAACAAGAGACCAACCAGGATGGCCAAGGCTAAGCTGGCCCCTGAAAGGCTGTCACTCAAAGTCTAGGAAGCAGTCAGGGCACCTGTGGTGACATTTAAAAATAAAACATTACTTTTAGACATAGCCTCAAGCAATAGACAGGTCAGATGATGTTTGGTTTAAAATACTCTGGCAAAAAAATATTACTGTGTGGCTGAGAAACCAAGATAGCAGCATAGGTAAACACCTGAACTTGCTGCCTCGTACAACCACTTCAAAACTACAACTAAAAGCCGAAACCGGTTTGGCTCAGTGGATAGAGCGTCAGTCTGTGGACTGAAAGGTCCCAGGTTCGATTCCAGTCAAGGGCATGTACATTGGTTGCGGGCACATCCCCAGTAGGGGGTATGCAAGAGGCAGCTGATTGATGTCTCTCTCATCAATGCTTCTAACTCTCTATCCTCTCCCTTCCTCTCTGTAAAAAAATCAATAAAATATATTAAAAACAAACTACAACTAAAAGACAAAACGGACATCATCCAGAACCACAGGAAGGCTGGCTGAGTGGAAATTCTACAACTAGAAGGGAAGAGAAAAGAACACAGACTCACAGGAGTTGCGGAAGTAAAGTGCAGAGGTACGGAGGCCCACACACGGAAAGGGCTGACAACTGAGTAGGCAGCTGACTTTTTCAATTCGCAGGGAGACACAAGCTCCTGACTGCTCTGAACTCCAATTCTGGGCAAGACTCTGGGGACCCAGACTCATACAGAGAGAAACTGGACTGTCTGGCAGTGGGCAGAACATGAGCGCCACTTTCTCTCAGAAGTGCTTGCTGTGATTACCAGGGGACACTGAGACCCGGGGGCCTCTTAGGGCAGGGCTGACAGGAAGCCATTGCTGTTTGCTCTGCCCTGAGACTCCGCCTCATCCAAGCTGTGTGCAGAGACTTCTGCATATGAATGGCCTGGTCCTTTGAAATCTAAACTTACCTAACAAACCACAGCTGAGACAGAGAGACCCAGAACATTCAAAAGAAGGGCCAAGGCCCCACAGCAGTTTGCACTGCTTCACAGCTCGGCCTCATCTGGGCACCTCCAAACTTCAAACAAAGAAGAGGAATTTGCAGATCTCTCTGTAGCTCCTACTGGGTGGCCTCAGGCAGAGGCTAAATTAGCACCTCCTTGGAGATCCAAGACCAGTGTACCCGGGGGTCAGAGTAGGACCATCCAGATTACAACTCCTCAGATCCATAAGGGACACACTCAGGGGTCAGACTAAGTGAGCACGAAAGCCTCACTGAAGCAAGTCTTGCCTTATAAGGATGTCTCCAGCACAGAAGTTCTCCAGCACAGCTAATCTTCACAGCCAATTGGCCTGGAGGTCAATTCCTCCCAGTTATACCATCAATAATAAAAGCGTAACTACAACAAGTCTGTGCACACAGACCACAAAAGAGCACACCAAGAATGTCCACCTCAGGTAACTGGGGAGGCTCAGCCACTGGGCCCTGCTAGGACATCTAATACACAAAGCTACTCCATCAACTCAGGGAAGCAGCCAAAATGCAGAGACAAACAAACAGGTCACAAATTTAAAAAATGGAGGAAAGCAAATGACTGGATGCAGAGTTCAAAACCACAATTATAAGGTTTTTCAAGAATTTTCTAGAAAAGGCCAATAAATTTAGCGAGACCCTCAAGGATATGAAAAAGGGGCAACTAGCCGAAACCAGTTTGGCTCAGTGGATAGAGTGTTGGCCTGCAGACCGAAAGGTCCCAGGTTCGATTCCAATCAAGGGCATGTACATTGGTTGTGGGCACATCCCCAGTGGGGGGTGTGCAGGAGGCAGCTGGTCGATGTATCTCTCTCATCAATGTTTCTAGCTCTCTATCTCTCTCCCTTCCTCTCTGTGAAAAATCAATAAAATATATATTTTTTTAAAAAGAAGAAAGAAAAAGGACCAACTAGAAATTAAGCCTACACTGACTGAAATAAAAAATAATATACAGATTTACAACAGCAGACTAGAGAAACGCAAGAATCAAGTCAAAGATTTGAAATACAAAGAAGCAAAGAACACCCAACTAGAAAAGAAAAAAGAAAAAAGAATCCAAAAATATGAAGATAGTATAAGGAGCCTCTGGGACAACTTCAAGCATACCAACATCTGAATTATGGGGGTGCCAGAAGAGAGAGAGCAAAATACTAAAAATCTAGTTGAAGAAATAATGACTGAAAACTTCCCCCACCTGGGGAAAGAAATAGACTTACAAGCCCAGGAAGCGCAGAGAATACCAAATAAAGGGAATCCAAAGAGGACCACACCAAGACACATCATAATTAAAATTCCAAGAGCAAAAGAAAAAGTAAATATTAAAAGCAGCAAGGGAAAAACAAGTTATCTACAAGGGAGTACCCATATGATTGTCAGCTGATTTCTCAACAGAAACTATGCAAGCCAGATGGGAGTGGCAAGAAATATTCAAAGTGATGAATAGCAAGAACCTACAACCAAGATTACTCTACCCAGCACAGCCTCCATTCAGAATTGAAGGGCAGATAAAGAGCTTCACAGATAAGAAAAAGCTATAGGAATTCATCAACACCAAACGAATATTATATGAAATGCTGAAAAGTATTCTTTAAGAAGAGGAAGAAGCCGAAACCGGTTTGGCTCAATGGATAGAGCATTGGTCTGTGGACTGAAAGATCCCAGGTTCGATTTCGGTCAAGGGCATGTACATTGGTTGCGGGCACATTCCCAGTAGGGGTTGTGCAAGAGGCAGCTGGTTGATGTTTCTCTCTCATCGATGCTTCTAACTCTCTAGCTCTCTCCCTTCCTCTCTGTAAAAAAAAAAAAAAAAAAAAAAAAAAAAAATCAATAAAATTTTTTTTTAAAAAAAGAGGAAAAAGAAGAAAATGGTAAAGATAAGAATTATGAACAACGAATACAAGTGAATCTAAAAATCAAGTAAATTAAAAAATCTGATGAACAGAATAATCTGGTGAATATTAGAATCAGGGGCATTGAAAGGGAGTGGACTGACAACCTTTGGGGGTTGTGGGGGGTGCAGAAAGAGACTGGACAAAAATCGTACACCTATGGATGAGGACAGTCAGGGGGGATACGGTAAGGTTAGAGGGTAGGGTGGGATCCAGGTGGAGGGGTACTATGGGGAAGAAAAAAGGAACAACTATAATAATCTGAACAATAAAGATTTAATAAAAATAAACAATAAAAAATAAATGTTACTGTGTGAGGAAGAGAAGCAGATGCGAGAGCAGAATGCTGTTATTGGAGCTGGATGGAGGGCACCCGGTACCTGCGGTTCATTATACTTTTCTATTTTCATGTATATTTTAAGTCACCACGCCTGTGCCCCAGGCTGCAGTCAGGCATGGCCTTCTGAGTGGCATCAGACTGGAAGTTTATTTTATAAAGGACACAATGGAGGGCCCATGGGTGCGGAAGCAGTAGGCAGAGTTGAGGGCAAGTAACATAGAGGCCACCCTCACTCTGCACAGTAGCTGTGGGTCCGCAAATATGATCATGTGAGGTGGCCTAATAACCAGCAGGTAAGATGGTTGTCCTACGAGCTTTAAAATTTTTTCTCAAAACATTGAATGACAGTAATAAATGTATATGGAAATCAAAAAATAGTTAAGTTACTATTTTTATTTAGTATACTGATTTAAATCTTCAGAAATACTGAAAGTGTTTTGGGATGGGCTTCCCACATCATACCTTTTTCACTGCTGGTAAAACGTCCCTGAGGAACCATCTCTGAGAAGTCCCTGCGTGTGAAGTCCCGTCAGTCACTTCCTCTGCGACATCTGCACCCTCTCCTCCCTCATGTTGACAAAGTCACCTTCGCCAACTTCCTCTCAGAGCAGCAGCACCAGCCTTTCCACGGTCAAATACAAGCCAGTTTACGTTCCGTTTGAATTCTGCCACACTGCATTACTGTCACTTTTTGCTATGATGCTTTCAATTTCTTCCAAGCCTCAGCTAAAGAAATTGTAAAATCTCCAGTCGTAGCAGTAATAGCCTGCCCAAAAGTCCATGGAAAGTGGAAATAACCCCTTTGTTCACTGGCCAAATTGATGAGAGCTGTGTTTGATGGTAAAAAAGCAAGTTTTGACACTTTCGTTCAAGTCCCTAAGAGAATGAGGAGCTAACATCAGTGGCACTAAAAGCATTAGCTCTGCAGCCCTCTCCATTGCTGGGAGAATAGGAGACGCCACCAAGAGCTCTGTCATCTTGAGTGAGCAGAACTAACAGATGCGCAGCAACCAGCCACCAACAGATGAGAGGAGGGACCTGGGCAGGTCACTGGCGCTGATGCACATCTGCTCTGTAAATGTGCTTTCTGGACTGAAGCTAGCACCTGAGTTAGTACACATGCCACAGCAACTGAAATTTGAACCATGTTGCTGGGAGACTGGGTTCTTTACCCAAACGGTGGTATAGAATTTGTGCACGCTGAAGCCACAAAGCAGGAACTACCTGTGCTGGAAATAGAGAAATACAGGGTGGGGCAAAAGTAGATTTACAGTTGTTTGTATGGAAAAATAAACAATAAGTAATAAGAATAAACTGTTTTTGCATACTCACAGCTGTAAACCTACTTTTGCTGTTGTACAGTGGCCTCTTCCCTGCCAGCCCCACAGATTCGAGTCACGCTAAGACCTTACTCTTCTCTGGGACCACCATCGCCCAGGGTTTCTCCACCTCGACACTTTTGACATTTTAGTCGGGGTCTTTGTTGTGGGGCTCCTGTACACTGTAGGGTGTTCATAGCAACATTTCTCTGGCCAGTAGCATCCCCCAACTGTGACAACCAAAAGCCTCAATATTGCCAATATTTTGACTTATTGCCACAAAAATCACAAGTGGGAAAGCACTTCCTGAGACAAAGGCGCCAGTCCCACCAGCACCTCCCGCGCAGAGCTTCCCTCCAGCACCTCAGTCCGCTCTCAAACACGAGATCAATGAGCACCAGGCAGCCAAGGAAAGCCTTGGCAGGACACAGACCAGAGCAAAAGCCGGAGCCAAAAATGGGAACTATTTTAACAAAGTAAGATTATCATTAATATTTTTTTTAAAAGGTATTGATTGCATCCATGAAATAGGACATCAAGGACAAGGTCAAAGAAATAAGAATGTATTAAGCAAAAAAACTGGGAAATGAGAGGACTTGTTCAGTAGCTGAGGGAAAAAAGAAAAAGGTGTGGAGGATATCAACGTAACTGAGGAAGTTCCTAGAACTGAAGGATGTGATTCCGGGACTTCGAAGGAGTGAAGTGCTCAGTCCACTGAGAAGTAAACCACCTCCTGCACTGTCAAGTCTGCCACACTAACAAGTCAATACCCCAAGCTCCCGGCAAGGAAAATGGATCAAAGGCACCAGAAAGGATTCAGACTTCCACCTGACGCAGTGCCGTCGGTTCTCTGAAGGGGAATTATTTGGAACCTAGACTCTATACTCAAATTATCAATGAAATGTGAAGACAGAATAAACACACGTTCAGACACACAAGGTCTCAAAAAACTTCTCCCCAGCTCTTTCTCAGGAAGCTGCTAGAGGGCTTTCTCCACAAAAACAAGGGAATAAGCCAAAAAATAAAAAATAAAAAGAAAAGAAAAATGGGCTACGGAAAATGGTAAATTTAACGAAGGAGGATGAGGACGCTCTCAGGACAGACGTATAACTTGTCCAGATGAGGTAAGAAGCTGTGAGGGAGGCTTCCTTCCGTGATGGAGAGGCCATGCCTATCACTTTTGATGGTCCCAAGACAAAGTCAGACAGACAACTGGGAGTTTTGAGATCAGTTAGTGACAAGAACAAGACAACAGAAGATCAGGAAGTGAGCAGGGTAGAGTCACTGTATGACTCAGCAGCTCAGCACTACCTTTCCAATGTCAGAATATTTATCTTTCCAAAATTAAGACCCAGTAATACAGTACTGGAGGGGGGTTAGGGTCTGTGTATGTAGAGGGGAAGGCTTAACATCAGAGACACAGAGGAGCCAGGGTTGAAAGCAGGGAGGCAGGGAGGGGAGGAGTGGGGCGGGGCTTAGGAAAGGAAAAAACAGGGATGGCAGATCCATTGTTACAAGCCTTATTGAATCACCTGACTCCTTAATATGCACACAACCTTGATTTAAAAATAACTCACCCCCTATCCCTGCCCCCCCTTTCCTGAGTCACAGGGAAAATGCTGGAGGGTTACTATTCTCCATTTCACCCCAGGGCAGATGGTCCGGCTCTGGGAGGTCCCATGGTTCCACAGAGGAAGCCAGTATCAAAACTCAGAGGGCTTCCCCCAGGACTCTCAGTTCAGGAGGTAGCGCCAGGTTCCCGTTAGCACAGGTCCGGCCTCCTTCCTCAAAAAAGTCACACAAGGCCACCTCAGCCAGCCCTAAACACTGACTCGTCTCTCTGCCAGCGCATATTGTGAAAAACACAGATGTTTTCCAGGCCCCTTTCATCAGCTGTAAAATAAGGATGAGACCTAATACAAGTCTCAGGGCTAAATGTGCATCAAGAGCTTAGTGCGGGGCCTCATGAACATTTACTCAAGGATTCTGTGGAGCATGTACCCAACCAGTGATTCTGTGGAGCATGTACCCAACCAGTGGTCAAATCCCGCAGGCACAAATCTCATCTCGCAGGCTGTCTGGTTGCCAAAAAAACATCTTCCTAAAACTCGCTCAGGGCAGAAACCATCAACCAAGTTTGCAAAGTTACACTTCCCATTTACGAACATAATGGTCAGGACTAATGGAACCAATACTGAAGATTTAAATGAAGCTGAGCCTGCAATACACATACATACCTGAGCATTCTTTGTAATAGCAAAGCTGGAAAACAATTATAAAATAGTCCCTTCAGTCGTAGCCAGTTTTGGCCTGCAGACCAAAGGATCCAGGTTCGATTCTGGTCAAGGGCATGTATCTTGGTTGAAGGTTCCTCCTTGGCCCAAACGCTGGTCAGGGTACATGTAGTAGGAGGCAACCAGTCGATGTTTTTCTCACATCAATGTTTCTGTCTTTCTCTCTAAAAACTAAAAAATACTTTGTTCAAACAGGGAACTTTGTGGATGTTTAAAACGGTGAAGAGATCTGTATGTGCAATATGAAAACGTCTAGGTTATGCCAGTATAAGGAAAAATGCATACACCTAAAATTAATACTTTTTTTTTTAATGTTAACTGCAGTTGAAAATGTAATGTTTTTGAAGGGAAATATGCCACACTTCCAATAGTTCCCATGGAGGATGTCATGTGTCATGAGGTCACAGGCACCACAACAGGGAGGAGTAGGGAACTCTAAGTTGGGTGTAGGTGTCACTTGTTAATGGCTAAGGCCAGCCAATCAGGAGCCCCGATGCTTCACATATGAACAAAAACCATGACAACAAATTATCTAAAAACTGTAGGCCTTTTTATTCAGTTAAGAGGTAGACAGATGAACATGGAAGGCTGTCCCATCTAACTTGTTCAAAGTTCACACTCCATTCATCCATCCCACACTGCCAGAAATCTTAAAACCACAACTGCCAGGGGCTTTTCTTCCTACTTCTTCATAGCAATAAGTCAGTCAGTCAACTGCTTGCAGGAAGTTACTAATTTAAATTCTTACTGTGCCCAAGAACCTCGTCCCCACAAATGCCACAAATGCCAGCAGAACCTGCCACTGCCAACAGGAGGGCAGAGTGCAAATGACTATTTGTCTAAGAGACTACTAGGGAAGCTTCAGATATGTTTTTGTTGTTAAGTCCCTGTGCGTGTTCAGGCAGAAGCTGGTGACACCCCCAAACAGAGCACTCACTGTATGTCAAATGGCTCTGAATGGTGTTTCAGAAAACAAAGAAATCACAAGTTATCTTCAGACACAACATTAAAACATAATGGAATTGAAGCTGGGTACAAAAAGTAGATAAATATGTACAGGAAGTCACAGCCAATAGGAACCAGTGGAAACCTGGCTATTTAAATAGCTAATTTGAGACGTCATATTTAGCACAAAAGCAAATGTAGCACAAGTAATACTTCCTCCCACAGCTCCCAAACTGTAAAGATTGTCCTGGGTCTCCTGTATCACTGCAATCGTTCAGAGGAGCAGGGATGCTGGGGTGGTCCAAACACTGGCACGATTCTCATCCCGAATAGCTTTTGCTGAGGATGACATATTTGAAGAACGCCATGATAGCAGCGCTGATTACACCAGAAATGGGGACGGTGACAAACCAGGCCATGAAAATGTTGCGAAAGAGTCGCCAGTCAACAGCCTTTTTGGATCGGAGCCAGCCAACAGACACAACAGAGCCCACCTAGAAGAGAAACAGGCAAGAGGACTGGTTACCAAGTTCCAATGGTACTCTGGTAAAGAGGCGCATGACGCAGGTAAGGAGCCCCAGACTGCTGAACTAGACCAAGCCCATGAGAGCTGGTGTGTAACAAGTTAAGGAGATTACCTGTGGGAGAATGAAGGCAATATAAAAACCCAACCATTCAATTTATTAACTGGGGTATATTATGGTAGGATAAGAACAATTCCTTTTTCTTTCTGAGCTACTGGAATTTAATTAATTGCACCAATAATAATTTATAAGTTACTTTTAAGTTGTAGGTTTTTCCAATATCGTTCTATAGTGAGGCTATTAGCTGATCACCTGCTGTGAGATCTTGGAAGAAGAGTTACTCACAGGTTAGTGATTCTCCCTTTCCCTGAAGTTACAAGATAGGCCACCAAGCAACCCTAGGGCTCAATAGGTTTCTTAGTGCTTCAATCCTGACAGGTGCTAAATAAACTGCCCTTCAACCATCAGACTTGCTGGCTCTACATGAAAGGACTTTTGCATCATTTGGGGAGAGTAAGTATTATCTGCTTAAATAAGAATAAAGAAATTGTAAAATGTAAGGCTTTATATTCTTGACACATGTCCTTAACTTGCAACTTTTCAAGATTTCACTGCATAAAAGTTTCTAAACCAAAGTGTGTGTGTGTGTGTGTGTGTGTGTATAAAGCCTCGCCCAGCCGGCATGGCTCGGTGGTTGAATGTCGACCTATGAACCAGGAGATACCCGGTCAGAGCACATGCCTGGGTTACAGGATCCATCCCCAGTGTGGGGCTTGCAGAAGCAGCCAATCAATGATTCTCTCATCACTGATGTTTCTATATCTCTCTCCCTTCCACTCTGAAATCCATAAAAATACATATTTTTTTAAAAGCCTACGTATTACCAGAACCATTCAAATGCCACCGCATGTGATAGAACACTTACTTTACAATGCGTTGTACTGATGGGAAGACCAATGTTGGATGCAATTACCACAGTAAGGGCTGATGCCAGTTCAATACTGAAGCCACTGTGGACACAAAAAGATGACTTGTTAAGAATAAAATTTGGTTTTTTTTGATAAGCTGCCACTACCTCAAAGTTAATGCCAACTTGCTATGCCCCTCATGGACCTCTTTAACGGACTAGAACTTTTAAAATCTCCCTTCAATCAGGCCATGGGAATTCTCTTCTCCCTCTTCTCTAACATGTGAGGTTTTAATGCTTCGTGGAAGCCCACGAACAACATTCACTTTTGTTAGACGTCCATCTTGGGTTCCAAATAAAACAAAGGCACCCAGCCGGCATGGCTCAGTGGGTGAGCGCTGACCAATGAACCAGGAGGTCATGGTCTAATTCCCATCAGGGCACATGGCTGGGTTGCAGGCTCTATTTCCAGTATGGGGTGTGCAGGAGGCAGCCCATCAGTGATCCTCTCATCACTGATGTTTCTATCTCTCTCTCCCTCTCCCTTCCTCTCTGAAAGATAAAACAAAACAAAACAAAACAAAAAAAAAAACACACCAGACCATCATAAAAACAAATACTGAGTATATCTTCCTCAGAAAAAGTTATTGTTGTGAGACCACTGGAGTTGAATAAATATTTGACCAAAATTAGATTTAAGGGCCAGATAATAAGTAAAATCTAAGAAGTTCACAGCAACAAGTGAGATCATCAAGAACTTATACAACCTGGGTCACTTTAACTAAAGAGTGATTCATGTGGCAGCACCCAGCTGTGTGTACCTCAGGAACAAGGCCCCCTTCCCAGCTTACCTAGAGGGTGTGATCGGCGTCAGATCTTTGCCCATGGTCTGAATGACTCTCCTTCCCCAGACCCACAGACCAATGCAGATGCCAACACCACCATACAGCAGAAGCCATATTGGGGTTGCTACTTTTGAAGATACATCTCCCGTTTTATAAACCAGATACAGGGCAACCAGAGGGCCAATGGCGTTGCTAAAAGAAAAATGAGGGCAAAGATTAACTTTTCAGACAGAACTAAAAACTGAGTAACTTAATAGTTGTCTTGAATGAAGCCTGGAGCTAATTGGCAAATAGGGTCTGTTTCACAGAAAATGAATGGAACCCACGTACACAAGAGGAGGAGAGCTGCTCTGAGGGGCACCATGCATATGGGGACTGTGTTCTCACAGGGAGCCTAAAGCAACTCTGGGCTCCAACAGTTTATGAATCACAGAACTAAAGCCAGTAGCCTGCAAACTCCATGGTGTCACAAGGCAATGATGTTGTTTTCTACCTTACATCCCAAAATTTATTATCAGAAAACTGAGTCCCATTTCCATAGACAAAAAGGCTTCTCTGAACAATATCTGTTTACCACTCACAGATATTTCTCCTAAGAAAATTTTGCTGCTGGTTTTATTAAGTACATTAACTGCTCGTACCTCATCCTACCTAGATATTCAGTCTAAGCACCACAGCCACAAGCATAGCCTTATAAAAATATAAGCAGTTTAAAAATAGAGTAAGCGCTAAGATTCAAAGTCACCAACCTGACATCATTGCCACCATGGGCAAATGAGCCAAAGCAGGCTGTGAGGATCTGCAGGAACTGGAAGAGGAGAGATATTTCTGGTTTATCCTGGTCGTTCCATTCTTCTAGCGAGCTACTACTTCCTTTTCGGTCCCCCAGACCCATCTCTGCCTTGACGCTCATGTCCATCTCAGAGGCCGAGTGGATGTCAGACACAGCATTGCAGTAGCTGGTGTAACTGTCCATTCGAATACGTTTCTTGTTGTCTGCATTCGGCCACGTCAGCTTCTCCATCTCCTCACCTTTCTGCTCACCTTCTTTGGCACGAAATGAATCCAGAGGCATGCCACAAATTGCCATGGTATAGGAAGTGTAGCTATTGTTGCGCCTCAAGGGTTTGTCACCAGAGTCTCCCATGCAGTCGCCCACCTTGGCAAGGTGCAGCTTGTGCAGCAGCTCTTTGTACAAGCCGGAGTCTTTGTGCACGGTGTGATACTGGTAGTGGCCACTGGAGTTGATCTGGTTACTGACGGCCTGGCTGAACTGAACAAGGTTCCCGTTAGGCAGCTGCACGGCACCTGGCCAAGACCAAAGGACTCGTCAGTACAGAGCACCAGGAGGCACCGGCGAGCCTCTTCACCAGCAGCAAAGTGAAACTGCTTCCCCGCCGAAGATATTCCACTCACCGTTCATGGGCCCGTCCAGGCTGGTCTCCTCTTTCAGGTCCACACTGGGAAGCCGCTCTCGCTCGGGCGCTTCCTCCAAGTCTCCCAGCTTGAAGGAGACAGTCCTCTCTTCCACCACAGCCCGCAGGGGCCCGGTGGCAGGCCCCACCTCAGAAATGGGACTCCGGACTTCAATGTCACCGAGAGACAGCTTTGCTTCTTCGTGGTCTTCTTTCAAGTTATTCTTTTTTTCCATTAAGGGGCTTACTGAAGGACTACACTTTATTTCTCCTAGAAAAGAAGAAATTTTTGTTTGGTTTTGACCAAAACAACTTGTTCCACATCTCCCCTTCCCCCACTTCAAAAAAGTCCATCTCAACATATGTAAACTTCAGTACAAGTTCAGAATAATATTCCTGTCTGTTGTATTTGCCACCTCTCATTTCTCCAGGGAGGAAAACAGCAATGCAGGACACTTACTATCAGGGGCTGCAAAGTCTTTCAGTAAAGGACCAAACAGCAGAAGCTTTGTGAGTTGTGTTGTGTCCTTTCCTTTACACATAAGCCATGCTTCGTTCCCTGCCGACCTGTTCTATAGTGAAAGGTAACTCAAGCCAAGGCTGGCAAGGGATTGAAACTTGGATCGCATCTAGTTCATGTTGTTATAAAAGAATCCCCCCAAAAGCTCCTCCATGAATTCAAGCAAAGAAGCACAGCTCAGTGCAGGCAACTGAAGATAACAACTCTAATCTCCACTTCTGTAAAAGAGATGTGCCTGTGACTGAATTCCACAACCAGGTAGGGTCTTCTCTGCCTAGCAAACCAATGACCAGAGTTTGCATGCTCATTCAGGCATCACAGTCAAGCTAGAGTAGGATATAAAACATTAGCGAGACGTGTATCATCTTCTCCCAGACTGAGGGGAAACGAGGTCAGCAAGTACCGAAGCCTCGTTCCCACTGTGCGCAGGCGCTCAGTGCAGATGCATGACACAGCACTGCTCCCAAGGCCACTGCAGCCGGCTGCCTCCCTTGCAAACAGCAAACCACATCACCAGCTGAGCATTGTGAGCAAGTGAAAAGGGCAGAGAAAGATTCTATTAAGAGAACTCCACCAATAAGGACAGGAATACAAGATTTAAGACTAACCAAAATTTACTTAGTGTTTAATCACAGTACAACACTGGGTGCAGCGATGGCTTAGAAAAGTTCACCTCTAGAATTTGTGCTACAATTCTGAGAACTGTAAAGTCTGATATATACATCAGCCATAGTTTTGAATGTCTAAATATGAAGTTTCACACAGAATTAGGGTAAATGTCTCCTCTATGAAAGCATTTTGTACCTGACCCATATTGTTCATTAAGGTACTCTTAAGTCTTCTCATTTAATGTAGTCTTCACTGTCTATTTGTCTATTACCGGAAACTGAGTAAGGTACAGTTCACTAATATATGCCCAGCTTGTGTCCACAGCCTAGCATTCCCTCTGCACAGTCTCAGATAATGTTAAGTCAGTAAGAATATACTTTGGCTGATAAACCCATAGCTTCAAATATTCATTTAAAAATTTTTGACATTGTCAATATATCCAAATGGTGGAATTTTATAGGTGGCCAAACAAAAAGACATAGCACATTACAAGTTACATTTTCTGCTACAATGTGATACTTACGTTCAATTTTCTTCTTCATCCTGGGACATACAAAGAACCAGACGATAAGGGCACAGAGAACTGCACATCCCACCGAGATGAGGATGGTGCCCCACAGAGGAAGTTTGTCAAAGCCCAGCACTAGGAGATAAAATGGTGCATCTTGAAAACCCCAGGGCTAAAGCCCTTGCAACGGTGTGCAAACCCTCCTGTGGGGACTCAGGTTCCCCACGCCAGCCCATCGCCCTTCAGCAGCTGCCAGCGTTAGGTCCACAGGAGCTACTGTGCTCATGGCTACACCGACTTGGGAGAAAAATCTAGTTGTCACCTGACACCCACACCAGTCTGGCCCACTTTAAATACCTACTAGATTGAGGTCTCCCAAGTGCCTTCACAAACTAGCATTTTCCCTTTCTTTGCCTTAGACAGGGGGATTACTATACTGAGAATCTACTAGCTCTGAAAATGGAACCACCCCACTCCTGTCTCCAGATGGTGGCTGTGCAATTTACATAGAAAGGTGCCAGAGTCACATCTGTTATACTGATAGAATTCTCTGTGGAGTTATCACAGCCATTGTACTATCCTCCAGCAAAATGCTTTAAAACAAGATTATTATCTCTTAGACTCCTCAAACTAAGATACAGAAAACAAGGATATCATCTATCAAAAAGATAAGAGCAGTCTTTCACAAAAGGAAAATAACTTAGTGGTAGTTGCACTCATAAGCTGTATCTTAGAAACTGGTCTACTTTCTCATAAGGCTCAGGGATCATTAATATTAGCCACCATCTGCTTACCATTGACATGTCAATAGGCCCCAAGCCTCTAGTGTATATTTATGACAGAAGCGAAACACCAGAGAATCTATTTAAGCATAAAAGATGTTATGGCTTCTAGCTTATCCAAGAGCTTAGTCACTTATGGTTGTTCTGCTTTTGCTTATTATTAATTACTTATAAAATCAAAATTCTATTGGCTCCTCAAAAACAATTACTATTTTATAGTCATATGTAAATTGAGAACCCTTCAAAATGCAAGTTTTATAATGACTACAAATCTTTTCATTTCAATTCCCACTGTCAAGCTTAATCATGTAACGTCACATAAACTATAAGATACATGAAATTCAATCAATATCACCACAATTTATATTTGCCCACACCCCAAGTTTAAAAAGGGAAATGGATCCACAAAAGGCGAAACAAAAATACCCAAGTTCCCTTTTCAAAAACGACTGAAAATGTTGTTTCTAATTTCACTGAATTATGAGCTCTGCTGTTGCTACACACACCCGTGCTGAGCCTCATGGAGACTTACTTCTTAGGTTAGCGTGCAGAACCCAATTTAAACCAATGCAAGTGCTGCACGCAAGCTTTTCTGTGCCTGCAGCATTTGGTAAGGTGTCTAGTATTCTCATAGGTCTTGCAGCTTCCAGATACTGTTCCAGTTCTCCTCTCCCTCACTATGTGCATGTGTCCTGGGCAACAACTTACATGTAATTCTTCCAAAGGACAGGAGCACTGACTTAATGGTCAAAGACCCTCATGCCAAATGAACCGAGACAGCACAACTAAGCTGCTCAAAGGCAGGTGAGCCCTGCCGTCCAACGTGTTACAGGTTGTCAACCTTTTCCAGTTGCTAAATTAAACATGCATCATAATTTAATCTACTAATTGCCTTAGCCCCAACATGAAGTAATATTTCAATTTTTACATTCTTACAAAGTACTTTTTCTCTTAGCTGCATGAATTCTTTTTCCGCATGCACTTAGACCAGGTGTTAAACATCCCAACTCTTCTCATTCAAGCAGGTTTAGGGGAGTAAATTAATGCAATAAAAGTAGCTCCATTTGGGAGAGAAAATGAAAATATCAAGCAAACCAGTGCTAAATGGCTGATTATTGAAGACCAGAACTAAGAACTCGTCAGCAGCCAGGAGTTCAGGCCAGTACCAATGCCAATATTTTTGGCATAGATAGGAGAAAGGGAGGGAGAAGACCATATTATCTTGGGTCCTGTGAAGACTAAAGAGTAAAGGTCTGTAGTGATTTAGAATCTGAGCAAGTCTCTTTGGTTGAAAAACTAGCTAGGTTAACTCAGCATACACTAGCCTGCAGCCTTCTGAAATGGGTGCAGGCCAGCCACCTTCTAGGAGATTTCAGCCCTGTAAAGCAAAAAGGGGTAAATTGGGCATTTAATGTAAGTTTTATAAACAACTTTAAATTCACATATAAATATTTTGATATATACTTACAAGGTGCTCCAGTATACATGATGGAAAACAGGTTTATCCCAATTGTGCAAGCATAGAAAACTGGCAAAGCTCGCAAACCATTAGGAACTGGATCTTCCTGTAAAATAACATTAAGATCAATGCCCAAAAGCTGTGAAATTAGCCATGTCTATAGAGCCTTGTGAAAAGCAGGTTCAGGAATTCTGGTGCCAATAGCTGTTTCTCCACTGTAGTTCGCAAGCCCAGCGGGCTTATCCTAAATCTGCTCCTGGAAGTGTGTTCATCAAGGCCCATTTACAGCTACCTGAATTTAAGTTTATGTGCTTTTTGTTTTGAGTTTTTGTTTTATCAAAATGTCCCCCAAAATCGGTTAACACTCAAGAGTTCCAGATGTCAATCTGAACACATACCTGAAGGCATAGAAGATATTTGTTAAGAGATGTCAAGAAACAGACCTTGGTATGTTAGAACATTTCTTACCTGCAAAGATTTCTTAAAAATACACTATGTAGAATATACCTATAACAACTACCTTATCTAGACATCTGATAAATATACAATTATTAATGATTTACTCAAGTGCTAAGATAAAAACCAATTATGCACAAGATTACCCCTCATTCAACAGACTGTGCCAAGCACTATTCTTGGCACTGAAATACAGAAGTAAATTAAACAATGTTCCTGCCCTCATAGAACTGACATTTACATTCTAACATAGAATAATGTAAAGCTGACAAATGTTATGAAGAAAAATAAAGAAGGGTAGGGAGAAATGATGGAAGGAGGCATACATTTTAATTCAGGGAAGGGGATGGGAGAAAGAATCAGTGAAGCAAAAATATGAATATTTAAGTCAACAACCATGTACACACTTAGGGGTAGAGGAGCCGGCTACCTGGCTATCTGGTGGGATGGGGGTGGGGGTGGGGAGTGGAGGGCAGGGGAAGAATGTTCTAGATAGCGATGTCAGCAGTGCAAAGGCCCTGAAACAAAACTTGAAATGTTTACGAACAGCAAAAAAGCCAGTGTGGAGACAAGAAGAGCTCCACTTACAACAAACGTGTACTAATTTTGCAGGAAAAGACGGAAGTCAAACACTTAAAGAATGAGAGCATGGATCTGAATACATGGGAAGGCTAACCTGTAAAGATGTTACCTATAGGTTTACTACTATCTTGACCACAGTCCAAAGGAAAAACTTGGGGAGGAAGAGAAAGGTAAAGACCCAAAAGCTATCCTAAAGCTTCCAGAATAACCAGTGGGAAGAGGGAGGCACTAGCTTAAGATCAATGAAACAAGACAAAGTAAAGGTGCCACTCCAAGTCAGTAGAGATGGGCCCTTACTGAAAACCAGAGTTTTAGCCCCCCTAGCTACCAGTAAACAGCCAAAATAAAGACAATGAGTAGCACAGAGAACCTGGGGACTGTTAAGCTTCCCTGAGCAACTCAACAATGAGGGTCACAGCCCAAGGGCAGTCAATAAGTTATGAACCTGAGGGATATATACGTTTTTAAGAACTATCCATGGTTTGAAGAAAACTCTCCAAGAAACCTAAAAACCTCCCTTTCCCTGCCCCCCCCCCCAATAGGATTCTACAGACTTAAGTAGGCTCTTCTCATAACAAATTTTCAAATATTTGGTATTTTGATATCAAACTGAAATTGGTCAAAAGGAAGTAGCCATGAATTTTTCTTTTTTTATGTATTTTTATTGATTTCAGAGAGGAAGAGACAGAAACATCCATGATGAGAATCACAGATCAGCTGCCCCCTCCATGCCCCCTATGGGGATCAAGCCCACACCCAGGCACATGCCCTTGATTGGAATAGAATTGGGTCCTCTTCAGTCCACTGGCCAATGTTCTACCCACTGAGCCAAACCAGCTAGGGCTATATTTCTTTTTCTGTATAGCTCAATCACATATGCCAAAGTAATCAGTAATAAATTACATGGAATAGGTAATGATGACACTACTACTAGTTTATTATGAAATAACAGGCTCATGGTTTAAAAAAATAAAAAGTTTATAAGAGTCTAGGTAATAGCAAAGACCTGAGCAATCTATCTCTCCCTTTTACTCCAGACTTTTCAGTCACTCCTGTTCCCACTGGCTAAAATGTAGAGGGCTAACAATTTTATAAAATACTTATTACCAAATGACCCACTGAACATTTCCTTAAAACTTTACCTGGAAATAACGTGTTTTATTCATTTATGTGGGATGGGAAAGGGATTTCCATAATCCCCCATCTTCAACCAGAACACTTCATGTTTTACATATTAAATGTTCCAGTAAGCTTTTCTTTTCTTTTTTTAAAATATGTTTTATTGATTATTCACAGAGAGGAAGGGAGAGGGATAGAGAGCTAGAAACATCAATGAGAGAGAAACATCAGTCAGCTGCCTCCAGCACTTTCCCCACCGGGTATGTATGTACCTGCAACCAAGGTGCCCTTGACTGGAATCGAACCTGGGACCCTTGAGTCCACAGGCCGACGCTCTATCCACTGAGCCAAACCGGTTAGAGCTTCCAGTAAGCTTTTGTCTAAAGAAAAATGTTTTTGAGTTTGAAAAGATGTCCTAGATCAGTGGGCAAACTTTTTGACTCCAGGGCCACAATGGGTTCTTAAACTGGACTGGAGGGCTGGAACAAAAACAACCTGACTGCCAAAACCGGTTTGGCTCAATGGATAGAGCGTCGGCCTGTGGACTGAAAGGTCCCAGGTTCGATTCCGGTCAGTGGCATATACCTTGGTTGTGGGCACATACCCAGTAGGGGGTGTGCAAGAGGCAGCTGATTGATGATTCTCTCTCATTGATGTTTCTAACTCTCTATCCCTCTCTCTTCCTCTCTGTAAAAAAAAAAAAAAAAAAATCAATAAAATATATATATTTTTTTAAAAAGCAACCTGACCATGCTGGCACTCTCATCTTGGGCTGCTGGTGAAGGAGCGGAGGGGAGAGCAAGAGAACCTTCTGCTCCAAGGGTAGGATCTGGCCAGCAGGCCGTAGTTTGCCCACGGCTGTCCTAGATACATTCAATGTGATTCTTAATATAAGGGAAGGAAAATGCTGAAAGACTCATTTTAACTAGAATTTAAATACTCAACAGGAAAACCTCCCCTTTCCTTATTCCTGTTTATTGCACAGTCCTTTTTTATTGTTGTTAATCTTCACCCGAGGACATTTTTCCATTTATTTTTATGGAGAGTGGGAGAGAGGGAAAGACATAGAGAAACACTGATGTGATTGGTTGCCTTCCAAATGACCCCTGACCAGGGCACAGGCTAGGTAGGAGCCTGCAACCAAAGTACGTGCCCTTGATGGGAAGCGAACCCAGTCCCCTTTGGTCCACAGGCCAATGCTCTATCCACTGAGCCAAACCAGCTAGGGCTATTGCCCAGCCCTTAACAGAATTACCTTATCTCCATTCTGCTTTTTCCTACTAGACTACTCAATGCCCTTGGAACAGACATTCAGAGAATGGAAACTTTTTAAAAAGTAATTTCAATGTCAACTTCCAAGACAAAAACTTAAGTTGAAAAATTTTAATAGCCAGGACCCCCAAAAGTTACTCATCTAAGGATGATTTCTTGAGATTTAAAACCCAACCAGAAATATTCACTCACTGCCTGGAAACTCATGTTATTGATAGAATGGACAGAATATGTGCACGAGTGCATGCCTTAGGGTGGAGGAGTAAAAGGGTAGAGGGGTGGAAGGAGGGGAAAGGGGGAGGTGAGGAAGACCCTCAAAGTCAATTTTGGTTTAAACATTATTTCAATTATTCTTGATCATGTCCACCTCATACCCATACACTTAATATAGCCCTGGGCAGTGTGGCTTCATTGGTTAAGCATCAAGGCCCAAAGTTCAATTCCCAGGCAGGGCACATGCCCAAGTTATGGGCTTGATCCCCAATAGGGAGCATGCAGGAGGCAGCAGATCAAAGTTTCTCTCTCCCTCTCCCTTCCTCTCTCTACAATCAATAAAAACACTTTAAAAAAAAAGTTAATATATCTATTTGAAGCTCTCAATAACTGAGGATAAAAGTACCTAGCATGCATTCCTCAAACAATAGGTCTGGCATCTCAAAAATCTCTCTTTGTACCTCAGAGCACTGCCATTCCCCATAAAGAAGACAACTTTGTTTAGTCCAGTATCAGATGCATCTGCTTCCCAATAATCAATCAACAGAGACCCAGTGTAAACTTTTATATAAGCAGGAATCTCTAATAAGGGATTCTCTATCAATGCTCCTGGTTTACTGATGGCAGAAAGCTGTGTGACTCTAACAATACTAAAACATCTGGTCTGAGACTACTAGCAAGCCTCCAATTTAAGCATCACATTGTCATATGAGACAGCTACGGGAAGTGGGAAGGTAGATGTAGTCATACTAGCTTGCAGTATAAACAATACCAAACTCTGAGGCAGTTAATACCAATGAACTGTTTACTCTCAAATTATTCCAGGCCACGAATGCTTCAAGTTTTCAAAGCACTGGACTGCTTTCTTCTTCCATGCTAATGCCAGACCGTTTCTATAGAGAAGAGGTAAGATTCCTTCCCTAGAGAAGCCTACAACTAGACCAAACAAGTGGGTCTGAACACATTCTTACCCCTGGGGGTAAAGCTACTTATCTCCCTTCACTCAGATTTCCTCCACTTAGAAGCATTTTTAAGAACTTACAATGGACAGTTAAGAGCCATTTACTTCAAAAAAAAGGACAACTTTGTTTTCTTAGAAAAATCCATTTATTCTCACTGTAACTCAGTCCAATGACAACACCCCTTGTTGTCCACCTTGGAGCCAGCATCAGACTTCTTGATGAAAGAAATGCTATCGGGTCCCTGAAAAGGCATTTTCAAGTGGACAGGAAATGAAATGGCTCTCTGGATCTTTTTTCTGGCCCAGAAAAACAAAACCGTTCTAAGGAATTAGTGTAAGTCACAGTGAGAAGCAAAGTTTCCACCTAGAAGCTTATAAACAGGTTATAAGGATAATCAGCTCTACTGAATTAACTATGTAGACCCAAACTACTCCATTTAAGTGGCACTAAGAAAAACCCATAGGGGACATTGTGAATTGTTGAACCCCAAGCTTATAATTCAAAACAGTCTACATGATGGGGGTTTTTAAGTAGTAATCTGCATATAGCTGGGCAAAACCACCTTAAATACATTTCCCTAATTTTCCGCTCCCTGCCTTTCCTATTCCTTGGCACACCAAAGCACTCATTCAATCTTCCCTCCAGAACACCCTCTTGGTGCAAAAGCTTACTTCTTTCAGAGAACTTAGCAACATACAAAAGGTGCACAGAACAAAGAGTTTTTCAACTGTCCAAGGCTATATACCTACACACCAACTACACTGCAAGAATGATATTGGTCTAAATACCAGACCCGCTAAAGGTCATAAAAGGGGGGAGAGAAATTACCTTTCGGAGGATGAATGTCCGAACAAGGTAGAATAAAATTCCGGACATGATACCAGAAAGCAGCGGAGAAATAAACCAAGACATCACTGGAATAGAACACAATAAGAACAAATATCAACAACTCACAAAAGTCGGGAAACCAATAAGCACTTTAAATTTTAGCATTCTGTTCCCGGAAACTTTACTCCGTCCCTCCCTTTTACACAATGTTCCCCAACATAATGCCATGGAACATGAGGAGAATTTAAGAAGTCATTCTGAATTAAACATACCAATTTTTATCAGTTCAGACCACTTGACACCTTCCTGTCCTTGTGCCACAAGGGAGAAACCAATGGTTGCGCCAACAATACAATGGGTTCCAGAGATGGGAAGCTTCAAGAACGAAGCCACTAGTTGCCACACGGCAGAACCTGAAACACAGTAAAGTTTTATTTAGTAAACGACAAAATTCCATTATGTATGCAGTGCCTTCTGAAGGAAATCATGTGACAGGCTTCCCCCAACACGGAGGGGACGACTTACCGAACATGGCACTGACCGAGCCGGCCATCAGCAGATGCTGGGTCGAGTTGTACATGGTCACGTCGATCAGGCCCTTCCTGATGGTCTCACTCACTTTGGCCCCCAGCAGAACGGAGCCCACGGTCTCAAAGATGCTCGCTAAGATGCAGGCCTGCTTCAGGGTCACCACTCCCGAGCCCACCGCCGTGCCAAACGAATTGGCTACGTCATTGGCGCCCACGGAGAAGGCCAGCACGAAGGCGATGACGAAGCCCAGGATCAGCATCCACAGGTACTTGTCCAGCGGGCCGGTGGCCGTGGCCACGGTGCTGACCATCAGCGTGGCCGCCGTGCTGGCCACCAGCGTGGCCGCGGTGGACGCCATCCCCGGGGCAGCGGCCTTTAACTACCAAGAACTACTGCGCAGCTTTTCAGGCGTGTAAACAGAATGAGAATGAGGTATCACAGACGCTCTAATAAATAATATATATTATATAAAATTAAATACTGTAAACTGCGGCAGACACCGGGCCGGCCACTGCTATACGCTGCGCGCGGGCATCTGCGGTCCGGGACGCCTCGAGTTCCGGGGGGCTAGCGGCGCGGCGCGGAAGGCCATGGCGAGGACGCGCGGGGACACTGGCTCATCCTGGGGGAGGGGGACAGAGAACCACGATGGCGCACGCCCACGGCCCCGGGCTGGGCGCGCGGCCAGCACGTGGCGGGCCCCTCCCCGCGCCCGCCCGCCCGCCCTCCCGCCCTCCGTGGACACCGAAGCAGGCCGCTCCCGCGCGCCGGGACCGCCAAAAAGGCCGCGGGCGGGCGGGCGGACGCACGAGGCAGAAATCCGCCTGCCCGGAGAGAAAGCGCCCTTCACCGCGGCGCCCCACTCACCACGGGAGACAAGGGCGGACGCAGACGGGGAGGTCCGGGCGGCGAGCACACGACGGGCGTGGTTGGAACCTCCGAGAAGCAGCGCAGTGCCCCAGCAACGAAGGAGAAGAAAGTGGCCACGCTAGCCAGCGGCCATCACTCGGATGGCACCCGCCGCGGCCGCGTTTTATAACCGGCGCGCGGCCCACGTGACTGTCGCGCCCGCGCGCGCCACCTCGGAGCTCCGCCCCCGGTGACGCACTCCCGCCCGCCCGCCCGGCCCAGCGGGAAAAGCCCGACGCCGGCGCTCATTGGCCCGCCGCGCGCCGGAGGCCACGCCCTCATGAGCAGCCGATCCCTCCGGGAGGAGGAGACGAGCGGCGGGGCTGGGCCGGGGGTTTCCGCCTCCCCGGGCCTTGCAGCCTGCTGACCGGGGGGGGGGGGGGGGCGCGGTCGTCTGTGGGGTTCTGAGCCCTCGATCACGGTCGTTCCTGGTTCCTCCCGCGAGCCCCGGGGCCGCTCCCCAATCCACACTTCGAGTGCATCTGTAACCGCCGAGTCGGGAGGCCACACCTGGCCGGTGATGCTGCGAATCCAGTTCCCGCACATCCCCGCCCCTGTGATGCCCTTGGCCAGACAGGCGCTGCCCCGCCCGGGAGCAGAGAGGCGCGTTGGCCTCGCTCCCGCACTCGCGCACCGGATGCAGGCAGAGCGGTCAATTCCCGGGAATCAGGCCGTCCCCATCTGCGTCTGGGGGCGCCAGGACGCTCGGTTGGACGCCGACCCCCGCGGACCACAATGCTTTCTGGCGGGGGCGGGGCGAGGAGGAGGACGCCCATGCTGGCTGCACTGCGTCACCCTGAGCGAGTCCCAGAGTAACTGACTGCTCCCTCCCGAACGTGAATTTTTAGGATCAGTCCCTGCCTCGTGGCTGGAATTCAATGTAACTGTGTTTGAGAGTGACCAGAACTCGGCGTTCAGTAGATGCTAATTACCATTTTCTCTTTACCGGTTTCTGGGTGTAGAAAGGATGGGAGGCCATGTTCTCTTTACATCCCATCACGGAAGATAAATTGACTTCTGATCCCCACGTGGTCTGTAGTGTGGTTTTCACATTTATAACATTGGCTCTGCTCATTTGGTGACATTTTGTCACACAGCTTGAGAATCAGACAACCCATCATGCCATGGGAGAGTAAGGTAGTGGTCTCTTGTCAGGGTGGTAGATTAAAATATTCCAACCAGAGCCTTGCTGGTTTGGCTCAGTGGATAGAGCGTGGGCCTGCGGGCTGAAGGGTCCCAGGTTCCATTCCGGTCAGGGGCACATGCCCAGATTCTGGGCTCAATCCCCATTGGTGGGTGTGCAAGAGGCAGCCAGTCAATGATTCTCTCTCATCATTGAGGTTTCTATCTCTCTCTCCCTTCCTCTCTGAAATCAGTAAAAAATATAGTTAAAAAAAATGTCCAACCAGAATGACCTACCAGGCTTAGAATGTTCTAGAGCCCTCCCCCTTCCTTTGCCATATCTAGCAGCCACGCCCTGAAGAGCAGAAACAAAGACATAAATCTATAAGTCATTGCTACGTCTGAACTCCACCTGAGCATCCCCTGACCTACCTGTGGTGGAGTTATAGTGAGTTATTTACAAAGTTCCAGAGCCCAAGGTCATGTCTGAAAAAGGAAGTGGATGTCTGGGATCACTGACCCTAGAGGGCAATTCAGATGTAATTCTGGCATCCACCCATTCCCCCCCTCCACCCTTGCTTCATTTCAAGCTTATGAAAAAGTTGAGCCCTAGTTGGTTTGGCTCAGAGGATAGAGCATCAGACTTCAGACTGAAGGGTCCTGGGTTTGATTCTGATCAAGAGCACATGCAGGAGGGGGCTGCAGGAGACAGCCAATCAATGATCCTCTCTCATCATTGATGTTTGTATCTCTCCCTTCCTCTCTGAAATAAAAACAACAACATATTTTTTTAAAATATATTTTATTGATTTTTCACAGAGAGGGAGATAGAGGGATAGAGAGTTAGAAACACCGATGAGAGAGAATCATCGATCAGCTGCCTCTTGCACACCCCCCACTGGGGATGTGCCCGCAACCAATGTACATGCCCTTGACCGGAATCGAACCCGGGACCTTTCAGTCCACAGGCCAACGCTCTATCCACTGAGCCAAACTGGTCCCGACAACAACATATATTTTTTAAAGTTGAATAAAAAGACTCATCTGCCAAAACCGGTTTGGCTCAGTGGATAGAGCATCAGTCTGTGGACTGAAAGGTCCCAGGTTCGATTCCGGTCAAGGGCATGTACATTGGTTGTGGGTACATCCCCGGTAGGGGGTGTGCAGGAGGCAGCTGGTCGATGTTTCTCTCTCATTGATGTTTCTACCTCTCTATCCCTCTTCCTTCCTCTCTGTGGAAAATCAATAAAATGTATTTTTTTAAAAAAGACTCATCTGTTAGAGGTCTTTAGAGTTCTGCCATTTAAAACATTTTTCTAAGCAGTTATTTATAAGGAACTTGCCTAGAATTCTTCCCAGGATGTTTTTTTTTTTTTTTCTGTCCGTGGGTCTTTGGTACTAACTCATTAAGTTGGCAGACTTGCTGGACAACCTCTGTGGAGGCAGTGGGGCAGCCAGCCATTCGAATGTCCGTGCAGGTGAATGAGTAATCCACCAAGGTGAGAGCAGTCCCAGCCCCTCAGGTGGGCTCAAGGGAGTGGGAGACTCAACGGGAATCCCCTTGCAATACAAGTGAATTTTGTCCACGTCTTCAGGCTCTAGAGCAGGGGTGGGCAAACTTTTTGACTCGAGGGCCACAATGGGTTCTTAAACTGCACCAGAGGGCCTGAACAAAAGCAACCTGACCATGCTGGCACTCTCATCTTGGGCTGCTGGTGAAGGAGCGGAGGGGAGAGCAGCTCTTTCGGCTCCGGGGGCCGGATAGAACAGCCGAACGGGCCGGATCCAGCTGCTGGCACCGGCTTCCCTCATAGCCCCGGCTTCGTCCGGAAGGACGTCCGGTCTAATCAGCATATTACACTTTTATTATTATAGATAGGCTTTAACCAAGTGTTTCAAATGCTTTGATTGTCACGTAGCTTATAGTCAAAGATTAAGAAAGTATGTTAGTCATGTTCTGAAGAAGAAATGTTTAACAGTAGACTTTGCTCCAGATTAGGGATGGGACACTGTGGAGCCAGACCAGGACCAAAGGCAATTCAGAGGCAGTCCCTTAGGACTTGTGGGAGCACGGAGGAGGTGGGGAGGAATAGTCAGGGAGGAGGTGGAGAGGAAACCTTTATACCCACCCCTGCAGTTCACTTGACGGCAGCCCCCGATGAGTGATGTAGTAAAACTATATGTTTTTTATGATGTAATTGAATGCCTACTATCCCAGGCATTGCTTCTGTGTGCATTACCTCGTGTGACATTCTCGGTACCCCTCTGATGATGTTCTTTTACCTTACTTCACAGGCGAAGAAACTGAGGCACAGGCAATGAAGCAACCTTTAAACCCCTGAGGAACCTAGCAAAGTTCAAGCGTCTCAGTGCTTTTCCCCTTGGGTGTCAGTAAGAACAGAGGCAAATGTGATGCCCTTGGGTGTTAACTCTTATTTGCACTTAGGTAACACATTTTACTTCCTCTTCTTTCCCCCTTATTTTTGTTAATTTTACTCTGTTGCTTTCACAGCCTCTATTTTAAACCTCCTCGCCGAAACCGGTTTGGCTCAGTGGATAGAGCATCGGCCTGCGGACTGAAAGGTCTCGGGTTCGATTCCCGTCAAGGGCATGTACCTTGGTTGCGGGCACATCCACAGTGGGAGATGTGCAGGAAACAACTGATTGATGTTTCTCTCATCTATGTTTCTGACTCTCTATCCCTCTCTCTTTCTCTCTGTGAAAAATATATTTTTTTAAAAAACAAAACCTCCTCAAACCGTGTTGGAATAGAAAAGGGTGTTTCCAGGAGGCCTGACTCCAAGATTATCCCCAGTTTCCCAGTAAGAAGAGGGAGGAAGCCAGGGCACATGCTCTCTTCGGAAGCAAAGTTGACGCAGTGGCCTGACCATGTCTTAGAGTTACTGGACCATGTCTTAGAGTTATTGCTCTTTTGAGACTTCTCAAAAAAGGCAATCTGTCTTGTACCCTCGTATGGTCAAATCCTACAGGCAGTAGGTTCAAAATACTGCCTCAAGGACCACATATCATCATCACCACCACCCTTGCCCACCTGTCCCGGGTGTGGCCGACCTCCATCTTCAAGCTTTCCTCACCCCCCCCCCCCCTGGAACAGGACTGGGCGCCCGGTGCCTATGGCTCCCCAGAAGGCCCACTGACATTTCCAGACAGAAAGAGCGCGTGGGGGGAGGTGCTTCCAAGCGCCAGACAGCCAAGCTGTAATGCGGAGACTCACTGGTTGGAGTGGTTTCAGGCCAGCGTCCCACAGCAGAAAAGAGTTGGGTTTTGGTTGTGCCAGGCAAACTGGTCTGTTCCAGCAACACAAGGCGTGGGAGGTTGGCCCAGCCGCCCCAGACTTTATGTGCCTCCTCCCTGACTGCTCATCGCCTGGTCCCTGCCCTTTGGGGTTTGAATTCACACATTTGGGTGTGATGTGTCACAGGACCCAGACAGAGGGGGCAGAAGCACAGCTCTTAGAGCCTGAAACAGCCCGGCGTGTCTGGTCCCCCTGAGCCAGCTTCGGGACAGCCCAGGGTTCCTGAGCACATCTTCAGCACCACCTCTCTGGAGACCTAAACTGAGACCCTGTTTTCTCCAGCCCGGCTTCTCAGCTCATACCAGAAAGGAGGGAAGAAAGGCAACTTGCTGGAAACTCAGAACTGTGTGTGTAAGGATGATCCTGTGGCAGAAGCAGGGAGGGTCGGCTCACTGCCGCCACACCCAGGACATGTGGTTTCAGGCTGAGAAAGTGAGTGGGTAGCCGGACGTGAGTCATTCCCACAGCCTGCCCAGGAGGAGGTAGAGGGTAACAACTTCAGGCCTTCCATCACTTTCCCTAGTTCTTTTATTCATGTACTCATTCATTAGTTCATTCATTCATTCATTCATTCATTCAGCAAATAGTCTGCTATGGGTTTAATCTATCAACAAGATTGACCAGCCCATGCCCTCATAAAACACAAACTCCTTCCACCCGGAATGT